>JANXHW010000001.1:219557849-220807849 GCA_026170595.1 Plestiodon gilberti rubricaudatus | reverse complement strand
TCATATTGCAAAACTGGCAGTCCATTTTCCAGAGCTATGAAGTCAGCTCCAGAAGCTGAGAAGCTCAGGAATTCAAAATAGTTGAGAGATGCTCTCTGTAAGTTCTAGAACTCATTCACTCAGGAAGAGATGGGACTGTTACAATTACAATATAATTTACAGCACAATCCTATGCATGTCTACTCAGCCGTAAGTCCTGTTGAGTTCAGCTAGACATCCCCAGGCAAGTGTAGATAGGATTGCAACCTTGGAACCATAACATTAGTGAGAAATACGTATTTGTGCATGCTTTAAAGTAAAGCATCTCTTCATCAATTATTGACACTGATAAAGAGCTCCATGTAACTCAAAGCCTTGCTTATACAGTATTTAATAAAAGGCCTCTACTTTGTATGTATTAATGTTGGAATCAATTGTTTGCCACATTAGTAAGATCAGAAAGTAAATAGATTGCTATTTATTTATGTTTAGATGCCACTGCTATGTGAACACGGAAAGAACAGCTGTTTCTTACTAAATAGCAGGAGGTGGTGGTGGCAGTTAACCCTACAGACGCTGTACAAATACTCTGTTAACTTGGGAAGATGCAGAGCAATTCACTTTTAGCCAGCCACAGAATCCCTGTCTGGGCATTTGTCTACCCACAGAGACAAACGTGGGGACTTCTGGGAGTGCACCAATGGTACATGTGCTTAGCCCCGCCCTCTGCATGATGAGCAGTCCTCTGCTATGACAAATCCTGCAGATGAAGAGAGCTTCTCCCTGCGATTACTGCCCTGTCACTGCTGTCAATTGCTGATGGGGGGGGGGGGATGAAGCTAAATATGCTTGTTGTCAGTATGCTCTCAGGAAGCCCTTGCATATTTGTCTGTGGGGAAATGAATGCTGGAATAGGGTAGTACGCTTCGAACACAGTGTAATCGCACTGTGTGTTCAGTGGCATAGTAATGCTGCCCCTGAAGGGCGAAGGCCAAGATGATGCCCCCAGGAAGCCACGCCCCCAGGGCAACGTCACATGACCTGTAACTGGCCAAAAACGGCCCTGGCGGGTGGGTGGGGAACACCTCCCTGGCCTCCAGAAGCCTCAGCAGCAGCGCTGCAAGGCTCACTGCCGCTACCGAAGGCAGTGAAAAATGCGGCACAAAAAGGAGCCACCACCCATCGAATCGCTGCTGCGGGGTGGGTGCTGCCCCCCCAGATGTGCTGCCTGGGGGCGGACCCCCCCCATTACTACACCTCTGTGTGTGTCCACTATAAGCAGCAAGTATATATAGAGGTGTACTCAGCTTTGCAATGGCCTTCCTTTTAGAGCATCAATGTAGCCAGAGCCTGAGTGGTAATACAATGTGTGTGTGTGGGGGGGGGGAGAGTAGAGAGTTATCTTACCTTCCCATTTACATTTTATATTAACATGTATTCTTATCCTGGAGGCATAAGGGACAGGATAGCTATACATTTTACAAATGCTATCTTATCAAGCCTACCTGATCATAACTACCTGATGCAACTCAAAAGCTCCTTAGTTTGATAAATGGCAAGTAATAAGTACCTAATTACCTTGCAGGGTTCTTGTAAGGATTATCTAATGTTGTTAAATGTGAAATGCTTTGCACACTGAAAACACACTACATGAATAGTAAGTTGTATTATAGCACTGTAGTTACACGAAGAGGCTCTGCTTCTCTATACATTATACAATAATATCTCAAAAAGGCTAACCAACTTGTTCTTACATTTTGTATATTCCCTTCTTTTTAACTGCTCTGTCAAAATTATTCCTGTAGTACCAAAACAACAACAATCCCTTGCTTAAATTAGAAATGCAATTTTAGTTTTGTATTCTAGAGGTTCATTTCTATAAACCGCAATCAACTGGTACAAATCAAGAGGGCATGGCTTGAAGATAAGTGATGTGACAACTTTGCTGTAGTTATAGGAAACTTGTGCATTAACTTGAGTACTATAGTGGAAGAAAGTGGGATAGAAACATAATAAAATTACTCAAAATATTTCTTTCTTTCTTTTTTTGAGCGGAAACTGTTATAACCGGCAATGATCTTTGAAGACGAAGCTAGCACGGGTAGTGCGGTCATAGTTCAAAGTGAAAATAGCGAACCAGCCGATCAAAAACAATAACAACTTTATCCGGATAGACTGTAACAGTGCACCACGGACAAACAGAAATTCTTTAAAATCTAAACTGGAACCTGAGGAACCCGACGTTTCGTGTTTTAATCCAAACACATCTTCTGGGGACTTCCATCGTAACATCCTCCAATTTATTTTGGAAGTCCCCAGAAGATGTGTTTGGATTAAAACACGAAACGTCGGGTTCCTCAGGTTCCAGTTTAGATTTTAAAGAATTTCTGTTTGTCCGTGGTGCACTGTTACAGTCTATCCGGATAAAGTTGTTGTTGTTTTTGATCGGCTGGTTCGCTATTTTCACTTTGAACTATGACCGCACTACCCGTGCTAGCTTCATCTTCAAACAAAATATTTCTATCCTGTCTTTCAATTTTCTCACCAAACCCTCCAAGGTGGGTGACAACACAATTTAAAAACAATGATGCAATTTTTGACAATAAACTTTACCAACAAAGTCCAAGGTAACATAAATTTACTAAAGGCTGAACTGAATTAAAAACTGACCATGCCATAAGCATATCAGGACAAATTAGTCTTCTCGTGGTATCTGATTGCCTTTACCGAGAGAGCCAGGGCAAGGCAATCCATAATTTGGGTGCCACAACAAGGTACTGTTGCCCAACATGCCTGTCAAAATGCATGCATTATATGGTCATGAGTACATGTTAAGAGAGTATCAGTGCAATCCTTTGTAACCTTGCACCGGAGTAACAGCAGATGCACAGGTGTACACTGGCATAAGTGCACTTACACCTGTGCATCTACTGTTACACCGGTGCAAGGTTACACAGGATTGTGCTGTAGGTGTCCCAGGCTGGACTCATGTTGTTCTTGATTAGGCTGATGCCAAGGGAGTATCATGTCCACAAGCCACTGGTAAAGACAAAAATTGGTTCTTTGGAGTACCTCTCCCTGCAGCTTAGAGAAGCTTCTAGTAAATTTCCACAAGTGGGCACACCTCACCCTGTCATCCTATTTGGCCCTGCAATGATACTGTCCTGAGAGCTCCTGGTCTGAGAGAGGAAAAAAAAAAAGACTGTTTACGCCACAAAAGAGAGCGTCCCCAACTCCTGACTTTGCTGCTTGTCACTCTTTGCATGTCCATGTTCTTCCCCCCCCCCTTTCAGGAAGCCAGGTTTCTCCCTTCGTTCACCAAGCAACCGACATTCTATTGGGTTTTATTCTTGATTTCCTCTCCCTTTCATTGTGCATTTATCCCCACGATAAACATTACTATGTTGCACCCATATCTGTGTCTCTCTCATCCTTGTTGAATGCCAAGTTCCATCGGGACATGTCACAAACCAATTGCAAAAAGTCCTGCCACACGTACTTGGCCCATCTGTGCATATTATTAAATGTGTCTTAGAGCACATGGGGTATCAGCCTGGTCTCACATGCCAATGAACTGCACCTCTACAGGCACTGTGACATGGAGCATGCGCATACACACCCTGACAACCGGAGCGGTCAGGCAGCATGATGTGGGAGAAGATGATCCCTTAAGTATCCGAGTTCCAAACTATTTAGGGCGTTAACGGTAATAACGGCACTTTTGCAATCATGCAGTGGGCAAGAAGCAATGCAATAAAATAAAGCCAGTAAAGTCGACACAATAATTAAGTCACGTACTGTACTCTGAAAAAGCAGCCCAGTCAAGACTAGTTGCTGCATGTCACACCAGCTAAACTTTCTCAACGTTTTCCAGAGGCAGCCCCACACTGAGTCCATTGCATTCATCCAGCCTGGATGTGACTACTAAAGGCTAAGCGTATGCAACTCCAGCCAGATCTGCCCTCTCCAAGTGCATCAGCCTAACAGCACAATCCTGACTAAGTCTGGGCCGGCAGAGCCACTGCTCCACCGGTGCCAGGTGTTGTAAACGTGCCATAAGGCACGTTTTTGACACCCGATGAGTGAGCGGCGCTGGCTGAGAGGTTGGTGACACTCAGACTGGGGCTGCAGTCATAGTCGGCGGATGCAGGTAAGGCCTGCGCCTGTCGGGGTAGGGGGAGGACCAGGAGGGGGTGATTGGCCCATTGGGCCAGGAACAAGGGAGGGATTATCGGTGTCACACTCCACCGAATCCTATCCTGTCCTGAGCCAGCTCCTCGGATGTGCATTGGCCATTTTGTTGGCGCACATCCGAGGAGGCCCATTGGGGCTGCTGGGGCTCTCCCCGGGGGAAAAGGATGAACATCACTTTCCCCTGAGATGTGCTCTAGGTCCACCGGCGCTGGTCTGATCCTGTCTAGGATCCGACACAGCGTGCTTTTGGAAACTGTGGCGACCCTAGGCAGTACTGGGTTGCCCGTTGTGCAAAACTACTCCTGGAAACCATCTAGCCATCTGAGAGCACCCCAAAACTGCAAGCCTGATTCTCCAAGAGGAGTGCAACCCCATCCTAAATAGGCTGCTCCCCTATTCCCAAATCACCAAGTCCTACTAAGCAAGATATATCTCTTCCCTGAATTAAATTTCAGTTTATTAACCCCACATCCAGTCTATCAGTGATGTCTCACATAAAAATACCTGGTAAAATAATCCCCAGACTTGGTACCCAAATAGTTTTGGGATAATTTGTTTTCCTACAAGTGTGGCTTGGCATCTAGGTAAAAGGTGACTTTGGTATATTTGTCTTTGCACATAATTAAAAAAAACTAGCGAAGACAAGCTATGGATGTGTGTTTAGTTACTGGGACTGCTAACTGCACAGCTTCTTCCTTGCAGGGGGTCACTTTTGCCAAGACTCCTTTAATTAGGTTTTATCAATTTGCTTCTTTTAAAAAAAAAAAACACCCTGATCTGGAAACATTATTAAGCTCCTAGCCATTATTATTCCCATCAGTTCTACGAATCTTTACAATTTAAGCTTCCTTTTTCATTTATTACTAGGATGCGGGAGATTGCTCTTTTTTCAGCATTCAGCAGTTCCTCATTTAAAAGTGCTCTGTTGTATTTTAAACCACATGCTTTATCCTAATGCAAAGGGCATTAAGTGATTAATTCTGGCATTTGTGTTTCACAGTTGGTTGGAGAGCTTATGTTTTGTGTGCCTGCCACATTATCTAGGAAAATGCCCGGAAAAACAACACTCTGTTTCAGGCTATATGTTTCTGAAGTGCACAAGTTGCCCATCCAAAGTTGATTCTTTAGGGAGCAACATTGTGCCCACTGCTGGGTGCCAGCTTAGATGAAGCAAGAAGACTTCCGAGGGTTGCCAGCTCTGTTTTCTCTGGCTTTTAGCAGATGTGCTGTTTTCAGCCTCAGTGATTGTACAGCCTATTCCTCTGCTCTCACTAAGATGGCCACCACTGTACCTCAGCCTGCACCTTCACAAGCTAGTCTGTGTCACATACCTAGGCAAATACACACACAGCGCAATCCTGTGTAACCTTGCACCGGTGTAACAGCAGATGCACCAGTGTAAGTGCATTTACACTGGCATAAGTGCACTTACACTGGTGCATCTACTGTTACACTGGTGCAAGGTTACACAGGATTGCGCTGACAGGTAGCACAAAGGGGTACCACAGTGCAAGCATGATCTTTTGTCTCGATCACCATGCCCAGGCTGCAGTGAGACTGAAGGAGAGGAGCTGTAGCTCAGTCACAGAGCACATGCCTGGCAGGTAGAAAATCCAGTTCCTGGCACCGGCAGGTAGGCTGGGAATTATCCCTTTCTTAAACCACAGAAAGCCACTGCCAGGAAGGACAGACAATTTGAGCTGAGTGGACTCCATATAAAAGGCATCAGCTTCATATATGTTCAAGATTCTTGGGGTGGGAGGGCGTTGAAGAAACACACTTGGGCAACTCCAATCATATAAAAGACGGAGGGGTGGAGAAGAGTCCTGTCATGAAAGAGGGTGTGTGTGTGTGTGTGTGTGTGTGTGTGAGATCAGAATTGCAAAGCAGCCTGATATTATTAATATCAGGGGGGGTACATTGCTTGCACCTGTGACACAGCTGCTTGAGACCTCTTGCATCCATCCTGCCTTTTCTAATGCGCAACCATTGGCTTACATATGTACGTGGTGCTGGCTGGCTGCATGCCACGAGAGCATGACCCACGCCAGTCTCATGGCATTTGAATGGGACTGATGGACGGCAAGAGGCCTCAGATCCCACAGGCCTCAAGGAAAGCCACAACTTTGGTTCCACAGAGCAGTTACCCCCACCACCACCACCCCACTTTAGCTGGCTGGCTTAAGAGAAGCCTTGCCTTTCGTCCATTTCCTGCAAACATTCCACATGCAATATAATTAACTGTAAAGTCTAATGGAAAAAAAATGGGAGGGGTGCAAGTAGTTAGCCTTGCCTAGGATGTAAAACAGACAGGCACCGGCCCTGCTCACATGTTGTGCCATTTCGACTCTTATAGATGGATCCTATGAACCATCCTCAGAGTCTATCCGCTCATGTCGGGCTTGGTGCTTTAGAGAGGACAGAGTATCTATCCCATGCTTTCAACTTCAATTTCAGCTCAGTTGACTGTCTAATATAGGCTGCTAAAAATACACCTTTTTTCCAGCAGAAATGTTATCTGAGCCACTAGCTTTAGGGGAAAACTAGACAATACAAGAAACATGGAGCTGCTCCTGCTGCTCCATGCTAGTCTCCTCTTTCCAGGAACGTGCAATGTAACGAAACATGCAGTGCATTTCCCCATCTCATATAACTGACTGTTGGAGGCAGGGATGGGGAAAGATACCTTTCAGTGATGTCATGTGTTGTGAAAAATTGCACTTTACCAGAAATAGGGAGCAGTTGTTTTTTGTACCGTCTAGTTCTGCCCTGGAGATGCAGCTCAAATCGAATCTGCCGAAGCCATTCTATGATATGGTACCAGGAAGAGAGACAAAGAAGCAGAGATCTGTGGCTGCAGCATGTTTGTGATATTTAGTTCCATCCTTAAAAGATAGGTGTGAGTGAGAACAAATGTACTCATCACAGCGAAGGAAAATGAAGTGGTTTAAAGGCGTTTTTACCCAAGGGTGTATATACGCAACAGGAGTTAAATGTGTACACCTGTGTGCCGGGAGGAAATGGGTTTTAACCCATTAACAAAACTGAAAATATCAACCTCAGGCTCTTGTGTACCATTTTTATATTTGGGACATAAAAGAAATGATGTAGTTTAATTAGCTAGTTGAAAGGTAAGAGTTCTGCTCTGCACTGTTTTAAACGAAAAGGCTTCTCCCAGCAGCATGAAGGAGCACACACAACACAGTGACCTCCTGGGTCAGAGCCTGGTCATGCTATGCTGTGGCCATCAGGAATGTGTTGTGGGCCATCCTGCTCCCCCTCCTTCATCCTCTTGTGCATGCCGGTGCCCTTTTCCATGTCTTTATTTAGGGCAACCATAGCTGGCTGAGACTTCTCAATCAAACTACTGTTAGTTAGTGGTAAGTATAGTTTGGCTTCCAGTACTGGCTCGGAGGCCAGTCATGGTTAGCTAGGCTTACCAGATCTCCAACCGGGACAGAGTGCTAGACCTTTAGGAGAAGGAATGTGGACAGGTGTAGCTTGTTAAACCCTTAGAGCACAATCCTACGCATGTCTACTCAGAAGCAAGCCCCACTGAACACAATGGGGCTTGCTTCTGAGTAGACATGCCTAGGATTGTGCTCTAGGACTTAACAGGCTACACCTGCCCACATTCCTTCTCCTAAAGGTCTAGCACTCTGTCCCGGTTGGAGATCTGATAAGCCTATGGTTAGCAGTCCAGGCACCACAGTTTGCGGTGGCCAACTATGGTTACCACAAACCAGGAAGAAGTGGAGGAGGGCATCAGTGTGCATGAGCCCCCCACACACATGCCCAGCAGTGATGTCTGAGCCAGGGTGAAGGGCGCGGTTACAGTCACAAGCAGCAATGAGGTAAAAAGGAATTCTCCGCCTCAAACCTGGGAGACACAGCAATTAAAAGTCATACAGGAAAAGCAAGCTGTCTGAAAAAGGAGAGCTCAGACAAGTCGACATGTGCTGCTTAGGATATCTTGACAGAAGATTTCTGCGAGGGAAAAATAAAGCTTGTCTTGAGCCACGTTAATATTAAAGTGTCCTGGAGACAGAGAAAAACATATTGGAGTGCAAGCAGCAAATAAAAGTTGAGGCAACGAAAGATAGAAAGCAGCTTTTCACAGTGAGCCGCAGACAACAGGACCATAAGCTTTGCTGGCAGTCAAATCCATATTGAAGCTAATAGAACACAACCAGTTTGACATCCATGGGAGGGGATTTGGCTCCATAGATTTTCTGGCTATATGTGTGGGTGGTAAAATTAACACAAAATTAAAATTAAAATTTCATTTCTCAGGTGCTAACAACAATTAGCACCTGAGAAATGAAGTGTGATAGGTCCCTTAATGTTTCATTCCAGCATCTTGCTGCTGAGAAGAGAATTTGACCCTGTGCATTTTAAATATGTAAATAAGTATAGAAAAGTGCTTCTGTTCCAGCAATTAAGCTCAAAAAGTAATTAGTGTAGAGGACATGTTCCTGTTTCTTTTTAAAGAGGTGTGAAGATTATCAATAAACAAGTCCTGCATGTATTTGTTTACACCCATTTCTATATGGTGTCAGGAAAGTAGACATTTTAATTAGCGAATAGAGGAAAAAAATCAGATGAAATAATTGTCCATGTACAAGATACGTTTGTAGCAATTACTGTAGGCATCCAAATGAAGGTGCTTATCTTTCAGACACTGAATCCAGTTCCATTGCATTGACTGGAATGTAACCCACCCCAAGAAGAAAAACTGTGTGTGCAAAGGAGGATCTATTCGCACAATCACGAAGGACTGCTTCACATATGAGAGGAATTAGCAAGTGTACATCTGTATATCAGGCGTGCTTATGGTATTCCTTGTACCATGTGAGAACTACACTCATCATTGACATTTTCTTTCGTTTAACTGTGTGTACACTGAGAGGGACACAAGGCACACTATGGCTCCTGTCCCTACAGCAAGTGCACATAGGGGAAAAAAAGTGAATACAGCTCTCACAGGTTGCAGAGAGCACACAGTTTATAGATGTGTACCCAGTTTTTCTGTGTGAAGCAGCCCTAAGAGTGTTTCCAGACTTAAGATACAATTCATGCAAAGTGTGGGGTGGGAAAGTGTTGAGGAAAGTGAATTCCGTCACTTGAGAAAAGCCACAGGAGCAACCTTTGCATGCCTCACAGTGTACCTACCTCCCCATATTGTTGTGAAGGTAAAATGGAATTGGTTGCTCTGAACTTCCCACATATGTCATCCTGAGTTCACACAGGGGAAGAAAAGATGCAAATGCCAAACATGAATAAGGCAAAGAAATAATATCTTATGCAAGCAGACCATTCACAAGAGAGAGACCACCCTTGTCAGACTGTAGAAGTCACAGTTGGCCATGGAGCAGATGGTCTTGAGGATCCCACTCTGTGACTACGTTTACCTGGGGGCCATTTGCAGGTGGATTGTTGGGTGCAGAGGCAAGCTCCCCACAAATACAGTCATCCCTTCCTTCCTTCTGTCTCTTCCCTCCCTTTTCTTCATGCTTTTTAAAATGGGAGAGAGCAAAAGGAAGAGATCAGAACACACCATGAGAGGAGACCATTACTCCTCTCTGCAAACCATTTCACTGCAGACCATTTTACTCATCTTCTGCTGCCTTCAGAAGGAGGAAGATAGAAGGAAAGAGAAAGGCCAAATCACAACAGTGACAGAAAGGTGTCTCACTCAAGGCTCCATCCATCTCTCTCAGCTGCTTCAAGAAGCACAAAGGGGAGGCATGAGAAGGGATGGCGGTGGAGAACCAAATAACCCCCTGTAGAGGACTCCATTCGCTGTCTGCCAGTTGCCAATCCCAATTCTAAGAGATATGAGGTAGAAGTTGATGAGCTTCATACATCAAAAACAGTCCCAGAAAGCATCAGGAAGCCAGTGCAGATCATGGAGTCCCTTGATCAACGTGATCTTTTTTATGGATCTCCATTCACTGAGATGGTCTTGGTTGACAACCTGTGCTGAGAACTGGATAAAGGGTTTAACATTCCTGTTGATCTTGCTGTAACGATTCACATTTTTGACAGCATCAATCATAGTATTCTTCTGGATCACCTGACAGGGTTGGGACTGGAGGATTCCTTCCAGAAAATAGTGTGTGTCTGGGGGGGGGGGACTCCTGCCTGATGCCTTTGATCTATGGCATCCTGCAGGGTTCCATATTTCCCCCTGTGCTGTTTAAACATCTACATAAAGCTGCTGGGAGAAATCATCAAGAGATCTGATGTTTACTACCGTCAGTATATCTCCTTTACATTTCAAGCTAAGGAAGTGTCTAGAACTGGCTGGATGTGGGTGAACACACTGCGGTTTAGCCCAGACAAGACAAAAGTGCTGCTGGTCAGGACAGTGGTCCTGTTTTGCACTTCCATTGAAAAATCTGGTCCACAGGCTGTGGATGTTCTTGGACCCAGTGTTACTTTTAGATTATTTTTTTTAAGATGGCAGTGGTGCCTAGGAGTTCTTTATTCAGCTTCAGCTAGTGCACCAACTACACCCATTCCTGGAGAAGACAGGACTCAACATGGTGATACATGCCCTAGTCACTTTGAACCAGATTACTTTAACGTGTCCTATATGGGGCTGACCTTAAAACGTGTTCAGAAACTTCGATTTGTTTAAATAAATGTTCATGGTAGGCTATTAGCAAGAGGCAGGTGCATGTCACCCAACTTTTGTTTTAACGTCACTGGTTTGCTTCTAGTACAAATTAATGTACCAGTTTAACGCACCAATGCAATGTAAAACACTAAACAAACAGTTTGGGGCCAGGATCCCTTAAGGTCTGCCTCCTCCCAGGATCCCTTAAGGTCTGCCTCCTCCCATATTGTCTTGCCTATCTTCTAATGTCAGCTGAGGACTGGAGACCCTTTTGAGAGTCATCCCACCACCACCCTTCTTATATTTTATTGGTTTTTTTAAATTTTTGTTATGCATTTTAAAATGAAGTAAGCCGCTTTGAGCATTTTTTATAATAGAAAGACAGAGTACAGTAATGAAATAACATTTTCTGTTAATGTCTGTGCTTCTAAAATTTAGCACTTAAATTAAGGATCTACAGCTCCAAGAGGGGAAAAAAAGATTAGCTAGAGAAAAGATAGAAAATTCTCTACACACCATGGATGTGTAGATAATATTTTCTTGTCTACTTTTCTAGCTGACAATTAGGCACATTCCATCGTCTGAGCTTCCCCTTCTTGCCCCTTTCTTATCTGATTATCCACTGCTCTTTTGTTGTCTATATAAAATATTACTTTTTCCCATAATATTAAGGAAACTGACAAGTATTTCATGGCTCCTGCTTTTCTTCCTGGAAGACAGGCAGGCATTGCCTTCCTTCCCAAGTACAGAAGTAGAATTTGTTGAGCAACTCCCCCCACACTTGCACGCACAAAATAATTTGCAATTTGCTGAGCCTAAATTTATGTTGCTGCGTATATAAATACAGTATACAGTATATATTTTGTTTTGGAAACCTTTCTTGAAGCCAACTAGTATTATTTGCCTTATGAGTCAGAAAGAAGTTTGAAGTTTTGGGGGTTGATCTACACATGAGTAAATGTATTTAAGACTGAAGACCTACTGTATGTCTTGGAGTTTCCACCTATGGTAGAGGTTCCCAAACTCCCCCCCCCCCCGTAAATGTGTGTGGGAGAGAAGCGATGGCAGTGATGGTGCCGGTGCTCCCAGGATTGCACTGCCGCTGCTGCTGAGAAAAATAAGGGTGGTCTCCGCTCTCCTGGGGATTGTGCCAGGCCACTGGAGGGTGTGGGGAGCCTCAGAAAAGCCCCCTGGAGTGATCATGACCCATTTCCAGTTTTTCCCATTTCCAATTTCCAGCTCCCCGCACCCTCCAGAGGCACAGCCTAACCCCCAAGTGAGTGGAGACCCTCCTATTTTTCTCAGCAGCAGTGGTGGTGTGCAGGGCCACTCAGAGGAATTTTACCAGCTTTCCGGAAATGGCCGAAAATAGCGCAAGTTGGCATGTTCTGGGATCTTTACCTGTGTATACCAGAGTACAGCTTCACAGAATTCCATTCTAAATAATATTGAAGACACACATGGGTTGCTTTCCAATATTTACTAGATAGTTATTCAGATTCATACAAAAAATACAATTCAATTCAATCACACTCACAGCATACAGATCTATGAAACTTACCGTATTTTTCGCTCCATAGGTCGCATCGGACCATAGGACGCATGCATCCTATGGAGCAAAAAATAGGGGAAAAAAGGTTTGTACTTACAAAGGAAAAAAGAGGAAAAAATACTTACTGGGGCTTCCGGGAGGCTTGTGCGACCCTCTGCAGGCCTCCCCGATGTTCATTTCGTCACTAAATGGCTATTTAAAGCTATTCCCCAAAGTAACAGGCATTTTGGCTAACAAATAAGGATAACGTGATTATGCTTTATCCCATCTATTGAACGTGGCCAGATTTTTAGGGGCAGAAGCACTCTCAAGGTGCTTTAAAACACCATGTTTACCCAGAAATAATGTCTGGCACAACAGCATCATCACTGTGGGTGAATCCAGAGAAGCATATATCTAGTGGAAACTTAAGGTAGAACAAAAAATTACAAGGACCACAAAGCTATAGCCCCAAAAGGCAGCCCTGTGAGTTTCCACCTCCATATGTTGTACCCCATGTCCCAACACCATTATGATATGCACATACATTCCAGCATTTCCCAGATGAAAATATAGACATGCTGTTCATCACATTCCAATTCTCATACAAAAGGTTATTGACCAAGCCAGCCAGCCACCATTGCAGACTGCTGACGGCTCTCTCCTCTGGCTGCTGTACATTGCTCTCTGTTGTTCTATAGTAGCAGCTCCTCCACTGATATAAAAGCCAGAAAGGTGAGCGTTTGTAACAAAGATATACTAGAAAACACAGCATTGTCTCAACTCCCTCCCTCCCTCATGTATATGGGAGGTGCAGTGCAGTTTGTGAAATGACAGGCAGGGCATTGCATGAAGTTTTCATGCATATGCATCTACATGCCTATGCACTACAGATAATAATATGCCTCCACTCCGCACTCTGATCTACAGATGAAGCAGAATGAGGTGGTAGAACTGGCTGAATCAGATCACAGGCAGGAGGTTACATTTTTGAATGCTCCATAAAACAAGAACTCCCTGCAAACAGAAAATCAATATAGCAAGCAAAGGGTTGTACCACTAGAACATTTCTTTCAAATGTGCTTATTTTCTATTTGCAGGGAATCTTTTAGGAAGAGAAGCAGTTGAAAGTATGTGGCCCCCACCTGTAACTGGAAGTGGTACAATTCATTCTACAACCTCAGTCTGCTCCAGTGGTAGACCCAGGGACTAGAAAACAAGGGCTAGTTGGAGCACGAGCATCATGCATCTCCCTGGCCCCACTCCATGTCATTGGCTGCCACTGCCAGAGAAATGGAAGCACACAACGTAATGCCATCAAAACATGAAGTCAGTTGTACTTGAAGTTTTGGAGGGAGAGCAGGGAACGTGATATGGGGCTGTCATCGTTTGCCAATAATAACGCCATGTTTCTTGTAACGTTTTGGCCTCACAAACAAGAGATAATGCAATGGAAACTTGTTTCTGGGCTGTACCACTTTTGACTGCAAGTGGGGGGTGACAGGTTTGAATACTCCTCCAAACAAAAAACATTCCCTGCCCTGCCCATAAGGAAGCAGCATGTCAGGAAGTAGGCAAGGCTAGACCTGGCCTCTTCTCCCCGGCAGAAGAACATTCAGTCACATGCATCCCCTCCTGCAATGTGATGTGGTACAGTCATTCAGTCAACAAACTCATTGGGTGGCCTTGAGAAAGTTACTGTCTTGGATCTATGGAAATGGAAACAAGAGAGTGACCAACCGACCTCACAGGTTTGTTGCAGATGTGAACAATGGACTTCCTTTTATTTTTAAGAATCCTTTTAAAATTATTAATAATGGTTCATAATAACTGTGCTGCTACCGTGGAAAGCTTACCCAAGAAGAAAATAAACCCCTTCGGGCCGGGTAGCACCCAGAGGAGCCACTCCTTCTGTGATGATGTACAAAAAACAAGCCTGCTTCACAGAAAGGGCTCTCACTCTGACACGCTGTCGGCAACCTGCAATAAAACAATAGCGGCTGCCTCCTGATACAGACTTTCCTGAGCACATTAGTGGTATTATCCAAGGCAGCGGTTTTGACCCCCTGTTGATGTGCATCAGGGAAAGTGCAAGGCAGGAATGACCCTGCTGCGCTTCCACCACCCACTCCCTGATGCTTGTCAGCAGAAGGTCAGAATCACTGCTTAGATTATCCCAGGAAAGCACTCAAGGCGAAATCTCACTGTTAGCAAGACGTAAAAAGTAGCCGTAACTGAAAGGCAGGCTTCACAAGCTCCTGCAGGTTCTCCACCTCAAAGCGTGCGTGCGCGCGGAGGGGGGGGGCGGTTTATAATCAAAGGTGTTCCTGACAAGGAGGCATTCTTGAGACCTGAGATACAACAGGTGGACGACTAGCTTCCTGAAAACCTTGGGACACTGCTGCTCTTTGTCTTCCGCACTTACTTCCGGCTGGGCAGTCTTCATCTAAACACATCACAGCTGCATATTCCCAGAAGCAATTCAGCAAGTCTCTCCAAAGCAAGGTATAATTAATCCTCTCATACCACAGCCAGGTACGTATCTTTAATAAAATACTATTTATGAAACAAAATACAGTATATGACAAGAAGACCGCTTCCAGAACACAAATCGGCGTCTGTGTCCAGGGACCTACTTTGGACCAGGGCTGGGATCACTGGGGCTTGGGGATGTAGGATATAACCAGGGCTGGAGCTTGCTGCTACAACCAGCTTCAGCAATTTGCTCTAGCTGTGTGAAGCCACAACAAAGCCAGATATGACATGGGTGTTTATTCTTTTCCCCTAAGCTAGTTTCCTGATTAAAATCCTCCCCACCTCACACATTGACAAGTACTTTGGGAGAGAAATTTTAATTGGAAACACTGAATAGGAGAAAAGGGCTGACACTCCCCTCCTCCAGCACTGTGGTACAGATACAACACACACACACACACACACACACACACACACAGCAGCTGCTACTAACAGCCAGTCCAATTCACCAATCTCCCACCTCACATCAAGTTGCTACTCAAAGAACTCAGTTTTGCCTCAGTCTCTAACAGCACAATCCTATCCAACTTACACCACCAGTGTAACCAGTGGGGGAGGGCAGGGCGGGAGGCTTTGGAGGGGAGGGGAGATTTAAATCCCCTTTGAATCCCCCTTTGGAGGGGATTTGAATTCCCTTTCCGTTCTGAGGCCTCCCGTTCTGGCTGCACCGCTGGTTACACCGGTGGTGTAAGTTGGATAGGATTGTGCTGCTAGGGTACTTTCTTGCACTTGAATCTAGGGAAAAGATCGGCTTCTTCCTAGAGAACCTGAGCATGCCTAAAAAAGCCTAATGTAAGCATTGCTACTGAAAAGCGACTCTCAGCCCTGTCTTGGTAGTAGTGGGATTATCTGTTCTTTGCAACTACTGCAACCATCTCTTGACTCCTGCAGCAGCAGCAGCCAACAAATTGGTCTCTTTTTCCTTCTGCTCCCTCGTTTAAGTAGGGTACGAGCAATGTATCCAGTTCATGATATTTCCCATGGACCAGCTTTTCCACTGCTAACTCCTACTGCTGTCTGGAACTGTTGTGTACACTCTTCCTGACTGGTAGGCAAAAGCCTAAAATAAATAACTAGCTGGCTTATCACATGCTCTTTTGTGGAAAACACAAAAACGTGTCCACAAAAATCAGCACAATGCCAACAGCTGAGTTTAAAATGAAGAGAGATATCCAGGAATGCCTCTCATGTGAAAGTCAATCTTTTTTCCATATAAAGTCCAAACTTGGAAGTGGAAATTTTTCCTATTAGCTCCCAGGGGCAGGATTCTATGCCTGATCAGCGAAAGTGGACCACCCCCAGAAGAATGGCCATGAGCTCCTTCAAAATACCGTATTGTCCCGAGTATAAGACATACCTGATTATAAGACGCACCCTTAAATTTGGTGCTATTAAAAAAATTTAATTAAATCACTGGCATTAAATTGCCACAGCCTGATTATAAGACGCACCCCTAGTTTAAAAACTTAAATTAGGAGAAAAAAGTGAGTCTTATACTCAGACATGTTCGCTGAGCAAATTATCAACTGATTCTGCTGCTTCAATTCCCTGCAGCCAGCAGAGGGATCAGACCTTGAAGTATCAGACAAATCACAGTTCCTTACTTAGGCTTGCCCTGTGGCAGATAAATTCATTTAAGCAACAACATTGAACTTTTATTTCATTTTAGTTTTTAGGGACTCAACTGAATTCTCAAGCCCTGGTGGTGAGCTTCATGTGCTACTTTTGTTCCCCTCCCTTTGCAGAACCAGATCCTCTGCTAATGTAAGCAGCATCTTTTTCATTTCACTGACTTAAAAGGTATACAAATTCACCCTGCCTAAATTCTACAGTAGTTGCCCCTCCCAGCAGTACAGAAGCAGCAAGAGTGCTGGCCAACCCAGCAAAAATCTTCTCTCTCTCTCTCTCTCTCTCTCTCTCTCTCTCTCTCTCAGATTCCCTGCCTGACCCATTTTTCTTACATCCTCCCAAGCACTGTGCTGAGTATAATCATAATGCCTTCTAAAAGCTGAATTAGAGTTATATATACAGGGAAATCCTCCATTTATCCCCACCCCAAATGCGAGAACAAATGCTTTAATAAACTGGTTTGCTCTGTCTTTTAAACAGGGTGAATGGTACACAGTTCACAAATATCTGCTCATTTGGATGTTAAAAGCAGACGTGCTTTGGGGGCAAGGGGTACCCTCAGCTAAAGTATGGGATTTAGGAAGTTTGGATACCCAATGAGACCTGCCATAGTCGAAGAGCCTAATTTGACCAAGTACTTTCTAAATATAAAGTCATTACTGTTCATCTAATGTTACGCAATCCTCTACATAGGGTTTGTCAGGGGGGCAGTGTTTGCTGTTCAGGTATCCAGTGCAGGTCATGTGCTTCTGCAGCAATGTTTTTCCTTTTCAGCTTTGACCATCCATCACACAAGTGTTAACTGTCATGGATTGTACTTGGTGAAATGCACATTCTCCAGAGATCACAAAAGACTCTTTTGGGTTCCATTCATGTTGTTTGAGCTCATATTAAGAACATAAAAAGAGCCTTGCTGGATCAAGCCAAATGCCCATCTAGTCCAGCTTCCTGTATCTCACAGTGGCCCCACCAGATGCCTCAGGGAGCACACAAGACAACCCACCTATCCTGTTGCCATTCCCTTGCACCTGGCATCTGGTAGAAATCCAGTAGAAAATCTACTTCTAAAACCAGGAGGTTGCTTGCCAAGGTAATGTGCTCTGCATGCCTCTGAAATGTAAAGGCAAAACCTTCAACTTTACACTAGCAAAGGCATATGGTCTGGACTAGAGAACAGAGGTGTTACAAACTGAGTAACACCAAACATTTTCTTTTTAGCTACAAAAATAGACTTGAATTGTTCTCGTTTCAGCTCCATTCTATAATCTAGAGGGATCAAACCTCTTTCAGATCCTATGTGATGCTATGTTCTCCATGACTTCCATTGTTTGCCCCCAAACTCACCCCACCTAAAAAGTCTCAAAAATCCTGCAGAAGCCACAAACAGTGATAGTTCATAGAGTTGCATTGGTTTTAAATCCTGACGAGCAAATATTTACAGACAAGGGGCGACTTCTATAACACTGTGGATATGTTCCTGGAAAACAGAGGTTTCTGTGAAACAGCACTATAGAAGGTAATTCTGACTGTTCTAATGCATTAGGTGCATTAGGTTGAAGTCTGCTGTGTAATTGACCACTACTGCTGTCGCTCCTCCTACATGGAAGGAGGTGGTGACAGTGGTGGAAGATAGGGGAGAAACTACTTCCAGAAGGACAAGCCAGGACAGTTGCGACTGATCCTGGGAACTACAGGCTTCTTATTGAAGAAGGCACCTACGATAGATTGCCTTGCCTGCTGTTTCCTCTCCAAAAGCATTTCCTCCTGGTAGTAAGTGATTGACTCCATGCTAGCCAGAATGCACATCTTCCATTAGCTAAAAATTGTACTTCTCTGCACCAAACATAAACATTTGTTTGGTTTTATAGATTTTAACCTTTTTTCTTTTCTTTTTTTAAATAGTGTAACAATTACATTCAGTAAAAGAGTGCTATTACTATAACACAACGCTGGAAAAGCAGCATAGAACTCTTTTAAACAAACACACACACACACAATGCTATATGAGGTATTAGGTCTTGTAATGATTATACGGTATTTAAGAAACACCTCCAACCAATAAGTTGTACTGTGCCATCCTTAATGTTTAGCTAAGGTTCTGTATCTTGTCTAGATGTTCTATTTTGGAAAAGTTCCTAAATAGTTAAGATATGTGCTGGAGGCTTGCGCTGTGGAATAATTTGTAAATCTTTAACAAAGGCTGTTTCTCAAACAACTTATTACAATTAGTGGCAACAACTTCAAGATGGCAAAAGCCTTATTGCCTGAAAAGAAACGTACTGGTCACTCAGATGGGCCCAGAATCAGTGAGTACCTGACTTTGAGCTCTTGGGCTCTATGAATGAGTGGTGGACTGATGAGAAGGCAGCACAGTACCTTGTAATACAGTCGCTCGCCCCTCATCTTAGGTGCTGCTGACTTCCATGAATTCAACTCACATGGCTGACAAACCAAACCAAAATTAAACCAGCAGTTTAAATAGTGCAGGCTATGCCACTCACCATTCCACTTACTAAACACATGCCCCAGAGTGAGTGTAAGATCAGAGAATGAAGCTGCTGTTCCCTCAGTTGGTCTCAGCTCCCGCCTGCCTCTTGTAATTTTTAAAGAGACCATACACATTTTCCAGATGTCAGGGATTTTCAAGGTAATTTTGAGTATATGAGATTTCAGCTTTGTGCTGACTCTGGAATGTAACACTTGCATAAGACGAGGGGCGACTGTATTGCTAAAGGGCGATGCCAAAGCATTTTAGCTGCCGCTTCTCAGTGTAGAATGTGGCTCCTGCAAGCAGTTCAGCAAGCACTGAAAAGCAACGATGTGGATGACATACAGAAAGCGTGGCAAGTAAGGAGGTGGCAAGAAAGGGAGACACTGCATACTTATGTCTGTGCTTGGAGATGGCTTGACAAAGCATTCTAAATTATCTTGGGCATTCCCAATAATAGATAGTCATTGTAAAGAAGCCCAAAGGAGATTTGAGGACATGTGTGGCCTACAGAAGATTAATAGCCCATTTCCGCCCAGCCCACAGCATTTAACTCCAGATGTGTATACAGTATACATACACCCTTGGGCAAAAATGCCTTAAACAAGCTATTCAAGATAGCTCACTCACTAAAATGGCAGACACATTGGATAAAGTGTTTGGAGCAAAGCTTTTTAGTACCTTTGTTTTGATATCCAAATATCAAATTCAAGTTCCACCAGATGACCGGGGGGGGGGGGTTGCCTTTGTACATACTCTATCGACTCTTTCCATTCTGCAGAATGCCTTAGGCCAGTGGGTGGCACAGCGGGTTAAACCGCTGAACCATAAGCTGTCGATCAAAAGGTCGGCAGGTCGATTCCCGCGACAGGGTGAGCGCTCGTTGCTTGGCCAGCTCCTGCCAACCTAGCAGTTCCAAAGCATGTTAATGTGAGTAGATAAATAGGTACCGCTTGGGGGAAGGTAAACAGCGCTCCGTGTTCCAGCTGCATGCTACGCGCTGCGGCAAGGAGAGTCATGCCGGCCACATGACCACGGAGGCATCTTCGGACAAAGCTGGCTCTTCGGCTTTGAAATGGAGATGAGCACCACACCCTAGAGTCGGAAACGACTGGACTTAATTGTCAGAGGATACCTTTACCTTTACCTTATGCCCTGAATACGTTTCAAAGGTTAATAATGACTTCACTAAGGTGGTGAAAGACATCTTTACCCACTCAGATGACTTCATCTGTTTCCATAAGACATAGGAAGAACATTTGTTGGGTCTGGAAAGGATTCCAAAGCTATTCAGAGAGTCTGGATTTAAACTGGCAGGGAAGAAATTTCCATCTGCAAGAAGTCGCATCACATTCTTGGGACAGATTGCCAGTGAGAATGGGCTGGAGCCCCATCCCCCAAAACTAGATGTGATTAAAAACCTGGGAAGTGCCAGCAACTCTGGAAGCTGTACAACAATGTCTTGGTCTCTGGATTCTACAGGAGATTTGTAAAATATTTCTTAAAGAAAGCTGCTTCACTTGTATCACCTAATGAAAAAAAAATCTTTTTGTGGAAGTCAGAGGCTCTGACTCAGAGCACCAGGCAGCTTTTGAGTCACTGAAAGAGGGTCTTCTTAATTATACAACCTAATTATGCTGCAACCTTTAAAATCCCAGATCCTTCCCGCCCATTTATTGCAATGCATCAAAGGTTGGTTTCGAAAATTTTGCGCTAGATGAGCAGGGGAGACACAAGTCAGTAGCTTTTGGTGGTTGGAAGTTAAATGGTAGAGAAATCAAACATACAGCAACAGAACTGGAATGTTTGGTTATTGCGGAGGCTCTCCAAACTTATCAGCCCTATTTACTGAGTACAGAATTCGCAGTGTACTCAGACCACAGTGCTTTGCAGTGGCTACTTACAAAGCACAATCCAGAAGTTCCCTTGTGGATATGGAGCCACAAATTGTCTAAATACTGTATACACTGACAATTCATCACAAGCCTGGAAAGCAGGATGTGGTTGCAGATGTTCTTAGCCACATAAGGGCAATGAAAATACATACTGTTCAGCCTAGTCCTGGGAGGACATCTGTCTGGAACAGTGTAAGGACCCTGAGATGGGTATAACGCATCAACAAATATATCAAAAGAGAACTAGCCTGGGAAGAGTTGGCACAACTCAGAAAAATTATCCATTGATTCTGTTACAAACTTGTTTGTTTATGAGGGTCACAGAACTATCGTACCAGTATCCTTGCAGAGAACAGTACTTGAATGTCTCTGTGACAGGAAAGCAAAGCAGTATGCCACTTGGAATATGAAAAGACTGGTCAACTAGAGATTTAAAAATATTGCTTTTTTGGCTTAGCATGGCAAAGGATGTTCCTGAATGGGTACAATCGTGTTTCAACTAAAGAAAGCATCAGCAAGAAGAGTGCAAAACCCTGTTGGAGGAAATGCCACAGCCTACAAAACCATGGACATTTATTCAGATTGACCGGAAAGGTCCACTTTCAGAAACACCAGCGAGGAATCAGTATTTGTTAGTAGTATATGGCACCTTTTCAAAATATGGGCTGGCACATCCTCTTAAAAAATAAAAAGACAGGACTGCGACAGATGCACCTATAAAGGATGTTGTGCTGCTATTTGACCCACCAGCATATTTGCAGTGACCAAGGGAAAGAGTTTGAGTCATGGTGGCTGCTTCATGAAATGCACAGACATCTCTAGATAACCAGAGTGAAAATAAGCGTTGCTCATCTGCAAGAAATGGGGGAGTGGAAAAGATAAACAGCTCCATGCTTTGAGTCTTGGTGAGTGAAAACCAGAAAGACTGGGAATTAAAGGTTCTGTATGTGGTCTTTGAACAAGCACAAGCCTATGTTAGTGATCTGCTCATGGCGTTTGAAAGAGTAGAAGATCAGATGAGGCGAAAATGAGAGCATCAAACACAAGCTACTAGAGGAAAGATGACCCACAACCCCATTTAGGAAGGCGAGAAAGTGTGGCTTTGCAACTGGAAAAGATTAAAAAAAAAAGAAAAGAAGCCTTTTTGTAAGGGTCCTTATGTAGTGGTTAAAAACCGTTGCAATTTATTCGTGCTGATACAGAGAGGCTGCTCTCAGCCCTTTGTAGTACACACAGGGACCTGGTACAATGACACATTGAAAGAAAAAAAAAGGAAATCATTTGCAGATGGTGAGTCGCACTCCCAAAAGTGTACTGCAGAGGAAGAGATGGAGGAGATGTTGCAGCAACCCAGGTGCACCTTCTCAGGTGGGTCCTCTGTGAGGAGGAATTGCCTCTAAATTCTAATAATGTTAACATGACCACCATTGGCAAAAAAAACCAAAAACCCATTATGGCCACAACAGAGGGTTCTGACCAAGCATGTCCGGACAACTTAACTTCAATTACCAATAACATGGGTTTTTCTTTAAATATAAAATCCATGGTGCCAAACACATACACACAAAAATATTCAGATTGGTAGATTAGATACCTTCCTAAATATTTGGTTATATGTTTAATTTAAAGGGGGAAAATTGATTGTATAAGCTAGGGGTTCTCAAAGTGTGGGTTGTGGCTCCCAGGGGGTTCACAAGTAGTCTGGAATGGGGTTACAAAGCTCTGAAGACCTAGGTTCAATTCCTGGATTTCCAGGAAGATCCCTGCCTGAAACCCTGGAAAGCCACTGCCAGGAAGCATATAGACAATACAGAGCTAGATGGACCAATTATCTTACTCCAAGGGTTCTCCAAGTGAGTCACAACTAGCTGTAATTTGGGGGAATCACATTTGGGACACAGACACTAACACCCAAATCCTGTGTAAGGACCGCCCGCCGGATCCCTACACAGGATTTGGCTGTCCGAACTGCCATGCAGCGGTCCGGAGGTCTACTCAGGGAAGGGGACGTTCGTTCTTAGCCACATAAGGGCAATGAAAATACATACTGTTCAGCCTAGTCCTGGGAGGACATCTGTCTGGAACAGTGTAAGGACCCCTTCCCTGGGTGTAAACAGGGGCCAGCCCTGTCGGTCTTATTGGATTTCCACCAGCTAAATACTAGCTGGCGGAAGTCGGAGGAGGCCGTGTAACGACTGAGCCGGCCTGGCGAGGATGGGGATATGGCCAACGCCATTCCCACCCCCTCCCGGGCTGGTTTGCTCAATGGCCCCCCTCCCTCACCAGCTGGACCACCCATACGGCCGCTGGCAGAAGACTTACCTGCCTCTGGCGGCCGCAAGCTCAGTCCGGCACTGGAGTGAGGGAGGCTGGCCTTGCGCCGGCCTCCCTTACAATAAAGGAGGCGTAAATGTGCCTTACGGCACATTTGCAACAGCTTCCGGCGCCAAAAGTTTGAGCTGGATCTCGCTGCTCGTTTGAGAACCCCTGATATAAGCAAAGCCTCCACCCAATAGGTGGTGCTACTTCACATCCTCAATGCTTAGATAATGTTCTGTATCTTGTCTTGATGTTGTTCTATCTTGGAAAAGTTCCTGAACAGTCAAGATCTTTGCTGTGGATGTAGAATAACTTGCAAATCGTCAATAAAGTCTGTTTCTCCAAGCAAGTCTTACAGTACACGGTTATGAGATTCGTGTTTGATTCGCGGTAAATGGGTCTGAAGGTAATGCCTGGTCAGAACCTGGCATTTGATAGAAAAGCTAACATTCCTTGATGGCCTTTGATGCTTCCTTTATGAAAGATTTCTCTGGAAGATAAAAAGCCACCGGAGCTTGTGATGCGCCTTGCTGCCCTTGCCTCAGCTGATAAGAGGGGCTAGTTTGTGAGTGAAAAGAAACTGCAGCTTTGTTCTTTCTGATAGGCGGTAGCAGATGTGCTGCCTGGAAGGCGTGTATCCTGTGTGTTTGAGAAAGTTGCTTAACCTGAGTCACCCCTTTCCAAACCATAAGTAGGGAACCTGTTAATACTTCCCCTGACATCATGAGTAGGTTAGGAGCTTACAGCATTCCCCCTACAGTGCATTTGTTTTATACTTGCCAGTGACACTCTATAAACTACAGATGCTTCATTCATTCTCCCGCTCCTGAAAGGCTCAGACTAAGCTCCAGACAGTCTTCCAGGGCCTCTCCTCAGGATCCTTTTTATTGCATTATCTGTCACCTTGACACAGCAACCAACAACTCCCCGGCAGGCTATAGGAGCTGCAGTCTTGCTTCCAATCAGTTCTCCCAGCTACCTGATCAACAACTCAGGGAAGCAACAGAGGCAGCAGCTTGAATTGGCGGCAGCTGTGGAAGGGACGGCACTCCATAGGCAAGGACAAATTCACCTACTTTTTCTGACTGTGCTCCTTTGCCTTTGACAACAACCTGGCATATAGAAATTAAGCACTGCTCTTTCACCTTGGCAGGAAAACTTCATTTCTGTGTGCCAGGGTACTGTTAAAGGCATGGGTGCAGAGCCAGAAAAAAAAAAAAACACCCTGTCAACCCTAAATTCACATGACCAGTCAGCTCCAGCTTTTCTGCTGTGTTCAATTGCACAGATTGATGTTTCATGCCACCCACTCAACCTATCAGGGATATGTTTGTGGCAACGCACTGAATTTCTGTGTGTGCTTTTGATAAGCCATGCAGGTGACTCCTTTACTGCGAACGTGGCGCATCCTGGCTGGGAAGTGTCCTGCTAAATCCAGGATGGTTGTGTCCATTGCCCCGTCCTCTCAAACATTGTTCCTAGCCTACCCATATAATAGGTCCAGGAGAAGTGTTCACTTCCAGTCTTCCCTCATCCACTTCCAACAAACAGAATCCATTGCCAGCACCCCGACTCACATTTCCATAGACAACTGTCTCCAGATTGGCTAAATCATCAGAAAGGTAGTGGAACAACGTTTTAAAACTGCAAACAAAACCAGGATTTCCCTCATAAGCAAGAACAATGTGCAAGGTCAGAATACAAAGAAGTCAGAGAGCTGCTTGCCATGCCATTATCATCCCGTAGGTGCACTGCAGCCAATATCTTCCTGTGGATTGACACTTGAGGATGTGCTTGCAAGGGGCCTCGTTGGGTGAGAGCTCACTCAAGGTTCTTCCAGACTTCGGGGTGGCTTTTCATGGCACTGACAACCAGAACAGAAGAGAGCAGAGCTACACTTGCTGCAAGGGAAAACTTTGCTGTTGGGGGATTGATATCATTTCCTTTTCTTTGCTGAAAATATACCCTGGAGCAAATGAGCACACAGCCTCCAAGGAGAGCAAAAGAGCAAAGAGCAGCAACAACAGAGGGGAAAGTTCTTAAGTGTTCAAGATATTGTGGAAATTCATTTATTTATTAGATTAATAATCCACCTTTTGCACAATAGCCCCAAGGTAGTGAACAATATATAGTCTGATGAAATCTAGCTGGCGAAGACTTCCTATCACTTATCTCTGTTCCAAGAAAGATTTTGCAGCTAAGGTTCTTTGTGTAAAGGCACAAGAAAGGGACTGGTGGGGGGGAGGGGCGGAGATGGAAACCCTGCTGGGTGGCAACTATTAAACCGTCAAGTGTAGGGCAGGCTGTATGGTTCATTCTTCATATGACCAAGTCCTAAATGAGCCCTAATTATTTTACCTGAATTTTTGTTTCTTCACTGACCAGTTACTATCACATTCTGCTATACCATAATTGGGAAGTAGGTGGATTCTGGCCTGAGGGGTTTGCAGCAGCTCAGTACTTTTATAATACATTTCAGAGTGTAACAAACGATAATGAAATACCAAACACCTAAGTTGGGGATGTGAAATAATAGAGCAAGAGCTGTTGCTTCAAATTTGAAAATCAAAACATAATTAGCACTGAAGGCCCCTTCCTAGAATGATCTGTGTAGTTCAAGCTATTAACTTTACTTTTTCTAACTCTTAACACACTGAACCAAAAGACCTACCTCCAGGAATGATCTATTAAATTAAACCATTAAGCTAATAATGGCTTGAACACTTCACATTATTAGCAGCAAAGGCCTACGGCTCCGGCCATCCCTAACTTTATTTTTCTTATTGTCAGCTGAGCCAGAAAAACCCCTTTGGTTTCAGCCACTGGTAAGTGCAACCTTGATAAATGAATATCATTTGCCATGGTGTATAATTTCCAGGACAACCATAATTAACTTCTGCTGTTGAATTATTGTTCTTTGAGCAAATAAAAAATAAATATAATATATACATATATATTACAGCAGGCAGGCTTTCAGCGGCAGGGAGGGTTTACTTGTTTTTGTGCATTGTTAAGTCACAATACCAGCTGGGAACAGCAATATCTTGAAACGTACCACAATAAGTGTCATGACAAAAAAACCAGTGTTCTTAATTTATCTGAGTTGTACACACTCAGTTACTTTCAGTGGATAATGCTGCTTAATTTCAATCCCAGAAGGCTTGATAAAAACAGAATAATTACTGGACTACTATGGCCTACTGCGATCCTATAGGCAGGTTCTAGGGTGGGGGGAACCTTAATATAACATCATCATCATCATCATCATCATCATCATCATCATCATCATCTTCCCTGTATAGCTTTCACCAACATCTTTGAGAATGTTCCACTCGGGAGGTTCTAGCTGTGCTTATTATTGGTGAAAGGAGTGGGCAACTTCATGCTGGTGTCATAAAAGAAAGAGCCAATTAAGAGTGGCTTGACTGACTGGTCCGACAGACTACACTGCGTTCACACAAACTATCAATTCGGTTTAAGAAGGACATTTTATGAGTTCTTAACGCAGAAGAAGAAGCAGAAGGAAGGGCTTTTCTTTAAAAAATAAGTACCAGTAACTAACAGCCCAATCCTGCATAAGGATACGCATCCGGCCCATAGGGCCATCCGCAGTATCCTGAGCCCTTCCTGGGCCGCTTCAGCGCGGCTTGGGGACTCAGGACTCCTCAGTGCATATTTTCTCTTCTGTCATTGCAGCTAATGAGTTCCTAAGTAAGAAAAAAAGTGCTTATTTCTGGTCGTCTCCTGCTTAATGACATCACTTCCATCTCTCAGCAGGTGCCATGAATGCTATTCGGCCCACTGTACAAAACGAGTTTGACACTCCAGGGCTAGAATAAAGCTCCCAAGGTCAAGTAGCCAGGCCTCTAATTGCAAATTGACCACAGCTGTGTGTTTCAGGAAGGGAGGGGCAGTTGCTCCTGGACAGGCCTGATGTCACCATCGTGAATGTTCCATGGCCTGTGGGTTATGATGATTGGCTGAGCCATCTTGGCTGCTACCTGGTATAACACCCAGGGCAGATAGCATCATCTTTCTAACTTTTTTAGAGGATCTGGAACCTCTTGATTGGTTAGAGTTTCCTGAAGGTAGCATATCTGGTATAAAAGCCCATTCTTGGGGTGTGGTTAGTTGCCTCCCATTGCCAGACAAGCAGAGCTGGATGGTTGTTTCAGCTTTCTGCACACGCTCAGAAGTTACGCCGGCCTCACACTGCAGGCGTCTTGCTTCGTCACGTCCAGGAGTAGATTCTAATTGGCCAGAGGTATTGCTCCGTGTCCTGCCCCCACAATGCCAAACGTGGCCTCTCATTGACCGAAGCTCGATTTATTCAACTTGGAACACACCAGAATATAATATCCAACTAAGCCAAAATAACACCCACATTCTATTCATTAAATTCGCATATCATCACATCGTTCTTCTCTCTCTCTCAAAAAAAATCGATAAATGGTTTCCAGTTATTCACGAAAAGGTTAACTGACTTTTCCTTAATTAAAATTGTAAGTTTATCCATTTCAGCACAGTCCAAAACTTTCAGCCACCAATCTTCCAGCGAAGGTATCTCTGAATACTTCCAATATTGTGCATATAAAATTCTTGCCGCAGTTATCATATATAAAAACAAAGTTTGAAATTTTTCGCCTACATAATCATCCCTCATAGTCATACCCAACAAAAAGGTTTCCAGTTTAATTTGAACCTTAATCTTTAAAATCAACTGGGCCTAAACCAGGACACCCCAACTTAAAATTAATTAATTTTTAATTTAATTAATTAAAATTTTAGATTTTTTTTCTTTTGGGGGCATAGTGCACCTGAAAATTTTAATTTTAATTATTGATTTATTGAATTAATAAAAGGAAGCATTTTCCAGGTTGTTCTGGTCGTTTTATTTAGTTAACAAGAGATTGTCCTAACATTTCGCTCCTAAACTATGAGGCTGCCTTAACCTCCCAACTGTTAACATCTTGTATTAAGAAGAACTAGAGCAGACAGCAAGTTGCTGTTCCTTTGATAATGCTCCTCATAGTTTAGGAGCGAAACGTTAGGACAATCTCTTGTTAACTAAATAAAACGACCAGAACAACCTGGAAAATGCTTCCTTTTATTAATTCAAAGATATGTACCGGTCGTGAAAACCTCAGAACATACATTATTGATTTATTTTTAAAATATATTTTGTGGGGGCGTGAAGTGCACCTGAAAATTTTATTTATTTATTTATTTAAATAATTAATTAAATTGACTTGCCTCCAAAATCGTGCCCGTTGCTGCTGTGCCTGTTGCTGTCATGTGCCCGTTGCTGTCGTGTGCCCATCGTCCCGTTTGGCTTTTATTTTTTATTTATTTTATTTATTTTTCACATTTTTATACCGCTCTTCCTCCAAGGAGCTCAGAGTGGTGTACATATTTCCTCCCCTCCTTTTGTCCTCACAACAACCCTGTGAGGTAGGTGGGGCTGAGAGATAGTGACTGGCCCAAGGTCACCCAGGAAGCTTCGTGGCTGAGTGGGGATTTGAACCTGGATCTTCCAGGTCTAAGTCCGACTCCCAAACCACTACACCATCCTGGCTCTTTGCCCGTGCCCACTTGCCCATTTGCCCGTCGACGCTGCTGCTGGTCCTGCCGCTGGTCTTGCCTGTTGTCCCATTGCCCATTTGCCCGCTGCCACTGGTCGTGCCACTGCCCGCTGCTGAGCCCCCACATCGTCCGAGCACCTGCCTCATGCCCTCATGAGATTTGGGCGCTGCCATGTTGGATCTTGTGAGATTTTGCTAGATCCAAGATGGCGGCACCCGGAAAAAAAGGTAAGTTAATTCTGTTTTAAAATGGCGGCGGCAGAGGCATGCATCCGGCCCGGAACCGTCCTGGAAATTCTGGGATGGATGGCAAGCCTACCCAAAGGTGCTTAGAGAAATGCTCTAAGTTTAAGCTATAGTTTGCTTAAGAAAGTTCTAAGTTTAAGCTATAGTTTGGCCAAATCCAAAAAATTACAAGTCCTGCACCTATCCAACTTACACCACCGGTGTAACCAGTGGGGGAGGGCAGGGCGGGAGGCTTTGGAGGGGAGAGGTGATTTAAATCCCCCTTGAATCCCCTTTTGGAGGGGATTTGAATCCCCTTTCCGTTCTGGGGCCTCCTGTTCTCGCTGCACTGCTGGTTACACCGGTGGTGTAAGTTGGATAGGATTGCGCTGCTGATCTGAGATTCTCTCTGAGAAGGGCGTAAGCTTCTTTTTACAATTGGCAGCTCAGATCTTATTGGTCCAGCATGTTCATGGGCGTGGTAAATCATGGATGAACTCTATTTGTGAAGAGGATCTTGCTGCAAGGAGACACTTAAGTACTGAGCCCCTAAAATTTAAATAATGGATCAAAGTATTTGCAGGCAGGGGCGGCGACAGGGGGAAGCGCGCGGGGTGGGCCGCCGGGGGGTGTCGCGTGCATAAGGGTGATGCGTGACCCCCCCACTTACAGTTTGTCGGTGGAGCTGGGCCCGCCCGCCCGCCCTGGCGTCCGTTTGGCTCTGAAATGAGCCGAAAACGGCGCAGGGTGTGTGTGTTCCGGGCATGCGCGTGACGTCACGCGCGGGGGCGGAGCCGCGTTTTTAAAGGTGACGCGCGCTCCCCGCTCCCCGGTGACGCGCGTCCTGGTGACGCGCCTGTTTGCAGGTTCAGGGCATCTTTTTTGCCAGACTTTGAGAAAAGGAAAACAAGAATACAATGACTATATATCTTTAAACAAATCATTAGATCATAGCCAGATATAAATCCACTCCAGCATCGGGGGGGGGGGGGGGAAACAATAGGGTAAGATATTGGGAAGGGACGTATACAAAGGCTCAGAGAATACTGTATCTATTTCTAGGCTTGCTATTCATAACTCAAGCTCGGTATCACACTGCCATATTAATATGTGCTATTGATTTGTTCTTAATACAGTGAAATGCCCTAGTAATGAACTCTGCAGTACCAGAAATGATTTCATATCATGAAATGTTATGTGCTTTGCTCATAACAAAGTAACAGTGTTACCCAAAATAGCAAACCTCATAATAAAATGTTATTGAGGATCTCAAATTTCAATATAAAGAGGACTCGGCCATACTCAAGAGAGCTTACTAGAAACAAATGCGTGCTTTAAAGAGGTGTATTAAAGTCATGTCATTGACCAAATTACAGTGTCACTAGGAGATGCTACTTCAAGAGCTTCTTGAGTCCCATACTTCCTGAATACTTGCAGGAGAATGATAAAGTGATGGTAGTTAATCCTTTGAAATGGCTGGGGTCAGTTGTCAAGAAACTGCTGAAGGTGCCTAGTTTCTGCCAGCTGCTGGCTAAGGAAAGAGAAGAAGAATTCAAAGTATAGCATAACCCAGCTTTTCTCAAACTTGTGAGTCGTGACCCACCAGGACAACCGGAAGCAGCTGCCAGCCCCTTAAGGGGTGTGGTGACTATGGTCATGGTGGCGGCAACACTCCTGGGATCGTGGCGGCGCTCCTGGGATTACACCGCCGCTGATAGCTAAAGAAGTTATTTTTAACTTACAATGGTCGCACTGACCCTCCAGAGTGTGAGGAGGCCCGCGGCCCCCTCCCCGCACTGCTGATTGGCTCTCTGCAACGACTGCAAACCACTTCCGGTTTTGGATGAAAACCAATTGGACGAAAAATGGAGGGCCAGCGCAACCATTGTAAGTTAAAAATAACCCCTTTTGTCACCACCGCCGGTGCAATCTTGGGAATGCCACCACGATTCCGGGCACGCCACAGTCGCCCCACCCCTCAGCTACTCACAGTTCTCCCCAACTTGCGGGAAGAACTTTGAGAACCGCTGACATAACCTATATTATACTATTAGGGCAGGAGGTGTGGTCTGGAGGTAGAGCTGTCACCCTGCCTGAAGAAGCTAAGCAGAATCAGCCTGAGTTCTCACCTTGGAAGGGTGACCAGAAGCTGTTGATGGATCTCCCAAACACACTGCGAGAGTGTGAAATATGTGGAATGCAGAGGAGTCAGCTGGCAAGAAACAAATAACATCTTGAGAACCGGCCGAGGTGTGATTTGCGGCTGCCTGTGAAAGTTTGGAAGCACAGAGCACAGCCAGGATAATGGCTGCACTTTGAAAGGGAAACATCTGGAGAAATTGGGGGTTCTAGGAGTTTCTCTCATAGAACAATACTTATAAAACCCTATTTTCAAATGTTTTTTTTAATGATTAGTCTGCCTATGTAAACCACCTTGAGTCTGTGAGTCTGTCTGCCTTCTGTTTTCCTCCACCTGCCCCTTTGCCCTCCTTTCTCTTCCACCTATTTGCTGCAGCAAGAAAGAGGGTGGGTGGGTGAAGGGATTGAGCTGGTGGAGCAGCCGAGTGGGAAGGCCCAGCAACTGCACACTCTCTCAGTGCTTTGGATCTTTAAACAGGTCTCCAGGTTGCCAGCTGGCAAGCCTACAGGATGGAGAATAATATTGCTGTAAGCGGATTCTCTTCTCTGAACCTGGTTCTGTCACCAATGTGCTTCTTATCCTTAAGCAACTCATACATTTTTGCCCTCTATACAATTGAAATAATCTTCTATTTGCTTCTGAAAACATACTTTAGGATTCAGTTACTGAATTTGTTATCAGTGATCAAATTTTTCCAAAAAGCACATATTTGTAAATGCTTAGCTAGCATCCATTATTGGAGACTAGTTTTTTTCCTAGTTCAGTTTAGTTCATATATATATATATATATATATATATATATATATATATATATATATATATATATATATATATGTTGTTGTTGTTCAGTCGTTAAGTCGTGTCCGACCCTTCGTGATCCCATGAACCATATCCCGCCAGGCCTTCCTGTCCTCCACTATCTTCCTGAGTTCGCTCATTTTCATGTTCGTTGCATCGGTGATGCTGTCTAACCATCTCATCCTTGGCCTTCCCCTTCTCCTTTTGCCTTCAATCTTTCCCAGCATCAGAGTCTTCTCCAGAGAGTCCTCTCTTCGCATTAGGTGGCCAAAATATTTGAGTTTCAGCCTTAGTACCTGTCCTTCCAGGGAACAGTCAGGGTTGATTTCATTTAGAATTGACTGATTTGATCTCCTAACAGTCCAAGGGACTCTCAGGAGTCTTCTCCAGCACCACAGTTCAAAAGCATCTATTCTTCGGCGCTCAGCCTTCCTTATGGTCCAACTCTCGCAACCATACATTGCTACTGGGAACACCATCGCCCTGACTATACGAACTTTTGTTGGCATGGTGATATCTCTGCTTTTTATTATGCTGTCTAAGTTTGCCATAGCTTTCCTTCCAAGGAGTAAGCGTCTTTTAATTTCATGGCTGCTGTCTCCGTCTGCAGTGATCTTGGAACCCAGAAAAGTAAAATCTGTTACTGCTTCCATTTCTGCCCCTTCTATTTGCCAAGAATTGATGGGACCCGATGCCATGATCTTAGTTTTATTAATGTTGAGTTTCAAGCCAACTTTTGCACTCTCCTCTTTCACTCTCATCAAGAGGCTCTTTAGTTCTTCTTCACTTTCTGCCATTAGGGTGGTATCGTCTGCATATCTGAGGTTGTTGATATTTCTCCCGGCAATCTTGATTCCGGCTTGTGATTCATTCAGCCCTGCATTTCTCATAATGTACTCTGCATATAAGTTAAATAAGCAGGGTGACAATATACAGCCTTGCCGTACTCCCTTCCCAATTTTGAACCAATCAGTTGTTCCATGGCCGGTTTGAACTGTTGCTTCTTGACCCGCATACAGGTTTCTCAGGAGACAGGTAAGGTGGTCTGGTACCCCCATCTCTTTAAGAATTTGCCACAGTTTGTTGTGATCCACACAATCAAAGGCTTTTGCGTAGTCAATGAAGCAGAAGAAGGTGTTTTTTTGGAACTCTTGTGCTTTCTCCATGATCCAGCGCATGTTGGCAATTTGATCTCTAGTTCCTCTGCCTCTTCGAAACCCAGCTTGTACGTCCGGTAGTTCTCGGTCCACGTACTGCTGAAGCCTAGCTTGTAGGATTTTGAGCATAACCTTGCTAGCATGTGAAATGAGTGCAATTGTACGGTAGTTTGAACACTCTTTGGCACTGCCCTTCTTTGGAATTGGAACGTAAACTGACCTTTTCCAATCCTTTGGCCACTGCTGAGTTTTCCAAATTTGTTGGCATATTGAGTGCAGCACTTTCACAGCATCATCATTTAGGATTTTAAGTAGCTCAGCTGGGATATTATCATCTCCACTAGCTTTGTTGTTAGTAATGCTACCTAAGGCCCACTTGACTTCACTCTCTAGGATGTCCGGCTCTGGGTCAGTGACCACACCAGCGTGGTCATCAGGAACATTAAGATCTTTCTTGTATAGTTCTTCTGTGTATTCTTGCCATCTCTTCTTAATCTCGTCTGCTTCTGTTAGGTCCTTGCCTTTTTTGTCCTTTATCATGCCCATCTTTGCACAAAACGTTCCCTTGATATCTCCAATTTTCTTGAAGAGATCTCTAGTCCTCCCCATTCTGTTGTTTTCCTCGATTTCCTTGCATTGTTCATTTAAGAAGGCCTTCTTATCTCTCCTTGCTATTCTCTGGAACTCTGCATTCAGTTGTTTATATCTTTCCCTTTCACCCTTGCTTTTTGCATTCCTTCTTTCCACAGCTATTTGTAAAGCCTCATCTGACAGCCACTTTGCTTTCTTGCATTTCTTTTTCTTTGGGATGGTTTTAGTTGCTGCCTCCTGTACAATGTTACGAACTTCCGTCCATAGTTCTTCAGGCACTCTGTCTACCAGGTCTAATGCCCTAAATCTATTCTTCACCTCCACTGTGTACTCATAAGGGATATGGTTTAGGTCATATCTGACTGGTCTAGTGGTGTTCCCTACATTCTTCAGTTTAAGTCTGAATTTTGCAATAAGAAGCTCATGATCTGAGCCACAGTCAGCTCCAGGTCTTGTTTTTACTGATTGTATAGAGCTTCTCCATCTTTGGCTGCAAAGCACATAATCTATCTGGTTTCGGTATTGACCATCTGGTGACGTCCATGTGTAGAGTCGCCTCTTGTGTTGTTGGAAAAGAGTGTTTGCTATGACCAGCGTGTTCTCTTGACAGAACTCCGTTAGCCTTTGCCCTGCTTCATTTTGCGCTCCAAGGCCAAACTTGCCTGTTGTTCCGTTTATTTCTTGATTTCCGACTTTAGCATTCCAGTCTCCTATGATGTAAAGGACATCTTTTTTGGGTGCTAGTTCTAGAAGGTGTTGTAGGTCTTCATAGAACCGGTCAACTTCATCTTCTTCGGCATCAGTGGTTGGGGCATACACTTGGATTACTGTAACGTTGAATGGTTTGCCTTGGATTCGAACTGAAATCATTCTGTCGTTTTTGAGGTTGCACCCCAGTACTGCCTTTCCCACTCTTTTATTGACTATGAGGGCTACTCCATTTCTTCTAAGGGATTCATGCCCACAGTAGTAGATATGATGGTCACCTGACTTAAATTCGCCCATGCCTGTCCATTTTAGTTCGCTGATTCCCAAGATGTCAATGTTCAATCTTATCATCTCATTTTTGACCACATCCAGCTTGCCTTGGTTCATAGACCTCACATTCCATGTTCCTAAGCAGTATTGCTCCTTGCAGCATTGGATTTTCCTTTCAACCTCAGACACATCCACAGCAATAATATATATGCAATAATTGCTTAGTTCTGCAATTGTGGAGCTGTTGCTTAATGCTGCACTGTGATTTTGTGAGTTTGTTATTTGTTATTAGATTTTTATCTGCTGTTTTTCTTGGTGTTTTATCCCCCAATCTTTAAAATGCTTAGCCACTCTGGAAATAATAATGATGATGATGATGATGATGATGATGATGATGATTAAAGGCGAGATGGAAGTCCTTTAAATAAATAAACAAACAGAAGTATCCAGTTCCATTAGCAAAATAAAAATCCAAAGTCTACAAATAGAATATGGTATACAAATCATATCTTAAGTCATATCTTAAGGTTTCCTTCCTCCAAAGAGCCTTCATTATTGCTTCATTATTCTGTATGAGACCGGAAATGGATATTGCAACACCTTCTCAGGAAACCTGTTGCACCAAGGTACAGGGGGATAATGAGAATGTTCTGGGGCAAAGACTTGGCTTGAGGAACAGAAGGACTGAGAGGCGAGGCTGCTGCTTTGCCTAGTCCAGTTTCTGGCACTGAAGCCGTGTCTGTATATCATGGGCACTGAATTACAAGTTCGTGCTGCTGGTTTCAGAGTTTTTACTCTAAGGTGCCACTTCCCCTTGTCATCTGTGCTGCAGAATGTGGAGAAAGATGACAAAATAGTGTGGTGGCCCCATCATACACATTCTGGTAGCTTCTTGACATGACTTCTGTAAAGCATGGGAAATGGGACTGTCCATGAATACAGTTCAGATGTTTCAGTTGGTTCAAAAAGTGGCAGCCTAGCACACCTTGGGACTAGGCCACAGAGTGCCTAACATTCTTCATATTCTCAGGTTTTGCCGGGGGGGGGGGGGGGGTTGCATTGTTGTAAGCTACCTTAAGGACCAATTCCAGTTGGTGGAAAGACAGAATATAAATGTAAAGATAAGCGCATAACTCGTGTGCTGAAAGGCAAAGAAAGGCTATGTCCGTTGCTCCCAGGCACAACTGCAATGCTGCATCCTGTGAAACGCAGGTGTTCTCTTTTCTCATTGATTTGTGCAATTGCACCACATAAGGTTCTTATCACACATATGAATAAAAATTAAGCCTACTGTAGGAAAAGGAGCCAAAATTGGGAGTGGTAAGGTATCCACGTACCCGTGAAGTTGCATCACGTCTCTGAATGCCGAACACCATGCTACACAGAAGCTGATTAACAGAAGAGCAGACACACTATAGGGTAGCAGGAGTCTCTGGGGGCTGTGGCAAGAGGCAGATGTGGGATTTCTGCCTAATTGATCTTCCTGATTGGCAACAGCTGCTGAGTCTCAGCCTGTTTTCACAAGTGAGGCAGAAAAATGCATGTTTGTTCCTGACCTGATGCTCTTAGTTGGCAGAAAGGTGATTCAAATATGCTATCTTAAAATAAATAAACCAGCTAATTTGTGGTTATGGTTAGGCTTACCTGATCTCCAACCAGGACAGAGTGCTAGGACCTTTAGGAGAAGGAATGTGGGCAAGTGTACGCTTACCAGATCGCCGACCGAGACGGAGCTGCTTGCCCTTAGGGGGCGGGGTGGGGGGAGGGGGCCAGAACGTGCGCGTTCTGGCCCCCCCCGCCCCTTAAGGGCAAGCAGCTCCGTCCCGGTCGGCGATCTGGTAAGCGTAGGCAAGTGTAGCTTGTTAAACCTTAGAGCACAATCCTAGGCGTTGTGTTCAGTGGGGCTTGCTTCTGAGTAGACATGCCTAGGATTGTGCTCTAAGGTTTAACAAGCTGCACCTGCCCACATTCCTTCTCCTAAAGGTCTAGCACTCTGTCCCAGTTGGAGATCTGGTAAGCCTAGATATGGTTGAGATGGCATGCAATACAAGAGGTGTATGTTCTCAATTTGACTGACCATTCCTAAGAAATGGGCGATTTAATTGAAATGCTCTGCTGCCGCACACTCAGGTTCCTATTCCTAGACACAGTTCGTTGTGTGTGAAACATGCCTGTTGCTGGTTGCCTCCGGCCATTTCTGTGAGAAACATATCATTTTGATTCTCTTCCTAGTAATGTGCTAGAAAATCTGCAGGGTAATATATCCAAGTCTATGAGGAAATTTGAACATGTATATTGTGGGACTGACGTGAGATAGTTGCAGAGGCCTGGGACATTTAAAGTGCACTGTGTGTGTATGCGAGAATAGCATCGCCCTGAGTGCTTTGGCAGCTCCTTTTGCAAATGCTGCCAGGTTCTGCAAACATGTCTTCAGTTCCACAATCCACAGCAGCACTGTGTCGATGGCTGTCCTTTCATAAGGATTCTATATATCCAGCCTGATGAAAGTATGCTGAAAAATCTGACTACCTATTTAAACTCATTAGGGAGAGCTGAACTTTTCTTGAAAATCTGGCCTGCAGCTCTGTGAAGCGTAGCACAGTTCCTAACTGACTACTGAGAATTACAGCTTTTCCCAGACAACAGTGTTATTTCACAATTGATGTACTGTTGTTACTAATTTGATGCCGGGAATCCAGAAGTGTCTGCCACCTCTCAGGAAGCACATCTGTTACCGGGAAATTGCCTATGCCCAGCGTAAAAACAGCAATATTTAATATAGCTCAAAATCCCATTGTACTCCCAGCCAGCCAGTATGTCTGCTGGAACATGACATGCTGTGTAAAATGTGGCTGCATGAATATTGTGGGCACCTATTGAATAGCGCCTATGACATCACCCTTGAATAGCGCCTATGACATCACATCAGCTGAAAATAAAGAATAGAATTCACCTCACCCTGCTTGTTGTTTCAAAAACAATTGTGCAAATTAAAAAAAAACCTCTTTACAGGCAACATGTTTCATGCCTCATATCTCTGAAGTGCAGGGGTAGTTATGAATTCCTTTGCAGACAAAATGGCTAAACAGCAGCAAAACTATTCCTCCTATTAGATTGTCCATTGTTTTGTGAAACAAACATACAGACCTGTGCTACGCAGGGACTGAATCTTACTTCCAGCATTTTGAACATGAGGTGGTCAAATGAAGGCACTGCTTTGCTTGCTTTATATTCCTTGGGATGTGGGAATAGCACAACTTCTTTGACTCAATTAACATAATCACATTCACAGGTGGGTTTTCATGGAGCTATGATTCCACAAAACAGGGCAAAAACAAGGGAGAGGGAAATGAGCCATGTGCAGCAGAAATCTTTACACTGATAGAGGGGTAGGGATACCGTAACAATGGCAGAGTCAGCATCAATGGGCTACAGGACAGGAAATGAGACAAAAGCAAAGGATTAACAGTTGACGTCCTCCTATAAAGCATGAAGGCAACAAAGAATGCTAGAGATGTATAATGGGAGCAAGCAAGCGAGTCTCAAGACATGCTGCTCATAAGGAGTATTCATTATCAGCACCACAACTCAACTGTAAACCATAGCTCAGGGTTGTCTTGAGCAGAGAGAGAGAGAGAGAGAGAGAGAGAGAGAGAGAGAGAGAGAGAGAGAGAGAGAGAGAGAGAGAGAGAGAATTCTAAGGGCAAGAAAGTTAGGAAGGCTTCAGCAGCTGAAGACATGAAGATTTAGGGCCTTCCCCAAAGCACTTTAATCCAAAGGCATAGATTTAGCTGGGCATTAGATGTGACCTAAAGAACAATCACACACTTGGAGTGTGCAGCATGCTGAGCCGAAGCTTAACTGCTGAAGATGCAATCAGCCTGTTTTCAGCCACCTTGTCAAAGCCCATCTCAGAGCAGTAGCAAAGCGGTTTCTGATGCTCCAGTGATGTTTCCCAATGATCTGCTCATACATCCTTGTAATGTTAAAGGAAAGGGGAGCAGTCTCCTCTCCGCTTTCCCTGGTGACATCCCAGAAGGAAGCACTGGGAAATCCTCCAGAAATATACTGTATTATTCACTTTCCCCACAATCGCTTGGACGACTGAAAATGGGAACTGCGATTGTAAAAAACACCATTCAGTTAAACAGTCACTCCTCACTTCCAACATCAGACAGAAGGAAACATGGCATCAGACTGCAGATATTTTCCACAGGGCATACCATGATATGAATGAGAATAATATGGCAGAGATGTCACATTTAAGTCATTGAAGTTGCCAACATAGGACTGGCAGGTGCCACGCAAAAGCTAAAAACCATCAGCAGCTACCTAAGATGTCTAAAGAGCATCCTGTCAGCTGAGGCTCTGGATGAAAATATCTATCTATGGTAAAGATCAGTTTGGAGCTGCCACAAGAAATTGATGCTTCTAGTTTTCACTGGGTGCCATTTAGGGAGGGCAAAGGAGGTATCCCCTCAAGTGTTTTAGGCCACATATGATTATTCCTCAACAGGGTCTTTCTTTCTGGCCTACTCAACTGAGTGAATGTTGTTATATGTATAAATAAACCATTAAATGGGCTCATGTTTTAGGTATGCATGCCAAAGGCACAGATCCATTTGCTTTAGGGTGAAACACTTACATATATGTGTGTGATTTGTGTTCATAACATTGTTAACATTAAAGTTATTATAATGTATAAAAAGTAACAAAAACAACAAATGCTCTTAAACATGCACTTCTTCATCATCTTCATCTTCTTCTTCATCTTCTTCTTTTTTGCAATTTACCTTTGATTATATCTAATAGTGGGCCTTGATAAGAATCTCTTCTGACCCTAAAATCTGAAATGGCACCTGTATTCATTAACTGAGCAGGTTATTTATTTTTATTTATTTATTTTTCACATTTTTATACCGCCCTTCCTCCAAGGAGCTCAGAGTGGTGTACATATTTCCTCCCCTCCTTTTTGTCCTCACAACAACCCTGTGAGGTAGGTGGGGCTGAGAGATAGTGACTGGCCCAAGGTCACCCAGGAAGCTTCGTGGCTGAGCGGGGATTTGAACATGGATCTTCCAGGTCTAAGTCCGACTCCCAAACCACTACACCATCCAGGTTCTTATAAGCAGAGCTTAGCAACCATCATGCAGGCGTCCACCACTGGTCTGTTAACAAGCCACTTCCTTTTCTGAAAAGAGGTACTAGCATGTGCATGCGCTACATATGAGCAGGTGAATGTAGCCCTTGATCACCTTAACATGTACCAGTCCATCACTGCTCTTGATGGAAAGAACAGTAGCTCAGTAGTAGAGCACCTGATTTCCGTGCAGAAGGTCCCAGGTTCAATACCTGGCAGGATCTTCCGATAGAGTTGATGGACCCCTATCTGAAATCCTGGAAAGCTACTTTATTGACAATAAATTGAGCTAGATGGACTCTGTCTAAGGCAGTTTCCTATGTTCATACATTTGGCCTACACTACCCAAAAGTAGGCTCTCTCCCCCAGTGGGTGAGCGACAGTCCTTTTGCTCTCTCTTCTTGGAATAATGTGATCTGCCCACCCAGCTTGTCAATTTCACTCACTTGTGGCAAGCTAGTGTTTCCCAGTCCAGCTAATGTACTATGGGAATCAATATGTCAGCCCTTATGAAAGAACACACTGAGTGATAAGCAACTTGAGTTCATAAAGAACAGATTGTGCCAGACAGACCCAATAGCCTCCTGACAAAATTGCAGATTTAGCTGACGAAAGGAGTTTAATATAGCTAGATACAGAAAGGCTGTAGGCAGAGTCCCTCACAAAACACTTTTTCTCATCAGAAAACATCCAAGTTTTCTTATCAAAGTGTGTGGAGATAAATATTAATATAAGACACAAGCCAACACAGTGCTAAAAAAGATTATGTGTAAGGCTCACAATTTTAAAAGAGCAACAGGGCCTGAAGGTCTTGGCTGCAGTGTTCCGAGGTAACAGCTGGAGGACATGTTGCCCTCCTGTTCTCAGCAATGGCTCTTGCCATTTCCCCCACAATGCACAGCTGTAAGAGCACCCCACTTTCATAGTCATAGTGTTCACATGACAAAACAATACCCACCTGTTGTTCTCGTAATCCTTTACCCTCAGTTAGAGTTGGTTGCGTATGTAGAGCTTTGTTGGAGTAAGACAGGATAGGAACGTAAAGAAAAAAGAGAGAGCTTTATTCTGCATGACTCAAGATTGCCAGCTCTGAAATGGTGACTGATCACCGAAATGTTCCCTTTGAGAATATTGCTGTGACCAGAGAGCGAGCTGACAACGCATCAACAAATCAATTATGCAGAACACCTCTGCAACCAGGCATGATATATTAGGTGCAGGAAGCACTGGGTCAGTCTGGAGCCGGCAACTCTGTAAAATCTTCATTAATGGTTTTGGAGGTGAAAATGCATTGCAATATTGATCACGTTTGTGGATCAAACCAGGAGGGCTTGTGAAAACAGCAGATAAATGGAATCACTTAGTGATGGAGAGCCCTCAGCCAAATGGATGAGTTTAAATGAGATGAGATTTAATTTAGATACAGTAAACGTAAAGCACTCTATAATAGTACCCAACATGGGGATGCATAATGAAAATGTATTACCTTCTCTTTAGGCAGTACAGAAAAGGGTTGGTTAGGAAGGGGAAACAACATGTTGATAACTGTGAAGGGCAGCCTGCGACAGGATGACAGAACGTCCAAGTGAGATGAGCAGAAATGGAGTTTGTCGTCGGGAAAGAAAGGGGGCTCTCTGATTATAACAGCTGATTACATCCTTGATATACATCCTTCTGTTCCAAAAAGCATGGATTTATGTCATGTTGGTTGTAGAAGAATTAACACTAGAACAAGGTCCCAGAGTACTCATGGTCCTATATCATATTTAGGAACCGTATAGTAAAAGCATGAGCACTTATATATATATATATATATATATATATATATATATATATATATATATATATATATATATATATATATATATATATATATATATATATATATATATATTTTTTTTTTTGAGTGGATTTATTTCTTTTGCTTGCACTCACTTCTGAATTGTTTGTACTATGTTCTTGGCATTCCTTTTGCCTGGACAAACAGATAAGAACTGAGTAAAGATGACGTATGGATAGAATGAATGCAGCTTCTGTTGTACTGTATAATGTAGCCCAAATTACACTAAAGGATCTTGTGTAAATGGATCACTTCGAGTACTGCCGCTTTAATAAGCTGGAGGGAACATGAAACAATAATTCCTGTGGATACTTGCTCAAATGCTGTGTAATGAGTCTGGGGTAATAAATAAATACTAGCTGGCCTGGCCAACTCCTATTCTTAGGCAGCTCAATGACTCTGAATGAGGTGTAAACGGCTGTGAGGTCTCCAGTATGGATGAAGGTCTAAAACACCACTAACCAGGGGACCACTCATCCCTTGCTTTGTGTGGTCAGTGTAAGAAAGAACAAAGGAAACAGGCAGGCAGAGTTTTTGCTGGCAGCTTCTGAGAGAGAATTGATCAGAGACGGACACAAGGGCTGCTTCCGGCAATATTTACCAAATCGGCCCTTCTTTGCATGTTTGTAGGGGCAGGGCGAGCACGCAGTGAACGCGCCCATTTCCAAGCACACCGGATGTTTTTTAAACATTACTGTATTGGATTTTGACTGCCCTTTCCCTCTTAGCATCACGTGTAGAAAAGCGGTGACATGACAAATGCAATTAAGCCAAAACTGCACAGGTTCCACAATTTGGCGCGCATGCTCAAAGGTGTCTGAGGTGCGCATGCTCAAAGTATGCTTGCCGGGCAAACGCGTGAAGAGGGGACCGCCCGAGACGTGAAGGTCAAGGGAGCTAGGAGTGCGAGGCTGCTTTCTCGGAAGCTACTGTGACCTGTCGTTGCTTTGCTTCTAAGGAGTGTTTTGCTTTTTGCCAGCATTTGATGTTCCACCTGTGCATTCGTAAATCAAGCAGATATTACTAAGAAGTCATACGCCTCCAGTGTTCTCTCTTCCAAAAGAAGTCAAAATCTGTCTGGACCTTGTCACCAGTGGGGGGAGTGTGTGTAACTAACACCTGGAACTGATTTACCACTTAGGCAACGAGACACAAAAGGAACTTTTCTTTGCTAGGGAAGGAAGGAAACGTGCATGTTTGGTGTCTTGTAATACTTGCTGACATGGAAGAACCCCATTACAGAAAAGTGCTCAGTGATCATCAATCAGGGCTTGGGTACCTACCTAGTTAGTGTTACACTATTAGCAGCTTATACTACTTCAGACTAGATACCGGTATGTATGGGTGGGTGGGATGGGACTGGATAACTGAATAGAGCAAGTCCTCACTTATAGTTGTCGATAGGTTCTTCTTGGAAACTGCAACCTTAAGCGAAACAACTTGTAATTAAACCAATTTTACCATAGACTAAATGATAAATGTAAACGTCCCCCATGGCATTTTTCAATCAACTTTAAATGAAACAGTTACAAATTTGAATGAAAAAACAACTCTAAGTGAGGAACTTACTGTACAGTAACAAGAAGTCAGTTTTCCGGGATTAAAAGCCATATAAAAATACTTTGTCTAAAACCACGTGAAAACATGAAAAACAAGTTTAAAACCACGTGAAAACATGAAAAACAAGTTTAAAAACAGTAGTAAAACAACATTTCGTCCACCATCTGTGGTGGACCTCTTCAGGTAAATGCAGCCACTAGATGTCAAGATGTTAACCTGGTTGCTGGCAGGGGCTGTAATATGAAGAAGAAAAGGTGCCAAACGCAAAAAGGCGCAAACATCAGAAGTCAGCTCATTAACATCGGAAATAGGAGATTGTCAGGGATGACCACAAGTAACCTTTAGCTAGTGATCTCTGCAGCAGGCTGATGGGCTCGTGCTTCCTCGTTTGTTCTCCGTGTAGTTTTATTAAGAATCGGGAGCCAAATTTTGTCTATGAAGGACAACTCCTGTTGTCTGTTAAGGAGTCCATGTTGCTTCTGCTGGCCATGAAAAACAACTTTTGATTTTTTCTTACTGTACAGTATTCCCATTTGAAAAAAGGGCTCCCAACACATCGTGAGCTTGGTGGTTGTGAGACGGGCTTTCTGTGCTTTCCATGTCTTGAAATTGGGGTGGGGAAAAGGGTTCAAATAGACAGTACATCCCCTGACTGTAGTCTGAGGTGGCACAGTTCAGAAACAGATTCTGCACCCTCACCTGTTCTTGGGAAGACCTTATGGGAAGAAAATAAACCTGTTTATGGGAAGAAAATAAACCCTACGGTATGTCTGGACTGCACCACATCAGACTGCAAGGAGGATGGCCCTTGCGTGATCATCAGAGAGTGAGAGAGGTGGAGTCCATTTCTTTGGTGAACTGTGCCGGTTGGGCGGATCCCTGAGCAGGTAGTGGCTTTTGTGAAAGGAAGATGATTCCTTCAAAGTAATTGCTGCTGAGGAGACTTCAATGAGGGCCTGTGAAAAGTACCTTGGAAAAATAGGTCAGAAAATAAAGGTCTCTAGGCCAGGGGTTCTCAACCCGTGGTACGAGTACCCCTAGGGGTACGCGGACCAACGGCAGGGGGTACGCCAGAGCCTGCCCCTTATCAGCATGCCTTCCCCTTATCAGCATCAATCAGTAGTTAATTACTTGTTAATTAGAACTTAAATGCAATACCCCCGTCTGTCTGTCTGTCTGTCTGTCTCTCTCTCTCTCTTTCTCTCTCACACACGCACACACACACAGAGTTAAGTAAGACATTTTTCACATTTAAAATTGTTTAGTACTTTTTCATTTAATGATTAATTAGCTAATTAATTAATTGATTGATTGATAATCCATTTAATTAGCAATTAATTAGCAGGAGTACTTCAGAAAATTGGACTGTGATAGGGTGTACCCAGGCCTCCAAAGGTTGAGATGCTCTCTAGGCTATCAGGCACTAATGAAGGGAAAGACACTGTTCTATAAGTAGCAAAGAAGGAATTGAATTTGTGTATTTATTTCAAAGGCAAAAGAGTTGATTCCCACCTCAGGGACACAAAAGCCTCGTATACACATAACCAGTGTGAATGCCAGCACTAACAAAAAAAATCCTTACGCACATGATATTAGTGGAAAAAATATGATTGCTTATGTTGCTAGGGTTAATTTTCCTCTGCAGACACACAGCCCTTGTTTAAACAGCACCAAATCAACATCACTTGTGTTAATTAAAGAGCTTGCCTATGGGAATAGTAGAGCTTTCTTCAGTTCTCTGTGTTAGAGCTGACCCTTCCCTCTAAATCCTGCCCCTGGAGAAGGGGCAGAATTGAGCATCTGCTCCAGGGTGGGTGAGGTGGAGAGGCTTGTGTGGTGGAGCCCCTGAGGAGTGGGGGGCAGGGGGGGTTGCCACAAGCTGGAGCAATCTTGCAAGGTGGGAAAGATTCCAGCCACTTGTAGCTGACTCTCCCTCCAAGGTGCGGTGGCTAGTACAGGGGTGTTCAGATCCTGTTTTATCCTCACAACTGCTGTGGGGATAGGTTATGCTGAGAGATGGTGGCTTGCCTAAAGTCACCTACAGCACAATCCTGTGTAATCTTGCACCCATCCCTCTCCTCTCCTCTTTTCAAATGAGATTGAGATGGCCATGGGCAAGTGCTCTCATGCTGCCCCATTAGGTGGTGGCGGTGGAATCTGACACCTTGCCTCAAGCACCCAAATACCTTGGGCTGTCCCTGAGCTCTTGAAAGCTGACTAGGAATCCAGGCTCCCTCAGTCCAAATGTGCAACCACAGAATCAAGTGGACAGTGCTATTTCAGGCTCTACATTCGGATGCTCCTCCATGAAAAAGGTCCCTGCACATTGAAAAGTGGTATGTTGAAGAAAAGAGTTTTGTCTAGATTTTCCCCTGACCTGCTAGTTGTCTGATATGCAGGAGTGTTTGTTTAATATGGAAGGTGAACATAAGAAGAGCCCTGCTGGATCAGGCCAAAAGCCCATCTAGTCCAGCTTCCTGTATCACACAGTGGCCCCACCAGATGCCTCAGGGAGCACATAAGATAACAAGATAACCTGTTTCCCGTTGACACTCCCTTGAACCTGGCACAGAGAAAATCCACTTCTAAAACCAGGAGGTTGCTTATGGTGTTTAAAGGTGTTAAAAGGTGTTTAAAAATGTTCCTCTACCACCAGGAGCCGTGAGTAGTAGAATCCAGGGGAAGCTGTCCTGACCTGTGTGGTTCTGGTTCTGTGGATTGTGTCAACTGGCTTCAACACTTTGCCTGCTAGACCAGCGGTCTTCAACCTTTTGCAACCCAGGACTCACCTTGGACCACAACAAGCTGAGACCCACTCTTAAGGCCGCTTCAGACCGCACGAATCTCGGCTCGTCCCGGATCTTAGCGGATCTTAGCTGAGGCGTGCTTGGGTGTCTGGTTAACACAGCAGAAGCGAGCGGTCTCCCGACTGACGGCACGCTCGAACATCCCCTGGGCCATGTTTTCAGGGGGACGCACAGCGACGCTACTGGAGCCACCAATCAGAAGAGAGGGGGAGGAGTGTTAGCAAATCACCATGGAGGTTTCTTCCAAGAAGGCGGGACAAAAGGAGGGACTATTTGCAGGGAGACACTCCTGCAGACAGGCAAGTTGGTGGCCAGCCTCTTGCGCTCACTCGTCTTCGTCCGCTTCCGCAAGCGGTCTGAATCCGCTCTTAATGTTTTTAGTCATCCATGGGGCTGATGTCCTGCTTTTGGCTCTAGGATGGCCAGGTGAAAGGGAGGACAGGGCCATGTACCTCTCACAGTGATGTAAAAGAGGGAAGTTTGTTAGCTGCACAGCTGCAGGTTGTCATGCATAGATTAGAAAAACTGTAATTGCTGAACATCCGTCACCTACATCACCATCCAAGCACAGGAGCCCTGTCCTCCTTTGTGCCTGGTCACCCTCTTTCTCCCTAAACAAAAAAGCAACGGGGTGTGTGATGCCACTGCTGCCACCTATCGTAGGTTGGGTGACAACCTACCTGATGGAGACCAATGTCCTAGATCAACACTTGCTCAAAGTGAACTTCTTACTGCTGTGGACACAGGTCTAAGAAGTATCCTCTGGGAAACGTCCGGCTTTGTGTTCAGGAAGGAACATCTCTTTGGGGAGGGATTTGCGGCAGTGAAATGGCACTTTGCTGCTGGGTGTAATATACTGTGATTTTGTTTTGGTGGCGAGTTCTTTAGCTGTGTGCTGTTGCTTCTGTTGGAATATAGAACAGTGTTGGGAGCCGCCTCGAGCAGATGGAGTGGCAGGATACCAATGTTTGGAATGCATAAAACAGCCATTGGTTGTGTGCAGCAAGCCATTGTGTAACACAGCCCACTGCAAGGCTCTCATTGGTTTTAGGGGAACTGGATTGCTCCATAAATGTACTTGGAGGGTCTGCTAATTGAAATTGTTCTTTGACAACACGTCGTGTCAGCAGGAGGAGGAGGAGGCAGCCTGGTTGCTTTGTTTTTCCTGAAAAATGAGGACTGAGGGTGGTTTTCTAAAGGCAAAGGGGAAATGCTGTCCTATGGTGCGCTGGCAGAATGGCGGCAGCAGGTTGCAGTGGGGGGAGATTGTTTAAATTGGAGCGATCATTATCACGGCTATGCAGGAATCATTTATGGCACAGAATGTGCTCCTTGCTGCTCCAAAGTGCCATGCTCTTGAAAGGGCTTTTTGTCTGCAGTAGGAGTGATTAGAAAAGTGAGAGAGTGAGAGCTGCTGGCCCTAATGGCCTTTGTGTGTGCCTAGGAAACAGCGGCAACGTTCAGGGGAATGTGCTTCCCCTACAGCAAATGAAGGGGCAATTAGATTTCCCTGGCAGCTAACCGGTCTTGTGTGACTGAATGACTCACTGAATCGATGTGCTGCAGGCCTGCCCTTCCTGCCCTTTGTAGGATCGGAGCTCATTTGAGAGACTGACTTCCCCAACCCCACCCCAGCCCAGACTGGCCCTTTCCTGTGGCCACCATGACAATTTCATCTGTTTGCCACCGCCGCCGCCCAGATCAGGCCACAAGATGCCACCAACCTATACTTGCTATCACTTGGTGACATGAATTCTCAGGAGCCAGAAGGCTGACACGGTGGCTTGGCCTGTTCCCAAGAAGGGACTGAATAGAACCAGATTCACACCACTTGATGTCCCTGATGCCGTGGAGTTGCAATAGCACAGCTGACAGGAGCGTGTGTAACAGCAGAGACGTGGCGGCTGTCTGGAAACGCAGCCAAGACCACTTCCTGCTGGGACTCTGTCATAAAGCATATTCCTCGGCCCACTCAGGCTGGGGTTCCACATTATGTCGCTGACTTGTACAAACATTCTGTACATGTATCTACGAGTGCGAGCGTAAATTGCTCAGGGGGCTGAAGCTGAGAAATGGTGGCTTGCCTGAAAGCTGTACTGGAGTGTTCCATTGTTACGCCAGTTCTCAAGAGAATACCTGTGTTTGTGGAGTAGTTGCAACGTGCACAGTGTTATTTCAAAAGTCAGTATTGTGAGCTCCTTAACTGGCAACGGGAAACTGTGATTGCGGAAAATAACGTCCTGCTTGATTGCCAAGCGTATACGGATTCCAAAGGATGGGGCGGGGCTCACTGGCATGGCACAGTCGCTTCATTAAGGATTGAAGGTTGGTGGGCTAAGGGCCCTCTGGAGACGGCTACCACTTTGCATAGGACCCCAGCTCTTCCTGTGGGTGCACCTGGGCCTCCTTTGTGCCCCCTCCACTCTCTTCTCACTTTATGCCTGGCATCCAGTAGAATAAGAATATCTCTCTCTCTCTCTCTCTCTCTCTCTCTCTCTCTCTCTGTGCGTGTGTGTGTGAGAGAGAGAGAGAGAGAGAGAGAGTCCTTCATGCATCACAGGTCAGAGGCAGCAAGAGAACCTGACCACGCTGAATTGGCGAGTCCAACTCTGGCCTCATTTCCTTTTATAGTTGCCCCCCTTTTTTTTCTTCCATCACTGCAACTCCATGCCAAGAAAAAGCTGCATCTGTTGAATATCTGCTTGTTCTGCAGCTGTTTCAAAAAAGACCAGTGTCTCTATCAGAGGGAAAGTGGCAGCCATAGTTCTTTGGCAGCGGACAGTCAAAGCTGCGAACCAACAAAATGAGTTCTCTCAACAGCCAGTTTCGTTAATTACCACAAGAGGAAAAGCACTGGGGTAATTATTAATTGCCGTTATGATGGTGGGTAGTTATTGCTGATGGAAGAGGAAATGTTGGTGCTCGTCTTCTGTTTCTTCGGCAGAAGAGGGACGCTTAATTTTCTCATACAGTAGCTGCCAGGGTCCCACTGACATTAGTGTGAATATAATTGGGCCCAACGCAACAGACTAAATGGTTATTGAGACAGCTGGAGATGGAGGATGCCCTTGTCCTCTGCAGTTGTTGTTGTTCAGTCGTTAAGTCGTGTCCGACCCTTCGTGATCCCATGAACCATATCCCGCCAGGCCTTCCTGTCCTCCACTATCTTCCTGAGTTCGCTCATTTTCATGTTTGTTACATCGGTGATGCTGTCTAACCATCTCATCCTTGGCCTTCCCCTTCTCCTTTTGCCTTCAATCTTTCCCAGCATCAGAGTCTTCTCCAGAGAGTCCTCTCTTCGCATTAGGTGGCCAAAATATTTGAGTTTCAGCCTTAGTACCTGTCCTTCCAGGGAACAGTCAGGCTTGATTTCATTTAGAATTGACTGATTTGATCTCCTAGCAGTCCAAGGGACTCTCAGGAGTCTTCTCCAGCACCACAGTTCAAAAGCATCTATTCATCTATTCTTCGGCGCTCAGCCTTCCTTATGGTCCAACTCTCGCAACCATACATTGCTACTGGGAACACCATCGCCCTGACTATACGAACTTTTGTTGGCATGGTGATATCTCTGCTTTTTATTATGCTGTCTAAGTTTGCCATAGCTTTCCTTCCAAGGAGTAAGCGTCTTTTAATTTCATGGCTGCTGTTTTCCTCTGCAGTGCACAGGGTTAAACTGGATTCACTTTAGTTTGGACCCTGCCTCCTGCCATTCTCAGTGTAAACATATTAGAGAGGAATCACTGTAGCTTAATAGTTTAGCACATGTTTTGCATGCAGAACAGGGTCCAGGTTCAGTCCCTGCCATCTCCAGATAAGACTGGAAAAGACTTTGGACTGAAATGCTGGACAGCTTCTGCCAGTCAGTGTAGATAATATGGAGCTGCTAGATGGACCAATGGTCCGACTCGGTATAAGATTTTTCTTTTCATCACCTTCTGTGAGCATTCTTGAGATGATGATTTTCCAGCCTTAATGTGAAATGAGAATGATCCTGATCCATCTGAGAAGGGCACCACGAGGATGACCAATTTGTGCATCGAATGAAATAGGCTTTAGTTCAAAAAAGCTGATGCCACAATAGATTTGCTAGTCTTTAAGGTACCACAAGACACATTGTTTTTGCAGCAACAGACTAATGTGGCTGCACCAGGAAGATTCAAATTGTAAAGCATTTTCTGTGCCATGTTAGAGAGTGATGAATGCTCAGATTCTCAAGAAACCCAGTCTCTATGAAGGAGAGAAAGTGCAGCTAAACAAGGGACACCAGGGAGTCTAACACAATAATGACAACTGGGCTGAGCTAAATGGTGACTTTCTGTTGTGACAATGGATTTTTGATGTGGTGGGGGCCTTTTAAAATTATAGATATAGCCAGGATGGTGTAGTGGTTTGGGAGTCGGACTTAGACCTGGAAGATCCAGGTTCAAATCCCCGCTCAGCCATGAAGCTTCCTGGGTGACCTTGGGCCAGTCACTATCTCTCAGCCCCACCTACCTCACAGGGTTGTTGTGTGGACAAAAAAAAGGAGGGGAGGAAATATGTACACCACTCTGAGTTCCTTGGAGGAAGGGTGGTATAAAAATGTGGAAAAATAAATAAATAAAATAAATATCAATTTAGAACAAGTAATAACATACACGTGAGGAGGGTAAAGAGAAGGCTGGACTCCTTTGCTCTCCCCTGCAGGAGAGAGGCACATCCTACTGGTGTCGTGGCAGTGGTAGACCAGGCAGTCACTGGATGCATCTCTGCACTACACATGGCAAAAAGCAGAAGCAGGCTGAGTTCACTCTAAGGCAGAAAGCAGCGCTCCTTGCTGTTGCCCTACAACCTGTTCAGTGGCCTTGTTTTATTTTAGATACGGTATATTTGTGTACTATCCAGCACCACCTAGTGGTCAGACACTGAAGCAGAAGTAACTGCTCAATGGAGCTTTTGAGACTTCTGCACCTCATTACTGGTTTTTGTGTGTACAATAAACATCCAGCTGGTTCTCATTTGCAACCTAACAGCCTCTTCTAGTTCCAATGCAGAAATATCGTTTTGCTGCCGCAGTTCATCATCCTCTGTTGAGCATCGACTCCGATTGCTATTGTTGTGTTGAATGTAGAAGTAGTGCAAGCATTCCTGGCTCCTGCTGGATACAGTTTGACGTCCCTAGTGAGCAAGGGTGCAAGTCCCCCTCCTTCCCCATATTTCTGTGGCCTTGAAAAACGGTGGGGTTTATCACCTCTGTAGGAAAACGAGAATTCTCAACACTCATTTTGATGTTATTCCTCTCTAAATGCATTTAGAGGTGAAGTTGATTTGGTCTGCTTTACTTCCAGCAGCTTTTTCCTTCAACCCTGTTATATGAGGGGGCACATTTTAATTATATGAGCCCCTTGAAAACATACTAATGAGCAGATCCTCTGGCCTGCTGCTGTAATTGCAAAGTGGACTGTATTGCAACACTGGAAATCCTAAACTGCCCCAGCTATAGAGTGTTGGGTACAACAGATGCTCAAGTTGGGAGCCAAAGGAACAATTGCTTGTAATAGGTGTGGGACTCCAGCTTCCTATGCATTGAACTTGCAGCAGGTTGAAAGGTCTATGTGTGTAAATGAAATAAGACATATTATACTGCAACAGGCTCTACTACCGCCGCTTTCTCACCTCCCACGTTTATCATCTGCTTGCTTCTCTTCTATTTTTGTGTTTATTTTCTCACCTTCTTTGATGTGCGATAACTTTTCAATTATGGACACAAGGATGTTCAGGAGGACTTGGCAACTTTCTTCCTGTATCATATCTCTATGACATTAATACAGTTTACCCTCATTATCTGGGGGGGGGGGGAAATCCGTTCCAGGATCCCCTGCGGATAATGAGATCTGCAGGTAATGAAACCCGCAGGGAGGATTCCGAAAAACTGGAAGTGCCCTTCAGAAGCCCCCCCCCAGGAGGCCTTCTGAGATGCGGGAAGGCCACGCACGACCTTCCCAAAACTCAGAAGGCCTCCTGGGGACTTCTGAAGGGCACTTCCAGTTTCTTGAAAAAACTGAAAATGCCTTTTTTCTCTGGGTTTGGAACCCACAATTAGTCAAATCCGCAGGTTCCAAATCCGCAGAAAAAAAGAGGGAGACTGTAATTGATTTGAAGTCTGGGCTCTGCTTGAATGCAGAAGTATTTGTCTGCACTTTCATTAAAAAGATTTTGAAGCAGGAGCTCTACTTTCACAAGTGGCCTTCCAAACCAGTGCTGGAGGCAAGGTTCACTCATCTAGCGCCCTTTCTAGAAGAACTTCCAAAGCACATCTATTTCGGGGGCACAGTGATCTGCTCTCGCTACAAGCAGGAGGCAAATTGCACAGGGGAAAAGGAGCACATATGAACCTTGGGACGAAGGGGATCGGTGTGCTTTCCCCACCCCCAAGTACACTTGCCCTGTTAATGTAGATGCATTTTGCTACACAGCTTGTGTCACTTCTTCAGCATGACACAGGATCATATACAGACACATTAGCTTTATTGGCCAGCAATATAAATTGAGTTTAAAGCATAGTTATTAGATAAGGCAAACAGAGCAGACACAGATTGCTGACTGGCACACCTGGTCCTCTCTTACCATGGCACACAATATGGTTCCCCAAATGAGAGGAAAGAGAAAGCTAGCCACACATATACACTTCAGTAGTCTGAAATACTGTTTCAAGCAATTGCAGCCAGTAGTTTCCTTCTTAGTTAATAATCACTGGGGTGGGGAGCCAGAGAGAAAAATGTACCTATCCAGAAATAATGTAGTACTTTAAAATAATAATTTAGAAGTGCTCAAAGTTACAATATTTAAGGGATTTTCAGCCATGTGATTTCAGTTCTTAAAATTGAAGAAATAAAGATCGATCTTACGATTGTCAGTTGAAATTCCAAATCCTGGTTCTACCGCGACGTGGAGCGGGCAAGCGGGATGGATTATCCAAAGCTGACAAAGTTGAAATCTTTAAGTTCTTCTGTGCTTGACGTTTCTCCCCAGGCATTAGGGGCTTCTTCGAAAGCGAAAAGAGAACCCAGCTGCAAGCTGGAAGGTGTCTATAACCTTGCCCTAGAAGTCTCTGCAGATATAGTAGCATTCATTGAAAGCATGTGAGCCAGCGTGAACCCCGCTGATAGGTGTTAATTAGGTGTAGAAGCTGTCAATTCCTGGAGTAAACTCTCCTTCGCATTCTGCTCTCCTGCTTCACTGCGATGCTGAAAGGACTTATGCAGTAAAGGCAACCATACCTTATTAACATAGGATAATTCCTGTTGGCGATTAATAAGAAACTTTGACTGTCGTTGAGAGATAGAAATTGCTTCAAGGTTTGCACGTTGTCTGTTTCTTTGCTCGTTGAATAAAGACCTGGTTTTATGAAATTCAATTTGGTGTCCTGTTTCTTTAACATGTGTAACTAACGCTGATTTTTCTTCTTGGCCATTTTTGACCGCTCTCAAATGCTCTTGCATCCTGATTTTAATGGGTCTTTTTGTATTTCCTATGTAAGAACGTGGACAATTTCCACAATAAATTTCATAAACCCCTGGATTGGTTAACTCTGGTCTTTTATCTTTAGGGTTTCCTAACAGCTGTTCAATTTTGGTGGTAGGTAGGAATACAGTTTTCACATTGTACTGTCGGAACACATAAGATATCTTATCAGTTACCCCACGTACATATGGCAGTGACAGCCATTTGTGTTCTTTCTGTTCTAATTTTTCCAGTTCCATCGCTCTGTTCTTCTCATTAATTTCCTCTGGGGTGGGAATGTGTGTAATTTTCTCCCACTGTTTGTCCCATACCTGATCTATCTGTCTTGTGGTGTATCCATTGGAAAGTAAGGTCTCTTTAATGATTGTTTTTTCTTCAGCTAAGGAATCCCTGTCACATACGTGCATTGCCCTATAGACTAATGAATTAATGAGTGAATTTTTTTGAGCCGGGTGGTGATTGGAAGAATAATGTAAGTATCTGCCTGTGAAAGTAGGCTTCCTGTAAACGGTGTGGCCAAAGGACAAATCTGCTTTTCTAGTCACTTTGACATTCTTGGATGCTTTTCTAGACACTCTGCCATTCTTGGATGTCAAAGTGACTAGAAAAGCAGATTTGTCCTTTGGCCACACCGTTTACAGGAAGCCTACTTTCACAGGCAGATACTTACATTATTCTTCCAATCACCACCCGGCTCAAAAAAATTCACTCATTAATTCATTAGTCTATAGGGCAATGCACGTATGTGACAGGGATTCCTTAGCTGAAGAAAAAACAATCATTAAAGAGACCTTACTTTCCAATGGATACACCACAAGACAGATAGATCAGGTATGGGACAAACAGTGGGAGAAAATTACACACATTCCCACCCCAGAGGAAATTAATGAGAAGAACAGAGCGATGGAACTGGAAAAATTAGAACAGAAAGAACACAAATGGCTGTCACTGCCATATGTACGTGGGGTAACTGATAAGATATCTTATGTGTTCCGACAGTACAATGTGAAAACTGTATTCCTACCTACCACCAAAATTGAACAGCTGTTAGGAAACCCTAAAGATAAAAGACCAGAGTTAACCAATCCAGGGGTTTATGAAATTTATTGTGGAAATTGTCCACGTTCTTACATAGGAAATACAAAAAGACCCATTAAAATCAGGATGCAAGAGCATTTGAGAGCGGTCAAAAATGGCCAAGAAGAAAAATCAGCGTTAGTTACACATGTTAAAGAAACAGGACACCAAATTGAATTTCATAAAACCAGGTCTTTATTCAACGAGCAAAGAAACAGACAACGTGCAAACCTTGAAGCAATTTCTATCTCTCAACGACAGTCAAAGTTTCTTATTAATCGCCAACAGGAATTATCCTATGTTAATAAGGTATGGTTGCCTTTACTGCATAAGTCCTTTCAGCATCGCAGTGAAGCAGGAGAGCAGAATGCGAAGGAGAGTTTACTCCAGGAATTGACAGCTTCTACACCTAATTAACACCTATCAGCGGGGTTCACGCTGGCTCACATGCTTTCAATGAATGCTACTATATCTGCAGAGACTTCTAGGGCAAGGTTATAGACACCTTCCAGCTGGGTTCTCTTTTCGCTTTCGAAGAAGCCCCTAATGCCTGGGGAGAAACGTCAAGCACAGAAGAACTTAAAGATTTCAACTTTGTCAGCTTTGGATAATCCATCCCGCTTGCCCGCTCCACGTCGCGGTAGAACCAGGATTTGGAATTTCAACTGACAATCGTAAGATCGATCTTTATTTCTTCAATTTTAGGAACTGAAATCACATGGCTGAAAATCCCTTAAATATTGTAACTTTGAGCATAACAACTGGCCATGAAAACCTGCATGTATACCTAATAATTTAGAACTTAGTTTGCCTTTTTCCCACCTTTCCAGTTAATGTTGTGCAAAATCTTTCACCTGCATGAGCATTTTATACATGCCCCTGCTACCCTTTTCATTTCTCCAGCAGCCCTTTGAACACTTCATCACCTGATAATCTCCTGTTCAAAGTCAGGAGAACAAGCCCCTGCTTTCCTATCCACTGTGAAGATGCAACATACATGGAAGAAAGTCTAGGAAAGCATGTTCGTGTTAAGCGCTTGCTTGCCAAAGTCCTTCTTCATTCTCCAGCTGGGGAAAGCCACATCTGGTCAGCTCTGGACATTATATGGGAAGTGGTTGGAGTAATCATTTGAAAGTTAAGGGAACTGTGGGGGTATCAGTGCCGTCCCCAGCCGATTTTGCGTGTGGGGCCCGGTCCTCGGCCCCGCCCCTAAAACTAATTAGCATAAATTATGCTAATTTTTTCAGGCGATTTAAACCTACATTTTAACCCTACAAAAGGGGTATTTTTAAAGTGTGTATGCTTTGCGGCACTTAACTTTTGTATAGGAGCCTCCAGCGATTTTTAAGGGGTATTTTTAAAGTATGTCTGCTTTGCGGCACTTAACTTTGTTATAGGAGCCTCCAGCGAAGCGATCGGCTCTCTCCAGCGACGTTCTCTTCCAGGGGCGCAGATCGGCGATCTGAGATCGCTCCTCTGCAGCCCCTGACCAGAACTGCTCATCGTAAGCTCTTCCTTTGAGTTCGCGCATGCGTGAATGGCTGTTTGCTATGCGCATGCGCGAACTCAAAGGAAGAGCTTACGATGAGCAGTTCTGGTCAGGGGCTGCAGAGGAGCGATCTCAGATCGCCGATCTGCGCCCCTGGAAGAGAACGTCGCTGGAGAGAGCCGATCGCTTCGCTGGAGGCTCCTATAACACAGTTAAGTGCCGCAAAGCAGACATACTTTAAAAAAAAACCTTAAAAATCGCTGGAAAAAGCGGGATTTTTCCCGCTCTCCTCCGGAGCCTCCCGCCCCCCCGCACCACCTCCCGACCTTGCGCCCTGGGGCCCACCGCCCCAGGGCACCACGTCAGAGGACGCCACTGGGGGGTATGATCAGATTTGGAGTTAGGGTGGAAATTGCATTGGCCGACCTTCCAGGAGAAAATGTAATGCTTTAAATCTGATTGCTCCTGGTACCATGTCCATGAAAGTGGGGGTGGGTGGGACGAATGGCCGATAGAAATGTAATACAAAAGTTGAATAGAAATGTAATGCAAAATGGCCACTAGAAATATAATGCATCAGTAAATGAATGCCAATACACACGGCTACCAACCACATCTACTCAATAGGCTCTCAGTAGCATAGGAAGGACACTCTTGAATATGCTGCTGCATTGGACACATGAAAGAGGCATGGGAAAATGTGTTAACTGAAAATTCCCATTATTGAAACCAAAATAAGAGGCAGCTATGAAACAGATCAATCTGGGAAATGGGCAAGAAATACGTGGGTGTGGCTCATACAGAGAGGCTCTGAGATGTGAAAAGGACAAATTCTTTGAAAACATTTAGTGAAGATGAACTTCTCTGTGCATAATTGTTGGGAAAGCTAGCAAAGCCGGCGGTGTGAGTCATTGCCAGGACAAGCTCCACTATAGGAGAGGATGTAACTGCTGGGGATACAGAGCAATATCAAACACTTTTCTCCCCTGCGCAAAATAATTCAATTTGATTTATGCCTTATTGCCAGTTAAAACAACCCAACATTTTTTGAAGTGTGCTTAGTAAATGAATAAGGGAGACAAAACAGGAAAACTGAGTTCTGTATCTCATTCTAGGCAGACCATGATTGGCTGGTAAATGAGACTTTGAAGATGGATACAAAGCTAGCACTGTATTTCCTCCCCAATGAAATGAAGTGTTATTCTGGGCTGGGAACTAACTCATACGAAAGGGGCCACTTCATTTCACAATGTGGGGGTTATCCTGACAGCATTATAGGTACAGGAAGCCATTTTAACAGAACGTCTCAAAAGTTTTTTTTTTTTTTAAACTATCCAGTCGAAGGATTCTAATTAAAAATATTCAAAGATTTCTAACATCTGGCTTGAAAGGCACAAGACTTCTCTCCTTGCTAGAGGGGCTTTCTGCATAGGGAGGTCTAGAGGAAAAAGCAGTAGATTGATGTGGATGAAAGTTCACCCATCTCTCAGGCACGTCCTTAAGGAGACCAGAAGTAGAGATTGCCCCGAAGGGCCAACAATTGGCAGAGACAGCTACTCTTTTGAATGGGACTGAGCTGCCATGAGATCCTGTCCAGAAAGGCATTTGTTCTGGGCACGAGAAGAGAGCATCTAAACTCCCAACCATTCTTGTGGCCAGTTCTCATCCATCAGAGAATACTGATGTCTTGATGAAAGGGAAACCTGAAGGCGTTGGTTCTTCAATGGCTTTGACGATCTCTCTCAGATTGCATATTAAAGCCTGGTTTGCAAAAGTTTATAGCAGAAGGAATTCTGTAGCTCCATTACTCTGGACCACAAAGAAATGACTGGGCTTCCCAGTCCATTAAGGAGGACTGCTCTATGTGGCAGAGGCACTGGGTGATCCAAGTATAACTTCATTACGCAGCGAAAGTCCTTGCAAGGCTGATATTTCTGCACTGCTGGGCGAATAGTGTATTGGGCTGGAACGTGATGGAGTTGAGAAGGTAGGTGGTGGTCTTCAGGTCCTAGTAAGGTTCTGATTTCAAACTCTTATACAAGCAACAAGTGAAGATCATCCCAAAGATCTAGAAGGCAAGCAGAACACAAGTAAATCTCAGGAAAGTCATGGAGACAGGTTCTTTGTCAAGCCAAAACTCTCAGCATCGTTTCACTCTGAGCATGCATGTGGAGAAGAACTTTGGGCCCTTGCAGTGCGAGTCATAATCAGAGGTGCTGAGCACCCAAGATGGATGTCAAGTCAAAATTCTGCAAGTTCCTGTTGACTCATGATGACTTACTGAAAGGAAAGAATGTCCTGAGTAATCAGGGTTGATGAGATCCCATCTTTTAGATCCCGACTATACATGCCCAATGCAAAAAAGAGACACTCCTGATTGAACTGTGTTGGGCAATAACAGCTCTAAAGGCCCAAATGGACTGCTTCTGGAGTTTTGTCTCTCTGGCAGTAAGATTACATTATCTTTCATTTTTGGCAAGGAAAAAAGGAACTACAGTACTCTCAAAATTATCTGAAATGGACAGAGGGAAAAAAGACATTCAATCATGGAAAATTACTATATCATTATCTGCACTCCCATGATACTACATACTGTAGGTTGTTGTTATTACAGCAGTGCTGAGAAACTTAATAAAAGAAGCTATGAAAAAGTGCCCCCTTTCAAACACATTTTCAAGTGTACAGTCTGACTTGCTGTTGCAAAGCATCACCACTAGAGGTCGCTTTCTGACTGCACTTACAGACATCGAGATTTTGGTGTGTAAGCCTGTCTTTCTTTATAAGAGAGTAATCACTTTGCTGAGTCATCCATACATAGGACTGGTAACCCTACACGTTTAAGAATCATAAATCATTATTTTTAAGAAGAAGCACTTTGGTTATTGAAGTTATTTGGTTATGGTTGACATCTTTTGGGAAAAATCATGAGCATAACACAAATGGAAAAACAAGGTTCTCTCCATATCACAGTGTAACCCACCATCAAGTGCTGACAACTCCTATGTAAAATCAATACTGGCGGGTTCCTAAGACACCATTATGCAATCTCTCTCAAAAGTGATGGTCAGTTTTGTAAATAGCCACTCACGTGGCTGCCTGTGGTGAGTGAAAACCGTCTCCAGGTGCCCAGGCAGGGAAGTTTGGAAACAACAAAATTGCTGATGCTCTCTCTCATTGCAGGCCATTAATGTATCACAAACGACTAACAGGTAAATGTGAACAGGCAGTGCGCGAAATTGTATGTAGACTAAGAAGTCTGGAAACTTATTTGGCTCCAGGAATACACAAGAACCACAAATTATGTGAATGCGTGTAGTCTCGTGGATACAGGGATACATGATTTCAAAATGAGATACACATGGAAGGCAGCATTCCCACACAGAGTTCGCAATGTGAGAACAGACTTACGCTTAAACTATTTTTGTGTTGTCGAAAGACAAGAACTGACACTTATGTCCATGCTCAGTTTGCAAGCTCCATTCCCAAGTCCGAAGAAGTCTCTGGAACATTGTGGGTACTGCACAAAACTGCTTAAATTAACTGCTTTTACATGTCTAACAGAAGCATGCATCACTTTCCCACTACTTGCTCTCATTTTCACACAGTATCTTTCGGATGTTGCAAAGCTAGCTGTGTTCTCTAATGGCAAGATAATGCACAGAGAAACTTCCTTTGTTCCTGTTCTATAGCAGAGTACCGGTAGTTAAGCAGCTGGATTGGGAGAACAGGCAGAGTGCCCTCTTTCACTCCTGCCCCCTCACGTTTTGGAAAGTATGCAACTCCCCCCCCCCCTTCTGTGGTTAATTGCCCCTGTTTCCTGTACCTTTAGAAGCTCTCCATTCAGTGGTGAGCCAGACAGCAGACATTCATGGGTCCAACTTTACTTACAGGCTACCAGTTGCTGACCCCACCTTTATACAGTCAGCTTAGGGAAGGGACTACAGCCAAGTCTCCCAAGCCTGCAGAATCCCATCTTCCACATTCAAACCATACCTGTACAAAGGCAATCCCAAGCCCCACTGCTCCAATAATTTTCAGGTGTTCCTGGATGAAGTTTTCCAATTTAGTGATGCAGCCTCCCTGTAAGAAAGTGGCAACATAATTTAAAGTTTAATAGATTTGTTTTATCCTGTTTTTTTTCCCCTTGAGCTGCATGATATTCGCATCTTCCAGGGCACATACCTGAACACAGGGGGGAAAGGGGGGGTGATACTGTTGAATAAAGAGTTCATCCATGCAAGAGCTTGTGGTCTGCCTAATATCCCAATATTGTTACATGCATGGCCTGAACAGAGGCCTCCTACATGGACCAAGCAAGGTGAAAAGCTTAACCCTGTGGTGAACCAGCAGCCATCTTTAAACCTGGAATAGCTGGCACATTCCAGGATGAAGCCAAACATGGGTCTGAGAAGGTCAATTCCTGCCTTCCTTCCTCTGTCTTAGAAATGCTGTCATTGGCCTTCCTGCCAAGTCACTGCAGACACAGAAGCAAAAGTAGGATTAGCTGGGTGGTTTCAAAAATAAGCCACTTGTGCCAATGTGGCATAGCAGATAGACTGTGGTTGGGACCCAGGTTCAAAACTCCGTTCAGTGGGTTGCAGCCCAGTCACTAATTCTCAACTTAGCCTACCTCACAGGGTAGTTGCTGCAAGAACAGAAGTGGGGAAAACTCTATATATGTCTCCCTGACCCAGAGGAAAGATGGGGCGCAAATGTCATCAGAAACTTCCAGCAACCTCACTCTGAAGCCATACACATTTTCTGACCCAGTGCACATCCGGCATATCTGAAATGTTATTACAGGTTTTTGAAATGTTTTGAGGACTATTTGAAATGTTTTTGACAAAGAATGAGCTTTCCATGGACATTCAGTATTTCCCTAGGAACCTCAGGAAAGAGCATCTGTTGTAGCATCCCCTTTATACACCCCACTGCAGCTTCACACTGAAGTCTCCTGGTGCTGGACACCAAGAGAAGGCATAGCTTGAAAACATTAGCTAACAATTCTAGAAGCTTACTTAGGAGTCCTTGTGTCGTGTCGTGTCGTGTCGGCTTAACATCACTGACAGGTGATACACAACCAAATAAGGCTGCTTCTCCTTGCTTCTTCCCCATCTCCTTGCTTTTGGTCTCAGTTACTTACCAAATCTCCCAGCTACTTTTCTTAAAATAGACTAAGGCTGCGATCCTATACATACGTATCTTGGAGCAAGTCCCATTGTTTTCAACAATTGATTCCCAGCAGACAAGCAGAAGATTGTGCTGTTAGTAGGGCCACACGAATGTTTTTGTGCATGGGCTGAATTTTAAATATCAACAAGCCAGGATGGTGTAGTGGTTTGGGAGTCGGACTTAGACCTGGAAGATCCAGGTTCAAATCCCCGCTCAGCCACGAAGCTTCCTGGGTGACCTTGGGCCAGTCACTATCTCTCAGCCCCACCTACCTCACAGGATTGTTGTGAGGACAAAAAGGAGGGGAGGAAATATGTACACCACTCTGAGCTCCTTGGAGGAAGGGCGGTATAAAAATGTGAAGAAAAAAAAACATCAAATCCCTTCTTATAGTAAGCTTTAGTTATCACCATCTTTTCCATGGCAAGTCAGGCCTCGCTTCCTTCCTGCTGCTACTCTCCTCTCCTATAAGAGGATCTACTCTTACCATCCCAGAATGCGGCATCACCAACAACAGGAAGAACCCAGCCCTCAGAGGAAACCATTCTTACAATGCAATACAATCCCATACAATGCAACCGCTCTATTGTACACTTCTACAGGGAGAGAATCTCATTCTGGCTTCCCAACGTTTTTCAGCAGGATCAGTGGATCAGAGCTCATAAGGACCTTTTTCAAAACCAGAAACTGCAGAAAAACAGATAACCCACAATCCCAAATCCTTATTTTGAATATAATATCTTGAGTAGAGGCACATCCGTTTGCTCCATGTTAAGATCTGTACATTCTAGATGAACTTTGGAGCAGTTTGTCTTGTGGATGAGAAGAAGATCCTCGTCTCGCCTTGAGGTGCGCGAGTGATTTGTGTTTCTGCAGTTAGCCTTCTGTCAAGGTTCGAACCAAACTTGTCATCAAAGAGCACATCTACACTACCAACTTACATCTTTATACCAGTTTAAAACTGTGTGTACGTACATACGTACGCACGTACGTACGCACGCACAGAGGCGGTGTATACCAGGGTTCCCTCAAAGAATGTTGGGAACTGGTGAGGCTGCTGAGAATTGTTAAGGGTTCCCTCCTCACAATATGACAATTCTCAGGATTTGCTCAGGAGAAGGAATGACTACTGTATTAAAACCGGTTTAAATCTCTACAGTAGATAGATACTGCTTCCCTCCCCTCAAGCTGTGCTTTTTACATTCAGTCAGTCACAGGCAGGTCAAGCTCAGAGATATATTGGAGGAAAGTGTTACAGAGCAAAACTCCATTGCTCTAACTGTTTGAAAATAGGTCCCTCCTTGCTCATAACATGAGCCTGTTTTCCCAACACTTTTATCCTAGAATACTTTTAAAAAGTGGCTTGAATATCACCGGAGATTTGGGCTCAGCAGTCAGCACTCATGCCCGAGGCAGAGGGCTTAGTTCGTCTCTGTCTGTCCAGAACAAAACAAGCTTAGTTGCAGAAGTTATTCATGCTCCTCGTATCATCTAATCCCCCTGCTGAAAAGGGTTACATCATCATCCCACTCCGGCAGCACACTCCACGGTCCAACAGCATCAATGCTGAGGGAAGAGCTCAGGCTTAAAGGACTGTCACCTCTTATGAACCGGGTGTATTTTTTTTTTAACGATAGGCTCCTTTCCCCCAATAAATCTCATTCATTACCACCTAGACACCAGCCAGGATGCTGATATTTAGGAAACTAGCTGAGCTGCAAGATATTTTAGACTAGAAACAACATATGAAAACCTTCATGCTGGCATGGGACAAGCACATGTTCATGGAAGGTTCTAGCACAAAAACTTGGCGTTTTAAACATTCAGAAATGAGATCCCCAACCTGAGCCCCTCCCCGATGGATTGAAGTACAGTAGTACAGTCCATTCTGCCACCTTATTCCCATCTCATTTTGCTTCAAGCGTCACAGTGGCTTGTCTTGTGACGTCACGTGGGGGTGTCGAGGTGTGCGCACACACACACACGCACACACACCCCGCGGAGGCTAGCTACGCCTCTGGAAGAACCCCCTGGCAGATTGTGCTTCAGGGACATTTGTGTTCTCAGCTTCATGTGCCAAAATGCACAACATATAAAGACATATTTGTGCAGGTCAAGTTCTGTTCTAGAAGAGCATCAGGCAACATAACACACCATGTGTAAAGTCCAAGACTGAGTTTATTTGGTTGGTGTCTCGTTTGTAATTATTACTAATAAAATAAAATAAAATAAAGGTATATAATAATGTGACACTGTAGATAAGGGGAGACAGATCAGGTTTGGTATTTATTTTTACCTCTTTGTAGATATTGGAGGGATGATCTCTTCGGCCACAGAATTCCACTACTGTCTTGCAGCAACTGTCTGGAAACTTCCTTCCTGAAGACGACGACGACTTGATCCAATCGCTGTCACTCCAATCGGAAGAATTATGGCTGCCACAGCACTTGAACTACGTGCACACACAGAAGCAGAGTATGAGAGCATGCATGTTTGCATGGTGCATTGTCAAAAGATGTTGCCATGCCTCTACAATCGTACCATGCCATGGATACAATCGTACCATGCCTTGGATGCCTTGGGCTGGTGCACATGGCTAGCAGGCAGGGGCGTCGCTGTTGCGTGGCGAGGCGGGGGCCCCGAGGTGACGCGCACACACGCGCGTTGCCTGGGGGCCTCCCGCCTGCCTCGCCAGGCCCGGAGAGCCAGCTCGGGAACGTCTTCCCCGGCCGGCTGCCCGGGGCCTTCTGAGGAAGGCCCGCTGCGCGAACATTATTTATAACGTTCTTTTGCACATGCGCAGACCATCCCTGAGGGAAAAGGGCTGCCCTTTTCCCTCAGCAACAGTCTGTGCATGCGCAAAAGAACATTATAAATAACGTTCGCGCAGCAGGCCTTCCTCAGAAGGCCCCGGGCAGACAGCCGGGGAAGACGTCCCCGAGCCGGCTGCACTGATTGAGCGGGCGCCCGGAGCGGCGCCCCCTCCCCCAAATCGCGGCACGGACTATGGCCATGCTGAAGATTATTAAGGGGGTGTGCCTGGGGGGAGGGGTCACTAGGGTGACGCGCGTGCCCGGCCCTAGGGCAGCGCGCGCCCTAGTGACGTCTCTGCTAGCAGGCTTTGTGTATCACGTCCCAAGAGCAACAGTGAATTTGGCCCAGCTGGCATTTCTGCAAGTGGCTATAATTACGACAGGTTACAGTTCAAAGGTAAAGGTAAAGGTATCCCTTGACAATTAAGACCAGTCGTGTCCGACTCTAGGGAGCGGTGCTCATCTCCGTTTCAAAGCCGAAGAGCCAGCGCTGTCCGAAGACGTTTCCATGGTCATGTGGCGGCATGACTCAACACCGAGACGCATGGAACGCTGTTACCGTCCCGCTGACGCGGTACCTATTAATCTACTTGCAATTTCTTGCTTTCGAACTGCTAGGTTGGCAGGAGCAGTCGCACGGATTCGAACTGCCGACCTTTCGATCGACAGCTCATGGTTCAGTGGTTTAACCCACTGCGCCACCCGCTTAAATATGAGGTCATATCTGGATAAAAAAGTATTGGTGATGCCATTGCTACTTGCTATACATATATGGGGTCTGTGAACTCTGGCCTACACCCGTCCTAATAGTTTGTTCAGGAAATGGAGAAGAACACCAGTTGTTCTCACTGTATCAAGCTACATTCTCGGCAAGCAGATCAAATATTCAGCATGGTGCAGAGGCGTCATCGCTAGAGTGAGCTCTGCAGAGACACCACACACAGATGGGCATCCTTTCCATTACACTTCTCCTGACATCATGTCTGCACAGACAGGTCCTGCACTTCCAGTTCAGCGCCATGCAGCCAGAATCTATGCAAGTGAGCCAGAGGTTAAGTCCCACAGAGTTCAACAGGGCTTATTCCCAGGTACCTGTGCATACAACTACAGCATTGGAAGCTAGGCGCCTGCTAAGTTCAATGGAACTCAATTCTGAGTACACACAGGTTCTGACTGTGTGTACTCAGCGTCAACCAGAAGTGCCGGAAAAAGGCATTACGTGGAGCTAGTTTTTGCACACTTGCACTTTCCCATGCAACTACAGAAACAATACAATCAACCATTCCCCTACCACTGCCTGCTAAAAACAAGTGCAGCCAGGACAGTCTTACTTGGTTTCTGATACAAGGTAAGGTAAAGGTAAAGGTGACCCCTGACAATTAAGTCCAGTCGTGTCCGACTCTAGGGTGTGGTGCTCATCCCCATTTCAAAGCCGAAGAGCCAGCGTCACTGGCGTCACTACGGGGGGGGGGGGGGGGGGGAGGAGCTGTAAGTTCTGTTGAAATCGGAGCCTCCCTTACACAGAGCAACAAAGCAGCCCCGCCCCCTCAACTTCGGAGCCTTTCAGGGAGTCTCCTGCGCGTTGCTTTCGCTTCACTGAAAGGCTCCAAAGGTGAGGGGGCGGGGCTGCTTTGTTGCTCCGTGTAAGAGAGGCTCCAATTTCAACAGAACTTACAGCTCCGCCCCCCCTGTGGTGATGCCAGTGGCCAGCGTTGTCCGAAGACGCCTCCGTGGTCATGTGGCCGGCATGACTCTCCCTGCCGCAGCACGTAGCATGCAGCTGGAATATGGAGCACTGTTTACCTTCCCGCAAGTGGTACCTATTTATCTACTCGCATTGACATGCTTTGGAACTGCTAGGTTGGCAGGAGCTGGCCAAGCAACGAGAGCTCACCCCGTCGCGGATTCGAACTGCCGACCTTTCGATCGACAGCTCATGGTTCAGCGGTTTAACCCACTGTGCCACCCGCTGGCCATTTTTCTGATACAAAGAGAGCCTCAAATAACAATGCATAGCCTTGGAACTACAGCAGAGAGTGCCTCCTCAACCTGCTCTTCTGTATGAATGACACAGAATTCACCTCAAAAACCAAACCTACACTTGGCCCAAGTTTTGAAATTGAAAAATCCAGGCATGTCAAGCCTGGTCCTTTACTATAAGAAAGTAGTTCTATGATGGATTGATCTGAAAAAAAATATCTGCACTGATTGATGCATACAATGCTAGAGCCGCTTCTTTCTTTGAGGAGTGTGCTCCTGTGTGAATTACATTTCCCATCATGCAACTCTGTAACTATCTCAAGCTGCATGATGGGAAATGTAATTCACACAGAAGCACACTCCTCTAAGAAAGAAGAGCTTTTCTTGAAGAACTGCTTCAAGAAAAATGTGACAAATGTGAAGTTTGTCTGGGCTGGATCATCTTCCACATTAAGAAAAATCCCCATATTTACCTAAAATGAAAGCTTAGCTACACTCCACCTATTATTTTGTAATGAGCTCATCAGATGGAGAAGGAGAGGGGAGAATGAAAAGATGCCTCGGTGTCTCAACCACCAAATATAGACTTATGTTTATTTTAACCAGCTGCTCCAGGGTTTCTCTTTTAGAATTTCCTGCATCAGGAACAAGGCCAAGAACCAGCAAAATGCTAAAAATATACATGCCCTGTTCAGAACCCCTTAAGCAGTTATTCAAGAGAGGTCAACCCAAAATAGAGCATGGGAAAGCAATCTATATACTGCAATCTATACCCATCCGTTGCCCACAGAGGGTCTCCTGGAAACTACTCTATGCAAAAATAAAATTCAGTGATAGGTATCTGCAGAAATGAAGACCACTTCGGGTTGTTTTAGGAGGTAGGTTCTTAGGTAGAACCTTAGTGTGTAGGTTCTACACAAAACAGAGCACACACAAAAACCTCTAACGGGTGCAAGAAACTATAATAAAACAATAATTTGTAGTCCCATTGCATTTTGAGGTAAGCTCCTCAACAGAGAACAAGTAGGATACAGACAAAATAACAGTCAACCTCAATTACACACTAACTCAGTGGTTCCTAAACTGGGAGGCGCGGCTCCCAGGGGAGCCATGGAAACCAGCCAGGGGAGCCATGGAGCGCCACAGAATCCTCTCGGAAAACATTGCAATGCCAATTGGCAGGCATCAACGTAATGTAATGGGGAGCCGCGGCCAATGGTCACCAGTGGTCAAGGGAGCTGCAGGTCGAAAACGGTTGGGAAACACTGCACTAACTGTTAATATAAAATTCAGTTAAACGCAAGGACTGTAAAAAAGAAAAAAAATCTTATAAAGCAAAAAGAAGTTAGACATCTAATATGCCTTGTCAAAGCAGAGCAAGTCATGTCACCCCAGTCCCTAAATTGTGCACAGAGCATTCAGTGTGACTCAGCACATATAAATATATGTGCATTCAGCACATATATTTATATGTCAGTGGATTCTTCCAAAAAAGAGGTAGATGGATTGAATAGTGGAGACCTACCCAGTATGAATGGCCTTGGTTCATATTATGGGGTGGGTGCTCGAGTCAGAGGCTCACTCTTCTAACTTTCATAGAACCTACATACTGTAGCACAGCAGGACTTGGCCCCTAAGTCACCTCAGCTCTGCAGCTTAAGGCAGCAATAGCAGCAACAGGGTAGGGCCTTATCAGTCCATAAAGCAGTACTCCCTTGAGGATTACTGGAAAGTTTTCATTTTAGCAGTCCTTCCCACTCCCAGAACCACGTCCACCAAAACATGAGCTGCTATTCGGGGAGGGGGGGGGGGTCCCCAAGGGAGATGACTACATTGGGAACAGCCACCAACATAAATTCCCTGGCAGGAGAACTGGGATAGGATACATTTCCATGCTCTACCTACCCAAACATACTGCTCCTCTAAGGAGGAGTAGTGCATCCCCATGCCAAAAGCCAAACACCCCCTGTGTGGGCAGATACAGTGGCCAGTAGATAGATGCCACAGACCCCATTGTCCAAACTAAGGAAGTGGAGCAACACTTTCATGAGCTGTGGCAGGATTCCATCATCCAAACTGGTTTGTTTGTTTTGTTTCAGGCTCTTTCTCCCCATTTCAATCCTCCACTTCCTAGCCATACCTCTTGCTGCAGTTTGTCCACTGCACTCGTCACACCCTCTTCTCCCTCCTTCTGGTACTTCTGGGTCATAGTGTCCTTCAGGTTCTGTTTCAGCTCCACATTCAGCTACACAGAAAGGGACAATGGTGAAGGAAAGAAAATGCAGAGTGAGAACCTCATTCTTCAGCACAGCTCCCTTTGTAATAATAATTGCTGCCATCTTTGCTCCAAGAGCACTTCCAACTCAATGCAAAATTGTACCCAGAATGACTCAACAGGTCCCTGGTCCAATTCTGCAACATGTAAATTGAGCAAACACATGGGGAGATAGGGAATTGGAGCGGTAGGCAAGTGGATCAGGTTTGTTCTAGACAATTTCCTGGTTCTAAATAAATGTTCATGGAACCAAAACACCGTATGCCTCATCTTTTTACAGCTGGACTGTCCAGGTTTCCTTTTGAGATTTTTCTGCATGAGAAACAGGCAACTTGCGTCAGAAACCAATCAAGGTAAAGCATGTGAATTCAAGCTAGTTTATAGTCATAGGACTAGACTGGCAGAGACCCAAGGACTCTAGCTTAACTAGGTTTGTGAGGCAGCCTGTCAAACCCCACTGCTTGTGGAAGTGCAGTTCTGCTGTGTTCACCATGAGCAACATTCCCTCTCACCAGTGCCGAGTGAGACGGTAGTTCCATCAAAAGGAACATGGTTTTCATGACAAGGAAGGATACAAGGAGCTACCTTCTTCCATGGTGGGTCATCATGGGCAGCCCATCAAACTAAGTACCATCAGCTCTGACTGATAGCAGCAGCAGATCTAGAGGGGCTCAAGCTGCGATCTCTCAGTCCTGCCAGCTGAGATGTTTTTTTTAACAGAAGATGCCGGAAATCAAACCTGGGACTTGGAACACGCAATGAAAGTGTTCTACCACAGCGGCGTTTGGGGAGGGGAGCACATGTCCCAAGAACAGGAAGCCAGGATTTTGCATTAAAATACACTTGTGAATCTTTGAACTCGACTTTTAAAATTATCACAAGAATGATAATTTGTTTGTGCAAATAAGTAGTTTGAGTTGAACCTCCAAAATGCAAGTCTCTATGGAAGAGTAATTAGCAATAAATTAGTGGCCTGTGATAATTTGTTTTATCTTTTGTATCAACCAACTTGCTGATTTAATTTTTTTAAATTGTAAACTGCCTTGAATGCCAAGGCAGAGTGGGAGTATAAAAATGCACCAAGTAAATAAGTAAAGTAAAATAAACATAAGAGAGAAAACGGGAAGGCCTGACAACACCAAAAGCAATTAAAAAAAGACGACTTTGCCAGTTGCCTTATTCCGGAAAAACAAAAGCGATTGGATTACCTGTGGGCTCATAAGGAAGAACTGCAGCATGGAACAGAGGCGGCAATAACAAAAACACACACAGTTTATACAAATATTGGGAGAAAATAGAAGCAAGGGGAGAAATAAAAGGAGCAACGAAGAAAGGTCACGGCCCCTTGAGGAAGGGAAAGGCAACTTGCAAGGGAGGGAAGCCATGCAGGGAAACGGAGCCTTGCAGGACAAATATGATTCAGCCAGTCGCCGGTGGTCTCTCCCACAACTACAAATCCCCACATGCCATGCTCTCTCTCTCGCCTGTCATCATGGATGCCATACATTCCTTTAGGCTTGGACTAACATTAGGCTCAGCCAGTATTCAGATAAGCGAGGCATTGTATTCTGCAACCTGCAGATTCCAAAGACGACAAAAGTGGATACTGCAGATAACATTTTACTCCAAGTATTATGTGCTACTCTTCAACACATAGCATACATCCAGGGAGCATCAGCACTGGAGAAGTCACAGTGGCCACCTTAAATCATGCCTTATCGGACACTGTGTGGCCCAGTTCAAACATCAGAGTCAAAGCATTGCTTGACTATTGGAAACATGCTGTGGCTCACATCCCACCTCCCTTATCACATGAGTCTTCCCTCCTCTACTTTCTCATTCACGGTAACCACTGCTTGCCATGATGTCCAACTGAGGCAAATTATGGTTACCACTAAGCACAGTGTACCTCTCGACCAGGATCAGACACCAAACTATGGTTTGCAATTACCATAATTTGTCTCACTTGGATATCATGTCATTTGTTCCCTTGCCCCGGAGTAAGCCCCTGCGGGCCTGGTGGGACAACTCAGATCTACACCAGCGATATCACTCACACAAGTCCACATTGATTCAGGAAAGTGGATCAGACTTGGGCAGGGGGTCAGGATTCGGTGGGCACTGCCACCGCCAAACCTGCCCCCTTCCCACGACCCAACTGCCCGTCTTCCTCCAACCCCCGTATGCAGCCTTACCTGAGATGACATGTCCACGGACCATTGCTGCGCAGACCCGACCACTTGCTGCTTCTGGCAGTGGCCAGGCCGCGCTCTACAGCAGAGTCGCATTTGCGACAGCCAGAAAGTGTGCTATGCTGGTGGAACATGCATTCCGCTAGCATAGCTCACCCTTAGGCAGTGGTTCCCAAATTGGGGGGTGGCACAAGGGGGGTGGCAATGTTCAGACACGTGCAAAAGCACTCCAGGGATCGCGCTGGAACCGGGAGGGCAAAGAGGTTTTTTGGACTCACCAGGGTTGTCCCAGCCCTCCAGAGGGGGAACGCGGACCCCTCTGTGGGCCTCCTCGCACGCCAGATTAGCAAACCAGATTAGCTTCAAAAGGCGGTTTAAAGCTACTTCCAGGTTTCAGCAAAAACTGGAAGTAGCTTTAAAATTGCCTTTGGAAGCTAATCTGGGGTGCAGGAAGGTCCGCAGAGGGGTCAGCGGAGGGCCGGCACAACCCCTGGTGAGTTAAAAAAAACAACAACCCTTTTCCCCCAGTTCCAGTGCAATCCTGAGAGTGCTGTTGCTGCTATTGGGTCCTCCCCGCAGTGACTTACAGCGGCCCAAACTCTACACAAGAGTTTGGAAACTGCTGTCCTTAGGATTAGGCCCTCAGTCTAGTTGATACCTGATGGGAGATGCCTGTATGCCATTTTGAGTTCCAATGTGGAAGAAAGCAGGATATAAATGAAATCTGAGGTGTCTGTCAAATGTAAATGAACATTTACCCCTTCACTTACCTTAATGACTAGTTTTGTTTCTGGTGCTGTTGGTTTTTTTTTTTGTTTGTTTGTTTTGAAAGAGAGAGTCGCAGCTACAGCTGCTACCTCAATAAACCCTCCAAACCTTTCTCTGAATTTCACCCTTCCTCTGAAAAATCGACGTGGCCTTTCCCAATTCACCATGGACAAAATGGGCTGTAATTTTGTCTCAGCCCTAGAAGACGCCTTGTAGAAGCCCCTTGTAAAAAGGGATAGTGATGAACCTCCTAAGGGATGCCATTCCAAGACACAGGCATCTCCCTACTATTCCCTCGGCTACCAGCTACCAGAATTGGATGCTGGCATTGCAATCATACAATTTAACACTGATGACTGTTGAAAATCCACACATACCGTGCAGTATACTCTAGTCTAGGCTACTTCCCCCCTCCCCCCAACTAAACTTGCTGGGTTTAGTTACAGTAGGAGGTGCTGCAGTAACAATTGCCTTTTACTGTCAAGAAAACAATCTTCAGACTGCTATTCTCTAGGAGAAGCAATTGGGTGGTTAGCCATTCCACATCGCACCGCCATGTCAAGGGGAAAAGGAGGAAAGACAACATACAGAAAGGCCATTGGTATTCCAAGCACAGATGCAGCTAGCTAGATGCTTTATGAGAGGGTAGTTTCACACATCGTGAAGCTGGCTCTGGATCAGTCCAACGTTAATCAATTTCATGCTGTATGAAAACTGGCAAACACAGAACAATACAAAGACTGGCAGGCAGAGATCGTTCCACGTTGTTGGATACTTTTTTAAAATCAAACTGCTATAAACCTATGTTTTCTTAGTTACCATTTTGCCACAGATTTTTTAAATTTTCTGAATCACAAAATTGGCCCTGTGTAGGCCAGCTGTTGTACAAGAACTAACCGAAATAGGGTTTAAAATGAAATATATTTTATACACTGGAAGAAGAGTAAGGAAGAGATAAGGGTAGGAGCAGATGGGTTTGTGTCACACTTTGAATCAAACTCTCCAGGCATTTGCAGTAGGGGCCCACAGGCCTATTGTGCCACGAGGAGATTATTTCTCCCTGACAATCCCTTTCTTTCACACACACACACAGCCAGTCCAGGCTATCAGTCTCCTGGTCATACTGGTGAACTGCAATTTCTGTCCTACAAAGGGGCACATATTCAATAAAAATGCTGACAAGGGACACTGTCAGGTGGGGGAGAAGAGGTGCGGACTGCCTCCATGCCCTCTCGTTCAGCTGCACCACAGTGGCTGCCACTGTCACAGTCAAGGCCTTGCGTCTGCATGTGTGTGCGTGGAGGAGACGTGTCATACAGATGGGTTCTTTGCTCACTGTTCAAGACAGTTGCTTACCTGCTGGTAGTAGATATAGGCCAGGATTCCAGCAATTATCTCAAGGAGAAAAATGCACAGCAGCAATATGAAATACTGCAAAAACAAAATGAGAAAGTTAAAATAGGACATGATGCCACCTGTGAAAGACAACCCTGTGTGAAGGAATACTTTCTGGTGTCTATCCTGAATCCATCCTAACCTGGAATCAATGCCACAGGACGACTGCAGGCCTGTTCAAGGGTTCTTTCTCTCACAGAGAGGGAATGCATGAGGGGCTCTCCAGGGACAAGTGCGCAAGCCCCACTCCTGCTGATGGTGCATCCTTTTGCTCTGCCCTTCACTCTCCCCACTTTCAGCTCCTCCTGTCTGCAGAGGCAAATGCTGAACACAGGGAGAGTTTCTTCCTGTGACTGGAACCCTGGAATGTGGGAAGAGTGGGGCGAAACAGCACGTCGATGGTGGGGAGATGGCTGCCATGCACGTTCCTGCGTTGCAGAGCCCCTCGCATATCCTATTTCGTATCCATGCATATCCTCCTGAGTTCTAATATTATGGGGGGGGGGGTGTCCAGCTCTGTTTAGCCCAGTCCTGTCTACTCCGACAGGCAGTTGCTCTCTGAGGCCTGTTTCCTTAAAACCATTTCGCTGAAGCCTGGAGACGGAGCCTTGGGCCTCCTGCATGCTGAGCATGTGCTCTGCTATGGAAGCGTGTCCCCTCCCGATCGTTTTCACAGCTGTGATTCTCCTGCGCTCTTGCCAATGCCACTTGTCTTGAAATGCAACCCCTTCCACTGACACGATTAGAAACTCATCACAAGCTTGTTAGGTGACGGTGGAATGCTTAATTGCTCGGGGCAGAGAGGATGTTCGAATAGCAGAGCTTCTTTGAAGGAGGGCTCTCCCAACTGGGCAAAAGCCAAGGGAACAGCTTCAGGAACATTGGACTGAAACTGTCAGGAAGCCGTTTCAAAAGAAAACAAACAGTGAATGCAAAAAGAAGGAGAGGCAGAGAAGAATTTCCCTGCCCCCAGACTGCTCAGAGACGCCTAAGACAGACAATTCAATTAAGAACTGCCCCTGAAGCTTGAACTAGACGGTGGTTTTATATCTTACAATGGATCACAGTGAGCTGATCACAGCTGCTTTGAAAGGAATCTTAACTGAGTTCGGTTAGATTTTGGGTGATTACTGTACATATATTTAGTCACTGCCTTTATTGTATCACAGCATTATGTATGGAAAGACACACCCTTTGTCACTCAGTGATGCTTTTTGTTTTATTGTTTTCTGGGTTGCTGTCAGCACTGCTACAGGATAGTTTTGAAAAGACTAAGCAGGATTCTTTGAGCAAGCCGATATAGCAGCCCCACGGCCGGCAATTCAGGGAGGGAAGCAGTTCCAAGACTGAACATAAGAAGTTGCCTTCTACTAGATAACTGGCAGTGGCTCTCCAGAGGTTTCGGGTGCGAGTCTTTCCCAGTCTTACCTGGAAATGCTGGGGATGCCTTCGGCATGCAAAGCAGGTGCTCTTCCAGCTCCTCACCAATTGCCCTGCTTTGTAATTATGCAGATCCTTCAGTCTCTACTGGACCAGAAGACTTTTACAACTTCTGCCGGCTAAGCAAGAGAGAAAGCTAGGAAAAGGTTCTCTCTGTCAGTCAGGGAGCCCAATGTCAGCCCTTCATGGTCACACCTCACCAGCTCTGTGATGAAGCCTCAGATCATCTGCATGCTTGGACAAAGTATCCTTTCATTCCTAGAGAATGAGTAACCTAACAGAAAGCTGGCTAACCAAAGATGGGACACCACACTAATGGGAGACTGAAAAGAATAGAAGCACACCTCCTCAACACAAGGGTTGTTGTTCCTTTGTTGGCGACAGGATATGCACCACTGTTGACATCATCTCTCTGTCAGGCTGACAAATTCGGAAAGGAAATAGCCAGCCAATGAGCCTGAAAGCTGTCTTTTCCTCTGCTGTGTTTGCACAGTATCTCACTAGTTTCCCCCGTCCACTCACTAGTCTCCCCCATAAGCTGTTCAGGTGCCATATATCCCCTGCTATGAGATGTCCCCTGCTAACTGGGCAAGAGGCACTTTCTCAATCCTCTTATATTTAGCAGGGGGAGAGTAACTGCCCCCCTTTCACCCCAGCACAGTGTCTTTTCTGGTGGCTGTTGCTGATGTTCTTCTGCATCTTTTTTTTAAGATGGTGAGCCCTTTTGGGACAGGGAGCCATTTAATCATTTGATTTTGTCTGTAAACCACTTTGTGAACTTTTTGTTGAAAAGCGGTATATAAATAATAATAATAATAATAATAATAATAATACTGTATATACAGTACCAGAACGTGTAGTCGGGGGGGGGGGAAGCAAAATCCCTCAAGAAATAGTGGAAGGAGGGATTATGAAGTACATCGGCATGGGGGCAGGGCTAGCATGCTCTCCCTCGGCCCTGCACACACATGCTCTGGTACCAGAATACCTGAAAAGGGCTACATGCTGAGGTTATATCTTCTTCCACTCCAGCAGATTGATCAGGACTGTCAGACAGATTCTGATTTTAAAAAGCATAGTTCTTGGACATGAAAAGTCTGTGGAACCAAATACATTCCCTCCATATTCTCTCCCTTTATTGTTGCTATTTTCCCCAGTTTTCACTTGGCAACCCCAAAGAACATGTGGCATGGTCAGGATTAGAATAATGAATCCCTAGAGTTATGGGAGTCCACTCATCCCTCTGCCCTCTACACTTACCCAGGTAAAGGAGTGGACAAGCTGCCCCACATGGGAGTTGCCTGCATTGTTGGGGGTAAAGAATTCTTTCAGACCCTCAAAAGTTCAGATCCGTTAAACACTCCAGCCCTATTCAAACGTACATTCCTGTGATCGATCTCCACGCGTTGGGGGGGGGGGAGGGGACAAGATTGAACTGACAAGCCCTACCACTGTACCACCACTTTTTCCTGCAGTGACAAATGCTGGGCCCAGGGAGAGACCTTCTCTGAGAACATGCTGCTGCAGATAAAACGTGGATGTGGGGAGGGCTTTGGGAAAAGGACAGCACAGGGACGGGGCTTGCTAGTGGAGTCTCCCTCCCACCCAATGTGTGGTGACTAATCACATTAGTCTGTGAGCTTCAGTGAATAGTCTGAATACACTAGTCTGAATAGAGCTTCAGCGAAAAGCAAACACAATCCACTGTGGAGGAGTACCTTCAAGGAGAAAATGTCCCTCCCCACCTCACATCCTGTGGCAGCATCTGAGGCAGTGAAGTGAGGAGGAAAAGGGGAATCCATAATAGGAGGCAGTGGACATCCCTTCCTGACCCCAATGGGCAACTCCAGGAAGAAGGCTCTACAGGTTGCAGTTCTTTAAGAGTGCCTTCTGGCGTGAAAGCATTACGACCATAAAGATCACAAGAGAGAGACATGCCCCCCACCCCGCGACGTTCGCTCACTGTAATAGACCACAACTTGTTCTTCCATAGACATCCAGTGCTAGTACTGTATCTGTAGGCTAAGTAACGGAAAAAAATGGGTGCACAGCCCTTTACCCTCGTTGCAAAGATACTCGCAATATAAACTGAGCTCAGAGCTGGCCAAAGTCAACTCAGCCAGGCTAGCCACAAAGTATTTGTTGTGCGTATTACTTAACGAAACCGGAGGCCAAAGAGAAAGGAGACAATAGATCTGTCACAACCAGTTACTCAGAGAAGGAGAGATGGAAACAAAGGGATAGTTTGTTTCCAAAAAACAATTATTAGTTTTCTGTGGCAAAATAAAAAAGACTGTACCAAATTTTTCATCTGTAATTCCTGGCTTAGGAAGACAAAAACAAGAAAGGCAGAACTCTCTCACACAGAGAGCGATTGTGTTTGTGCCAAAATTGACTGGTTTGGTCTACGGGCCATGTCAGCTCCAGTGCCATCACTCTGTCTCCCATTTTAAAAATAACTTCAGAAATGTCATCAAGACTTCTGTCCTTACAGCATTCATGCACAGCACAACAAAAGGTCATGTAGCAAAAGCACAACAAAGAGGGCCGCTTCACGCATGACTTTTTCTGCTCCGTGCCAGAAAAGAATGTCCATTTTCCCCCACCAATACTCATAACTGGAGCAAAATGGATGTTCACTATGCCGTTCCAATATTTCACAGGGTTTCTGTGAAACAGGCATTAATACCTATGCCAGAAAGAGTAATATGTGAAAAATCCCTTCGTTCAGGTCTCCTTAGCTCAAAGGTCTGTTTTTACACCTAAGTTATTCAAAACAATTACATTCAGTACTTTCCCTTCCCATCAGAGAGGTGCTCAAGGCGCTTCCCACAAAACTGCAATAAACTCATGACAACAAAAACAGTAGTAGCACCCTAAAATTACAATGAGAGCACCAAGAAAAAAGCAGCAGTTCAACCCACAGCAACACAAATCAAAGGCTGAGGCTTCTGCTAGTGGCAGAACACACAGAACAGGCAATTTTAGGAGGGGGGGGCGCGCTTCAAACACCCTGGTCTAAAGATTTAAAGGTTAATATCAGCACTGTAAATTGGACTCACATGTACCAGCAAGCAATGCAAATAATGCAGCAAAGGTGTGACCAAATGATGCAGCAGTATTCTGTGCAAGCTGAATTCGCCAGATGGCCTTCAAGGGCAGCCCCACGTAGATTGTGTTATAGTAATCCAGAGAAGATGCAGCCACGGGCCAACACTGTCAGGTCTGACTGATGCGAGAAAGGATGCCGTTGGTGCCGGAGCTAAGCTAGGCAACAGCACCCTGGGTCATGGCTGACACCTAAACATCCAGGTACAAAGCCTGGTCCAGAAGCAGACCCAAACTGTGAGCGTGCTGCTCCTCCAAGGGTAGCACAACCACCTCCAGAACAGGCCGACCATCCTGTTCTGCGCAGGGCAATATGGTCTACGTAAGGCGTACGGTGCCATTCTATTCCCAGAGCATTTTCTGCTTACTCCAAGAGTACTCACCACTCTCAGCAGATTCCGCTGCTCTCTGAACGTGGCGCAGCAGCCCAGGATGCCAGTAATCATGACGACAACTCCTGCCACCACCAGGATGTAGGCTGTTGCCATATACGTGTTGGACTGCAGGAGGCTAATGTAGTCACTCTTCTCTGCCAGGGTCCAGATGCCTACTGCCATCACGGCTCCACCTGCCAGCTTCAAGAGGAAGGCAGTGTGAGTAAAATGCACCTGGGGAGAGGCCTCTCTGCTGTAGGCAAGAGAGCACCATCCAGTGGGACCTCCTCTTGCCTTATTGGATGGCCTTATCACCAAGGCCCCAAAGAGGACCCCGCTCTTGATGGAGAGGCTCCGCTGATTTCAGCATGCATGGGTCTAAGTCTACATGAAGGGCTTTTTCACTGCCTTTCTCATCTGTCACACAGAATCAAGTGACTTTATTAGAATCAGGTTTTATTTCTACTACGCGTTTCAATTACAGAGGAATTCATAACATCCCAGAATCTCCAACAGGGCAAGACCAGCTCCATCAGACATTGTGCAGACTCTGTTAAAGGGAGCTTAACCCAGCCCACTGAAAAGGAGTGATGATGGCAACATTTGTTCTAGTGCTTTCATGGAGACCTCTAGCACCTCTGAATGTTAGTTGCTTAGAGTCTCCCCCTTTCACTATTCAAGTAAATGAACCAGGTTGTAAGGCCAAAAAAGTTCCAACATGATGCAAAACTCAGTTTAGATCAATCTTTGACAGACTTTGCGCTAACATAGGAATACCTCATTAAATAGCCTAAAAACTACACAGAAACAGCCAACATGTTTCCTTTTTTACTTTATGAAATGTCAAAAAGGGGGGGGGGGGCTTCCAAAGACTGTATCAAAAGAACCCATCAATGGACTTCTTAAATCTTCTTGGTGGGTTGCCAAGCTGTTGGCATTGTAGGTAATGCAACACCATGAGTTGAAAGAAGATAACTTCTAGCCCAACACAGAGAAACAAATAGGTGGTTCATAACCAAAGACAAAGCCCCTTTTGTACAAATAAAAGGTTGGAACAACTTGCCCCAATAATCATTGGTTCTTTGTCTTCATGTTACCTCCAGCAAGTGCAAAGCCACTGAACATGAGGGGAAACTGTACAAAAGGAAACTATGGGAAAGACAGGGCAGAAAAAAGCACACAGTGCCCCCCCCCCTCCTGGGACTCTTACCACTTCAGAATACAAGTGGGAAATTACATGGCTGAATATTCCTCTGCATCTTCCTAGCTTCAAAAAGAGAGCATATTTGGGGGGAAAGGTCCTAATCTAACTTCTCCCTGATGTGCATTTTCTGTGTGTAGAGAATTTCTGACACAGGGAGCACATTGAAAAGTGGTCGAGTCCTAGGAAGGATGAATCGTATGCTTTTAGTGAAATTCTAGATTGGCTCTGAGCTGCCTGAAAACATTCCATCTGCATTTGCTTGTTTGGGGGCAGACTCATTGTTGCTTTTAATCACCCAGAAAAGCAAAAACAAACAAACAAACAAAATCTATCCCCAATCAATGTCCCTTTCGCCCAGAATACTCCAACTCCCAACACACTGCAGTGAGTTACACAGAACAGGCAGAGCTGGCATCTTACCCAGAAAAAGAAGTTGAAGATGAAGAGCAGGTATTTGAGACAGATAGTCCCACATGTCTCTTTGTTTTCACTGTATTCACGCATTGTCACAACTTAGCAGAACTGTAAAAAAACAAAGAGAAAAAGGAAAACAAACCCTGTTAGAATCCTTTCCCTTTAACATCCAATATGCAACAATCCCCTTCTTCTGTATTCAGTGGCCATGTTACTGAAATGTCCCTTAAGGAAAACATATGGAAAGTGGGGCCGGGGGGGCCGGGGACGACGACCATAAGATGGAAAATATGGCAGATCTACCCTGATGGCAATTAAACATCCCAAATAGATGGGATGCAAAGTTGAGTCTCACCTACAGATCTTAGCCAGGGTGCAGAGAATATTGGCAAAAACATTCCTCAAGGTACAGTGGAACCAGAGGGTCTATACGTTTGCCAGCACCGTGAATTGTGCCCAAGAAACCACAGCGCAAAAGTACATGAAAGGGTATCGCTCCTATATTCCTTGATGGCACACAGCTAGAAACAAACAATCTACGCCTGGATTTACTATATAATTGTGGTTTGCTGTGGTTTTGTTTTCCCTTCCTCCACACCTGGAATCTCCTGAGAAACTGGAAGGTTACACTGAAAAAAATGCCGTGCTGGGAATATGCCCATCTCCAAAGTTGGTCCATCTCGACTCGTCTCTTTTGCTCAATTACAAAAGAAAAGATTTTCTTTTTAAAAAAATATGACAGCATCGTTGGCAGCAGACAGTGTTCACAAGTGAGGGGAGAGACTGTGAGATGACCGCATACATGCAAGAGAGCATCATGAAGAGAGTACAGAGCTTCTTTTCTTGGCTTTCTGACAACGCAGTCAGCCACGGAGAAAAATGACCACAGTCAAAACACAAGAAGCAACCTCAGATGCATCGGTTTGTCTCAGAACATCTCACTCCCCTACTTCTCTTATGGATTTATTGTTCATAAAACAGAACATATTTACTGTCACAGAGACAGAAGCCTTTTGTTTTTCTACAGAACTGGACATATTACTCAACGGCAGCAGCCATTCAAAGAGACATCTGTCCTACAAAAATGAACTGGTCCAACTGCCATGGCTTTCCACCCAAGGCAACGATTTTCAACCGGTGTGCCGCAAATGGTCCACAGGTGTGCCGTGGGAGTTTGGGGGAGGGTTATTTATTATACAACCATTGGGGGATATGAGCCCCCCACCAGCAGCATGGTATGCCTTGTCAATTGTCAAAAAACTGGTGTGCCTTGACAATTTTAGCGCCTTGTTAGTGTGCTGAGAGATGAAAAAGGTGTCCTCTTTTCGAGATCTCCAGGATCTTCTTAGCACAATTCCCATGGGTCTCTGGGAGAATATTAAATCCTGATTTGAAAACAGTTTTAAATTTGCAGAACAGATATGGGCGAACAGTTAAGCCCAGTCAGAACATTTGAGTTTAATAGCAAAAAGTCTATGTTTCTGATGCTACAGCTCAAATAGAAGGGATGACAATCAGTTGGTGGTCAGTTTCAACATGCTTTGGGGGTAATATATTTGAACCACAATGAATGGGCTTTTAAAAATAACTAAACTTTTTCTATTTCAATAGGATAAAGACTATGAGTTCAGCAATATTTGCGGGGGGCAGGGAGAAGGGCTGCAAGTTCAGTCTTGAGATGAGTTTTTCTACAAAGAACAACAATAAGCAGATTTTGTTGTATCTGAAGCCAACCCCTGCCCACATGTGTGGAATGCAGAGAGTAGCTTTGGAAAGTTAGATTTCCCTTACACCAGAGAATTATCACCCAATACAACACTTCCTCACCTTTTTGCACTGATGTGGAAGTCAGGTCATCGCTACCCGACTCAGGGTCAACATTTATTGTAAGAGTTCCAAAAAGAACTACTGTATTCCCAAACTTGCAGCGTCCAACTACCCACAACACACACACACACACACACACACACACACACACACACACACACACACACACACACACACACACACACACCAGTTCTGCACTCTTCTGTAGGAGGCTGGAAAGGAAGGTGATTCAACGTGGGGGCAGTAGAAGCCACATCATCAGTAGTGTATAGGTGCCACCTCAGAACATAGCAACCAACTGAATCAATCCCTTGAAACTTTTCATGGATGTCTCACCACAAGAAGACACTGGCGTCATCAATGTTGGCGAGGAGGATGAAAACAGTGGAACAGGGTAACTGCCACCTAACTGTTTTAAATATTATATTTCCATTGAAAAACTGCATCAACGTATCTGGTATTTTCTCCTTTCACGGACACATTAAAGAAAATACCATGGGTCGAATTGCACATGTTTAGCAGGCACACAGTGCAATCCTACCCAACTTACACCACCGTTGTAACCGGGAGGGGAGGGCAAGGCAGGGCAGGAGGCTTTGGAGGGAAGGGGAGATTTAAATCCCTTTTGAAGGGGATTTGAATCCCTTTTCCGTTCTGGGGTCTCCTGTTCTCGCTGCACCGCTGGTTACACCGGTGGTGTAAGTTGGATAGGACTGCGCTGACAGAGAGCTTGGCCAGGCTTCTGTAAACAGTATGTATAATAGCTGTATTTTAAGGTTTTGGGATTCTGATTAATGCTACATTAAACTGCTCTATTGGCCAATTCTCTTTTATCACTTGTTCACCTATGAGTGCCTTAGGGACTACAAGGGATGTTGTTATTTTCCACTCTTACAGAAGAGGAGTTTTCTGACCATCCGGCACAGTTCTGCTTGTAAAGCAAGTAAGATTGTGAAGAGGTACTAAAGGAGGACGCATATTATTGATTTTATGTGTTTTAAGACTAAGAGCAGGAGGTGCTTTATGAAGCACAATGATTTATGCAGGGTTGATGCCCAGTGAAGCGCAGAACAACAGTTTCAGTCTCCAGTTGTACTAGCCAGAAACATGATGTCATCATGGTACAAGACTGTTCTTGCATTTAAATGGGAAAGCTGAGAAAAGTACTGCTAGGAATTTAAACATCCTACGTAGACCTGCCCGCCTCACTGCATGCATAGTCCTTTCTTTGCCGTCTGTAAAAACTGGCTGGTCTTCTTCTGCACAGTGTTCGGATTCTTGGGATGTTGAAGTCCATACTCAACAGAAGATTTGCACTTGCTAGCAGCATACAACTATGAAGTGGATCCTACACAGCACTTACAAGACGGGTTCAAACAAAAACACTGCAAGTTACAGTGCACCAGAAATTTGGGGGGGGGGGAGAGGAGGAGAGACAGAGATCCCTTTATTTTAGGCATATGTTCAAAGATCATTTTCAACACACCAGTTTGGTCAGAGAAAATGCCAACAACAAATCTGTAAGGTGCTGCTACTTCCTGCTGTAAGTAGGCACTTCTCTATCACTTCTCTATCATCAGACTACATTCTCAATCTACATATTGCTCATAGTTGTGTTAATGGATATCTAATTAAATGGCTAACTTTTTTCTGGCACCTATATAAAGGAATGCTGTTATAGCTTAAGTTGGTCTGCAAAAATTGGGGCATTTGTTTATCATTGGCACCTCTCAAAACTGGACTTAAAGGTATTTTCCAAAACCTTCTTCCACCCCCTGGCAATTCCATGTGTGCTAGGAGAGAGGTCGGAGCCATCAGCCAAAGACAACAAGCAACTTTAAAGGCCACCTGGCAAGATAAGCATCCACATGTCACAAACCATCTTTGTATAACCATCTTAAAAATGGAGGGATTGAATTATCGAACTTTATGGCAGGTTACCAGATGGTGAAATTGGCCTCTGTATTTGATTGGACAATAATGGCTAAAATTATGTGAACTGCGCAAGATAACAGATTTTTTAATTGTATGAGCTTGTTATGTTTAAATAAGAAAAAAAGAGACCGTGAAGAGGAAATATAATTTATCATTTATTGAATGATTTTAAAAAAAACACAATTTTGAATGATTTAAAAAAAAAAACAATTAAGCCCTGGATTATTCCCTTTGATGGTTATGTTCCTTAATGATTCCTATATCTGAAGCAGATGGAGAAGTTCATCTTTGAGCCTAAATTTGGGTTTGGGCACAAAAGAGAAGGGCCGTTGCCCGAAGCAGTGTTGAGTCATGAGGAAGCAAGTTCTTTGTGTGATCTTCACATGAGGACATGAATCATACCCCTCTCCACATGCCTAAAGCTGCAGGAGGAGGAATCACAAAATGGCAAGAGATCACAGTGGCCAACTAACCTAGCGACATGCTGAGAGGAAGGACCATCCGTCTGGCAGGAGACCAACCTTCTCCTTCCCAATCACAACAGGGCCAAAACGCAGGGAGCAGGTGCCAACAATAGCTCAGGCAATGCCTGGAGATTTAAGGCGGATCCACACCGCACGCATTGGTTGCGTTCTGGCACGTTCCAGGAGCATCCGACGTGCCAAAAGTCGCCTTGGACTCCACTTGAGATGGGATGGGATGCGACCAGCCGGCGGGCGGACGTTGTCACGCACAAATAGCACCACACCGGACGCACATGGACTCGGATGGACGCAACGCCCCGAGCCATGTGCGGTGTAGATCCGCCTTTAGGGTGCTCTGAAAAGGGTTCTACCCCATCTGTCTTTGATCTCTCAGTTTTGGCAGCCTTTCTTTCTTTCTGTTTTCATTCAACATTCAAAGGCTGAGATATCCGCTCACTGGCACATGATCATGCAGAACGCAACATGCAGAATTCTCTGGAGCTGTTGATACACATCTCAAGATGTGCATTATTTGCCAGATTGCAAAAATCCTGCAGGCAATATTTCTTGTTGTTTTGAAATATCTTCATATAAACCTGGGAAGAGATTCTCAACTAGCTTATCACAGTTACTAGTTTTCAGTTCCCCTGCTAATGATAATTGACATACAGATTTTTTTTTGGGATCCTCAAGTCACCAACTGAATGACGTTACAGGGGAAAGTGGTGGCCCTGCAGGGGACATCCTAACTCTGGCTTCTAAGGTTCTTGGGTGCATAATGGGACAATATTGTTATTGCTATCCTTAAGGTGTTTGAGAGGGGAGGAAAATTGGTGTCAGGGAATTCCATCCATTTGCCAAATTAGTTTTGTGCAATGTATTTATAACCCGAGCTACAGCGCCAGGGGTGTGAGAGGTGCTGGCTTCCGCTTTGAAAGCAGGTGTTTGGTTCTTAGAATATTGTAACTCATCCTGAGCCTTAGGAAAAAGAGGCTGAGGCAAAGAGAGCGACTTGCTGCAGGTTGCAGACACTGAATCCATTACAGAGGTGGGGTGATCTTTGGACCAGTTCTCTATCAACTGACCCATCCCAACACTTAAGTCGCTTACACTGTGTACCCGCTTTGGAGAATCGTTGTCAATTAATTGCAAGCATGGATCTGCTCTGCAAAGTCGTATAATTAGTCATATAATTATAGACTATATATATTTGTTTAGTCACACACACCTTGTCTGTTACACTTGCTTCTACTTGTATGGCAGCAACAACAAAAAAACTGGTCCTGAAGCTATTTCTGTTTGAGGTTAGATCTAAGGTTAGATCTTGACACCAATAAGAGCTTAGAAACAGAGATGAAGCTAATTTGATGTTTCTGTAGCCATTTAGAAATCACAGGAACATAGAAAGCCGCCTTGCATTGAGTTGGACTATTGCCCCATCTAGCTCTGTACTGTCGACACCGACTGGCAGAGGCTCTCCAAGATTTCAGATGGGACTTTTTCTTTGCCCAACCTGGAGATGCTACTGAGTCTGGTGCTCATTGCTGAGCTACAGTCCCTGTCTATCAGTGGACTTGAACTCTGGCTGCGTTCTGCCTTTGTCCACAGCATCAAGTCAGGGCAAAAGTACACAAGAAGAAAAAATAGCAAAGCGATGTTCTCTTTTCTTCTACTCCGAGGAGCTGTGAAACATAATTTCCTTGGACTTCAATACATTGCTGATCACTGTACAGCTAAATGCTGGACAAAGGGCTTTAATATGATTTCCTATGAAGTGCTCAGCTCAAGCTCTGGACAATTTATCATCCTGCATAAAAAATCTCCAAAGGATCTGCAGGCAGAAGTCTGGGTGTGCAACCAATGCAATCATTTTCATGGCACTTCCTTTTGTGCTAGCCCTTTCCATGACGCTCTTATTTGGAATCATGAGCAAAAAAAAAATCCCACAAGATAACAGATGATAATTTGAATTTATATTTGTAGATGTATTTGCCTTATGTCAAGTCAGACCACTGATCCACCTGGTCTAGTACCATCGAAAGTGCCAGGTACATTGATGGTGCCATAGAAATGTAAGAAGACCAACAGTCCACTCTGATCGGCAGCTCCTTTCCAAGGTTTGCCCCCATTCCTGCTACCTAAGATCCTTTGTTAAGCCCCCAGGTTGGGACCCCCAGGTTGAGACCCCATGCTTTAACTGGAGTTGCCGTGGACTGATCTTAGGACCTTCTGCATGCAAAATATACGAACGTCTGCTGAGACCAATGCCCTCTTCCTCCACCAGGCTGCCACACCACTCCTCTCTCCTCCCAAATACAATTCATACCAATATGATTTGGGCTGGCTTTTCAGTCTGGGCAGAATCTATAAACAATTTCAGTGAGCCATGGAGATTTGTCACGTGAGGACAGTTATTAAAATGGCATCATGGTGCCCCAAAAAGGCACAATGGCCCCTCATCTTCCGTTCTCTCTCTTTTATGAGTTTTCTGACGAAAAAGCAAACCGAAGCATGCAAACAGTGGTAGGAACACTTGCTTACTATTTTGATTCTTGCTCAGGCATCTAACAAAGCTTATCCCACAATGAATATTTTTAAAGCCACAAACTTTCCTTTTTGGTTTTCATTATTTTAAGCTCTGCCCAACAGCTACGGATGTCACAAGGGGATTTTCCTGAACAAGGTTCTGCATGTTTTGATCTATAATTAGCAAAGATGTTAGTTACAGGTAGAAGACCAAAGATACTGGAATGGGTTATAGATTCAGACAACGGCATCTTTTACAGGGCGATTGCAGTTATGATGACATAACTTACTAGAGCAGAACGCCATGCCTTTGAAAATGCTCCTCAGAGTTAGGGGCGAAACGTTAGGAGAAAAAAGTTTTTGTTTTAATAAACCGTGGCTTATAAACCCGAACAGTGATTCTTCTCATTTTATGGATAATTCTGGCCACGAAAGCCTGAGTATGTATGTAACAACTCATTTATCCACATTTTCCACCTTCTGCTGGCGGACGTGCAGGCAATACTTGCTGTCCAGGGGAGAACAGTCAGCCACCATATGGTGAGAGACACCAACTGATTACCTGAACCCAACCCAAGTTAATGCCTCCAGTATATCATGCAAGGCATTTGTTGCAAAGAAAGGAACCAAACCTTTATTGGCTTCCTTTATTCATCTGGCTTCCTTATCCATCCGGCTACCCCCAAAGCATTCTTCATCTTTATTGATGAATAAATACACTTTACTGATCTGGCATGGCTTTCTTCCTGCATGAGCACACTCCGCTACACAGTTTTGATTTTGTCCTAATTTTCCAAAGTGAAAAGGCAGCATAATTCTTGGTATTAAGCATTCTGGAAAAAGCAAACAAAGCATTCATTTGGAGATTGGGCCTATTCCTGTCGGGGACAAAAATTCAATGAGCTTACAGGAACTCATCTCTATGTTTCAATCAGAGTCATTTTTTTTAAAGGAGTAAAATTACAGGACATTGTTATAGTGGAGAGGGAAATGGCCAAGAAAGCCTTCCCCAGGTATTCTATAAACCAGCGCTAAAGACAATCCTCACTCCGCTCCTGTGCCATGATGCAAGGCAATGGTTACCACAGCATTCCAAGGAACAGGATCCAAGCTGTCAGAACTAGTCCTCAGCTTAGATCAGCTCAATGACTCAGAAAAGGAATTACATTACAGAAAGACAGACTCGTGCCCCAAGAGACAGACACGTGCTATCTTCTCTCACCAGGCTCCAAAAACCAGACCATTAGCTTTTATTGAATCAATGCCCTGAACTCCATTTTATCCTGGCATATAAAATCTTGAGATGCACCCTCCCATCAGGGTTTTATTCCCCTCCTCTTTGGCCAGGAAATGTTTTTGACTGCACTTTATATCAGAGCAAATCTGGGGAACCAAGGAAAGGGCTCTCTTTGCTTTCCTCAAGAGATTATTATTGTGCTTTTATTTTTCTTTTAGACCCAGAAATGGATTACAATCCTGCCTCTACTTCAACATGCCACTCTTTGATTTCTCTTGCTGCACACATACGCACACAGAGGAATACAACCAGTATACACATCCTCTCCCTCAGTAGGGTGAGCTGGGATATGAAGAAATACACTTCCTTCTTGCAGCACCCCAAGTTTCCCCAATGTTCTCTGCTCAGAACTGCAGAGACCCCCCCCTTTTTGTCAAGTTTTTGTCTACTTGAGGCATAAGCATCAATGACTTGATAACCGAACACTTGCATCATGAATAAACCATCACAGAATCCAACACCAATTTTCATATTTCCCAATTGCTGATCTATACATTTCACAATCTGCAGAGATTTCAGAGAAATATCTCCAGGTTCAGCTAAGCACACTCCTAGGAAAACTGTTCACCCAATGAGAAGAAAGCTCTATTAAAAACATTTTTTTAAAAAACAAAGTTTAGGACAAAGTCTTTCAAAATCACAAGAAAAACATAATATTTATTTCTGTGTTTATATTTTCTCAAATGCTCAAATTCTCTGTCAAAATAAAGAACATTATGTATTAAAACACTATGTATTAAAACACTTAAAAAGGAGATTTTTTTTCTGTGTTTATAATTTTCTGTAAAAATTATATTTATTTTTCTGTGTGACTTTAAAAGCCCTGGACTCAGGGCAGGATAAAACCCTGGGTGTATCAAATACACTCCAACTGCACTGACATACAGAGAGAGCAACAGAACCCTCGAAAGAACAGTTGGCTCTCTTCGGTTTCTAATAGAAAGGCGGCCTCTGAGATGGCATTAAGAGTGTGATCGATGGACGCGCCACTGCATGGAACAACATCATCTTAAATAAAGCTCCTTTCATTCTAAAAGCACTTTATGCCATTGATATACAGAAGCCACTTCAACAGCCATGGAGATGAAAAGGGGAGGAAAAAAAACACTAGCATCTTTCAGGGAAGTGTCAAGAATCAGCCCCCAGAAACTGGCAAAGAACTCTTTTCAATCCGGCTTCATTTTCTAAACCCAACCTAGCCGCAGTCACTTTCATGATTAAAGTGACTTTCATTCTACTGATTGCTGAGTGCTTGTTTTTTGTGGGCTTTATTTGTACTGCTGCTGCTGCTGCTGCTGCTGCTGCTGGAGGGAGCAGTTTCAGATCTTTGGCTGGGTTAAACAGCAGCACCAGGAAATGTGTAATAGCAAAAGGTTATAACAACCGGCAATAACCTGCTGTGAATTCTGAATCAAAGAACTTGTAGAGATCAGCACCTAAAAGGAACTCAAATTCTCTGTCAAAATAAAGGACATTATTTATGTATTAAAAAGGAGAATAGTGGCGCAATACTATTGCCGGCTTAGGCCTGCAAAGTGCTGCTGGACTGGCCTACGGTGTTACAAATGTGCCATAATAAGTAGCCTTACCAGCATCCCGGAATCAAGGCTGGCTTCGGCCTAGAGCGGACCAGAGGTTCTCCCAAGTGTGCACCGCGGCTGCCCAATGAGGTTCCAGCTTCCGGAACGTCCAGTCAACGACACAACGAAAGCCGGAACCCCACTGGGCAGCCACGGTGCAGACTTGGGAGCAGCTCGGGTCCGCTCTAGGCTGAAGCCAGCCTTAATTCCGGGACACTGGTAGGGCTAGCCATAATGCACATTTGCGGCACCCAGCAAATAGGCGGTGCCGGCACTGAGGTCTGTGCGGCCCGCCAAGCAGCAGTAGACCTTGCACCATGGAGTGGGCAAATGCCTCTCTGAGCAGCGCAGGGCCTGGGGGAGGGTGGGGAGGGGATGTAATGGAGTGGGGGAGGGACCAGCGTCCGTGTTGGATGCTGTATCTTATCCCCCCCCCCTCCCAGGCCACAAGCCCCAACACGGGGCTGCTTGATTCTCCACCAGCTAAGGAGCTGGCAGAGACCGAGTAGCCCCACTGTGGCAACTGGGTGTTTACCCAGGGTAAGCAGGCAAATGCCCGCTTACCCCGAGTAGACCTCCAGCCTCTCCCATCCCCAGATAGGATACAGCATGGGCCCACACTGAATCGCCTACGCTGGGGGAGGATAGGATTGGGCTGCCCGTGTCTTCAAATCCTGTGATGAAAAAATAAACAAATCTTTAGGAAAAAAAAGAGATAAAGTGCCGCATGTGTACAGTCCCTCCTGGCAGGCTTCCAATCTAAGAGGCGGCACATCACACAAGGGAAGAGGTTGGGGGAAAGACATGGGGAGGCAAATTACATAAGAAAGGCCTGCGAAAAACAAGGAGCCTTTAAAACACTTCCTGAAGATGTCCACGGATGAAGCAATGAAGACGTGAGGCATGGGGAAGAGATTCCAGTGACAACGGGCTCTATCAACGGTGGAGTCTCTGCTCCATGAAGCCCTGGCTTCAGGGGGAGAGGGGGTGGTAACAGGAGACACTGGCCTCCACAAGAAATCCAGTTAGCACCTTCGCTGCCCTTATTTAGATGACTACCAAATTGTTTTCTTTTGTCTCAGGCATTTTCCTGCTGTTGATTAGTTGTTCTTCGATTTAGCTTTGGAGTGTTTGGCTAGATCATTCGTTTTTATCTTTTGTACTAATTTTGTAATGATGGTTTGATAATTTTACAGAAGCCTCCTCCTTGCACACTGAATGATGAGAAGGGGACTGAGCATCAATGTTTAAAATGAAAAAGCAGAACCTTTCTGAAGTGAGCTGCCCAGGCTGATCACTGGTGCAATCATGGAGCCCTTGTTATGTAACAAGAGACATATCATTCACACACACACACACACACACACACACACACACAAATTGTGGGAAGATTGTACTGCTATGGATATTATCAGCTATCATCCACTAACTGGAAAACAATTTGGACATGATTTCAGGTTGTGCCATTAATCTACCTGCAGTGAGCAGAGCTTTAGGCAGGCGACGGGTGCCAAAATTTCACAAGATCCCTTTTCAGAGCTTCTGAAACCAAGAGGGCATCTCTCTCTCTCTCTCTCTCTCCCCCCCCCCCCCCGCCCACTACTATATACCGTAGTTTTGAAAAGATTCACCAAAATTGTCAGAGGATGAAATCAGCGAGCAGCCCAATCATGGAAAAGGTGCCAACTGTTTCAAAGCAATTACTGGCTGGCCAATTGCCAGTACTGGAATGGGGTGGGGGGGTGGGAGAAGGAAAGTCATGGCAGTCTCTGCACTCCATAGTACACACTGACAGCCAAGACGTGAAGAATGCATTCCTCTGAAATACTACACAGCCAGCTCAATGCCAGCCCAGTTCCCATAGCAAACCCTCTGCAACAAACCAATGGGAAGCGTGCACATGAAGGGAAGGCTGCACATTGATCACAAAGGCTCAAAGACTCAAACTCAGAAGCTACCAAATTGGTTAATAGACTAGTAGATGAAGCGGTTGGCTGTTGACATTCCTAGACACTGAAATTCTAAATAATTTTTGCACAAAAGAAGCTCTAGTGTTGCTGCCTTCGCATTTACACTGATGTCTAGAGATTGGTCATAAAAGCAATTTGGCAACTGAACTGGACACACAGAGGTTTGAGAGCAGGAGTGACTGTAGGCAGCCAGAATTAGGCCCATATGGTCACTTATTTCCCCCATACAAACAAGGGCCTAAATGAGTCCAGTCCAGAAGGAACACATGAAATGGTGTAATGGGCTTTGGTGCAAGAAATGCAGAAGCAAATAATCAAAAGATCTCTGCGGCATCTCGTGTAGGTTTGGGGTACTGTAGCATGCTTGATGTTTGGAGTTCATATATATCAGCAACTGCTGTAGAATATTGGTTAAGAGACTGAGCTGTGAATCAGGACTTCTCCATTTGAATCTCTTCTCTGCCATGAACTCACTTGTCTTAGGCAAGCTGTTCCTTCTCAGCCTCAGCTCCCCGCCTCGGCTAGGGAAATAATAATACTTGCCCTGAAGGGTTATTGCAAGGACAACAACTATAGGAGACATATATGAAGCACCCTGAACACTCCAAAGCTCTGTACAAATGCTCAGTTATTACGAGTAACTGTGGGCCTTTTCACAGCAGATGACACTGAATGGCATCTGCTACGTGGGACTGTTTTTAGGAGAACTGTGAAATGTATCCCTCTGCATGGCTAGCAGCAGAATTCAGGCTGCCCACCACAGGAGTGACTCATCTGAAACGGCACTTCGTACTTGGACTGGTTACACATTGTAGAAGGCCAGGACGCTATTTTAGGACCAGTAGGAGTTGTGCTCGACAGTCCCAAGGCAGCACATCTCCTTTGTAAACACAAGGAAATCGTATTACTAGGCCAAAGGACAAGGCATTTGGGAGGCTGGGCTTTTCCTCCCATGCGTGTTTTCCAGAGCGAGGCTGCCCTTAACTACTAAGTGAGGGAAAGCAGATTCTAGAGGGAAAAATGCTTCCAACCTTGATCTCTCTGTGCCATTTAAAACAGAAAAGACGACTCTCTGTTCCAATACACAGGGCGGGTTTTCCGACATTTTCACGCCTGAACTGGCAAACCAAAAAAGGGCCAGTGCTATCACTGTGCGACTGCGATGAAGGCGAGAGCCAGGCATTCATTTTCTGTGACTCCCACCCCAGTACTCCAGCTAGGCAGCATGGCAAAGGGCGCCTTGGAATTAGAAATAGCAGCGTGATGTGCCCCTTGGCTCCATTAGGGTCTACGCAGTCTGACGACTGAAAACATCATTTCTCCATTTGAATCTCTGCCTTTCTTTTAGCTGTTATTAGTTTAAACATTTATAGCCTGCTTCATAGCTGGAAAATGACTCAAAGCAGCTACCAACGATAGTTAAAAAAAAAACATAACAGAATCCACAAAATAAACTAACGCAAACCACCAGCAGTAGAACAACAGAAATAAAACATAGAACAGTGGCACAGAAACACACCTATTAGTTCTGGACAGCAGCAACAAAATCAAATACTTTATTTGCAAAAAGCAAAACGGACCTGGTGAAGGCAACCAAAACTTTGAACAAGCAGGCAATCCCTTCTTGTTAAAATACTACTGTACTGGATTTGTTATGGATAAAGTTTTAGAAACACACAGATGTACTCTCTCCACCTACATCCATTGACTGCTGTCCCATTATTGCGCAATGAGTTTAATGTGACCTGTTGCCACATGAGGCTGGGCCAGAAGTGAGGACCCAGGATTAGCACATTTTGGAGACAACTCAAGTCCCCCGAAATTGCACCATACAGAAGGTCAGACATTTCATGCCCAAGAGTGCTCTGTTTAAGGCTGCAATTCTAAATACAGCTTACTAGGGAGTAAGTCCCACTGATCACAGTGGGACTGTCTACTGACATTATATATATATAGGAATATATATATAGGAACAGGATTTCTTCTTATCCAGAATCACACACACTCTAAACCTATTAAATTCAAACTCCTGCCTCTCCTCGCATCAGATGGGACATGGTTCTCCCAAAGTCACGGAAGAAGCTTGTACCATCCAAAGGAACAGCGGAACTTGCATCTCCTGGTATCAGCCTAATCTCTCTCTCTCTCTCTCTTTCTCACTCACTCACTCACTCACTCACACCTACTCAATCACCTCTTTCAATAGGAGGCTCATCCTCTTGTCCTGGAATTACTTTTTGCACCTCCTCATTAACATATTCCCCAGTTATTTCCTACCCCAAACCTTCGTTAAAATGTAAATACTAGAATCTGACACATCATTTCAAAACATACATAGATAAATGTGTGCAAGGTTAATAATGGACTTTGCTCCTTTAAGGCTTGGTTCCAGCCCTAGATATAGCCAATGCCAGCAAATTCCACTGCACCCAGCTTTCGGCTTTGTTTGTTCCTAAGATCCTAGATACAGTTGCCCAGAACTGCCTACAGGTCTGACTGCCCTTTTTAGTTCTGCACAGACTCTTTCATTTTCCCCTCCGAGTTTCTTCAATGACATCCTTTGCCTCTCCCTCTTGCTGGGCTGCCACTCTCTCTTTTTCTCCACCCCAGCATGCATGTATGATGCAGATATCCATACCCCATGCCCAGCTCAAGCACTGAGGTGAGGAACAAATTACACAACTGCAAGAAGAAACACCTGTCCCCTTTGATGGAGACCGTGTGAACTTTTACAAAGCATTTGAGAATTAAGAGTTGTGGGTTTGGGGTGTTAACTAGCCTTCCACTCTGACAGAATGCAACACTGAAAAGCAAAGTCGTTTTCAAAACTGTAATGATGACCAAGGAAGATTCTTTTTCTTATAGCACCATGCTACATATCGAATTCACAAGAGAAAAGGACATCCTGGTTCTGTACTTGGGTAGGTCAAGAACCTTCCTTCTATAACATTCATCCACACTTCATATACTGTACATGCTGCCCACAGACCTCTTGCCTGTGGCCAGCGGGAGGGCAAGGGAAAAATCCTCTCACTGCCGAGAGACGACATTTTTGTAGGAAAGGAAGGAGGGTGTGTTCTCCTGCAAAAGTCTAGCCAGAGGGAACAAGAAACTAACTCTCCTTTTATTCACAGACAACTTGGGGAGGAAAAGCAGATGGGATTTCTCTCTCACAGCTGGACTGAGCATTTTTGCTCTCTTTACATGTGTGCATATCTGGCTGTTTGTCTTCATAGGAAGTCCCTGTGTGGTTTAAACACCAAGACAGTATGAAGAGACGCACATGTCTCTCCTGCATGCGTCAGCACAGTTCTCTCCCACCTGCTTGTGTTGCCTCAACCAGCCTGGGGACAGCAAATCAGTGGCTGCTGGGAAGGCTGCTTCCAGGATATGGCGCTCTTCATGTGCTCAGAAGCATGTTTAGCATATTCCCACTGGAATGAATCACAAATTACTGGACCCTGGGAGGATAGTGTTAGGAGTGCGCTTTGGAGACAGTATGGTGCACATGTAAGTTTGGAGAATGTTGAGGGGGGGAGGTGTTGGGAGACAGTTTAGAGAGAGAGAGAGTGTGTGTGAGTGTGTGTGGGGTACTGGGAGACAGATCAAGGTGTGACTAGTAAGCCGAGGCTATCTGATGCCCTTGTATGCCCCACAAAGATAACTGGTACAATTGAACAGTGCTTCAGTTTTGCATGCTTTCACTGTTCTATGTGAAGAGGGAGCACGCCCACCTTTCCCAGGTTGAAATACAAGAGCTGCCTGTTTCCACATCTGAAGTGCATGTGCCTTATTGAAGAGGAAGATGTGCAAGTTCCCTCATCATACATTACAAGGGAGACAACAGTTCACTCAAACTTCTCCAAAATGTGAGACAGCACCTTCAATACTCAAAGCAGACAGGTGCAGAAAACAGAGGCAAAACATTATGGGGTCCTAGCAAAGGTTTCATACCAATTCATCATTAAATATAGGAATTTTAATACTACATTACTGGAGTTTTGCAAAAATAGTTTCATCACTGAGAAACACTGAGAAAGACAAACAGAGGTGGCTTATAAAATTCCTAACACAATCTAATAAACCACCTTGAAAAGGAGAACTGAACTGACTAAAAGCAAACTTTGAATTTGATATTTCAAAACTTCAATTTCAGTGCATTGTTTTAGAAAGTTGGACAGGAAGCATTACCTAGAGGTAATAGATGTTGCCTGGGGAGAAAAATGCCTGTCACCTGGAACTCATCACAAAACAGAAGCAGCAGCACAGAGCCATCTCCTTCAGCATATATATTCAGTTTTTTCTGTCCCACTAGTACTACCGGTATGGACTCTGGTCCACTAGGTTTTGCAGGTTTTTAAAACACAATAAAAACCTGCCAAAGGTGTATGCTGTGGGCAGCGATGGTGGCTTTTCATACCACCTTCAAGTCTCTGAACTCCATCATCTCTACACTGCATTACTTCACCTATCTACCGAAACAAAATAATTGACACCTGAATTTTTGCCCCAGTTTTGCTAAGCACTGTATTCTATATTGCTGATCCCTTAATCCTGAGTTTGGATGAACTAAAAAACCACAACACAGGCAATGAACTCCTTCCAGGCACACCCAAGCAGTCAATTCTAAGGGCTAGACTAGTAAAGATCCATTTTCCTACATCCATGCATGGGTGGGGTGGGGCGAGTACTGTTGTCAAAGTTATCCAAAATAAGGAAAGGCACAGATTGTGGTGGGATTTATGCTGCAGAATTCAGATGTGTAGAACTTTATATTCCTCATGAATAGTATTTTTCTCCTTATGGTGTCTGCATGGGGTGCCTAGGTGTAGGAAGCAAGGTGGGTTATATAATTTAAAAATAAAATAAACGAAACAATAACGTATCTATGAAGCCACTATCAGAGAGTCACACGAATGAAAGGGGGGGGGGAGATCACATCTTGAGAGAGTCGTTTGAATCACATATGCTGAGTGCGAAGTCAAAGTCCCTCCCTTCCTCTCTCTCCACCGCCCTCAAAAAAGTTTGGGCTTCTTCTCGTTCCGATCAAAACAATGCACCTTCCTGAACTTTCCCCACCTCACTTCCTCCCACCCTCACCCGTTTTTTCAAAGCCTGAGCCGAAGCAAGGGGCCTTTCCTGGGGCTCCTCCACCGCCCCGTCTACATGAAGCAAGAAGCAGAACAGAAGACACGCCGGCCGGGTTGCTTGCAGAGAGGAATATGTATCACCCCCTAACACCCGTCCTCCTCCCCGCACGTTGAGCCACTTTTTCCCACTTTGCGGGCCTCACGCCGCCAGATTTCTTTTTTTCCTCTCAGTCAAACAAGATCCAGCTCCGTAAAACCAACGGGAGCCTCCGTCCTTTCCCTGCCCAGTTTCAGGGCCAGAGGGCGAGGATTTCCTTTGTTGCCGCTGCTGCAGGTAGGCTCCTTTCTTCCCTTCCCTCCGTCCCCACGCCCCAGCTCGCTCCCATTCTTCCCATGGCCATGATGTGTTGTTCCTGTCTTCTTGCACACAAACAAGACCCAGTCTGGGACTCCCGTTCCCCCTCCCCATCATCATCATACCTTCTCCCCACGATTCAGATAGTCCTCCTCTCTGTTGTTGCGGAGCGGGACTGGAGGCAGCGGCGGCTGGGGATTCCTTCGGCAAAAGTGCGGCCGCGAGACTGCAAACAGCCGCTTCTACTCGAAAGACACCTCCCAGTTCCCGGCGCCAGCAGCTGCTTCAATATTTTTAACTGTTTGAATAAACTCTGATCTTTCTCTCCAATAATCCGAGGACGCCTAGTGGAAGGACGAGGTTATTGCCGCTCCTCTAGACTGAGGAAGAGACAACTGAATGCAGAGAATCAAGGAGGAAGAAAGGACGCTGCTATTCTGGGATAGGTTGTGTTTCTTTGGCCTCGGGCATCGCAGATCTGTGGAATCGGCCCAGACACACGCAATCAGTGATGCAGGTCTTAGTCACCTGTGATGAGGATTCCAAACACTGGCATGGACTGAGAATGATGTCTCTCTCTGTAGTAGGAGGACTTGCCGTCCCTGGGGAGACTTGCATCTTTGAAGTCAACCATGACGCTACTCAGCATCACCTTTGGGCAATTTGAACTACAGTACTGGATCTAGCACTGAAGTTTCCCTAAAGGCAAAACAGTCACACAGTGATATTGCTGTCAACGATATTGGCAGACTTCAGTGAATGATCACGGATGCTGGGAAATCACTAGAGAATCAATTGATTCATCGGTTTTATTTCAATGTGTACATTTGGGAGGCACTCAAAGGTGGGGTATGAAATTGCTAATCACATGTGTCATTACACTAAAATAATGCGGAAAATTGACTGAAATGATTACAGATGGTTGTTTTTTCTTTATGTGCCTTCCAATAGTGTGCGACAAATATGAAAAAACCCACTTTGACTTTCTTTTCAGACTGAAGCAACAGAAATTATTGACTACAAAGACAACAGCTCTTTATTCAAAAAAATGTAAGAAACAAGAAGCACTTATCACAGTGGGATCTGATAGCAAGAGATGTTTGTGCTGATGGCTTCATCATAACCAACCAGTTGAACTTTTAATGTCAAATGACAGTACAATTTGTATCAACACACACACCTCAAAAACTCATACACAAAAGGTCAAGAGGAAACAACGAAAGGAGAGAGTTGCCTTGCTGGTGTTAACATCACCAAGATGTTTCTAATTTGCTTGTAGTGAGGAACACTTCATGAACAAGATAGCCAGAGTTTCAAGGAAACAGCTAAGCTAGATGACTGTCTACTACATGTGTTAATCCAACTCCCCTCCAGTTCTTGTGTATGTTGCATTCCTGAGCATCCATCCAGACCTCATTCACAAGCAATTACTCACATACTAGGATCCTGCTTATGTTGGGGGTGTGTGGCAAGAGGGAATAGTTTAGAAGTTTGCATGACATCAGAAATCTTGAGCTGTCCTTCCCTCCCCCCAATTCTTACTATTACTTCCCATCATAGGACCCTAGTGCATGCTCTCTCTCTCTCTCTCTCACTCTCTCACTCTCTCATATCACCATCCTGATCAATGTGTTCTTCTAACTCCTGTTCTCTTACAGAAAAGACACCAAATACCTGGCCAAATCAGACGTTCCTACAAATGTCTTATTTTCCCCCTCTAGATGGGGAAAGGGGGCTCAAAACAATGCAAAAATGTGGTGGCATTCACCTCCACCACATTTTCATGCTGTTTCCCTCCAACACACTATTTAAAGAAAGAAAGAAAAAAGACCACAATACCCATTTGTGGCAACATCACATTTTCATATGATTTCAGATATAATTCTAGAAATGTATGGCAGTACTAGTCAGTTGGACATTATTTTTCCCCTTGAACCAGCCTCAAAGGTTAAATGATGTGTGTTCATGATGTGTATATGCCCCCCCCCCCGCTCTGCTGCTTTCTGTAAAAATCTCCCTACCATAGTTGCCTTAAAGTAGGGTCAGTAGCTCATGTAAGAAAGCAGTTTGATAATTAGGAAGATTTAAAAGGAAAGCTGGGGGGGGGGTTGAAGAGAGGGGCTAATAAGACATGCACATCATAAGCACGCACATCATTTAATGCATGGGGCCAGTTTAGCAGGTAAAATAACATGAACCTGTCCAAGGTTTACTATGGAACTTTAAAATGGGGAGCTAATAATTTATAAGAATTATAAATTACATAATGTAATATGTAATTTATTACACAAATTACCTGACATTACATTTCTATCCCACCTTTCTTTCATCATCATGGATATCAAGGTTCCTAGGCAGTCATCCATCCTTGCTGCTGACCATACAAAGGCCTGCATAACTTCAGTGAACCTAGATATAGGATTAGTGACTCTCGGCTGTTCACTCACAGCAAAAAACACAAACTCACTCACTCTCTGGACTGAGGTCATCAAGCATAATCACTGGGAAAATATAGGATGAAAAGAGAATGGGGCAGATGAAAGGCATGAAGAGAACAGCATACTGCATATCTGCATAGTAGGAAAATGTTGGAGAATTGAAATGCATCTTCATCACTGCTCTTCCATGCAAAATGACCTTTCATTTTCTTGGCTGAGTGGTGTTCTACCTTCCATTTTGATCTGAAAAGTCCTATGCAGATGGGCTCAGGAAGCAATACACCTTCCTAAGGTTATTCTCTCTCTCTCTCTCTCTCTCTCACACACACACACGAATTAAAAGAGGAAAAAACAATCACAGCACCTAGTGGTTAAGGATGGCTTCCACCTTCTTGCTTCACTTTCTGACTAGGATTGACTGGAAAAACTATAGTCTTCTTTGCTGCCACCACTGCTGTTAGGAAGCCCAGACAGAAAGAGACTGCCTTGGGAAGGCCTCTCTCCCAGGTTAGCAGACAACCCCCAAATCCCAGGGGTTCCCTTTAAAACTGGTCAGTAGCGAAATGTGATGGTCTGAGAGATGCAGCAAGCTGCTCCCTCCCACGTAAATCATCATTTTCCTGTTTTGTACTGTCTAGAGAGGGAACGTTTATTTTCAGTGTATTCTCATGTAAATAAAAGTTGAATTTGGCCTAGGAATAGCCAATAAATGTGAATAATGCTGGGAGATTTTATGCAACAAAAATACTTCCCCCCCCCCCCAACGTTCTCATACTATTCATGGACCTTGATCATAGTTTATACTAAATGTATAATGTGCTTACATTTCAGAGCTCACCCTCTTTGCCTGCATATAGGTTTTCAAATCCCATGCCTGATAGCAAGTTCATGGAGCTTACGCTTAAGAAACTGACTTGGTTTACTTGATGTAATCTCAGTTCCCCTGCTGTTAGATGTAGCCACAAAATTCAACTAATTAACTGGGTGGAATTTTCATTGTGTGGGATTGCATACACATAGCAGGAAAAGTAATTCATGGGGTGAACAACTGGCTGATTGGCATTTCAGGTGCTACGTGAAGGACACTTACAGCCCAATCCAACCCCCCCCCCCCCCGTGTAGGCTGTTCAGCGTGAGACGCGCAGCCCACACTGTATGCTTTCTGGGGAAGGAGGCATCTAGGGATCTAGCCGGGATAAGCAGGCAATAGCACTCTTACCCTGGGTAACCCCCAGCTGCCACAGTGGGGCTACTCGGTTCTCCACCAGCTCTTTAGCTGGCGGAGAACCAAGCAGCCCCATGTTCTCCAAGCAGGCTCAAGGCCTAGGAGGGAGGATAGGATATGGCGTCCAATGAAGACACTGATCCGACCCCCCTCCTAGGCCTGATCTGCCCCCCTAACCCCTGTGCCACCTACCCACTCCACGACCCTGGGTCCAGCATTGTCTGGCAGGCAGGCGGTGCAGGCCTTGGTGCCGCCTACTCACTGGGTGTCACAACCCAGCACCAGTGCTGAAGTCGCAGTACTAGCGGTCAGTAGGATTGTGCCGTTAGAAAAGGTTCTGGAACCAAGGTTGTGTAGACTGATTCTCACTCACTCACACTCACCTCTGATCACTTACAGTTGAATATATGAACTCCCTTTGATGAAAAGTATTAAATTTGAGGCGATAAGCAATGCTATGAAAATTCTGTCTTTGGTGTTTGATAATGCAAATCAACATTTGATCTTGCAGTCATTGGGTTATGAACATACTTGCATGGGTGACATCTTTCCCTCCCACCCACCCCAAGCTGATGCTTTGTTTGTGCTGCTGTCAGTGTTTTCCAATCTATAATTATAAATGCAGAATCTCTTTGAGCAGAAGCATAGCTGGCGTGACACCAGCCGCCCCCTCGTGACGCTGACGTCACTCACCCCGCCCCCGAGTGACGTCAGCTAGAGCCAAACATCCCTCGGGGTTGGGCAGGAGGGAGGGGGCCAAACCAAACGCGGCGCGGAGGCGGCAGGAGCCTTCTGTAGGCTCCTCCAAGCCGTTCCGCCGTGTTCTCTGCTGCCACCCAGATCGCACCACAGGTATGATGCCCCCTGCCTCAGATTTGATGCCCCCCGTCTGCTGCCCAGGGGTGGTCCGCCCCCCTGCCCCATCCCATCCTACCTCTCGGTTTTGAGTATGTGAGAAATCTACTCAAAGGAATTCTTCCGTGCTAATTATGCTTCATGCTTCCTTTTATGGATGTTATGAAGAAGTCAGAAGTAAAAATAATCACTTTGGCTATACTGAAAGCCGTAAATACCATTTCCCTTAGTGCCAAATACCTAGCAGAATCTTGTAAAGAAAACCTGCCCCACCCTTGTCCAGCATAGCTGACTCAGAGAGCTTTTCAACTTTATCAGGGCTTTTTAGGAAATGCCAGAACCCAGGGAATCTGAGTCACTTCTGAGGAAAAATGGAAAGCGATTCGGAAGGAAACTCTCATTACACAGCAAACGAAAAGAAGTTCCCTCCCGCTTCACAACGTAAGAGTCCTTAACATTTACTAAAAGGCAGACTTAAGGATGCTAATGAAGTTTTATTGCACAGCACTCTCTTTAATTTTCCCTAGCAAGAAATGGGAAATTATTTGAAGTGAAATGAAGTATTAAGAGAGAGAGCTTTTCCGATATTAGGAGAAATCCAATAACCAGAAAGGTAAAGGTAAAAGGTGACCCCTGACAATCAAGTCCAGTCGTGTCCGACTCTAGGGTGTGGTGCTCATCCCCATTTCAAAGCCGAAGAGCCAGCATTGTCCAAAGACGCCTCCGTGGTCATGTGGCCAGCGTGACTCTCCTTGCCGCAGCGTGCAGCTGGAACATGGAGCACTGTTTACCTTCCCGCAAACTGTACCTATTTATCTACTCGCATTAACATGCTTTGGAACTGCTAGGTTGGCAGGAGCTGGCCAAGCAATGAGAGCTCACCCCGTCGCGGATTCAAACTGCCAACCTTTCGATCGACAGCTCATATTAATTATTATTATTATTTGCATGCCAAACACATGGAGAGGCTGAGCCCACTACACTGGTTTCTGCTAGTCATATGCATATGGCTTACAAAGCCAGTATTGACTGTGCCATCTCTATGACTGGCTTCCTGTTCTGGATGTCCAGAACAAGGTCTCCTAAAGGAAAAGAAAAACAAAAAGAACCCGACTTTTCCTCCAAAAGGAAGCAGCTGAGGTTTTTTAATCATAATTTTGGACCAGAAAGAGGGTTCTGGCTGGGTAACCCAGCCACAAATGCAGGTACAGCTGGTGGTCACAATCTCCAAGATGTACTGTATATAAAACGTACCTCTGCTTCCTTCCTTTGCCCGCCTCCTCTTAAGTAACTTCTTTTTATGCACAAGATTTGTGTTTCAAGTGACTTTTACTCTGTCTTGATTTTTAATTCAAAGCACAACCGTCCACTCATCTATTCAACCATAAAATTAAACTGCAAATGCAAATATCTTTTAGAGATATACTCATGCATCAATCATATGACAGTATGGTCAAATGAAACAGAGGATTGAAAAACAGCTCTACTGATGAGCCATCCCCCACACACACAACTTGTTTTGCTTTATGAACCTCAGTGGATTTTGATTGAGGGGGTGCCCTTTTTGAAGGCAAACACTCAGCCAGACTTCTGTGCCCCCCATTATTTCCATGTCAAAAATTAACCACATGTGCTGATCAAGTTACAGTATCTCAAAGAGCTGTTAAGAGACAAAACAGCACCACACAGTGGCCACTTGCATTAACAGTGAGTGAGGTGGCAAGAAATGAAACAAGCTTGAGACAGTGTGCTCCTGTGCTCAACTTTGATGGAAACGAAATAAGGCAACAACAAAGACATGGACCTCTGCTCCAATTGAGTTATATATAGCCAGAATTACCCCATGAGAGAGAAAGAACCAGTGTAGATTTGGTACACAGATGGACAAAATGGGCAATCCATGCTGCACTTACGTAGTAGTGCTGCGTCTGAAGATAGAGCACAGACGTGCAGAGGAAAATCAAAAGAACATCCATATCCCTGTTGCAATGTGCATCTCATGATCTTCTCACCAGGAGGCTCCACAGGCACCCTTGCAAGAATCACAAGAGCTGGAATTGGGATCACATAGTGCACCTAAGCCTCCCCAATCTTCTAGAGATGTAGATAAGTCTTTGGCTCCCAAGTCTCAAGTCAAGTCTGCCCAAAATTTTAGAATCCAAGTCTTGAGTCTCATTTCAAGTCCCTATCTATTTTAACAGAAAAAAGAGAGGGTGGTGGTGAGGTATGTGGGGGGAGGGTTGTAAACCCCCCCCCCCAATGTTCTCATCTGCACTGAGTTGCTATGGGGCTTACCTTACCTGCCACGGGGCATTAGGGAGCTTTTTTTTTTTAAGGTTTTAAAAATCATGCTTTTACCTTTGGGCGCCTTCACGTGTCAAACTGCTGCGTTTTCTTACCTTTACAAAGCGAAATCATGCTCCAGAAGGCACTTCCTGGTGGCGTGACTCCCTCCCTGCCCCCAAGCTCGCACTAGAATGCATTGTGCAATGCATTCTGGGGCGACCTTGGGTGAAGGGAGGGGGAGTGATTCAGTAGTGAGCCCCATAGTGACTCTGTCACAAAAGAGCCCCAAGCCCTGAGACAAGTTGGGTGACCCGCTCGTGGCACCTGTGATGTTAAGAGCAACTCTTTGTCTCTTTCAAACTCCATTTTGAACAGGATGTGCAGAAACTGCCTGCAGCATAGTGATTGGCCGTTGTCCAAATTCGCAGAGGCCTGCAGAGGCGTACGTGAGAACTTATAGTTTGCAGTACCGGCCATACTGTCTGTGCATGTCAGTCTGCCTGGGAACAAGATTAGTTCCAAGGCCAAGGCCAATTAGCCAGAGACACCCCTTCCCTTCTCCATTAGTCAGTTTTTATCCAGGAAATTTCTGGCTCCTCTCCTTTGACTCCCAGGCCCACATACAATGTACCCCCTGCACCCCCCTCTCAGAGGCCCTAACTGCAGGAGCCAATTGCTGCTTCAGCAGGGTAATTTTCCGGGTGGGTGAGGGAACAGCACACAATGGGAGAATGAAGTTCACTACACTCTGGTTCTAATTGGAATTGCTGCCCCACAAGGCTGTTTTAAGGAAAAAGAAGGCAGCACACACCTCCAGAGCATACACATGTATAGCTTGGCCCTAGTGGAAACACAACAGGCCAAGATGCAGAAGAGATCCCACCTAAGGAACCTGCACAGATAGATGCACTGTTCTAAATAACAAGAACATTCTCTACTCCCTACACAGAATGTACTGTATCAGCAAGAGCTATGGCCTTGGTGGCATTTCATTTCTTTCCTTCTGTTTAGGCAGCTAAGCAGCAGGCCTCCTCCTCCGGCGAACAGCATCCATTACAGTAGGACAGCCCATCCAAGTACCCTGATGTTACAAACAGTATAATATTTTCAAATCATGATTAAGGCTTGGATTCTAAAGGTGCCCTTTTGCCACCAGAAAGCCACTCACTGGAGGGCTGTATCTGACTTTGTGGAAGAGTGTTGCATGAGAAGACACAAATGATCCCCAAATCCAGGGAACTTCAGTCATTTTGTGTAAGCTCTTGCACAATCTCTTTTCAAGACTTCTTGATGGCCCACTAGACTTTCAAACCAACCCTATCCCTCCCCCCAAGAGCATGCAGCCCATGCTGGATCCTATGTGGGGAAGGTGCCGACTGGGGGTCTACATGGTAAGGGAACTTTGTCCCCCCCCCTCCCAGCCGCAGCAATGGGGCTACTTGGTTCTCCACCAGCTCATCCGCTAGCACAGAATTGAGAAGCACCGTGTAGGCAGAAAAGGCATGGGGGGGGTAGGATACGGAGTGCGATGCGGCCGCCAATCCCACCCCCCTCCCAGGCTCGATCCACTCACCATGCAAGTCACACTTGGAAGAAATGCCATCCCAGGATGGCCAGATTCAAGACCAGAAAGAGTTTTAGATTTAGTCTTTTGGTGCCTTTTGTTAAGAGCACTGCAAGCAGCACGACTGGGAAAGGCCTCAACATGAGACCCTGGAGAGATACTGCTAGTCAGAATACACAATACCAAGCTAGGTGGACCAGAAGAGAAGCCTGAGGTTCATCTCTGTATTATTAAATAAATCCAGTGCAATTACTCGTCTGTACATTTCCTGCTTCCAAGTATCTTCTTAAGACCCTTCAAAAAAGCAAAACAAACTTGTTTGGTTTTATAGAGACGCTGACAGTGCTATGTCTCCGAGTTACTGCTTGAAGCACTTCCCTAAAACAATGCAAACAAAGCTTGGGCGATTTGCAGCTAAAAGTGATGCCATGTCGGTGATGCTCTCTTTAGAAATAAATTGAAATCTTCCAGTTTCAACACTGTCAATGACAATTGTTCCTTTGTTGCTTTGAGGAAACCCATTTGTTTATCCTGTAGGTTCTTTTTTTTTAATCTCTGGATATATTTCTGAAGGATGGTCTGTGTCTGTTACAAACAGCATCCCTTTCTCACATTGTACTCCTCCAGGTGCAAGGCCTGCTGTCTCTGCTTGTCTTCGTGCACACTCAGCAGTCTGGAACAATAAGCACAGTTGTGGATCAGCATCAAAAAAGAAGGGAAAGGCTACTATGCTGTTGGGTTGTGTGTGTGTGTGTGTGTGTGTGTGTGTGTGTGTGTTTTTAATACCCAAACATGCAGACCAGTTCAAGTAGTAATCTCCAGTGGGTTGCTTGGGGATGAAAGAAGCAGCAGCCTGACCCACAAATTTGTATTTGACCATGTACTCACATTAACATCAATGGAGATTAAAGGGTACAATGTTTGTGTACTTACTGGAGAAAAAGTCCCCTTGAGCTCAATGGGACAGACTTCTAAGTGTGCGTGTAAAAGGGTTGAGCTGATCTCATCATCTTATTAGTTGGGGCTATAGCCCTGCCTCCATTCCCCAGTCATTAAAATGAAGGTGATAGTTACATTCTCCTACCTCAAAAGAGTGCAGTGATGATGCTGTATAGTATCTGAACATCTCACAGTCTTGATCATTAATAGTATCAGTTCATCAATTCTGATAACCTTACAGATAATGAAAAATCTTCCACTCTGTAGGAAGCACAGAATATTTGTCATTTACAGCGTGGCTGTGCTCCCAAAGTGCATCAGGTAATTGCCAAACACAGGTGGAGATTTATTCTCACCCACTGGACCTTTATTACTTTGAATAATTGGAACCACCCTATTGCAATCATTTATCATAGTATCCAAATGTTACCCCAATACGCTTTTGTCTACCCTGTACCCAGAACAGGTTCTAGCAAGTTTGTCACAGCATGACGAGAAGCAAAGGCTGCTTCTGTTCCTTTTCCTGTTAGGTTGCAGCACAAACCTTGCCATATGCAGCATGGGCTCCAGAATGTTATAGCCAGTCATTGCACTGCACTCATAGAAGACAGCCTCGTACTCCTGCACAAGGAAAATAAGGCAGGCAGTTATGATTCAAGACTCACTCGCATGTAGCTATTTTCAGTGGGACCACTCACAAAGATTTCAACATTCCGCCCAGAATACATGAGAGAACCCCAATCTAAAACATTTTACTCGAAGGGATATACATATGAATGCTTCTGAGCCAAGTCACATATTACTTGAGCAGCAGGAGAATTGCTTCCATATAGCAACTTCCCACACAGCTCCAATATCTCTGTAGGAAGTACTCATGCAAGTTGACCACTTGACATGGTTACTTCCCTTACCTTGGAGCTGCATTGCAGCTGCATCAGTGCTGGTACAGTAATTTGGATAGGAGTGGACCCTTAGTTCCCTTCCATACTGCAGGACCATAACCTGATATGCTGCAAGCATAAGAGCTGCTCTACTATTTCCAAACATTTTGGTCAGCATGGAAGATGTGTCAAAATTTCAAAAATGGGAAGAGGGAGGTTTAGTGCCAGAAAAGGCAAGAGGCAGAGAGAACCAAACCTTTGCCAGTCTTTCCCCCTCAGCTTTCGGCACTTGTGGTGCCTTCTTGTCTGCTGCATCTATTTTGTTCCCAAGCAGAAATATCACTGCATCATCTTCAATCATATCCTGCAGAAGACAGGAGAGGTTAATTTCCCAGCTCTGCCCCAAATTCAGGGACTGTGGTACACAGTACATTCGTGACCCTTTCTGATGTGGTGACCTGCCTTTTCTATAAGTGTTGTTGGGGAAGTTTCGAAAATCTGGTTCAGTAGTGACCCACAAAAATAATTTCCATGTTTGCTTTGAGGGATGTTATTCTCTGAAGCGTCTGCACACTCTGTTAAGCCAAAATATAAAGGGAGAGCAACGATCATTTAAAAAAGACAAGGAACTAACATGGCGCACATAAAAAGATATTAATACTTGAAGACTGTCCGAGTTGGGTCACCTGCCACAGTCATTCAGTGTGAAGGCCTCAATTGGAGGGGTGTTTTTCCAGCATCCTATTCCTTCTCTTCCTCCCTTAGCACTCCATTTCTTCATGGTGGAGTCACGTCTCACTGCCAGTAAGATGACATGACCCTCAGCCCCATGAGGTTTCCAGCTCTCTGCACCATGGCTTTGTTGTCCCATTGTTAAGGAGATCAGGCTAACACGTTTTGTGCCCCTGCATCACTACACTGTAAGGATCATGCTTTTCTCCTCTGGGTTGCTTGGGTGAGGCTCACCTTCACACAAGTAGATACTATGGGGAAGGACAATGGCTAAGTGGTAGACCATGTGCTTTGCATGCATAAAGTCCCAGGTTCAATCCCTGGCATCTCCCAGTAGGACAGAGGAAAAAAATCCTCTCTGAAACTTTGGAGAGCAGCAGCCAATCAGTGTAGACAACCCAGTCTAGACAAATCAATGGTCTGATTCAGTGTAAGGCAACTTTTGATCATCCTATGACCACTGAATACAAAGGAACATGCTGGTCTTTGTAAAGCCATCATATCTATGTTCACTTGCAGTTTTGTTCTACCTGGACACAAGTCATCCAGTTTCGGACAGCCATGAAGGAGCACTCTGCAGTAATGTCATACATGACTAGGATTCCATCCACTCTTCGAAAATACTGCTTAGTGATGCTCCGGAACCTGAAGTCAAATCAAATCCGAGAAGCTTAATTTATTAGATATATTAAACAACAACAACAACAACCCACTTTGAACCTGAACTCCCTGCCCTCAACAGCCACTCACAAAGCAACGTACAGAAAAGATTCCAGATGGGCCCCTTGGAAGCCGAGATAGCATCGCTTTAGAAGTAGCCTGGCACCACGACAACAGAGATCTGTGAAACTGGACAAGCAATTAGAGTTTCCCCAGCGATGCTAGTTGTGTCAACACAGGAAGTATCACAATCAAAAAGGCACATACTACACAGAGATTTGGCACTACCATAGTTGGGTTTGCTCAGCAATTGCTGTGCCACCTGCACAGATCCTGCAACCAGCAGAGGGAACGGCACAGTCCCATCTGGCTTGAGGGTGGTGGTGTCAGGAGTACAGTTTCAGCACACCTCTCACCGTAGAAGCACTACTGTCATTGGGAGAAGAGCCATGAAGTGCCCTTAAATCGGAGAAAATGGAAGAGGTGCACTTAGGAGGAAGAGGCTTGTTTGCTTAGAGAGAGATGATTCTATTTGAAGACAAGTTGGAAAAAATTATTTATATATATATAAAAACGAAAGTGTTTTTGATCCCTAGTTTGTCCCTGCCTGGTACAAAGCAACACTTGATGACTCACCGGTGAGTTTTATGTTTCTGTAGATAGCCTCAAAAAACTAATGCAAAAAACTAATGCCCTTGTGCACATATTTTCTTACAGGCTTCCCTCTTCCTATTTCAAACATATACACAAGGGAAATATTTATTTAGTTAAAAGGTGGGAGGAAAAAGATATAGGAGAGTTCTGCCAGCCAATTCTGGTTGGATGCTGTTCTGTACAGACAGTACAGAACATAAATTGTTGTTCTTTTAACTCAATAAATTCATACACTACTGTATGGATGACCTGTTTTCCCTCAGTGTGCAATGCAGAGTTATGGCTCAGCTCCACTCCATTCTCTTCCCCCCCCCCCCCCAACTCCACCTTCTTAAATGCTCAAATTCATCCTGGAAATGTGGATGATCACAAAGTGAATTCTCCATCAGATCAAAAACGTCCTGCAGATAGAAAGCTAGCATGCCAATGAGATAGCTAGGAGTCTAACTAAACGCTACACACAATATGTGTATAACGAAACACCTCTATTACCTTCTCAAAATGAAAAGCCACTTTGGGAGTTGGTGAGTTGGAGTGGAGAGTGGAGGAGAGTTGCTTAATCCTTCCCCTCCATCCATCAATGTTCCAATCCAAAGTTGTTCACTCCTCCTCACTTCTCTGCTTCAAAACACCCCCCCCCCGAAGCAGCACCCCTTCCTCAAAAGGGGTATATCCAAGCTTTTTTTTTTTTTTTACACATACAGTATTGTCATATAACACTCTGTCTTTTGGAATACACCTAAAAAAATTGAAAGCGTGAAGCCATCCACAGATTCCAAGAAGCTTCTGTGTGGGGAAAAATACTAGATATCTGAGGCACTAGACTAGTCAGTTATTCCTATTAGACATCAAGGCATTTTGGTACATGGTTCAGACAGTTTTTCATCTTCAATACCATCATATGTTTTAGGGAACTGAATGATCCACATTGCACAAAATCTTTTACCTCTCCTGCCCAGCAGTATCCCATAGCTGTAAAACCACCTGTATATTGTCAACCATCAAACTCTTCACCTGGTAGTCAATACCTGTAAGGCAGGGGGAACAACAGACACTAGTTTAGGGCCTGTATGGTCCAAGGGACAGAGAGCTGCACTTTTAATAAAAGTAAAAACGCTATCTGGCAATCTTGTAATCTGATTATCTCCGAGTAATTCATAGGCCAAATTCGCTTTATCCTCATTATCTTCCTCAAACATAACTTCCATTAAAAATACCTCAACATGAGTTACCCGTTTCATTTTTAAAAATCATTGCCACTGGGATGCATCATGTAGAGCAAACATAAGGCCCGTGGACCTGATAAGGGGGGGAGCTCCTTATACAGCTCACATGATAATTGGACTTGTGATAACTGAGCTGCGAATGAGCTGCAAAGTGACACCTGGGCAGCACATAGTTGTAATAGGAGCTGAAAGAAGTTGAGCCAATTTATCTCTTTCCTGTGTTGTCTAATCTCTCTCAGGCCTGATTCACATATGACTGCGGACGTCCCTGTCCAGCGTACGCACTGATCAGGCGTGATCAGGCGCTTGGAGCAGGGGGAGCGTCGCTCTGCTTGTCGTCCCTCCTTCTGTCCCGCCTTCTTAAGAGAGCGCAGCTGTGATTGGTTAAACACAGCCGCGCTCTGATTGGCCAAAGTCTTGTGAACTCTTGTTCTGCTTGCCTTTTCCTCTCGGAAGTTCTTGCCCTTACTTCAACCACAAATTTTATATCATTATCCCAGCATGAACTGGGAACATTTTGAGAGTTTTGCAATGACATTTTGCAATAACGAGGCTTGCTCTCTCCTCGGGGGTTTCCCTCTCGGAAGAGCAGTGCAATTGTAACCTTCGCGGCGATTGGAGCTGCTTGTGATTGGCATGCAACCACTCTTCTCCTCCTCCCCCCCCTCGCGCGATTGGTGGCTGCAGTAGCGCTGTGAACCCGCCCACAAGCTCCACGAGAAAAGCTTCGCCAAAGTAGAACCGAGCCGAACTCCAGCGATTCAAGCGTTGGAGCCCCGGAATGGTGTCCTATTACATGATGAATATGCAAATACAGCGCAGAGCGGGTCCGTGAAGCGCACAGCAGGGACAACGCTGTCATATGTGAATCAGGCTTCATGCTGGCTGAAGCCAGGCGTGCAGCTCACTGATAGAAGTGATGCTTCTAAGGAAGTCAGTAACTTAGGGCCAGGGTGCAGTGACCGAGGGAGGCACCATTAGAGGGATGAGTGCTGGTTGAGGGAAGATTGGAGGATGTGGGTGGTGAGGTCATTATAGTTAAGTCAGACTGACCATTGCCCATTTTAAGATGACAATGGTCACGTACTGCTCAGGTCATTAACTGTTTCACATACAGTGGCGTTCCTACCCCTAAATCTATAGGGGACACGCATCCTGGAATAGGCGCCCCCTCCCTTTCTCCTCCTCTTCACTCCCTGGCGCCGCCGCGATTTGGGGGGCGCCAATTCCATGAATTATTTATTTATTTCCCCCGAGCACTAGAATTCCCCCCCGCGCCGCTAGAATTCTCCCCCCACTCTCCGCGCCGCTCTCTTACCTTGTTTTTGGCACGCAGCAGCGGCTGCCTTGGAGGAGGAATAGGAACACAACCAGGCCGCCCCGAGTCGCGCCGAGGTGAGCGCGTGCGATGGGGGGTGGGCGCGCTCACGCTCTCTCTCACCTCGCACGACTCCTTTTCAACCCAGCTGGCTGTTTCTGCGCATGTGCAGAAACAGCCAGTCGGGTTGAAATGCTCACCTCAGCCAGGCCGCGCACGACTCCTTTTCAAGTTGAAAAGGAGTCGGACTCGCACGCGGCCAAGGCGAGCGCGCATGGGGCCGCCGGAGCCTCCGGTCAGCCGACTTGGGCTCGGGCTCAGACTCTGAGTCTGAGTCGAGCGACTCGAACTTGGCGCCCCCCAAAGCTGGCGCCGAGGGCCCTGTGCCACAGGGCCCCCCATCTAACAATGCCACTGTTCACATGGTAGGAAAAAAATTAGAGGGAAGACTGCTCCGCAGAAGCAGTGCTGCTGAAAGGGTGTCCCGCGTGATAATTAGGCTCTCACATATCTTGAAAATATGATCAAGATTTGCATATTTTCTCTTCTGTCATTTGCAGCTAATGAGTTCCTAGGTGAGAATAAAGTGTTTATTTCTGGTCATCACCTGCTTAATGACATCACTTCCTGCTTAATGTTATCACTTCCAGCCCTCAGCAGGCGCCATGGATGCTAACTTCAGCCCGCTGTATGAAACAAGTTTGATACCCCTGATGTCGAACACGCAGAGGCAAGATGAGCAAATTCACCTTAACAATGGAACAGGGCTATATAGTTTTCAAATATTCCTGCTCTGCACACACAGAGCAACTTGTACAAAAATTACTTCAAGCTTTTTCATTTCCCTCATGTCCCCCATTTCTGTACTTTGGGCATCTTTCAGTTACCGATGGTCGCAGCAATCTCAGCCAGGAATTGGTTATAGCACAAGCGATGAATAAAGGAGCTCTTGCCAACTCCAGAGTTACCAAGAAACACCACTTTGAAGACACGACCCGGAGAGGAGGCAGTCAGTTCAGATGTCTGAAGTCAGCAGGGACAAGGGTAAAAAAAAGAAGAAGCTTAAACCAAGATACAAGTTGTACTAGAAAGCTAAGAAAAGGCAAAATAAAAATGCCAGTAAATTCACATCCATGTTTATGTTTGCAGGACCAATGCTTAGAGTGAGGCCATATTCCAAATGTTATCCTTCCCCTGAACACATCTGGAGAAAGATCAGGAGCCGACATCAGGCTCACACAGTCCAACAGTTTTAATGTTACAAGGGCAGGACCATCCTGTGTTCAAATAATGTGGAAACTTCAGATTTCATGAGTCTACTTCTCCCTCATAGTGAAGTGAATGGCCTGCTCTTCATCACCCCCTGGGGAAGTAGTATTATCTGAGCAGAGTCTGTACCATTAACTTATTGATGAGCGTTCTCAGTCTTAACCAGCTAATAATGGGAAGACATATAACATCAATTCAATTTCAAGAAACAATCTGCCCGTTTATAATCTTAATTTGTCCATAGTTTTTCAGGAGGCAAAGAAACAGCAAGAGGAAGATTCTGCTAGAGAACGGTCCGTTTTTGTCAAAATTTGAGTGAAACATCACTTCAGCAGTAGGACATCTGATCATTGCCACCAGCAGTAAATATATTACAGCCACCAGCTGTAATATAGTCCAGTATACTGGGGCAGGAAAACCACAGCACCTCACGTGATTCAAGGACATAGAAGTCAATGCATGAGGCTAGGAAGTGCCCTCAGATAGCTACACTCACCCCAGCTTCATTACCAGCGGTCTGCTCTCTTGGAGATAAAGGATCGGCGGAAGCGTGTGTCGTTTCTCTCCAGCTCGTGTTGCCCTTCAGAGACGTTGGCTTCTCACTATTTCCTGCAGCTTTCAGAATGACTGTTGTTTTTCTAGCAGCTGCATATTCCTCCCTGGATGAATTTTCTTCTCTCCCCTGCTTCAGACTGATCATGTTGGTTAGAAGGAATTTACAGTTTTTCTTGTTAGGTTCTTCCATAGTCGTATCTTCTGGCAGAACAAGAGGTAAATCTACAGAGAAACGTTGCCTGTGCCCAAGCCTTATATGATGGGAGGATCGACACAACACAAAACACAACACCACACAACACATGAGCATTTACAAAACCCTTAGCCAATTTTTCATGTAACGTGAATATTGAGATGAGGACAGGAAACCCAACAGATGTTCATGCGAAATGAAAGGAGAGGGCAGTAGGCATATTGTGGGATCCGTGATCCTTAAGACATGACTATATCCACCCCCACTGAGAAACACCAAGAATCATAGTACTATGAAAGGAACTCAAACAAGTGGCAGCAAACACATGACTGCATGAACAAACAAGACACGAGCTGAATAAGTCTGGATAGGGCTGGAGCAGCTCCTATAAATTGGGGGCAGCCATCTTGATTACCCAGGTGGCTTCCAACCATACATATTCTATTTTGCCCACATCAGTGAGTTCTCAAGGAAGGTCAGAAAGACTTTTTGTGTCAACTTACTCTGAGTACTATTGCATTTGTATATGATCTCTGGTGGCATGAGTGGAGGGAGAGTTAGAACAGACAAAAGAAAATATTTCTTTACCCAGCGTGTAATTAATCTGTGGAACTCCTTGCCACAGGATGTGGTGATGGCACCTGGCCTAGATGCCTTTAAAAGGGGTTTGGACAGATTCATGGAGGAAAAGACCATCACAGGTTACAAGCCATAAGCAACCTCCTGGTTTTAGAAATGGGTTCTCTCTGTGCCAGGTGCAAGGGAGTGTCAATGGGAAACAGGTTATCTTGTCTTGTGCTCCCTGAGGCATCTGGTGGGGCCACTGTGTGATACAGGAAGCTGGACTAGATGGGCTTTTGGTCTGATCCAGCAGGGCTCTTCTTATGTTCTTATGTTCATGCCCTTGCCCTCCCATAAAAATGCATGGAATTGTAGGAAACAGCAGGGATGCATGCGCTCATGCATACCCTTCCTCATTTGATGCGTAGTCTCCTGTTCACCAAAGTGCAATTTGTTGACAGCATCCAGTGCCCCAATTTACTGCACAGTCCTCATTGGTTCTGGTGAAGTGATGTTGGAACTTCCTCAAGACCCTGTTAAAATCTCCAGGCTTGCTTTCAAATAGCTACCTGGAGAGTGATGCTGATTCTTGGAGATTTCAAACCAATCCTGGTGGGTTGACAACCCTAGAAGTGGGTGAATGTGGAAGACAGCCCAACGCAACAGACCGACTGTGGTGACGACTGACAGCATGCAGTGGGTGGGACACAACACAACATAGGTCTGTGTTCTAACCATTTGACTGGCTTCTCATCCGCTAGGTATTTGCCTATCACTGATGCCTTCTTCAACAGGGGCTTTTTGCTCTGAGATGCCTGAAAATCAGAGACAGCCAGTTAGGTTTGTCATCTAGATACCAGTAACTAAAAATAGTTCAACTAATCACAGTAACAGCTAAACTCTTTCTCTGGGTGAGACTCACAGAAGCACCATGACAGATATTTTGTAGCAAACCAACATTTTAGATTTGTTCTGTTTCAGGAGCTCAGGGTAAGGAAAGCACCAATTCTATTTCAGTGCCGCCATGTTTTTGAATTATATTTAAAGTCATTGGGTGTTTTTCTGCCACATGGGCCCTCAGAGCAGCTTACACATAAAAGACATCCAGCTCATTTTAACCACAGTATGGTTGTCCTGCAAACTCTAGTCCAGCACCAAAAATACCTTGACCTTCTAGTCCACACACACAGCTGCCCCTTGCCCAGGTGGGTTTGTGGGCAGGCATTTCCCTGGCTAGTACAGTATACGGTTTGGCATTTTTAAAAGGTAACCTTTGTAATTGTGCGATTTTCTTTACTGTGTATTTATTGTGATTTATTATGTTTATTTGAAAGCTTTAATTGCACATACTTTTTAAATAAATAAAAGAGTGGAGTGTTGTATTTTTTTAAGGATACACATGGGCTCCCGCACAGAAGAGGAAAGTGCACAGCCTCAGTCTAAAGGAATTTAGATTTGTTTTCTCAAACCCCGGTGCTTCATGAAAATGACAGAGTAGGAAGGTAGCCTGGTTGCTTTTTACTACTTTAATTGTTTAATACATAAAAATACAGATCTGGAGTTGTAGACTAGGAGAGTGCAAAGCCCCAAAGAAATGTAATTACTTTTCAATTTCAAAAAACACACAGAAGTCCAGAAAATGGTATTAGGGTATGTGAATGACAGCACAATCCTAACCAACTTTCCAGTGCCGGTGTAGCCGCAGTGCAGCCCCAAACTAAGAGAACAAATGTTCCCTCACCTTGAATAGGCTTCCATGACTGCCCCTGCACTGCAAAATGCAGTGTGCGCCCTGTTGGCACAGTTACACCAGTGATGGAAAGTTGGTTAGGATTGCGCTGTGAGTGTGAGAGAGATCACACATGAATGAACACCACTGATGGAAAGTGCTTACACCCAGTTTGGGGGAATTATTGTCCCTCCATAGCCCATCCCACTCCATTCCTGAAGGTCCCCAACCCTCAGAGGCATTTAGGGGGGCATGCTGTGGGAGGCATGCTGTGGCATGCTGTGGGAAAGGGGGGGCAGAGAAGTTTGCTTGCATGAGCATAATTACACAAGTATCCTAACTTACACAAACCAATATTCAGTAGGCATCTGAGACAATCATGCAACCACACTGTCCCATGCAAAACCAATAGCAACTATCTTGCAGAAATATATGTTTCAATACAAAATAGAGTTCAGAAAGTGCAATTTTTTTTTCTGCAACAGAAGTATAACCTTGAAGTTGTGTGGAACACACACACACACACACACACACACACACACACACACACACACACACACACACGATGAATAACAAATGTATGCACTGTGGTGAAAACCGACTGGGTTTGGGAAAGCCATACAGAATAAGAGACATCAGAATACAAATACAATTACATTACAGAAGACATTGATCTTAGGCGGCAATCCTATACACACTTTCCTGGGAGCAAGTCCCATTGAACTCAATGGGACTTACTTCAGAGTAGACATGCATAGGATTGTGCTGCTTGTTGTCTCATGCAAGGGCATTTTTTAGTGTTAGGAAACAAAGTACATGTGTGCCTCAGGGCAGACTCCTAGTCCAGCCTTAAACATCTGGTTGGTCCTCAATGAAATTCAGATACAGCCACACCAAAGAAACACACTTTATGCAATGGGATACAAGCATAAGGACAGTCACCAGTTTCCTGGCTTTTTCTCTGGTTCTTACCAGTTTTTATTTATCATCAGTTTAAAACATAGGCTTTTACAACAGATGGTACAAGAAACCAACATTGCATTGCAATGAAAGAACACACAAACATGAAGTATTTGAAAACGACGACAACAACGACAACAACAACAGAGTATGTGACATTTTATAATGGAAGAAAGCAAACAGCCCCTGGATCATAGGCTCACATTTCAACAATGGGCTGATTTCTGCAGGGGTTTTTTGAGGTCACGGTGTTTGCAGCAAAACATACACCAGGTATGCTGCGTAACATATGCAGGAATGAATGAGTCTACCTGGAGACTAGACCCAAAATATGAACCTTGGCTGCCTTAATTAGGATGGAAACACAGTAGTCTGGCAACAAGAGCCAATTTACAAACTAGGCTAAGGTTCCAGCCCCGCACAGTTTCTCTGAAATCTATTCAGTTTTCTTGTAACAAAAAATTCAATTTGCACAAGTATTGAAAAGATATTCATTTATGCGGCCAGGTCCTTTTCCCCATAAACATTTGTTCCCTTACCCAGAGGAGACCTCCAGGACTGCCCTCCCCCCCCTCCAGGATGCAGCATGAGCCTTTTGATACTCCTGCATCATGGGGGGGGGGGTTTGCATAGGATTTGGTCCTTCACTTTCATTTGCAACTTCTAGTCCTTAAAAATCTAAACTTATAAACGCAAGAATGATATAAGGCTTAGTAGCTAGATTGCTAAAAGGTAAACCAACAAAACCATAATTTGAGATCTCACAATTTCTAAACTAATTTTAGGGTGCCCCCTCTCCATGTAACAACCTATGGTTGTGAACATTTGGCATGAAAATTTCCAGGCTCTCAGTTCTTATTGATTGGAAAAGTCAGCTGGTATGGTGGGACACAATGGCGTCGCTCCCGTCAAGTGACGGGAGCGGGCCGCTATGGGGTGACACGCGTCGCCCTCCGGACGCTCCGAGGCCAGCCCAGGAGCCGGCCTCGGAGCGTCCGGCCCGGCCGATGCTCCAGACCGTCTTGAGGGCAAGAGGGCAGGCCCTTGCCCTCAAAAATGGTCTCTGCGCATGTGCGAAAACAGTAAAAGTTCGCGTATTGACGCAGTGGGCCTGGGCCTTCTTTGAGAAGGCCCTGGAGCGCCGGCCGGGCCCTGGAGCACTCCCGGGCCAGCCTCGGAGCGTCCGGAGGGCGACGCGAAGGGGCGGGGGGGGCACCCGGGGCAGGGTGCAGCCGGGTTGCCCCCCCAAATTGCTCTATGGGGGGCTTATATAGGGGCGATTGTTCTATAGGGGGGCTTCACTAGGGTGACGCGCACCCCCCGCCTTGGGGTGACGCGCGTCCTAGTGACGCCTCTGGTGGGACATCCACCACCAGTGGCCTGGATAATTCTGTAGGTGCTACTGCTCATGTTACATTTCCAATATGACCCTGAGTACTAAGCAAGTTGCTTCCCTCTGCGTCACTTCAGCCCTCGAACAGGAATGCAAGATGCTTAGATTCAAATAGATAATAAAAGTTCACCACTAAAGGATAAAATTAAGCCAGGTGTTCTGGCTATAATGAAGCTACTTCACAGGTGGTGGTTTTTGGTGCAAACGTGGCATGGGGGGGAGCACCTATTTTCCCTCTGAATCTGCTAAATAGTTATTTGACCCCAAAGCAAATAAATAGCCACCTCAGGGGGAGAGTTTTGACACAAGGTGGAAGTGTTAATTATCCCTTGCTGCAGGCCAAAGTCCTGAGCCAAATGGGTTTAACATCATGTGTAGCCTGGCCCATGCTCACAGGACACCATTCAATGAATTATTATTCCTTTGTTCCACATATATAAAGGGTGCAGGCTTCAACACAAACATGCGCGTGTGTAGTAGGTTGAAATATGGCTGTTTTAAGAGAGTCGCGTCCCCTATTGAAAGGTCTTCACATAATACGCTGGAACACATTTGAAAACATATCCTGTAGCACAGGCAGACTCCCATAAGCCTAGAGGCAGGAACAACCTAGAGATGTACAGACTGTAGACTGGAACAGGCTAGCAGTCAGAAATCCCTCACTCGAAAGAGAGGCATTTCCTGTATCATGACAATGTCTGCAAGAAACTTTCACAAAAGATATACAATACACAAATATTGGTGTGTGTGTTTTTCCCCTTCTTAAATGAACAACCCGGGTTGTTTGGACAATTTATCACATGTAAGCCTTTGTCTCATTCTAGTCAGGCAGAAGAATTAGACCCCCCAGAATTGGGATTCCCAATTGAAACATTCAGCTAGTTCAGTGTACCCCAGATTAGCATTGTGCTGCTGTGGATGGGGATGTACATCTACAGCTACATGAGATGCACGTGCATAAACTTGCTTCTGTGCACAGATTTCCTTTGCCAAATCAGGGTGATTGTCTATTGTTCCCAGCAGACAGCGCTGAGATATTTTTTAGAAATGCATCAGCAGGCAGATAGATGCTCCTGGAGTAGGCTGTGCTACAGAGGCGTGGAAAGACTGGAGCGAGCGGAGAAGCGGCTCCGGGCGGCCCCTCGGCCCCAGGCGGAGCTGCTCCACTTGCTCCAGTCTTTCCGCGGAGCACGCGTGCCCTCCCGGTGACGCGGGCAGGCGCTCCGAGGCCTCCCAGCTTCGGAGCCGGAGAAAGCCCCAGAGCATCCACCACAACCGGTGGCCAGGGCTTTCTGAAGGCAGCCGACTGCCGCGCCACGCTATTTATCCTTGTTGTTTTACACATGCGCAGAGCGTTAACATTCTGTGCATGTGCAAAACAACAAGGATAAATAGAGTGCCGCGACAGTCAGCTGCCTTCAGAAAGCTCTGGCCACCGGTTGTGGTGGACGTTCTGGGGCTTTCTCTGGCTCCGAGGCCGGGGGAGAAGGCCTTGGACCGCCCGCGTAAGCCGGGTTGCCCCCCGCCCCCAGAGCGGTGCCCCCCCGGAGCGGTGCTGCCGCCCCCCCGGGCAGCAGCACCCCTTTGGGGCGACGCAGCAGCAAGTGCTCCAGGCAGCACTCGCTGCTGATATGCCTCTGCTGTGCTATCTACCACTATAACCAACTCTAATAAATACAGTCAATTCTCGCTACCCGCAGGGGTTAGGTTCCTAGAAACCCCTGTGGGTTGCGAATTCATGGAGTTCCATGCAGGGGGTAAGGGAGTTGGGGGTTACCTTACCTGCTGCTGCTGGAGGGTCCCTGCCAATCATAGACACCATTTTGAATTACCCTAAAGCATTCAGGAAGGTTCTGAATGTTGCAGGGACATTTAAAATACAGGTGGGCCCCCATATCCACGGATGCGCTATCCACAGTTTCAGTTATCCACGGATCATGGGAACACCCCCCCCCCCAGGCTTTTACTTTTTTCCCAGTGAGCTTCATTTCTTCCTTAAACAGGAGAAGCAGCCTCTGGCTGCTTATTGCAGGCAAGTAGAATGAGACTAAGTCCTAGAGAGGCTCTGCAAGGTTAACAGAAACTTTGTAAAGCCTCTCTAGGACTTCTAGAGTCTCGTTCTACTTGCCTGCAATGGAGGCTGCTTCTGTTTATTTTAAGGAAGAAACAAACCTTGCTGACAGAAAAATAAGAGCTGGGGAGGGGAGTGCACGCCTGCCCGCAGGGGAGGCAGGGCAGGGGGCCCTCAGGAAACCATGGAGGGGGGTTCACTCCTATCCACGGTTTCAAGTATCCACGAAGGGGCCTGGAACATATCCCCAGCGGATATGGGGGAGTACTGTAGCGCCTGTGATCAGCACAGAGCGCTTTGTTGTGGCCGAAGGAAGTGTCTTGAGGCTTCCCCTGGCCACTTCAGAGAGCCCCGCGCTGATTGCAGGCATCCTTTTGACGATCCCTGTTGCCTAAGGAAAGTCTTTGCAGGCTTCCTTAGGCAGCAGGGATCATAGAAGGTGAGACACAACTTGCGAATGAAGCAAGGTGGTCTCACTTCTGCTGCTCACGGATACATGAATTCGTGAGTAACTAATGTACGTATGGCAAGAATTGACGGTATACAGAAGCAGATCCTACAAATGTACACTCAAGAATCACAATCTTGACAAGAAGTGAAGATAAATAACTTCAGTGAGATGCATTAAGCCTGCAATCCAAAACACAGTTACTGTACTAAAGAGTAGGTTCTATTGAACACAGTGGGACCTGCTTCTGAGTAAACATGCATAGGATTGCTCTATACATGGGCAAAGGAAGAGATGGGCATACCTATACTAGATCTTGATTTCTCACCTTTTAACAGCTTCATTCTCTTCTGCACATCTGTTTAAGGTGCCCACTACACTTCAGTACAGACTAACAGTTACACTTCCAAATCATTAAAGACACCTGCAACATAGTACGGTATAGCAGGGGACTTAATTGTAATAAGATAATCTTACTCCCTGAACATAACCCAGCTTTACCAAAATAAATAAATAAAAAATGATCAGAGCTTGATTTCTAAATGCAACGTGAAGCTCAGCTAGTATAGATTAGATTCTGTGTACATGTCTCATAGATTCTGTGTACATGTCTCATGTATTTATTTTTAAACAAAATAGGTACCCTACCTCTCTCCAAGGTTCAAAATTACTTGCAACAGGGGAAGAAAAAACCTCACACACACACAGTAAAAATAAAAGAACACAAATTGAAAACAATAGTCAATAAAATATAATACAATCAACAGCAGCAGCAGCAGCAGCAGCACATAGCCAGAATGGCCACTCAATGGCCATGGTCTTTCAAAAAAGGTAGGGTTTGCACCCTCTTCAAAAGCTGTGCCAACAGAGCAGCTATGAACTTCATTGAAGAGGACATTCAACAGGCTTGGAGCAATTGCAGTAAATAATATTTCTTGCCACAGATGCCCTCTCCTCACATGACATAGGACATGGAACAGGGACCACCTCACAGAACACAAACAGCGATGGAGCTCATTTGGAGCAATGCAATACCTCTAAGAATTGGTCTAATTTCACATTCTCTATGCCCATTCCACTACAGCCCTTTGTAATTTGATCTGTGTGCAGAATGGAGAGGAAGCATAATGGCAATGTCACATTTTTCTGTGCGCTTTGACATTTGAGATCATATTATTGATGTTCTTGATCATGCAACGGTGTTGATCACTTGTCCAAACATACCCTGGATAAACACATTACAAGTTTTGAAAGGTCAGATTACTATTGCAGAGGTTCTCAAAGTTCTCCCCATGAGTAGGGGAAGCTGTAAGTCCTTGCAGGGGTGGGCCAATGGCGGCGGCACTCCTGGAATCGGCTCCCTGAAGCAATCAAGGCCCACTTCCAGTTTCAGATGAAAAATGGAAGTGGGTCTTGATCGCTTCAGGGAGCCGATCTGACGTGCAGGGAGGCCCAGAGGGGGCTGTGCCCCCCTCACCATCCAGAGGGCCGGCATGACCCCCAGTAAGTAAAACACACACACCCTTTTTTCCTGGCGGTGGCAGTGGCAGGACGTTGCCAACATCACCACACGTCGCCACACCCCTTAAGGAGGTAGCGACTGCTTCCAGTTTTCATGGTGGGTCGTGACCCACTAGTTTGAGAACCACTGCCCTAGATAGTTACGATTGCATGGAGGCATCAAATGCAGCCGAGTAATAAGTGCATGTTCCCCACCCCAGCTTTGATTAAAGACACATCCACATGACTGGTAATCATAAAGATGAGTGGTGGAACATTCAGACACAGACACACACTCACAAGAAAACCCAAGCATTACGCTGGAAATGTCCCTCTCCTTCTCTTTTTCACAAAGTTAACTAGCAGCTTCAGTAAATCCCCATTCAAGGTTCATAAGAATTCCTGTTGCCTATGCATGCACAACATAAAAAAGTTGAAACTGTTGTTCAACAAACTTCTTTTGTTTCCTTATTCTTCATTCTTGCCCCCTTTTTGTGAGCAGTTAAATCAGCAGCAAAAGGAATATCTCAAGTGGAAAAAAGCGGTCATCTTTTGGCTCACAGTTATCTTCTTCACATTTTGACTTACTGGTTGTATTGGAATCTATCCAGGCGATATGTTTTGTTTACACTGCATCACAAACTGCTCAATGGCCCCATTGCAGGTGTCTGCCTAGGCAAGGTGAACATCCAAATAGGAAAACAGTCTGCCTTCAGTTTCTTAAACACAGGCTACACAACTATGAAAGCCTAAAAGGGTACAATCACAAGCTGATTCAGCAGAAGAGCCAGCAAGCAGTGCTGTTGGCTATAGGCTGAAGTGTGGGGTTTGTAAAGATGATTTTCAGCTTGCCTTTTCAAAATGGTAAGATGGAGAGAGAAAGAAAGAAAAACAGTTACGTATTCCGTAAGCTGGATGAAGCTGACCGACGCATGGAGATTCAACTATGGTTCCTCTTCATGTGTGGCTTCAGCCTCAGAAAGTGCAAAAGAGGTTTTCCTCCTAAGTCCAGGGTAAATCCAATTATATATAGACTCCTTCTTGTATGGTCAGAAGCAGACAGCTCTTATTAGCCCTTGATAGTTGCCTGGGTTTAAAAACACATAGATCTCTCTAACCTTAGAGATATAAAAACAAAAACAAAATGTCCCTGTGAAGACATTCTTGAACACAGGGCCTCTTAGTCAATGTCCCCCCTGTAAATGCAACGACCCCAAATGATGACAGCAACAGCAGGCAAAGGGAAGGTGACTGGGGATTAGAATTCTCTTTTTCAGACTAACCAGCTTCTTGGCTTCAAAGGCATCTCTTTCATCCCGCAACTTCTTGTTCATCTCCCTGCTCCAAAGGAAAGTGAGAGACACACAAATAAGTTGTGGAGGTGACTCAAAATACACTGTGCTTTCTTGACTTTTCTTTGCATCCCAACCTGCTGCGACAGTCAGCAAACCACTCTTGGAGAGCTCAGCATGAAGCAAGAAAGGCAAGACTATTTCCTTATACAAGCCCCAAAGCCCAGGTCATACGTTATTCTGGTAGCATTGTTGTTACCAAGAATCTGAATTGCCTCGGTGCTGCCCTGCATGGCAGCTGATTGTGTGAAATTACAGCAAAGCCCCACATTTTGAACTGCCTTTGCTTGCTTGGCTCAGCTCAGTCCAGTCATGGTTGGTCCTTTATACATTATTCCGCATAACTAACGCGTAGCACCACTTCACACAAACACAGCTAACCATGCAGACTGGTGGATGCTGCTGGTAAACACACCACTGTGATAACACACAAACTGGACCAAAGAACAAGCACAGAGGGAGATTTTCCCTTCAGGCCTGTCATAATTCAAAAGGCTTCGTGAGCTATTATCTCCTGCATAGACGGGGAACAATACCACCATAACTGAAACGATATCTCCAGGGGATGGAATGGTAGACCACAAGTATCCCAGGATCCTCCCAGCTCTCTTCCCCAGCTAGCTCCAGGGTGGGTGACTGGATCAGAAGATGGTCATCTCATGCCCACCAATGGGTTCCTCTTTCTTATTTAATAACACAACTACAGGGTCAGTAAAGTCAGCAACAAAGAGATGTTACAATACCCAGGTCTTCCGTATTGCAGAGTATTTTATACGATATGTCACTAAGCACATCAGCAAGCCCTCAAGAGTGATTTCAAGAGTTGTTTCAAGGTAGTCTCCTTACTTGAGCAGCTCCAGCTGTCGCAAGAGGCTTTGTTTTTCTTTCTGCATGTTCTTAGAGACACGAAACACATCCCTGGGGTAAGGCAAAAAAAGAGGAGATGAAAGGACTGAGAATTACAAAGGATGATGCTTGTAAGCATTCATAATATGGCCAAAAGACAAACTCACTAGTCGCAATAGGCTTGCTTAAGTACATTCACAGTGAGTTTGGGAGGTCAGATCATAATCTTAGTAAACTAGGGCTGAAATTCTATGCATATGTACCTAGAATTAAGTTATGTGGAACTCATTGGGACATGATTCTGAGTAGACATGCTTAGGACTGCACTGTAGATCTAATTGACCTGGCTAGTAGTACAACATCCCCCCCCCCCACTTCATTTAGATATTTGGTCTCCAAATTTGGAACCATGATGAAGTTCCCTGAGGCACGAAAGTAGAATTGCATCGATAAGTAGCTAAAAAACTCCACACAGAGGGTCAAACGACACACATCCTCTTCCAACCTGCTTCTCTACTCCCAACATCCCCCTTCCAAAAATGCTTTTCCAGTTAAAAATGGGCCACCAGGTAGGTGTGTCATGGGTAAGGTTAAAGAATGGTCAGAAATCCAGCTACAAGTTTTCCTCCAAAACCCCTTAGGTTGAAAAAAGACAGGAAAGGCAGTTTGAAAAGGGGAGGTGTTAAGCAGCCCCACAGAGTATATAAGGGTCAGCTTCTAGCCATTTTGTGTGGGATATTGGAGTTGAAGAGGAAAGCTGTGTCACTGCTGGATTTCACTGTTGACCTAATTGAGAGGAATATTACTATCAGAGTTGTCCTCATAAATAAACCCAGTTTCATTTGAAGAGTTGCATTGTCTCTACTTCAATCCTGCCTTTAGTTTTGGCGGAGCACCAGGTTATCAGAGGGCAAGCTGGACTCAGGGGTTGAGAACCCAGAAGGGAAGCATCCCTACTCCCTCAAGGCTGTGTAGAGAGTGTGGCCTTAGTGAGCTAGGGACTGCTGGCAGCAGAAAATGAAATCATACAACTTCATACAAGTCGGCACGTCAGGGTCCTCGGTCAGGAATCTTTGAGACCACCACAGACAGAGGCGAAACAAGGGTGGAGCGAAGGCAAGTAGTTCTGCAAGACTCCGTTACACTGGAGTCAGCGTCCCCTCCCCCTTGCTGTTGGAGCCATTCTGGCAGTGAAGGCAACACGCAGGACACTCCCCCGTTGCTGCTGGAATGGCTCCAACAGCAAGGGGGAGGGGCCACTGACTCCAGTGTAACGGAGTCTTGCAGAACTACTTGCCTTCGCTCCACCCTTGTTTCGCCTCTGACCACAGAATGTGTGCATGCGCACATCCTATACACTAAGTCCCCAACATACACATTGGTTTTGTTCCAGAGATCTGTCTGGAAGTCAAAACATGCATACCTTGAAACAGCCAGCTCTTGCTGGCCCAGTACTATCGCGTTTGCACGAAAGCACTACAAAGAATATACGGCACTTGCACAAAAGTGTGGATGCAGCCGTCTATAATTTGGACATCCGTAAGTCGGGGAGCCAGTGTACCTTTAATTTGAACTGCTCACAGTAGTCCCCGATGATCAGTAAATCAAACATCATATACTGTAATTTGAAGCTCTATTTCCATAGGGAATGGATGGTGGAAGTTCTCCTTCTCTATCTATTGCAGTGTTTCCCAAATCTTTTCGACCTGCGGCTCCCTTGACCACTGGCGACCATTGGCCACGGCTCCCCATGACATTATGTTGATGCCTGCCAATTGGCACTGCACTGTTTTCCAAGAGGATTCTGTGGCACTCCGCGGCTCCCCTGGCTAGTTTCCACGGCTCCAGCCTCCCAGTTTGGGATCCACTGATCTATTGGAATGCTCTTTTTATGCAGTCATTATGTCCACACTCATCCTCCAGGTTATCACTAAAGCTAGGTTTGGGCCTCTTCAGCAGAAAATAAATCATTTACTATTTAATAAGGCAGAAAACGTAGGAAAAGATTGCCTTCTTTGTACTGGCGGCTTTTAAGCTGCGTCAGAAATGTCTGAACAGCAGCAGAGTTGATTGCTGGAGAGATAATTGTTAACGTTTGTGGCACTGTTTTATTCACAGCCTATGGGTTTGGACAATAGAAGGTTCTTTTTGACCTTTTAATTAAAACAAGACATTCTGTATTTCTGTAGTGCTTGCTATCCATGCAAATTACACAGTCTTCTGATGAAGGGTAAGGGAGATTTATAGCACTATTTTTATATAGAAGAAATGAAACATTGTTTTTACACACTTAAGGCTACAGAGGATGTTTGTGGCAGAGCATTTTTAAATGCTTGAACTCGGGACTCCAATAAGCTGGAAGACAGTTGTGCTTGCAGTTGATATCAACCGCAGCAGCAACGGAACACTGCTATTTAATTTGTTTATTTTTGTATTTGAACACACTCTAATTTTGTGAAGCATTCCAGTTCAACACAGGAAAAACCAACCACCAACATTTTTCACTGCATGCTCTGTAACCCCAGCCTGACGCACCTGTCCTTCTGCTGCTGCTCTAACTGGGCTTCTTTCTGCAGCTGTTGCAGGTGATTCCGGGCTACCTCTAGCTCCCATTTGCTTCTCTCCAGTTGGTCCAGGAGACTTTCGTTCAGATGTCGCAGTCTTTCATTTTGCACCCGCATCTCCAGATGCTCCGAGTTCTGGGACTGTAACTGATGTTCCAGCTAAAAAAAAACCCAGTAAGAAATACACTTGACAAAGTTTTAAAAATAAAATACAAACCATCAAAAGTCATTTTTAAGTCCCCTTAAACTGTGGAAGAGGTGGGATATGGATACAGAAGTACGCAAGGGGTAAAACATCATGCATCCCAATATTCTCAGGCATCCCAGGCCCAAGATGTTGAGGGCTTTAAATGATCATAATAACCAGCATGAATTGGGCCTCCAGACAAAATCAAGAGCCAGTGAAGATTGTACAATACAATAAAGACAACAAAAGTGATTTACAGCACCATTCTATGCTTGCCTTCTCAGAGGCACCATTGAGTTTGATGGGACTTACTCCCCGATAAGCAAATTTAGGATTGTAGCCTAAAAGTCCCAGAGGAGTCCAGTTAATAATCATGAAAATGAACTGTGAAAGTTCTCATTACAGAATGCCCAACTTCCTCTCTGCTATTTTACTCTAACTGCTCTTCAGTTTTTAAACAACCCAGAGCAAATACTGACAGAAGAATTATCCAAACAACACTGATAGCACAAATGGTTTTGCTTTATTTGTCTACTCTATGTTCCTAGAAGAGAATGTAACCAGATGATGTCATGTGCCGCCAACAGAGCAGATGGCCTTCCTTGTGTTGGTGTCCTCGCACCTGACTGGAGCCAAGATATGAATGGTGCTGGAATCGTATCAAGGCCAGGGCTGAAAGGACAACACAGTGCATTCTGTGAGTGGGACAGCAGGCAAAGCTTGCGGACAGCTCACCTTGTCCTCACAGCTGAAGCTTAAATTCTGGCAACCGAGCTAAATCCTATGGCAGAGTCCATTCGGTTAAGAGCATACACAACAGTCTCAAGTATGATATCAAGGAAGTTCTCAGTGCTGCCGAGGAGTGTCAAGAATGAGGTTATGGAGAGAAATAATAATTCACCGTCCTATACGGGGGCAAGGGAAGTCTCTGAAAAACTATCCTTCCCCTCCTGTGATGCGTCTTTTCCCTACCAATTCATGCAATAGTGATTGGAGTGAGCAAAGTAGGCAATCATTTTCCCTTTAGGGCTGGTACTGGAAAAAGCGAGGGAGTAAGATTTTCCTTCCCTAATTATTAAGGTGCAGTTCACTCATGGATGCTCATCAGTGGAAGACTAGACATCCCCCGACAACATGCAAACAAAACAGTCAAACACACCACGTGCCTCAGACAAAATGCTCCTGTCAGCTGCCACTGCCTCAAACACTTAGGGACTGATCCAGCTGCAACCATGTGCAACAGTTAGTAGCCCTGGGTAAGAATGTGCATCCTCATCTGCATCAAAAGTTACATCCCGCCAATTCAATGGGACCCAGATGAGTGTCACAATGAGCTGGGGGTGGCATCATCCAAATGAGCACCTGTATGAACTATACATGCATGGAAGCCTGCTCCTGTACACAGGTCTCCCTTGCTGGATTGGGGCAAGGAGAACATAAGAACATAAGAAGAGCCCTGCTGGATCAGGCCAAAGGCCCATCTAGTCCAGCTTCCTGTATCACACAGTGGCCCCACCAGATACCTCAGGGAACACAAGACAACAAGATACCTGTATCCTGTCGCCACTCCCTTGCACCTGGCACAAAGAAAACCTACTCCTATAACCAGGAGGTTGCTTATCCCCATCTAAGGAGCTTAGAGTGAAAAAAAGTTCCCCCTTCATTGAAGAGTAAATCCAGCTGCAAGCAAGAGGGAGGAGACAACAAGCAGTGCGTATGCAAGCATGAATCAATCAATCCCAAGTCACCTTTTTCTGACGGTAGAGCATTTTCTCAAACTCTTGTTCTTTGCTCCGCAGCTCTTTCTGCAGCAGATTGCTTCTGTCATGCCTCATTGACTCCTGTAAAGAGCAGAGGAATGGCTTTTAGGTTGTCCCTCCATATAAAAATAAGGCCCTGGCACTTTGAAAACATTTGTAGAAGTAATCAAAGATGTGGCTCATTGATTTAGCAATTGAGCTAAGCGTCCAGCTCAGAAGTCTGGATGCTGTAGAAGTTTACCTGGCAGAGCAGCCGTTCTCTTTCGGCTTTAATTTGCTGCTCCATTTCTTCATAAAGGCACCTGATTTCTCGGTCATGGTCCGTCTCCCTCCTAAAAACATAACGCCAAGGGAATGAAGTGTGGAAAATGTATATATAAAAAGTGAAGGTAATGTGGGAGAAAAAAATAATCCCTCCCTCTCCTCTGTAAGACAACATAAATACATTCCAGCAAACATCAGATGTATTTTTATCGCTGTTCATTTCAGGAACTACAGAAGACATAGAAATCCTCTGGCACTAGGGGGAGCCACAGAGGTAATCAGCATACACAGGCAACGTTTTCTTAAAAGATGCAAACAAAGCTCTTTGCATCTAAGCTGTATATTTTACTAAGAGAAAGTATACTACAGATGTGAATACTTTATAGAAGAAAAAATAGTGACAAAGTAGGCGACTGTTTCCTTTTAAAAAATAAAAATACATAGTATTCCTTAGGTACAGTTGGCCCCCTGTATCTGTGACTTCAGCATCCGCGGATTTGTCTCACTGTGGATGCTTTGCGGATACGGGGGGGAACCTTAAAACGTTTTTTTAAAAGTTAAAAAGCGGTTTCCTTGCCTTTTTGCTGCAAACTGCTGCATGTACTTCCTCAGAGGCATCACTAGACGTGCGTCACCCGAGTGCAGGGTGCGCGCGTCACCCTAGTGATGCCTCCCCCCCGACACACCCCTTTTTCACAATTTTTTTTGGGGGGCCCTGACAGGATCGCCGCTCTGGGCGCCCGCTCAAACTTGCAGCCGGCTTGGGGACGTCTTCCTTTTCCTCGGCTCAGGCTGCCCTTTTCCCTCAGCAACAGTCTGCGCATGTGCAAAAAAGAACGTTATAAATAGCGTTCGTGCAGCGGGCCTTCCTCAGAAGGCCCAGGAGCGCAGACCCGGGAGGACGCTCCGAGGCCTTCTCCCGGCCTCAGAGCCTCCTGGGTGACGCACGGGTCGCGTGGAGCCTCCCGGGTGACACGCGCGCGCGTAACCCTTCTGCGCGCGTCACCCTGGGGCGCTCCGCCCCGCCCGCCACGCTACAGTGACAGAATACAGAATAGCTCCAGAATGCATTGCAATGCATTCTGGGGCGAACTTGGGAGAGGGAAGGGGAAGTCATGTGACCCAGAAGAGGCTTCCGGAGCATGGTTTCTTGTATAAGAAAGAACACGCAGCAGTTTGCAGCAAAAAAGGTCTCTACCGTGCAATAACGGGGTCCCCCAGAAGATGCTTACCGTCTTAATGCCTGTGCCATGGATTCCTTCTCATGGTGTACTTCCCCAATGTACGAGGAAACACGGAACAGGAACTCTTCAAAACTGGTCAGAAGCTCTGGTCGTTCTTTTCGAAGTCGAGCCCAGAGCTCCTGAACCTCACTCTGACTGAAAAAAGGCAAGCAGTAAATTTGTTGATATCATAAGACTGATAGGAAAGTGTTGTCCTAGCACCAATAGTACCTAACTTTAGTACTGCCTTTAGTACCTAACTTTAGTGCTTTAGTACCTAACATTGGATTTAAACCCTCCTAATGATGGAAAACCCAGGCAACAAGAGCTGAGATGATCATTCCTTAAGTAAGCTATTTGCATTTTAAAAATCAAGGTTCTTTTGAAACTGCACATAATTGGAAAAAGAAATCTTTATCATCATTGAGGTTTGCTTGAGTCATATTATTTTCCTAAACCAAATCTTTCCCCCTTCCACCTCCACCAACATCCCTTTCAGGTATACTTGCTACAGGGAAACACAGGATACCACCCAATATCGCTTCTTAGTACCAACTGACCTACCTGAACTGATAGATTATTTGGAAATAGGATAAGATCTTCTAGAACAGGGGTGGCCAACCTTTCCACATGAATGCTCCTGGCCCTTTAATGGTTGAATAGACGAGGGCATTTCAGCAGGTGCAGCTGCTTTAGCAGCACCATCAGCAACTGCAGCTGCCATGATTCTGCCTTTTACACAAGAACACAGAGGCCCTCATGGTGGAAGGTTGGCCACCCCTGTTCTAGAAGATCAGCTCCAGAAAATACAGCATCCAGAAAGTTTAGAAAAGAAACAGTGATACAAAATGTCAAAGCAATGCTTTTAAAAACAAAGCCCAAAAGATGGCTGCAGTGATCATAATCAGATCATAGCAAGAAAGAAGAGTTCCAACTTACTCTTCAAAGACTTGGGCTGCTTCAAGCTGCTCCAGCAGGGAACAGAAACGTTTCTCTTCATCATCTGCTTGCTCCAAGTCATCTGACCAGCCAGATTCAAAAGTCTCCTCATGCCGGAGGCTTCCAGAGCTCTGATATGGTTCAATTCCTATGAACTTCCCTGTGGAAGTGAAATAAAGGAACAAGAGAGCAGCTTATGGCAAAGGGGTAGGACCTAAATGGTCTAATTTGAATTTCTTGTCCTAGTTTAGGCCTCTTTTGTGACCCTGGCTGCAGCTAATAATTTCAAAAAAGAGTCCATGTGGCATAGTGGTTCAAGTGTTGGACCAGGGAGGGAGACTCAGGTTCAAATCCCACTTGGCCATGAAGCTTACTGGGTGTTCTTGGGCCAGTCACCACCTTTCAGCTTAATCTACCTCACAAGGTTGTTGTGAGAATAAAATGGGTGGGGAGGAACCATGTACATATACACCATCCTGAGCTCTTGGTGGAAGGGCAGGATACATATGAATAAAGAGATGACAGAGCTAAAGATTGCCTGAAAACCATATTAGTGGGTTGAAACTCACTCAAGCGGCGTGAGTAAGCTTGCACACCAGCAGGTCACCACCTAGTTATAACTGCCACAGGGGTTAATTTAAAGCAGCCTTCACAAGGTGGAGGTCACTCAGTGGGTCAGGCAAAGCAGCTGCTTTGAGTGACAGGCTGGGTAAGGAAGTGAACTGGCGGGGGCGCCCCATACCCCATGCCTGCTTGCCGCTACCACCTGCCTGACCACTCCACCCGGCCACTGCCTCATCCTCTTCCTGCTCACACTCCTTGGACAGCTCCGCCTCCAGTTCACCTATCAAAGACTGCAGCTGGAGAAGGTGGTAGCGGCCACTATGATCCTGCTGCTACTTGCTGTCCTTGCAGGACCAACAATCGGAAAGAGGACTGCTGCCGCCTCTTCTCCTCCAAACCAAAGAATCCAAACCGATTCTGGCCATAGAATCTCTTCTGCTGCCATGTTCCTCCCTGCTTGGCCAGTTCAGAAGCAGCAGCAGCCAGTGGAGGAGAAGGCAACGTTTCAGGGACAGCGCAATTTGAACGCTACATCTGCTTGGGCTAGGCCTGGCCATAACAAGTACAATGGACTTCAAAAGAGAGGGGCAGCATTTGGTTTTCTGAGAGAGGATACATGAAGGAGGAGGCAAGGCCCTCCCCAAATCACTCCAGCTGTGACATTGGTTTAAGCCCTTGCATAAGGGTCATCTTAAGAGCTAAACCACTCAGAGGCCAGTACCTGGCATAGTTGCACAGTAGCATGCTGTCATTCTTAGCTCCCGGGCACGTTGCCTGTGTCAAGCCTCTGTGCTTTGTATGCCCGCTTTTAGAATGACAAGACATCTACAGTTTGTACGGAACATACCAACACATCACTATGTTCCAGTTCAAATAAGTGCCCGTTGTTACCTTCCTGCCCAACTCCCACTGATAACTTTGATCAGTGCTGTTCACGTCACATTCAGAGAACTATTGACTTAAACTGTTTTCTTAAGAAGCAAAAAAGAACTTGGCTTGCCCTAATCAGCTGGAGGCCAAACAAATACCACTGGAGCCTCTGCTCTCCTCTGCATAGCTCAGGGGTGGCCAACCTTCCACCATTAGGGCTACTGTGCTCTTAAGAGTTGTGTAGAATAAAGAATCTTAGCAGCTGCAAGTGCTGATGGTGCTGCTAAAGCAGCTGCACCTGCTGAAATGCCCTCACTTATGCAACCATTTAAAGGGCCAGCATTCATGTTGAAAGGTTGGCCACCACAGGCATAGCTCATACTTGGCAAAAAAAAAAAAAAAAAAAAAAACTTGGACTGTAGTTTGCTGCAGGTGTCTTTTTGTAGCAGCTGCTGTGAAATGTCAGTGTAGGAGCTGAAGAGCTGGGGGCTTAACACTAACTGGAAATGCTGAAAGATGCCTTCTTGGTATAGAAAAAGCATGGCATAAAGTAACCCCACCTCAACATCTTTCACTAGCAGGGTATGTGTTATGCTCATGCCACAGTTATGCTCGACAAGCATGAAATATGGGGTGGTATACAGAATGCCTGAGAACCGTGCCTTGCAAAGACAGGTTTGAAAATACGTGGGGTGAAGACAGCTGTGCATAAAAATGATTCATGATGATATAGATCCAGGGCTGTTGACGCCTCATTGAGTGCTCTTTTTTAATGCAACTACGCTTGGCATCAGGGCAGTTACTTAGGAGGTGTATGGTGCCAGTCTCGTGCAACAGGTTTTATGAGGATTTAATTCCCCACTCCCAAGACATTGCCCCAAAGGACTGTATAACCAGAAATACAATGGGACATCAGATATTTGTGCACACCACTACATTTTCTTTGCACCTTTTTGGTCATCCATTTTTGGTGGTACTGCCCTCTCTTATGGTTTTCCTTGAAAAACATATGTGGACAGCATCTGGCAACAGTGGCGTAGCTAGAGGGGGGCCCCGGGGCCCCCAGGTGCCAGGCTTCTGAGAGGGTGACACCACTAGTGGCCAAAATTGTTGAAACCTTGGTTATATATCATTCAATGCGTATTCCACTGCAGAATGTAATGGAGCAAACCATATCAAATTATGTGTGTACTATCAAAAGTTACAGCCAAAAAAATAGCTGGAAAACACAATTGCCTTATGTAGCAAATATTTTCTGTCCATTTATTATTATTCATTTTATGTCATGATTATTACTGAAAATATTTTTTTCGTAGGGGGTGTGTGCGTCAAAAAGAGGAGTAAAGAGGAGGAGCAGCAGCAGCTGTGGAGGCAAGTGAGCCCCTGCCATCTGCTGCCTAAGCAGAGCACCTCTAATCTGCCTCATAGATGGGCCAACCATGGGAAGTTGGGTTACTCCAGGAATGGAAACTTGGTATTTTAGAGCAGAGTATATGCAGTACTGTTGCAACTGTGCCTATCTGCAGTTCTGGCAGGGTGGGCGGAAAGACATCAGTGTGCTTAGAAATACTGGCATCATGTGCTTCGTGGTGATTGGGTGCCCTGAAAAGAAATATCTGATCATCCAGAGAAACAGAGCATGAAATATAAGCTCCCATGATAAGCAGGAAGTAGGATGCCTCTGGTTCAGCCAAGTCTGGCATAAACCCTCGGGACCTTTAGCTCTGCCTTTGCCTGCTCAACAGAGCAGCGCTTCATGCTGCTGAAGCAATTCAGGTTCCAGCTTCTTCGGCTCTAGCCACTGACCCTGAGGTCTCTGAGCTGCACACACCCTCCAGGTCTAACTAGAGGTACGGCCACCTGGCATGGTCCTGACAGTGAGCGAAGAGGAAAAAAGAGGTAACCCTACCCGTATGTAACCATAAAAAAATGGCATTTATGAACATTATGCTAGTGCTTTGCTGCATACACCCATGCTTGGAGGCCACAGAAGGCAGTGGCTTCCAAATGCACGTACCCAAGGCACCAACACAGAATGCACGAGAGACAACTAAGACAGTCAGTGTGATGGAGTGAATAGAGTATAATAATAGTAGCAGTCATTAAAGCAGAACTGTCTAAAGCAGAGCCACATTTATGTACAGTGTTGGTCTATACATACACACATGTTAAATAATAGTAGCAGTCATTATGGTTATGCAGACATTATGGTTATGCAGACATTTCCCTCCCCAAGTGTATACTGACTGAATGGAGGGGAAGCAAGATCGTGCCTGCTGATTCCACTTCCCAAGATCCGTATATTGGTCTGAAAGAGACTCCACATGCAGACCGCTGTATACTCACAGGTTCCCCTTTTTACCTGATCTCAGAGCTCCTGAGTGTATAAAGAAGACTATGCGCATACAGATTCCCTTTCACACCACCAACGAACACATGTGCATAGAGGGCAGGGCCAGTGGTCATGCTCCCCCCCCCATGCATTCAGTGAATGGGGGGCTACATCTGCATACCTCTAAAGTTCCGTATACAGTCACTGCCTTCCAGACTCCAAGACTTCTCTTACCTAGTCCCATACTGAATTCGACTGGTGTGAGATACCCATTATTGTTTTGCTCTAGGCTGTCAAAAACAGCCTCCAGCTGTTCAGTAGTGAGGGGCAATTCATTTTGCAGCCTCTGCAGAGAGAAAAGAAAAAAAATGAAGCTCAAGTCTAAGATTTTGACCCATAATAAACAGAACAGATCGGGGGAAGCACACTTCCTCTCATTCCATTTCCAACTGTCTCCAACGTTACTATGGTTGTCATCTAGCCAGTTTCAGTCTGATCATGTTGTACACTTTTTTTTTTTAACCTCAGCAGTCCAAGCCATACATACCAACCAAACCCAGTCAAAGACGGTCACAGGCAAGAGTCCAAAGGAGAAAGACACCTCCATTCACCTGAGGACTGCCTTGTGGCCAAGTTTCCTATGGAATTTGTTCTCAAGCTACAGCCTTAATATTCACATTCAGAAGAATCACATGGTACAGCCCTCGAATGAGCTCACTGCTTCAGAACGCACGCAAGTGATCATCACCCACTAAAGAAACTTCTTCTATGAGAAGACTAGCACAGGCCAGAAATCTTCTCTGGACCATGATAGCTTTCAGTAGGCATGAAGTTTTAGACAGGCTGAAGTGGAGAAGCTTTTGCTGAATGTGACGATTGGCCCAGAGTTCACTGCACACCCTGAAAACCTTGAGGTATGGTGATAAGTTGGGATACAAATGAAAAAACAAAAACTCACCTTTGTTTTTGAACCTTGACAAACTCAAGGCATCAGGCAGGGAAGCTTGTGGAGAGCTCAATCAGATAAAAATAGATTCCATGCAGATTTCTGCCTGAAGGCATTAATTATAGCCCAACCATCATCTCATAATGAGAAAACAGTTACACAAGGCAGCCCTTAGTCATGGCCCTAGAGTATATTGGTACAAGACCATCTGCTTGTGTCCATTAAAACAGACATCCCACATGACTGTGTTAAACATAACAGAAGTGCTCGTGTGTGTGCATGGACACTCATAAAATTTGGCACTGCATAATTTATTACGCAGTAACTTGCCAGTTAAGCCAGCTTTTGTTTAATAAACATAGTCGTTTCCTATAATTAGCACTTAGCAGGCTACACTGAACAGGATATCAGGCCCAAATTGGTACACAATTCTTGGAAAATCTGGCAGAAGCCAAGCTGCAAACAAAGGACTACTTGCTCTGCCATCGCGCACAGGTGTTCTTTGGCCGCAGGCGTTATGGCCTCCTTTGACTGGCCTGTCCACTGTGCCTTTAACAGCAGCCCAACATGTAGAAATGTAGGTCATGTGAACAAAGGAAGCTGCCTTATTGGAAGTCAGACCACTGGTCTGTCCAGTTCATACTGTCTGCGTTGCCTGACTGTCAGCAGCTCTCCAGGTTCTCAGGTAGAGACCTTTCCTAGCCCTAACTTGAGATGCCTGGGATTGAACTTTCAACCCATGTGCTCTACCCTTCCCACCCACCTGCACTAATAGAAATTGATCCAATAAATGGCACTACACATCCTATTTTGTGTATCTCATTTCCCAGAGAAACATGACAACAGCTATGAACTGCTAATGCCAAGATTTGTTGAAAATGTTTTATACTGCCCACATATACATACAGCTATGTCAACAGAAGTTCTCAAAGTGACACATGCACACGTGTTAACATTTTGTGCATGCATCACTTTGAGAACTTTATTCTATTGATAAAGCTGTGTATGTATGGGGGAAGCAATAGCTTGCTTAAAAAAACTCTGCATCTCAGGAGCGATTATTTTTATTATTTAAATAATTTTTACCCTACCTTTCTCCCGATTTGGGAAATCAGGGCAGCTTACAATTAAAACATGTTAAAATACATAATACAATACAAATAATTAAAACAGGTAATTAAAACAATTAAAACAAACAAACCCCAGTGGGTCACCTTATGATTACAATGTTTATGCTTCAGCATATACAAGTTAAAGATACTTCTAATAAAATAAAAGGCAATTGAAATCAAGAGCTGATGGAGTTCTTCCAGTTATAGATTAGAAGAGAAGAAGATATTTTTCCTTTGAAAGGGGCGAGAACCACTCCCCCTCTTCTTACCTGCATGTCAAGCTTGGTTATAAATCCTTTCTCCTCTTTGTCACAGAGCCGGAAAAGTTCCCTGGCCTTCTCCAGCATGTCCACCTGTATTTTTTCCACATCATGCAAGCAGAAAGAAGACACTCCAGAACTTGTTCCATCTTCTTCTTTGCCCTCCTGAAGGGAATTTCCAGAGAGTTCTTTCTCAGGTCTTTCCATAGCCTCACAACTCTTCCCTCACTGAGGCTGGAGTGCATCTAGCTAGGAGAATTTAAAAAAAAAAGTTTTTAAAAGTTAGGGTTGAACTGAGTTACTTGTCCCGTCAACATATTGAGCAAAAATGCGGTCATTGTCTTCCCAACTAACATGCCGATGTGATCGTGACACAAAGTACTGGGAATGTCCCAATTCTATCACTGAAGAAAAGGGACTTCCAACAGAAAATGGGGCAAACACACAGTTTCTTCACAGAAGCCTCTGTCTCAAAAGCAAACTACAGATGAGATGACAACATTCTCCAAAGAACAGGAATGAGATACTTTGATCATTATGGACAGAGGCCCAACTCCCCCCCCCCACACACACACACACATTTCCCTCCCCACTCTGCTTGCTCTGTATTGTTGTGAAATCAAATTCTCTGCTGGCAGTTGTTAGTTTCCAAGGAAAAGAGAAGAAAAGTCATCAAGATGAGATCACCATAGTATTACATTAAGAGAAGATGGGACAAGGAAGAGCCAAACCATTGTGGAAAACATGCACAACGGACATCAGCCAACTTTTTGTGCTCCAGGCACTGCTGGTTCAGATTCAAGGACACTAGATTTCAGTTCCGGAAACTGCCACCAAATCCTGGTATGATTTGTTGGAAGCCACTAACAATTTATTTCCACGAAGCACTTCAGGCATCTCTCTCTCTACTACCACCATAAGTTGATTTAACAGGCATTTCCTCTTCTTAGAAAACCCTGAAAACAATTGTTCCATGTAGAGGGACTTGGGATCTCTGGCCGAATTCTCAGCAACCTCCCCAAACTACAGCTTGACAGAATTGTCTGGGGGGAAGCCATGACAGTTAAACTGGCATAAAACAGTGGCGTCGCTACAACTCCCGGGGGGTGGTCACCATGACACCCCTGTGATGTCACAAGCCCCACCCCTTTTGGTGGCAATTTGGCAGCAGTGCGCCGAAAATGCACATGCCCCTGGCGTGTTTTCGGCCGATTTTAAGCCAAAAGCAGCTTGGCCGGGCAGGAGGGCTAATCCCATTGCCGAAAGCGGCCTAGAAGCAGCCCAAAAACACTGGGTGTATGTACATTTTCAAGTGCAACCCCCCCGGCGCATGTCGCCCCTGTCACCCGGGGGGCCACCGCCCCCCCTAACAATGCCTCTGGCATAAAACTTAAATACATTTGTAACACAGTATGTTCTGTGGGCCACTTCTAAAAATGTTTTGTGCACAGGGACAGATGTCCTAGTGGAAAGACAGACACCAACTGTGTTGGTTAGGAATGGCATGTGCACTGACGCAGAATTTTTGCTATTAGTTATTTTGCATAATCACCTATATTACCTGTATATTATGTTAGCAATTTCTGTAATATACGCCTTCCTGACTGTTAGAGGTAAAAGGCCAAAGACATCCCTCTTACATCGATTCTCTCTCAAGGCAAGCGTGTCACATACTCCAACAAAAGGAATTAAGGCCTTGGAAGGGATGTTATCTCTCCTTTGGTATGCAGAGAGAAGCCAAGAGGTCTTATCTAATGGGTCAGTGTGTTACATTTCACACTGTTTTCCCTTATTGTAGAAGTGGTGGAAACTGTAATTTATGGGGTTAGAGTGGGATCCTGGTGCCTTAGGTCAGATGTTTATAGGTACTGTCTATATAATCCTTTTGTGCTGCTGAAGGGTATAAGAAGTGCACATACTTTGACTTGGGGGCCGCTCCTGTTCTTGGGAATGGAATGTTCCAAATACAGCGTTAAAATAAACTATATTCTTCTTACCTACAGCCTATGTGGTCCATTACTAAATTCAATAATCAATAATTTCTGTGACATCACAAATGGGGCTTCAACCCTGTCCCAGTTACCACTTTTAGACATGCCATTGTGCATCCATTTCCACTCACACCAGACAAATAATCTAAATGCTTCCTCAGCACAAACAACGTACATCCTACCCCAGGATATTTCATATGCCTGTCTCAAATTGGAAGGAATAGGTTCCTCTTTGATCACTCCAGGATTGAAGCTATTGATATGATCACTGTGCAGTACTTTATAGACTTGCAAACTTCTCTGCCTAGAGATAGAGCAGCATCATGTATCACTGTCCAAGAATTCTACATGAAGTTAATACACCAGAAGACAAAAAGGATGAGGCATTCTGCATTCTTGCCGGCAAAATCAACATTATTACAGCTCCTAAATAATTACAGCTCCTAAATAATTACTCAAGCTAGAAGCCTTCTTGATTCAAACAGCCAAGACTAACAGCTATCAAAACAAAAATGTCTGAATCACACAGAGAAGACTGGGTTTGCTTACAGGGGAGGGGGTCTATTAGGCTTCCATGGGCAAGGATATAGATACATATGATTTGTCATTAGAGTGTCAGGAAGGATCTCCATATGTGCAAGGCACTCCTCAAAGCATTCAAAGCCTTCTTTATGGGTTTTATATGAGTTTCTTTATGGGTCCACGATTTAGAACTTCAGATCATAAATCACATAAATCACATCAAAATTCATAGAGGCCAACTGGAGGAAGGTTTTTGCCAACTATGAGCCAGGGAAACACTACTAACTATTTTCCAGGAATGGGGCAGATTTCCACTTCATAATTGGAAGGCCTATGGAGATTTAAAACAAAAATCCCAGAATTCAACAAATAGTAAAGCATTGTAGGCAAGTACATGATGTTCAAAAACGTGGCATTGGTTGCAAGGCTACACGCAAATTGGTGTCTCTCTCTCTCTCTCTCTCTCTCTCTCTCTCTCTCTCTCTCTCTCTCTCTCACACACACACACACACACACACACACCTCTGTATGAAGTCTTTGTGGCGTACAGTACAATCAGTAGAAGAGTATTAGCACTCGGATAAAATAGCAGGCTGTACTCACATTACCACAGTGTTAATTGATGAGCAGTCACTGGAACAAGCCAGATATATCTGGCAGATCCAGACAACATAGATAACATAAAAATAGCTTTGATCGTCATCATAACTAAAAATGCATCCCACTATTCCATGCGCACGTTCCCCCTGAGTGACTTTAAAAGATAAGGGGGAACTATTATTGTCATTTACCGGTAATTACACAGAGCCACCAATGTATGTGGCACTTGACTGAGTTACGGCAGCAGAGACAGGTCCCTGCCCTAAGGAGCATACAACCTAAATGCTGATAGTGGAGAGGACAGGAGCGGGAGTGGAGAGGACAGGAGAGGGAGGGTAGAGAAGAGGTCAAGGTAAAATGAGATGACCCTGAACAAGTGCAGCAAACCTTCCTTACATTTTGTTTCTTTTGGGAATGAGGCTGAAGGGATCAAGCCATGGAAAGCTTTATGGAAGGGATATGGAAGGGAAAGAGAGAGGACCACCAAAATGTTGTTCAAGAAGGGTGTTCCAAGATCAGAGGAAAGCAAGGGAGAATGCCAGATTTAGAGACTATAAAGGCTATAGGGAATCAAGCAACATTTTAAGCAACATAGGGAATCAAGCAACATAGAGACACTTAGGGAATCAAGCAACATTTCACCTCGCTAACCTTAGAACAATGGTGTTGATGAAGAATTTAAAAGTAAGCAAGAGTATTCTTTTGACAGCAGTGACCAGAATTTGAGAGGGGTTTGGACAGATTCATGGAGGAAAAGACCATCACAGGTTACAAGCCATAAGCAACCTCCTGGTTTTAGAAGTGGGTTTTCTCTGTGCCAGGTGCAAGGGAGTGGCGACTGGACACAGGTATCTTGTTGTCTTGTGTGCTCCCTGAGGCATCTGGTGGGGCCACTGTGTGACACAGGAAGCTGGACTAGATGGGCTTTTGGCCTGATCCAGCAGGGCTCTTCTTATGTTCTTATGAGAGTCTGCTGGCAAAGTAAGGCTTTTCACCAAGTTATGTCAAAGCCTGAAACACCAATTCTTCACAGACTCTGAACAGGTAGATACAGTTCATGCAAGTGGCTAATTCACATAATGTAAACCTACAAAAACTAAAGACCTCACCCAAAGGACAAGAAAGTCAGCTTATTCTTGGGTTCATTTATTTACAGACATGAATGTAAGTTTAATTTACTGCACAGCAGTTAGAACCAACATCTTATTTTAGAGTGCCTCGGCCAAAGAGTCCATTATTCACTGAACCCCTTCAGGCAAGTCAGTTCTACCTCATAGCTTGAAAAGTCAGGATGGAGACTCCTCACATCCTGGAAAAAGTTTTATCAAGCATCAGTTAAGCTAGAATGCAATTTGAGACACACTGGCACTAAGGCAAAGCATTAGCACAACCTGTTCCATCACCAGAAAAATACTAAGACATACAGTATTGCATACAGTACTACATTTCTTTAAAAAAAATGTCAGGACTCGTATGTCAGCACCCTCTAATCTAATCCCCGATATGTGGAGACTGTCTAGTTCGTAAGGCTGCAATCCTATCTGCACTTATCTGGGAGTAAGCTCCACTGACTATAATGGGACTTCTGAGTAGACATGCATAGGATTGGACTCTAAGTGATGGGTGAAACATTCTACATTGCGTACAGAAATGACAAGTGAACCATAATATAACTAACACTGGGGTGAGGCTTGTAGATTTCATTATGGACCTCTCTACTTGTCTCCTTATAATTCAAGGGGCTAATTTGGACAATGTTTAAATCACTTAACTGGACCACATATTTAAGGACAAGCACAGTCATGGTGTGTACACTTCTGGACCTCGCTTTCTGGAGAATTTGGGCCAGTTCCCTCAATCATGCAGGGTTGGGTTTGAACAAAGTGCTTCTCTACATGCAATCTTGAACCTACTTTGTAGACTTTGGTTGAGATGAGCTGCCCCCCTCCAAGTGATTAAGAAAACTGGGCCAGACACAGTGGGAAGAGAAGGGTCAGAATGGGCATACATGTGCTATGAATGCACATGTCAAACATGTGTGGCCAGTCAGATGATTAAAGTATTGACTGAATTGGCCCAAGCGCTGGCGGGATCTCTGAGTGATCCCAATTGTTCAACAATAGCAACAATAGAAAGGCTTTTTTAAAAAAAAAAACCCTCTCTAAAGTGGGCTGCTGAAACGAAGAAACTGGGGGAGAAACCAGGCATGGAAAAGGCACAGTTCTGATGATACTGCAAACAAATTCCTGTACTCAGCATATGCTCTGAAGCACCCTGTTGCTTAATGCAACATGCATATCCTCCCCTGAAGCTGCTATTTTATTATACCTGCCTCTGGTTGGTGGACCTCAGGGGGAGAGGGCGTTCTAGTTTGAGGGACCGCCTCCTTCCTTATAATCCGACCTGTACTCTGAGGTCATTTGGGGGGGCCCCTGTTAACTGTGCCGCCATTGACGGAGGTGAGGGGGATGACGGCACGGAATAGGGCCTTCTCGGCAGTGGCACCCCAATTATGGAATTCCCTCCCCCTGGAATTAAGAACGGCTCCCTCTTTAGAGACCTTTCGGCGGGGCCTTAAGACGTTTTTATTTAGGTTAACATTCGATGTCTGACATGGTGGGCTGGCTTTTTAACAAATGGCTTTTAACAAATGTAAATATAGGTGACCCACTGGGGTTGTTTGTTTTAATTGTTTTAACTATTTGTTTTTAATTATTTTAATGTATATATGTATTTTAATGTTATTGTAAGCCGCCTTGAGTGCCCTTGCTGGGAGAAAGGTGGGATATAAATTCTTTAAATAAATAAAAATAAAATAGTTAAAAAACAAAGCAGATCCCACAACCCTGAAGTCTACTCCTCCCTGACGCAAGTCTAACCTCCAGGGCAGACCTAAGCAAGGGCTCTGAACTAAGAATTCAGAGTGAATGAATGAACGCATCCAGCGACACGTGCCTGGAAATGGAGAACACGCAAAGTACGTTTACTGCCTCCACACAGGCGGATGATTCCCCCGTTCCCTTTGGAAGAGACAACTTGTGTGGTGGGCACATGCCTACCAGCACAATCATTAATAACCCATCCGCCTTGCAGTGAAGTTTCCTGCCTGAAGGCCCCATAAGACAGCAACAACATCAGTGAGTCACAGGAGACCAGAGGAGTTGTGGGGGAGGATGAAAATTAAGGGCCGGTGGAGGCGAATGTTTCCTGGTCGGGCCAATTTCATATTTCAAAGCCATTTTCTAAATGGACAAAAGGTCGCCATTCGCTTTTATCTTTTTTCTGGTACTTGCATGCGTAGGCGGAAGGAGCAAGGCAAAGAGAACACAGACCACCGCTGAAAAAGGACCCTTCACTCACCATTCCAGAAAGATGGATTGAAAAGGTCATCAATGGCCTGTTGAAACTGAAAGCAGGAGGGAAGGTTTCCGAACAACGCTTGCTTGCTCTCACGCTGTGCTTGCTGCTGCTGCTGCCTCACCCTTCCCGGGGATTAGAAGGCTTCTGGAAAGATTAACCTTTTCACACAATTCAATCACACAATACAGGCAGGGGTATACAGGTGACACCTGCTTATCCACCTGTTTCAGAGGATTTAACCCTTTTTTGCTTTTAGGGGAGGTTTCAGCACAAACAGACCAAATGTCTCATAAGGGGGAAAAAGGGGGTGAGGCAGGAAGGAGGCAGTGGATAAGCAGTTCTCACCCACCTATGTTCTCACTATGTTCTGGATTGAGTTGTATTTTAAAAAAAGTTAATTTTTTCCAGGAGTTTTGTAATGACAATACATACATTGACGTGTTGAGTGAGAGGTACCAAAGATTCGTCTGGACTAGAAACATTCTTAACCGCTTGCTTGTCAATCCTGAGCAGTGTCGAGATGCCAGAAGTGGTACCAGTGTGTTGCCCTTTATTGGCACCAATGGTAATTCCTCACTCTGGCCTTCCATTTTTGCTTCTGGTATTTGCATGCTTTTGTTATTTGATTCTAATCTGCTTTGGTATGGGATTTTCCCCTGCAATTTTATGCCTCGTCCCTTCCCCCAGTGTCCTTTGGGTAGTAGCCCAGCAGATTGCAACTGTTATTTTTCTATTGTTGTTTTGAAAGTGGTTTTAATAAGCTATCTACTACTGGTGTCAGGTTTCTGGGGGCAAAGTCCTGCGCTAGGCCCCCACAGCACTGAGCACCCACACCTGCTCCCCGATGGCACATTAGGTGCCATGAAGCACCACAATGGTACTGAGGGTGTGTGGGGCTGGCCCAACAGGTGGGCATAGTTAGGAACTCACCCAATGCCCCACCTGGCCAATCCCTGGAACTCTCATTCTACTTTACTTATATGGAGAATTTTTTGTCTCAGTAAAAGGAATAAACAACAACAATTATGTGTGATTAGGATTTCCTGCCTTGAACATTCAGGCAAATCAGATGCCATCCAATTTAAGACTCTGCTGTGCTCATCATGATTCCCAGGGAGAGATTCTTCTCCTATTTTTACCCAGAAAAGCACCAGGCAAGGGACTCAAGCAGTTAACCAACGTTCAAGCCAGAAACTGGAGTGTTCCAAGTTTTTGGAGGGATTAATTTTTAAAAAAAAATGTTCGAGTTTTTCAGGCACATATGCTATACATTATCCCCACCCCCTCACTCCCACTGCTGTGTGCCTCATACAACACAACCGTATTCACTCGTGCTCCTATTGGAAAGTTGGTGGTTTGGGAAAGGGAGGGAATGAGACTAGCCCAGTTGGGTCAGTGTGCTGTTAATTGTTAGAATATGTCTGTTTTTTCAGGATCCCTGAAATATTTTCGTTTTCTCCTGGTTCTGGGTCTCGTCAGTCTGGAGAACAACAGAGCCTGCAGGCATTTCTTTCCTTTAGCAGGCCATGTAAAAAACACAACTTGGAATATACAGGACTTGCGTATGCCAATTGCCACATGTGGTCGAAGATGAAGTGCCTTCAAATCGGACAAGAACAACAGCCTACAACCAATTACAACAGTTCTCCAACCAATTTTCTCACTGGTTTTTAATAAATTGTATTCATTCAATTTATTTCCTGCTTTTCTTCCAATGGGTACTTTATGGGTACCTTAGTGCAGGTGTGGAAATCTTAAACACTTTCAGCACTAGATGAGTGGCAGCACAGTACATTGGTATTAGCAGTGAGAAAATGGGTCTTTTCTTGGTACAGAGGAATACTTGATACATTTGTACAGATTTGGAGTGCATAACTGGAGGTGACTCATGTTAGGGTCAAACAACACAAGAGGAAGTGTATGATGAACACTTCCATGTTTCCATTTATTTCTCACAATGAATAGCAGATGGATTGGAACCAAATGCAAGCTTTTTTCACTTGATAAATAGCAGGTTTGATTAGGATCCAATCCAGATTGGGACTGGGGGGGGGAGAGGAAGGTTAAAGCCTTCCTCCTGCAATCGAGATGGTTAGACAGCATCACCGATGCAACGAACATGAAAATGAGTGAACTCAGGAAGATAGTGGAGGACAGGAAGGCCTGGCGGGATATGGTTCATGGGATCACGAAGGGTCGGACACGACTTAACGACTGAACAACAACAACAACAACGGGGTAACAATCTAGCCCTTACTCCCTGTAAAAAAAAGTTTGACCCTAACAGTGGTCTTGCAGGAAACGGGACCTGTGATTTTTTTTCCAGTCTTCAATCTTACTGCCCTAGAATAGTCATGAGACAGGGGACTGAAATGCTGTCCCACCCAACCAAGGTACAGCTCTATCTGCTTTCACAATATCACTATGAACAGATATTTTCATCAGATCTCAGTTTTCATTAGACTGAAAAGTGTCTACATTCTTTCAGTTGATGGTGACAGGGAAATAAGTGTTGCAATACGAAGAGACACTGGTGAGATCTTGGGAACAAGGAAGCACTGTATGTAAAAAAAAAAGATGCTCAGTTTTGCTCAGTTTTATGGGTGACTTTTTACATGTAACATGGACAATTTTGCAGAGGTTCTTCTAGTAGTGATGACAACAGAGACTACAACAATAATCACCCTCCACGGTGTCCTGTAATTGCCTGTTGCCATTTGCTTGTTTTCCTGGACTTTCCACTAACACAGAAAAGAAGGAAACAAAAAAGTCACCCTGGTTGGCCAAAGTAGGATGCTGTTTGTTTTGAAAGGCGGCAAGTTTCAGGGCTGCAAGCCAAGGCAAAGTTGCCCTTGGCCATCCCAGCAGCTACAGAGGAGTGCGAGGCTTTATCACAAGGCCACCAGGAAGAACACCACACTGGAGTCCCTTGATAAGATCTCTGAGAATCGGACAATATCGTTTAATGCCCTTTACTTCCCCAACTGCTCTCTGATGGGTCTCAAAGCAGCCCTCAAAGATAATATTTACCCAGCAAAAACAAACTTCAGCGTACAAATACCAAGCGAAATATATGCTAAGGTAGGAGTGCCTGGGTTGCCTGGGGATTTAGTTTCCTCTTTCTTTATAAGTTGCTTCAAAATTCCAACTGGAATCTGAACAGGATTTTAAAAAAAAAAACACTTTAGAATCACATAAGTGATTGACAGTTTGACATAGAATGATTTATGGAGTGCAAATAATCTCCACTTCTCTTCCTTGTAATTTGTACATTGGACACTGCTGCAACCAATCTTCCTTGTAACTGTCAGAGATGATAGGAGTTGAGCAAAGGTAAAGGCAGGCATTTCTAAGACAAGGAGGAGTCAGTGATCTTGTCAAAGGCTGCACCTCTAACAAGAATGATAGGCGAATGAAATGTGGAGCTTTTGGGGGAGGGAGTGACAAGCGAAAACAAGAGCCAAGTGGAGCTTGAGTTAAAACTTTGAGAGATGAGAACCAGGGAACCAAAGTGGCAGGACAGCACCCGAAATGAAACCAAGGTACGGTAAGTATTTGGCTACACATTACTGGACTAGGATTCTTGCAGTATTTAACCACTGCAACCTATGAACAGCCACTGTGTGCATGCAAATCATTTGGGGGTCAAATCCATTTACACAAAAAAATAATGCCATTAAAAAACCTGGAGTTCACAAGATTTGCACCTCTCAAGCTTTGCTACTGACCAGCTGTATAACCTGTATAATGGGTTCCAATTGCAAAGGGAAACACCAGCGATTTTGCTGGCGCAAGTCCAAGGAGAGAAAGGGGGCGGGGAGGCTGCTGCCAGAGGGGATAGGATGCGGTGCATGCTATCGCCACCTGATCCACCCCTCCCGAATCCTCCCTGCCCGTTCCTCCCCATCCAGTTTTGCCCCCACCCCCGTTCTGCCCTCCCCCACCCCTCCTGCCTCCCCCGACATCCTACCTGACTCAGCGTGTCCAGCATGCTCCTCCAACAGGTGGGCAAGCTTTCTAAACCCCAAGGGGTTTTTACAATGCAATAATGTTCTAAACTTTCATAGAACCCTTCATTCTAGATTTTTCTTTCACAGTCCAGCTATCTCTCTGGCGTTCGCCTCACCACGCTTCAGCTGACAGGGCAACCTTGTCTCTCACTCAAGTGCAGCTGCAGTTCCACTCCCCCACAGAGGCTCTGCAACTTATCAGCTCAGCATGCCAGCAGCTCTCCAACAGACACAGACACTTCCGGCCGTCTTGAACTGCTGTCCTTCAGATTTTCAAGCATATATGAGACAATCGCTCTACTAACTGAGCCGGACATCCAGATGAACCAGTAGTGTGACTCAGCCCACAACAGCTTCATATGCTCAACGTAAGAAAAGGGCAAAATTAAGATGGAAACTGCCCTGCTGGCCAGCAGAACAGAAGGCCCCATACCTAACTCAGAAATTGCTGAGGACATGAATGTTTATGGGCTGGACCAAAAGATGATTACTGTGTTGTTTAAAAAGAAGCAGAATGATATCTGGAAAAAGCTTAGAGAAGTAAATGTCCTCCTGCCCGCACTCTCTGTGTATGCAGGTATAGGACTACAAAAGCATCCCCCAGTGTAAAAATCAGACCCAAGTTAGTGTTTGTCATGTCTTATCCTTTGGTTTTACATGATTCCAAAGTACTCTTCATTCAACATGCAAAACGTGCCACATGGCATGGTAGTTTGGCTAGCAAATTTGCATCTTTTAACAACCAGACTACAAATGATTCCTAACGCCAATTCCAGTCATCTATGTTGGCATCCATCAAAGTATTTAGATGCACAATTAAGTTTTATCCCACACAAAACACTGTGATGAAAAAAAAAGTCTGCTATTTCTACATTGTGAATTGAGAAATGAAATCCAGAACAATTTTAGGCCTACTTCACACAGGTAAATGGATTACAGGATACCTTTCACATACTACGCCACATTGGGAAGAAGAAATCTAGCCCAGTGGAACACACACACACCCGCAATAAGTATTGCATGTGCATTGAACTATTTCCATGGAGAAGCACTCAACCATGCAGCCCCAGCCCTCACCCCATAGCCTGAAATAGCGCAGTCCAGGAACAGCAATTCAGGAACAGCTCGAGTCCAGGAGGGGGGCACACTTGTATAGGGATCCTTTTTAGAGGGCTTCTGCTCTGTTCTTCAGACGAACTGTTCATCAAAGCAGAGCTTTTCATGCAAGTTGGGACATCATCATTACCCTCATTCACGTATGGCTGAATAGGTATGATTGAACGGAGGGGGGGGGGGAATATAGAACACAAAGCCGTGCAGGAAATATGGGCTTTGTGGCATGCAAATTTACAAATCTCAGCATCAAAGCAGACTACACAGGCAAATATCTCTTCTGCAAATAGATTCAGTTGGTTTTCTTTTAACTACTGGAGAACAGACCCGACTGTATGTGCTTTGTTTCTCTCTTCCCTTCCTATTAAGGAAGCCATTTATGCCTATCTCATGTTGAAAGAGCACGTCCCCTCCCTTTGTCAATTTCATTAAATGCAACAGGGCAAAAATCTGCCAGGTACAACAAAAAGGTCTCTGGCAGGAAATTGAGTTATCTGCTCCTTGATCCTTACTTTCTGCTTCAAATACGTAGGCACGCATACATATACAGAGCACAGCCCTCAGAAATGCTTTTATTATCCATTTCTACAGCATTTTTGGTATGCAAAGAGCAGGAGAGGCGCTTTGCTAAGAGACCCAAGAACAAACAGGGCACCCCGCATACCTGGAAATGGAGCATAGGAGAGCCTTTGCTCACCATAAAGCATTTTGTGTGTGGGGTGGGGGTGGGGTTGTCTAATAGGTTCCTATGTGGAGCCCCTGATGCCCCTCTTCTCTCTATGTACGGGGGCTGGATTGCACCCACTATCATTACTCTACTCTTACTGATATTAAGTGCATCATCACTGGGAGTGGGAAATCTCTGGTAGTACATTTACTAACACAACAATGTATGAACAACGGTATGGATGAAGTCTCTGTTGCATCCGAGCAATCCAGAGTCTTCAGAATATTTATCTTCACTTTACCAACCCAGTTTTGAGGCCGGTTGAACCCCTTGCCTCAAGTGGTGGACTGGGGGAGGAGGCAAGCTGGCAAGCTGCACCCACCTGCCTGGCTGCTCTACCCAGCTTCCCCATCCTCTCCAAGCACTCAAGAGGGAGACAGGCAGGGAGGAAAGGTCCAGCTCCATTGCTGCCTCCTATAAAGTGGCCAGTGGAGAGACTGCTGGGAGTGGGAGTGGAGAGGTTCCGCTCCCAAGATTCTCCCTGCCAAACCACTTAAAAAAAACACAGAGATGAAGCAGGAGCACAAACAAAGATGGGAGGATGTGTGTTGGTGACGGACAATGTGGTGGTGGGCAGCAGAACTGGGGAGTGGGTTCGGATGGCAGATTGACTTGGGCTGCCCCTGACACCACCAGAAAGTGAGGGGAATACTTTTATTCCCAATTGTACAGGTGGGGAACCTGTACAGGTGTACGAGGATTCAGCAACTGGTCCTAGGCCCCAAACAGAAATCCTGTGAAAGGCGAGAGGCTGAGCACATATTTCCCAAATCCATGTTCCTAGCAGGAAGCCTATGGATATACGGATCCTTAACAGAAAAAACTGTATTCAGATACACAACACCGCCTGGATGAGGGGGAGGTTAAAACAGATACTTCAAGCAACAGAACTTGTACTGCTTTGAGCTCCGTGTGGCCGCACCCTTCCCCACAGCACCCATTAAACTGCTCTATTGCACAATTGTCCCCCGCCCCATGATTCACGGCAGGTCCTTCAGAATGAACCGCTACAACAGGTGGCAAATGGAGAACAGCTGCTGGAACCACCCAGCGTCAGGAGATTCAGGCATCATCATCCTAATCAAGCTGAAAGACACTAGAATCAAGGTCCAACATAGCAATATAATAGGGATTTCCCAAACTCACAAGCCCACAACCAAGGACAGAACTCTTGTCAAATGCCAGGCAGAGTTTTATATACACACACACCAATGAAAAGCCCATTTGGGTTCAAATCTGCTCAAGGAGCTCCTCCTGCATGAGTGAGTTATTTACTTACTACGTTTTTCTTGGTGGAACCAGAGGTGATATAAAGGGTAGGCCAGACACTGGTCAAAGGCCCATGCCCCTCAAAGACCCTACCTGGCCAGACCAACCCTGAACCCTCTGTACCAGTGGAGTGCTAGCACTCAGTCTACCATCGGGGTGGGTGAGGGTACCATGGGGGGCCCAGAGCAGGGCTTTGCCCCAGAGGCCCCAGCAACCTGGTGCCAACACTGAGTGGAACTCAGGATGGTGCGTGCTGGATTTCCAGGTGGTCTTCCATTCAGACACTGACTAGACCCAGACCTGCACAGCTTCAGCAAAGTGGCTTCAGGTGCCCCATAGACTACGGTATATCCTGGAGCTTTCCGATTCACATCATTGGAGCGAAGTGAACTCCATGAACATCCTTGCGTACAGAAGAGTTCCACATGCTCAATGGAACATCAGCAAAGAATTTCCACAATGGAGTGCTGCTACTGGGAGTCAAACTAGGCATGATATTAAAAGCATCAGCAGCTTTCTAATTACAGTACTGTAGTTTGTTTTTAACAGGAGGGCCTAATTGGGATCATGGCATGGGGCAGTTAACTGCTTTCCCCCATCTTGCAATCCCAATCCAGATCAGGGTTCCAAAAATGGGGAGGATTCACTCAAACTGTCTTTCTGTATTTACTTGCTACACCTACTTTAAACATGTGGGCCAGCCAGATTGTCCGAACCAGTCCAACGTAATTGGACGACTGTCTAGACCAGGCCTTAAAAATGCAAGCAAGGAAAAGCAAATTCATTGCACAGTCTCAAGTTCTCAAACATTCGAGAGTGCCTCATGTCGCTTTCAGACTCCACCAGTCACATGCTGCCACAATCAAAGGGTTAATCAAAGGAGAGCAAGAAAACTTGCCAAATGTATGTAGCTCCACTAATCTGTTATTATAGCACAAGCACACATTTTTCTAAACTTCACAGAATTCAGTTATTAGAGTACAACAGCAAAGATCACTTTAGACATAAGGCAGAGATCAGACACAGTTAAATCAAGAATCAAAAGTACAGCCATAGGAAAAGGCACTTTATTTTTGACAGGAGAAATTCCATGGTTGGCTCTTTTTCATCATATGAGGATGCTAGTGCTTGAATTACAGGGGGCAGGCCCCCTTACCTTTGGGATGTCTCCCTTAGCTACTATTTTTAGAAGCCTTTGGGGAGGGGGATGATTTGATTAAAATTGGGAGGGAATCAGGGGAATTTGTGGGTCTCATTAAAGGGCTTGCTACCTTTTTTTCTCCAGAAGCTGAGCTCAGGTCCTTGCATCGATACATTGTGTGAGAATTTAATTTCAACTCCTGCAAACAGCTCCTGGGCTTGGCCACTCTTTGCCAAAGGAAGCAACTTTGCTCTTCAAAAACAGGTAGTTCAGTGGATCTTTTCGAAACCCTGCTGTACTACATTAATAGACTTCCTTGGCTTTTCTTCCAAAATAAGACAAAAAATTCAGGAGCCAGAGCCACCCCCTCTGAAACAGATGACAGCTCCAATTCAAGGGAAAAGCAGGCTTAGTTGTCAGTTTATGTTCTCATCCTTTGTCTCAGCTCAGGACGTCAAGCTTATGAGTTGCACTTTGTAGCAATATCGACCTTCCTTTAGAAACTGAATTTTGAGTACAGTACTCTAAGTTTAAACTAAAAAACCTGTGCTTTAATAAGACTAACCATGTGGCCCATTAGTACTTTGAATTAATGTACAAATGTGATTCAGAAAACTTCATTTTTTTGTTTGTTGACTCACTGCACTGGTTTGACTTCATTTTTCAGGCCAGCTTATACTTAGCAGAATCAAGTGATCAAGCTTTTTCCTAGCTTGTACCACTTCAGGTTGCAGGTGAAGGCTCACATTTTTAATTCCACACACACTACACACTACACACACACACACACACACAGAGCTCTTGCACTTACTAAAAGATAGCATGCAAGGAAGAGGCGAGGTTAAACTTTTGTCTGCAACATACCAGTTGTGCATCTGCATGATGACTGGGGGGGGGGGGGATTGAAATGTACTATCTCCCACTTCCTGCCCTGCACAGTGTGAAGTCGTTCAGTCCAGGGAAACTGTGTCACTGGATTCTGCTGAATGAATAAACTGACCCTCAGTGCTCTCCGTGCAGAACTACGGTATATCCTGCAGCTACATGAAGTCTCGAGCAATTGAGACTCTCTTCCCTCATAACGAAGATTTCTGAATCTGATTTTGCATAAAGTTAAATTAAGGGAAAGACCAAAACACACACACAAAAAAAACCCTACATCTCACCTTTTGATGTAAGGGAAAAAACAAAAAAGACACTCCTTATATATGGTATATACACTCTTCAACAAAAACTGAAGAAAAAGTACCTCTGTCCTGCAACAATATTCACGGCAGTGCCTCCTTCACCTATCCCAATTCCTATATACAGTATTACCATTGCAGATGGTAAGTCAGAACAGTTCTTCGGATGCCTTATTTAACTTGTATTGCAAACAAGAAGTGTAGTACTTTAAGAAAATGGATTTTCATTACTCATTTCACATGCACACCAACATGTATGTGCAACATGTATGGCAACATCACAGAGTTGAACATTCTGCTGCTCGATTTGAGAGTTATGGGATTTTCAGCCATGTAAAGTTGAAATGGCTGAAAATCCCATAACTCTCAAATCATTGCAAATTGTTACATGCCATGGGAACCTCCACACTCGATTCTGCTGCTCGCCTGGCAAGGACACACGCCAAGCCCAGATAATAAGGTGATTTTGAGCTGAAATCGCTATGTTATTCCCTGCCTTATCTGACTGAAATTCCAATTCCCACTTAATTCCCTCCTTGTAGGGGGCACTTCCTGATATCAAGTCTGTGGTGGTTGAGCCTCAAGGTCTACAGCCACAGTCTGCAAAGGGACAGGTTACAAGACAGTTAACCCTATTACTGTATATGTAACTCAAGAACAGTCTAAGCCAGAGGACCTGTGTGGATAGCATGATGGCCTTGCCACAAGGAGACCCAAGTTCAAATCTTGGATTAAATGAAGACTTCTTGAATGGCATTTGTCTCCATTCCCTTAGCAAATAGGAGCTCATTGAACATCTCTGATCATAGAGCTATTCACCAAAAGGATCACAGCTGACAGCTGCTAGTTGGTGCCCAGACACCTTGGACCAGGGCTATTCACTCCTGCTAATTATTATTATTATTATTAACAGTATTTATATACCACTTTTCAACAAAAAGTTCACAAAGCGGTTTACAGGCAAAATCAAATGATTAAATGGCTCCCTGTCCCAAAAGGGCTCACAATCTAAAACAGATGCAGAAGAACACCAGCAAACAGCCACCAGAAAAGACACTGTGCTGGGGTGAAAAGAGGCAGGTACACACCAGACTAATACACCAACTGAACAACAACTTAGAAAGCTGCCTTCTGCTGAATCAGACCATTTGTCCATCTAGCTCAGTAGTGCTGGCACTGACTTGGCAGTGGCTCGCCAGGGTTTCAGGCAGGAATTGCTCTCTATTCTCCTCCTACCTGCAGATACCAAGGGGGAGTAAACATGGGACCTTCTGCATGCAAAGCAAACGCTCTTCCACTGAGCTCCCCCCCCCCGAATTTGCTATTGAAATGATGGTTATTAAACTTGCCATTGTTTTTCCTCTGTCAGAAGTTGCGTGGTCCACAGCAGCATGAAAGAAGGCAGAAATCAAAAAGCTTCTCTCAGCAGAGAGATAAAGAAATGAGGGAAAATTGCACCTGTTGCGTGCCATGCAGCCACTGAGGTTACAGAGTCTCTCACAAGGGAAAGCTATGGCAATACCATTTATCACTCAAGTCGCCAGGGTCCTTAGGATTGTTGCCCGTTTCCTCTGGCTCTGCTTTAAGAGCAGCCAAGCACACACTGAGATAGATTCAACAGGTGACCCTTTTCCCAGTACTTTTATCTTCATGCTAGGAAAAACATCACCTGCCAAATGTCTCAGGCGGCGCTTAAAAGCCCAGGAAGGTAGTAACTCAAATTGAAACAAGGACACTCAAGGAAGGTCGCCACCTTTGTCCAGCAAGACCTCATCTCTTTACATTTTATGGTTCTGCGACAAGTAGAAGTTCAACAGCTATAGCTTTTCTCAGTATGGAATTGAAACAATGGTGGCTTCACCAGTTGAATTTCTGTCTGTCACAACACAAAAGCCATGCGGGGGGATGTGGCTTCAAGAGGGCTAGATGAATGGATCAGAGTTCACGGGAATTCCTGTCCACGAGTTAATCAAGTGCTTAAATGCACCGGATGCCATTCAAACCGCCTCTGAATCTGTCGCCTTCCCTCCTCCCAGGGCCCCCAGGAAGCCCCCTCGGCACTTCTCTTCTCGACCCTGCTTCGGCAAGGCCCTCGTCTGGTCATTCGTTCGAGCGCGCTCTTTCCCTGCCGCCCTAGTACAGCAACAGCGCGGCGGGACAAGGGACATCCCAGGCCGGGGAAGCCGGTGGAGTCCGCAGATGTCACCACCACGAGTCTTGTTGCGGCACTTCCCCGATCTCCAGCTTCTGCCACAACCCCGCCGGGAGCCTTGACGCTGTCCCAAGCCTGCCTCTCTCTCTCATGATCTGCCGGCGAAAGGAGCGGTGGGGCGAGGATGGCTCCCTTCCTGCCTTACCTGACCCGGAGGGGCGGCTGGACCCAGCAGAGCAGAGGCTCCCTGCGTGGAAACTCGCCTCAACCCGGAAATGAGCGAGAGCGGCCGGAGAAAGCTGCGCTCGAACTTTTCTCCCCCTCACGCGCGACTTCTTCGCCGTCGCCCTGCAGGTGCGGAGGGAGGTGAGGCGGTGGAGGCTGCCGCCTGGGGGCTGGAATCGGAGGGAGAAAAGGCAGCCCGGCGGCGCGTTGCCAATCAGGGCTGGTTACAAACATCCTGCTCGGCTCGCCGCGCCGCGCCGCGCCGCGCCGCCAGACTTCTGCCCGCTCGGGCCCGTCTAGTCTCCTGAAGTGCCTTGTGCTGGCCAACTGACGCCCGTCGTCGCTCCCCCGCAGCTCTTGCACGCACGCACACGTGAAGCCGTCTGGACAAGGGATCGAAGAAACGGGGATCATCTGAAGGCATTGGCCAAGCACGCTCGCTAACCTTGAAAACACCCGCCAACCAGTCCGTTTATTGTTTTTTCCATCACGCTGCATGGAGGGGAAGAGAGCGCAGCCGTGGGGCGGAATGCCTGATCAGTGGAAAAGAATCGATCCTCCTGCAGAATCCAGAGCGTTTGGAGACCGTTCACTTGTATGAGCGGACTCCTGTTTACACACGTGCCGTAAACAGATAATGTTGTTGGTTGCTATGTTGTTATCTGTCTTCCTTGAAGTTTCTAGTTTTCTTAATTGAATGTGAAAGCTGAAATGTAAAAGAATGTGAATGTGAAAGAATTGACCACAGTGTGCAATCCTATGCATACTTTCCTGGGAGTAAGCCCCATTCCATTGAACACAGTGGGACTTGCTTGGGAGTAAACCAGCAAAGGCTTTTACTGCTAGTGTCCAGTCCACCACCACCACCACCCCAATGTTATCATATAACCATGAGAGCTTGGAATATGGTTTTTAGCAAACCAACCCTAATAAATATGTATTTGTCAAGATTTTGTTTGGCATAATTCATAAATTTCTGAGTACTGTACAGTATTTACAGACAGTTGGCATTGGCAATATGTCATGTGATGGCACTTGGCCTGGATGCCTTTAAAAGGGGATTGGACAGATTTATGGAGGAAAAGTCCATCACAGCTTACAAGCCATGATGGGGATAAGCAACCTCCTGGTTGTAGGAGTAGGTTTTCTTTGTGCCAGGTGCAAGGGAGTGGCGACAGGTGTCAGGTGTCTTGTTGTCTTGTGCTCCCTGAGGCATCTGGTGGGGCCACTGTGTGATACAGGAAGCTGGACTAGATGGGCCTTTGGCCTGACCTAGCAGGGCTCTTCTTATGTTCTTATGAATGAATATGAACTAGAGATTATTACCCTGTGGATTGTATTATTACTCATTCATATTGGAAGATCTAAAAGTTATAACAGTCATAGAGTCTCAAGTTATGTGCACAGATGAGGTACACTGTAGTAAGTGGTAAGAACTTCATCTTTTGCCGTTGGTTGCTGACTGGTGGCAATAAGAGGGAGAGAGAAGACAGCACAGCCTACTCCCTATGTTTGACTGGGATCATCAACCACCATTTGGTTCCTCCCGTTCTAGAACAGTCTCCTCTGTGGCATTCTACTTGGTCATTATGTATCTTGAAATTTGGCTTGGTTTTTCCCCCTTCCTTAATCCCAATCCATTCCTTGTTCCTTTTGTACTGTGTCTATTAGACTGCAATCCTATAACACAGTGGTTCTCAAAAGCACCGGGACCCACTTTTTAAAATGACCCACCTAGCTTTACGAGACTTTATAAAAAGGTGATCTAGAAATAAATATATATATTTACAAGTAAAGAGCTCAGCTGCTTGCAGGGTAATTAGCAGCTATCTTGCAAACTGCAGGAGCTCAACTCTTTGAAGGGCAATTAGTAGCTATCCAATATCTGAATAGCCTCAGGGCTTGTGGCAATTACTTATCTGATCTTTCCATCACCTGGGACCCACCAGAAATCAGGTCCCGACCTGTCTCTTGTGAGTTTTTCTTCCTAACATTTTGCCCGTATCTATGACGGGCATTGTCAAAGGCGGGGATGACAACAACGACAATGAGGCTTACGTCTGAGTAGACATGCATAGGATTGTACTCTTAGATTGTAAGATGGCTGGCAAGGCCTGTGCCATTTTTCAGTTTCTGTACAATGCCTATAACATCTTCAGTGCTTTGTGTATAACATCATCATCTGGGGAAGTTGTATATGTACAATCCTTTAGGTGACAAACTGTTAACACTGCAGTTCTAAAAGCATGGCATCAAAAACATTTCCATTGAAATAAATGTAATTTGGGCAGAATTTACAAAATCAAATAATGCAAAAAAAAAATCACTTCTAGGTGACTTTTACTCATCACTTTTCTATGTTGAAGGCTGGGGTTTGCCAGCATCTGTCAAATTCATCCACGTGACCAAGGAGAGGTCCAGGGGGCTGGGTTGGGGTTTCCTGCTGTTGAATTAGGGCCAGGAGGTGAACAAGGAAACTGCAAGATGTACATGCAGCTCCTGTTGCATATATACACCCTTGGGTAAAAATGCCTTAAGTAAATGATCCTAGCGACGCGAAGGATTAGTCTAGGTGGGAGGTAGCTTGTCTTAGAATTTTATTTCATTCTGCCTCTAATTTCATTGTCATTCTGTCTCTATCGTAGTGCCTGCTTTTGCCTAGTTGACCCTGGCCTATTTTCCCTTTTCATTCTTCTCTTTTCAAAAATAGAAATAGTCTATTAAAAACTCACTGTCTGTTTCATTCAGCAGAGCAGAGAGCTATTGCCCCTTGTGCTCTTACAAATCACTTATTGCTAATGCTACAAGGTCTTGCATTCCCACAATCTTGTGCGTGGGATCGGCCAGGTCAGTTGGTTCCCTGGATGCTTCTTAGCAACCAACTTTTGTGCAGGGAGCACCCTGATGATTGGGCTCACCAAAGATGGAAAGGAAGACTGGAAAGAGTTACCCCTTTTTTTGTTTTTGTTTTTGTTTTTTTGTCATTGACACTTTCTGTTCTGGGACTGTCTGTGCCATGCTAACAGTCACTCCGGACAATATCTGTGGGTGCGTGATAAGCAGGGCCGTGGACAAAATGGGGTTGCTGTGGATAATTCCCCAGGTCCCCAATATTAAATGGGGGCCCCAAGTATGGTTGCCACCTGGCCTTTGACTGTGTCCAGGGTCAGACACCCTATGGGATCCAAGCAGGAACGACTTGTGTGGCTCCCAAGTGCCCCAAAGCACGTCCTGGTTGCTGAGGTCACTGAGACACTTCATCCAGGAGTGGGAAGGCCAGTAGAGGATCAGGCGTGCAGGCGACAGAGGGCCCTTGTTAAAAATCTTCCATGGAGTCCACCCAAAATCTCTGCAGCCCTAGTGGGAAGGTCAGGTGCACAGGCAGTGTGCCTTGCTTCTCCCCCCCCCCCTTCCCAGCACCACACAACACACCACTGCAGCCTCGTTGTAGCACGGCCTTTTGTTAATCTTGCCTGTTTTGGCCTGGGTTACTCAGAAGTTGTCACCCACTCACCGATGAAGGTGAAAAGACTCTATATTAAATAAGAAAGGGGTGCATAGACTTTGTATCTGCCCAAGATACTATTTGCATTAAACATAGCAGTGTCTGGGACAGATATGTAGTAGTCTATGCACTTCTTTTAAATTGATTCTTTAAAATGACAGATTTTCTGAGCACATTCTTTAAATGACAGTTTTTCTGGTAATAGCTACCCTAACTATAAGGCCAGTGTGAAAGATGCTCAGCTGCTTGTGTGTTGTTAAGTCTCTTGGGATGTGGCTCTGAATGCAAGAAGCCTGATGGCTCATTGGCGTCATGCCTCGGTTCCACGACAGGTAAACAAGCGAAGAACCGCAGTTTGGGTGAGCAACAAGCGGCCATCTCAGCAGGGCCTAATGGGCTGCTGAGTGGAGAACTGATGATCCCAGCAAGGAGTAGTAGTAATTGAGAGAATGGGATGTGAAACACAGTCTCTGATGGGGTTACAAGCCTTAGGGCTGCACAAGGTATCTTGGTACCACTAGGGTTAGGATCTCTCAGGGTCATCATTCTATCTTTGATCGGCCACTCCTCGCATTCCATTGGGTCACATCTCTTTCCTGAGAAGCCTGCACACCCCCACCCCCGGCCTTCAGTAGATCCCATCAGCTCCCAGGCCAAGCCAGGTCTAGGGGTGCAGATTATTAGATAAGAAAACAAACATCCAATAGGGTTAGAAAGTATTTTATTAGGAGGTATATTCTTTCAAAATAAATACTTAAACACATTTCCAGCAAAACATGGGGGGGGGGGGGGAGAGAGAAACAGGAGAAAGCAAAGCATCACAAATTAACACCAAACTTTCAAGTGACTATTAATGCTACCTGAAGATAGTGCCATGTAAATAATGTTGGTTGCTTGTTTCCTCGTGAATCTCATTGCTGCTTTGACTTCAGAGAAACACTTGCATTACTCACTAGCAAATGCTAAAACTGGTCCACAGGCTCACCCACCACAGGTTGCCCATAGATGTGCACAACAGAGTCTGAGAACTCCCGCCTTCGCCCCCCTCGAGTTAGAGACAGTTCTCAGGACTGAAATAAGACAAATGTATAATTAAATGGTTCTTTTTACAAGGCATAGGGCACAATCCGATCCTACTTAGGCCGCCGTTGTAACCAGCAGCCCAGCGAAAACGGGAGGCCCCAGAACTGAAAAGGGATTCAAATCCCCTTTGAATTCCCGTTTTGGAGGGGATTTGAATCCCCTTTCCGTTCTGGGGCCTCCCATTTTCGCTGGGCTGCTGGTTACAACGGCGGCCTAAGTAGGATCGGATTGCGCCCTAAATCACTTTCTCTATTTGGCATAATAGACTGCTTGCAATTGAGAGGGAGGACCAATGCACATCCGTGGAATAAGGAGGATACCAATCACTACTCCATCTGTGACACCGTGTTACCAACCCAATAGTTGCTACTGGATTTGTGTAGGCTGGACATAAGACTCGGAGGGGAATATCCCTTCAGGACAGCATCAACAGAGAGTGCTTGAAAGCTAGGCATTTGTTGTAAGGCACCATGGGAACTTGAGCACAATGCTATACTGGCAGATGCCTGCAATGAACAAGCCAAACTAGAGTTCCACTATGTAATCAGATGCCATTCTTCAGTTTCTACAACTACTGTATATAAAAAGCTGTGTGCCAACTCACGCAAGGCTTTACCCCATCAACATCAACATCAGCCTTTACCCAAGAGAATCTCCACCTGTGACAGAAATGGGCAGGGGACGTTGCTCCCTACTGGTGCTTTTTATTGCTGTGTGTAGCTTCTATTATCTGTGTTCAATTTCAGAGCAGTTTGGTCTTCATTAGAACTGGAATTAATCTAGAACATAACATTTGAATCAATTTCAAAATCCTAGATACAAAGTTTTGTGGATTTATTTTTTCATTTAAACAGTCCAGTGCATATTGTAATACTAAGGCTTGGCACAAACACCTGGATTTTAGTATAAATAAGTAGTTAATAAAATTAGATTTAAAACAAAAATTACCAGAAGGGTGTTGGGGGGTTAACTTTATAAACAAGCCTCTTTTATAACTCTGGTTGCTTTCCCAGCTGGTTACATGGATAGCTACAGAAAAGGCCTCTTTAAATTAAAACATCGCAGCAAAGAAACGCAGCAGAACAATCACTGTGCCTTAAGCAGCAGCTTACTACAAAAACGTCTACATTGTTGTGCAAGACATTTTAAAATAAGATACAGTGTTGAATAATTTAGTGGTTGGTTATACATACACACACGTCACAGGGTCACCTTTTGCATTCTTAGAGGCAACAAGTGACGTTTACATTATAAGCAGTTCTAAAATGGGTTTCTGCTTGAGCTTGGGATGATGGAGGAAATATATGCTTTTCCAGATATTTCAAAATTGAAAAAAAAAATTAAAGAGAGAACTTACTGTAAGAGGACACTTAGACAATAGTTCACTCAAACAGCATTGTTCATTCTCTGGCACGTAGGAGTGTAGAGACTCTGGGAATCTAAACAATCCTCGTCTTTGCTAAAGGACACTTACAAAAGTCTCTACTTGGATCTTCCAGCTAGAGCCTTCCTGCTTATAAATACTTACTGTTTTTGGATGAGGAGGAACCCAGGGCAACGCTAAATACTACTATCTGCTCCTCAGCTTTATGGGGATTCCTTCTTCCTCTACTGTCATATAGGACACACACTCTGTCATACAAGTCCTTGTATCCAACAGAATGAATCTCAACATACAGTTTAATAAATCTTTCAGTAAGTAACAGTATTTCTTCCTCCAAAGAGAAGTTATGTTTTGAGGTCAGTACCTCCATGGAACAGCACTTCAGACCGTACCTCAGTTCAATGCCAGGGGCCTCTATTCTCATTTTCCCCTGCACAAATAGCTGCTGGCTGTTTGCGCTTTGTTTTTTCTTGCCCAACACAAAATAAAGGCACACACCATGGCAAGAACTTCTCTAGAGTTGGCCCTCATTGACTTTAAACCAATATGATCTCAGAGACTGACCAGATTTAGATTCTCTGGTGCTGTGGATCTTTCACGATTAAAGCAAATATTTGCAGAGAGAGAACAGTGAATTCCTTGCTACCCACAGTGTTTACATAAAAGTCTAGGAGAATGGCTATTCAATTGGCCACACTGCCAAACCCTCACCACTCCCATCCTGCCTAGTCACAAAGACTTCACATTTTAAGAGCTCAGCTCCACTATTCCAAATTACTGTATTTAAAATTTGCTATTAGCTTAGTACAGCTGACAAAGCAGGCACTTGTGCTACATGAGCAATTAAAGACTGAAAGATTTTTCTGTTCAGTATCACCAAACTTATATCCATTGTACTGCCTGTTCCCAAACACACACTCTTAACAGTTCCATTACTCTAGACGTTCTGCTGATGAAAGCCATCATAGAAATGCTGTTTATTGGCCATCAGACTTCTGTGCATTTGTTTTTGTGCTACAGGTCAGTGCTGCCCTGATATTCACCACTTGTCTCCGGCTTAGGCAGACACAAAATCTATTAGATTCCACTCTGGACAATGTCACAATGTGACAATGAAGCACGTGTGGGATAGATTGTTTGTACTAAGAGAAGAACAGCAAAAGTACATTAGTTTGGTTAGAGAACAAAGGGAAGTCAACTTTTTGTCTAGTACAACTATACTAAATCCTCATTTGCCCCTACAGCACAAGAGATTTGTCTACAGTACAAAACGTGGAGTGGCAGGGAGGGTAGGAAAAAAAATCCTCAATCCCAATGAAAAAAGTGCTAGATAAATAGATGTGAAAATGACTGGTGGCGGTGCTGCTGCTTTTCTACTGCATTACAGATTTGCCATGCTACACGGTAGCATGCATGCGACAACAGCAGTGAAACATGAGCCAAAGCTTTTACCATTGGTTTTTAACTAAAATATATTTCGTTTTCTACATGGCTTTTAATCCTGTGTCAATCCAGTCGTTGTTTGTAATTGCTGGCCATGGAAGTTTGAGATCATACTTAATGTCACATTTGATAAGAGGCTACAGGAGGAGAGATGGCCAACAATAGCCAAATGGAGACATATGCCAGTCCATTGACTCAGAAAGCAATTAAATGCCCTTCTGGCTACATGGACCAAAGGAAACAAAGTCCAGGTTAACCACTCAGCATGGATAAGATCTATGGTTTTACTATCTTAGCAGGAAGGGAGGCTGAGATTCACTGGTCTAACATGCAGAGGATGCAAAGAAGGATGGATGTACCTTCACATTTGGTGTCTTTCTTTGACTTACTAGCTAACTCTTTTCCTTCTGTTCACACAATACTGTCATTCCTCCCAAAGCCCAGATCATCCATACTTACCAACACAACCACCTACAGAGCAACAACAGCCACAATCATGCCATGGTCTATTAGCTCCATCATTTTAAAAAGGAACCAGATTCACCGCTGGCACAAGTCGCGGTAGATTCCACAGACTTCATGACGTGCAATCCACGTGGATCAGCGCTGATTCTTGTCTCCAGGGTTGAATAAGTTCATGCCCCTTTGCAAGTGAAGTCAAATCAAATCCCTCCCTTCTCCTTCTAGGTCTACTTCCAGCAAATCAGATTAGTCACAAACCACTTTAAAACATACATTAGGCTGTCTTGTCTTCTGCATTTGTCTATCCTTCTCTGCATCCGTTCTGCAATAGTACGTGCTAAAAGGTAGATTAACTAAAAGGTATTGGGGGGAGAAGAAAGAGCATCCAAAATGCATGTTTTGTGTTTTGTTGTTTTAAATATAAATAGAAGATTTCAACTATTGAGATTGCAATATTTTTGTTTCAACCAAATTCCAGAGCTTCCAAAGTTCTCTCTTCTCCCCAAAGTAAAACATTCCCTTAGAAAGGGACAGGCCTGAGTAAAGCAAGGAACCCTAGTAGTGCAAGGATCTCATTTTACAGTTCTGTATTCCTAAAATTTGTATTAGAAGCAGAAGCACCCAAGAAGATTTACATGAGATAATGTGGGGCTGGAGAACAGTATCTCTGTTGAGGGTTGAAAACCACAGCCTGACTCTAATTCAAAATCTGGTCTGGCAGTCAGTCTAGGCTGCCTTACTTTTACTGTTCCACAGCACAGACAATAGAAATCCCAGGAAATTCAACACAGAGACACACACAGACACACACTTTACAATACTGATCTAAAAACAAATGTGGTTAAATACAAAGAAATGACAGAGTGCTGATTGTGTCCTAATCTTCTTATTTAAAACAGCAAGTTCAAGATCACACCTCCTAGAGGTACCCCAAATGAAACTCTTACAGTTCAGCCAAGAGAACAGTCAATTGTGCTGCAGTTGCCAAATACGTACATGTCCCACCTTGAAGATTGATGCCCAACACACCAAAGTGAGTTTTAACACTGTGCCAGTCATCTACTCAGTCATGGCACAATGCCCAATATCAAATCTCTTTCTGTGTATGGGGAAAAAAATCCCTTAGTAGATGATAAGGACTCCACTAGGAGGCTGTAGAGATGCACAGTCAGTCCACCCTCCCTCCCCTCCTCCTTGCCCAATCTCTACGGATTGTCTCAGAAGAGCTGGAGGGTCTCTTGTGTGCAGTCTGCTGGTGGGTGCCTCATCTGCAACCCTTCTGCTGGAAAGATGGAAGCCTGCAGGTCCACGTTGATGCAGAACAGCCCCAGCATCAGCTGACGCTGGTACTCTTCCCATTTTGTCATAACGTCCGTCAGGGAGAGGTTGCCCCGCAACCACTTGGGCAGTGCCTCCCCATAACCAATGCTCAAAGGAAGAGGCAAGCTTTGGGTCTTTCTGAGTTCAAGATGATAATAGAGCCTGAGAGAGAAAGAAGAAAACGATCAGTTTGTAATGCTATATCTGTCAGCAGAGCTTGACACATTAGGGCTCCCAGGCTAGAGAAGAAGAAAGAAATGAGTGGGGGGGGGGGGAGAAAGGGAGGGTGGGAGGGAGGGAGATAGATACACATCCCATCACAATTTCTCCTCTGCATCATACCAGTATCATAGACTGCTATGATAGAGTACAGAAAGCCAGCAGAACAAGCCAGGGCCAAGGTAAGATGGCAGACAAGCAGAGCTTCCAGTCTCCCTGTGTACCTCAATACTGACCTTTGACACCCTGGCTATCCTAGTCATACCCTTTGCTAGTCTCGTCATTGGCCCATGAGCAGAAAGTGCCACTTGAGCTGAATTAGGTTGAACGGAAACTTTGAGCCTCCAGAGTCCCCCGGTTGGTGATCGCCACACAGCTGTGTTGCACTGAGTCTGAGAAAGGGAGTCAGGTGTAGACATAAGAATGGTGCAAGTCACAGAGTGGACTGCACTGTGACAGACAGAGAGTCCTTACTCATGCATGGAATCCATGCTAACCACTCTTGTAAAATATCATCTTTATATAGCCACCGCCACCAAGTGCAACTCAATCATGTGTGACTTGACTAAAATCCATCAATCAGAAGTTGAAATTGTAATAATTTACTGCGCAATCCTATCCAGCTCCCCCACTGGTGCAACTCGTGGCGGAGGGCAGGAGGCTTTGGAAGGGAAAGGGGATCTTTAAAGGGGATTTAAAATCCCCTTTCCCTTCCAAAGCCTCCCGTTCTGCCCTCCCCCACTGGCTGCACCAGTGGGGGAGCTGGATAGGATTGAGCTGGCGTTCTCTCGTGATCAATATTGTCACAGGGAAAAACACAACCAATAATTTGGAAGTAGCTTCAAGGGACCCATTTTGAACATAGGAAGCTGTAAGTCCAACCATTTGATACATCTAACCATCCTGTTTTACTCTGATGAAAAGCAGGGGCTCTCCAGGGGCTCAGGTAGGGGATTTTCCCATCACCTGATGCCACCTGATCCTTTACCTGAAGATGCCTGGGATTCACCTGGGATCTTCTGTATGTAAAACAGGCACTCTAGGACTGAGCGATAGTCCTTCCCCATAGTTTTGAAACCGTAAGTTGATTCACACAGAACATTTTTATCTATACAAGCCAGCCTTCTCTTCTCTGGGTACACACAGGTCTTCACAAATGAATGTGTGACCTGGCAGGCCACAGGAAAAAAAAACCTGTTTAAATGTTTCCTGCAAAGGCAGGAACGTACAGCCCAATCCTGCGTAAGGATTTGTGGTCGGTCCCTAGGGCCAGCTGCAGGGTCCTGAGCCCTTCCCGGGCTGCTCCAGTGTGGTCCGGGGACTCCTCGGGAGAAGACGACGTGTAGGGCTGCCCGGCCCCAATGGGCCTCCTCGGATGTACATCAGCTCTCGAGCCGACATACATCCAGGGTGGTGGGGTAAGGGCGGCCCAGGTCGGGAGAGGGCTGGGGATATCGACAGAGCTCGCCGCCGATACCCCCGCCCCCTCCTGGCCCAAGCCAGCCAACAGCCACCCTCCCCCGCCCCTGCACTGACCGGTGCAAATCATACCTGCACTGGTGGCTGCACTGCAGGGTCGGTTGGGAAGCAGAGTAATAGTTGCTGGCCTCCGCGCCGGTGGTCCTTACTTCCCGGGTGCCAAAAACAAGCTTTATGGTGCATTTACGGCACACGGCACCTGCGCAGCGCACGCTCTGCAGGTGCAAAGTTACGGCGGATTGGGCCGTTATTTAGCATCTACTAGTCCAGTTATATTTGTACATGTGAGCACATATCCAGGGAAGGTCAGGATGGTTTACATGGACAACGGACAAAAATGTATTGTGTTGACTGCCAAAAAGTGATTGGGAGTATAGTGAAGTCCCAAGGTGGGACTATTTAAGTTGCACTGCTATCTTTTCAGCCTTACAAGAGGGATCCTATTCCCCCTTCCTCCATAAGGAACAGCCTGCAAATATTCTTATTTCAGGTTTAAAACTTGATCCAGAAACAGCTCTTTGGAACACTCGGTACATGGAAAGGAAAGGCCTTGGGAAAAAAACAAACAAAAAGATTGTAGTGGTTCCGTTTTCTCAATATATTTTCTTCGGAATAACTCTGATTAGTTATTAATAACTATGATTTCACAGTCCATTTCTAACATTGGGAACGGTGAGGTTTGGGTTCTGTCCAGTACTCCTTGTTGTTCAATTTTGAACAACAACTCCTTGTTGTTCAACCTTTAGTAGGTAGGGAAGCCGATCGCTGCCACTGCCACACACCTGAAAAAGCCACATGGCAGGTGGCAGTCCAACCCCCTTCCTTCTCACCTTGCTCTTTTCTCATGTAGGCCTTTAAACAGAACAGGAAGTAGAAGGCACTCTGGGAGTTCCCACACCTTCCGTTTTGTTGGAAAGGTCCGCACGAGGAGGTAGCAGGCTGCATCATCGCCTTCTGTGCAGTTTTGGGGGTGGCGGCGGCAATGGCAGCGGGGCTTCGTATTGGGCGGCAGATCAACTTGGCCATCCCTGCTCCCAATTCACCAGTTATACAACCCATTATATTCACTAACTATATGACACATAATTTACTACTTGTATGGAAAATTCACCAATTCTAGAGCACCAATTGTATTCACCAACTCTATGGCAATTTTGCATGCTGTCCTTCCCAATGTTGTGATACTCCCAGAAAAACAAAGGGAAATAAACTATCATACCTGGCTGAGAGGTGGCTTCCTAATTTCTTCTTGGCTCTTCTCATGAGATAGTGGCAGACTTTCCTTGTCTGCTCTTTCATCCACCTGATGTCCTCGGGAACATCTGGCAACCATTCAAGCAATCTGGTAATACATACAGAGAAAGTGTTACCTGCAGCAGGAGCCACTGCTATACTTCAGGCATTAATCAATGAAGGAGTCATGCAACAGACCCATTTAAACTCTTAAAGGGTCAGCTCAGAATTGCCCCTTGCATCACTGGCTGACATCTATAGACTACAGTGTCCCAAGGAGATGTGATAAGTGTTTCGCAAGTGGTGCCACAAAAACATTAAAATAGCATTGGCCAATAGAAACCCAAGATGCTTTTAAGTCAATATCTTCTGAAGAGAATGTGCGATACTCCATGAGACTTTGAGGGTTGCAAGTGTGGTAGCCAATACAATTTATTAGTTCCCATCTCATATACACACATGCTGCTCCTCCCCCATAGTGCTATCCCATGCAATTGGGTGTATGTGTGCACACATGCATGCACACACACATCAAAAACATAAAAAACCTGTTTTAGGCTGCAATCCCATACACACTTATTTTATTTTATTTATTTTTCACATTTTTATACTGCCCTTCCTCCAAGGAGCTCAGAGTGGTGTACATATTTCCTCCCCTCCTTTTTGTCCTCACAACAACCCTGTGAGGTAGGTGGGGCTGAGAGATAGTGACTGGCCCAAGGTCACCCAGGAAGTTTCGTGGCTGAGCGGGGATTTGAACCTGGATCTTCCAGGTCTAAGTCCGACTCCCAAACCTGGGAGTAAGTCCCATTGAACTCAGTGGGGCTGACTTCTAAGTAATCATGTACAGGATTGCACTGTTAATCTTGTTTGTAAGCTGCCTTGACCTGTCTTATGGTGGGAAGGGCAGGATATAAAATTTCTAACAAACATTCTTTCCCATGATGAGTTTCAGAAACAGGTTAAAAACCTACCTGACAGTGAAGGAGACAGCAGACTCGAGCGGAAGAGTGTACGGGAGCATCAAGGTAGATGCTAGGCGTACGGGTAACAGGTTGGAAAAATCAGTGAAGAACCCCCTCCTCTCAGCACACGCTTCCAAAAGGGCTGAAGACAGAGACCATGGGTTATTCAACAGTTCAGGGGGGGAAACAAAGCAACATACACTGAGACCGTCCAATTTTTAGGGGGAAAACCAATATTAAGCTCTCTCGTGAACACGTCCTCGGCTCCAAACACCCATCTAAGAGGCAAGGCATACAAATATTGAACTTCATCCAGCTCACAAGAAGCAGTCAAAGTTATCTGTGGCTCATCTTGACCACTCCGTGATACTTTCAAAAGACGCATAATTAGTCTGTGGAAACTGTTACCACAAGGTGTGGTGACAGCCAAGAGCCATTTAAAAGGGGATTGGATAAATTCATGACAGATGTGTCTATGAACAGTTGCTAGTCATGATGGCTATGTGCCACCTCCAGAGTACCAGCTGTGAGGGAGCGATGGTGGGAGTGAAGTCTGCTTTCCTCTCCTGCTTGGGAGCTTCCCAGAGGCAACTGGTGGGCCATTGTGGGAAGCAGGATGCTGGACTAGATGGGCCTTTGGCCTGATCCAGCAGGGCTTTTCTGATGCAAGTCACCAGTATGCCAAGATGCCTTTGAAATTTTTTAAACCCCAAACCAATTTTTGAAAAGAGAAGATGCTAGCACCAGGGTCCCAGGGATTCTGAAGTCCTAGAGCTTGTGTAGATTCTCAGTAGTTACAGTAACTTGTATTTGAGATTCCTCCCTTCAGCTGTAGGCATAATCTAAGGTAGACACTTGTGGATTTCATCCATACTGAGCGCTATGAGCAACCACTGGCAAGATCTACCAGACCCGTGTCAGATGCTACCACAGGAACACGAAATTGGAGTCACTCACACTTCTGAATGTCAGGCAGTTACTGAATGTCCAAACCAGGTCAAGGGCTAGAGCAACTCCACACCATCCTTGTAGCCCCAATACACCAAGCGCAAGGACGAAGCAGCTGACTCGTTGGGAAGAGCATTTGGGTTCTAGAGCAAGCGGCAAGGCCTCTCCCCTCTCATTTTAGCCTCACTCTCAATAATCATGTGGTCGTTAGGTTAGGCTGAGAAATAATGATTGGCCCAAAGTCACCCAGTGACCTTCATTACGGAGTGGGAATTTGAACCCAGGTCTCCCTGGTTCTAGTCTAACACTCTCACCATTACACCATACTGGCGCACTAAACCAGACTGCCTACCTCGTGCACTTCATACATGTATTCACAGGCTCCTAAATTTGCTCTGAACTAACAGTGGTTGTACTAAACAGCTAAAACCAATGCAACTGTCATGGCTTCCTACAAGGAGTCCTGGGAAGAACTACAAGTTACCTGTGCACTAGAAAAACTCAAACCCTGCACACAGACCAAAAGGAAGATGTACACAGACTGTGCACGACTTGGGTCTTCCAAATCCAGAGTTCTTACCTAACCTCTCTCAACATTCTCCTTTCTCCCAATTTTTGGCCTAGGTAAAATCTAAAGCACTATAAAAGCCCTATAAAAAGGTCTTAGATGAGAAGCCTGAACCAGACCTGGTCACAGCAGAAACTTTCCCACTGGTGAAAGCACATACCCTTGTTCAGCTCAGGGGGCAAGTGTTCAAGAATGTGGTCTTCAGCCTCTGCCAGGGCAGCATTCTCTGCCAATTGACTATCTTCTTCTCCTGCCTCTTCGTCTTCCGGGTTCCTCTCCCCTGTGCTATTTTCAATAGCCAGCAGAGGGCGGGTGGGACTTCGGTGGAGGAGACCTGAGGAGGGAAGATAGGTGGTTGAATTGTTGTGATTCAGCCAAGGAAAACATCAAAATAACTTTGCTTGCTGGGTGGTTACATTTCTTTCGTAACCCACACTATGAAAGCTGCAGTCGTAGCCTGTCGGAGTAATACGAGCCTGTCAGAGAGATTACAGTATGTCCAAAAGGGAGGTGGATAATTGTGTTGCATCATAGAAGATGCTGGATGGCTGCACAGCCCCTACTATAGGGCAAGAGGGTTTTCAAAGCCAACCAGAGGTGGCAATATATTGATTCTGCTTTGTTTATGGTCTGATAGGAAGCATCACGCTACAGAGGGCTTTGGTTTTTTGTTAACTAATTTATATGAAAGGATCCATCATTTATCTCCACTTCTGTACACAGTAAGCTTCATTACTAATCCTTTTAAAGGCATCTAGGCCAGGTGCCATCACCACATCCACATCCCACAGATTAATTACACGCTGGGCGAATACTTTTTTGGACATTTTTGGAAATGTGTTTGTTTAATATCAAAACCTAATTTACGCTAATTTTTGGAATAATGCAGTAAAACTTCCCGCACGCTCCCGCATGTTTGGCTGGCAGCATAGTCGAGTGTGGTGCCTGGCAAGGTACTGTGCAATACAACAGTGATGGTGTTCACAGAGCTGCCGCTTACCACTTTCCTTACGCAGCATCTTTGCTTTGGAATTCCTGTATTTCACTCCTTCCCAGTAAGTGTTAGCATTTACATCCAAAAAGAGTTTTTAAATAAACAATGTTTATTTATTTAAGATGTCTTTACTGTTGTTGTTTTTTTCTTTATTAACTTTTTTCTTTATTAATGAGTAAGGTAAATGAATAATGGCAATCATAAATGAACTATTTATTTTATGATGTAGACCTATGACATTTCCCCATACCTTATAATTTACATACATTCTTTTGGTAAAAAATATTTTTAATTTATGCATTTTTGAGATATGTGCTGCTGTTCAAAAACTAACCCCCATGTAAAACAAGAAGCAAAATGAGAGGTAAAACGTGAATAATATAGTAAATAAGCTTGTTGCACTACAGGCAATCCACCACAAGGTGACACTGCAGACATAGACAATTTGCACTGGCCACAACAGACTACATAGGAACAGGAGACTTGGTGAATGCAGGAGAAAGTACTATCAGAATGTCTATCAGGGTCAAAAGAAAAAAGCCATAACACACACAATGCACTGTTCTGTTCTTGAACATATCCTGTTAACTTCCATGGAGTTTATGCAAGAGAACTTCCTGTGGATTATGCCCAACAGCATTTAATCATTTGATTTTTGTCTGTAAACCGCTTTGTGAACTTTTTGTTGAAAAGCGGTATATAAATACTGTTATCATTATTATTATAAATACTGTTATTATTATCATTATTATTCCCTCTTGGTGCTCTATGCACAAACAGAACAAGAAACCTTATTTTTCATTTCAAAGAGATTGCTTTAATTTTGACTGTTGGCACAGATGTATATAAAGCTCATTGAGTTATTCAAAGCTTTTCCAATCAGGCAGACGTGGAAAGGGGATTCAGGTATGGACTGATATTTGTAGTCAACAGGGTTATATAGGTACCAGGCGTGGAGCTCTCTTTCCATTTGGCCTGATGAAAAAGAATCTATGCCCTTTGAGAGCTTGTACCATTAAATCAGACCTTTGTCCCCAAAGGGGACCATATGAGTCATATTGTAGTGCAGGTTTTCTGCATAGCTACAACTGGCTACGGAGATGCAATATGGCCCTTCCGTTTTCTTTACTGTGTACAGACAAGGCACAGGAAACCCAACAAAGCAGAAAAGGGAAGTATTTACACAGGAGTCACTGCAGCAAGGGGATGCCACAACAACAAGGACCATGGGTTGTTGTTTTTTAAACACACTTACCATTCTTCTTCAAAAAGTACAAAGCATCCCTGTATCCCTGCTTGCACATGTCCTGCAGAACCTGTGTAGACATAAGACAGAGCACAGGAATTTAGGGAGCAGCAAACAAGACTTTGCCTACCAGGTTTCAGTACAGGATGAGGCATGCCTGTTTCCTGCTATTGCCATCCCAACCCCAACAATGTGTTCTGTTGCAGCAACACCAGGGGAAGGGGGCAGAAAATGGCATGGAATGGGGAGAACGTCGGAAGATGCACAGCACCATTTTGGATCCTCCCCGAACTGGCTGCAAAAGGCTTGTCAAATGGATGCAAATCTAAGTATGAACTATGAAGGGTGAGGACGCACAAAAATGCATAGTTGGTCAGTGAAGCATTGCCACTGTACTACCCCTGTGCAGGAACTGGAAGGAATATTGTACAGTTAATTAAAATGGTCTCCTCCTACCACTCCTGTTGAAAACAGGAGGAGGAAGGAGGATAATGGTGACACTTCACTCCAGGCAGTGGTGCCAGAACAGTCTCTCATGCACTGGGGTGCAGCGGAAATAGGACCGTCTACAAGAAGAAACAGCACAGACAGAGGACTGGACAATTTACAAGATGGGAACACCTGTATCAAAAACATGGGAGGCTTTTTGCACTGTATACATCTATGAACATATGACTGCCCAACAGCTGAGGAGGTCCTGAAAATTCACTAAGCACTACATGGCTACACACTGTTTGCCATGCTCCTTTCACAAAATGTCTCCCATGCAGTGTAGTAAGGCTGTCTGATTGGCAGCAGCAGACCAACCTGAGCAGCACAAACTATGCCACCCTCTCAATGCCCTCTGAAGAATGAAAGTGAGTGTCCAAGTGTCATAAAGTGCACTGATTATAATCCGTATGTCTATTTGTGACTGTGTTATTTGTTTCTAGAAAGAAACATGTGCAGCTGTTCATTAAATGCCGCTCGCCTGAGTGTCCTAAGTCTGTGGCAGAACAACAATGAAGCCCATGAAGAGTAGTAGGTCTTTATTTATCTGCACCTGCAAATATTGCAGTCAGAAAACAAAACATTCTGCCAGTGTACTTAACTCATGTTACATTTTGAATTTGTCCCAGATGGAAAACTGGAGTTTTTAGCAAGCAGAGATTGGAGTGATTCAGGGGTAGGGAGGACGTTTAAATATTTGGGTGGCTATATTCGTCTGTGTAAAGGGGGAAAAGGATGAGGGGACAAAAGTCACAAAACGAGTCATGAAGAGGTGTGTAAGTTTGTACTTACACCCTACTCGCTGAAAGCAATACTCTTTGAGTTTCTGAGTGTCCCCCCCCCCAAAAAAGGGCTAATCACATGCTGTCATGTTTAATCTCCATTGTGGTCAAGAGGACTAGAACCCTGTGAATGTCTATTCAATTCAAAACACATCAATACAAAAGTGAACTCCACTGCTGCCCAATAAAGACATTGTGGGCTCTTACCTGCGGCTCTGGTGGAAACAGGGCTTTGGAGAGGCGGTAGAGGTTGCGCAGATTGAACTGAATGCTGGTATTGGTCACTCTCAACTCATGGATATTTGTGGAACTGTCTCGTGGACAGATATCACTCTCTCCTGAGAAGGGGGACACTGTGATGGTGTTCTTCAGCTCATACTGTGGCAGGTTGTCAGAAATCCCTCCATCGACATACCGCTGGAATGAGAAAAAGAATGAAAGGAATAGTTAGGTTATTTTTCCCCCTCACACAGCTTCTGTGCTCTCCTGTTCTGTCCCCAATCTCCAGAGATCACTTATACGCAACTGCAAATGAAAGGACGTCTCTCTTAATAGTTGCTAAAGCGGAAGATCAGTTCAGCAGGCAACAACGCTCATCAAGCACTCATTTAGGTTCTTCTTCACACATTCTCCATACCCCCTCCCTTACATGGTTTTTGTTTTAAACTGTTCTGGAGCGCAGTATGTAAATGCAACTGCAACCAAGGCCCAGAGAGGGACGCAAGCAAAATGGATCATTTTTCATGTCATTGCAACTGCAAGCACCAAGAATCCTTGGACAACTCTTGTGATGCTAATTTGGTATCAGTGTAATTGCCAAGGATACAGTTTTAGCACCCTTACTAAGTCTACAGAGTTCTAAAAATAGAAAAGTTAAACAAACATGCACACATTTCCATGTTTTTTTCTGCTTATGGCATGTGTGGAAGATTTTTTGTATGTAAACATTTTGTTTCTCTGCCTTTGTTAAGGAAGTGGGATAGGAACATTGACCCACACAATGGGATGCTGGATGGGGAGGAAGAAATAAAGGGCAGGTGTTGGGCTCACCAATCAGAACTGGAAAATTTTAATTCAGAGAATTTTAATGAGAAGGAAACAATGAGGAAGGTTTTAAAGATAATAACAGAGATTATCAGATAATTTTAATGAGAAGGAAACAATGAGGAAGGTTTTAAAAGATAACAACAGAGATTATCAGAATTATGTCTAAATAAGCAAATCCACTGACACTTTTTCTAACTTAAGCTTTTAATAAGAGACGCCCATAAACTTTCAAGGTGTGGATTACAAGAATCAGGCTTAAAGTGGAAACCAAGCCTAGCACCCAGCACCAAGCTATTACAAATAAATCCACTAGACCAGTAAGACGATGCTGAAAACTCCTTATAGAAGCTATATTATGAGATTCATTATAAGATTTAATTACAACCAACAAAGGATTCTGGGGTCTTCTCTGGACTTCTCCAGGACACAGGCAAGCCCTTCTTCCGAAATATTCCTGTAGAATTTCATGCATCTGGTCTAACAGGAGAGTCTTTCCAGCTTTCAATCTGCTGACTTTTTACTGTGTGGTTATTTGGGAGACTCTGGGCTGCACTGAGACTGGCTAGAGACAGAGGAGGCTGCTCTGTGTGTAGTCTAGCTTTTTGTGTGTGTAGACAGACAGACCTAAAAGAGACTAGCAGGGAGGATGGAAGACTAGGATACTTCAAATTTGTCCTAAGACTAAAATAAGTGCAAGGACACGAGGAAGTACGTAGACATATCTCCTCCGAAACAAACAAGGCACAGACCACTTACAGAGGTTATTATTAACCACCTTATGTAACAAGAGCAAAAAGAAAAAAGAGAGTATCCTATCAGTTGCCTTTCACCTATTTTCTGCAAGGAACAAACAGTTCATTATGACCTTCTCTGCAAGCTCCCAGACCCCAGGAATGAAGTTCAACTGCATGACACCCTCCCTCCCTCCCTCCCACCATACACACCACACACACACACACACACACACTCCGAGGCAGGATGAGCTCATCGCTTGGAGTCACATTGGGCTGGCTGGACCAGAGGGTTTTTCCTGCCCTCCCCTGATTTATTGCTCTCTGGCCTGGACAGTTCTGGTTGAGCAATCCCCAGTTCCAATGGCACTAAAGTTAAGATCTCAAGGAGAGGCTGCAGTTGTGCGGATAGGCTGTATGCAATGCCCTCAAGTGAAGTGCAATCCGTGAATGTGACCGTTGGCTTGCTTCTAGAAAGACTGCATTCTTGGTGCTCAGAATACAGTGGCTGCATGAGAACTAATTCGCTAGAAACAGACAGAAGACTTTGAGAAAATGTAGTGTCAACATTCAGGAATCACTTAGGAACATAACAGCCTTTTCTACCTACTACTGCCCCATGTGCCACACTCTCACTGTTTTTAAGAAGGCAACGTCTTTGCCTTTCTGTTAATGGATTCCCCCCCCCTTTTCTGCATTGTCTTTCTTGTTCGGATACATTTTATTTAAAAACACCATTCATTCATTTTAAAAGCAGTTAACAGAAATCAGGCATAATCACCACCACTACAGCTGCATGTTGCACAAGTTACTATGGACATAAATGAACTTATCAAAGTTGCAACAGCAGAGGAAAAAAGTTGTCAGGGAGTGAGATGCAAAACAAATTCACTTTCTGTAAAAGTGGTGGCGACCCTGTGAGCTAGTCTCTGCCACCAAGGATATTGTCATCAAGCACATAGGCTGGAAAGCGAGAATGAGGTGCACCACAGATATCCTTGGCCAGCACTGTAGGTCTCCCTAGTCCAAAAGCTACAACACCACCCAACTGATCTGTGCCAATAAGGCAGCATGGTGTGCAGGCACTGGGGACAATAACTAGACAAAAATGGTTCCTCGGCTCCCAATTCTATGTACGAGGCCACCCAGCCCCAGAACATCACAGCAGCTAAAGCAATGGTAGCCAGAAGAGACACGACAGACACCACTGACTGCAAAGTTTCAATCCGAGCAGATTAAAAGGCATTTTTACCCAAGGGTGTATCTACGCAACAGGAATTAAATGTGTACACCTGTGGGCTGGGAGGAAATGGGTTTTAACCAATGATACCAAGAGAGCTGAGCGGCAGAGGTCAGTGGGGTGGTTATATGGGAGCCACAAATACCGCCTGTTTACTGACTGGCTTGTGGAACGAAAGGGGCTGGGCCAGCCAACCAAGGTTTGTGGAGCCTGTGCCTTTTGTCAGCAATTTCCACAGCCAGGAGAACAAAGGCATTCACTGACCGCACCTATAATAACAGAGACAGTGCCAGATGCTCTGAAGGATCATCTCCATAGTCGTTGCACAAAAGGGATTAAGTGCTCATCACAGCAAGACTAGAAGTCACAGGACCAAGGGTTGAACTTGCCAAAATCAAATTTCCACCCTCCGCACGGAAAAGGCTAATATTGCTTCTTGTCCATAGATGTGCCTGGAAGCAAGGCTGATTCCTCAGTCAGTCATAGGCCACTAGCTTCACCAAGCAAAGAGAGAGAGGGAGGGCAAGGTTAAGCTTGGAGCAGGCTAGAGGAATGAGAAGCACACAGTGTTTTCTAGCAACCTGTGTCCCCCCAGAGCCTGTTCCAAGACGCTCAGCACATTCCACTGTTTTGCTTAGTTTGGGTGGGCAGTTTGGTCCAGGTCTAGCTACTACACAGCGTCAATAGATAAGGCTTGCCTGCTATGTACGGGCACTAAAGAATTAGTCAGCTCCATTTCCTCTTCTGCCCTATCCTATAAGCTTTTTTCTAAGCTTGTCCAAGAGATGTCATGGAGAGAGAAGTGACAGCTGATCTTAAAAATGGGTGTGTATTTTGCAGAAGCAGATGCCTGTTCAATACTGTTTTCAACAATGAAATGAGGACGATAAAAGGAAATTCAATCTGGTAGCAATGGAATGTTAGGATTCCGGGTCTATCTGATTAAAAAAAAAAGCATGTTGGGGGGGGGGAGAAGTCCAGTCTGATCTCAAGTAGCACTCTAGTGAAGACAAAGCCTCATCATGAGAACATGACCAACATGACTGTAAACGGCCCATCATTTTGATGACTGTGCAGTCGTTCCTCCTCCAGCACAAAACACTGTACTTATGACATGAATGACTCTCATATTGCAGTACACACATCCAGAAAAACCAAAATCTCTAAGGAACTACTTACCACGCCTTGAAGGGTTGGAGGGATCAGGCCACAGTATACTGGGATGAAAGTGCTGCAAACACATGCCTGAGAGACAGAAAAGAAAAATTCAGTGAGAGCACTGGTCGATGGAAACCTTATAAATGTGCAAGGTTGCACTCACAAGTGTGAGAGCAAGATCAAATAAAAAGTGTCTGATGAAAACAAGTCATGATGACAGGACAGCCTTTTGGAACGAAAGCACACACAAGCCAATAGGCAGCCTCTTGGTACTTGCCTGGATAAGTTCCTCCTTGGAGTTGAACTCTGTCAATATGACATTCTCTCCGTCGGAGACCCGCGTCAATGAGATGCCCAAGCGTCCACTGGCCACCTCATGCCCGTTTTCTGGCAGGGTCTTGTATAGGCAAGCACGGATGATTTTCACCAAGTTGAAGGACGGATGCAAGGGTCCAAGAAACCTCTTCCGAGCTTCTTTAGAGACATGAATGATGTTTGCACCAGCCTCGCCTATGAAACAGAAAAAATCAGGCACGTTGAAGGAGTCATGCTGCATGACACTGTCAAGGGTTATTCTAATTCTCGGTCTATCGTTTTTTCTTTAGTTTTTTAAAAACTGAATACTGCATGTATTGAAGATGACTGTCTCCCAAGGCAGTCAGCAGAAGACACAAAGCTTTCAACTATTTTACTTCTTGAAACAGGATCCAGTTCTTAAATTGGTAGTACTCATGGCACGCAGTTTGACATATTCGTTGTCGTACCACAAGCCCAACTACGCTATGTTCACTGACAAGAAAGACTACGCTACAAGAAATGGAAGAGTTCAGTAAACCTGAAGCCCCACCGCACCTGCCTTTTTAAAAAGCTCTCACACAAGTTACCACCCCACCAGGAAGTAAGACTTGTCAGTGAGTCAGGATCCTTCCATGTGGAGGATTTTAGAACAGGAATGGGCCCCTAGGCATCTCTGAGGAACTTAGCACTTAAGTTATTATGAACAATGCGTTTCTATGGTCCCTGACCCCTGGATGAAAAGGTAACAGAGTCAAGATAACCTTCCCTTCTGACAAAATACAGGGGCAGGAAGGATGCCAAATGGATGTTAGTCAAAGAATAGATTGTGTGGATAGGCCTGGAAGAAGCTCCCCTTGGTACGCACACACAAGTGCGTGTATATATTAAAAACAACAACAACACACAAATCCTCATGGAGGAACACAGATTTCCCCAGAAAGAGTTTTTTAACTTGAAAGTGAGACAGACTTTGATTCAGTCTTTGGAGCTCTGTGGGAAAAGAAAAAAACACCCTCTGCTAAACTTCAGCAATGGCTTTCCCTGTTGGAACAGTTCCATCACTCTTTGTCATGCTTCAGAAACAAATACAGTACTGATATGAAGCAGAGCTCAGTGACTTCATTCTTAGCTGCCCCAGTAAGCTGGAGTAGGTCAGAGGCCCATCTTGGAGTAAGCAAAACAAAACAAGGGGACGCCTGTTTTCCCTACTTCCTCATGCACATTCTGGCCAGAAAACCTTGCTAAAGAAAACCTCTTAGGCTGGGAAGGGAAGGTGAGGAAAAGGTGGCAGATTCCAACTGCCAGCCCTTAGAATCAACCTAGTCTGACCTGTTAAGGGACACAACACAAGCCCTATTTGACATTCTCTCAGCTGTATCCATCAAAGTTGGGAGAACACATGACAAACTTACACGCAAATATCCCAACGAGTCTGTGATGCAGAGAACCTACTCAAGGATAGTGTTGCAATAAATGTGAGGAAGATTGCCCCCACCCCACTCCCATTTGTGGTGCTTGCCTTAGCTGCTGGAGAACAGAGGCTACAACAAGGTAGTGCATATTAATAAAGATGCTGCAGAACATGGGAGGCTTTAAGATAAGCACTCCCCAAAATGCATGACTGCTGACCAGAGGCGTCACTAGGGTTTGCGTCACCCGGTACGGTGGGTGTCACTTGGTGTGGTAACTCATGGGGTCACCCCCATTAACTTTATTTATTTTAATATACAACAGTACAGGTCACCCAACAAATCAGTAACCAACAAAAATACAGCGGTCAACTTGATGACATTCACACAACTGAATAAGAGTTCTGGCATTAACTCTGATACATAGAAATGAGAGCTGACTCATAACAACACCTCATTGGCTCTCAGAACAATCAGTCTCATCGGCCAGTTTTTAGTTAAGGAAATCCACTTTTGGCAGTTGTGTCTTCTTTTTCTGGTTATTTGGCCATCATAACCTTTCATAGAATGCAGAAATTTCAACACTGTTTGTTTCATTACATTCTGCATTGAATTACCTTTCCAATGATGGTATTACCGTATTGTCCCGAGTATAAGACGCACCTGATTATAAGACACACCCTTAAAGTTTGGTGCTATTAAATTTTTTTAATTAAATCACTGGCATTAAATTGCAACAGCCTGATTATAAGACGCACCCCTAGTTTAAAAACTTAAATTAGGAGAAAAAAGTGAGTCTCATACTCAGACCAATACGGTACTCATAAATACAAGTTTTCCAAAATGTTGGCCACTAGTGGTTTCACACACACCCTGAAGGTATCACCTGATGCAGTCTGCAAAACCCCCCCCCTCCAGTGACTCCACTGCTGTTGATATACTCATGGAATCTATTCATCATTCTTTTTTTCCCTTTTAAACTAGAAGGGATTTTATATCCTACCTTTCCATTAAAATGTTCCAGGTGGCTATTCTCAGCTATTCATTCTATTCACCCAGGATTAATGTCCTAATTTAGTACATGAGTCTTCCATTTCTAATCACTGTCAAGAAACATGTAGCTACATGGATACAATGCACACTTAATACATGCTATTACAAGCACACATAACCACAACTGAAAGCCTACCGCACTGTAGCAAGCTCATCGCCAGCCACTCTATGCTCAACTTGGGTGGCTCTTCTACCTAAACCATTTTGGTTTTGTGGCAGAGTAGAGCCAGCGGGTGGCGCAGTGGGTTAAACCACTGAACCATGAGCTGTCAATCGAAAGGTCGGCAGTTTGAATCAGTACGACGGCTCCTGCCAACCTAGCAGTTCGAAAGCAAGAAATTGCAAGTAGATTAATAGGTGCCGCGTCAGCGGGACAGTAACAGCGTTCCATGCACCTCTGTGTTGAGTCATGCCGGCCACATGACCATGGAAACGTCTTCGGACAGCACTGGCTCTTTGGCTTTGAAACGGAGATGAGCACCGCTCCCTAGAGTCGGACACGACTGGACTTAATTGTCAAGGGATACCTTTACCTTTATAGACTATTCTGCAGCCAACACCAGAAAGGAGCACATGGTATGGGCATCACAGGAGGCTGTGTGAAGTGTCTGGCAGTCATATGTGTGACCATTCCTGATGTAGCAGTCCTATGCATGGAGATACTGCCTTGGCATTCCCTCCTGCTTGGTGAGGCAGGAAGACCGATTTAGGTTTTTGGTTTCACAAATTAGGCTTGAATTGATTTGTCATGCCAGATGCCTAGGATCCCATGCTACAAGAAGTTGCATCCCTCACCCAATCATGCCCCTTCAGCAAGAGGTATTTCCCCTTTGAACTGGTTCCATCTGATCCACAGAAATGACACTTTAAGACACCACAAAGACCAATGTTTTTTTCCCCTTTGTCCCCTTGTAGATGTGAGGAAACATGGTGAAATAAGTCTAATAAGAGCTGAACTGGAACATTATTCAGTTAGCTCACAGTGTACAAGTTTCCTGTATGGTTTTAGAAAACAGTAGGTTTGGCATATACCACTTGATTCTATCTCACCCTCCTTTAATTGTACAGGGCACCAGATCAAGCCCTCAACACTCAAATTAATTCACTTATTAAAATATTTACAGAGATGTAACAAGACAACATGTACCGGTACTCCTTTCACAACAGCAGGTTTTGCTACTCTCAGCAGCAACATCCAGCAACGTTAAGGGTCATAATTTTTTCCTCTGTCAAGAGCACATAAAACCAGCAGATTGTGTTCGGCTTTTAAAGATGCCAGCAAATTCAAAAGCGGCCAATGTATGCACAGTACTAGGGCAAAGTTAGTTCAATTCTATCACCTAGAAAGAACAGTATTCCAGTGTGCTTTGAATTACTAGCATTTCATAAGATATAAATTAAATAAAGACCCACTGAAACCAAAGGGAGGCTGCCTGATGCTTCTCCAATTGATTTCCTGCTTTGGTCTGGTGGTTCCCCTTCTAATCAGCTTCTACTGGGGGCAGATAGCTTTTTACATCAACTGGGCATTGGGTGTGCTCAAGTGAATGACAGCCCAATCCTAACCAATTTACCAGTGCCGATGCAGCCATGCCAATGGGGTGTGCGCTGCATTTTGCGGGGGGGGGGGGGGAGACACGGAGTCCTCCTCAAGGTAAGGAAACATTTGTTCCCTTACCTCGGGGATGCATTGCGGCTTGTTTCCCCAAATTAGGACTAGCCTGGATGGAAAGGAATAACTCCACTTCAGATAGTTAACCTTTGAGCCCTCTGCAGAGGGGCTCTTGCCAAAATATAAACACAGTGCTGATGAGTAAGAGATCTCAGTTGCTTCATTTATAGCAAGCCCACCATCTTAAAACCTTGGCAGCCCAAAAAACCCCTAGAGAGGATATTGACAGAGCAGGTTTCAGGCTTCCTAGAAGAGAGGCCCAATTTGGAGGCAGTGCCAGAAGGGGATTGAGTTTATTCATATGGACTTTGGTGTATGTGACAGCAGTCAGGATAAATGACCATGTGTTGTAACCTTGAAAGATGCTATGTATACACACAAAATCTTGGCAGGAAAAACCTGGCAGTGGTGCTTAGAGAATCTCACAGAGGATTATCAATGGGAGTTAGAGAAGTCGTATAGGAGTGGGGCAGCTAGAGAAAGACACTTTTTAAGAGTCTATAATAAACAATCATCCCTACAATAACAAATTATTATTATTGCCACGTTTCTAGTATAAGGCTGGGGGAATACAGCATAAGAATGAGCGTTCACACGTCCATCCATCCGTCCCCCAGCAGCCTCCACATCCAACTCCCAGGAAACTCAAACATGTAAAAAGGAAAGGGTTTCCCCAGCCTCCTGAACTTGAAGCCAAGAGAGGCAGACAGAAGCAAATCGCCACCAGCTCTTCTGCCAGCAGAGGTCAATTTGGCTTGTAAAAATACTTGACTAACAGAAAACAAAATAATTGTCAGCTAAAGCAGATAAGATTGGACGCAGTGAGCAGCCACTGACGCGACTCACTTTCGAACTTGTGGCTCTTCTTGGAAAGGCTCCATCTCAGAGTAAAGGGCACAAGCCCAAGCCAAGGACATTCCAACTGCGCTTGGTATTCCAGGCCAGTGCACAGGGGGCATTTTAAACAGGAGAGGCATCAATCTCTCTAACAGGAATGTAAGACTACATTGGCCAAAATGTACATTCAGTTGCAAAGCAGCTCTCTCTTTATCTTGAGTTTGCTACACTCACACATGGCCCACATTACTCAGAAGGTGCTTTTTAGTGTCATGTGTGAAGACTCCGAGACTTCTCCTTATGAAGCCTAGGTCACTTTTTGCATTTTTCACATCTAATGAGAATGCAAAACACACACTGGCTAGTAATATACATCTGACTTTAAAAGACACTGTCTTCGGCTTTCTTTCACGTATTAAAAGAGAGGGCATTTTTATAAGGGACATTAACCATGCCTTTAAATCCAGAGTAGGTCTCTTGTGAACATTAATGTGAGCTAGAAAGCAAATGAGAGTCACTTTTAAACAAAACATATATTGTAGCCAATGTAAATTCTACATTCAAATAACAGGTGCAGAAAATGCAAAGCCTATTCAATGTAACACTTGTCAAAATGCCCTCATAAATGCACACAAACAACCTGTGAAAGGCACAAAGCATGCTCAGTGTAATGTGTGAGGAAACGCCCTCAACTGGGGAATACTGGCAGAAATGGAAGCCCTCCTGATTACAACGTTAGTAGTGCTGGCCTGGCCCTGCCACGTGGGCCATACAAGACGACAGAGTTACACCACTAATGGGGGTGGGACAAAACGCTTGTCCTTCAAAAGGCGAGGCTTGAGATTCGAGATGCCGATAGCAAGGCTTCACAGAGCTAAAGGCTGATTCACACTAGCCTTTTCCGGCGCGCATGCCCTGCTCTAGCGTCTGTATGTGCATCTAGCAGTTCTCTGAACGTTTGCCCGCCTTCTTGAAGAAAGCGCAGCTGTGATTTGGTGAAGAGAAATGCGCTTCTTTGATTGGTGGGTTGCCTAGCACCGCGAGCATAAACGCTAGCTTAAACGCGAGCGCATCAAAAAGATAAACCGAAACCATCTCTCCTGGCTGCGTCGTAAGCTCATGCTGCGTCAGACGCAAGCATGAAAAACGCACGAAAAGACCAAACGTTAAGCCAAAACGCGCACGGAAAGGGCTAGTGTGAATCAGCCTTAAGAGTGCCATCATGTAGACTACAGCCAGCTGTTTACAGTCAGCTCTGTGGTAGCCTGCCTATAGTTCTAGGTAGACGAAGTCAAGGGAGGCTATGGGGTGGAGATGGAAAAGGAACTGTCTTGCTCTTGGTCACCAGGCTAGATAGGAACAGGATCCAACCACCACCACCACCCGTGATAGGAGAAGCCACACCCATGGAACTTCAATTTTCCTTCAGAACAAACACCCCTTTTCAGTTATAGCCATCCTCCTCTATAAGTCATCATAGGAGCCAACCCCAATAGGAGGGAAGAGCTGTTCCCAAACAATGTAGATTTTTGCACAGATTTCTTCCATGCCCCTCACCATAGCACCCCTCTGTCCCTTCTCAGTTGTGCATGTTGCATTGTTGCGATCCTGATTGTCAACAGCTTGGCATTTTCCTTCAAGGCTACCATGACCCAATGGCTGGTTTCTCATCACCAAATCCCATTTGCAATCCGCTTTAGATTTACAGCCTTCCTGTTTTCATAAGATCCACATTTGTTCTAACCATCTCTTACATGAGGCAGGCGTTGTTTTTGTTGAACTTATTTTCACCCCTGCAGCAGATAGGTTCCTTTTCTGTGGGTACTTCAGGGGAAACCAATAGGGCCACCGACAAGAAGGTTTACGGCGCAATCCTGCGCAGGTTTGCGTGACTGGTCGAAATGGCTGGCTGCTGCATCCTGAGTGGATTGCAGCTGACGCAGGCCAGGCTCACTCATCCCCTTCCCCCAGTGTAAGCAGCGCAGGCCCCAATGGGCCTCCGTGGATGCGCATCAGCTAGCTAATTCGCTGGTGCACAACCAGGGAGGCTGTGTAAGGCCTGCTCGGCCTGGTTAGGGGCTTGGCGGGATATTGGCGCAACTCAGCACCGATATCCCCGCCCCCTCCTAGCCCAGGTCAGCCAGGTCAGTCCCTCGCTGACCCTGCCCGCCCTCCCCACACCCCTGCACCAACCAGCACAGCACTCACCTGTGTCAGTCAGCACAGGTCCGGGACACCGGCGGTGTGAGCGGTGCCGGCCTCCACACCAGCACTGCTTACATGCGAGGTGCCACAGTAAGCTTCCCCACCCCCACCTCAGTATGACCAGAAGTCTTGGAGAAGGTCCCACAATGCAGAACAGGAGGTGCTGTATTCTTTTACTGCTTCAGCCTGCAGAGGGACAGGCATGGCCTCCAGGTTGAAAAACTGGCAATCTTACTGTCCGCAATCTGCACCTCCCTAGAATGCCCTGCCTCACAATCCAGAAAAAACAAACAAACAAACAACAACTGAAGTCACAAGTCTTTGGGAAAACAGAAACTTTCCTCACTAGCGTTTATTTGGGAAACAAAGCGGCTTTGCAGGCATCAGGCATTCACATGACTATTGTCTCATTAAATTGTTTAAAAGGTATGTTCCTCATGGGTGTTGAGAAATGGCATGTACTAGAACAATTTGTTCTTCTGTTGTTTCCCCATTGCAGGTCTTTCTGCATTCATAGCTCCAAGCTTCTCCTCCAGCTTCTCCATGGGAGGAGGAAAGGGGGGAGTTGGCTTATGCGATTTCATGCTTCTTCTTGTTCTAGGTGTAATCTGGAATGTAAATACCATGCTCCCTAACCCTTTCCTGCCTTCCTACGCAATGAGTTACCCATATAATCAGAAAGGGCCTGTGCAAACATTTGACATACGGTGCTGCGCAAGCAAGCAGTTCTGCGAAAGAGGGTTCTTAGAAAGCCTGGCCATGAGCCATTGCCCAAGTTTCTTTCATTTCAGGCTCAGTCCTATGTGTCCAGTCTCAGAGAGTACAAAATTAACTAACACAAGGAAACTGCAGCAGGACAAGGACCTCAAGAACACCATTTCCCACTGTCAGGGGTCATGCATGGATTGCAGTGAATTAAAGCTTCTCCTTCGACAAACTATACGGATACAGAAAATTTTACAACGTGGCTGCCTAGATGAGCATTTGCCATCATGGAGTTAACATCTGGGAAAACAAAATTATATGCAATCAAACATTTTGGCAAATTGCTACATGTCTTAGAAGAGAGCACTGAAGACTGCTAACTAACAACAAGGACTTTCTATTCCATCAAGTTTGCACACTGGTTCATACATATGAAAAAGGATCAGAATTTGCAAGTCTAACCCAAATCACAAAGAACAAATTCTTGATAGATTAGGAAACCCAAACTAAACATTACCCAGCATAGCCCAGAATGATCAATACAAGTTTTCAGAATGACCCATTACAATGGAATACATGACGATGAAGAATATTTACACATCACTTTTCAACAACAGTTCTCAAAGTAGTTTACAAATCTAACAGGCCAATCCTACTTCCCTTGCCCACCGGCAGAAATGATGTTCCACCGGCGGAAGGGGTGAGGCCGCCTGTGCAATGGCTGGTGGCTGTGTGTGCAGGCCAGTAGAGAGACTACTGTCCACTGGTGCCGGTGAGTTGGCGGTGTGGATGGGTGGGGAGGATGAACAGGGACATTTCTGGGAGGGGTAGGGAGCGAGAGGCAATGGTACATATACTGGATCTTATCCCCTTTCACAAACCTCGTCTCCCCTTTTCCCTCCTCGGACACATGCCACCAAATGGCATATGTCCGGAGACCAATAGGCGACCTGAGGGCTTACTTGGAGGTAAGTAAAAATGTTTTTTTACTAACCTCCAGTTTGCCTTCAGGTCGGTTACGGTCATGGTCTCTCACTCACTCACACTCACACTCACACTCACACTCACACTCACACTCACACTCACACTCACACTCACACTCACACTCCAAGATGCAGCATGAACCTTTTTGGTGCAGCTGCATCAGCGCTGGTGGTGGGGGATAGGATTGGACTGAAAGGAATTATCACATTATATTTATTGTATTATGTTCGTTACAATCACATTGGTTTAAAATAAATACAGAATTTAATGATAATTCACATTATGGAGTGAAATGAAATACAGTAATTTCCTTCAAAAATAATTGTACTTCCCCTCCCCCCAATATAGTCTTCCATAATAAGTTAACTTGTTCATTTCATCGATGGGCCACATTTATAACAAGGGCAGCCCAATCCTGTGTAAAGATATGCGGCTGGCCTAAAGGGCCAGCCGCTGTATCCTAAGCCCACTGTGGGCTGCCTGCCTTGGGGTTGCTAGGTTGCACCGAGGGAGAAGGGAATGTTCGTCCCCTTCCCCGGGTGTAAACGGGCCCGGGGACTATGGGCCTCCTTGAATGCACGCCAGGTCCAGACCTGGCGTATGTTCGGAAAGGCGATGCAAGGGTAGTGTGGGCTGGGAAGGGGCCTAGGATATCACCACCGATATCCATGCCCCCTCCCCAGCCCAGGCCAGTCAATAGCCCCCCCTCCCTCATCACCCCGTCCCGCCCTCCCACTGACCAGCGCAAGACTTACTTTCGGCAGCTCGAGTTGGGTAAGTTATGCAGCCTTGAGTGAGTGAGTAAGTGAGTAAGTGAATGGTGCTGGCCTCCGAGCTGGCCTCCGAGCAGACGACGCTTACACCCAAGTTGTTGAAAAAGTGTCTTACGGCACTTTTGCAACGCTTTAGAGCGGCAGAGTATGCGCTCCGCCACTCTAAAGTTATGCAGGATTGCACCATAATTCTGTACGTTTAGATACTGGGCAGTCTTTCAATCCCTTGCCAATGCTATCAGGCAGTGACCAAGATATTCACCACCAATTCAAGTTCTCCACCAGTTAGCCATTTCAAAAACATTTTCATGGAATACAGTGGAAAAGATTTCCAAGAATACATATGAAAAACCTATGCAGCATTCACCCTTGCAATGCACTCTTTATGGGAAAAGTACTCATTGGAAAGGGAAAGGCCATGTAACCAAAGGACTGTGGCATCAAATTTTCACTATCTAGGCTCATTTTACTTCTGTTCAGATGCTGCAGATATGAAAGGTCAGATGGGAACCGCCTGACCCAAGCTGACAGAGGCCATTCCTTCTCAGCATCAAAGGCCACATTTCTTTGGTATAATTATGGACCAGACCATGAGGCCAAGGAGTTACTGCAGTCCTTTACCTGCTGCAAGTAATAGAATGGGCCTTATGTAAGAGGGAGCGGCAATGCATATTGCCTCCCCACCCTGCCAACCCCTGCCCAATGCAGACACATGCATGTCACTGTCCACTGCAGGGTTACTGGGGGAGGGAGACTTTCTCCCATGCTTGCTGCAACACTGGTACCGTACTGCCACTGCAAGCAATGATGTTTTGCCACAGGAAAGTCCTCCTCTCCCTCATTTGTCCTTGCCCATCTTGTTGGCCCCACCACTCTTCTCTGTGGTGAACACACGGAAATAATCTACTGACACAAGCCAAGTCAGGCATGCTTAACACAGTCTGGCATCAGAATCCTTCTGCTTTGGTGCTTATTAGGATTAGACCAGTCTGATTCATCAACCTCTTTCAGCATAAAATAATTCTCTTATGTAACTGTGAAATTGTAAAAACCTGGAGTAAGAAGGGTTTAACATGCAGTCTCAACAAACACACTTGGTCTTCTGTATTCAGGCAAGATGAAAAGCACTGTTTCATACCTTCCTTAACCTTTTACAAGAAGAAAATTTCATCCAGGGCAGGGGCATCTTATTATTGATGGAGTACTGTGACTTCAGTAACTGAGCTGCAGTAGTTAGGATTTGGAGGGGGGGGGGAAGTGTCATCATTTATTATTATTATTATTGTGTAGAATTCAAAGTCCAGCACCTTTTCTCTATTTTGTAAGCCTTATTTCAGTTCTTGACTATGATCTACGAGTTGTTTTGAAGGAGATAGTACTGCTACTTGAGGGGGGAGGGATTTAAGAGGGTCCTTTTTGCTCATTCACATTACCAATGCAATGTTGCATCTATTAAAAAAAAACATTTCTATGAAGCCTCAAGTTGTAAGATCTCCCATAGCAAGACTTATGGCGCAAACCTGCGTAACTTTGGAGCGGCAGTGTGTGCACTCCGCCGCTCCAAAGCGTCGCAATTGTGCTTTAAAGCATGTTGCAACGACTAGGGAGTAAGGGCATGGAGGCCGGCAGCCCTCACCCCGCCACCCTCCAGACCCCGCAGCCACCGATGAAGGTACATCCTGCACTAGTTGGTGAAGGGGCGGGGGGAGAGAGGGCAGGGGCAGTCAGGGGGGTGGCCATTGGACGGCCTGTGCTGGGAGGGGCGGGGATATTGGAGGCGCACTCTGCCAATATCCTATGCCCATTCCCAGGCCAGTTTGGACATAACACAGCCTCCCTGAATGTACGCCAGGCCTGGACCTGGCGTACATCCGACGAGGCCCATAGGGCCCCGGCCGGCTTACACCCAGAGAAGGAGATGAGTGTCCCCTTCTTCCGAGGTGTGGCCTAGCAGCCCCAGGGCAGGCCGCATTCCAGATAGGATACAGCGGTCAGCCCTTTAGGCCGGCCCATGTATACTTACACAGGATTGCGCTTCCCATGTAGTTCATCAGGATTGCTGTCAAAAGCAATACCAAAGTTTATTTACAACAAAAACCAGAAAAAAAATCTCTTCCTTAAGAAAAATTCTTTCTGACCAAGACACAGAGTAGAATACGACCACACAAATTTCAAACTGCAATTCCATACAAGTATCATGGGGTTAGCAGGCAAAGCAGTGTGACCCAATGGATGAGCTTTCATCCTGAAGCCTTTTATTCAGACGCATGTTCAGTAGCTTCTTCAAGCTACTATCAAACAGGGACAGGGGAGGCAACCCCGCCCCTTCCTACTCTACTGAAAATCGCTGCAGCCGACCTTTGAAATGTGCTTGCGCACTGCCCACAGTGGACAGTGCGTGAGCGCACTTCAAAGGTCAGCTGCGGCGATTTTCGGTAGAGTAGGAGGGGGCGGGGTTGCCTCACCTCTCTCCCCCGCACCGCACATCCCTGCTATCAAAGCAGAAGCAGTAGCAATCTCAATAAAAAAAATGGCTGCAAGAGAAGATAACTATGAAGCAATGTACAATTAACATGTTGCACCAACATAGGAGAAGAGATTTTTTTAATCCCTTTCCCAAAAGGAAGTGGACCAAGTAGCTGCAAATTAAGGATCAAGGTTGGACTTTGGGCGTTTTGCAATTTATAATTCAAGATCAACCCACATCCAACATTGATACTGTCAAAACAGAGATGTCACCATCATGCCAGCTCTGTTTCAGCAACTAGTTCATCACCTCGCAACTGCTGGGTAAAGGGATCTGAGCTCCATAACACTTTGAATAAGTACAGCAGCCACTTTTTGTGTGTAGTTGTTTAAGCTGATCTGATGATTTTACCATGAAGGGATTCCACTGCAGGTGATCTTTTGCAGGGCTTGAAATGTATTGTGAAGGCTGCGTTTCAGAAACTAACAGCATGCCTACTCAGAAGCACAATCCTAAACATGCCATGATGCCTCACTCTCAAAGACTGCAGTGTAAGTCTTGCAAAATGACTAAGATGAGAAATATCCATCAATAAGAATTCTTGTCATCATAAGTATTAAGTAGTCTTTAAGAGAGCAAGAGAGAAAAAAGTTTACAGTACTTAAAGCAGCTATCAGTGCTGTCGATACCTTAGCAATTTGCAAACAATGGGTCAAATGCTACCTGTTCGATGCTAGAAGTATTCAAGCTCTGTTCATTGACATTTGAGATCAGACTCTAGGTTTCCAAATCATCTCTATGATGTGAAGAAACAAAGGGAATCCCAAGTATCACTCCTTTCCATGAAGCAGATTGTCCTAACTCAGGTGATCCTGAATCAGTCAATAATGATAAAGGATAGCTAGGATACAAAAAAAACTAGCACTGGTTATGATTTACGAATGGATAAGGTACAGACAAAGCTTACATTCTTCTGTGTCGAAAAATTTCAAGTTCCATTACCAAATGGAGGGAGGCCTGGGAGGGAGGGGGTGGTGCTGGCGCATGCCGCATCCTATCCCCCCTTCTGGGCCCAATCTGTCGACACAAGGCAACGCAGATTTGTGCCAGCTCTGAGTTGTCCCATTGCGACTGCTGGTGCTTACCCCAGGGCAAACCTCCAGCAGCCGCTATTCCTGCACATGATGCAACATAGCCTGCACTGGCCCCATTGCAGGAAGTTAGGTAGGATTGGGCTGCCCATAGCACAGTTAGGGGGAATGTGCCCTATGCTGTTTGTTGTTCAGTTGTTAAGTCGTGCCCGACCCTTCATGATCCCATGAACCATATCCCGCCAGGCCTTCCTGTCCTCCACTATCTTCCTGAGTACGCTCATTTTCATGTTCGTTGCATCGGTGATGCTGTCTAACCATCTCATCCTTTGCCTTCCCCTTCTCCTTTTGCCTTCAGTCTTTCCCAGCATCAGAGTCTTCTCCAGAGAGTCCTCTCTTCGCATTAGGTGGCCAAAATATTTGAGCTTCAGCCTCAGTACCTGTCCTTTCAGGGAACAGTCAGGGTTGATTTCATTTAGGATTGACTGATTTGATCTCCTAGCAGACCAAGGGACTCTCAGGAGTCTTCTCCAGCACCACAGTTCGAAAGCATCTATTCTTCGGCGCTCAGCCTTCCTTATGGTCCAACTCTCGCAACCATACATTGCTACTGGGAACACCATCGCCCTGACTATGCGAACTTTTGTTGGCATGGTGATATCTCTGCTTTTTATTATGCTAGCCTTCAAATATTTCAGACCAAAGTCTCACTTTCAGCCCCAATCTGCAACACAGCACCTGCTTTAAAATATAATACTATTTATTTCTCTCTGTCTCTGAAACGATAGAAAATAAATGCTAATCATAAGAACATTGGGAGCCTTGATGGATCATGCCAAAGGCCCATTTAGTCCAGCATCCTGTTATCCAGAGTGGTCCAGCCATTGCATCTAGGACATCCACAAGCCGGAGTTTGAAGACATACCCCTCGCTTCCTGTGGCTCCACTGCACCTGCTATTCAGAAGCATACTGCCCCTGAACCTGGAGGAAGCACACAGCCATAATGGCTAGTAGCCAGGCATGTCCTCCATGAATTTTTGTACTCCCTTTCTAAAGCCTTCTCAGCTTGTGGCCCTCACCACATCCTGTGGTGGCCAAAATGTACATTCAGTTGCAAAGCAGCTCTCTCTTTATCTTGAGTTTGCTACACTCACACATGGCCCACATTACTCAGAAGGTGCTTTTTAGTGTCATGTGTGAAGACTCCGAGACTTCTCCTTATGAAGCCTAGGTCACTTTTTGCATTTTTCACATCTAATGAGAATGCAAAACACACACTGGCTAGTAATATACATCTGACTTTAAAAGACACTGTCTTCGGCTTTCTTTCACGTATTAAAAGAGAGGGCATTTTTATAAGGGACATTAACCATGCCTTTAAATCCAGAGTAGGTCTCTTGTGAACATTAATGTGAGCTAGAAAGCAAATGAGAGTCACTTTTAAACAAAACATATATTGTAGCCAATGTAAATTCTACATTCAAATAACAGGTGCAGAAAATGCAAAGCCTATTCAATGTAACACTTGTCAAAATGCCCTCATAAATGCACACAAACAACCTGTGAAAGGCACAAAGCATGCTCAGTGTAATGTGTGAGGAAACGCCCTCAACTGGGGAATACTGGCAGAAATGGAAGCCCTCCTGATTACAACGTTAGTAGTGCTGGCCTGGCCCTGCCACGTGGGCCATACAAGACGACAGAGTTACACCACTAATGGGGGTGGGACAAAACGCTTGTCCTTCAAAAGGCGAGGCTTGAGATTCGAGATGCCGATAGCAAGGCTTCACAGAGCTAAAGGCTGATTCACACTAGCCTTTTCCGGCGCGCATGCCCTGCTCTAGCGTCTGTATGTGCATCTAGCAGTTCTCTGAACGTTTGCCCGCCTTCTTGAAGAAAGCGCAGCTGTGATTTGGTGAAGAGAAATGCGCTTCTTTGATTGGTGGGTTGCCTAGCACCGCGAGCATAAACGCTAGCTTAAACGCGAGAGCATCAAAAAGATAAACCGAAACCATCTCTCCTGGCTGCGTCGTAAGCTCATGCTGCGTCAGACGCAAGCATGAAAAACGCACGAAAAGACCAAACGTTAAGCCAAAACGCGCACGGAAAGGGCTAGTGTGAATCAGCCTTAAGAGTGCCATCATGTAGACTACAGCCAGCTGTTTACAGTCAGCTCTGTGGTAGCCTGCCTATAGTTCTAGGTAGACGAAGTCAAGGGAGGCTATGGGGTGGAGATGGAAAAGGAACTGTCTTGCTCTTGGTCACCAGGCTAGATAGGAACAGGATCCAACCACCACCACCACCCGTGATAGGAGAAGCCACACCCATGGAACTTCAATTTTCCTTCAGAACAAACACCCCTTTTCAGTTATAGCCATCCTCCTCTATAAGTCATCATAGGAGCCAACCCCAATAGGAGGGAAGAGCTGTTCCCAAACAATGTAGATTTTTGCACAGATTTCTTCCATGCCCCTCACCATAGCACCCCTCTGTCCCTTCTCAGTTGTGCATGTTGCATTGTTGCGATCCTGATTGTCAACAGCTTGGCATTTTCCTTCAAGGCTACCATGACCCAATGGCTGGTTTCTCATCACCAAATCCCATTTGCAATCCGCTTTAGATTTACAGCCTTCCTGTTTTCATAAGATCCACATTTGTTCTAACCATCTCTTACATGAGGCAGGCGTTGTTTTTGTTGAACTTATTTTCACCCCTGCAGCAGATAGGTTCCTTTTCTGTGGGTACTTCAGGGGAAACCAATAGGGCCACCGACAAGAAGGTTTACGGCGCAATCCTGCGCAGGTTTGCGTGACTGGTCGAAATGGCTGGCTGCTGCATCCTGAGTGGATTGCAGCTGACGCAGGCCAGGCTCACTCATCCCCTTCCCCCAGTGTAAGCAGCGCAGGCCCCAATGGGCCTCCGTGGATGCGCATCAGCTAGCTAATTCGCTGGTGCACAACCAGGGAGGCTGTGTAAGGCCTGCTCGGCCTGGTTAGGGGCTTGGCGGGATATTGGCGCAACTCAGCACCGATATCCCCGCCCCCTCCTAGCCCAGGTCAGCCAGGTCAGTCCCTCGCTGACCCTGCCCGCCCTCCCCACACCCCTGCACCAACCAGCACAGCACTCACCTGTGTCAGTCAGCACAGGTCCGGGACACCGGCGGTGTGAGCGGTGCCGGCCTCCACACCAGCACTGCTTACATGCGAGGTGCCACAGTAAGCTTCCCCACCCCCACCTCAGTATGACCAGAAGTCTTGGAGAAGGTCCCACAATGCAGAACAGGAGGTGCTGTATTCTTTTACTGCTTCAGCCTGCAGAGGGACAGGCATGGCCTCCAGGTTGAAAAACTGGCAATCTTACTGTCCGCAATCTGCACCTCCCTAGAATGCCCTGCCTCACAATCCAGAAAAAACAAACAAACAAACAACAACTGAAGTCACAAGTCTTTGGGAAAACAGAAATTTTCCTCACTAGCGTTTATTTGGGAAACAAAGCGGCTTTGCAGGCATCAGGCATTCACATGACTATTGTCTCATTAAATTGTTTAAAAGGTATGTTCCTCATGGGTGTTGAGAAATGGCATGTACTAGAACAATTTGTTCTTCTGTTGTTTCCCCATTGCAGGTCTTTCTGCATTCATAGCTCCAAGCTTCTCCTCCAGCTTCTCCATGGGAGGAGGAAAGGGGGGAGTTGGCTTATGCGATTTCATGCTTCTTCTTGTTCTAGGTGTAATCTGGAATGTAAATACCATGCTCCCTAACCCTTTCCTGCCTTCCTACGCAATGAGTTACCCATATAATCAGAAAGGGCCTGTGCAAACATTTGACATACGGTGCTGCGCAAGCAAGCAGTTCTGCGAAAGAGGGTTCTTAGAAAGCCTGGCCATGAGCCATTGCCCAAGTTTCTTTCATTTCAGGCTCAGTCCTATGTGTCCAGTCTCAGAGAGTACAAAATTAACTAACACAAGGAAACTGCAGCAGGACAAGGACCTCAAGAACACCATTTCCCACTGTCAGGGGTCATGCATGGATTGCAGTGAATTAAAGCTTCTCCTTCGACAAACTATACGGATACAGAAAATTTTACAACGTGGCTGCCTAGATGAGCATTTGCCATCATGGAGTTAACATCTGGGAAAACAAAATTATATGCAATCAAACATTTTGGCAAATTGCTACATGTCTTAGAAGAGAGCACTGAAGACTGCTAACTAACAACAAGGACTTTCTATTCCATCAAGTTTGCACACTGGTTCATACATATGAAAAAGGATCAGAATTTGCAAGTCTAACCCAAATCACAAAGAACAAATTCTTGATAGATTAGGAAACCCAAACTAAACATTACCCAGCATAGCCCAGAATGATCAATACAAGTTTTCAGAATGACCCATTACAATGAAATACATGACGATGAAGAATATTTACACATCACTTTTCAACAACAGTTCTCAAAGTAGTTTACAAATCTAACAGGCCAATCCTACTTCCCTTGCCCACCGGCAGAAATGATGTTCCACCGGCGGAAGGGGTGAGGCCGCCTGTGCAATGGCTGGTGGCTGTGTGTGCAGGCCAGTAGAGAGACTACTGTCCACTGGTGCCGGTGAGTTGGCGGTGAGGATGGGTGGGGAGGATGAACAGGGACATTTCTGGGAGGGGTAGGGAGCGAGAGGCAATGGTACATATACTGGATCTTATCCCCTTTCACAAACCTCGTCTCCCCTTTTCCCTCCTCGGACACATGCCACCAAATGGCATATGTCCGGAGACCAATAGGCGACCTGAGGGCTTACTTGGAGGTAAGTAAAAATGTTTTTTTACTAACCTCCAGTTTGCCTTCAGGTCGGTTACGGTCATGGTCTCTCACTCACTCACACTCACACTCACACTCACACTCACACTCACACTCACACTCACACTCACACTCACACTCCAAGATGCAGCATGAACCTTTTTGGTGCAGCTGCATCAGCGCTGGTGGTGGGGGATAGGATTGGACTGAAAGGAATTATCACATTATATTTATTGTATTATGTTCGTTACAATCACATTGGTTTAAAATAAATACAGAATTTAATGATAATTCACATTATGGAGTGAAATGAAATACAGTAATTTCCTTCAAAAATAATTGTACTTCCCCTCCCCCCAATATAGTCTTCCATAATAAGTTAACTTGTTCATTTCATCGATGGGCCACATTTATAACAAGGGCAGCCCAATCCTGTGTAAAGATATGCGGCTGGCCTAAAGGGCCAGCCGCTGTATCCTAAGCCCACTGTGGGCTGCCTGCCTTGGGGTTGCTAGGTTGCACCGAGGGAGAAGGGAATGTTCGTCCCCTTCCCCGGGTGTAAACGGGCCCGGGGACTATGGGCCTCCTTGAATGCACGCCAGGTCCAGACCTGGCGTATGTTCGGAAAGGCGATGCAAGGGTAGTGTGGGCTGGGAAGGGGCCTAGGATATCACCACCGATATCCATGCCCCCTCCCCAGCCCAGGCCAGTCAATAGCCCCCCCTCCCTCATCACCCCGTCCCGCCCTCCCACTGACCAGCGCAAGACTTACTTTCGGCAGCTCGAGTTGGGTAAGTTATGCAGCCTTGAGTGAGTGAGTAAGTGAGTAAGTGAATGGTGCTGGCCTCCGAGCTGGCCTCCGAGCAGACGACGCTTACACCCAAGTTGTTGAAAAAGTGTCTTACGGCACTTTTGCAACGCTTTAGAGCGGCAGAGTATGCGCTCCGCCACTCTAAAGTTATGCAGGATTGCACCATAATTCTGTACGTTTAGATACTGGGCAGTCTTTCAATCCCTTGCCAATGCTATCAGGCAGTGACCAAGATATTCACCACCAATTCAAGTTCTCCACCAGTTAGCCATTTCAAAAACATTTTCATGGAATACAGTGGAAAAGATTTCCAAGAATACATATGAAAAACCTATGCAGCATTCACCCTTGCAATGCACTCTTTATGGGAAAAGTACTCATTGGAAAGGGAAAGGCCATGTAACCAAAGGACTGTGGCATCAAATTTTCACTATCTAGGCTCATTTTACTTCTGTTCAGATGCTGCAGATATGAAAGGTCAGATGGGAACCGCCTGACCCAAGCTGACAGAGGCCATTCCTTCTCAGCATCAAAGGCCACATTTCTTTGGTATAATTATGGACCAGACCATGAGGCCAAGGAGTTACTGCAGTCCTTTACCTGCTGCAAGTAATAGAATGGGCCTTATGTAAGAGGGAGCGGCAATGCATATTGCCTCCCCACCCTGCCAACCCCTGCCCAATGCAGACACATGCATGTCACTGTCCACTGCAGGGTTACTGGGGGAGGGAGACTTTCTCCCATGCTTGCTGCAACACTGGTACCGTACTGCCACTGCAAGCAATGATGTTTTGCCACAGGAAAGTCCTCCTCTCCCTCATTTGTCCTTGCCCATCTTGTTGGCCCCACCACTCTTCTCTGTGGTGAACACACGGAAATAATCTACTGACACAAGCCAAGTCAGGCATGCTTAACACAGTCTGGCATCAGAATCCTTCTGCTTTGGTGCTTATTAGGATTAGACCAGTCTGATTCATCAACCTCTTTCAGCATAAAATAATTCTCTTATGTAACTGTGAAATTGTAAAAACCTGGAGTAAGAAGGGTTTAACATGCAGTCTCAACAAACACACTTGGTCTTCTGTATTCAGGCAAGATGAAAAGCACTGTTTCATACCTTCCTTAACCTTTTACAAGAAGAAAATTTCATCCAGGGCAGGGGCATCTTATTATTGATGGAGTACTGTGACTTCAGTAACTGAGCTGCAGTAGTTAGGATTTGGAGGGGGGGGGGGGAAGTGTCATCATTTATTATTATTATTGTGTAGAATTCAAAGTCCAGCACCTTTTCTCTATTTTGTAAGCCTTATTTCAGTTCTTGACTATGATCTACGAGTTGTTTTGAAGGAGATAGTACTGCTACTTGAGGGGGGAGGGATTTAAGAGGGTCCTTTTTGCTCATTCACATTACCAATGCAATGTTGCATCTATTAAAAAAAAACATTTCTATGAAGCCTCAAGTTGTAAGATCTCCCATAGCAAGACTTATGGCGCAAACCTGCGTAACTTTGGAGCGGCAGTGTGTGCACTCCGCCGCTCCAAAGCGTCGCAATTGTGCTTTAAAGCATGTTGCAACGACTAGGGAGTAAGGGCATGGAGGCCGGCAGCCCTCACCCCGCCACCCTCCAGACCCCGCAGCCACCGATGAAGGTACATCCTGCACTAGTTGGTGAAGGGGCGGGGGGAGAGAGGGCAGGGGCAGTCAGGGGGGTGGCCATTGGACGGCCTGTGCTGGGAGGGGCGGGGATATTGGAGGCGCACTCTGCCAATATCCTATGCCCATTCCCAGGCCAGTTTGGACATAACACAGCCTCCCTGAATGTACGCCAGGCCTGGACCTGGCGTACATCCGACGAGGCCCATAGGGCCCCGGCCGGCTTACACCCAGAGAAGGAGATGAGTGTCCCCTTCTTCCGAGGTGTGGCCTAGCAGCCCCAGGGCAGGCCGCATTCCAGATAGGATACAGCGGTCAGCCCTTTAGGCCGGCCCATGTATACTTACACAGGATTGCGCTTCCCATGTAGTTCATCAGGATTGCTGTCAAAAGCAATACCAAAGTTTATTTACAACAAAAACCAGAAAAAAAATCTCTTCCTTAAGAAAAATTCTTTCTGACCAAGACACAGAGTAGAATACGACCACACAAATTTCAAACTGCAATTCCATACAAGTATCATGGGGTTAGCAGGCAAAGCAGTGTGACCCAATGGATGAGCTTTCATCCTGAAGCCTTTTATTCAGACGCATGTTCAGTAGCTTCTTCAAGCTACTATCAAACAGGGACAGGGGAGGCAACCCCGCCCCTTCCTACTCTACTGAAAATCGCTGCAGCCGACCTTTGAAATGTGCTTGCGCACTGCCCACAGTGGACAGTGCGTGAGCGCACTTCAAAGGTCAGCTGCGGCGATTTTCGGTAGAGTAGGAGGGGGCGGGGTTGCCTCACCTCTCTCCCCCGCACCGCACATCCCTGCTATCAAAGCAGAAGCAGTAGCAATCTCAATAAAAAAAATGGCTGCAAGAGAAGATAACTATGAAGCAATGTACAATTAACATGTTGCACCAACATAGGAGAAGAGATTTTTTTAATCCCTTTCCCAAAAGGAAGTGGACCAAGTAGCTGCAAATTAAGGATCAAGGTTGGACTTTGGGCGTTTTGCAATTTATAATTCAAGATCAACCCACATCCAACATTGATACTGTCAAAACAGAGATGTCACCATCATGCCAGCTCTGTTTCAGCAACTAGTTCATCACCTCGCAACTGCTGGGTAAAGGGATCTGAGCTCCATAACACTTTGAATAAGTACAGCAGCCACTTTTTGTGTGTAGTTGTTTAAGCTGATCTGATGATTTTACCATGAAGGGATTCCACTGCAGGTGATCTTTTGCAGGGCTTGAAATGTATTGTGAAGGCTGCGTTTCAGAAACTAACAGCATGCCTACTCAGAAGCACAATCCTAAACATGCCATGATGCCTCACTCTCAAAGACTGCAGTGTAAGTCTTGCAAAATGACTAAGATGAGAAATATCCATCAATAAGAATTCTTGTCATCATAAGTATTAAGTAGTCTTTAAGAGAGCAAGAGAGAAAAAAGTTTACAGTACTTAAAGCAGCTATCAGTGCTGTCGATACCTTAGCAATTTGCAAACAATGGGTCAAATGCTACCTGTTCGATGCTAGAAGTATTCAAGCTCTGTTCATTGACATTTGAGATCAGACTCTAGGTTTCCAAATCATCTCTATGATGTGAAGAAACAAAGGGAATCCCAAGTATCACTCCTTTCCATGAAGCAGATTGTCCTAACTCAGGTGATCCTGAATCAGTCAATAATGATAAAGGATAGCTAGGATACAAAAAAAACTAGCACTGGTTATGATTTACGAATGGATAAGGTACAGACAAAGCTTACATTCTTCTGTGTCGAAAAATTTCAAGTTCCATTACCAAATGGAGGGAGGCCTGGGAGGGAGGGGGTGGTGCTGGCGCATGCCGCATCCTATCCCCCCTTCTGGGCCCAATCTGTCGACACAAGGCAACGCAGATTTGTGCCAGCTCTGAGTTGTCCCATTGCGACTGCTGGTGCTTACCCCAGGGCAAACCTCCAGCAGCCGCTATTCCTGCACATGATGCAACATAGCCTGCACTGGCCCCATTGCAGGAAGTTAGGTAGGATTGGGCTGCCCATAGCACAGTTAGGGGGAATGTGCCCTATGCTGTTTGTTGTTCAGTTGTTAAGTCGTGTCCGACCCTTCATGATCCCATGAACCATATCCCGCCAGGCCTTCCTGTCCTCCACTATCTTCCTGAGTACGCTCATTTTCATGTTCGTTGCATCGGTGATGCTGTCTAACCATCTCATCCTTTGCCTTCCCCTTCTCCTTTTGCCTTCAGTCTTTCCCAGCATCAGAGTCTTCTCCAGAGAGTCCTCTCTTCGCATTAGGTGGCCAAAATATTTGAGCTTCAGCCTCAGTACCTGTCCTTTCAGGGAACAGTCAGGGTTGATTTCATTTAGGATTGACTGATTTGATCTCCTAGCAGACCAAGGGACTCTCAGGAGTCTTCTCCAGCACCACAGTTCGAAAGCATCTATTCTTCGGCGCTCAGCCTTCCTTATGGTCCAACTCTCGCAACCATACATTGCTACTGGGAACACCATCGCCCTGACTATGCGAACTTTTGTTGGCATGGTGATATCTCTGCTTTTTATTATGCTAGCCTTCAAATATTTCAGACCAAAGTCTCACTTTCAGCCCCAATCTGCAACACAGCACCTGCTTTAAAATATAATACTATTTATTTCTCTCTGTCTCTGAAACGATAGAAAATAAATGCTAATCATAAGAACATTGGGAGCCTTGATGGATCATGCCAAAGGCCCATTTAGTCCAGCATCCTGTTATCCAGAGTGGTCCAGCCATTGCATCTAGGACATCCACAAGCCGGAGTTTGAAGACATACCCCTCGCTTCCTGTGGCTCCACTGCACCTGCTATTCAGAAGCATACTGCCCCTGAACCTGGAGGAAGCACACAGCCATAATGGCTAGTAGCCAGGCATGTCCTCCATGAATTTTTGTACTCCCTTTCTAAAGCCTTCTCAGCTTGTGGCCCTCACCACATCCTGTGGTGGCCAAAATGTACATTCAGTTGCAAAGCAGCTCTCTCTTTATCTTGAGTTTGCTACACTCACACATGGCCCACATTACTCAGAAGGTGCTTTTTAGTGTCATGTGTGAAGACTCCGAGACTTCTCCTTATGAAGCCTAGGTCACTTTTTGCATTTTTCACATCTAATGAGAATGCAAAACACACACTGGCTAGTAATATACATCTGACTTTAAAAGACACTGTCTTCGGCTTTCTTTCACGTATTAAAAGAGAGGGCATTTTTATAAGGGACATTAACCATGCCTTTAAATCCAGAGTAGGTCTCTTGTGAACATTAATGTGAGCTAGAAAGCAAATGAGAGTCACTTTTAAACAAAACATATATTGTAGCCAATGTAAATTCTACATTCAAATAACAGGTGCAGAAAATGCAAAGCCTATTCAATGTAACACTTGTCAAAATGCCCTCATAAATGCACACAAACAACCTGTGAAAGGCACAAAGCATGCTCAGTGTAATGTGTGAGGAAACGCCCTCAACTGGGGAATACTGGCAGAAATGGAAGCCCTCCTGATTACAACGTTAGTAGTGCTGGCCTGGCCCTGCCACGTGGGCCATACAAGACGACAGAGTTACACCACTAATGGGGGTGGGACAAAACGCTTGTCCTTCAAAAGGCGAGGCTTGAGATTCGAGATGCCGATAGCAAGGCTTCACAGAGCTAAAGGCTGATTCACACTAGCCTTTTCCGGCGCGCATGCCCTGCTCTAGCGTCTGTATGTGCATCTAGCAGTTCTCTGAACGTTTGCCCGCCTTCTTGAAGAAAGCGCAGCTGTGATTTGGTGAAGAGAAATGCGCTTCTTTGATTGGTGGGTTGCCTAGCACCGCGAGCATAAACGCTAGCTTAAACGCGAGCGCATCAAAAAGATAAACCGAAACCATCTCTCCTGGCTGCGTCGTAAGCTCATGCTGCGTCAGACGCAAGCATGAAAAACGCACGAAAAGACCAAACGTTAAGCCAAAACGCGCACGGAAAGGGCTAGTGTGAATCAGCCTTAAGAGTGCCATCATGTAGACTACAGCCAGCTGTTTACAGTCAGCTCTGTGGTAGCCTGCCTATAGTTCTAGGTAGACGAAGTCAAGGGAGGCTATGGGGTGGAGATGGAAAAGGAACTGTCTTGCTCTTGGTCACCAGGCTAGATAGGAACAGGATCCAACCACCACCACCACCCGTGATAGGAGAAGCCACACCCATGGAACTTCAATTTTCCTTCAGAACAAACACCCCTTTTCAGTTATAGCCATCCTCCTCTATAAGTCATCATAGGAGCCAACCCCAATAGGAGGGAAGAGCTGTTCCCAAACAATGTAGATTTTTGCACAGATTTCTTCCATGCCCCTCACCATAGCACCCCTCTGTCCCTTCTCAGTTGTGCATGTTGCATTGTTGCGATCCTGATTGTCAACAGCTTGGCATTTTCCTTCAAGGCTACCATGACCCAATGGCTGGTTTCTCATCACCAAATCCCATTTGCAATCCGCTTTAGATTTACAGCCTTCCTGTTTTCATAAGATCCACATTTGTTCTAACCATCTCTTACATGAGGCAGGCGTTGTTTTTGTTGAACTTATTTTCACCCCTGCAGCAGATAGGTTCCTTTTCTGTGGGTACTTCAGGGGAAACCAATAGGGCCACCGACAAGAAGGTTTACGGCGCAATCCTGCGCAGGTTTGCGTGACTGGTCGAAATGGCTGGCTGCTGCATCCTGAGTGGATTGCAGCTGACGCAGGCCAGGCTCACTCATCCCCTTCCCCCAGTGTAAGCAGCGCAGGCCCCAATGGGCCTCCGTGGATGCGCATCAGCTAGCTAATTCGCTGGTGCACAACCAGGGAGGCTGTGTAAGGCCTGCTCGGCCTGGTTAGGGGCTTGGCGGGATATTGGCGCAACTCAGCACCGATATCCCCGCCCCCTCCTAGCCCAGGTCAGCCAGGTCAGTCCCTCGCTGACCCTGCCCGCCCTCCCCACACCCCTGCACCAACCAGCACAGCACTCACCTGTGTCAGTCAGCACAGGTCCGGGACACCGGCGGTGTGAGCGGTGCCGGCCTCCACACCAGCACTGCTTACATGCGAGGTGCCACAGTAAGCTTCCCCACCCCCACCTCAGTATGACCAGAAGTCTTGGAGAAGGTCCCACAATGCAGAACAGGAGGTGCTGTATTCTTTTACTGCTTCAGCCTGCAGAGGGACAGGCATGGCCTCCAGGTTGAAAAACTGGCAATCTTACTGTCCGCAATCTGCACCTCCCTAGAATGCCCTGCCTCACAATCCAGAAAAAACAAACAAACAAACAACAACTGAAGTCACAAGTCTTTGGGAAAACAGAAACTTTCCTCACTAGCGTTTATTTGGGAAACAAAGCGGCTTTGCAGGCATCAGGCATTCACATGACTATTGTCTCATTAAATTGTTTAAAAGGTATGTTCCTCATGGGTGTTGAGAAATGGCATGTACTAGAACAATTTGTTCTTCTGTTGTTTCCCCATTGCAGGTCTTTCTGCATTCATAGCTCCAAGCTTCTCCTCCAGCTTCTCCATGGGAGGAGGAAAGGGGGGAGTTGGCTTATGCGATTTCATGCTTCTTCTTGTTCTAGGTGTAATCTGGAATGTAAATACCATGCTCCCTAACCCTTTCCTGCCTTCCTACGCAATGAGTTACCCATATAATCAGAAAGGGCCATTTGACATACGGTGCTGCGCAAGCAAGCAGTTCTGCGAAAGAGGGTTCTTAGAAAGCCTGGCCATGAGCCATTGCCCAAGTTTCTTTCATTTCAGGCTCAGTCCTATGTGTCCAGTCTCAGAGAGTACAAAATTAACTAACACAAGGAAACTGCAGCAGGACAAGGACCTCAAGAACACCATTTCCCACTGTCAGGGGTCATGCATGGATTGCAGTGAATTAAAGCTTCTCCTTCGACAAACTATACGGATACAGAAAATTTTACAACGTGGCTGCCTAGATGAGCATTTGCCATCATGGAGTTAACATCTGGGAAAACAAAATTATATGCAATCAAACATTTTGGCAAATTGCTACATGTCTTAGAAGAGAGCACTGAAGACTGCTAACTAACAACAAGGACTTTCTATTCCATCAAGTTTGCACACTGGTTCATACATATGAAAAAGGATCAGAATTTGCAAGTCTAACCCAAATCACAAAGAACAAATTCTTGATAGATTAGGAAACCCAAACTAAACATTACCCAGCATAGCCCAGAATGATCAATACAAGTTTTCAGAATGACCCATTACAATGAAATACATGACGATGAAGAATATTTACACATCACTTTTCAACAACAGTTCTCAAAGTAGTTTACAAATCTAACAGGCCAATCCTACTTCCCTTGCCCACCGGCAGAAATGATGTTCCACCGGCGGAAGGGGTGAGGCCGCCTGTGCAATGGCTGGTGGCTGTGTGTGCAGGCCAGTAGAGAGACTACTGTCCACTGGTGCCGGTGAGTTGGCGGTGAGGATGGGTGGGGAGGATGAACAGGGACATTTCTGGGAGGGGTAGGGAGCGAGAGGCAATGGTACATATACTGGATCTTATCCCCTTTCACAAACCTCGTCTCCCCTTTTCCCTCCTCGGACACATGCCACCAAATGGCATATGTCCGGAGACCAATAGGCGACCTGAGGGCTTACTTGGAGGTAAGTAAAAATGTTTTTTTACTAACCTCCAGTTTGCCTTCAGGTCGGTTACGGTCATGGTCTCTCACTCACTCACACTCACACTCACACTCACACTCACACTCACACTCCAAGATGCAGCATGAACCTTTTTGGTGCAGCTGCATCAGCGCTGGTGGTGGGGGATAGGATTGGACTGAAAGGAATTATCACATTATATTTATTGTATTATGTTCGTTACAATCACATTGGTTTAAAATAAATACAGAATTTAATGATAATTCACATTATGGAGTGAAATGAAATACAGTAATTTCCTTCAAAAATAATTGTACTTCCCCTCCCCCCAATATAGTCTTCCATAATAAGTTAACTTGTTCATTTCATCGATGGGCCACATTTATAACAAGGGCAGCCCAATCCTGTGTAAAGATATGCGGCTGGCCTAAAGGGCCAGCCGCTGTATCCTAAGCCCACTGTGGGCTGCCTGCCTTGGGGTTGCTAGGTTGCACCGAGGGAGAAGGGAATGTTCGTCCCCTTCCCCGGGTGTAAACGGGCCCGGGGACTATGGGCCTCCTTGAATGCACGCCAGGTCCAGACCTGGCGTATGTTCGGAAAGGCGATGCAAGGGTAGTGTGGGCTGGGAAGGGGCCTAGGATATCACCACCGATATCCATGCCCCCTCCCCAGCCCAGGCCAGTCAATAGCCCCCCCTCCCTCATCACCCCGTCCCGCCCTCCCACTGACCAGCGCAAGACTTACTTTCGGCAGCTCGAGTTGGGTAAGTTATGCAGCCTTGAGTGAGTGAGTAAGTGAGTAAGTGAATGGTGCTGGCCTCCGAGCTGGCCTCCGAGCAGACGACGCTTACACCCAAGTTGTTGAAAAAGTGTCTTACGGCACTTTTGCAACGCTTTAGAGCGGCAGAGTATGCGCTCCGCCACTCTAAAGTTATGCAGGATTGCACCATAATTCTGTACGTTTAGATACTGGGCAGTCTTTCAATCCCTTGCCAATGCTATCAGGCAGTGACCAAGATATTCACCACCAATTCAAGTTCTCCACCAGTTAGCCATTTCAAAAACATTTTCATGGAATACAGTGGAAAAGATTTCCAAGAATACATATGAAAAACCTATGCAGCATTCACCCTTGCAATGCACTCTTTATGGGAAAAGTACTCATTGGAAAGGGAAAGGCCATGTAACCAAAGGACTGTGGCATCAAATTTTCACTATCTAGGCTCATTTTACTTCTGTTCAGATGCTGCAGATATGAAAGGTCAGATGGGAACCGCCTGACCCAAGCTGACAGAGGCCATTCCTTCTCAGCATCAAAGGCCACATTTCTTTGGTATAATTATGGACCAGACCATGAGGCCAAGGAGTTACTGCAGTCCTTTACCTGCTGCAAGTAATAGAATGGGCCTTATGTAAGAGGGAGCGGCAATGCATATTGCCTCCCCACCCTGCCAACCCCTGCCCAATGCAGACACATGCATGTCACTGTCCACTGCAGGGTTACTGGGGGAGGGAGACTTTCTCCCATGCTTGCTGCAACACTGGTACCGTACTGCCACTGCAAGCAATGATGTTTTGCCACAGGAAAGTCCTCCTCTCCCTCATTTGTCCTTGCCCATCTTGTTGGCCCCACCACTCTTCTCTGTGGTGAACACACGGAAATAATCTACTGACACAAGCCAAGTCAGGCATGCTTAACACAGTCTGGCATCAGAATCCTTCTGCTTTGGTGCTTATTAGGATTAGACCAGTCTGATTCATCAACCTCTTTCAGCATAAAATAATTCTCTTATGTAACTGTGAAATTGTAAAAACCTGGAGTAAGAAGGGTTTAACATGCAGTCTCAACAAACACACTTGGTCTTCTGTATTCAGGCAAGATGAAAAGCACTGTTTCATACCTTCCTTAACCTTTTACAAGAAGAAAATTTCATCCAGGGCAGGGGCATCTTATTATTGATGGAGTACTGTGACTTCAGTAACTGAGCTGCAGTAGTTAGGATTTGGAGGGGGGGGGGGAAGTGTCATCATTTATTATTATTATTGTGTAGAATTCAAAGTCCAGCACCTTTTCTCTATTTTGTAAGCCTTATTTCAGTTCTTGACTATGATCTACGAGTTGTTTTGAAGGAGATAGTACTGCTACTTGAGGGGGGAGGGATTTAAGAGGGTCCTTTTTGCTCATTCACATTACCAATGCAATGTTGCATCTATTAAAAAAAAACATTTCTATGAAGCCTCAAGTTGTAAGATCTCCCATAGCAAGACTTATGGCGCAAACCTGCGTAACTTTGGAGCGGCAGTGTGTGCACTCCGCCGCTCCAAAGCGTCGCAATTGTGCTTTAAAGCATGTTGCAACGACTAGGGAGTAAGGGCATGGAGGCCGGCAGCCCTCACCCCGCCACCCTCCAGACCCCGCAGCCACCGATGAAGGTACATCCTGCACTAGTTGGTGAAGGGGCGGGGGGAGAGAGGGCAGGGGCAGTCAGGGGGGTGGCCATTGGACGGCCTGTGCTGGGAGGGGCGGGGATATTGGAGGCGCACTCTGCCAATATCCTATGCCCATTCCCAGGCCAGTTTGGACATAACACAGCCTCCCTGAATGTACGCCAGGCCTGGACCTGGCGTACATCCGACGAGGCCCATAGGGCCCCGGCCGGCTTACACCCAGAGAAGGAGATGAGTGTCCCCTTCTTCCGAGGTGTGGCCTAGCAGCCCCAGGGCAGGCCGCATTCCAGATAGGATACAGCGGTCAGCCCTTTAGGCCGGCCCATGTATACTTACACAGGATTGCGCTTCCCATGTAGTTCATCAGGATTGCTGTCAAAAGCAATACCAAAGTTTATTTACAACAAAAACCAGAAAAAAAATCTCTTCCTTAAGAAAAATTCTTTCTGACCAAGACACAGAGTAGAATACGACCACACAAATTTCAAACTGCAATTCCATACAAGTATCATGGGGTTAGCAGGCAAAGCAGTGTGACCCAATGGATGAGCTTTCATCCTGAAGCCTTTTATTCAGACGCATGTTCAGTAGCTTCTTCAAGCTACTATCAAACAGGGACAGGGGAGGCAACCCCGCCCCTTCCTACTCTACTGAAAATCGCTGCAGCCGACCTTTGAAATGTGCTTGCGCACTGCCCACAGTGGACAGTGCGTGAGCGCACTTCAAAGGTCAGCTGCGGCGATTTTCGGTAGAGTAGGAGGGGGCGGGGTTGCCTCACCTCTCTCCCCCGCACCGCACATCCCTGCTATCAAAGCAGAAGCAGTAGCAATCTCAATAAAAAAAATGGCTGCAAGAGAAGATAACTATGAAGCAATGTACAATTAACATGTTGCACCAACATAGGAGAAGAGATTTTTTTAATCCCTTTCCCAAAAGGAAGTGGACCAAGTAGCTGCAAATTAAGGATCAAGGTTGGACTTTGGGCGTTTTGCAATTTATAATTCAAGATCAACCCACATCCAACATTGATACTGTCAAAACAGAGATGTCACCATCATGCCAGCTCTGTTTCAGCAACTAGTTCATCACCTCGCAACTGCTGGGTAAAGGGATCTGAGCTCCATAACACTTTGAATAAGTACAGCAGCCACTTTTTGTGTGTAGTTGTTTAAGCTGATCTGATGATTTTACCATGAAGGGATTCCACTGCAGGTGATCTTTTGCAGGGCTTGAAATGTATTGTGAAGGCTGCGTTTCAGAAACTAACAGCATGCCTACTCAGAAGCACAATCCTAAACATGCCATGATGCCTCACTCTCAAAGACTGCAGTGTAAGTCTTGCAAAATGACTAAGATGAGAAATATCCATCAATAAGAATTCTTGTCATCATAAGTATTAAGTAGTCTTTAAGAGAGCAAGAGAGAAAAAAGTTTACAGTACTTAAAGCAGCTATCAGTGCTGTCGATACCTTAGCAATTTGCAAACAATGGGTCAAATGCTACCTGTTCGATGCTAGAAGTATTCAAGCTCTGTTCATTGACATTTGAGATCAGACTCTAGGTTTCCAAATCATCTCTATGATGTGAAGAAACAAAGGGAATCCCAAGTATCACTCCTTTCCATGAAGCAGATTGTCCTAACTCAGGTGATCCTGAATCAGTCAATAATGATAAAGGATAGCTAGGATACAAAAAAAACTAGCACTGGTTATGATTTACGAATGGATAAGGTACAGACAAAGCTTACATTCTTCTGTGTCGAAAAATTTCAAGTTCCATTACCAAATGGAGGGAGGCCTGGGAGGGAGGGGGTGGTGCTGGCGCATGCCGCATCCTATCCCCCCTTCTGGGCCCAATCTGTCGACACAAGGCAACGCAGATTTGTGCCAGCTCTGAGTTGTCCCATTGCGACTGCTGGTGCTTACCCCAGGGCAAACCTCCAGCAGCCGCTATTCCTGCACATGATGCAACATAGCCTGCACTGGCCCCATTGCAGGAAGTTAGGTAGGATTGGGCTGCCCATAGCACAGTTAGGGGGAATGTGCCCTATGCTGTTTGTTGTTCAGTTGTTAAGTTGTGTCCGACCCTTCGTGATCCCATGAACCATATCCCGCCAGGCCTTCCTGTCCTCCACTATCTTCCTGAGTACGCTCATTTTCATGTTCGTTGCATCGGTGATGCTGTCTAACCATCTCATCCTTTGCCTTCCCCTTCTCCTTTTGCCTTCAGTCTTTCCCAGCATCAGAGTCTTCTCCAGAGAGTCCTCTCTTCGCATTAGGTGGCCAAAATATTTGAGCTTCAGCCTCAGTACCTGTCCTTTCAGGGAACAGTCAGGGTTGATTTCATTTAGGATTGACTGATTTGATCTCCTAGCAGACCAAGGGACTCTCAGGAGTCTTCTCCAGCACCACAGTTCGAAAGCATCTATTCTTCGGCGCTCAGCCTTCCTTATGGTCCAACTCTCGCAACCATACATTGCTACTGGGAACACCATCGCCCTGACTATGCGAACTTTTGTTGGCATGGTGATATCTCTGCTTTTTATTATGCTAGCCTTCAAATATTTCAGACCAAAGTCTCACTTTCAGCCCCAATCTGCAACACAGCACCTGCTTTAAAATATAATACTATTTATTTCTCTCTGTCTCTGAAACGATAGAAAATAAATGCTAATCATAAGAACATTGGGAGCCTTGATGGATCATGCCAAAGGCCCATTTAGTCCAGCATCCTGTTATCCAGAGTGGTCCAGCCATTGCATCTAGGACATCCACAAGCCGGAGTTTGAAGACATACCCCTCGCTTCCTGTGGCTCCACTGCACCTGCTATTCAGAAGCATACTGCCCCTGAACCTGGAGGAAGCACACAGCCATAATGGCTAGTAGCCAGGCATGTCCTCCATGAATTTTTGTACTCCCTTTCTAAAGCCTTCTCAGCTTGTGGCCCTCACCACATCCTGTGGAAATGAATCAAAATCAAAAGAGGAAATGCTGGCAATGCCAATTTCGCAACCCAAGTGGCATAACTCGTTTCTGGATCCAGACCTAGTGGTTGGTGCTGTATGCTATTACTCAGATATAAACCCAACAGCCTCTCAGCATGACCAAGAAGCACGCTGGGTACACAGCCATATAAGACTTCCATGATCAGAGGCTGTGCACCACAGAATACCAATTGCTGAGGAGTAACAGCAAGGGAGAGCCATTGCCCTTTGTGCCCTGCCTGTGGGCATCTGGTCGACCTCTGAGGAAAATAGGATGGTAAGACAGACAGACCTTTGGTCTGATCCAGCAGGGCTCTTCTTGTGGTCTTATGACGGCCTAATGTTTTCTTCTTCTGTGCCACTGTATTGCCCAGAACAGCCTTCAGGTATCTGTTAATTAGATGCCAGAACTCTTGGACAGTTGCGTAGCTATAGCAGGGCGCTGTGCCCCAGGGTGCCGCCCGCAATCTACTAATGAGCAGTGGCAGTGGCTGTGGAGGCCGGTCGGGTGGTTTTCAGGGTGGGAGAATGGCCCTCCTGCCCTCCCTCGACCTGGAAGGCTCCAAATGGAGCATTTCCAGGAGCGCCATCGTGACGGGGCAAAGACGAGAAATGTCATTGCCCCATCCCCCCCTCCAGCATCGCCTAGCACCTAGAGCTATCAGGAAATGTACTAACAAAGGGGCAGAAGGGGATCTTTCTGAAACAAAATAGATGTAGACTGCCGACAGGTTTGGAGCTACTTCATTGCAGCAAACAGCACCTTTGTGAGCAAACAGCAGCTTTGGCGGCAGCGGGAGGGGGCAATGGGGGGGAGTGGACTCTGACACTTCCCACATGCCACAGTCCAAATTGGGCCCTCCATAGATATTTCTAAAGAAAAAATAAGTGTGGGAAGTGTATATCATCTGGCTTGACCTTTGAAAATCCTCACCTGTAGAGAAACCCAACTTGTCCAGACACGAAAGCCTGCCTTGCCAATTCAGATCTCAGGGGGCACAGCCAGCACGTGGAGGGATCCTTCCTGCCCTTTCCAGATCAGTCTCCATCAGAGTAAGCCAAACATCACATAACAGCTTGGCATAAAAATCAGCTTTCCTAGTTGGTTTCATATATTCTCTCTCCGCCTCTTCACCTCTGTCACCCTTATCCTGTTGGCCCGTCCATATAGTGCTTACATATTAAGACTGAAGGTTTACAATTTAACTTTGCCCCATTAGTACTGGGTTGTTCAAGGCAAGCTGCCAATGATGAACTCATAAAGAATTTTTATTCTGATTATCTCTCTCTTGGGTAATATAACTCACAAGCAAGGGCAGAGCTGTCCTGTCCAAAGCCTCAATTTTCCCATACACACTTGGTTAAGCCACTGGCATACTACAGCCTGTTGGGTGCTGCAATATGTAATGATGGAGCTTTCCCATCAGGAAACTTGCAAGAGAATCTTTAGCTTCCTGCAAATCAGACCCTGGGAGAAAAGTTGCGCAGCTCAAATCTGCATGGTACACAAACAATCAGTGGAGCTGCGGTGGGTTAGTGGTTAAGACGCTGAACTCTCAGCAGGACAGCAGTTTGAGACCCGAGTGCTGTGTGACAGCGTGAGCTACTGTCTTCAGCCCCAGCTCCTGCCAACCTAGCAGTTCAAAAGCAAGAAATTGCAAGTAGATTAATAGGTACCGCCTCGGCGGGAAGGTAATAGCGCTCTGTGTGCCTCGGCGTTGAGTTATGCCAGCCACATGACTACGGGAGCGTCTTTGGACAGCGCTGGCTCTTCAGCTTTGAAACAGAGATGAGCACTGCCCCTAGAGAGACGGTAACGACTGGCTTTTGAGCAAGGGGAAACTTTACCTTTTACACAAACAATCACCAGCAGAGAGTCCCATTGACAGGAGGGAGGTAAACTGCTATAGCCAGCAAAATGAACCGGATTAAATTCTGCAATATACAAATGTAATTCCGCACGTACCAAATGTGTTTAGGAGGGGCTCCAGTGTGGGGCAGACCATAGCTCAGTGGTAGAGCACATACAGAAGGACCCAGGTTCAGTCATCTCCAAGCAGAGCTGGAAGGAAGCCCCATCTGACACCCTGGATAGCCCCCTGCTAGTCAGGACAGACAATACTGGAGAAGATCAAGCAATGGTTCAACTTGGTAAAAGGCAGCTTCATTTGTGAATGTGGATGCAGAAAAAAATCATAGTAGTGCTGAAGAACACAATTTCTTCAAAGTGGAGGTGGTGTTTTTTTTAAACCTGTTCCTAGCTCTTACGATGGGGAGCATATGCTTGAAAGTCTCTGTGGGAGGGAGAGATGCAAAGTCTCAGAATAAGATGAGTTCCTGAACAAGATTTCCAGTGGCCAGAGGGTACAGCTTCAGTGCCCAATATAAGTGGCTTTCCCCCCCCCCAACTACCAGAAGCAGAATTATGCAAAGTGAAGAGGAATGTAAATTCTCTTGATTTGCGTAATTCTGTATAACAGGGGTTCTCAACCTCTTCCCGGCCAAGTACCACCTCCGGTGCCACTCTCCTGCCGAGTACCACCAGAAGTGACATCAGTTGCTTCCAGGGTTTTTTTTTTTTTTGGAAGCCAAAACTAGTGTTCCCAAGAGGTTCAGCCAAAGACAGGAGCCTCTCGGGAATGAAAACGCGGCGCTGAAAGCACTGCATAGGGGCAGGGTTCTGGCGGTCCAGTGGTCCATGTACCACCAGCAGTCGGGCGAAGTACCACTGGTGGTATGAGTACCACTGGTTGAGAACCCCTGCTGTATAACATTAGTTTATTGAGGAAATCATTTATTGTTGCTAGAACAGAAGCTAGAACTAGAACGTAGCATTCATTTTACATGCAGGACCAGAGTTCCTGTTATGGACAAATGAAGGTCTAGAACTGTCTGAAGGCATTTCTCAATCTAGATTCCTTGAGATAAAAAGCCTAGAAGAGGCATCTAGTCCAATCCACTTAATGCAAAGGAGGGTAATCCATCCTACCCTCCATCACCCTGGCCTAGATGTCTTTAAAAAGGGTTTGGACAGATTCATGGAGGAAAAGACCATCACAGGTTACAAGCCATAAGCAACCTCCTGGTTTTAGAAGTAGGTTTTCTCTGTGCCAGGTGCAAGGGAGTGACAACGGGAAACAGGTTATCTTGTTGTCTTGTGCTCCCTGAGGCATCTGGTGGGGCCACTGTATGATACAGGAAGCTGGACTAGATGGGCTTTTGGCCTGATCCAGCAGGGCTCTTCTTATGTTCTTATGTTCATCCACCCATACCCATTCCAGATCACCCCAAAACATACCCATTCCAGGTTGGCGTTTCAAAGATAACAAACCTGAAATGATGACTCACCCAACAAGACAAACAACCCATTCCAAGGGAAAGATAAGTACTTAATAAGATAAGTCCTTAATAAGATAAGAAAGATAAGTCCTTGCCACAGGATGTGGTGATGGCATCTGGCCTACATGCCTTTAAAAGGGGTTTGGACAGATTCATGGAGGAAAAGACCATCACAGGTTACAAGCCATAAGCAACCTCCTGGTTTTAGAAGTGGGTTTTCTCTGTGCCAGGTGCAAGGGAGTGGCGACTGGACACAGGTATCTTGTTGTCTTGTGTGCTCCCTGAGGCATCTGGTGGGGCCACTGTGTGACACAGGAAGCTGGACTAGATGGGCTTTTGGCCTGATCCAGCACGGCTCTTCTTATGTTCTTATGTTCTTAATATATAGATGTCAACCTGGTATGTCAACCTGATATGGACATCAATTTAAATTTTCATGGGGAGGGGATTACTTGATGGATATCTCTGACCACACTTGCAGCTATTAAATGTTACAAGTCTTTCTTAGTATGTATTATGACAGAATCTAAATTCCGGAAGGGAGTGTGGCAACTTCCTGCAGCAAGCCCTATCTACTGTATGTTGAGCAACACAAGAAACAAAGGGCCAAACTTCCCTCCTCTTTTTCGGAGCAACAACTTCATCTAAGGACTTGATCCTACTGACAACAGCTGCTCAGCTGTACCACTTGGTCACAACACCACTCCCAAGATGTGCTGAGCATCTCTAGAATATAATAAGACTGTAGCAGGGATGCAAAGGGAAGGCCTTTCCTATAGTAATGAAAGAAAAAAAAATTAGCTAACAAGATATAATATGTTGGAACTCAATAGGGCAGCCTCTTCACTCACTCACTCACACACACCCCTCTCATGCTGATGTTTCCCACTCCTCTATTTTTAGAAAGCGAGTTTGTGTTTCTTCTAAAACAAATAAGGCCGATATGAAATCTTACATATGAAATTTTACCAAACATCATGCAAAAGCAGCAGTCTTGCTTCTTGTGCATTGGTGTTTTTTATGCCTAAATTATTTGAAAGGAAATTAGCAAATTACCTGTGCCAACTGATACCTCTGGGACCACATAACAATCTCCTTTATTTGATTAAGAACATTAAGAACAGCCATTCATAACATGGTGCTGTAAACAGGACCAATCCCAGATACAAATACTGTACTATAAGAGCCTTGCTGGATCAGGCCAAAGGCCCATCTAGTCCAGCTCCCTGTATCGCACAGTGGCCCACCACCAGATGCCTCAGGGAGCATACAAGACAACAAGATACCTGTATCCTGTTGCCACTCCCTTGCACCTGGCATACAGAGGAAAACTTACTTCTAAAACCAGGAGGTTGCTTATAACTGCTTGTAACTTGTGATGGACCTTTCCTCCATGAATCGATCCAATCCCCTTTTAAAGGCATCTAGGCCAGGTGCCATCACCACATCCTGTGGCAAGGAGTTCCACAGATGAATTACACGCTCGGTGAAGAAATATTTTCTTTTGTCTGTTCTAACTCTCCCTCCAGAAAAAAGGGAGGGAAAAGTCTAGAAAGAAGTCCGACAAGAGAAAATCCCTATAATCAAAAGAACCTGTGTAGCACATTCTCTACATTAAAAGGAAAACACTCAAATGCATAATGCTTGAGAGTGGCCACCAATAATAATCCAGATGGAGATTATTGCAGGAAGGAATAATGCCAACTGTCCTTAAGAAAGCAGTAATAAATGCTATTAAAGGAGCTTTCATACAATCACCAGTGTTGGTAAACTACAGACGAGTTTCCAACGTTCCATTCTTAGCTAAAATGATCAAGCAAGCAGTGGCATATCAGCTCCAGATACTCTTGGATGAAAGGGATTCCTTCGATCCATTTCAATCTGGCTCCTGGCTAGTTACTCTGCTAGAAAACATGTACTGGGAGAGGGACGGGAGCTGAAAAGCAGTATATAAATACTGTTGTTAATAATAATTACAACAATAATAACAGCATCAAATTAGAACAATAATAACAGCATCAACAGGATAGTGCCAACAGGTATATTCTTCTGGACAGCATTCATAGGAGGAGGCACTGCTCTGTGGTGACTCTGTTTCTGCCTTGTGGGCTAGTCTGGAAAATGGTGCTTCTGTCTATCTACCATCTTCATCACAGTCACTGTCCATCATGTACATACTGAGTACTTTTCACCGTGACTGCTGCAACGTGCTACAGTGAGGCTGCCTTTGAAACACAGATAGAAACATCGATTGGTTCAAAACGTAGCAGACCAGTTTTAGCCAAAGTGAGGCATAGGGAGCAAAGAACACTGAATTTATTTGATCTGCATGCTGGTTATCAGTTTAGTACAAGCCAGTTAAGGCGCTGGCTAACAGCCTAGGATTTCTTGGAGAGCACTGTCTTCTCTAAGGACACCCCCACACGCATACCCCATCTCTGAATGAAAAGCTGCTGCTGTCAATGTTGCCAGTGAACAGACGAGGACCAGAGTGATTTCAATGGTGGCTCAAACAGCACAGAACTCTCTCCCAAGCGTGTTCTTTCAAGAGAGAGATTTCATGCTAATTTTAGCAGATTAGTCAAACTTCTCTCTTCTGCCAGCAGTCTGGCAGATCTGCAATCTTCTTGCAGGAGACTATGGTTTTTAACTGTTTGCATCTTACCTCTGAATTGTTGCTAATAATGAGTGCATTGCTTTTGTTGCAAGTTGCCTTGAAGGCAGTTTTCAATGGAAAGCCAGCATATACGTTTCAGTATAAGTAAATAAAAACAAACCTGCACCATGCAAGTGTTTCCTACAAGTTAAGAAACATGTTTAGGGCCAAGACATTCAAACAGCCCAAGGAAACCACTGCTGGACTCTACAGGAGGAAAACAGACATGGTGTGACCTGGTGGAAGAAGGTTCCTTCTCAGCCACAAATATGAGGCTTGATTTTTCCCACAGCGCCAAACCATGAGACATCTTCTGACAACATTAGGGCTTTACTGCCACTTTGTCCCTTTGCAAAAGCTCATCTCTATTTGTCACTGTGTTGACAAACCCTACGGAGGAGCACAAATATGCTTCCAAATAACACTCCCACATTTCATACGAGACTGGACAAGCATTCTGCTCATGTACAAGTAGGCTACTTCAAAGGCTACTTTCCCTCATCTTCCTCAGAAACAGGCTTGATTAAATCTTTGGGGGCTCCATTAGAAATGCCAGTTAAAAAAGCTGGTTAGCCTCAGGTAACCAGAGGGGGAAAAGCCACTGCTGACAACAACACCCTAACGAAAGGGTCTCCTGTCAAGCGGGGTTCTTTCTTGCAGTCACATGGAAACTTATCACTGTATGACACAGACCTGATCACAAAGTAGCCAGTGTCGAGTCCTGGATCAAGGCTGGAACAAACAGTCTCAAGGAAGAAACTAATAAAACTCTTCATAGATCCTCTTAAGCAAACCTTTGGGGAATGTCAAACATCTTTATCACACCAAACAAACATGCAGCCTTCTCTATCGCAGAGCGCCTAGGGTATTTGTGCATGAATTCTCACTATGGAGAATGTCCTTATGTGCTTTTGTTGTCTGTGCTAAAGATTAGTGACGCTTCAGAAAGCTAATAAGATCCCCACACACACATACACACACATCACTGGTTGGGGATGACGACAGTTTCTGGCTGAACCACAGTTCCTTGGTTTTTAACATGAAGAAAAACACTCAAGTTGGTACATGTGATTTTTGCTGGCACTCATAAATATAAGACCTCCCCGAAAGTAAGACCTAGCTAGGATCATCAGTCAGACGGACGCAAACCCCCCCCCCCAGCACTTACTTTGACCGATTTAAGCTTCATTCTTTCCCAAGGGTGCAAGGCCTGGAAGGCCTGCACTTGAGTCTTCTACCATAGAGACGACATGCTAGAGAGGCCAGCAAGGAGGCTGCAGCCTTGCAAAGTCTCTCTAGCACGTCGTCTCCATGGTGGAGCCTCCTTGCAGGCCTTGCTGGCCTCTCTAGCATGTCGTCTCCATGGTGGAGGACTCAAGTGCAGGCTTTCCAGGCCTTGCACCCTCGGGAAAGAATGAAGCTTTAATGATATCGGTCAAAGTAAGTGCCGGGGGGTCACGCCACAGGTTGGAAAAATAAGACCTCCCTGAAAATAAGACCTATTGCATTTTTGGGAGCCAAAATTAATATAAGACACTGTCTTATTTTCAGGGAAACAGGGTACTGTATTTAAGAATTTAAATGCTGCTTAAATATTGCGGCTCTCAAACATCTCTCTTGCGGCTCTCAAACATCTGAAGTTTATCCTATGTGGCTCTTAGGTTAAGCAAGTTTGGCCACCTCTGCCATAGAGCATGGAAGGAGAGCACGCTCTCTGCTCTGCAAAACTGAAATGTTGTCACAAATCTGTAATATCAGGACAACACCAGCCCTACCGTACAGGCTTGTAGTAAAGATTAACAAGATACTGGATACAGTATATGAATACATACTTATAAGTAGAAGTAGTAGCAACCTGGTAGTAGTAGTAAAAGCAAGCTGGACCTGACAAGTGGAACGCTGAGGGGCTAGTAAACCTGGCAGAGGGAAGCATTTCTTAAATAAGAGACAATTTCAGCTACAACCAACACGAGGTTGAGCTAGGCTTGGAAAAGCACAGCAAGGCAAACCATTCGTGCTCTCAAGGCCACAGTGAGGGCAATCAAGTCTCAAGATGCACATACAAAGCCAAAAGGCTAGATGTGGCCTTTATTTGCCTGTATATCTTTGGGATATCCAGTACTGACTCATTAGTAGAGTGACCAGATAGAATGGAGTACAAAGTGCCTATACCTTAACCATTGTATAGAAGAGGGAATTTTGGTAGGTGCAGCTTTTTGCACCCTTCCTTGATGAGCTGCACCTGCCCAAATTCCCTCTTCTATACAATGGTTAAGGTATAGGCACTTTGTACTCCATTCTATCTGGTCACCCTGCTCATTAGGGCCAAAACAGAGACAACATGGAAGATTCATGTTCGGATCGCACATCTCCTTTAATTTTTAAAGCACTTAAGGGGACCTCAGATTTCAATTTGAGCAGCAGTGTTGAGGGAAAATGGGTATTTAACCCTTCCCCACCCATGCCAATTCCCTAGCCTAAACTGAACCCTCAAGCTCCACTAGGGGGGGGAATGTGATTGTTCCCTGCTGGGACTAATTGCAACTTGACTGGGAGAACGGTATGGGTTGGAAGGTTAGACATTTCCTCCCTCATCGCTGTACTCCGATATAAATTGGAAACCCAGGAGTTTTTTTTTGGGGGGGGGGGAGGTATGGGTTGGAAGGTTAGACATTTCCTCCCTCATCGCTGCTACTCTTCTATAAATTGGAAACCCAGGTTTTTTTTTGGGGGGGGGGTTACTTTAAATCTGAGAGGTCCAGTCAGAAATCCCCTACACAACATCTGTTTTGGGTCTTAGCCAAAGTACAATAAAGTGTTGGGGGGGGGGAGAGGAAGGAGTGAGAGAGAAATTGAATTCCAGATTAAGGCAATTTTTCACTGTTATTCTGGGATTGGTGTAGCAGGCACATGGCTCTCAAAGTTAACACTTTAAGCCAGAATGGGAATCACCGGTTGGTAACAAAAATACCACCATTCTCTACAGACTCTTTTGGTTCAAGTTCCCAAATGAGCTATAAACAGGCTTTCAAAAACAGAAGAGCAAAATACTGGATGCTACTGGATATATGGTTTTGAAGCCACTGTTCAACACCTGGGGCATGTGAGCAGGTATCTGACAATTCCATTGCCATCTCCAGTGCCATTATCATCAATTAATTCTTCTATGGCAAGGGTACGTAAATGAGGTATTTATGGCATGGCAGTAGCCAGCCCATATTGCACCAGACACTATTGTCTCTGAAGTCTGGCCATATAATTGCAAGTGTTTCGTGATCGTGATGGTTCAGTTTATGAGAGGATGCAATTATCTGGTGGCTCGGCAGCTGGTGACTCATAAGCATACTGGCTTCAGCACTACATTTGAGGCTCTACATTTTGTCAGTCTGTCTCTAGCATTCCTTTTAGGCAAACAATATCTTCTGTCGGTTGGCCAGCAATCAGGTCTCATTAAGTCTCCAAAGGTCTCTCAGAAGAAAAGTAAGCCAACATTTAAACATAAACACACACACACACACACACACACACACACACACACACACACACAGAGAGAGAGAGAGAGAGAGAGAGAGAGGTAGTGCCCAGATTCATGCATTTTGCCAAGAAACAAAGCTTGGCCCATATGCTGTAATCAAGTGGCTGAGTTCCCACAGGGTAAGAGAAGGAGGTAACGATGAAGAAGGGCATAGTTTGTCATAGAAAATGTACTTTCCCCACTTTCCAGCAAGAGATTAGGAGAGATAGCAAAGTCCTTTTGTTGAAAAGATGGACATTCAAGTGTAGATTCCTGATTGCCATGCACGCGACAAGATCCAAAGGCTAGAAATTCCTCAGTCATTCTCTATCATAATGAGACAATTATTGTCTGGGATCCAGAGAAATCTGGGACTTGTGTTTAGGCATGCAATTTCAGTAGCAAAGAGAAGTCAAAGAAAGAAAGCTTTTAATGTGAATTCTAAAGAGAAGTCAATTCCAGTGGAAAAATCAATGGGACTTCTTCTTCCTGGTAAGTATTCACACCCTTAATGCTAATGTATGTACTGTACTGGAAGACCCTTGTTAGCAATTGTCTGTAATTGCAGAGTGGCAATTGGCATTTAAGGGAGTCTGAGAAACAGACAGGTGTTTGCTTCTGAAAGGCTTCAACAGCAGTCCCCAAATTACAGCCCCGGGTCACATCTGCCCCACCAACACATTTTGACCCGCTTGCTGAACCCAGCAACGTTACAACATCCCCCCATTAACGATAATAATCATTTAAATTAATATACACTTGCAAATGTTTTCTTTTATTGTGAAAATTCTTAGAGTTATGTACAAGATGCAAATAGTATTTTCTATAGCTGAGCCACTCTGTCCCGACTCCCACCATAGGAGCAAGACTGAGTGATGTGGCCCTGGCAGCTAAACGTTTGGAACCCCTTCTCTACAAGAACCAAACAAAGCAATAAAAAAGTATACTAGGACTACACAATTGCTATTTTCTTAACATACATGCCATAAACGTCTTCCTTATAAGTAGCACAATCCTATCCAACTTACACCACCAGTGTAAACAGCGGTGCAGCGAGAACGAGAGGCCCCAGAACGGAAAAGGGATTCAAATCCCCTCCAAAGGGGGATTCAAAGGGGATTTGAATCCCCTTTCCGTTCTGGGACCGTCCGTTCTCGCTGCACCGCTGTTTACACCGGTGGTGTAAGCTGGATAGGACTGCGCTGAAGGACTTGTAACACCAAAGACTGTGCATTCAAACTTCTGGCATGCAGTAGATCAAGCCAGTCAAGCCTTCTAAAGCACATCATCCACCCAATCTGCCTCTTAGAAAACCAGTTTTCTAAAGGACCAATTCCAGTGTTGTTTTCTTCCTCCAGAAAAGCAGCATTCCCATGAGAAGTGTTAAGTCATATTCACACCATGCAGTCTGTGTGTAGATTTAGCAAGAAACGTCTTTGGATAGGAGCTGGCAATAATCTAATCAACTGCTCACAAAAGCATATCATTTTTCCCCATTCCAGTTTACTGTGTCATCTTCCACAAGGAGACCTTATTGGAGAAAAGGTGTCATGCCAAACTTGGTCCTACTGTTCACTTAGCACTGCTGTGCGCAAATGTCGTTTAAGCAACATTAAGCGAACAGTGAAGGTTGTACCAGCGAAACGTCGTAATTTTTATGTCTGATATTAATACAGGTTTTTATTTTGTTTTTAAACATTTTGTGTTGTGTTTTAACCAATACAATTTTTTTCTATGTGGAATTACTTGGTATGCTTGTTTTTATTAATATCCCATATACTTTTTCCGTCATGGCTTTTTACCCGATAACTCGAGTTATTTTAAAATTGTTGCTGGCCATGAAAGTCTTAAATCGTGTTGTACCAGCTGTTTATCTCTAGGTTTACAGAAATCCATGATTCATCTTAATTGTAGATTCTCATCCATAAGGCACAATTAAACAAGTGTCTTATTTACAGCACTTCCAGTTTAACTGGTGCGTAGGGGGAAACGGCTTGAACTTCAAAGCAGTTCAAGAGTGCATCCTGTAACCAATAATTCGTGCTATTCCTTGGAAAACAACTCAAACTGCATATGTGGGAGGTAACAAAGGAAACTGCCTGGTGTCTATTAGTATCACTCATGTCACAGGTTTTTATTTTAATTAGCATAAGCTTAGGAGCCTATCTCCATCTCTCGCTACCCAAATTTTACATCCTGTCTAGTCACATTTTAGACCCCATGAAACTCAAACGTTTTTGTCACCATTTGCTTTTACAAAAATATCCACTGTTGGGTCCACAACCCATGGGATGTACACAAAAGAGGGTTCCGAGTAAATCATTGCTAGGGAACCCAGGCAATAAAGAAAATGGGGACCAGACCAACTTGTTGCAGAAACAAGTGCAGCAGTGAGCTGAGCCTACTATTATATAACAAAAGCTGACTTGCAACAAAATCCTATACAGTACATGTCTACTCAGAGGTTAGTCTAAACTCCAATAGGACTTACTCCCAGGTACGTGTCTACAGAACTGGAGTCTTAATCTCCAGTGAAACTACTACCGTAGGAATCTTCTAAAGTACTTTGATCACACACGGAACAAAGTGCAAGAAAATGCCTATTCTTTATCACCAACGCATTTACCATGACTTAATGGGTTGATAGTCCAGAACCAAAGTACAGTATGCATGACAGTTTAATTTGCCTACCAGCAAGAGTAACACAAGTAGCCTATCACTGATGACACTAAAATGACATAACTAAAAAGGCATCTGTCAGGCACACCAGCAATGGAGCACTTGGAACACAAGTGTTCAGAGGGCGATAGAGCAACTCTAACCTTTCAGCAATACCTTACCGCACTGCCTCCCAACTAGCAAAAAATTGCAAACTAGCAAAAAATTGCTAGTTGGGAGCAATTGCTCCCATTTGCGCCCAACTTACAACAGACTTTTGCTAGAACAGAGACTTGTCTGCTCTAGTGCTTAGCTGTGCATAATTTCCCATTTGAGGTACAGTACTTTTATCATTTAATTATTGTATTTATTAATACAATAGAAAGGCGGGGTATAATTTTTTTAAATAAATAAAACATGTGTAGCCTGCCTATAAAGGCCCCTAACATGGCCAGCAAAGGTCTGAAATCCAACACAATGAATAGAAACACGAACTACTGAGAGGAATGTGCATCTAAGAGCCATTTTACACATGGCATCTTTCAGTGTTGCTCTCTTTCAAGGGTATACTCTTGTCAAATCTGCGTTTGCTGGCATGTAATGTATTTTTTGTAAACATGTAATGCTTGCTGGCATGTAAACAGCGCTCCATGTTCCAGCCGCATGCTACGCGCTGCGGCAAGGAGAGTCATGCCGGCCACATGACCATGGAGGCGACTTCGGACAACGCTGGCTCTTCGGCTTTGAAATGGAGATGAGCACCACACCCTAGAGTCGGACACGACTGGACTTAATTGTCAGGGGTCACCTTTACCTTTAACAAGCAAGACCAATGTAGCAACCCCTCCAGACCTTTCCCTTGGTGCTCAGTTTTATTTAATCGCGTCCTAGAAGTGTGAGTGACTAGATTTTTTTTTAAAATGAGGCTACTAAGTTTTATCGAAAGGCCAGCGGGTGGCGCAGTGGGTTAAACTGCTGAACGAAAGGTAGGCAGTTCGAAGCCGCGACAGGTGAGCTCTCGTTGCTTGGCCAGCTCCTGCCAACCTAGCAGTTCCAAAGCATGTTAAGGCGAGTAGATAAATAGGTACCACTTGCGGGAAGGTAAACAGCGCTCCGTGTTCCAGCTGCATGCTACACGCTGCGGCAAGGAGAGTCATGCCGGCCACATGACCACGGAAGCGTCTTCGGACAACGCTGGCTCTTCGGCTTTGAAATGGGGATGAGCACCACACCCTAGAGTCTGACACGACTGGACTTAATTGTCAGGGGATACCTTTACCTTTTAATGTATAAAATGGCCAATACTTTTAACTGCGATTTGTATTAAATACTTATGCAACATCTTATGGTTGCCAACCCCTTTCCTAACAGAGATCCCTCTGGCTTGAATGGGTTTCATTAAAAGACAGATTTATCAGGTGCAGCTTTTCCTCATGACAACAGTTCTGAGGTGGGAACCGTTGCACCTTAAAAGATGTTCTAATCATCACATAGCCAAGACGTGGCTTGAGTCAAACCCAACCCCAAGTCTGCTGATCAGTTCTGGAATATTTGGAGAAGGGTTGTGCCTTGGGGGACACACAGAGTGAAATCCCTGAAAATCTATACATTACAACTCGGACCCTGCACTCCAATTCATAAAGGACATGAGCCTCAGCACCTTGTATCTTTACAAACTAACTACAGCATGTGATTTAACAGGAATAAGGCCCCCAAAATTTGCTACTATAATCACTGTTCCAGGACCTGCATTCTTTCCAAAGCAGTGCTGGCAAGAGGATTGACCAGGCCCACTCCTATTCGTTGAGATGCATAATGCTTTAAAATAGCAGTTCTATAACTTTTACTAAGGAGTAGGGAACACTGCAGGTCATGATGACAGCGACAGCACTCATCGGGGGTTGCGCCAGCCCTCCGGAGGGGGGCCACAGCCCCCTCTGCGGGCCTCCTCGAGCCTCAGATCGGCTCCTTGAAGCGATCGAGACCCACTTCTGGTTTTCTGGCCCACGGAAGCTCTTTATTCCCCCCCCCCCTTGATAATTAGGCTCTCCCAGCACCAGATGCTGAGCTGTGAAGTGATGCATCAGCAGAAGCAGCACTGCTGAAAGGGCAGAGCTAGGACAGCCCAATTGTTATGCAGGCCACCCTTTCAGCAGCGCTGCTTCTGCTGAGGCGCTGGGAAGGAGAGAAGGAAGGGGAGGAATGGTGGGTGGAAGAGGCAGGCCAAGAACAGTGACAAAGGGAGAAGCTGCCAAGGCTCTGGGAGAGCCCAATTTTCACATAGGCCACCCTGTCAGCAGTGCTTTCTTCTGCAGAGGCATCACTTTGAGAGAGCACCTCTCAGCTGCTGAGCTGTGAAGTGATACCTTGGCAGAAAAGCATGATAACTGGGCTTTCCCATATCTTGAAAATATGATCAAGATTTGCATATTTTATCTTCTGTCATTTTCAGCTAATGAGTTCCTAAATGAGAAACAAGTGCTTGTTTCTGGTCATCACCAGCTTAATGACATCAGTTCCTATTTTAATGACACCACTTCTGGCCCTCAGTAGGTGCCATAAATGCTATTCTGCTGTATGAAACACCCCTGCTCTAGCTCTTCATACCTGATCCAATCCTTGCCAGTCTTTCCCTTAGAAACATGAAATAACTACAGTTATTGCCTCTTATAGAATATCTGCACCAAAACAGGGAAGTGATCCTACACTAATAAAATATTAGAGTTTTCTCTTCCTAACTAAAGGTATAAATACAAGTAGGAACAAGTCTGTGACAAAAATGTTACTCTCCTTACACACACACACACACACACACACACACACACACACACACACACACACACAGCCCCTGAAATAATGAGGATAATGCTTAGATATGCATATTGTATGCTGATCCTTCCAAGTCTTATGGGAATGATACAGTCACTGAACGTGTACACGAGTTCAGAAAACGTATTATAACATTGGTTCAGACATCACTGCCAACCCCTGCAATTAACATCTTTCCTGAGTGGTGTGCTGGCATGAGTCATGTTGTATCTACAATAGAAACACACAGAAGATCATAGGGCCTGCTTCTGTGACAAAACAGCCGGTGTGGTTGGATGATAAGAGTACTGAACTAGAAGCAAGGAGACCCAGTGTCAAATCTCCACTCAGCCATGAAGCTCACTATCTCTCAGCCTAACCTACTTCAGAGTTGTTGTGAGGATAAAGAAATCCATTCCTGTTAACTTTTTAAAGGGCAGACAGCGCCCCCTGTTGCACGTTCTGCTCACTTTTAGTTTATGTGTTCTGAGAGCCGGAAAAGAGCAGAAGAGCCTATTGGTCACGAGGTCTTATTTGTATTCCAGATCCCGGGAGAGAGAGAAGCATAAGGAAAAAACAACAACACACCACAGTTATGACAGAAGTACTGTACAGCTCTGGCTCTATGAAGTCTAAACATTATATTCAAACATATTTTAGAAGAGTGTTTCATAGAAAACGAATACATTCTTGTCTTGATCTTGAGTGAGACAATTTTTGCACTTGGAAAACAGTTCAGTGTCTAAACGGACAGCATTTGTTTAGGGGTTTTCTGCTGAATGGCACATTTTTATCTTAATCACTGAAAAAAAAATTCTCAGAACAAATATTTTTGTGACCAACATATACAAATATTTGCACACACAGCAATAATCAAGTGACACACCAGTGACATGCATGGGGAGTGGCCATACTTGGCACGCAGTGCTGAATGGACCAGTTTGGAATCCGACTCAAAACAAGGCATCTTCCTATTAACTAGAAGGAGTCATCCGTGGGTAACAATAGCTGGTACTTGTTCTTCCGGGTATGTGTGTCTCACAGTTAAAAGTGTACATACGCACAGGGTGGGGGAGCACCTGAAATCCTATTTCAGTATCAAGGGCTGACAATGCCTTCACAATAAATGAGAGAAGTAGTAACAAGGGGTCTGCTTAACTTTCCACAACCCTGCAGAAGGGAAACCAACAAGGTTACTAGATTTCCTTACCAAGGCAGGCTCCAGAGACGAGGGCTGTGGCCGTCAGGGCTCCGGCCGATGCGCCATAAATGGTCTTGGCATTGGCTACCAAGAAAGGAGCACGCTCTTGCAGGCAGCTGGCGACCCCGATGTGGTAGACCCCCAGGAACCCGCAGCCCGCGAAGGAGATATTCCAGGTGGAACCGAGCGGGAACATCGCCGCCTCCCCACCACCTTCTTCTCCTCTTCCTCGCACGCCCCTGGGCCCTGGGGAAGGTGGGCGACAGCAGAGAAACTGCCCTAGGCTTGCCCCGCTGGGTGGCAGGGAGGGAGGGCGACCACGGAACTGCGGCCGGGAGAGCTGAACTGGGAGTAGGGAAAGGAGCGACTGGGCACTGCGGACCGGCTCCTCTCTTCTCTCTGCCCTCTCACAACACAGAGCAGCCTGCGACTGGGCGGCTCTCCGGGGGAACACAGCTTCCGATGCCTCCCTCAGCCAGCCGTGCCTGACCTCCTCCTTTTCTCTTCCTTGCCCCGCTGTCAACCGACTTATTCTGCTCTCCCAACAGCCGCTTGCACCTGACCGGGCACGGGCAGAAGGAAAGTATTATATCGGGTGCTTGCCTGCCGCTGGGAGGAGCTCCGATTTGTCACAATCCACCTCCCCCTGACGCAGGCCAGGGCTCCGGCGTCTGGCTAATGGCTGCTGGGTAGGGACAACACCGCCCATCCGAAGGGCGGAGTCGTGCGGAAGGAGAGCCCTCGGGACGGGAAGAGGAAGGAAGGGGCACAAGGAGTTCTTAGCTGGCGGGTGCAAACAATGCTGGTTGAGTCCGATTTCCCAGAAAGCCTGGGGGCGTTTCGAGGCGGCATCCAATAGGGGTGTGCACAGAGCACAGCTGCGTGGAACGCGCATCTGGCGGAGCATTCCTTGGAATTCCTGCTGCCGCTCTATCTGTTCCGTAGCTTTCGCCCTAGATAAGCTTGTTTTCAGAGAGATCCTATCGCCGCAAGGAAGCCAAGGTCTCCCATTGCTTTGCCTCAAGTGTATTGTGATGATGGTGTGTGTTTGTAATGTATAACTGGAGGTTAAAGGGTACGTGGTATTTCTGCTGTGCAGAGGGAGGACCGGAGTGTTTTTGTGGCGGTTCAGAATAGCAGGATGATAGGAAGCTGCCCTCTCTTAAGCCTGATTCACATATGACAGCGTTGTCCCTGCTGTGCGCTTCACGGACCCGCTCTGCCCTGTATTTGCATATTCATCATGTAAAAGGACACCATTACGGGGCACCAACGCTAGAATCGCTGGAGATGGCTCGGTTCAACTTTGGCAAAGCGTGTCTCGTGGAGCTTGTGGGCGGGTTCAAAGCGCAACAACAGCCACCAATCGCGCGAGAGGGGGGGAGAGTGGTTGCATGCCAATCACAAGTTGCTCCAATCACCGCGAATGTTACAAGTCCACTGCTCTTCAGAGAGGGAAACCCCTTGCAAGCAACAAGCAAAGCGGCGCTCCCCCTGCTCCAAGCGCCAGATCAGCGCGAACGGCGGACGGGGACATCCGCGGTCATATGTGAATCCGGCCTTATACCTACTTCTTCACGTGAAAGCAAGCCCCACTGAATTTCCAGGGAAGGTTCAACAGGATGGCGGTATTACGGAACTTTTGGGAGAAGCCAAGTTGGACCATCCTTCAGGGACAGGCAAGTTAGGCTATTGCAGCAAAAAGAAGAAAAGTGGCACCTTTAAAGGCTAAAGGCACACCGGGCGTGTTTAAAGGCTAAGGCCGGATTCACATATGACCGCGGATGTCCCCGTCCGCCGTTCGCGCCGTATGTGAATCAGGCTTAAAGGCACACCGGGCGTGTTCTGTGTGGCGTTCTGCGTGCGGTGCAAGAAACGCAGCAAAAGTTGAATCCCGAGCTACATTGTTCGCGTCCGCGTTCCGTGCGCGTCTGGTGTCCTGCCCCCAGGTCAAACAACAGGCTCTGATTGGCCGGACGTAGCACGGACGCAGCAAAAGTCGAGGTGGCCTTGACTTTCGCTGCGTCCGCACTACGTCCGGCCAATCAGAGCCTGTTGTTTGACCTGGGAGCGGGACACCAGACGCGCACGGACGCGACGCGGACGTGGACAATGTAGCTCGGGCTTGAGAATTCTCCAAGGGAAGCGTCAACGCAAACGGACCTCTCTGCAGCTCACGGCGGCCCAGCTGGAGGCAAGTCCCGCTGATAGAACATTGGCGCAGCCAGCCGCAACAGGCTGCATGCACGCAGAACGCGTCCAGTGTGCTTCCGCCTTAATACGTAGTCTGCAGTCCTCCTAAGCACATTTATAAGGGCATAAGTAAGCCCCATTGAACTCAGTGGGACGGGACTTACTAGTTCCAAGAGAACTACGGTAGTTCCAAGTTTAGTGTTGTTCAGCTATTGTGCTATTATAAATTCAATCTAGGAGTAACAGGAGTTAGTTGCTGGGTTTGTGAAACTGTGGCTGATCACTGATGGGGACAACATAAAGGGGAGGGGAGGATTGCCACAGGGCATAGGACTGGCCCAAAACCTATGTTGTATACTGTCTGGTGAGCCTCCTTAATAAATGTCTTGGGAATCAATGGTCTAATACAAGGGTTCTCAACCCCTTCCCGGCCAAGTACCACCTCCGGCGCCACTCTCCTGCTGTGTACCACCGGAAGTGACTGGCGATGACATGGAGGTCAGAAACACAGATAGGAGGCTCTGGGCGGGTGAGAGGGCCCTTCTCAGCATTCCTGTGAGGCTCCTGCCGTGAGAACGAAAACGCATTGCTGAAAGCGCTGCGTCAGAGTCAAAGTCGGTCCAAGTACCACCAGCAGTCAGCTGAAGTACCACTGGTGGTACTAGTACCACTGGTTGAGAACCCCTAACATTCACTAAGCTATTTGCTCACTTTTTTCAGTTGTCCTTTGCAAAACAGAATTACCATTCACATGTAATGGTGTTAGATGTAAATTTCACTTAATCTACAGGGTGTCTTAGAAATATGTACACACATTTTAATGAGCTCTAATTCATGCATACTTCATGGTAGAAAACAAACCTGCAACACTGGAACATTCAAGAGAAGCAATTGACAAGATGTGTGGAACCATCCCAGCACATATGTTGGTGGATGGCTGCAGATCCCTTAATCAACGACCTCATATAGACTCCAATAGGGAACATTTTAAGCATTTGGTCTAATTCACTAAATAGTTAATTAACTGAGGGGCCCAATCCTAACCAACTTTCCAGCACCAATGCAGTCACAATCAGAGGCATAGCTAGCCCTCACTGAGTGGGGGGCCGCAGGACGGGTTGATACCCCCCCAACCCTACGCCACAAACATGGCCCCTGCAAAAAAGGCCCCTGCAAAAAACAGCTTAAAAGAGGCCTAAAAACTGCAGGGGGAGTGCTTTTTTGCCATGGATTTTGCCAAATTCGGCAGTGACACGGCAAAGAAGCACCTCCCTGGCGGTTTTTAGGCCTCTTTTAGGGGTGTGTGCCAGTGTACTGTGAACTCTGGACAGATGGACAGACGAAGAAGACAGAGGAAGAAGACCACAGGATTCAGCGCACGCCTCATTGGTACGGTTGCATCAGTGCTGGAAAGTTGGATAGGATTAGGTCCTGAATCAAGCGACTGCTTCTGCTGCCTACCTACACCATATGCATATATGTGTGAATGATTGTATTATAGTGTATGTGTGAATTATAGTACAATAAATTTGAAGCTATAAAGTGTGTACATTTTCTTGAGACGCCCCATATGCTAAATCTAGCGTGGGTGTAAATCATCAACAAAACCTATTGGAACATAAGCCATGATTCTCATCATGCCACCCATGAGAAAGCAATACACGTAGCTGATGTGGTTATGTCCACTTTCTCCTCCCTGTTTATGAATCATCCCTTTGCAAGGTAATACTGTACATAAATACCTCTGAAATCATGGGACCTTTAGGCCAAACTAGATAAGATGCAGAAGACCCGTAAGCAGATCTCCTGACATTTCCTCTTTTGTTTTTTTCTAAAGCAGCTGTGGAAAGCCTGAGTCTGTGATACTGCAGGAAAGGATTTTTAACCTTTTGCCCATCTTTCCTTTATTCTCCCCACCATCAGCCTGCTGGTGAAAATCCTCAGACTTCCCCCTTTGCTGTCTCAAAATGGATGAATTAAGACTTTAGGATCAGCGCCATTTGAGATACATGCATAGGGATTAAGCGCCTTTATCTCAGAGGGCATCCGTTTAGTGTGTCCCTCCTATTGGAGTTGGAATGCATCCAGATCAGGCACACCCCTGCTCTCTGACCAGGGTCCAGAGTCAGGTGAGAATACCTAAATGACCCTGACCTGATCAATGAGGTGGAAGAGTAACAACATTCAACAAAGGGCATATAAAGTTGAGCCAAAGGATGCTCTTGGCTCTTGACCTTGACTGATCAAGTGACAGGTGCACCATGGAGATCGAGCTCATCTTTCAGGGAAAGGAGTGCCGTGGCAGATGGGAACTATCATTCAAAATAAATAAGATCAGGGACTAAGTTTAGGAAGTCGTGTCAGATTTCTGGTTATTTGGGGACTTAACATTTACCTAGTTGCCATTGTAAGAATGGTGCTAAGCCCTCCATCACCTTGCAGCCCAATTCCCATGTGGCAATGCAGCAGCGCCGGCGTGGGCTACACTGCATCCCATTGGGGGGGGGATTTTGGCTGTTGGAGATATCATCGGGGTAAAGGGATATTTGTCCCCTTGCCCTGCGGTAAGCCCCAGCAGCCACAATGGGTCACCTCAGACCTGGCGTAAGTCCGTGTTGATCCGTGTCAGCAGGCCAGGCCCAGGAAGGAGGATATGATGTGCTGATCTCACCCCCTCCTGGGCCTGATCCACCCCACCCCTGTCGCTGTCCTCCCCTTCCCGTTTCGCCCCTCCCTGCCCTCCACCCACCCCTGCAGTAGACTTACCTGCTCTGGCAGTGTCCCTGCGGCTGCTGGTGGCAGCGGGAAGGCTTCGGCCTTCCCACCGACATGGCAAGGCGCTGCACTGTCGCAAAGTACTTTACGATGCTTTTGTGATAGCGTGCACCGGCAGAACTCATGTTGCACCAGTGCACCAGCTAAATAGGATTGGGCCATTTTTCTATTTTGCATATGCCTGTTTGTACTACCTTTTACCTCTTTTGTCTGCCACCCCTGTTTTAATAAACTTTTCTCCCATTTTGATTTTGAACCTGTCTGGTCTGATTGATTCAGTGGACAGTGTGTTGCCTTATCCCTGTGACTGCTAACCCCTATGCAAATGCTTCCAGTTTTAAGAACCCTCTAGAAATCTAGGGCTCCCACCCGCGCTGCTGAGAGGATCTCGAGGCTTCACCCCTTTGTCTGGTTTTAACCTGGTTGGTGGCAACAATTATCACCATTTTATTTCAGAATAAGGGTGGGTGGGGGGGACGAAGGAGGGTTTTGAATGCAGGCCTCCTTCCCCTCAACCATCACTCTCAAAGGAATTTTCCTTGCTGTTCTGAAACACTGGCTGAAAGGAGAGTTGCTCTAAGGTTGTGATAGTTGAGCTTCCCCTGCTCTCTGTTTTCCCCCCCCCTGACAGTTGGAACTCTGCGCCATTGCAGAAAGACCACGTGGTCAAGCAAACAGGTGGGTTTTGTGGATTTGCAGTCATTCTGGCTAGACCCAGACAAAGACAATAGCCTTTATCAGCCCACCTGTTGGGATTGCCATGCACCAGCTGATTGGGCATCCAAGCCCACCTGCCCAAGTCAGAGTAAGGTAAGGATGCCCAGGTGGCATATACTATACAATCAGATGGACCAATGATATCATCAACCCTAGATTTCTTAAGGTCAAGCACAAGGATACTTGTATGCATTCTGGCTTGGCTCCCTCAAAAACCGCATCTGCGTGTGCAGGAGACCAGGGCAGGGAAGAGGGCAGATCGAAGCCAGAAATGGGGCGGTGTTGGTGGCAGCAGCACCACCACCAATATCCCCCCGCTTCCTGGCCTTCACAGGTCCACTTGTACCTAGCTGGTGCAGGTCCAAGTAGACCCAGCTGGGCGGTGAGGGCTTATCCCAGGGCAAGAGAACAAATTTTCTCTTACCTTGAGGAGGTCTTTGTGGCTCAAAACTCCCCTGCGGAATGCAGCACATGCCCTGTTGGCGCAGCTGCATCAGTATGCAGGGAGTCTTCCAATTCATATTGTCTATACTGGCTTGTAGTGGCTGTCCAGGATTTCAAGCAAGGATCTTTCCCAGCCATATCTAGATATCCCAGGGATTGAAAGGAGGACCTTCTGCATGTAAAGCGTGTACTCCACCCCTGAGCAATAGCCTTTCCCCATTATTTTGTTTTTCAGCCCTCTGGTTTTGTTGGCTTTCTCATAAACTGAGGGGGTATTGCATAAATCAGAGCACACCCATTTCTTCCCTATTTTCTCCAACTGACCTAATAAACAGATTGTTTTGTCAGTGGTGGTGATGTTAAAATATTAGCCTTGTACTGAATGAAGCACTTTCACAGTGCAAAATCCTGAAACTATGCGGTAAGTCTATACTTAACCTTCCTTCAGGCATGCTGTTCCTCGGACATCACTGATCGGTGGGGTTAAATTAAAGGGACACCTGTAACTTCTACATAAAGACTGCTCTTCATTTTCCTGAAAGTCGTCGCAGTTGAGTGGGAGCTGTGCAGAGCGGGAGGAATAGTGTGCCACTGTTCATAATTTATGGGGGATTTTGGAAAAATGGCTTCACAATTTGCAGTTTCCCAGGTTCATTGTGTTAACCCCCAAATGGAATCAAATCAGTGCTGAATTAACAGCCAATCATTGGAACAACAGGTTTCCATGATGATGCATCACAATCTACTGTTGAAATTCCTCTGAGTTTCAGAAGTATTTTGCCAAGTGATATGAAGCTTTGTTGTTTGAGGATCCGAGGTGCACATGCCTGTTGGGTATGTGGAGCTAGCTGCATAGTTTTCCAAATTGTGACCATTTGTCTCTTAAAAAAAGGACTTGTGAAACAGGAATGGCCAGCTTCTGTATTCATAGGATCCTACTCTATTTTCCAGACAGTGCCTAGGGGTGGGGAGCTGGGATTTTATCAGACTACACAGTCTGATCCCCTCATGACTAGTCAGGCTTTGTAGTAAGTTGATACTGCCTCACAGTAAGGGTGTATTTTGAAGTACATGTGTTCCTGTATTGCCACATACAGATTCTGAAAGGGATCTAGAAAGTGTGAAAAATGACCCCAAATGGCCCTGCCAAATGTTAATCAAGGTTGGTAAAAAAAAAAAAAAAGGTTTGCTTAGTTTCACTCATAAAGAAAAAGAAATTTACACAAGAAACTTATGTAAACTTGTTTTTATTTTTGAGTGAAACTAAGCAAACTTTTTTTTTTTTTTACCAACCTTGATTCACATTTGGCAGGGACATTTGGGGTCAGATGAAACTGCTTTGGGGCCAGGGCCTCCCAAAGCTTAAGGGATAAAATTGCCTGGTGGTTGGGACATTTCCACTTGGGACTCCCCATGAAGCTTGGAATGAGCTGCTGGTTGGAAAGGGCACAAAATAATGTTTCACTTCTTAAACAACAGATATTAAACAACTGACTTACTAAGAACTCTGCTCCACATCAGAGGGCCTTCTTTTCCCAAAAAGGGCTCACAATCTTTACTTATTTGATTTTCTCTGTAAACCACTTTGTGAACTTTTTTTGTTCAAAAGTGGGATATAAATATTTTTATTAATAAAAAATATCAATGGGCTGCATTGACCCTAAGGTGTCATTCTGTGAATGGAAAATATTTCCATTCATGCAGGGGGGAGGAGGGTGATTCCTCCGACTCCGAGAGATCTGCAGGCTTGATCTTAGCAAGTCTCTAATCTCAATGAGAAAGCTAAAGTCCTTCTGAGTTTACACCCCAAATTATTGGAACCAGCATTTCGAACCTTTTGGTAAATTATCATAGGATAATTGAGTTGGGTAATAATAAAATGTATATGGGCTTGTCCTAATCGGAGTTTTCAGAAGCAGATTTGCTACTAAGCAATTTCAATCCATGATCAATTAATTACATATAGTGGCGACTTTTCCTTTTTTGCTTGATCCATTCATCTTCTATGCCTACACACAAGCATATTACAGTACAGTAGTTGGCTCATGTTAAATTTTCAAAGGACCAAGAATTTAATGTGTAAATTGTTGGGAATGTGGTGTGTCAGTCTCTCTAAAATTTCTTGCATTTCAGACATGGTGATTGGTGATTTACTACCAGGATGGTGTAGTGGTTTGGGAGTCGGACTTAGACCTGGAAGATCCAGGTTCAAATCCCCGCTCAGCCACGAAGCTTCCTGGGTGACCTTGGGCCAGTCACTATCTCTCAGCCCCACCTACCTCACAGGGTTGTTGTGAGGACAAAAAGGAGGGGAGGAAATATGTACACCACTCTGAGCTCCTTGGAGGAAGGGTGGTATAAAAATGTGAAAAATAAAAAATAAAATAGTCAGCAACTAGTTTTCCTGCTAAGTCCCTTTGAGAAGCAAGTGAGGCTTGAACTGTAGTCTCCCTTTTGACCTGTGGCTCCATGACCATTGACGACCATTATCCACGGCTCCCCATTACATGATGTTGATGCCTGCCAATTGGCATTGCACTGTTTTCCAAGAGGATTCCGTGGCACTCTGTGGCTCCCCTGGGAGCCGCACCTCCCAGTTTGGAAACCACTAACCCCATAAAACTGGACAACATATAATTTGAACATTATAACTATGCAAGGTGGACATACAAAACTAGCTCATCTCCGTTGTATTATTTTCAAGAGGTAGTTTGTACCAGCCAAATACAGTATTAAAGATAGTGACAGACTTGGTCATAGAAAGTCTGCTTACTTGACAACTTTTTCAGCATCATGGAAGACAGAATTTTTAACTAGCCTCACTACTCTTTTCCAATAGCTCAGCAATGCATGCTGGTGATGGAGCAGACGTTTTTGCAGTGTCACTATTAATTCATACAGTGTACCCTCGATTTAACAGACTAATGGGGAAAGGGTGTCCGTTAATGCCAAAAGTCCATTAAATCTGAATGCACCGAAGTCAACAGACACACACACACACACACACACACACAAAACATAGGACTCATTTTTAACAAAGCAGACATCCATTATTTCTAATGTCTGTTAAATTGAGGTTTCACTGTAGTTCCAACTTTGATATTGGATCCATTAATTATGTGACTAATTTAATGAGACAATGAATTTGTAGGACATTTTTTCCCACTAGAAAAATACTTTCTGAAGTGGAAAATGTTGTACCCTATCTCACTGGCTTTGCATCTCACATCACAACAATGTTGCACTTGCAGCAATTAGATCATACTAGACAACCTCCTTTGCAAGGCTCATCTTCCTAAAGAAAGGGATTCCCAAAACTCTCTTATGAAGATTTATGATAAAATCATTAGAAATTGTCTTATAGGTCTGAAATGTGGTTCTAACAATAGTTCTATGTACACCCATTTTTGAATCTGTCCTTAATGTGCAAGGACAATATGCGAGATGTGATGCTGCAATTCAACCCCAAAGAACTGAGTATTTAAGGTGTATGAAACTGCATGCCCACCCTCTGAGAAGGCTCTGCTGGTGGATGTTCCAGCACCAGCAGAAGTGCACCTGGTGGTAACATGGCTCTCTCTCTCTCTACGCTTGCTAGTGGTACCCAAGTTGTGGAACCACAGTAGTCTTAACTGCATCGTGGGCCCCCAGGCACCGACGCGATCGCAATCCACTTCCAGTTTTCCAACGAAACCAGAAGTGGGTTGCAATTGCATTGGAGAATCTTTCTGATGTGTAGGGAGGCCAGCAGAGGGGTCCGCAAGCTCCCCACACCCCCCGAGGAACCAGCACATCTCTCAGGGAGGTTTAAAAAAGTGCGACGTCAGCACAAAAAAGTACCTTTTTAAACCTTTTTTTCCACGGCGGTGGCGCGATGGGGCCCCCCTGTGGTCAAGGGCCCCCGGGCCACTGCACAGCATGCCCAATAGAAAAGACGGCCCTGTGCGGAACTTCTTCCTCCCAGAAGATTGGTACTATCTCTGCTGTGGTTTTGGCACCACCTAAAGGCTTTTGTTTCACTTGTCTTTTGCTTTGATATACTGCTGGGTTATTTTTGTTCTGGTGCCACATTCTTATTCTGCTGCTGTTACTGTTCTTTTTAGTTGATGCATTTTTATTTTCCCTGTTATAAGCTGCTTTGTGCACCTCCCATGAGGAAAGTGCAGGGTACTATGTATATATAGTATATCAATCTAATAAAATGTATATGGAGTCTGTAGTATCTCTCTGGAGCTAAACTCGGATCCCCATTCTGTTATTTCAACGGCATACAGCTGGAGGTGTTTGTGGGGTGGAATTTGGCCTGCCTCCTTCCTTATATGAAACTGACCTTTTTATGGGCTGAATATGTTACAAGCTCTACTATCCAAACTCTCAATATGTTTAGTAAGAGTAAACTCATGGAATGTAAACCATTGCCAGCATTATCTATGAAAACATCACACTTTGATCACAGCACATATATATTTTAAACCCAGTTTAGAAACATGATCCAAAAGTCTCCCAGCTTCATTGTGAATAAGGACTAACCTTATTCACAGATTTTACTTTGTAGAGCCTATCTAAGGAGTCCATAGTTCATCATAGCTTTGCCTTTGCACTTTGACCAAAGTACTCCCAGTTCTGCTTTGTTTCTCTTTGCTCCTGTGGATTTTTTCCTAATCTACTTTTCCAAGTAGAAGGGGAGTGATTCTCTCAGTACTCAGGCTGTGAACAGACAGCAACAGCATTGTATGCAATATAATTCCAATTTGTTTTGTTTCACCCCTGCCTATAGCCACCACAATTACAGTAAGCAGGGTTTTGTAGTGCTTCAAGCAGTATGTGGAAGCTGTGGCTGCCATCTGCCTCCTAGATAACACCCAGGCCGTCCTTGGCAACTAGCATGCTTCCCCTCCTCCTGCATGGAGTCATATTGCGAGTATGGGCAGCCATAGCCACTTATCCATGCAAGCATTCAAATGGCCCTTTAAAGGGGGAAAGAATACCATCTCCTAAATAGCAACATTTCCTACCATCTTAAGAATGTTTTTGAACACATGATCTCTAACACATTCAAGAATGGTTTGTTTCATTTAGGGGTGAAATTGACTGGTTCAGGTCAAGCCAGGCTGAAGATAGCCAACGTCTTTACAGCAGTGGCAGACTGAGTTTGAAAGGGCTCTCCCTACATTTGGTAGAAATATACTATTTCTCTCTCGCTTGGGCTGGGCTCTGAAAAATGTTCCTAGTTTCCAGCATGGCTCATCTGAATTAGAGAAAAGCTGGTCATGAATGTTGCCTATTGGCTAAAGAGTAAGGAGAAACTTTCCCTAAATTCTCTGTAGTGTTACAAGTTTTAAATATTTGAAATTTTGTGAGTGAAGAATTAATAGATGAGAACCTACGTGTAACTTAAAAGCAGAACAGCTCACCTGTGTGAAAGACAGTTGGTCCAACATTCAACTGCCTAGTATTTCTATAATAAAAGTTCCATAGGTGAAAAATAGAATTACTGCTCTTGAAATGTTACTGTCTTCGTCCTCAATTTTTACCACTCTAACTTGTATAAGTCTAGAAGAAATTAGAAATTAAAATATGAGACCCCATTACATTTATCCCATCATCAGCCTACTTCTATGAAATCAGGGATTGTGCTACAGTAGCATCAAGGAAAAAGTCACCTTCAGAAATGATCATCTGTATTCAGTGCAAATAAAAGTAAACATTACAATTTGATGCTTGGCTACAAAATGGCAGTGGCGACCAACAAGCACTTAGGCTTCAGGAGGCAATAGTTACAATTATTTCACACTGAAGGTCTCATCTGAAATACTGCCTTCTGTCCTGGTCATGAAGGATCTTGAAAAGAAATAAGAACCATTAAGGAGAGTAAAGGGAAGACCTTGTTTTATCATGATCTATAAAAAGCTTATCAGAGACCCAGTATTCGCCAGTACAATCCCGGTTTCTGGGTCCATTCTGGCTGGCCAGGCAGCTGGAGCGTTTGACGGGGCGGGGCCAGCAGCAACGGCAATCCCAGGGATTGCTGCCGGTGCTGGGTAAAAGCGCCCGAAGACAGCGTTTAACTTACTGGGGCTTGGGGGGGCGGTGCAGGAAGACCTGCATGACTGCAGGCCTCCCCGATGTTTAGATCGCAAAAAACCGGCAAATTTAGACCACTTCTGGTTTTCACACATCAAAAAAACCCCATTTTCAGGCACTTTTTAGATTTACTATTTAATTTATTTGTGTTAATTTTTACGGCCCTGTGACATTACCGCCACCCACCCCGGGTCCCAGAAAATCTGGTAAGCCTACCTATAAAGTGCTTTATATGAAACTCCCTTTTTCTGAGTTGGATCATTGGTTCATCTGGCTCAGTATTATCTTGCAGCAACTCTCTCCCTAGAGTTCCATTTCAACCCTGCTACTTTAGCTTTTCCAATTAGAGATGCCAGCAATCAAACCTGGGACCTTTTCATGCTGAAAAGGTAGTCTTCATTTCCCCAGTTGTTAAGCTATGCTATTTTTCAATGTAACAAATGCACTTTAAATGAAGTTTAGAAGAAAGCATCATTTTAAAGTTCAGATTGTCTGCTAGCAAATTGTGTAATACTTATATAAGCTTTCCATATAATTGCTAACCCAGCAGGCCCCTATGTTCCAAAGCAGCAAGTTGCTACCAAATATATTTAAAAGTTTTGCAGTAAACTGAAGGGCAAGGGCAGAATGTCTGTTGTTGTTGTTCAGTCGTTAAGTCGTGTCCGACCCTTCATGATCCCATGAACCATATCCCGCCAGGCCTTCCTGTCCTCCACTATCTTCCTGAGTTTGCTCATTTTCATGTTCGTTGCATCGGTGATGCTGTCTAACCATCTCATCCTTTGCCTTCCCCTTTTGCCTTCAATCTTTCCCAGCATCAGAGTCTTCTCCAGAGAGTCCTCTCTTCGCATTAGGTGGCCAAAATATTTGAGCTTCAGCCTCAGTACCTGTCCTTCCAGGGAACAGTCAGGGTTGATTTCATTGAGGATTGACTGATTTGATCTCCTAGCAGTCCAAGGGACTCTCAGGAGTCTTCTCCAGCACCACAGTTCGAAAGCATCTATTCTTCGGCGCTCAGCCTTCCTTATGGTCCAACTCTCGCAACCATACATTGCTACTGGGAACACCATCGCCCTGACTATGCGAACTTTTGTTGGCATGGTGATATCTCTGCTTTTTATTATGCTGTCTAAGTTTGCCATAGCTTTCTTTCCAAGGAGTAAGCGTCTTTTAATTTCATGCCTGCTGTCTCCGTCTGCAGTGATCTTGGAGCCCAGAAAAGTAAAATCTGTTACTGCTTCCATTTCTGCCCCTTCTATTTGCCAGGAATTGATGGGCCCAGATGCCATGATCTTAGTTTTATTAATGTTGAGTTTCAAGCCAACTTTTGCACTCTCCTCTTTCACCCTCATCAAGAGGCTCTTTAGTTCTTCTTCACTTTCTGCCATTAGGGTGGTATCGTCTGCATATCTGAGGTTGTTGATGTTTCTCCCAGCAATCTTGATTCCGGCTTGCGATTCATTCAGCCCTGCATTTCTCATAATGTACTCTGCATATAAGTTAAATAGGCAGGGTGACAATATACAGCCTTGCCGTACTCCCTTCCCAATTTTGAACCAATTTTAAAATTCAACATGCAGCGCCCCAAGGCCCATTGCAATGGAAAGACATGCATTTCAAGTTCAGGGAACCCTCTTGGGGAAGAACAATGCATTGAAGGTACGTTTTCAATATTGAGGGGCCCACCGCAATCAAACCAAGTAAAAGTGTATTGCAGGCTGAAACAAACTAAGAATATTGTAGCTGTCTCACAAATGCCAATTTAGGGAGAAAATACTAATTGGCATCAGATTACAGTGAGAAGCCCTACTTTAAACACACACACGCACACCCACACCCAATACAGGTCTTATGACCTTAAAATTAAACAATACTAAAAACATAATTAAGGCAGTCATAAAATCTCCATCTTTCTCAAAGCTGCCACTTCTGGAGAAATACCACCAATTCAGAACACAAATACAAAAAGGGCAAGAAATCCCACGCCTATAAAGTAGGTCACAACAATGCAACATTTTTAAACCAATATTTATTACAGTTTAATCCTTAAGAAAAAGTTTTAGTCAAACAGTCCAAATCCCATATCATCATCAGACTCTTCAGATTCTTCCTTCTTTTCTTCTTTCTTCTCCTCCGCTGCAAAGACAAGCAGATGAACAGTTAGCTAATAATTCTCAAGGTAGCATGCTTACTTGGGCTACAATCCTATGCACACTTACATGGGAGTTCTACTGAACTCAGTGGGGCTTACTTCCAAGTAGACATGCATAGGATTTTGCTCTTACACTCATTTCATTCTATACACATATTTGCCTTAAAGATAAGATGGAAAAGGGTTACACAGTCACATCCATATGGATGAAAAAACCACTCACAGAACTGCAATGTGGACAGCTGAAGGCTCCAAGCAGTCAAGTTGTATTAGATTTAGCACATACAGCATGTACATTGTCTGAAGAACTCACTGTTTTATAACCTCATTTTGTATACAGTATGCCAGCATTCCTTAAAGTAGTAACAAAGGAGGCAACGGGAAGCAAGAGAATAGTGGCTAGATGCCAGTACCCAAAACAAAAGAGGTGTCAAAACTGAAGAGAATGGCTGTAGTTCGACATAGAGCTTGTGTGCTCCCTCAAAGGAGATTAGATGCTTCTTTCCTGGTTTGCAACAAATCATAGTTTGCCATTTTGTCAGAAACTGGAATACCTAGAGCTTGCCACAAGCCAGGAAGGAGGCTTCTAATTTCTTCCCTTCATCCACAGGGGAAAAGAATGTACTGTACTCATAATGCCAAATCATGATTTGCTGTTACACTTGAATGTATTCGATGGTTCTGTTCAGACAAGCTAGCCCTGCCTCATTTCTGCCTGCCCAAGAGCTCCTTTTCATAATAAGCTATATACTCACCAGGAGCTGGTGCAGCACCTGCAGCAGGAGCAGCAGAACCTCCAGCAGAGACTGCTACAGCCCCACCTGCTGGCATGCTGGCAAGCTTGCTGTTACCTGGAGGAGAGAAGAAAAAAAATGAAGCACCCGCTGTAGATATGCCTGTGTCAACAGAAGACAAGCCACACTAAGGTATACCAAGAATGAGCTGTCCTATCTTAACTCCATTTGCTGTGAGGCTCTTCTGCACAGGCAAGAGCTGGCCAAAACCCACACTATTTCCTATTGCCAGTGCCAAAGACACTGTTCTCTTCCCATTCCATTATCCTCCTTGGAGCCCTAGTCTATTTCAGACAAAGGTACAAAGGATGAACTTTGATTGACAACTGACCCATCATGCAGCACTCCAAGGACTGACATCTGACACAGGGGCCTCTAATCCCAGACCTCTGGTATCAGATGCCTCAAGCTAGCCACAGAAGTGGGTTTTGTTTTAGAACTTTTAAGATCTTTCTTCAACTCCTAGTGACCACCAAAATGGCAATGCTGCATCCACACCAGCTGCCAGAAGAGGAATATTCCATCAGTCTAAGCTCCACATACATCATGCCTGTCACACCTGTGATGTACTGCAGTGTCTGGTGTACCATGAACAGCCTGAGGTGTGCATTTCTCAGATCTGATATAGTCAATCAAAAGCAGGGCTTTGTTAGGACTTACCAGTTTCATAATACACATTGTGCATCACACCTACATTTAAAGTAATCTTGACAATATAAGCCAACAAAATGGCTTCTGAATTGCTCTGCCACCATTTCACTTCCAAGATTGATTCAATTCCATTTGCAGTGCAGAGTCAGATGTAGAACTGTGGCAAGGAGTACCATGCAACAGCAGGAACTGAATGATAGATGGGCCTTGGAGATTTAAAGAGCCTTGTTACTGATTAATGCCTACAGTTTCAGGAAAAATTAGCAATCTACTGTATCCCTTGGGTACAGTGAGATTCTCTTGGCTTTCATAAGAATGTCAATGAGGGCAAAATGCCTGTCCTTTATTTCTAGGAACAAATCCCTGGTGTTCCTGGGGCAGAAGAATAAACATGTTTTATAACAAGTTGAGAATATTCTTAGAAAGTTAAATGTCAGAGCCAAGAAGTCACTGAAGACAATGGGATTATGCAAAGGCTCCATGGAAGAGATGGGCCTTGACAGATCTGAAGGTAGAGAGATGGTGCTGCCAGAACAAGTTCGACACACAGAGAGAGGGAGAGCAAGAAAGAAGATTACCTATGACATTTAAGTGAACAGACCAGTTTTGGGTGGCTGTAGTAGGTCTTAAGCAGAGATATCAGAAATGGATAATAGAGAGGATGATTTGGAAAGGTGGAGGTCTTAAAGGGCGAGGACGAGAGAGCCACATGCAACTTCAGAGCGTGGTTTCAGTAGCACACTAAACCAGAGATATAGACAGCATGTTCCAGAAGTCTGGAGGCAGAGGTAGCAGCAGAAAAGTTAAATAGTATTCAGTGGCACAATGTGTCAAGATGTTTGAAAAAGGAAACACGGACATGATTAAATGCAGCATAAAACAAACTGTGGGAAACAAAATGTGATATATAAATGTAAAGCGTTGATGGGGGGGACAGGGAAGAGAACAGAAATAGTAAGGGAGGTAGACCGTGAACATTGAGAGGTTAAAAGAGTGAAATGGGAGCCTCTCTCTGTCTCATTTGAAAGAGGATAAGGGCTCAAGAGGCTGAAGCCTTTAATTTTAGTCACAAGGCAAGCAAAAGAGTGAAAGAGACGGCAGCATGTGCAAATTATTGTTTAAGTCGGTATGCATCAGGTTGGTGGAATAAATGGCAAAGGTAAACATTACACCAGGGGTGGCCAAACCACAGCTTGCGGATTACATGCGGCTCTTTGACATATAATGTGCGGCTCTCGGAAATATGTTGGTTGAGCTCCTTTTTGCAGTGCAATCAATATAAAAAGGTAAATAAGAAACTTTCAAGCTTTAAAATTATTTACTGGGTATAAATCGAGAGTCCACTGGATTAAAACATAACTAATGCTCATGGTGGGTAAATATATTTAAGAATTTAAATGCTTCTTAAATATCGCAGCTCTCAAACCTCTGACGTTTATCATATGTGGCTCTTACGTTAAGCAAGTTTGGTCACCCCTGCATTATACACCTTCAGATATTCAGCTAACATTTACTTTGTTTTCAGAGAGAAAGGGACTTCTTTCTCACAGCAGTATGTTGAGAACATCCTTTGTATAAACAAGCAGACAATGCCTGTTTTTAAGAGGGTTTCCCAATTTAATGTGGTCCACCAGCGAAACCCAGCAGGTACCAGTATTAACCTGTGGGAATTAGGGTGGACCTATTAACATCTATTCTTAATAATATAAATGGCACACAATCTTGGGAATGAGTCATGGGGGAGTTGAGGTGAACTGGGAAGAAAATCGCATGTAATAGCGCCACTAAACCATCCCAAATATCACATGAATGATCAACTCACCAAGAGATGAGTGTGTTGTGTAGACTAGTTCATAACTATTGGCAACTGGTGACAATCTGAGGTTGCTGAGGTGACAGTTTTCACTGTGGCACCTGGTAATCAGGCGGAAAGGCAGGGTGGGTAGGCAGGCATGTATGCACAGAAAGTCCTCACTTAATGTTGTTTTGTTCAAAGTTGTTTCTTTTTAACATTGATGAGAAAATTTGATCCCTGCCCATTGGGCCGGCCACTTCCAGCCATCCTGCCAGGCCAAAGCCCCCGCCTCTGCACTGCCCTTCCCTCCTCCTACCCCCGACCACATCAACACCCCACCACCACCCGTCCCCTGGCTGCTCCTGTTTGATGGGCTCGAAGCCTTGCTAGCAAGGCACAGTGCGCTGCCACTTCTCTCTGCTGGTTTGCGGAGATGTTGTCACCAGCTGCCGGGAAGCACTCCACAAGCCCCTGTGGCATGGCGGCCAACGCTCTACTTGTCAGCTGGTGTCCCTGAGAAGCTGCAACTGCAATGGAAGTGTCCAGGCCAGCCTATCTGTCGGCCGGACCCCGAGGGCCAGTCCCCCAACCGCCGTCACTTTGCTTGCCCCGTCGACGAAGGACGGGGCTGGACTAACCCGGAGGGGTTCCGAGATTCACCTCCCGAGACCACGGGAGGCCAACAGAAGTAGTCGGGGCTCCACGTAGACCCGCCAGTCCCAGGCAAGACCGCCAACGAGATACCGGAAGTAGAGCAAGCGCCTCCCGACAGCCAAGCAACAGAGGAGGAGCCAACACAGCCAAGCAGAGCTGCCCCCGCTGGCGTCTGCCGGCTGCCTAGCGACAGAGCACGGGGCAGCGGAGGGGACGCTAGATAGGGGAAGAGGAGACAGGACGGCCCGACGGAGACACCCCCGCTGGTGTCTGCTTGCTGGCTGCCTAGTGACCGCACGCTGGGCAGCAGAGGAGACGCTAGCTAGAGGGCGACAACGCTCGACCCTGCTGGCAGTGCCACGCTCGGAGGGCTCCCCTTCCGAGCAAAGAGTCGCCCACATTGTTATGGGGACAGAAGCCTCTACGTGGGGCAACTGCCCCCGGGACTAGGAAATTACAGGGAAGCTCGCAGCCAGGGGCGACGGCTCCCGGGGCCGTGCATCAACTGCCTGTCAGACACAGACAGCCGGCAAAGGCAAAGAGGGCGGAGCAAAGGGAGGAAGTAGGTCGGGTGGAGTTAGGGGAAGTTGTCTATTTAAACTCAACAGTGCCAGTGATGAGAAAGGTGGAGAAGCTCCCTGGTCGCGCTCGACTGGAGAACCAAGTAGGTAGCTCCTAAGAAGCCAGGTCCGGAGGTGGACAGGGGTGTATTGTTAACCCCCACCCGACCATATCCTGAGGCACTTACTGTGTTAACTAGAAAGTCACGGAGGAGATGTCTGTTGGCTCAGGGGCTGGAGGTCGACTTACCTGAGGCGGCAGTCCCGGGCACAGAAGTCGCCTGGGACACTCTGCTCCCGGGATCCCCCGAACAGACACCCTAACAGGAAGGTGTGTGTGTGTGTGTGTGTGTGTGTGTGTGTGTGTGTGTGTGTGTGTGTGTGTGTGTGTGTGTGTGTGTGTGTGTGTGTGTGTGTGTGTGTGTGTGTGTGTGTGTGTGTGTGTGTGTGTGTGTGTGTGTGTGAGAGAGAGAGAGAGAGAGAGAGAGAGAGAGAGAACTGGTGGATGTGCCAGACACACCCAGGCAGTCTTGTTTACATATATCAATCACTCTAAGGTAGAATTGGTTTTGTAATACATCATTTCGGTTAAAGTTGCAGTTTCCAAGAACCTATCCAGGACATTAAGTGAGGACTTCCTGTATAACCAAAATCTAAATGAGTTCATATGAACACATTTTCGATTGGTGGGCTGCCTATGTGAGAATTATATCGTTCTCAACCTAGAATCTTCAATGATTAAGAGGAAGCCCTAATGGTCCCTTGCGAACCTCAGAATTTCAACTCACCTTGGGCGATTACATCTTCAATGTTTTTCCCATTCAGCTCACTAATGACCTGCGAAAAGCAAATTGAAAGTGTTATGGATGGGTTGCTTAGTATCCCACACTCTCTCAGTGCTACCATCTTTAGAAGGTGTGTGGCCAATTCAGAAAGGAGCTGTAAGAAATATGCAGTCTTAAATTATAAAGAAAGAGGACAATCTTACAGAAACTTAAGGCAGGTTAAACAAATCTAAAGAATTTCAAAATGAAAGGGGAGGTGGGGGAGAGAAGTAGAATTGCCAAAAAGGGTTTACAATGTAAGCAACTCTCATGATTTCTTCCACCCTTTTGTCCTTCACTTGAGAGCCACACACACGCCCCTCCTCATACTAAATGGTCCACAGTACTTAATCCCCTCTTATGCTCTCCCTCAACAAGCCCCGTCTACAGTACTGTTGTTGCTAGATTATGATTCATTATGCTATTTAATTTGCAACAGCCAACATGCACAAGCATTGATGTTTCTTCTATCCTACAACGAAAAACCTAAATTTGGGTTAAGGACTGAGCAAGAAATTATTGCCTTTTCATGGGCAAGGATGAGAAGTCAAGGGCATTTTAACTCCTCCAGTTGTACTTCTACTACTCGAGATCACTAAAACCAAGATGAAGCATGAAGGCAGGTTTTAGGCACAGGTACAGTAACTCCAAGTACAGCCAACCTCAGAAACAGCAGGAGTAGCCCAACAATGTTTTTGCAGCTAATGATCTTATATCCAGAAAGATGAAGTAGGGAGCAAATGACTCAAGGCCGAGCTACACCGCACGTATCCCATCACGTCCCAGGCGCGTGCGGAGTGGTGTGGCTTCCTTTTTAACCGATCGCCATGGAACATGGGAGAATTGCAATCGGTAGTGGACCATGCTCATGATTGAGAGAGGGCGGGACACGGAGCAAACTGTTTGACCAATGGGATGAGAGGGGGCTTTCAGCCAATCTGAGCGCATGTGTTTCAGCCAATCAGCGTTGAGCATTATTACAAGGCGGGACAATTAGGAGGGACAAGTGCATTGAAGCAACTGGTGGAGCCCAGGGCAGCGTTTCGGGGCGGGGCGTCCTGTCCCCTATGCTCGCGAGCCTCCAAACGCAACGCCACCGGAGTTGGTGTAGATCAGCCTTTAAGCTTAGGGCTTGCCTGTTTGTGTGTTTTGGAAGGTTTATTTAGGCAATATCCAGTTGAGTGCTAACAAATATAGATAAGTGAACCAATGCAGGTGTGTTTGCAAAGAAAAATGCTAGAAGGAAAGCAAGTTACAAAGTACTGACAATCACAACTATCAGACCTGAAATATACTATTTGAACATAGTAACCAACAGCCATTTTTCTGGATCTCGCCAACTCTGATGCTGTAGTACGTAAATCAAATATTACAGCAGCATCTGCCTTAATGTAGACTAACACACTGGTACAAAAAAAAGCGGACACCACACACTGTTGAACTGCCTTAATTTTCAACTTCCAATCAGCCTTTCCTAGAGCTACTCCAGGGAAATTGCACTGTGCCACACTGAACTCTTGCAAGGAGGCTGTATTTTCTCAGATGCATTATTGAAACTGTCCTTAAAAAGAATATAGTGGTCCCTAAGCACTTATCAGATTAGCTAGAGACAAGGGGGATAAAGTATCAAGCATCCAAATGCCTTTTACCAGCTTAGAATGGTGCAAGAGCCCCATCTGGAGAGTGACTTGGCCAGTTACCCACACACTAATCACATCCAGGTTAGATTATTGCAATGTGTGGCTGCTTTTGCAAACAGTTCAGAAACTACAATTGGTCCAAAATGCAGTTGCTAGAAACATTAGCAAGGATGCAACAGTTTCCTAGTGGAATTAATGCTATAAAGGCGGGAGAAATTGATTCACAATTTTTAAAAGATGGTGTTGGCTTACCCTAGGGCCCACAGAACTGGCTGTCAGTGGCACAGCATAAAGCTGGTCCCAGCTGCCCAGCATAAAGCTCTCCCTCTCCCAAGTTAGAGAATTCAGAGGCAGGGGCACCTCTCTCAGTGCCAGGCAAGAGAACCAACCCCATTCTCAGTCTGAAAAAAGAGGTATTTTCCAATCAGACAAATGCTCTAAAGTAGTGATTCTCAAACTAGTGGGTCGTGACCCACCAGGAAAACCAGAACATGTTGCTGCTCCCTTAAGGGGGTGGTGACGTGCGGTGACATCCCACCACGGGGGGGGGGAGTGTTTTTTTAAAAACTTACAGGGGGTAGTGCTGGCCCTCTGGAGCAGGGAGGCCTGCAGCCCCCTCTACGGGTCTCCTTACACTTCAGATCAGCTCCGCAAGGCAATTGCAACCCGGTTTCGGACAACCCTCAGTAAGTTTTAAAAAACCTTTCCTCCCCCCCTCCCCAGGCAGGGTGACAATCCCGGGAGAACCACCGCTGCTCCTACCAACACTTAACTTTTTTATTTTTACGAATACCTTTATTGGCATATTAAAAGTACATAAATAGGAGAACTTTAAGAAACATTGCTCTAACGGGTGGTTATTCAGTACTGTAGCTGCTTTTGCTTATTACCTAACATAGTGAAAGACAGCAAAAAGATAAGCAGCCAGCTCTTCTGTATTAATTCTCATGACCGCTAGTCTTCTTTCTCTCCCTCCACCTCCTCTGAATACTAAAGGACAACATATACAACACCGAGTTCCAGCAGCTTACAATATCCCTCTGTACTGGCGTCAAGGCAAAAAACGGGACTGGAGAAGAGGTGGACAATACAGCAAAAATGCTAGACTGGGCTTCTACCCAGAACAGCACAGTGCTATGTTATGCCAGCTGCACTTTGCCAGCTGGATACTCATACAGGGCCAATTTTTGTTTTTACTTGTCGTACAGGTGTGGCAGTTTAACTGTAACATATATTAGCAATCCCTGCATTTACCAAGCAGTAAGTATATTACATTTACTATACAGTGGTACCTCGCAAGACGAAATTAATTCGTTCCACGAGTCGTGTCGTCTTGCGAATAATTTCGTCTTGCGAGTCACCTCCCCTGCGCCGGGCCCTGGCTGAGTAGGGATCCCATCCTGGAAAAAAGTGCAGCCAAGCCGAACGCCGCTGCTGCTGCGCGCTCCCAAGTCCCTCCGTCGTCATCTCCCTCCCGGCAGCCGGCAGATCAGCTGGCTGGCGCTGAAGTCGGCTCGGCTCATGTCGGAGGGCTCATGTCGGAGGGCTGGCAAGCCGACTTCAACGCCAGCCAGCTGATCTGCCGGTTGTCTGCCCACTGCTGCGGCCCGGGCCGGGGCGCGCTCCTTCGAATGTCTCCCTCTCGCAGCCGGCAGATCAGCTGGCTGGCGCTGAAGCCGAGCCGAGTTCAGCGCCAGCCAGCTGATCTGCCGGCTGCTGCGGGCACGCTGAGCTCCTTCAAGTGACAAGTCGGAATCCCTCCGACTCGTTTGTCTCCTTGAGCCAATCTGCGCTTCATTGTGGACCATGGAGGGATGTGTGTGACTTTTTGATTTGCTTATGAGTTACTTCTGCGAGTGGCGCGTCTTTGAGCCCCTATGGAGAGAACGAGTGGTGGTTCCTGTGTCTGTAAATAAAATGTACCCTCCTTGCCTCCCTCCGCAGTCTGCTTGCTTGCCTCCCTCCGCAGTCTGCCCAATAGGCGTCCAGGGATTATTAACTCTCTGTGGCCCGATTGGGATTCCCTTCCCCACCGCTGTTCGGAGCATTCGCTTCTGGCTAATACAGTGATGACTCGCAAGACGAAAAATTTTCCGCAAGCAAATTCATCTTGCGAGTCACCCAAAAACTCGCAAAACGCTTTCGTCTTGCGAGTTTTTCGTTGCACGAGGCGTTCGTCTTGCGAGGCATCACTGTACTGTGGTTTTTCAGCTGATTAGAGCATTTTCCACTCAAAAGGGAAGATTATTAAAATCTAAATTTTACTTTTTGTTCACTTGAGCAGTATAAACGTTATGCCTGAACTAAGTTAGGTGTAGTATAAACGTTATGCCTGAACTAAGTTAGGTGTACTTCAGAACAAAAGCAAGGTCTGAGAAGTTATACAATACTGTGCATACAAAGGAAAGTAAGAGGGCATATTTTGGGGCTCTGACCATAAGAGTTTAACTCCCATTAAGACATCAGTTTAAAAACCAAAATGACACAATTTATGTTTTCTTACTGTTTAGCCATTCTGCCAATTAGAAGGTTGGCTAATGAGTATGCAATCGGGGCTAATAAGCAAGCAACCAGTTATCAACCATATCCAGTGACCTGCCCAGAAAAGAGTCCCTGACCAATGTGTTTAGACACATACATGGTAAAGGGGGAAAAAAAGAGAACTTTTTCCATTTTAGAAATATTTTACTAGTTTAATATTTCTAGCCTGTTTCAGCCCAAGCTCTTTGGATGGTATTATTTAAACATAAATGAAGGACCCACTATAACATAATATAGATTGTGTGACAGTTACTCTGAACCAGCTTAATTTCAGACACTGAAATTTAGCTTTAGACTTAAAGTGCGCAGGAAGTCTTCAGAGAAAACAGGTTCACCCTTTAAAAGGCATCCACTAGCAATGCCACAATTATGCAAAACATCAATTCACATAGTGGATACACAGACAGATACAGTCAAGAGAGTTTAAGATAAAAGAGGTGGCTCAAGATACTAGCACCTCTCTTTTGGAATTATAAAATTGGATTAACTACCAAGCCAAGACAGGAACAACTTTTGGGACACATCTCTCACCTTATTCACACGCTCGTCATCTGTCTCAATGCCTACACTGTCAAGGATTTTCTTTAAGTCTTTTGAGCTTGGAGATTCATTGCCCCCAAGGACAGCAAGAAGGTAAGCTGCAATGTAACGCATTCTGAAAAAACAACAACAGAGTTTTTAAACACATGGGCTGCATATAGAAAATCAAATTATTTTTCCTACAACTATCACATGCAATATGCCAGCTTTAAAACCAATTATACTACCCAGGCTTTTTCTAACTTCCCAGAGCATGTACAGTTACTCTCACAATTTTAGGCATTTATAACTAAGGTATTCAAACAGGTGAAAAAGTCATAAGCATAGCCAGTAAACTACAGAGAAAGTCTGGAAGATGCAAGAAGCAAAAGCCACCTTGCGACTGCATTTCCTTTTTGAAGAAACACTGGTTTTCAGATTGTGGTTTTTAAGATAGGGACTCAATGATACCAAAGTAATAACTAAAAAAAGGCTACATATCCAGACAACCAATTACTGCATATAAGTCAACATAGTGCATGATGCATTTCTCATCCATGTGTTACATGTTTTGAGAAATATCTGTAAAGTAGAAAAGATAAGCATATTAGAGCATTTCTAAACAAGCTCCCCCAAAAGTCCATGTCCTGCCATATTGTGATCCCTCAGGCCAAACCACACATTTCTTCATCAAAGTGTTTCCTAAAGTTTAGGGAAAAGTTCTTATATCCCAGGAGACAATTGCGAGACCACCACATGGCGTTCACTTTGTACTTCCTGTATGTCCATAATACAATGAAAAAGGGAGACACCGACAAGCTGATCAGGGATAAAAGCAGACTGTCTCTATCCCATTAATTTGCTATTCCCCCCCCCCCCTTTATTGCTTTACACTTTATAGACAGGCGCTAGAGTTAGGCGCCGCTCCTCACCACTTCTTTTTCCCTTGTACAGGCCAGCCCACAAAAGCACTCACACACCACATTTCTACACTCTTTAACGTGTCCTCCTCTCCTCTCCTCTTTTAAGAGTCCCATCATGGTTACTGGCTCCTCTCCGCCCTAGGAGGCCTTCTCTACGTCGACTCAGGAAGCACATGGCCGCCATGTCACCTCCTCCCGTCCCGTCCCACATGGTATCGCTCTGATCAGCACTCTAGTAGAAGTACTCGCGCAGCGATTGCAAAAGAAGAAAACTGTGCGAGTTCTAGACGGACCCACTACAACGAAAAGGGGGGGGGAGGCTAAAAAGCCCACAAACTAACTTACTCGAACGGGTTATTAGAGCAAAGGCCTCAAGACGTGCGCTCTCTACGGTCGCACCAGCGAAAAGGAAAGGGTGGAGCCTATTTCGCGAGGTTCTTCCGTGAACTCTCCAACAACCTGATTTGGTATTGGGCGCAAGAAGTAACCAATCAAGAGTTGTCTAGTTAACTGTGGTTTTTTTTTTTTAACGGCCGCCATGTCACTAGAGGCATCAACTACGCCGATCGACCGGGAGTAGTAGACTCCGTTTTGTTCTTTTGTTTTGTCCCGGCGTTTGAGGCTTCGTGCATCTGATGAAGCGGAGCGGACTGCTGTCCACGAGAGCTGATGCTGAAATAAACTGATTTGGCTTACGATGCTACAAGATTCAAGATCAAGAAGGCCCTGCTTTGTTGTTTTTTTCTGCATCAGACTAACACGGCTGCTACCTCTCTGAAAGTTGCACTGATATCTGTGTGAACTCACCTTTATATTTTCATTTCTGCAGCTGTTCTTACGGAACCTTTTAGGGCGGTATCTTTGCATTTGTGCGAGATAAGTTCCTATAGAAATTCGTAAGTGCACAGATTTTCAAACAAACAATGCCAACAACAACAGCTGTTGTACAGGGTTGGTCCAAGACCTCCAGATAGTGTGCCAAATGCTGCCTCCCCCCACGTGGTGATGTGCCAGCTTCTCTTTCTCCTACTACTCCCTTGATTTGAAAAGGAGGAAGTGTGGAGTAGAGACGGAGTGAAGGAATAGAACTGATGGGTTCATCACTTTCTTATCCTCCACCCTACCTTTTCTGCTCTGCTCTGTCCCCCTCTTCCTTTTCCACTCCCAGGAGTGGGAGGAAGAGGAACAGCAGAGGGAAGTGGGAGGACAGAGGTTGGTGTCCCCACCCCCGCCAATCTGCTGCCTGGGGCAACTACCTCAGTTGGCCTCATGTATGGCCCAGCCCTGTACTAGTACCTAAATGTTGACACCCCCCCCCCCTAAACATTTCGGCTGTGACATACCCACAGAAACGCTTCTCCAACTGCATTGCTGTAAAGTTCAAAGGAGACAATAGTTAGACTAAACATAGAAGAAGCCATAAAAACTAGGAGAACTTTCTGCTCAAATTATGTGGACACAGAGATATACACTAAGGCAAAGCTCAATTTGTAGATAGACAATTTCAGAATATATATTTTAAATTGTTATGTGCCTAGTCTTACATCCTCTAGGGGAAATGATTGAGCCTGTATTTAACATTGAACAAAAGGTGGAAACCATATGGTGACTGTCCCAGGTGACCAATTGTTTTTCATTACACAACAGCATAAGAATGTCATACATAATCAAGGAAAAACTCTATTATCATTAGCTAATACAATTCAGTTGACACATCATTGCAGCCGGTTAGGCTCTGTACATCTGAGGACGTTCATGAGAATGAACGAAACTGTTATGTAGTTTTAAAAGTGTATTTTATTGTTTTTAAACGGTGGTTTTAATTTTACATGATTTTAATGACAGTTTTAATGTTTTAATACATTGATTTTATGGTCTTTAAAATCCTGTTGAAGATGTTTCATTCTGTATTCAATTGAAACAGTTTAAAAAAAAGAATCTTGAAAATCCAGGGTGGCATCAAACAGTTAAGAACATAAGAGAGCCCTGCTGGATCAGGCCAAAGGCCCATCTAGTCCAGCTTCCTGTATCACACAGTTCCCCATCAGATGACTCAGGGAGCACAAGACAACAAGATAACCTGTTGAGCCATATATTTGCATTTGATTCTCACTGTTAACGTGTATGGGAAATTACTTCATATGTATGTGTATGGCATGTTGCAGCACATGCTCTTGTGTAGTATTATTGTTAAAAAATATTTATATACCACTTTTCAACCAAAAACGTCATAATGCAGTTTGCATAACAAAAGGAATGACTTGCTCCTGCATGGGTTGCTGCTCATGCTTGTTTTTGGTGTGTTGCCGCATGTGCTGCTCCCGAGGCATGTTCCTGTACTTTTGTGTGTAGCATGTTGCTGTATGTGGCATGCTCTTTCATGCATATGTTTAACAGCCCAATCCTATACTGATACAGTGTCATCTGAGCAGCGTACATCATATGCCTGTAGATACCAGCACAATGACAGCTTTGCCACTGTAGCAGCTGTAGTACCTGTTGGTCAATGAGCCCTGGACACCAGTGCAACAACATACCAGTGTACCTTGGACAGTGGTGTAACTCAGGCCAAAATGGGGTGGAGATGTTCCATAAGGTGTTCTTCTTTGCCTGTCTTCTGAAAGCAACTTTATAGGCTGGCCAGTGTGTACTATAGTCTAGAGCTGCCTCCACTTCTTCTTTTGTCCCTGCCACGGGTGTTTCTGGTCAGTCATGCAAAAGGTGAGTACCTTACTGGTTTGGGCAAGTCCTTTGGCTTGGCTGGACTCAAACCCATCTTGCCTGGCTCCTAGCCTATGTCTCTGAGCAGTGGGCTACCAGCACCCTACCTTATGTGAGTGCTATTGAGGCAGCCCTTGTGACTTGTCCCAGTCCTTCCCCTGGCAAAAGGGTTCCTTCTAGCAGGGACACTCAAACCCCCTCACAGGATGCAGTGCAAGCCAGTGGCGTTGCTGGAGGGGGTGAGGCACTGTAAAGGCTGATCTACACCGCAAAAATTCCGACGTGTCCCGGGCATGCGTGGAGCGGTGTGGCTTCCTTTTTAACCGACTGTAATGGAACACAGGAGAGTAGCGCTCTCGGCACACTCGGTCGTGGACCATGCTGATGTCTGGCCATGAGGGCAGGACGTAGAGCGATGCAATGGGAGGAGAGGGGGGCTTTCAGTGCGATATTGTGTGCGACCAATCAGGAGGGACACGCAGGGACACTTGGAGGGGAAGATATCTGGTGGAGCCAGGGCAGCGTCTGGGGGGGGCGAGGCGTCCCATTCCACGTCCCATTCCCTACGCTCGTGATCTCCCCCCCCCAGACGCCAACAGTCAGCAGTCCAAGGCGCTGCACTGTGCCTTGCAAACCGGTGTGTAACACAACCTCTCCCATTCGCCCCCGGAGCCATTCCAGCCACACTACAACAGTTTGCAAGGTACAGTGGAGCACCTCATCATTGGCACAGCTTTTTTGGCGCGACTGCTGGGGGGTGATAGTATTGGGCTGCCAACAAAAGTGTTAACATGAAACCATTATTTTTGATACAGGAAATGACTGGCAGACGAAAGCATAATCTTCTGCATATTTATTCAGATTCTGTATATTTACTCTCAGTGGGGCTGAGATTCAGTGGGACTTACTTCATATAAATGTACATTGGATTGCAACTTCAGATGCCATTTTACAGGCCAAGGTCTATTTTACAGCCGAATATAAGTTATTTTTTGCAATGCTGCTTTTTTGTATCAGTGGATTTCTCTGACCATTTTTCGTGCAAGCGGCAAGAGTGTGCAGATGAGGCGGACCTGAATTAAAAAACAACTTTTTGACCTAAAATGAAATCCCCTTAACAAACTCAGCCTTTCAGTGCTTTACTTCTTAAAAGAGAAGGGATTTCTTTGTGTATCACAGCAGCATGCAGATTATAAGGGTGTACTTTTTCAGGACGTCCACAACAAACCGAAACTGCCGCTTGCTCTCCAAGCCAAGCTAAAACAAAAGTAACCGTTGGCTTGCCGAAGAGGGAAGCACTTTGAACTAGGTCAGGAACTCGCAGAAGGGGCGGGAAGGGGCTGTCTCTTTAAGAGAAAGGAGCGCCGGCCGGGGAGAATTTGGCTTTTTGCTACGGCAATGTACAAACGTGGAGGGTAGTAATAATTGTAATTCTGGGTGTTTTTAGCCAGGGCGGTGGTCCTGACTCCCCTTACTTGAAATTAACTCTTCCAGTGAAATCAATGGGCTTTTTTCCGCGTAAATATGGGTTAGGATTGAAGTCAATCATTGTTGAAACTATCCGGAAGAGGTTGCTCACCCAGCCCAGGTAAGACTCATTTTCTCATCTGAAGAAGGGGAGCGGGCTCGATTGGAGCTGCCTAAACCAGAGGAGATGGGCCTCTCTGTAGGTATCTTGAAACTTATTTTAGGGACTCTTTTCGACTTCTCCGGGGTGGGACATAAGACGTCAGTATTCTATCCGGGTAACTGGTCTGCTTCTTTGAAACTTCGTACGAGTCAGGGCGATGGTGTTCCCAGTAGCAATGTATGGTTGCGAGAGTTGGACCATAAGGAAGGCTGAGCGCCGAAGAATAGATGCTTTTGAACTGTGGTGCTGGAGAAGACTCCTGAGAGTCCCTTGGACTGCTAGGAGATCAAATCAGTCAATCCTAAATGAAATCAACCCTTACTGTTCCCTGGAAGGATAGGTACTGAGGCTGAAGCTCAAATATTTTGGCCACCTAATGCGAAGAGAGGACTCTCTGGAGAAGACTCTGATGCTGGGAAAGATTGAAGGCAAAAGGCGAAGGGGAAGGCAAAGGATGAGATGGTTAGACAGCATCACCGATGCAACGAACATGAAAATGAGCGAACTCAGGAAGATAGTGGAGGACAGGAAGGCCTGGCGGGATATGGTTCATGGGATCACGAAGGGTCGGACACGACTTAACGACTGAACAACAACAACAAGGCAATGTATCGGGATCTTAATTGAGTGATCCTAAGTGGCGCTGTGGGTTAAACCGCTGAACCATGAGCTGTCGATCGAAAGGTCGGCAGTTCGAATCTGCGACTCCTGCTAACCTAGCAGTTCCAAAGCATATTAACGGGAAGGTAAAGTCCGTGTTCCAGCTACACGCTGCGGCAAGGAGAGTCATGCCAGTCATATAACGCTGGCTCTTGGGCTTTGAAATGGGGATGAGCACCACACCCTAGAATCGGACACGACTGGACTTAATTGTCAGGGGTCACCTTTACCTTTTAAGCAGAAAGAGCTTTCAAGAGGTACAACCCACCAAGTCCAATGGAACTTATTTCCTATAACATATGGTTTAATTGTAGCTGCAATTGTTTGCACACTGTTCAGGGGTGGGGGTGGGGGTAAGTTAGAACGTTTAGTGCCCGCGATCAGTCCTGGAAAACGTTTTGTAGTGAATAAAAGTGTCTGTCACAGCCAACCTCCGCCCATCTAGGATTGGGGGGGGGGGATTTCCAGGGCAGATTAGGGTGTGATTTCCAGGTTACTCTGTGTTTGGCACATCTCATTTTAGAAATTAAACACTGCCCAGGGGTCGGGATATTGTTGTTTTGCCATTTTGGTCTCCTCTTGAAGTCTGCATCACAGTCGGTGACCTGCAGCCTTGCCTTGCTTCCTTGGCTCAGTTATGGGAAGAATGATCGAAACAGAATTGCCAAGAAACCAAACAGTTTAGGATAGTGTGATTTTTTTTACATTCTCTCCACAAGCTTTAATCTATAGATAATAAGGTTTCAATAAACATTGGGGGAATTGAGACAAAACTGAAGCCCTTTAAGAACGGATGCTTCCCGATTTACGTAACTACGGACGTTTGTGTTCTACCTTGCGAACCCACAGAAAAGATTGGGTTGGCATCTGAGACGTAATAACCGATTTCTTGTGATGTTATGTCATTGGGAAAGTTCCGCTCCTAAATATCTGCTTGACATGCAGCTGTGAAAGGCACAAGAGCTTTGCAGGGAAAAAAGATGACAAAGGCAGAGAGCAAAGATCAGTCCTGCTGCTGGATGTGCAGTGCCTATATTCTTTGGGCTATTCATATGCGAGATCTGGCTTTGACTATATGTTATTGGGATGGGGAGTTCAGTTGTGAGGAAGAGCTAGAAACTGTGAGATATAACCAGTCCTTACACAACCTGTTTCATATTTTAGTTTCTTGTTCCTAATTGTAGTTGGCTTTGTACCATTATCTTGTTGCCATGTTATGCCACTTACGGCAAATTCGCCAGCTAGAGAGTGTGTTGTGCTGTGCCTTTGTAGATGGTATACTTATCTATGATGTGTGTAATGCCTTGGGTACAGTCTCTTTTCCTTCCTTTCTTCTTCTAGATAAGTGGAGCAGGTGCATGTGTTCTTAAAGATTTGTCCTCTTTCTCCCCCCCCCCCATTTCTTCCCAGAGCCTTTATCTCTTCTCCATCCTTCTTAATTCTTTGTGGTACCATCAGCACTTGTTTGACGGGCAAGTCAGAACATGCACAGCCCACAGCAATGTAACACCAGAAGATGGCAGAGCCACAGGAGCTTGGGGACCCTCTGGGGGAGGGTGCTTTGGGGGCTGATGCACTTGCCGGTTCCTGCTTGGCTGGCAACAGGCTCAACCTAGACGTCTACGTGGATGGCTGTCGTCGGTTCCTCAAGCTGTTTGAGACGAGAAGGGAAGAAGTTATGCTGGTGGAATTCTTGAGGCTGAGTTGCAATGAGGACCTTATCGTTTCCACACTGAACACTATTCCTTCCCTGGAGGGCTTAAAATCCCTTGTACTCAAAGGTACCTGCATGTTTGTTCCTTTTTGTCAGTGTCTAGTTTGCATCCTTCCAGCTAGGTAATCAGTTTGTTTTCCCCATGCAGTTACCTTGATTCATAGTTACCGGTATCTTCACACAAATGCATGGTAACATATTGAAGCTTTTTCAGTCCTACATGCTTACATAGGAGCAAATCCCATTGAAAATGAGATTGACTACTGGGTGAAGATGTATATAGGATTCGACTTCATGAATGCAACCCTCTGCACTCTTACTTGGGAACAGGTCCCACTGAACACAGTGAGACTTGCTTTGAGCAAGCATGCATAGAATCTAGCTATTGGGATCCTTGTTCGCATTCTTTCAGTCTGATCCTATCCATGTCTCACTGAGTCCAATGGGACTTACTCCCTAGTAAATATGCTTATGGTTGAAATGCTAATTTTCCCCTGGTTATCTTGGTATAGACTTTTGCTTTAATGATGATAATGAGACTGCTTTCTAATATTTAGTTATAGAATGCAGCTAAGAGGCTGGCACATTTTAAGTAGTGGTTCTCTTTTATTTACCACACGGAAAGCAACTGTCCCTATTCATGCCAGAATAGCATCTTTTCCAGTGGCTGTTGCTGGTGTTTCTTTTGCATCTTTTTTTTTTTTTAGTTTAGTTTGTGAGCCTTTTTGGGACAGCGAACCATCTTTTCATTTATTTTGCTATGCAAGTTGCTTTGTGAACGTTTGTTGAAAAGCCATATAGAAAACTTTTTTTTTTAATTTTTAACTCACTTTTGGAAATGACATGCCTGACAAAAGCAGACTGTTCCATGTCTGAGCGACTGCAAAAAATTTCCAGACAGGCATGGTAACAACTGCTGTCCTCCTTCCTTGTATCCCCCCTTCCCTAACATGGTGCCTTGTGAAGACAACACTATGTCATTGGAGTTGCAATCCTTTTTAGCATATGTGCCAAGAAATATTTCCCTTTTGAAATCGATGGGTCTTACTTCTGGGCAAAAATGCATAGGATCAGGCTGTAACTCAACAGTTCTGCAGACATATGTATTTAACTGAACTACCTTTGATACAGTAAAGGCTGATCTACACGACAGCGTCGCGGAGCGTTTTTGTAATCCGGCGGAGCCGCCGGGCCTCCGCCCCACTGCCGTGTACTCCAAGTCGAGTGCTCTGTTTTTTAGGAGGCATACGGCAGAGCTTGGAGGTGGCTTGCGGAGCTGCTGCAGCCTACCAATCACAGAGAGGGGGGGGGAAGAGTTTAACCAATCACAACTGCGCTTTCTTAGGAAGGCGGGACAACACGAGGGGTAACAGGCTTGAAGACACTCCCCCCGCTTCCAGGGCAGAGGAGCCAGGCAGAGGCGACGGCGGAGCCGCGACGCTGTCGTGTAGATCAGCCTTAACTCTGTTGAAATCAGTAATACTTGTTTCAGTAATAAGCAGGAGGCAGGCTGTAACTCTAATGCTTGAAGCACATTGACTATATAACATCTCTCTCTGTTCTCTTGCCTGCAGGTGGACACACCAGGGATGAAATTGGTGCTTGCAAGAGAGGATTGTTGTCATCCTTGCCTCAAGAACTTGGGGAGCTAAACTGCCTTGCCCATCTAGATCTCAGCTTCAATAGCTTCAGTGCTTTGCCTCCCTGCATCACCAAGCTGACCAGCCTCAGTCGTCTCTTGATATGCCACAACAGCTTGCAGAGACTGCCTGCGGACTTTGGCCAGCTTACCAAGCTGACGTTCTTCTCTGCCCTGAAGAACCAGCTGAGAGGTCTGCCTCCGAGTATAGGGGAGCTGGGAGCACTGCAGATACTGGACCTCTCTGAAAATGCACTGGAATCACTCCCTGATGAGATTGGAAAACTGCACAATTGCACAGAGCTGGATCTCTCGGGGAATCTGTTAACGAGAATTCCTAGCTCTCTTGGTAAGATGTTCACAAAGAAGCAAAAGAGAGTCAACAGCTTCTCGACTCCTAAACTGCAATCAGATCTGCTTAAATTGGGGTTGCAGCTTTAATCTCCTAAACATGCTTTTGATCATGCTGTGGAGCTGCAGTTCTCTGCATGGCCACTAAGGCTGTATCCCAAAAAGGATATAGTGAAACTGGAAAAGGTGCAGAAGAGAGCGACCAAAATGATTAGTGGGCTAAGGCACCTCTTTAGGAGAAAAGGCTACAGTGTTTGGCAGTGGAGTAGCTAACCGGGAGGCAGGGGGTGCTGTGCCCCGCGTGCCATGCCAGACGCACCTTGCGGGGTGTGTGTGTGATGCGTCCCCCAAAAATATTTTTTTTAAAGGAAAAGACTGGCAGCAGCAAGGCTAAGTGGGGGGAAGCAGGCAGGTGGTGGAGAAAGGGGGCAGTGGCAAGTGACCTACCTTTTTTGCCACCACCTGAGTCTCCAGCAGCCTTTTGCTTTTTTTTTTTTTTTCTGGAGACAGGCAACAGTGGCAAGAAAGGCAGTGGCAAGGGTGAGTGGGGCTGGGGGGGGGGCAGACAGGCAGGGCAGTAGCACAAGCCACATGCCTAGGCTTGTGCTGTAACTCTTTGGTGGTGGCGGCAGCATCCCCCAAAGGACCTCATGTTTCAAGTATACTATAGTGTGGTCAGCATATGACACTGTGTGTATGTGTGCATGTGCTAACCCATACCGTACACTAGACTCTCTTTAAATGTATCTATGATTTAGTCTTGGTGGCTGTTTCTTAGCAACTAAGTTGACCATGTTGCTTTTTTTTTTTAGTATATTTAAAATACTGTATAGCAGGGGTTCCCAACCTGTGGTATGTGTACCCCCAGGGGTACGCCTGGGGATACCTGGCTTGCTGTGCCTTACACTGCCGACTCGCAGCTGATATTTTAGTTTTTTAAGCTAGTTCTTTTAGTTTTTTAAATTTAAACTCCTGACACCAACTCACAGCTGATAAGACACAGACTCGCAGGGCTCCCATACAAAAAAAAAATCTGCCAAATCTCTATATAAACCCCTTTCTAGCATTTGCATCCAAGTTAGGGTGACAATGAGTAAGTTCTCTCTGACTAAATAGTCCCTAATTTCTTACTGAAAAGAGAAACATCATTGACAGTGAACAGAAGAGATTCTTGTGCAACAAAACCACCCCTTCTCTCCCTCCAGACTGTGTTTCCAAAAGGCTTTGAGTGGAATGCAAACTAAGTGCTTTCCTACTGGCTGGTTCAATTTATATGCTGGGTTTTAGAATACATTGTTTCTTCCATTTAAAGAAGGCAGCTCTTATGGTAGATTGAGCTGGTTCTCTTTCTTCTTAAGAAAATCAGGAATTGCCTTTGTTCGTTTTTGGATGGGAGACCTGTGGTATTATTTTCTTTAAAAAATAAAATAAAAGGGGTGGCAAAAATTGTGTAACCAGGAAGTAATTGAAAGCAGCGTGATTTCCAGAGTTAACAGTGTAAGCTGAGTAATTCTAATGATTAAATTTTACATTTAATTAATTAATAAGTAATTAATTGGCACAGGGGATACTTCAAAAAATTTGGCCGTGCAAGGGGGTACACTTGGTGAAAAAGGTTGGGAACCCCTGCTGTATAGCTAACATGATCAGTAAAGTATTTTCTGCATTTGTTGAAGATTTCATTAGTGGGATTAGTGAGGCAAAGGAAGGGGACCTCCCTTAGTGTCCCTCTGTGTCTGAAGACAGTGTAGCATGTGGGCTAGAGAGGGTTAAGTGAAGGATGCTAGCATGTACTTCAATCATGTCCTTTAATCCAGTCTTGAGTGTGGACAGATAGTTCTTGTGCTAAATAGTATTAATTAACCAAGGATTCATTCCACTTTTCTTCTTTTTTCACTCCTTGCCTCCAGGCAAGGTTATTGTGAGCCCAATCCTATCCTTCCCCCCCATCCCCGCTGATGCAGCCACACCAAAAAGTGTGTGTGTGTGGGGGATGTATTGAGGTGCTTGGGAGGGGAAAGGAGACTGACTACAGGGTAGGCTGACTACAGTTTAGCCTGTAGGCCAGGCTGGGATCTCCTGTTTCAGTGTTAAATCCTCAGGTGAGATAACCCTACTCCATGACCTGTCCACCAAGTCTGTCGCTTGTTCACATGCTGCTGCTGGTCTTCTGGCAACTGCTGGTGTCCCCGTTCTGTCAGCCATATGCTGTATTTCCATAAAATATTGCCACCACATGAAATGACCAGTGGTTCCCATCTGGCTTTGGCCATATTGTTTGTATGCAATGGCCTGTTAATCCTGCATGTCAGAGTGTCAGTAAGAAACCTGGTGCCCAAGGGTGGAGTGCCCACAGCACAGAGATTCACCACCCAAACAGTAGTGAGAGGTAAAGACATTGAGAGATGTGGTGAGAGGTTTCAGTGGGCCTGCTATGGATTGAGGGAAGGCGCATGACGACTTTGTCAAGTGCTGCAGTAGGAATAAAGTAGTTTTTACACCATATGTTACAGGGGTATTTTTTGTGCTTTATAAAGTACGTGAAGTTATTTTTCATTAAAATTGTGTCAAAGTGGCATCTGGTAGACCAGATCCAGCCTCAAAGCAATTTTATCTGAATAAAGCAGTAGTTACAAAAAAATGCCCAGAGCAGAATTTGTGTGAAAAAGAAATACATATTTTCAAAGTCTCTCTCTCTCTCTCTCTCTCTCTCTCTCTCTGACTCTGACTGTTCTATGTAATGTTCCTGTAGCAAAATAGACACTGAAAACAATGGGTCTTAAAATGCTCACCTTTGGCTGCATTTTACAACTCTAAATACATGGCAAGATTTAAGCCTGATCTTTCTCCCTCTTTGCTAATTTGATTACCATTTATTATGTTATATTCCTCATCATACATCAGATGCAGTCCGTTTTTGCTGGTAAATAAGCCCCTTGGTAGTAAGCGTTGCAGGTATGAGTGCCTGCTGGAAGGTTGGGTACTACCATTGAAATCGTAGTGTTTAGAGCAGGATCCCAGCAGGGCCTTTTGAAGGGACATAGAATAAGTGAATGGAAAAGAGGTGTTACATGTGGGGTTTTTACAATGCGTAGGTGGATGTTGGTCTTTTATACAGTTCCTGTTCTGACTTGCAGCCAATTTGCAATCTTTGCGGCAACTGCATCTTCACAGCAATCTTCTGGTGACAGTTCCTGCATCCCTTGCCAGCCTTCCCAACTTGTCCAGGCTTGATCTGCAGAACAATAAGCTGCGTGTCATCCCCCCAGAGATCCAGAGCTTTCCTTTTGTGCATCTCCGTGGTAATCCTCTAGGAGAACCAGAGGTGCCTCCGCTGCAACCCGGTAATTGGTTTTATTTTGCTTGATTTGTGTTGTCGGACAGCTGTTCTGTCTTTGTCTCCAGTGAGTCTCAGAAGTGGGTGGGTGTGTGATCTCCAGTTTGGCTGGCACAAAAGGAGGCTATCTTAGGGGAAACATTCATACAAACTGAAGATGCAGCTTATCTTTCTGAGGAGTTAAGAATGTGAAGGACTGATGAAAAGACCAATGACCTTCAGTTAGATTTTCACAAGCATCTGGTTAGGGGTTAATTTAGGTCTTGCTGAAGACTGAATGCTAGGGATGTGAGGGTAAGAGAAGGATCCTGCTAGGCAGACTCTAAAGCTAAAGGAGAGACCATGAGGCAGACTGTCTTCTAAAGAGTTTCTTCCTTTTTACCCCTTCAGCGTGGGTGGGTGAATCAGCGTGGATTTTAAGCAACGAGCCTAGAAAACCCACGCTGTGAATGAAGGTCCCGAGTTCAAATGGGAGCCAGGATGGTGTAGTGGTTTGGGAGTTGGACTTAGACCTGGAAGATCCAGGTTCAAATCCCCGCTCAGCCACAAAGCTTCCTGGGTGACCTTGGGCCAGTCACTATCTCTCAGCCCCACCTACCTCACAGGGTTGTTGTGAGGACAAAAAGGAGGGGAGGAAATATGTACACCACTCTGAGCTCCTTGGAGGAAGAGCGGTATAAAAAAAAATGTGAAATATGATGGAACTCGGCTATCAACATGCTGAATGCCAAGCAGCTATTCCCCAGTCTCCCAACTGCAATATATGGATATAATCATACTGACACACACCCCTTGCAAGGTCACTGCAAAGAGATATGAAGTGCTTTGAATAACAGTCCCATATATCAATAGTAAGGATTATTGCAACATGAATCAGACAGTCACAGCTTCTCTGCATGTTTTACCTACAACATGACTAATTGTATGAATATGAACTTTGGAAATGCACATACAGGTGTCGTTCCCCCCCCCCCCGTTAACGATGGTTTGGTTAATTATGATCCGCATATACGACGGCAGTCCCCCACTACAGTACCTTACAAAAAGTTGCTGCTGCTTGCTTCCTGAGCAATAAATTACAAAATTTATTTATTTTATTTATTTTCTGTATTTATATACCGCCTTTCTCATCAGATTTATTCAAGGCGGTTTACACAGGCAGGCTATCCCAGATCCGATAGGGGTCTTTACAGTATTGTTCTATTCATATATAGAACCTTTCATATTCGAGATGTTTCCCTTCCGAGTGCAGCCCTCCTTCTGGCTTGTGCTCCGCACTTCCAAGCTTCACAGTTCGCCCTCAGACGGTTGTCAAGATGTCATCTCTCTAGCTGACTCCTCCGCATTTCATGCTCTCACGATGCCTTCTCAGTGTCTTCAGCTGCCGTCTCCCATCCAAGCGAGAAACAAGGTTGACCCTGCTTAGCTTCTTCAGGCAGGGCACCGGCTCAACCTCCAGGAAATGGAGGCAGGAAGTACTCGCAGCCCTTTTTAAATTCTTTTTAACATGTCTTTTTAAATCCCCAGCCCAACAGCTGTTAGGTGCTAAACATGAAAGAACTAACCTAGTGCCAAACAGCTGATGGACTGGGGATTAAAAAAGACAAGTCTGGAGTACTTGCCATCCATTCCCTATTACAACTGCACTGTATTACATTGCATTATATTGGCTTTACACGCTATATCAAAATTGACCACTAGATGGTGCTGAAGACTTGCTTAACATCGAATTCACTTTGCAACTGAGATTTCAGCAACTGAGATTTCAGAACCTATCTCCTCCTTAACCGGGGGACACCTGTACATCAGTTGCAGCGTTTATCAAATATTACTCCTTCACTTTTTCCTGCAGCTTGAAAACTAGATACTTACACACATTTAGCCTTAATCTTGCCTTCTGCTAGTTGCACTGTGCTGTATAAAAATGCTACGCTATCTCCGATCGAATATATTTCCACCATTCCTATTCACTGGGTGAGTTTATTCAGTCTCCATTGCAGAATGAAAACCTTCACTTCACATGTAGGCGTGCACTGATTTTTAAGATTTATTTCATGTGCTCACAGAGTTTCTCATGAAGATTTGATGGAGACCCATTGCATGGGAGATGTGGTCAACAATATTCCACCCAAGATGATGGAATGTCTTGGGCTGACCCCACAGAAATGAGCTGTACACATGCCTGACTAATCCCGACAGAAGTACCTACTCCTGTGAACAAAGCCACAGTGACACTTTGTTCTTGATTTGTTGCAGATGATTCCAGCTCTGAAGAATTGCAAAGATTATTTCTTGCAGCTGGTGAGGATAGGTATTTCACATAGTTATTTTCACTCATGACTTCTGTGTTTTGCTGAGTGTCCGATTCTGCTGCTAACTCACTTTTGGTACAGCGTGTAAATTGTCCCTTGAGAGCTAGTCATTGCGTATAGGACTGCAGCCTACGTCACTTGAAGTGACGCCTTCTATGAAGTGAGCCTCCAAATTTAATCCAGATAAACGCAAACGCTGTTCCTCGAGTATCAAAAGTTTGGAAAACATGCTTTGTTTTGTCGAAGCATAGTGCCGTTAGCTGTAATGACGTTTCCTGCAGGGCTGAGTTTTACCCTTAATTTATGCCCCACCCCTGAACCAAGTAGATGTTGCTGTTATTATACTAGGGGGGGAAAGTTGATCTATGATCACTTTGAGTTTATGCATTACATGGTGGAGTCCTGGGCTAACAACATATTTAGCACATTACTGAGGTTTTATTCAAGAAAGACCCTTTTGTCAAGATAAAATCCAATCTAATTGCATCCACAACTTTGTTCACTATCGCCACCTGCATTTCCAGCTCCCGCTAATCCTTTTGCTCTGCTTATACTGAAATGAGAAGATCGCTTTTGTCTTCTTATGATAAAATAGCTGCATGGTTGCAAGATCACCATTAACAACTAAACTCATATAAGAGGGAGAGCAGGGGAGACAGAATATCTGAGAATGGCATCGATAATCTTGGTTGTAGTTAGGTATCCCCCAGATATTCAAGAAATGGGACCTAGATGCTGTTGTAAGTACCGTATTCTTCTTGTCGTCATCCCCCTTTTATGCTCTGTCCCTTTGTTGCGAGGCCTCATAACTCAGTTAGCAAAGTTTTGACCTCTGGAGGGCTGGCAGATAGGAAGAGCACTTTGACTTCCATATTGCTCAGTGGAATTATTTATGACTATTTCATTATTTTCTTAGTACGAAATATTTAGCTTTATGGGACCTACTTTTTAATTGGTGCAATTTGTATTTTCTTTAGTCCTGTCTATATAATTCTTTTTTCTATGACTATTGCATATTTCTATGATTATTGCATATTTAAAGCAAATAAAACTGATATTTTAAAAATGAATATTGCTCAGTAGATTATGGAATTTTTAGCTCATGAATCTGGAGAAAGCTGAATTCTAGATGAAATGAAATAAAATATGCTGTAATCAATGCTTTCATAACTCAGAATTTTGGCCTGATAACTCCATTGCTCTTCAAATCTTGCACCTCATCAAGAATTTTGGAGAAAAGGGGATTATAGTATCATGATGACTTTGTGACTTCTGTCTGTATCTTCAAAGCTTTACCGTGACACCTGAAGGTTGCAGTGTTTTCCTGGCTTGTGGGGTCCAGTTCTGCTTCCCCCGGGGTGCTACCACCACTTCAGTAACTATCTGCTTCCAAAAATGCTCCCCTGATCCTCAGTGGGTGAAGCTGAGGCATCATGACATCCTACTAAGTGAAGTCCTGGAACTGAAGCCTCATGGGATTGAATTTCAGGAGGTAAGAGGTCCTAAGTAGTAGTAAAGGAGTTCAGACCAGTGGCGTTGAGGCACCCTGGGGCAGTGACGTGGTAACGTCGCCACGTCTCGTGTTGATGGCATGACGTTATATGACTTTGGACGTTATGCGACTGACGTTATGTGGTTTGGGTGGCGATAAGTTGTCCTTTGGCTCAGAGTGCAGCCACTTTTTTCGCACACCGTTGGTCCTCCAGCTGATCACCAAGCTTACTTTGCCAATTCATGATCGGTTGGAGGGGCTGCCCTTTGGCTTGGAATGCAGCCGCTCGGATGTGCTCTGACCTAAAGGGCAGCCGATCGCCAGCTGCACACTGCCCCTCCTACTCAGCAAGGTAAGCTGAAGGAGTGGCGGCACGCAGGCGGTGATGGGGCGGGTGGCCCTTTTTGACTCTCAGTGCTTTTTTTCACGATGCGAGGAGGAGGGTTAGCGCGCGCAGGTGAGCCAGTGGTCGGCTGCCCTTTTGGATTGGAGCGCAGCCACTTTCATGAAAAAAACCACTGCACTCCGGGCCACCCCTGCCACTTTGCACTAGCTATGCAACTGGTTCAGACTGGAACTGTACTCCTTCACAGACAGCTTGCAAGTTGGATGCTGGCATGAAAAAATAGGCTTTGCCAAGTGAAGAGGTAGCTGCTGATTATTTGCATGCAAAATGTGATAATGGCTGAACTGCTTGCAAATATAGGTTTGTGGTGTCAAGGCTAAGACTAAAGTAGCGTGACTTAATCTGAGCCGCTTGTGCTTGTTTTTAGTCCCTGGAACATGTGAAGAATCAATACAGGGAGGGAGTACTTTTGAACATGTGCAGAGTGCCTCTCCCTTTTCACATGTCTGGAGCCATTCTACTTTTCAGCTATGTGGGGATTGATTATACAGTAGAATAGGGAGACAGGTGTAGCTCAGATAGGCTTAAAACTAATTTTAGAAAACAACTCTCTTCAGTACATGTTTAAGAACAGTGATAGTTCAATCCTATCTAAATCCCTGCGCTGTGATGCAGCGGAGCCAGTGCAGTTACTGCTGTATCCCGCAGGGGATTTTCAGCTGCTGGAGGTCTCCTAGGCATAAGGGGACATTATAAGCCCCAGCAGCTGCTATGGGTCAACTCAAACCTGTGCCAGCTCAATCACTGACATAAGTCTGCATTGACCCAAGAAGGCTGATCAGGGCAGGAAGGAGGTTGGGATTCAGTGTGCACCGCCACCACCAATCCTGCCTCCCTCCTGGGCCTGATCCACCCTCCTCCCTACCCTGTCACCACCCTGTTCTGCCCTCCCCCATTCTGCCCACCTCCCGCCCTGTTCAACCCCCTCCCTGCCTCCCTCCAGTCCCCTGCGCGGGCGTATCTGCTCCAGTGGGTCTCAGTGGGTTCACCGATGCATGGCAGGCCACGCTGGCCTCCCTGCCAGCAGGTCTGCAGTGTGTGTCTGTGGAGACTGTTTGCTACTGCCATAAGGCAGCCTCCGCCAGCGCAAAGCTAGTTACGCTGGTGGGGGAGGGAGATAGGATTGGGCCGTAAAGCAATTAGGCGCACATAAGCTCAACTGCAAACAGAGTCAACTGGAAGGCCACTAGATATTTGTTTATTTAGATTTATACCCTGCTCTATCCCCAAGGTTCAGGGGGTGCAACAAGTTAGATGCATAAAAAGATAATGAATTGCAGATAATCCAATTCCACCATGTTAAAAAGCCCCCATCTCTCTGCCCATTTAAACCTGCCCCCCTGAAAGCCAGCTGTAGGCTCATCGTATGACTGCTGCTTTGATTATTGCTCAGTTTGTTCTAGTCTTGCAATCGTTGTTGCATGCACAGTTAAGAGGACCAGTGCAGGATGAAGTCCTGGGTGGAAGTGCCCGTCCATTCCTCTTCAGTTCAACATGGGATCAGCCCACCTTTAACTTCTAATGCGTTGTTGTGTGTCGGAACGGCTTTGCTTTCTCAGTCCTGATGGTGCAAGACTGTATGTCAGTTTTCATAAACCAGCTTAATCATCCTCTCATTCCCCGATGGCCTTTCTGTGAGGTACAGCAAAAGTCAATTACGCTGGTTTGCACTTTAAAGTTGCATTCCTCTGGGGGAAGCTCTTTCCTTCAGAAAAGGAGACTTTGGATCCAACCCTCTGACTGCCGTTTCTTACTCCTCTAGTTTTCCCCAACTGCAAACTGCTCTTCGATCTTGAGGGCCTTCTCTTCCTCTACGTGCAATGGAGCCAGAGTAGGATTTTTTTTTCTGTTGTCAACTCATGGAAGCCATCTGTTCTTTCTCACGTGTTAGGAGGTGCAGATCTGGTTGCCATACGCCTCCCCTCAGAGCCTTCATAAGCGTGAGGTCATCATTCGAACCTTCACTGGGCACGAGTGGAGTGATCTAGGAACCCAAGTGGAGCGTAAAGGGAAGCGAAAGGTAAGCCGACAAGAATCCTTGAAATGTAATGTAGAAACAGGCAGTTACCCTGTTTGTCTGTGAGTCCTTCCTTGTTTCAAATGAGGGCCACTTTCAGTGCCTGCCATGAGCTTGAGAGGAGCATGGAGCTGTTGGGAAGGAGTATATGGAGTCGCTTTCCTCTCTCTTATCAGCATGGGCTTTTTCTAGAGTCTATAAACAGCCCCGGTGGTGGTGGTGGTGGTCCAGCTGGAAGACATTGCTGCACCATTGCAAAAGCACTGACACAACCGTCCGTAACTCGGGAACCAGCGTACCGTTTTCAGGGGAACAATGCTGGGAGAGAAGTATACCTTTCCTCTTCCACTTGTGGGCTTTCCAGAGGCCACTGTGGGAAACAGGATACTGGATTAGATGGGTCTTTGATCAGATCCAGCAGGATAAGGGCTTTCCTATGATCTTAAGAAAGTTTCCACTTTTACTTTAAGAACAACCGCATTCCCTGTTGCGAACATGGAGAACTGCAGTTTTTGAACTAAATAGAGTTGGAACAAGCCAGAATATTAAACTATTGTTTGGTAATCTGGTTTCTTTCAGCTCTGGTTGGTTAACAAAATACAGTTCCCCAAGCTTGTACATAACATGGAAACGTGGCTTGTTTTTAAAGTGACGGCAACAGCTTTCACTCTTCTTCTCTCATAGGAGGGCAGAGTGCACAAGGCCATGGGCTCCCTTAGCCTCATTCATGTAGTGCTGATCTATGGCTCAGTATTACATCGGAACTGGGCCATTGTGGGCATGTGTAGACCATGGGGGGGGGGGGAACACTCCTGGTATAAATCAGTGTAGGCACTTTGTCCTTGTTCAGTGGCAGTGTACCGACCGCCCCCTCCCCCCCCGTGCCGGAAGTGACGTAACGGCTGCAGCCGTTATGGACCACACCGAGGTGCAGGGCAGGTGGGAGGGCCAAACCCGCCGCCACTCCTCGCTCACGCCAACAAATAGCAGGATTCGTGCTGCTGCTGGCCGCCATGATCCCGCCGCCTCGGGGCCCACCGCCCTTCCCCCCCGACGACGCCTCTGCCCTTGTTAAGAACTACACTCATTTATAGCACCAAAAGAACTGGAGAATATACTTAAAGTATTTTCGCATGTTGTGTGTTTGTTCTTCCACACCCTGTAACAGAAGCATTTGGCATGCTGCAGCGTCCCTCACTTCTCCTGGTTCTTGGTTGTCTCTCGGCTTGTGGAGAATGAATGCAGAGTCCCTCGAGAGGGAGTGTTGCTTTTCTCAACTGTTGATCCCAACGTCAAAGTGACTTTTCCTCCTGGTGTGACCGAGGAGGTTAGGACAGTGAAGCTTCAGGTAGGATGTCCATTTTTTAAAAAAGCACAAGCTTGCATCCAAGAAATACCAGCAAAAAAAATGTTCACATGGTTTTTAGGTCATGGAACCTAGAAAGTTATAAAGTCAAAAGATGTGCACTGAGAATTTTTTTTTAAAGCTAATGAAAAGTAACTGTAAGCAGCTCTAGTGTTCTAGGGGCTAGGTAGAGTAGCAGCTCTAGGGGCTAGGTAAAACCTGTGTGTCTTGCATGACTACATACCTTTCCTCATGGTTTCGAATAATGTTTCCCCTAGCTAGCTAGCTAGCTAGCTAGCTAGCTATCCTTTTTAAATCCACACATCTTTTAAAAAAACATGCACCCAAATTCGGTAAAAGTGTGCACATCGTAATCAGAACAATGCATGCAGATAAACGTACAGTATATACAAATTAATGTAGTTTTACATTTTTATGGATCATCATAGCTTATACTGGGTGCAACATTTTGAGTTTCTGTGTTGCAGGAATTTCTCTGTTTTTGTTTTAAAGTAAAGAATAGCTGTTGTTAAAGACTAAGGGTCCAGTCCTATTCGGGCCCTTATTCTGGCGAATCTCGCAAAGCACTCCACCATTCTGTGGGCCGCTACTACCAGTGCAAAGCCCCGAAGGCCACGTCTGGGTGATGCCGGCCCACAGAACCCCCACTGTCACTGGTAAGTCAGCGGCAGGGAAGGATTAGGGCAGGAGGGGTGGCTCAGTTGGGAGAGCTGCTGCCTTCAAAGCCCGAAGACCGGTGAACTTGATAAGTTTGAGACACGCCGCCGGCAAAAAGCGGTGAAAGCCTCCAGGAGGAGAGATAAGAGCTTCCAGCTGCGTCGGTCGCGTGTGGGAGGTGCCAGTCAGCAGAATTGTCAGACTGTAAAAAGGATACCACCTGGAAAGTAGCCGTTCATGAAAGATTGGACATTTATATATATCTTGTAAAAAAAAACACCAAGGGGGGTTAGGACAGCCTGCCCATGTACACCGCCTTGGATTAAAGTCAGAGGATGTATTTTAGATCTAGATCTAGATCGATAGATAGATCTAGATCGATAGATAGATCTAGATCGATAGATAGATAGCTTATCTATCTATCTCCATCCCTTCCTGGCCCATCCCTTAGAGTCTCCTTAGACTTATGCCAGCTATGTCAGCGACGCTGCACACTCTGGGCTGGCAAAGGATAGGATTGGACTATATAAGCCATGACTGAAATCACAGAATTGGCAAAATGGCACTCTTCTTCCTAATGTTTAATTTGCATACTTTAATGCATCAGTGTTTCCATTTGGTCAAATTTTGAAACAGAATGCTTCTCCCCCTTGCCTTCCTATTTTACAAGCAGAGAAGTAAAGCAAAACAATCCTGCCCAGCAGCAGCTGAGACTTTTGGTTAATGTTTGCCATTCTGTGTGCTCAGCACAGAGTGGAGACTCCACTAAAACCAAAAGATGGTGGCAGTGGCATCTAGATGTGCTGTTCCTTATTAGCATCGGCACTGGAAAGTTGGATAGGATTGGGCCCTGAATGAATTAAAATGGCACCATTAGGGATCAGATTCTTAAGGCCTGTAACGGGGATCGAAAGTTCCGACTACAACCTCTTGCATGACGTCAGATACTACCCTGGAGGGTCCTCTGACTGTTCAGAGAAGCTTTTCGAGGCATAGGTGGCTGCAGTAGAAAGGGAAAACTTGAAATGTTGGCTGCATGTGTGGAAGTCCACACACTACTCCATGGTCTCTACCCTTGGTGGTTGTGGTTGTTGTTTTTTTTTTAACATGCAGGTGCTGCCTGTGTCAGTAGAGGAACTACAGGAGATCACAGATGATCCTGAGACTGTTGCCAGCCCTCTCCTTTGCCTTTCCCAGAATTCCACTGTGGACTTCCTTCGGCCTGTTAAAATTCAGCTCCCACTGCCTCCAGGTGTCACAGGTCAGTTTGCTCCAAACAACTGTGCTGTGATGAAATTGTACTACTTTCTTATACTGTTTTTTGTTTCTTGCCCCCTGAATTTCACAGAACAGTCAAATATAAAGCACCACCAGCGCAATAACATTCATTTTTGAGCTGTTCAGTTGATTTTCTTAGAAGGAATGTGCAGGTATAGAGCAGTACAGCATTGAATTGCTATTTGTTCAGTGTTTCCATTTGGTCAAATTGCCCCAGTTCATGCAGAATGTCACGTATCCCATTGATAATAAATTGAGAGCAAAGCCTTCTCTACCTTGAAGTACTGTATGCAGTGATGAACTGAAAGGGAAAAATCACCTTGAGGCTTATAGGTGATAACTTGTTTTCCTTTGTTCTGAGGTCTAACCTTGGATCGCTCCAGGGTGCATCTTCTGCATGGCGACTGCAGTGCTCAGAACTGGGATGACATCACAGATCAGGTGGTGCTGGAGTTCACCCACCTCTATGCTTTGTTTGAAGTCACCCACTTCTCTTGGTGAGTTGACCTGAGAGCATCGTCCATCCTCCAAAGTCTGTCAGTGGATATACTTTCTCTGAGGCTCCTTCATACATCTATTGGAACAGCATTCTTCTCTGAACCCTTCTCTTCTCTGCCCCCACATCATGTTGCATGTGAAGAAGGTGCTCTGAGGTGCCCAAATCACACAATGTTTCCGTCGCCGGCAGTAGTCGCAAACGTGCCATACAGCACGTTTGTGCCTACTTGCGAGCAGGGAAGGCCGGCGCAGAGGCCAGCCTTCCCCGCTCCGACGGCGGAGCTCCCGCCGGCTGCCGGACCCAGGTAAGACAGGATCCAGCAGGGGGGGATCGCGAGAGCCGGGAGGGTGGCCATTGGCCCCGGCGGCCCGGGAGGGGGCGGGAGACAGCCTTTGGCCGTATCCTGACCCCCGCCGGGCTCCGGAACCTTTACATAGCCTCCTCTGAGGAGGCCAATAGGGCCTAGCCCTGGTTACACTCGGGGAAGGAGATGAGTGTCTTCTTCCCCGAGTAGACCTCCTGAGTAGAGCTCCACGCTGGCTGCCGGTGCACAGGATCCGGCAGGCGGCCATGCACAGGATCCGGCGGGCGGCCATGGGCCGCCGTCCGGATCTTAATCGGGATTGGGCTGCCCACCACTACACTACACCGGCTCACCAGGGAACTGACTGTCCTATGCTTGAAAGGCAACATTTAAGCTTAGCAGTAAGAATATTGCTAAATCAAGTAGGTATTTAAAACTAAGGAAATGCAGCTTAATGTATCCATTTTTACCAGATTATTATCCAGGCACCCATTTTTCCTTCAGTTCCTCACAGGGACAAGGCAAATACTGACTGGCTTTATGAGTTGCATATTATGGAAGAATCATGCTCAATTCATGCAAATGAGACTCCTAACATCCTTTTCCTGGGTCACTAACGGCACAATCCTATCCAATTTACACCACCAGTGTAACCAGCAGGGGAGGGCAGGGCGGGAGACTTTGGAGGGGAGGGGAGATTTAAATCCCCTTTGAATCCCCCTTTGGGGATATCCCCCCCTTTCCGTTCTGGGGCCTCCTGTTCTCGCTGCACCGCTGGTTACACCGGTGGTATAAATTGGATAGGATTGCGCTGTAAACATTTTTTGGACTTTGCTGTTAACTGCCTGTTTGCACAGATTGAGATGGACAGGTTGGCACTCTGCCTCTTCAAGGCTCATTTTGCCTTGGACGGACAGACAGACCACTTACACCCCTGTCCCTCATCTTTGGAAATGTATGTGCTCCCAAATGAGATGGTCAGATTCATTAAAACCACATTCTAAACCCCTCTCCTCTTCTTTCCCAGGTATTGGCTATGGTGCACCACCAAGGCCTACATTGGTGGCATTGCCAAAGAAGTCTACAAAAGACTGCGCATGTACCAGGTGAATTTCATAGCTCTACAGAGGAAGAAAGATCCTGAACAAGTCTTGCTACAATGTGTCCCAAAGCACAAGGTAAAGTGTTGCTTTCCGGAGGGGGAGAGGTGTTCTGCTACTGGGAATCCAATTCCAGTGGCAGCCAGGCATAACTTGTGGCCCACCAAAATCACACATCAGTTTGGTGATTGAGAAAATGACTGTCGGTTACGTGCAGCTTGTGCAGGTAGGAATGGGAGTACAAATATAATCTATATACCGTATTGTCCTGAGTATAAGACGCACCTGATTATAAGACGCACCCTTAAAGTTTGGTGCTATTAAATTTTTTTAATTAAATCACTGGCATTAAATTGCAACAGCCTGATTATAAGACGCACCCCTAGTTTAAAAACTTAAATTAGGAGAAAAAAGTGAGTCTTATACTCAGACCAATACGGTATTAATCGAAAGCCTGAGAAATCCTTCTTCTAAGACTGAAGGGAGACTAGTTGGTTCCGAACCAAGCCTGCTCCTCTAAGCTACATTTAATTCTTGGGAATCTTTTGCATGTGGCAGTGGCAGATTTAAACCGAAGTATCCTATGTGGCAGGAGGGAAGAAAACGTTGTCTGGTCAAATGGCGATGCAATCGTGTGACTGTATTTTAGAACAAGCCTGACTTAGATCTTCAGTTTGAAATTAGTTAAATGACAGCCCAATCCCCTGTAACTCCCCACATGGCAATGCAGCAGTGCCAACGTGGTGCCCACTGCATCCTGTGGGGGCATTTCAGCCTCTGGATCCCTCCTGGGGTAAGGGAACATAAGCTGGCCCACTGGGTCTATGCGGACCTATACCAGAGATATTGCTGGCACAAGTCTGCGTGGACCCAGGAAGGCGGATTGAAGCCAGGAAGGAGGTTAGGTTTTAGCATATGCTGCTGCCACCGAAACCGCCTTCTTCCCAGTCCATGCTGTCCCTGTCCCTTAAGGTGGCAGGGGACAGCATCCGGTTCTCCTGGTAAGTCGCGACCCACCAGTTTGAGAACCACTGCTTTAGAGAATTTCTCCCTGGAAACCTGAATCCCCCCCCCCCATTGAAACTGATTGAGAAATAATAACATGAATTGATACTGAGAATTCACAAAGCCTACTTACAGCCCAATCCTGTCTAGCAGGACACAGCAGCGCAAATAAGGCATCTGCCACATCGTGTGCAGGATGCAGCCTGCCCCAGCTCATCCGGAGGCCTCCTCGGGGTAAAGGGACGTTTGTCCCCTTACCCCGAGTAGAGCCCCAGCTGCCCCAATGAGTCTACTTGAATGTGTGGCAGCTATTTTGCTGGCATACATTTGAGCTAGCCATGTAACATCAGCCAGGCCCTGGAAGGGGGATAGCATACGGCAGAGGAGACCGCCTCCAATCCCTCCCCTGTCCCGGGCCCGGCTGACCAATCCCATGCCCCTGGAATGCCCTGTTCCTCCCTTCCCCTGCCCGGTGGGGACCCGCCTCTCCGCTGCGGCAGCACTCCGTCCTGCGGCACCAGAGGAGTGGTGCAAGCCTCTCCGCTGGCGCTGCTTAGTCTTTGGGTGACACAAACATGCCTTATTGTATAGTCGCTTATTGTACGGTCTCTCCGCCAGTCTATACTTGAGAGAATTGCGTTGTTGTTCTGTTTTAAAAACCAAACATCTTGCAGGTTGATCCTGTTTTGAAAAAGCTTCTTGACAGATACCGAGGCCCTGAACCATCTGACATGGTGGAGATGTTTGAAGGAGAGCAGTTCTTCGCTGCCTTTGAACGAGGCATCAGCATTGATGCAGGTAAAGTGCAGGAAAGCCTGCTTTTCTACACATTTGTAACCAAATAAACACCTGAACACCAAAGGAACCCAGCTCTTTCTCTCTGACCTCAGGCTAGCTGACATCTGCTTTGTCATGGGTCAGAAGGGCTTGTGCAGCCATAAGCTGTGTGCTTCTTAAGCTACAATTGCATTTCTCCTCAGGCCTTCAGCAAAGGCTGAGGTGTCTAGGCAGGCTTACCAGATTGTCACCGGGACGGGAGCGGTCTACCTTTAAGGGGGCGGGGCGGGGGGGCCAGAACGCTACGCCGGGATGGGATCATCGCCGGGATGGGAGCCTGTGTCTAGGTGTACCTCAGGCAGGGCCCAGTCTTATCCAGCTTTCTAGCACTGATACAGCCATGCCAATGGGGCATGTGCAGCATCCTGCAGTGAGGAGATGGAGGCCTCCTCAAGGTAAGGGAATGTTTGTTTCCTTACTTCAGGGGCTGCATCGGCACTAGAAAGTTGGATAGGATTGGGCCTACAGAATATGAGATTCTCCTATATTGTATCAGATTTTTTGTTCAAGAAACTACTTCTTAGCCCCCAGGCAGTTAGGGGGAAGTTCCTATGCAGGAAATCTACCATATTTCTAACAGCGCAATCCTATCCAACTTACACCACCAGTGTAACCAGTGGGGGAGGGCAGGGCGGGAGGCTTCAGAGGGGAGGGCAGGGGAGATTTAAACCCCCTTTGAATCCCCCTTTGGAGGTGATTTGAATCCCCTTTCCGTTCTGGGGCCTCCTGTTCTCGCTGCACCGCTGGTTACACCGGTGGTGTAAGTTGGATAGGATTGCTCTGTAAGTCAGCTGCTTGTCTTGGTCTCTGAACTTCAGAGCAGACCACTTGTAAGCAAAGTAGAAGCAGCAATGGACTTTGTCTGACACCTGCTGTAAATCTATGTTGTAGAGAACGTGTCCTCCTTTGTTTTTCTCTCCTATCTATCCTGAGATACAGAAGGCTATAAGCTTGTTGTTTCACATAATCAAGCTTTATCCTGGTCTTCCTGTTTGAGCCTGTCTTTGGTCTCGTAGAACAGAAAGCACAACAAAAAGGTTATATGGAGTCAATTGCAGTTGTTGTTGTTTGGGACTTGCTTGCCACCAGCTTGCTCCTTTCTGTGCCTGGCTCTATTTCCCAAAACAGTCTGTCATTCTATCCTGTCTGCCACCAAAACGTGGAAGGTGGCAAAGAGGTTCCCCTTGTGTCATTCCGTGGAGAGTCAGGGATTTGGGGCTGTTGCTTTTGGACAGAGAGTGTGGAGGCCCTGCCAAATGTTCCCTAAATGAGAACACGAAACTGCCTTGAGTCGGACTGTTGGTTCGCCTTCCTCAGTGCTTTCTACTCTGAGCAGCAGCAGCAGCAGCAGTTCCTCCAGGGTCTTGGGCACAGAGGTCTTTTTCTCAGCTACCCGAAATGCTCTGCCACTGAGCTACTGCCAGAGTGGTTAAGTGGGATTCAAGTGGTTAAGGAATGGAAAGGAGCATCAACCACTTAGGCCAGGGATGGCGAACCATTTGGGCTTGGTGTGTCAAATTTTTTGAAAATGCCTAACTTGACTCTGCTGGTGTGTCGTAGTCGTCCCCCCCCCAATAACTTTTAATAGTACTTTGACTATTGCTACTTTTAATAGTAATTTTGAATTGAACTGAACTGAAAACAGCTATAGAACACATTGCATTTTATTTAACATCAATTAGTGACTTTTTGTTGATGAGTTTTACTAGAGAATAATCTGAAAGAGGTCTGCCAAAATCCCTGCCCTAAATGTTTAAGACAAGCCTGTAAAACGTTTGCAAAAATTTAACATGTGTCGGGGCCCTGGGGAAAATGCTGGTGTGTCACCCAAAATGACCTCGCGTGTCACCTGTTTAAGACAAGCCTGTAAAACGTTTGCAAAAATTTAACATGTGTCGGGGCCCTGGGGAAAATGCTGGTGTGTCACCCAAAATGACCTCGCGTGTCACCTGTTTAAGACAAGCCTGTAAAACGTTTGCAAAAATATAACGTGTGTTGGGGCCCTGGGGAAAATGCTGGTGTATCACCCAAAATGACCTCGCATGTCACCTGTGACACGCGTGTCATAGGTTCGCCATCATGGACTTAGGCCCTGGAGATGGAATGAGTGGCGACTAAGGTGGTCTCTTTCCTAAGCCTTGTTGGGATTACAAAACAGCATCATTTCCATTGTCTCCGTCACACAAATGTTGTGTGCTCTGTACAGCACTGTGGGCTCATACAATCTGATATGTGTATTGTCTCCAACTTAACTAAGATCGTCCAGACTGCGTTGACGGAAGGATTTCATTCAACTTTTTCTCTCACTTGAAGAATGTGAAGGAAGTCTATGTCACCTCAGAAGTGGACAGAAAAAGGAATGCTGTGAAGGGACAGGTACAGGAGTTTCTCTTTGTGTCCTCAGCCAGTTTTTCCAGGATGTGTGTATATACATCCAGAATGCATACCTTGAGAAATGGATAAAAGAGAAGTGTGCATGCACCCTTTTAAAATAAATTGGAGTTAACCAGGTGCATTTGGGTTGTCCTTCTTGTATGTGAGATGTTATGCAGAATCTAGCACCTAAACCGGAATGTCAACTTCAAAACCAAAACCACCACAATAATGCAAGCCTCTGTTCCTTATGCTTATGTACTTGAAAACATGCAGACACTGACTGCAAAAGGCTCCAGTGCGCAGGGGTCTGTCCCTTGCCTCATGGCCTCAGTTATGTTCTTACTCAAATTTGTCAAGTGCCTTCACTGGCCCAAACATCAAACTGAGTCCAAAATAAACTATACAAATATTCTCTTTTCATTATAATATGCATATCCCACTTCTCTTTCCCAATAGGTAGGCACTCAAGGCAGCTAACAACAGGGTAGAATACAATAAAACACAGTAAAAATGAACTCTGTATAACACAAAGTGACCATCCAATGATAAGTAACACTAACCAAATTCTCACAAAAGCAATGGCAGAAAAATATAACTTAAACAGAACAGCTTAACTAACCACCACTATTTGTGGTGATCTCTTTGTGAAGGTTTCTTTTTACCGAGGAGCTGTTCCAGGGAACATTCCTGAAGAGGCTACCCAGAGGAGGAAAGGCCCTGATTGGCTAGCTACCTTGCCAATCAAGCTACCTGTAAGTTACCCATTTTTCCCCGAGCAGAGTCTGAAAACAAATGCAGAAATATCTCTGGTGGATAGGACTGCCAACTTTTATTTCTGGGGCAACCCAACCTGGCTTTTCCCAATGGGAGTTCGTGCTGGGGCAAATAGCTCCTGCTCAGATAAAAGCCATAGTGAGGGCAACGCATCCCCCTCATGCTGTGGTCTGGATCCAAATTGGGGACTCTAAGGTGTGCTATTTTCATTTCTTAAACAAATACAGAAGGTTCAAACTAGGTATTAGAAGTAATGTGTGGTTTGACTCTCAGTTGACAGGAAATGTAGTCATTTAATATTGGTCTTACAGTGTTGTCTCAGAACTCTGAAGATTAGTACTGTACTTTTATAACATATCTTAATTAACAGACATTTTTCCCTCTGCCAGAAACTGAAACCTCGGGGCAATGGACAGTCTACAGCCAAAAATGGCTTCTCCCTCCCCCCTCTGAATTTGGGGGATGCAGAAACTGGGTACTTGACCCAGTCTAATCTACTTGGCATTGCTGGGCGCATTGGAGCCGATTGGCAAACTATTGGCTTGAACTTGGGGTTGTCCTATCAGCAGATACAGCAGATAAGATACAATAACAGGTGAGATAAGGAACCGTAGAAGTTGATATGAGGAATGTTTCTTGGAGCACTAAGAATGTCCCAATGTCGTCTTTTTCTCCAAAACACTAGAGAGCTTTTCTTCAGGTTTCTTTGTTACACTTACAGGATAGTCATGCTATCCAGAATCCCTATTTTTTTTGGCTCATAAATGCACATATTGAATAACAATACACATTTATATGTCTGCCTCTAATCTTTGTTTTTTGCTTGTAGAAGTTATATTTTCTTCTTCTGTCCCTTAATCTTTGTAGCGGACTGAGAAATGAGAGATGTGACATGTAGTATATTTGTGTGACATGTAGTATATTTGTGTGGTTGGCAACAGATTTGCAGAGACTGAAGAAGTAGAAGGAAGGTAGAAGTTCAGATGTGGAGCGAATGCCGGCGCAACTCTGCCAGCGCAGGGAGCATTCTGGGGGCATTCAGACACCCCCGGAATGCCCCCCTGTGCTAGCAGAGTTGCATCAGCATCTGTTCTGCATCCAAACTGTGCATGTGAGTTGTCTGAGGGGGTTTACGCTGGTGTCCGTCCTGCGTCCGTTGGCATACGGCAAGTTACACTGGCATAAGTGCTCTTACACCGGGGGATCTACTGTTACACTGGTGCAAGAGTTACACAGGATTGGGCTGCCAGTCATGGGATTGCTTTCCCTATTCAAGAAGGCATTTGGTTAGGCTGCTGGATAATCTGAAATGGTTTTTGCAATTGCTGCTATAATGGCATATATGTTGTTATGCTCTTATGTTTTTCAAATCTGTTATAAGCTGCCTGGAGTGTACAGAAAGGCAGGGTATAAATGGTCTACTAAGTAAATGAGAGTTGCCAGTGATGGGTTGTAAGTGTGGACCGGATGCAGAGAGCAGATCCTAGCAATCGACACCCATCCCTGTTCTGCCCTTTGACTGTTAAACTGGGGTGATAGTTAACATTGCCGCCACCCAATACTAGGGGAGATCCAGGCAGAAGGGGGCTGTCCTTGGGGGGGGGGAAGACCTTGCAAGTATGGCAGAGAGCCCTCAGCTCTCAAGGTTTCCCTTAAAAACGTGATGGTAGTGGGAGGCAAGTGGCCGGGAAGATGGAGCAACTGGTTCCCTCCCAAGAGAACTAAAACCCAGATAGGTGAAACAGTGAAATAAAAGGTGTTTATTAAAAGAAAATAAACACACCAAAAGATGGGATGGTAAAAGCAAGTTTGAGAATCAAACCATGACAATCACAGATGGAAGAGTTGGGCAAAATTGGACATGGAGATTAAAAGCCAAGCTGAAAACAAATTATAAACCTCATGCACATGAGGTTCTGGGCACATTTTCTACCCTCTGTATGCACTCCAGTCCAGGAGATTGGTTCCAGGTAGCAAATGGGCCACCACCCTCACCTATGCCTCCATTGCTCTGGATGAGAGACGAGGACAAATATGTCTTCCTTACTTCAAATTCTGTAAACTCCGGGCATTACCTAGATTTACCTGTGGGGTCATCAGAACACTTTGACTTTCCTGCTCTGGGGGAATCAAGTGGGCTTCACAGACCAATAAGCTGGCTCAGCGCCACATTCTCTGTTTTCTGGTCTGTTGGAGATGAAGGGGGGAGGCAACAACAACAACAAAGCATAAATGGGTGCTACTCCTGAATGACTGAGTAGTTGTTTTGGGATGCTGATCCACTGCAGAAGCCTCCTTAGTGGATAGGAAGGTCAAAACAGGTACAAAAAAGAAAGGGAATATCAAGGATTGTTACCACATGGTGTATGATTCCCCCCCCCCTTTTTTCCCTTTTCTTTCTAGGGAAGACCTCAATACTCAGATTCTTGATATGCTGTTCTCTTGGGCTCAGCTGAATGAAAAGAACCCTAATTGCATAGACAAGCTGATCAGTGCCATGAAGGAGAGTGGCCGCCAAGACGTAGCAGATGAGATTGAAGCCATCATCTCCCTAGGAAGGCAGAAATACAGGGAGTCCATTCGGAGGGTGGGCCTAGACCCAGAAAGTAGCACTGAGGACTCTGCTATCGCCATGGTATAGCTGCCAGCAAAAGGCCCTCTTTTCCTTACTGTGGTATGCAATGGAGGTGCTAAGACTGCACCAAGGGAAGGCACTGGGGAAGTGTGTTCTTGTCCACTGCAGGAACAGAGGCAATTGATAACCCTCTGTGAATATATTCATGTCTAAAGTTGGTCAAGTCTCCCTCCCTCCCCCCCCCCTTCTCGTTTGGAACTACTGGAATGATCTGGTGAGTCTGGAATGGTCAGTGAAATGGAGACATTCTGAACCCTAAACGTTGCCACTGACAACTTTAATATATACAGTAAATATATTTCATTTCCTTCATTTTCCCTGTAGGAAACAATCCGCTTGTGACCTGTTGGATACTAATCTGTGTCACAGCAACCCAAATTCCATGCCCAGAAAAGCTGGATTCAGCCATCTATATAGATTATGTAAATCTAAGCATGCTTGCGTTACGTTTGACTATTTTGGGATAATTCATTCTGCTTTGGTTACTCGTGGGAAGCTGTCTGCAGAGCATTGAAGGACTGGCAATGCTGCTCAGCCCCTTCTCTGTTTTTGGAGGCTTCACCATTTTTTTAAAAAAAGACCTAAATGTTCAGATTCTCAAATAGTCCAGAGCTTGCGAGAGGCTCACTGGAGAGACCTTGAAATAGATATGATAAAACTGGGACCCAGCACCGATTCTCCTCAGTGCCCTCTCTTCTTGGGAAGGCTTCACAGAGTTTATTCAAGAGGCACCCAGAGCTCTACTGTTTCTGCCTTGACACGGTCATTGGGATCGGAGCCTTCGGTGCTGATCACTAGCATGGTTCTCTGTCGCACCTTCCCCTCCGTTGCAGTGGTTTCTTTATATTGCCCATTTCACTGCTGCTGCCTTTAGCGAGCCCTGAGCTAGATCATGGAACAATGGTCTCGCTCTGTACAAGGCAGCTTGCTTGTGTTCTTTTTATTTAAAATAAACAGAGGACACACACACACACACACACACACACACACACACACACACACACCCCTCTGTTGCTAAAGATTAACCACTGGCTACAATGGCTAGGAAGCAGCTTTCTAAACACTTTCAGCACGATCCTGTGCATATCTACTCAGAGAACATCCCATTGAATTCAACAGGACTTACTCCCAGGTAAGTGTGTATAGGATTGCACCCTTTGTATTTGTCACAAACAAGATCTTATGTAGAACAGAAATTGCTGATGACTTCACAAGATGACACGCGTGCTCTAAAAATCATGCGTTGCACACGCATGCTCTAAAAATTGCACACACGCTCTAAAATCGCACACACATGCTCTAAAAATACACACAGCCTCTCCACCTTTGCTCCTGTCCTTGCCCTCAACCTGTTCTGTAAACCTAGAAAGGCCCATATACTGGGAGACCTACAGATTGTTCCACTGCTCTGGCATCACCTTCCTGTCCCCAATGTCCTGAGTCTTAGCTGCACATCTAGCATTTGTCCATGTAGAAGAGCTATTCTATTTTTGTTCACTTTGAACTGGTCAAGATCTGTACATAAAACATCATGTAATATATAACTCAAACTCTCATTGCTCACCCCGTCATAAAAGAGAGAGTCAATATTTGGGTTCAGATAATAATCAGCCATTTCTATATTCAGCTCTCAAGAATTCAGTGATTGTTTATATTCTGATGGCACTTACAGGGCCCAACTAAAATCGGGACTCTCTAGAAGCAGCCTTACCAAGGGGGAGGCACTTAAAGTGCTATGGAGATGTCTTTTTGTGGATTTACCGTACTTCTATTTAAATTTCATGTAGTGTTGATAGTTTCCTAAGCAGCCCTTTCCCCAGGTGACACATAAGAGTTCTTCCTCTCCACCCCCTCAGCTCACCACACTTTGGTACTTTCTTAAGTGACTGAGGATCTGTAATTTTGGAGTGGGGTGGGCTCAAGGGGTCAAAGGGCACCTGATGGAAGCCACCTTACTGAAGCTAAGCAGGTCTGGTCTGGTCAGTGCCTGGATGTGTGAGTTCCACCATGGAAGAAAGGCGGAATAGAAAGGCAAGAATAAACGAGCACCAGTCAGCAGTATGTTAGGCTTCTACTGTGGTGTGCCTTTGTGTCTTGTAGGGGGCACGCACCCACAAGAAGAAGAGTGACAAGACTGTTTCAGAAGGAATATCCTTCAGGGGCTGTGATCAGGAGGAGATGGAGGAAATTTGCCTCCTTTTCCCCCCAAAAGGGGTCAGCAGTGTCTGGAACACTGGCAAAGGTTTTGCCCACCATTCAGCTGTATCATCAGTCACAGCCTCTTTAACTTTCTTCCCTGTAAATCAATCGAATTTTGCATTCGGTGTTGTGTGAGAAAGTAAATGCATCCCATTACAATGACAGACCCATAGTGATATCGCTAAAAGCTGAGGTTCCTTGCATGCATTGATACACTACAGAAAGAGCTTAAAATCTGCACAGTAAAATCAAAGAACAAGAGTGGAAACTGAGGCACAGAAAGGCACAGAAAGTTGTCAAATTGCCCAGTTAGAATATATTGACCCAAATCCAGAGAAGTTAGACACGTGAGCTAACTTCTCACTTGCAACGAACTTGTAAGCTTGATTATAATGAGACTCCATTGCTCCCAAGTTTGGATGGATGGGTGTAGTTGTGTTTCTTGCCTTCCTGACTCCAAGTGTACTAGCTTATCTTGTCAATTTAATTCCTCATATTGAGCATCTGGGGAATTAAACTCTTTCTTTAAAAAAATTCTCCTTTTAGATCCTTCTTGTTTAGGTTCTGTTTTTTCTTTTGTCAATACAGAATAATTGTTTATGTTCTTTGCTCCAGTTCTGGAGAGATTAAATTAGGCATGTTGCCTCATTTATTGTATGAAATAGGAAGTTTGCTCTTATTTAGCATTACATTTTTCAATTGTGTGTAAAAATGAACTGCCACCTGGGATGACTAATAGCACAATCCTATGCAGGTCTACTTGGAAGTAAGTCTCACTGAATTCCATAGGAGTTACTCCCAGGTAATTGTGTGTAGGACTGCAGCTTAATAGCCCAATTCTGCTTAAGATGTGGCGGTCAGCCTAAAGGCCAGCCTAAAATTGCAGACTGTACCAGTGCAGTCTGGGCTCACCTCGGGGGAAGGGGATGTTTGTCCCCTTCCCCCGGTGTAAGTGGCGTGGGGCCCCAATGGGCCTTCTCAAATGCACACCAGTTCTGGTGTTGGTATGTGTCTAGGGAGGCCGTGTAAGGCCAGCCCGGGCTGCGACAGGGCTCAGATATTGGCAAAACTCAGCGTCAATATACTTGCCCCCTCCCAGCCCAGGCTGGCCAATGGCTCCCTCCCTCACCATCCCTACCCACCTGCTCCTGCGCCAACCGGCACAGGGCCTACCTGTGTCAGCTGGCGCAGGTTGTAGCGGGCAGCTGAGTAAGCAGTGCTGACCTCCACGCCGGCACCACTTACTCCTGGGGTGTCAAACGTGTTTTCCAGCATGTTTACAACACCCTAGGCCGGCGGAGTGCTGCGCAGGATTGCGCCGTAAAGCTGTGTATACATACATTTGTTCATTTTGCATTCTGCTTCTGCTAGTCATAGGGAAGGAAGATCAAAGAATGATGCAGGATTACTCGACTGCAGAACTTAATATTTCCCCATGTTTTGCCACATGCTTTCAAGTCTATATACAGAGGTTTAAGGACTAGAAGCTTGGTGTTTAAAAAAATAAATAAAAAGGTGTAGTTTGCAGAGTACATGAACCAGATTCTGCACTTTTTTCTCCCCATGTTGTAATCATAGAATTGCAGGTATACACAGCCATGATTACTATTCTTGCCAACATGCTGGTTTTTTGTGTGTGAAAACTTTGCTTTTTAGTGATTTAAATTTGAGGTGCATGATTATTCACCCTTTGAGTTGGGTGAGTTATACATTCAGCTTACATCACTTTTAGAAAACCTAGCCCATCTCTGCCTTCTGCACCTTTCCCTTAATTGCAAAAAGGGATGTGTGTGGTTAAACATGGTGACCTGGTAAATGTGCTTGGATCCAGTCAGGCCACATACTGTGCCAATTAGGTCATCCACATTGCCTCTTATTAGCCAGAAAGGCAAGAAGGCTTGGCTTGCACTACAGCTAATGTGCAGTAGGTGGTAGCAACATTGTTGCAGAGTCACACACTTGCCAAGAAAAAGGGAACCCGACTAAGCCTGGCTGGTTTCATGGCCAAGGCAACTCCATCCATCATCATGCAATAAAGAAGTTAAAGCAATTTTGTTTTTAGTATCGAGATAAGACCAGAACAGATTATGATTTCCCTCCTTCTCTAACTTACAGGTTAAACTGTGCATTGACAACTACTTCCCTAAGTGCCATTTAACAAAGGATAGGGGGAGAAGCCACAACTATGAATTAACCCATTTGCTGCCATAGCTGACAAAGCTGTGGAAGCAACATGCAAAAACCCTCTAAGAATAAGTAATGGATTAGCAGCCCAATCCTACGTAGGATGCACTGGCTGGCCTAAATGGCCGTCCACTGCATCCTATGCAGGATACAGCTTGGGCCGGTGGAGCCAAGGAAAACCTGGGGGGGGGGGGGGGGAGAAAGGGACGTTCATCCCTTTCCCCCGGTGTAAGCCTCAGTGGCCCCAATGGGCCTCCTTGTATGCACACCAGCTATTTTGCTGGCACACATCTGGGGAGTCTGTATAAGGCCGGCCAGGCCTGAGAAGGGGGTTAGGATATCAGCAGAGCGCACAGCCAATACTCCCGCCCCCCTCCCTGACCTGCTAATCTGCCCCTCCACCCCGGCCCGCTCTCCTGCTGTCTGGCACAGCACTTACCTGTGGCCAGGGCCGGCGGCGGAGTGAGCGGTGCAGGCCTCGGCACCGGCCCCGCTTACTTCCAGGGTGCCACAAAAGCACTTTACGGCACTTTCGCAACACCCTAGGCTGGCAGAGCGCTCACTCTGCCTGCCTTTATTTGCACAGAATTGCGCTGTAAAGGTCATAGCCAAGAAATTTAAGAATGACTCAGAACTTTGGTGGCACTTAAAATAGAACACGATTGCCCGCAATCAGCTGGAACAAAGTTCTCATCTAGTGTTTTGCTGTTTGCGATTATGGATGTTTTATCCTGATCTTGTTTGCTTTTTAATGTTTTAATAATGAGATTTAAATGTGTGTTCATGTTATGGTTTTGCCTCCTTTTTCAGGAGCGTCAGCTGAAAAATGGAATAGAACTTCCATAAATAAATGAATGTTTTAAATAAATCTTTATGGCAAAAATAGTGCACGTCTTTGTTGAATCAGGAATGCAAATCAGGTTTTTTTTCTATATTGTCTTGAGTTTTTCCAGCAGGGGACAGAACTGTAAAGTGTGTTCCCTGCAGCCCCTTGGGACACAATGGCCTTTATTCAGGGATCCTTCCATGTATGATCTCTGTCTGTGACGATCTCTCTGCCCACTTCCCCAACATAACATACAGTTGGCTTTCATTTCACATTCTGGCTCTGGACTCATTTGGCGGCTGAGCATTACAATTTCTCTTGTTTTGTTCTTCATGTTGTAAAATGAGAGTTGCAAAGCACATTGCTTTGGGGAAAAGTGTTTCAAGTATGAAATAAGCAAGGAAATAGATCCACAGCATTTATGATTGCTTTTGCATTGACCGGGACAGCATCCTCTTCAAAATCCAGGAAGTCCGTTGATTTGTCTTGAGGTCTCTGGTGGTGGGAAATTGGCACTAAAATATAGTGGTGATGCTTGTAAAAGCATAGTTGTTTGTCATGGTTTTTATAAACATGACATTCACTAAGTTTCATCTTCATGCTGATCTTCTAAGCTTCCTTCTGTATACAATAGTTTAATCTCTCTTTTTTCCTTGTCTAAAAAGGAATTCACTTTTACTTTGAACAGAAAACCTTGGTAACTGCCTGTTGTTGGCTGAACATGAATTCTTTCCTTTTAGAAATACTTGAAAGAAGGAAGTGAAACTTTTTTTTTTTGCTACATGCAGGATTGAGAGCTGCTTTGAACAGTTTGGACAGTCTTTTCAAAGGACAGGGACTACAAGGCAATGTTGTTGTGGAGCTTTCACTGCCTGCAGTACACTTCTTCATTTTTTTTTCTGTCCCACCATGGGCTCTAGCCAAATCACTCTTGCAGTGTTTTGTATTGCTTCAATCCATCCCCTGGAAAAACTGAAAATGGCCCTCAGAAACACTAGTGGTGCTTCTGCAAATGGATAGGTATAACTTGGTTCATCTGTGGTATGTACCAAGTGGATGGTATGGAAAGGGCCTACTTGTGTAAAAACAAGTAGCTGGTATAAAGATCCAGGTATGGAAAGATATTGCTTACCTATTGGATAGTGCCAATAGATAGCGCCTGGGGCAGTTTTGAAACTGTTTTATGTTGAGCACATGAGTGAATGTGTATCAGCTTATTCATATGAGTACTAATTTATTTATTTTATTTTCTGTATTTATATACCGCCTTTCTCATCATCAGATTTCTCATCAGATTTTTTCAAGGCGGTTTACATAGGCAGGCTATCTTTAGACCTGATAAGGGTCTTTACAATATTGTTCTATTCATATATAGAACCTTCCATGCGCGAGATGTTTTCCCTTCCGAGTGCAGCCCTCCTTTTGGCTTGTGCTTTGCACTTCCAAGCTTCACAGTTCACCGCAGTTCACCCTCGGACGGTTGTCTTAGATGTTCTCTCTCTAGCTGACTCCTCCGCATTCCACCCTCTCACGATGCCTTCTCAGTGTCTTTGCGAGGTTCGTCAGCAGCTTCCATCTCCCATCCAAGCAGGAACCGAGGTCAACCCTGCTTAGCTTCTTCAGGCAGGGCACCGGCTCAAACCTCCAGGCCATACCTCATTCCAGGCCATCATTAGATGGTCTTTGAAGAGGAAAAACTCCAAGGCTACTGCTCTACAATGCTCAAGTCCCACCATTTTGAAAAAAAATTTTTTTCCTTTTGGCTAATGTTCACTCCCCCCCCCCCACTCCAGCAAACAGGCTTTCCCTTGAACACATGGCCTTGCCTTATATTGAGTCAGACTATTGATCCATTTAGCTTGGTGTTGTCTACACTGGTTGGCAGCAGCTCTCCAAGAGTTCAGAAGGGGTCTTTTCCAGTCCTACATGGCACTTTCTGTATGCATAGCATGTGCTCTATCACTGAACTATGTCCCTTGTCCCAGTGATCTTCCTGAAACAATTATCCCTTTCTTGGTCATTCATCAATGCAGTGGTGCTGGGGAATCGACGCGATTCCCTAACTCAACAAGGAAAAATATTCCCTTCAAGCCAAGCATCATTAATTTGGACTACACAAATCTCTCAGCCATGTATGTGATGTACATACCAGTAACTGTTGAATTAAACCTGTAACTCAGTGCAATGTTACAGCCAGATTTCAAAGAACCATTGCAATGTTTGGCCTAGTTGTTGCTGTGCCATAAAACCACAAATCTACCTATATACCTACTACTTGCCCAGTGTTGGGGAACTTTCTCAAATATTTAGCATGTATTTTCCTCCTCTTAGCCTTATGCAATTTCTGGTCATGTTCCTTGTATGACCTGTACTAAATTCTGTTTACGCACCTCAAATATTTGCAAAGATTTTTTTCTTAGTCGCCACTTTCCAAAGTCCCTCTTTCATCATACATCAGCCTTTCTATCTTGGTTCCTTATTCCCCTCTGTCCTGGGAAACAAGCAATGCTTATTGTCACATACAATAAACCCTTCAGTAAGAGTGGCTTTATTTGTATAGTTTTACCATGCTAAAGCCTGCTGGCTTGGTGTATAAATGATGCTCTGTACCAATCACATTAAAAGTGTTGATTTTCAGGTAACACTCAAAATCCAGTCCTATTAATGTTTACTAAGAAACAAGTCCTCCTGAATACAATGAGACTTACTCCCTCCTAAGTGCACTTAAGCATGCAGTCTTAGAGTAACATACCACTGAAAAGCAGCCACAGGGCTTCCAAATAATTTAACGCAAATCCTGTGAGTTGAGCATTCAAGGGACATTCCTTCCTTGAAAAAACAAAGGCCTATTTGTCTGCAAAGAGCTTCTCAAATCACCACCTTAAGACTGTCATATACTGCAGATGGCGCTTCTACCATTTTGTTGTTGTTGTTCAGTCGTTAAGTCGTGTCCGACCCTTCGTGATCCCATGAACCATATCCCGCCAGGCCTTCCTGTCCTCCACTATCTTTGTTGCATTGGTGATGCTGTCTAACCATCTCATCCTTTGCCTTCCCCTTCTCCTTTTGCCTTCAATCTTTCCCAGAGTCTTCTCCAGAGAGTCCTCTCTTCGCATTAGGTGGCCAAAATATTTGAGCTTCAGCCTCAGTATCGGTCCTTCCAGGGAACAGTCAGGGTTGATTTCATTTAGGATTGACTGATTTGATCTCCTAGCAGTCCAAGGGACTCTCAGGAGTCTTCTCCAGCACCACAGTTCGAAAGCATCTATTCTTCGGCGCTCAGCCTTCCTTATGGTCCAACTCTCGCAACCATACCATCGCCCTGACTATACGTATTTTTGTTGGCATGGTGATAACTCTGCTTTTTATTATGCTATCTAAGTTTGCCATAGCTTTCCTTCCAAGGAGTAAGCGTCTTTTAATTTCATGGCTGCTGTCTCTGTCTGCAGTGATCTTGGAACCCAAAAAAGTAAAATCTGTTACTGCTTCTATTTCTACCATGCCCTTCATTAAAAACAAAAAACACCTTTATCTTTCCTCTCTTTTTTGTTTTTACGTAAAGCCTGAGGAAGTACCATGTAACTCAAAAGCTAACTCAATATAGACCTAACGTTATCTGAGAACTCTTTCATTTCAACAGCAAGAAATAACTCATGATCATTACAGATGTGATCCATGGCTGTTTCTCGTCATTTTGGCTTCTGGTTCTATTGCATAAGCAAGGATCTTATAATAGTCTGCTTGAATATTAATTTGTTTATTTCATGGACTGATATGTGAAACCTTATCCTTAGTATCCCAGCTTCTTTTGCTATCTTTCCTGCTTTGGTCAAAATTCTTCTTGACCAATTTATTAGCATATTTATTTATTTATTTATACCCCGCCTTTCTCCGAACAAGGGCAATCAAGGCGGCTTCCAATAAAAACGTTAAAATACATTTAAAATCAAGAATTAAAACAATTAAAACAAACAGCCCCAGTGAATCACCTATATTTACATTTGTTAAAAGCCATTTATTAAAAAGCCAGCCCACCATGTCAGACATCGAATGCTAATCTAAATAAAAATGTCTTAAGGCCCTGCCGAAAGGTCTCTAAGGAGGGAGCCGTTCTTAATTCCAGGGGGAGGGAAATCCATAATTGGGGCGCCACTGCTGAGAAGGTCCTATTCCGCGCCGCCATCCCCCTCACCTCCGTCAATGGTGGCATGGTTAACAGGGCCCCCCCTGATGACCTCAGAGTACGGGTCGGATTATAAGGAAGGAGGCGGTCCCTCAAATACCCTGGACCCGAGCCGTTAAGGGCTTTAAAAGTCAAAACTAGCACTTTGAATTGTGCCCGGAAACGAACCGGCAGCCAGTGTAGCCACCGAAGCAACAGTCCGACTGAGTCGAACCGACAAGCCCCGGCATGGAGAGAGTGGATAGAGGGAAATTCTTCTCCCTTTGCACAACACCAGAACCAGGGGACATACACTAAAATTGAGTGGAGGGAGAGTTAGAATGGACAAAAGAAAATATTTCTTTACCCAGTGTGTAATTCATCTGTGGAACTCCTTGCCACAGGATGTGGTGATGGCACCTGGCCTGGATGCCTTTTAAAAGGGGTTTGGACAGATTCATGGAGGAAAAGACCCTCACAGGTTACAAGCCATAAGCAACAACCTCCTGGTTTTAGAAGTAGGTTTTATCTGTGCCAGGTGCAGGGGAGTGGCAGCAGGAAACAGGTGATCTTGTTGTCTTGAGTGCTCCCTGAGGCATCTGGTGGGACCACTGTTAGATACAGGAAGTTGGACTAGATGGGCCTTTCGCCTGATCCAGCAGGGCTCTTCTTATGTTCTTAGGCTTACCATTCGTCCTGGAAAAACCGGGACATCCCGGAAAATGGCCTCCATTTACTGGGAATGTCCCGGGATGGTTACGCGCGAATTGTAAGTTCGCGCCGCCGCCGCCACCTCCATGTAAAAATTGAGAAACTTACCTGGGTGCCACCATCTTGGAATCTCCGAAATCTCATGAGATCCAAGATTTGGGAGCCCAAATCTCGTGAGGGAATGATGCCGTCACGAGATTTGGGCTCCCACATCTTGAATCTCGCGAGATTTCGCAAGACAAGATGCCGGCGCCCAGCTAAGTTCCTTCATTCAACATGGATGAGGAGGAGGCGGCGGCGGCCTGGTGAGTACCAGACCGGCAAGAGCCAGCCCGGTTTCTGTATGTGCCTTGGCGAGGCACGCGCAGCCCCGGGCTGGCTGCAGGCTGTCGTTCACCCAGCCTGCAGCAGCCTGTGCTGCGCGAACCTCTGGCAGGCTCTGGCAGTACGGGCAGCTGCAGGCTGGCCTGGTCTCCCTCCAGCTCCATACGGTGCTGCTGGGCGACCGGGCGAATGACAGCCTGCAGCTGCCCGTGCTGCGTGAGCCTTTGGCAGGCTTGTACGGCGTGGTCAAGCAGGCTGTGTTTCGGCTGATCTCCCAGCGGCTCCGTGCGGTGCCGCTGGGAGACCGGGTCAGCCTGCCTGCGCCACGCGAGCCTCCGGCAGGCTTACGCAGAGTGGGCAAGCAGGCTGTGTTTTTCCCGGTGCCCAGCAGCAGCCGGGAGCAGCGCGAGGACGACCAGCACATGGATGGGGTAAGTAAGTTAATTTATTTATTTTTAATGCAAAAATTAAATAATTAAAATTTTCGTTAAAATTAGTTTTAGTAGGTTTATTTTTTAAGTTTAATTTTAAATTATTTAATTAATTAATTGACAGGGGGTGTTGTGGGGGGGTTGTCCCGGTTGGGGGTGGGTAAATATGGTAGGCCTATTCTTATGGCAACCACCCGGGCCGCCGCATTCTGCACTAGTTGCAGTTTCCGAACAGTCTTCAAAGGCAGCCCCATGTAGAGCGCATTGCAGTAATCTAGTCTAGATGTCACTAGGGCATGGGTCACTGTGGCCAGGTCTGCACGATCCAAGTACGGTTGCAGCTGGCGCACCAGCCAAAGCTGGGCAAAAGCCCCCCTGGCCACGGCCGCCACCTGGTAATCGAGGAGCAGCTGCGCATCCAGGAGAACCCCCAAGCTGAGGACCTGCTCCTTCAGACGGAGTATGACCCCATTCAGGGCAGGACGGTGATCCAATACCTGAGTCGTAGACTTCTGGATCAGAAGAACCTCTGTCTTATCAGGATTTAATTTCAGCTTGTTTGCCCCCATCCAGCTCCCAACTGCCTCCAGACAATGATTCAGGACATCGACCGCCCCCTTGGAGTCAGGTGGAAAGGAGAGAAAGAGCTGGGTGTCATCAGCATACTGATGACTCCCTACCCCAAACCCCCGGATGACCTCTCCCAGCGGCTTCATATAGATATTAAACAGCATGGGGGATAGAATTGATCCTTGTGGCACAAGATTTCAGTCTAGTGTTGTCCTTTAAATACTGCTGATGAGCTGCCTTCCTTTTTTGTTGTTGTTCAGTCGTTAAGTCGTGTCCGACCCTTTGTAATCCCATGAACCATATCCCGCCAGGCCTTCCTGTCCTCCACTATCTTCCTGAGTTCGCTCATTTTCGCAGCTTAATTCCAAAACATGTCAGTTGGCAAAAACAGCATACTTCCAAACCTTAGACGGTAAAGACATTTTCCAGTTCTGTGCTCCACAATGATAGACCTATGATTTTACATATCACTCCCAGAAGGCCTTTCAGAAATCTTCCAGGAATCCTTCCTGATGTAATGGAAATAGTTGCCATTTACTTTAAGCTGCTTGTATCCCATTATTTCATTTTAATACAGTAGTACATTTTTAAAATTTATTTTAACTGCATATTTCTTATCATACAAGTTGCAAAACTTGTCAAGTCTCCTGAATTATTTGCAATCTAATCACAGCGCCATCTTCATTAAAAGCTTCAATCCCTTCAGCAATGGGGGGGGGGGAATGGAAATAATTACAATTATCAACCACAGGTTGACACGTTCCTATGGAGGTACTATTACCACCCCTTTCCGAAACAAACTTCTAGCTCCTGTATACCTTGCTAAGCGTATTGAGTAAGTAGAAGTACAATACAACCCTCCCTGAGCCAGCACAGAAGGTACAGCCAAGAGTTTACTTTCCTGGGCTAAAGGAGTCTTCTAGCAAGAGATAACAGCCGACTTCCTCAAATAAATGCGTCTCGAAAGGGGACCTACTCAAACTGCTGACTCAACAGTGAAAGTAGCTGCAAAACTGACCCCATATAAAGGCAATTTTTCAAGTCCCCCCTCCCCTTGCCTTCCTCCTTTACGTTGTGTCACCTTGAAGGGCTTTAATGTTGCGATGGCGGCGTTATTGGGTTGAGAAGCGATTTCTCCCCACGTAGGGGTGGGGCAAATTCACAAGTTGCTGTTCTGAGAACGTGCTCAGCTCAGGCAGAGTTTTACTAGTTAGACGTACTCTGAACTCCTGGAAAGCTTAGCTAGAGAGATGGCTCAAACTCGCCCTCCTCGGAGTAAGCGCCAGAGATTGCTAGGCTGCCAAACGGCCACGCCCCCATCACAGCAAGGTCCTGCCCATTTTTGCTGCCCAGAGAGATGCTTCATCATGGCGGGAAGCATGAGAGGTGGTGACTCATAGGGAGAGAATGTTGGTGACTCGCAGCACGAGACTGTGCAGGTATTTCGAACTCATCCCTTTCTCATCCCACGTCTCGCCCTCCTGGAATAGGAAGGCAGCTAACGCATTTCGCTCTCACTCAGTCAGGCTCCCTCCCCATCTGCTCAGGTACCTGTCATCCAGGATCATCTGAGCAGCCATGCGTATTTGTGAGAGAGGAAGTGCTTTCTCTGAGTGACTTCCTTCCTTCGGGAGGAAACGGGCAATTACAGACCCAAGCAGGAGTCTGTAATCCTTTCTGGGACTTACTATCAATCAATCTCAAAAGCAAGCGTTACAAAAACCAAATCATGTTTCTGGAGGTGCTTCTGTGCAAAACTGCGCATGTTTTTCTTTTTGCTCTGTATTTCACAAGGATGGGCCCAGCAGGGCTTTCCAGATGCTGTAGTTTACCCTGGGAGACTGCTGTTACTGAGTCACCAAACAACGTTGCCATATTTTGTCAACACTTACTAATTGCTAGCCCACGGCTTTGGTGAACCTCAGTTCTTGCCTCAGCAAGTGGGATTGTGGAAGATGGTTGTGCTTGGTGTCACAGGCATCTATTGGCTGGCAAGTCATGTGGTGCCCATCAGTGGGTCTGCCCCTGCCCATCATTTTGAATACTCTGATACTATACAATTCCCACTTGTTTTGTGTGTTGTCTGTCCCTAAAAATGTGGTGCCCCAAGTGACCACTTGAGATGATTTTGTCATCTGTCAAACATGTGCATATTCCTCCAAGTGATCATGATGCAGCCTGAGAGGTACAATGGGTGTAAAAGCATCCTAAGAATTTGGATCTACCTGGCACATAGCTAGGAGCTGGAGAGCAGGTACATGCTTACTGGAGCCAAAATAAAATATGACCATGATTTACCAATAAGCATGACATAAAACATAAACATGATTGAATTCTGGTTGAAAGTGGATGTATGTGTGTGCCGGGTAACACCTGCACCATCCACTTGTAGTTCTACTTGGACTGTGAGATACAGGAAGCTGGACTAGATGGACCTTTGGCCTGATCCAGAAAGGGCTCTTCTTATGTTCTTAAGACACATTTTGTTAGCATCCCTTATTAAATGATAGTTGTACTGATCCCAAAGAACGATACCAAATGGCTCCTCTGATAATACCTCTTACAGTATTTTGGAATCAGTTACAAGGGTACCATAAAATGCTAAGCTTTTGACTCATACAGAACTCTTTTCCAAGAAGGAATTAGAAAAGTGACAGCTACACTAAGGGCCCAATGCTATCCAACTTTCCAGCGCCAATGCAGCCATGCTAATGAGATGTGCGCTGCATCCTGCTGGGGGGGGGAGTCAGGGAAGCCTAAGGGAACATTTGTTCCCTTACTTTAGGACTGCATTGCGGCTGCATTGGCGCTGGAAAGTTGGATAGGATTGGGCCCTTAGATCAGTGCTGGAATGAATCTGGGCTTAACAAACTGAGATTTAATTGGAATAAGACAAAGTGCCCTTGATCAGTAGACAGGCGGATCCAGAGGTAGGTAAATATAAAATATGTTCCCTGTTTTGGATGGAGTTGTGTTTCTCCTTGAAGAACCCGGTTTGCAGCTTGGCTTGGGAGTGCTCCTGGACGGACCCAGCACCGGCTTTGCAGGAAAGAATGATCGGAAGTGAAGTGTTTTGTTGACATTCAGAAATTCAGATTATTCTGTGTCCGTTGCCTTTGTTGGACTTGCACTGACCGATCTTACGCGCGTTTACTCAGAAGTAATTTTTATTTTTTTCAATGAGAGGTGAGTGCGCAGTCAGTGCTCAAATGGTCTTTTTTTCTTTTCTTTTTTGCAAAGTACGTACAATTTCGAATCTGACCGTGATGACCAGAGAGTTCCTACATAACTCAGCCCCGCTCCTCCTCCTCCCTTCCCTGTTATCATGGGGGGGGGGGTAGATGACCTTCCAGACGCAAGCATTTTTTCTGTTTTGGTTGTGTTTTGTCTGGGAAAGGAATTTGATTTCGTTGGCTGCTATTCAGAGCGCTATGACGTTCGCAGCTCTCCTGCTTCTCGGAACGGCAGGAATGCACCGGTTTGGGGAGGCGTGCGTAAGTCGTGGAGAGTTTTGACGCGGCCGGGTTGCACGTGAGCTCTGGAGCCGCTAGAGTCTATTGTGTCAGGCGAAGAGAGTTGTGGGGAAAGTGGCTGCAATTCTACCAAGCGGCCAGAAGCGGCGGTGCCGAGCTGGAGCTGGGAAAGAAACTCTACGGACATCCTGGTTTGTACCACTTAAAGGAAAAGCCAGAGTAGAGGGAGGAAAAGAGTGAGCACTGAGAAGCAAACCCAGGGAGATTGGTGCTTTCCTTCCCAGCTGTTTCCCGACAGAGGCGGAGCAAAGACAGACACCCCAACAGCTTGCAGGGAATTGATCCCTCGGTGAGTGCTAATCATTTCTTTTTAACCCCCTTTCTCTTTGCTCTGTGATGCCGGATGGGTTGCTGAGGTGTGGGGAGGGAACCTCCCAAATGCTCTTTGCAGGCTTTCCTGTCTCAGAGAGCAAGGACTGGTGGATGAGCGCCTGGAATTGTTTCGCTGATGGCTACTATTTAGCATTAGTGATTTGCAAATGCAGGCGGGTTTGCAACCCCAGTCTGCCCTCTGTCTCTCCTCCCCTCCTCTCCCCCCCTCTTGCTTTCGCCTGCAGCGTGTTCGGTTGCAACCCGGCAGGGATTAGCCTCCCACATACTGTGCGTGTGTGTCCTTTTCTCCTCCTGAAATGCAGAACGAAGCAGCAGGATTAAATATTGGTGCCTGCAATGAACTCCCCTGTTAGTACCAAGCGGGTTGATGAGGGCGTATTCGAACTCCACCCGAAAGATCCGTTCTTTCCCCCCGGGGGTCTGTTGCATCATGCTCCTTCCCCGGGAAGGCGAATCTCGTGCTGAAAGGTTGCTTTATCTTTACTACATCTTTACCTACTTAAGAAAAAAAAGCCTAGAAAGTTTGAAAGGAACCCTGCTTTTTCCTCGAACATATGGGGAACTGGGAGTTCTCCCAAGACAGAGTATTATCACCACGAGCCCATTCCTGATAACTGGTTGCTTTTGATTTTCCGCATGGTGTTTTTATGCCTTTTATTCTTGAGGCAGCTGGGAAGGGTGAAAGGTCAGCAGAAGTTTGACCCTAAAACGTTAGGGACACGCAGTCAATCTGGAGCGGCGTGAAGAGGGCAACTGTGTGGCAAAGGCTTAAGAATTTATCTTCTTGCATGTGATACTTGACAGTCTGACCCTGTGTTGGACTTACTCAGAAGTAAGTCCAACACAGTTCAGTGGGCCTCTCATTCAGATTGCTGTGGATAGTGCTGCCCCAGTGATTTTTTTGTCACCTTTCATAAGTCATGCCTTAGTCCGTCATATGCCCTGGTTCCAAAACATTGCATTGTCACTCACTCTGAGCTATAGTGATGAAGATCTGAACATTGCTTTACATTGCTTTGACTCAGCCCAGTAAAAATGTTCCACAATTTTTGCTGGCATCACATCATTAACATCTTGATACTCAGTAGAATCTCTGAGGAAGCTTCTTGGTTTTATAAATCCAGTTAGGACACATGCACATAACTTGAAGAGTTCAAGGAATTGATACTCTTTGTGTGACAGCTTTGTCAGTGGTGTCTCCATAGAGGAAGTTACGAACATATTGTTTGCTGTGGGGCATCCTTTGCAGAAAGTGCAGAAAGCTTTTTCGATTCCTTCCCTAGCCCACCATGATCCCTATCCTGCTTGTTCTCAAGCAGCGTATCCTCTTGAGTAGTAGCCTCCTATATGCTGGAAGCAGCGAGACACATGCTTGGGCCAGAGTCTCTTCCCACCCTGAGTGAGATCATTGCCAGATCCAAACCAACTGCATGCAGGGTTGTTGTTTTTTTATATGTAAGAAAATGCAGCAAGACGCACGCACGCACGCACGCACGCACGCACGCACGCACGCACGCACGCACGCACGCACGCACGCACGCACGCACGCACGCACGCACGCACACACACACACACACACACTGTAGTTGGTATATAGGCATATATGACCATAGCATTTTATAAATGAGAGAATTGTTGCAACAAATCTTATACTCCGAGAGACAGAATCTTCTTGCTTTAGCATTACAGGCCTGTATAGTGCAACTGATCACACCACTAATAATAAAAATATGGTGTGAATTTGTGTTATAGCATTGTGTTATATTATATTCAGACTCCTCATAGCTTACAGCCATGATATGCATTTAATGTAGGGCTCATCATCCAAATGTCACTACTGTACAATGGTTGTGAAGCAGGCACCTTGGGACATCAGTTGTCTTACTCAAGGTCACATCTTCCTATCTGTACATAACTAGTATAAAGAATATGCATCTGATAAAGTGAACTGTAATCCACAAAGTTTATCTTTCAATAAACGTGTTCATCTTTAAGGTGCCACAAGACACTTGGTTGTTTTTGCAGCACTAATCCATTTCCTGCCAACGGCTACCACGATTCTGGGACTCATTTGACAGCGATTGGATATTGTTTTTAATTCTTTGTGACTTGGAAGAAAATAAACTACATGGCATCTTCACCCTTATTTCTCAAATCGTGTTTGGTAATTGCTGGCCATGAAAGCTTCCGCTCAAAACTAATCCATTTATTATTTTTTGTTTAGCCACAGAGCGAAGCTGCCTCTTGCTGTACACATCTTTTATTTATTAGGGATTTTTTTAATCACACCTGTCCAGTGCCCAAGGCAGCTGACAATTAAAATTAAAATACAATTAAACAAGAACTTCAACAATAAAAACAGCAAAATGTTCTGCCATCCTTCTGCCTCCTGATTGGTCTCCGTTGCCTAACTCAGCAGCAAGTCTGGTTCTCTCTTTGTCCCAGAGTTGAGGCTACCTGGCAGAAAGTCTCTCCTGCCATGGGCTGTTTCTGCTGGGGGGGGGGATGGAGAAGGTATTGTCCTCCACATCTGGAAATAGGCAGGTGTCAGTTGCTCTGATGTTTTAGTATTAGCTGAGTTATCCAGGTGGGTAGCAAGGCATTCTCACAGGGATTTTTTTAAAAAATAAGTGAAAAAGAACTAGGCCATGAAAAATGTTTGTTTTGGCTTGTATTTTTCTTTGCTTACATTTTTTCAGTTAGACTGGGCACGGGATTACTGTGCAGGAACTTGGAACTTGATCTTGCTCTGTCATGTATGACCTTGAGCATGTCAACTTACCCCTCTGCCTTTCCTCTCCCTCCTTTATTTAAGTTGCATCTTTAGACTTACAGTTTCCAGGTTCATCTCTCTCTCTCTCTCTCTTTTTTTCTCTTGATATGTGCTCATACAGCATTGAGCCCAAAAGGAGATGGTTTACATCTGATCAGTCTTGAGGCAACTGAAAAGAAGTTGATGTTCAGAAGAACAGTGTTGTGAACAGATGGCCTGATCCTTAGTTAGTCGTATTTGAGCAAGATTACATCTTTGCCACAAGGACTTGGTTGAAATGATGCGGTAAACGATTCATAAGTAGCTGAATCTCTCTTGAAGAGGAGCTTGTCGTGAGCCCAGTCTTTGGGTTTTGTGCTTTCCTTGCCAGCTTCCCTGGGTGACCTAGACAAGAAAACGCATGGCAGGTTTTGAAGTGAAGTAAATGTAGTATTTGTTTACTTTTTTTACCCTAAATCCCATCCGACCTTCTGTAGCTCAAGGTGACACACAGGGGATTCCCCTTACATTTTATCCACTCAGCAATCCTGTAAGGTAGGGTAAATTAGATGGTTGCTTGCCCAAGCTCACTTATTCTTCATGGCTGTGTGGGGATTAGAACCCAAGTTGACTAACCTAAGTTCAGCAGTCTAGCCACTAAACCACACTTGCCCAAATCTCAAGTTTGGATTTCCTTCTTTTGGCTGGTTGCCCACACCACTGTTCTTGCATCCAAATTTATAGTTGGCTGGTTCACTACATCACTGCAACACCATGTCTGTAAGAGCTTCACCTGCTGATTTTTTGCCTGTAATTCAGTTCTTAAAGGCACTACAGTGCTTGTAATTGTAATGAGATTTGGGAGACCTACATGTTGATAAATAATGTTGTGTTTAAATAGGCTACTGTAAGACTACAAATCAATGCAACTGGGTGAATGAAATGGTGGACTTGCACTGGGGTTCCAATCTTTGCCTAGGCTAGACTTGCTAGGTGGCGTTTGGTGACAGCCTGGTTCTCTCTTGGTCCCAGTTTCCCATTTGTAATGTGGGAATAATAGTGATCTTCCCTCTTAGGCTATTGGGAAGACCAACACATTGAAGATGACAAAGAATTTACCATGCTGCCACCACCATCCTAAATATGTTCACTTGAAAGTCTGTCTTGTTGGTATCAATCAAATTTACTTGTAAGAATGTGAACTTGGGATCAAAATGCTATATAAGCACTGACTAAGGGCCAAACTGCACATTACATTAAACCTGATACAGATCAGGCCAGCAGGGAAAGGGGCGAAAACTTCCCCTTGCACTGTTTCCCACCAAAGAGTCTATTTGCAGCATATATCCACTTTTGTCCACCGGCCATGGAACAACCGATTGGTTCAAAATTGGGAAGGGAGTATGGCAAGGCTGTATATTGTCACCCTGCTTATTTAACTTATATGCAGAGTACATTATAAGAAATGCAGGGCTGAATGAATCGCAAGCCGGAATCAAGATTTCCGGGAGAAACATCAACAACCTCAGATATGCAGACGATACCACCCTAATGGCAGAAAGTGAAGAAGAACTAAAGAGCCTCTTGATGAGGGTGAAAGAGGAGAGTGCAAAAGTTGGCTTGAAACTCAACATTAATAAAACTAAGATCATGGCATCTGGTCCCATCAATTCCTGGCAAATAGAAGGGGCAGAAATGGAAGCAGTAACAGATTTTATTATTATTAATTATTAACAGTATTTATATACCGCTTTTCAACAAAAAGTTCACAAAGCGGTTTACAGACAAATTCAAATGATTAAATGGCTCCCTGTCCCAAAAGGGCTTTTTTGGGTTCCAAGATCACTGCAGACGGAGACAGCAGTTATGAAATTAAAAGACGCTTACTCCTTGGAAGAAAAGCTATGGCAAACTTAGATAGCATATTAAAAAAGCAGAGATATCACCATGCCAACAAAAGTTCGCATAGTCAGGGCGATGGTGTTCCCAGTAGCAATGTATGGTTGCGAGAGTTGGACCATAAGGAAGGCTGAGCGCCGAAGAATAGATGCTTTCGAACTGTGGTGCTGGAGAAGACTCCTGAGAGTCCCTTGGACTGCTAGGAGATCAAATCAGTCAATCCTCAATGAAATCAACCCTGACTGTTCCCTGGAAGGACAGGTACTGAGGCTGAAGCTCAAATATTTTGGCCACCTAATGCGAAGAGAGGACTCTCTGGAGAAGACTCTGATGCTGGGAAAGATTGAAGGCAAAAGGAGAAGGGGAAGGCAAAGGATGAGATGGTTAGACAGCATCACTGATGCAACGAACATGAAAATGAGTGAACTCAGGAAGATAGTGGAGGACAGGAAGGCCTGGCGGGATATAGTTCATGGGATCACGAAGGGTCGGACACGACTTAACGACTGAACAACAACAATTCACTTTTGCAGCCAGATTTTTGATTGGACAAACAGCTCAAGGGAGTGGTTTTAACCTCCATCCCCATGTGCCATGGTTCCAATCCACATTACAGAGCATTGTTGTTGTTCAGTCGTTGTCGTGTCTGACCCTTCGTGATCCCATGAACCATATCCCGCCAGGCCTTCCTGTCCGCCACTATCTTCCTGAGTTCGCTCATTTTCATGTTCGTTGCATTGGTGATGCTGTCTAACCATCTCATCCTTCCCCTTCTCCTTTTGCCTTCAATCTTTCCCAGCATCAGAGTCTTCTCCAGAGAGTCCTCTCTTCGCATTAGGTGGCCAAAATATTTGAGTTTCAGCCTCAGTACCTCAGCAGGACTGCGATAGGTATCTCATTACCATCTTCCTGCCTACTGAGGCTGTGTTTTGCATTGAAAAAGTTCATGGGAATGAATGAAACGTCATGCGATAAAAGTTTTTTGGAATGTTTTTATTGTATTTTAATTGTGAATTTTAAAGGCATTTTATTTCACATGTGTGTTTTAATTGACTTTTGAAAGTCTTCAATATTATACAGTTTTTACATTTTATAAAGCTATTTTTATAACCTGAATCCTGGAGATGCTTCGCTCTGAATACATAGTAATCGGTTATAACAGTCTTCAATCTTTTATAGCCTCAGTACCATTAAACATTTGTAATTTGATGCATAATGGTGGCTAACATTTACTGTCCTCCTTGCTTGCCAGCTTGGAACCTGAGTTTAGTAATTGTGTGTTTACTTGATTCTGTATCCCGAGTTTCTGTGCAATGATATTCAGTTAATTGCAACTAAATGAGGAGTTGGGCTCCAACCCCCCTGAAGGCTGTATATATTGTAGTGAGAGTGTGCAGAGGCACTGATTTTAATGTGTGATATATTTTGTAGAAGTACATTAGTTTATATAATCCCTTTCCTGCAGAGCATTGCACAACGTTGCACTTTGAAGGAGGCCAAACAGAGGGAGAACTTTTGAGCTGGGGGGAAAAAAAGGAAAGCTAAGAAAAAAAACTTTGAAGGAGGCCAAACAGAGGGAGAACTTTTGAGCTGGGGGGAAAAAAAGGAAAGCTAAGAAAAAAAAAAAACAAGGCACAGAGCTGCAGAAAATAAATTCAGCTTGAAACCAAGAATACGTAGTGTGAATCTGCAAATGCTCCCCAAAGTTAAGTATAGTACAGGGGACAGTGATATTTATAAGGAATGGCCCTATTAAAACCCCTTCTTATGGACATTATTTTTAAGCTGGATCTACACATTCTTCAAAATGAAGTGATAGAGCCTGTAGGCAAAGTACAGTAGTTGAATGGACTGTATCACTTCAGACTGCAGTTAGGCTACTTTTTAATATTCCCTATTTAAAAACATTTTGCAAGTAGAAAACTAGCATAGCAGGGAGAGGGTTAGGCTGGCCTGTAAAATAGGAATAAAGCCCACATGGTGGGTTAATTGATGGGATATTTATGGCTCTAGGGGAGGTAAAAAGGCTGTGGTTTGCCATATTTTGCTCATGAACTTGCAGATTCCTAGATCTTATTATTTTCCGGTAATTGATCCTATATGGTGCATTATTCAGTTGCTGGTGATTGTACTTTGGAAGTACTTTCATCAGCTTGACCTATCTTTAGTGTTTATCTAAGTATTTTTATTTCTGTTTTAGGTTACCACAGAAGGTCCAATTTCATGTGGCCTCTCTATGTGGTGGTTCAGTTTTTATTAGTAGCAGAAGATCCAAAGAAATTACCTTTCAGTATCCTAGTAAATGGTGTGCAAGGATCTGAGGTACTTGAATTGTTTCTATCCTTCCAAAGATGATTCAATACAGCATCCTTTCTCCATGAAACATAGGTAGATTATGTAAGAGACAATCTACATATAGATGTTCCCAGGCAATTGTTTTGAAGAATGTGCGTGGTCTCAAGTGGCTCACAAATATGGTGGTGAAGAAATGTCTGCATGTACGGTAACTAGGACCAGATGGTGTGATTTTGTGAGGCCACTGCTTTTCCAACTGCATTGGCATCTGCTTTACTTCCAAGTGCAATTCAAGGTGCTGGTGATGACCTATATGGCTGGTGATGACCTATATGACCTGAAGGACCGCCTTCCCTCATATGAAATGCCCCATCCATTAAGAGCTGCTGGGGGTCCCCTCTTGTGAGTGTCGTCATCATCTTAGGTTCAGATGATGGCAACATGAAATACAGGGTGCAGTTGCGTTGCTAGCATTGACTGGAGGGGGGGGCGATGACGCATTTCGCATCATCGCCCTGCCCCCTGCATTCCCGGAAGGCTTCACTTCAAGCCTTCCAGGACACAGGGCAGGCGGGCTAAAAACACGTGCTGATTTTGGCGTGTTTATGCTCCGCAGCTGCAAACACAGCCCTCTAGCTGCAAAAAATGCAGCTGCGGAGCACAAAAATCCTGCCGTGGCTCCTCCTTGTGAGGAGACCGCGGTTGTCACCCAGGGGCATTGCATCCCCTAGCCCCCCTTTAGTGACGCCACTGACAGGGTGTTCTCCTTAGTGGCGTCACAATTGTGGAACGTCCTCTCTGTCCAGCAGAGGCTGGCTTCTTTGCTTCTGGCCTGCCGGTGGCAACTGACAGCTTTGTTGTTTTGTCTTACTCTCCCAGATTTGGTATAATTTAGCAGCTGGTGGCTGCAGTTTATTGTTTTTTGTCTGAATTGTCAGTTGCCTTGGGTATGTGTTTCTTAGAGGGGAAAGGTAGGATAATAATCTTTTTGAATAAGAGAGGGCTAAGGAAGATAGTGGAGGACAGGAAGGCCTGGAGGGATATGGTTCATGGGATCATGAAGGGTCGGACACGACTTAACGACTGAACAACAACAACAACAAGGAAGGTAAATACAGTACAGATACATTGAGACCGTGGGTTAGAAGGATCCCTTGCAGTATGTTTTCAGAATGATCCCTTGTCATGCCATTATTTCCTCTGAATCAAAGTGATATCAACACTGATCAGATGAGAAGAGAAGTAATTACACTGAATTGAAATGCATGGGTGAACGTCACCACTGCAAAATAGTTGTTGTAATGGTGAGGAAGTATAGAGAAGATCGGGTGTGTAGTTACTCCCACACAGAAGGCAATACAAAAATGCCCTTGTTACTTAGATTGATCTCTTGCTTTCTCATACTGTATAGAGTTGGAGAGCAGAAGAGGACATAAGGCTGCCTCTGTCAAAGTGACCTGAAATGACTGCCTGGGATGAGAGGGAATAAGCACAGTGCATTGCTATTACATGCAAATAGCCTTTACTGTGCAATCCTGTGCTCCAACAGCACTAGCTGGAGCACTTTGAGATTTAGTCTGTAAATCCTCTGTGCCCGTATATCTTGGAGATATGTCACTGCCAGAGGCTCTATATCAGCAGAGCAGTGGGGTTACACTGGTGTAAGCTAGTGTGGCAGGCCCACTGAATTGTCATGGCCATTGATCAAAGCCATTTTGATCATGGCCATTTCCTTAAGTTTTGAAAAGGAAAGATTGGCAAAATGTTGCAAAGTTAGGCGTGTAATATGACCTGCCGAGTTGCCTTGAAGGGTTTGTGCTTCAAATTAATGAAGATAAAAATCTCTCTGTGTGTGTGTGTGTGTGTGTGTGTGTGTGTGTGTGTGTGTGTGTGTGTGTGTGTGTGTGTGTGTCTGAGGTAGGTCATACACTCTCATTGTCAGCTGGGCCTCTAAAGACCACCTTATCTTTTTCAGACAAGGGAGATGATCTTCTGTCAGATGTCCATTCATTACCTACAGAATATGGGGCCAACAGTAAATTGTAACAAATGAAAACAAATATGCTTTAAGGAGCCAAGCACATACTTTTGTGTGTCACTTTGTTTTTCAGCACACCAGAAACATCTGTTAGGATTTATTTATTTATTTATCCAGGCATTTGTATTGGTTCTGCTGCGAAGTAACAAAACATGGACACTGCAGTTTTAATGCTGCAGCTTCAATTGAGCAGGGAAGAGAGAAACACAATCTAGATGTCAATATTTTTCTTTCAACTGGAAACTGTCCATACTGATCTCATGGTTCTTCCCCAGGGCAACACTTGCAAATATAGTATAAAATCTTAAAACACTTTTTTGTGCTAGTTCATATGCATAAACGCATTATTGTATTGACTTGCAAAAGATCTGAGGGGTTAATTTTTTTTGCTGCTTGCCTCGTTTTAATGTATCGGATTAGAGCCATGATATTTAATACTAATTTCATAACATCCTCTTTACTTTTTAATCATTCTGCACTTTTGATACTGCTGTCTGTCTCCCAGAAACAGCTCCATCTGGCTGCATGGTGACTCACCCCAGGCTTTTGTCTAGTAGACTTCTACTAGTACTGTCTGCAAATAAAGCTGTAATGTGTCTATTGTGAATGCTGTGATGAAACCCTCAATCTGTCCTTGGGCTTTTATGCTAATTATCCAGAGGCAACAGGAAATGGTGGTGGAGGAGAGGGAGGGAAAGAGAAGCATGTATGGGTCTCTCGTTACAGGTATACTGATCAGTTCAGTTATTATTATTAAGAATATTTATATATTATGCCACTTTTCAACAGGAGTGTTCACATAGCAAATAATTAGATACACATGGTAATGTTACAATTTTTGTGCCCGTTTTGAAAAGACACTTGTACTCTGTGCTCCCTACTCTCTGGATAGTGCTGAGCATGAGACTAAAGCCTGTGACACACCAGGCACGTCCTGCATGCCATGCGTCGCATCCGGACATGACGCACGCTGGCAAAATTTGAGCATGGGGCAAGGGAGTGAACCAGAACGTGCCTCCCGGCGGCTCCCGGTGGCCCTGAGCATTCCAGCCGGAGGTTTGTCACACCACACGAACATAAGCGCCGCTGAGATTGGACGTGCCTGGTGTGTCTCGTCCTTAACTTCCTCGCATCTGTGTGTGCCCCCACCGTTACAGTGGTTTATTGCATGGTATGCAGCTGATAAAAGTAGCAGGTTCTTGTTTATGAAAGTTCATGCTACAATAAACAGAGTCTTTAAAGCTTCCTAGCATGTTTAGTTGCACACTAGCATAAGCATAACTCTTCTTCTGGTGTACTTCTCAACGTTTTCCCTGTGTACACGTTCTATGAACTGATGTTAATGCTTGCTTGTGGGGCACAGGCCTGTTGTCATATCTCAAGCTGAGAATGCAAAACATATTCCCATAAAGTAGTGAAATATTTGCATTCTAGTAGCAGAGAACTGAGACCAGGGCCACATTCACCCAGTTGCTTTGAGTGGCAGATTCCAGAAGCATTTCCATCTTCCTACCATCTTCTCTCTTGCTAAGTTCTGACATCATACCTAACCATACTTGAGAACCCAAGCCAGGGTTTAAGCACCAGACATCCAACAGGCAAACCATGGTTTAGGGTTGCTTCTCGGCTTTGGTTTTTCATCCTCTTTCTTATGGAGACAACTTACAGCGCAATCCTATCCAACTTACACCACCGGTGTAACAGCGGGGGAGGGCAGGGCAGGAGGCTTTGGAGGGGAGGGGGGATTTCAATCCCCTTTGAATCCCCCTGTGGAGGGGATTAGAATCCCCTTTACGTTCTGGGGTCTCCCATTCTCGCTGCACCGCTGGTTACACTGGTGGTGTAAGTTGGATAGGATTGCAATGTTAATAAGTTTACTCTTGTCTCCATAACGCAGTAGCCCCTGAGGTGGAGAGATTACAGCAATGATTTGTCAAATCATGGTTTGTCAATTCAGAAATCACACCAAATGATGGCTTGCAAACTCATTCCAAATGATGGCTTCTGGTTCTCGTCTGCTGGCAAATTGCAAACCATGGCTGGTCAATTCAGACATTTTATTTATTTATTTACTTAAAAGATTCTGTAAGCACGTATCCAAATTTGTGCAACCAATTGCAGCTCCTCTGTTATTGTCTAATTTGCACTGTATCTCAAAATTACACACTTTATTACTCCATTTCCAGTTTTAGGGCACCTGCTCTCTGCTAATGTAGAGTGGATGACTAGCCACCTCTCCATCTCCCTTGTGGCAAGACTTCTTGTTAAATTAAGTCTGTTTGATTTATTGACTGTGACTATTAGGTTTTTATGTGAGTACTTTAAATCAATCTGAAAATCAGTGCTTGTATAAAACTGCATCTGATTGACCTAAACCCTTTATTCATGTAGCTTGCATTGCAAACAGTTTTATTGTCTTTTGGTTTGCAATTGGCTGTTTATTCATCCAGCACAGCTTTCATACTTCAACACAATTTCTACAGAACACTTGGGATCAGGAGACGCTGACTGCCACTTACGTTTTGCAAATGTAATTAAGACTACAGTATGAGTGATGATGATGAACCAGGAAAGAGATCTTGGGTTCATGGTGGACAGCTCAATGTAAACGCTGACCCGCTGTGTGGCAGTGGTAAAGAAAACAGATTCCATGCTGGGGTGCTTACGAAAAGGATAGAGAATAAAACTGCTCACATTATATTGTCCTTCAGTGGTACAGTCAGTGGTACAGCCACATTTGGAATACTGTGTACTGTTCTGGTTGCCACATCTCGAGACTATGATAGAGCTGAAAAGGGTGCAAAAGAGGACAATTGAAATGATCAGATGGCTGGAGCATCTTCGTTACAAGGAAAGGTAACAATGTTTGGGAGTTTTAACCTTGGGGGGGGGGTAAAGGCAATTGGATAGGCATGGCTATAGTCCTGTACATGCTTTCATGAGAGTAAGTTCCATTGAACTCAATGAGGCTTACTTGTGCCTAGGATTGTGCTCTTAGGGCTGAGCTACATTACACGCAGAGGCTCTGCCACCGCCTCTGCCTCTGCCGGCACGCTTGGAGTGGGGGAGTGTCTTCCCGCCTGTTGTCCCTCCTGTTGTCCCGCCTTCTTAAGAAGGTGATTGGAGGTAGTTCTGATTGGCATGCAGCCACTCTCCCCCCTCTCCTACGATTGGTAGGCTGCAGTAGCTCCGCGAACCGCCCCCTAGCTCTGCGAACACGGCCCCTCAAAAGTAGGATTCCAGCTTGAGGTACACGCCAGCAGTGCGGAGGTCACAGCGGCTCCGCTTGCTTCAAAAATGATGTCAGAAGCTCCGCGACGCATGTAATGTAGCTCAGCCTTAAGACTTAAAAAGTTATTCGTGAGTGAGTGAGAAAGCGAGAGATGGGGAGGTTTTCTCCCTCTCACAATACAGAATGAGCGTTCTGTCACAGGAGGCTGTTGCAAACGTGCCATAAGGCACATTTGTGATGACTCGGGAGTAAGGGAGGCCGGCTGCCCTCACTCCTTCGCCGGGATGTCCATGCGTCAGCTGCAGGAAGGTAAGACTCCAGCTGCAGCTGCATGGGCGGTCTGGGCGGCGAGGGAGGGGGGCCACTGACTGAGCCGGCCGAGGAGGGGACGGGGATGGCATCCACCATATCCCCGTCCCCGCCAGGCCAGCTCAGCCGTTACACGGCCTCCTCCTACTTCCACCAGCTGTTTAGCTGGCAGAAATCTGAGGAGGTCAATTGGGCCTGCCCCAGTTTACACCCTGGGAAGGGGACGTTTGTCCCCTTCCCCGAGTAGACCTCTGGGCTGCAGCAGCGCAGCCCGGAGCGGGGATAGGATCCATCAGGTGGCCCTGGGCCACCAGCCGGATCGCTACACAGGATTTTGCTGGCAGTTACAGAGGAACAATGGTGGGAGAAAAAAGTGCCTTTCTCTCCTGTTTGTGGACTTTCCAGAGCCAGCTGGTGGGTCACCTTGGGGTGCTGGACTAGGTGGGCCATTGGCCTGATCCATTCCAGCATGACTTTTATTATACTGTATAGTGGTGAACACATAATTCTTTAAAATGTCTTATCATGAAACAAATGATGAGAGCCTCCAGTATTTTTTTCCCAGAGAAAGGAGTGATTTTTCACAAATATTTCAACAGATGGTCTGAATCTTGTTTTGGAAGGAAAGGACAACTGCTGTCTCCATGTGAGCTTCCACGTGACGATATGCACGTATGTGTATGCTTAGCTTCCTGGTGCCTGATAGCGTAACCCTTCAAATGTGAATGATATGATGGGTTTTTCCCCCATTTTATTCTTCCTTCCTCAGAATTTGAATGCAGGCTGGAAGGATCTGTGTTGTTGTTCTGTATCTGCTGCAGTACAAACACAGCCTTGAGCTGCTTTTTGCAGGCTGATCATGCTAATCCATGGTCTGGGGCAGATGGGGTGACGCAGCATACATACACTTGCAGGCATCGCTCTTAGCCTGAAATAGGCATTCAGCTGCACCGTCATGTAAAGTCTCTGACGTTATGGCTGGGGGCCTAAAGACTCTGAAAAAGATCATGTTCAAGTGCAGAAAAAAGGGGGGGAGAGTGTTGGGGAGAGCCTGGGAAAGAAAGAGGTTCCTCAGTTAACCTCCTGCAGTGGAGTTCCTAGAGCAGAAATGGGAATGCAGAGGTGGTTTGCTCTGTATGGTCTGCTCTGTATAAGCACTGAAGAATGACGCGCTAACCTGCTCCTGAGTGCCGAAATTCAGTGCACTGGGCAAGATGGGATGTCCTGTAAGAAGGCTGTCCAGTGAGTAGCCTAAGAGGAGTGAATCAAAGAGCATGTTTTTCTCTTGCTTCACACTGCTCTGCTGTTGGACTTCTCTTGCTATTACTGCTTAAATTGACAGCACAAAATTAAGGTCAGCATGTTGGCCCCCTGAGCTCATAAATGGCTCTTTTTTATTTATATTCCTTTTATCATGTACAGCAGGACTGCGTATTAACTATGCACTGGAAGGGGATTTTTTTTTTGGGGTCACATTCTTTACTTGGGGGTAAAAGAGAATTACAAAAAGACACTATCCAAAGGACTGTTCACACACTACACTGTACAGACATCTGTACATATGTACATATTTTTGTTTGGCTATACATGTGTGTGTTTTAAAAATGAACCCAGGTATTAGGCTCCTCACATGAAGTGTACAGAATATACAGGCATTGAACGTAATGTACAATTGTACATGCATGCAGATCAACAATCTTTGTACATTGTACGCAGATTGTTTGTGCGTACAATGTAATCTGTTATTTGTTCTCAAGTTGGCCAGAATTCCATTTGGCTTGGCTTTGTGCAGTGGTTTGCGATCCTCAGTCTTTGGAGTACCAACTCTGCCTACTGATCCCTATTTTCAGCTATCCATGCTGGGACTTGGTCTGGCAACTCCTAAATCAAGCAAGATCTCATATACGTAAACCAACTGGTATCTTTGAGTAGAGTACTTTATTTCAGTGTCTTGTGTCTAATTCATCGTCATTGTTTTATGTCAGATGCTCTCCCTGTAACTCCTTTATATTTTGAAATAATATTTCCTCCATACTGTACTTCTGGGTTCAGAGTTCTTGTGCATGATGTACCACTGTGTGATTTGGCCTTCCCAAGTTATCATTTTAAATGTTCTGCAATGTGTGTATTGGATCGCTCAGTGACTCCCATGCCCTTATTATTCTATATCTACGCCAATTATTTTCACAATGCTTCTCTTCTATTGCCCCTTCCTTTCCGCCATGCCTCCTATTTAGCACAGATGCATGCCACCCATAATATATAATTGCATATGGCTTCAATGCACTTCACTATAGCATTATTACAATTAGGGTTTTGTTTGCAAAAAAAGCCGAGGAACATATGTATATAGCCTCTGTACTTATAGCCCTGATTACATGAGAGGATACAAGACCAAATAGTATCAGTGGTATTCAAGACCATTGAGAGGTGAGGTCATTTTAAGCACTGGAGACCGTAGTCATTATGCCAGTATTTTGAAGTATGGTAGATATGTTTCCTTTTCTTTCTTTCTTTTTTAATTAAAGAAACTGTTGATATCGCTAAACTGAAGTTTAGACATGTTCAAAGGCAGGATCGTGGCCATGTGAAGGTATAATAAGAAATATTTTGAAGGAGTGAGATCATGAGGAAGGCAAGAATTTTGGGATTGTTCCTCACATCTACCCACACTTCTGGTGATGGAAGTAGCCTGGATCTTTAAAGTCTAGTCCTCAGGCCAGCGGGTGGCGCAGCGGGTTAAACCACTGAACCATAAGCTGTCCATCGAAAGGTCGGCAGTTCGATTCCCGCGACGGGGTGAGCGCTTGTTGCTTGGCCAGCTCCTGCCAACCTAGCAGTTCCAAAGCATGTCAATGCAAGTAGATAAATAGGTACCGCTTGCGGGAAGGTAAACAGTGCTCCATGTTCCAGCTGCATGCTACGCGCTGCGGCAAGGAGAATCATGCCGGCCACATGACCACGGAGGCATCTTTGGATAACGCTGGCTCTTCGGCTTTGAAATGGAGATGAGCACTACACCCTAGAGTCGGACACGACTGGACTTAATTGTCAGGGGATACTTTTACCTTTTTACAACTATCCTCGCCAGTTTATCTTTTCTAAAACCTGTTTGATCTGTTTTGACTGTGTGTGTTCTATTTCCTGTGGAGAAAAGCTGTCTGGCACAGGTGCCACATGTGTTTTCTAGGTCACTGAGCTCAGATAGGGCCTCTTCTCCCTAAGTTTGTACAAGGGCTGAAACTCTCATTTGCCTCCACTTCAGGGTATTGGCTAGCTCTTCAGTTCTTTCTTTCATGGAGTAACAAACTCTTTCATACCCAGCCTGATTGCACCAGTTTTCAGTCAAGATTCAATAAGGGACAGGGTGCCCATGCCTTTAACTGTACTAAAGCTGTACTGTTTTACTGTTTTACTAATGTTACTTGTACAGTAACATCTTAGCATTCTAAGATCCCATGAATGGAGAGGAAAATATTCCATTACATAGAAAAAAGGTGATTAAGAGGGGATATTTTTGATAACAATGATGCACGGTATAGAGAGAGAGACGTTTTTCTCTGTCTCTCACAGCAGTAGAACCAGTGACACCCAATGAAACTGACTGGCAAGAGATTTAGGACGGACAAAAGGAGGTGGTTCTTCACACAGCACATATTTATTTATTTTATTTATTAAATGTATACCCCGCTTTTTCCCCCCATAGGGGGGAACACAAGGCGGCTTACAATAAAAACAACCCATAAAATACAAGATTAATACATAAAAGTTATAAAACTGTGACTATATAGTATAAAAATGCTTTAAAAGACATTCAATACAATCTAAAAAACAGAGGGAAATAAAACAGAGAGGAATAAAAGCAGCAGTAAAAGACTCTTATGAGAGAGGGATGGCCCACTAAAATATTAGGCTGGACGGTAACTTCAGAGGGCTTGTGTAAAAATAAATGTTTTCAGGCCCTGCCGGAAGGCCTCTAAGGAGGGAGCAGTTCTCAAATTTAGAGGGAGGGAATTCCATAATTCCAATTAGGCTATGGAATTTGTTGCTGCAAGATTTTTTTTAACTCTTTCAGTTTTGTGAGGAAAAAATACGTTTAAAAACACAACACAATACAAATACAAATGCAAACAAAACAATTGCAAACAGAAACTAAGATACACTATATTTGTTTTCAGGACAAGGAGAAACTAACATGTTGTATCTGTTTATTTAAAAAAAGGTGGGGAATAAAATAAAAAAGAGCCAATAGCTTGGATGGCTTTAAAGGGGGATTGGACAAATTTATGGAGGGCAGGTATGTCGATGGCTACTAGTCGTAATGGCTACCCACCATCTCCAGGTTCAGTGGCAGTATGTCCCTGAATACTAGTTGTAGGGGAGCAATGGTGGTAGCGAATTTTGCCTTTCTCTCCTGTTTGTGGACTTCTCAGAGGCAGCTTAAGGCGGCTTTACTGTGGGGAAACAGAATGCTGAACTTAGGTGGCCTTTGGCCTGGCCCAGTAAGGCTTTTCTTAAGTTACAGATAAGGGAAAGGAAGGGCAGATATCTAGTGACGTTGTTCAAGTTTTGACATGGTGTGTTGAATTCAGGACTTGAGGTTCAAGTTAACAAACAGCCAAGAAAGTCAGCCTTCCTCTGTGGAAAGGTTTATGGACTAGAGATGGTTTAAAAAAAAATGCCTTCCCTGAATTGTTTGGTCCTGGATGAGTTTTGTTTCTGATTTTATATGTCTAATGGCAGGATGTTTTTTTGTTTTTAATTGTTGCAGGGATCTAATCAATGAATGAATTGCAACTTCAAGTAATTTAAACCTTCAGTTATTGTAGATTGGAGCAAGTATAGTATATTTAGCTGAGATTCTGACCTTCGATTTTAGTTTTTCTCATGTGAGAGGAAAATTCTAGAAGCAGCAAACGTTTAAAAGCCTGGAATGGGGACAGATTACTTCAAAATCCATTGATATACTCAGCTATTAACAAGATGGTCTGCACATGTATGAGAGATGCTAAATGATGAGCTGATTGTATTGTCAAGCTAATGTCTTGTTGGTGTAGGAGTGTGCAAGCTTTTGTATTCCATGGAACTCTTAATTGAGCAGAATGAAGAGAGCTTATTTTATCCCAGAACCTGATGCTGCTAAACCTGAGAGGCGAGCTGCCTTGAGACACAGATTCAAATAATAATAATAATAATGGAATAGCACTGGTGGTTTCTCACCTCCCTCTTTTGCTTATATAGAGAAGAAACTGACTACAGTGGACCCCTGCTATCCGCGGATCTACCATCCGCGGATTTGTCTCAACGCAGGTACGGGGGTCACTATATGTAACGCTTCTTACCTTTTCTCTGGCAAACCACTCCATTTGCAGGGCTGTGGAGAGTGAAATTGCGCTCCTACAGCGTCATCCAGGTTGCTGGACTTCCCCCCTCCCTTTCCCAAGGTCGCCCCAGAATGCATTGGGGCAAGCCTGGGGAAGGGAGGGGGAAAGTCCAGCAACACAGAAGAGGCTGTAGGAGCATGATTTTGCTCTCTACGGCCTTGCAAACAGCGGTTTGCCAGTGAAAAGGTAAGAAATGCTTTTTTCTTTTTTAAAGTTTTTACAGTGACCCCCCCATACCTGCGCTAAAGCAATTTCACTTTGCACGGATTTCAGTATCCGCGGGTGTGTGTGTGTCCGGAACAGAACACCCACAGATACGGAGGTCCAACTGTACTTTTCCAGGTGATAGTAATTGTTATGTAGTTGCAGGAATTAACCTCACTGATGGTAATTTAAACTCTAGTTGTATAAACACAAATTGCTAGTGGCCTTCACCTACCACTGGTGGAACTTGGTCCTGGAACCAGTTTCCCTTGTATCATAGTACCTATTCCCACGATTACTAATTATTGCTGTGTCTTAGTCGTGCAGAACGTTCCTGATATTTGGTATGCGAGTATCATTCCAACTGCTTCTAGGAGTGATTATGTGTGAAGATATACAAGGCTCTGGGGATCCATGTGCAGTGCTTGCAAACATGACGTATAATGCAGAGTTGTGGAGAGACTATGTAACACCTTTGCAATCCCTTCTTCCGTAGCCCTTATTTGTTTTGCTGGACTGATGCTCACTAGAGATACATCTAACATGGATCATGGACCCCATAGGACAGAACAAGCATAAAGCAAATCTTCTGTCTAGCAGCCTAAGAAAGACAAGCTTCACTACCGAACATCTATCAAACAAGAAAATGGTGGAACTGGCTAACTGGCATTCACAGCTCTGTATTTGCCTTTAATAAGGAGGGGAAGGGTCGTTGTGCAGATTTGAAAAGGACATTTTTTGTCTTGGTTTTTGTCATCCTGAGGAGGACTCATGAAGGATCCCTTCTTGGAGGTGGGGAGTGGCTGCTGGCACAGCATTCAGTGTATACTGCCAGAGGGTGAGTTAGGGCGAAGGAGTTGTTTTAGTGGCAGAAGCAGCGATCCAAGGGCATGAAAGAAAGGGGCTCTCATTCAAACAACACCAGCTAATATACTGTAGTTTGGTCACTTGTTTTCCAGCAGTTATATCCTACCTTCAGTCACAATATTCAAGGTAGCAAACAATAGTATAAAAAATACTACTATAACAAGGATTACAGTAGATTTAAAAATAATTGTAAAGCCACGAAAAAATCCATAATCATGATTTAAAAGAGCAGCAGGCAGATCCCAGCTTAAAAGACAGCACCCCAAAAACTCTGTTAAAAAGTGTAAATCTTGGCTGCCTGCTGAAAACCGAGCTTGTTGCATGTTAATTTGTGATACATGGGAGGTTGCATCATCCTCTTCAGTTGCTCCTCGATAAAGTAAACCAGTGGTTCTCAACCTTTCTGGCCCACGTACCACCTACAGTATGTGGGCCTCTCGCCGGCTACATACCACCAGAAGAAAGTGCCGATGATGTCATCAGCACTTACCTCCGAGCTTGTGGCCGCACTGGAGCTCAGAAAGGCAAGGTAAGGCACGGGAGTGTGGGAGGGCCATTTCCTGCGCCTAGAGCCCGTGTGATCGAGCTCTGCTTTTCGGACTCTGACCTGGCATCACATGGCCAAGATGGCAGCTGCCATTTTGCTTGCCGGCAGCCCGCATACCACCAGCCTGTGGTCCACGTACCACCAGTGGTATGCATACCACAGGTTGGGAACCTCTGAAGCAAACTGACCGTGCAATCCTAACCAACTTTCCAGCGCTGGTGTAGCCATGCCAACAGGGTGCACACTGCATTTTGCGGTGCAGGGACAGTCATAGAGGCCTCTTCAAGGTGAAGGAACATTTGTTCCCTTACCTCGGGGCTGCATTGTGGCTGCACTGGTGCTAGAAAGTTGGTTAGGATTGTGCTGTAAGGCTGCAATCCTATCCACACTTACCTGAGAGTAAGCCCCATTGACTATAATGGGACTTACTTCTGCATAGACATGCATAGGATCGGGCTGTAAGAGAGACGTGTCATTCATTAGTTCTAAATATCTCCCTGTATTTAGTACCTGGCCCTGGAACCATCAGAATGCACCTGCTATAGCTGTGTGAATGTTGCTGATTGTGGAGTCAAAGATGTTGGTGGCTCATTGCTTGATTGCTTGCCTAGTGCCCAGATATACAGGATATGGTTTTTTTTGTTTTTTTTAATGCTGGCTGAAGTAATAGCTGAGCCTGGCCTTTTCCTGGCTTTTAGTAGGATTATTCCTTGTCTGTACAAATGATGGTACAAGCAACAAAAGATAAGAAAAGAGAGAACAGTCACATACATCTGGAATCAGGGGCGTAACTGCCCCTGTTGGTGCCCGGAGCAACGGGGGGTTGGCGCCCCTACAACTGAATATCGCCAAAGGCCGCGGCGCTCTCCGGGAGGAGGAGGCGGCGCTCTCCGGGAGGAGGCGGCGGCGTGCTCCGGGAGTCGGCGACCCCCCCACCCCAATCGGGAGAGCCAGCTGGGGACGTCTTCCCCGGCCGGCTGCCCGGGGCCTTCTGAGGAAGGCCCGCTGCGAGAACGGTATTTACCGTTTTTGCGCATGCTCAGGCGCATGCTCAGACTGTTACTGAGGGAAAAAGGGCAGCCTTTTTCCCTCAGTAACAGTCTGAGCATGCGTAAAAAGAACGGTATAAATACCGTTCTCGCGCGGGCCTTCCAGAAGGCCCCGGGCAGCCGGCTGGGGAAGACGTCCCCGAGCCGGCTCTCCCGATTGAGGGGGCGGTCGGACTCGCGTCTCCGAGTCCAACTCGGACTTGAGTCCGACTCGGACTCGCGGGCGGGGCACCCTTCGTGCGATGGCGCCCGGAGCCGGTGCTCCGCTTGCTCCACCCTAGTTTTGCCTCTGTCTGGAATGCTTTACTGCTAGACCCTGCCACTGTAGCAGGGTCCAATAAAAAAGTCTGGCAGCCCAGTCCTACCTACCCAGTCCTCCCCATCAACGCAGCTGTGCCAGTGGAGCGTATACTGTATCTGCAGGAAGAGGGGCGATTGGAATGGTCTCCTTGGGGTAAGTGAACATTTGCTCACTTACTCTGGGGAAAGCCTCCACCGCCGCCATGGGACTCTTTGGATCTATGCCTGCTGTTTAGCAGGTGTAAATACGAGGCATGTAACGCGACAGTAAGGGAGACAGACAGGGTTAGGATATGGGCGCACATGAGTGCCACCGATACCTCCCCCATTCCACCCCCTTCCTACCTTGTTCCACCCCCATCATTGTCGCACCTACCTTGTTCGGTCTGGTTGTGGGCCTCCAGCACTGCTACCAAGTTTGGCAGCAAACCTAAAACAGCCACCAGTGGTGTGCTGTGTATGCTGCCAAAAACTATGTTCCGCTATCATAAAACCCTGACAGAATCCATGACTGGATTGGGCCATGGGTTATATCCAAATATTCTCTTCCTTTAGAACAGTGGTTCTCTAAATCCTGGGACGGCCCGTTGCTGCCCTAAGTGGCAGCGGCGCCTTCCCAGGGGTCACGACAGCACGTCCAGGATCGTGCCGCCACTGGCATGGACGAAAAGGTCCGACACGATCACAGCCCACTTCCAGTTTCGTCATAAAATGGGAAGTGGGTCGCGATTGCGTCATACGGCCGCTCCAACGCTTGGGGAGGCCTGTGGAGGGGTCCGCAGGCTCCCCACACATCCCGGAGGACCTCCACTGCCACCAATGAAGGTAAAATGGACCTTTTCGTCCGCAGCGACGGTGGCAGCAGCGCGATCTTGGATGTGCCATCGACATCACTGTGGGTTGCCAGACCCCTTAAGGGTGTAGCAACCCTTTGTTCCTGGCTGGGGATGTCGCGATGCCCCAGTTTGGGAACCTCTGCTCTAGAGTCTAGGAAGGGCTTGAACATCCTAGGAATGGAACCTTTGGATCCAACTGATTAAATAAGCCAGTTAAGATTCTAGATAGACACTACATTTATGGCTTCCACATTAAGGTAAAGGTATCCCTTGACAATTAAGTCCAGTCGTGTCCGACTCTAGGGAGCGGTGCTCATCTCCATTTCAAAGCCCAAGAGCCAGCGCTGTCCGAAGACATTTCCATGGTCATGTGGCCGGCATGACTCAACACCGAGGTGCATGGAACGCTGTTACCATTAATCTACTTGCAATTTCTTGCTTTCGAACTGCTAGGTTGGCAGGAGCCGTCGCATGGATTCAAACTGCCGACCTTTCGATCGACAGCTCATGGTTCAGTGGTTTAACCCACTGCGCCACCCGCTGGCTCTGGCTCCCACGTTGGTAACAGCCAAACTTGGTAACAGCCAAACTCTGTCTTCACGGCAGAAGACCTCGGGCAAATACCGCTGCCGGAACGGTCTCCCCTGAATAAAGAATTAAGTCAAATAGAGGTTAAAAGAGAAGACGTCTCAGACTTAATTGACAAAATAAAGATCAATAAATCACCAGGCCCGGATGGCATCCACCCAAGAGTTCTGAAGGAACTCAAGAATGAAGTTGCTGACCTCTTGACCAAAATATGCAACTTGTCCCTTAAAACGGCCACTGTGCCAGAGGATTGGAGGATAGCTAATGTCACGCCAACCTTTAAAAAAGGAAGGAGGGGGGACCCGGGAAACTACAGGCCGGTCAGCCTAACATCTGTTCCAGGGAAGATGGTGGAAAGTCTCATTAAGGATAAAATCTTAAAATACATAGAAGGACAAGCTCTGCTGAGGGAGAGTCAGCATGGCTTCTGCAAGGGGAAGTCTTGCCTCACAAACCTGTTAGAAATTTTTGAAAAGGTCAACAGGCATGTGGATACGAGCGAACCCGTGGATATTATATATCTGGATTTTCAGAAGGCGTTTGACACGGTCCCTCATGAAAGGCTCCTGAGAAAACTCCACAGTCAGGGAATCAGAGGGCAGGTCCTCTTGTGGATTAGGAACTGGTTGAAGACCAGGAAACAGCGAGTGGGAGTCAATGGGCAATTTTCACAATGGCGAGAGGTGAAAAGCGGTGTGCCCCAAGGATCGGTCTTGGGACCGGTGCTTTTCAACTTATTCATAAATGACCTGGAGTCGGGGATAGGCAGTGAGGTGGCCAAGTTTGCAGATGACACTAAACTTTTCCGGGTGGTGAAGACCAGCAGGGATTGTGAAGAGCTCCAGAAGGACCTCTCCAAACTGGGAGAATGGGCAGCAAAATGGCAGATGCGCTTCAATGTAAGTAAGTGCAAAGTGATGCACATTGGGGCAAGAAACCAAAATTTCACATATAAGCTAATGGGTTCTGAGTTGTCTGTGACGGATCAAGAGAGAGATCTTGGGGTGCTGGTGGACAGGTCGATGAAAGTGTCGACCCAGTGTGCGGCGGCTGTGAAGAAGGCCAATTCCATGCTCGGGATCATTAAAAAAGGGATTGAGAATAAAACGGCCAATATCATTCTGCCTTTGTACAAATCGATGGTAAGGCCACATCTGGAGTATTGTGTCCAGTTCTGGTCACCACACCTCAAAAAGGATATAGTTGAATTGGAAAAGGTGCAGAAAAGAGCGACCAGAATGATTCATGGGCTGGAGCACCTCCCTTATGAGGAAAGGCTACAGCGTCTGGGGCTTTTCAGCCTAGAAAAAAGGCGCCTGAGGGGGGACATGATTGAGACTTATAAAATTATGCATGGGATGGAGAGAGTGGATAGAGGGAAATTCTTCTCCCTCTCGCACAACACCAGAACCAGGGGACATGCACTAAAATTGAGTGGAGGGAGAGTTAGAACAGACAAAAGGAAATATTTCTTTACCCAGCGTGTAATTCATCTGTGGAACTCCTTGCCACAGGATGTGGTGATGGCATCTGGCCTAGATGCCTTTAAAAGGGGTTTGGACAGATTCATGGAGGAAAAGACCATCACAGGTTACAAGCCATAAGCAACCTCCTGGTTTTAGAAGTGGGTTTTCTCTGTGCCAGGTGCAAGGGAGTGACAACAGGAAACAGGTTATCTTGTTGGCTGTGTGCTCCCTGAGGCATCTGGTGGGCCCACTGTGTGATACAGAAAGCTGGACTAGATGGGCCTTTGGCCTGATCCAGCAGGGCTGTTCTTATGTTCTTATGTTTGGTATGAGCATATGCTATGCTGGAACTTTTGCAGAACCCTTCCCAGCTCTTGTTTTCCAGCAGCTCTGTCCTCAGCATCCCCTGCTGTCCAGGTGATAGCTTTCTGCTGGTGGTCTGGGCTTCACCTTGGGTGCATTTTTTCCTCCTGTTTTGTGAAGCAACCCAAGGGTAGACATGGCATGCTGGTTTGTTTGTCCCATGCTTCTCCAAGGCCCCAGGAGGGGCTCAGATGAGCACATGCAGCATCAAGAAACAATTTCTAGAAGCCATTTCTGATGAGGTTAGCCAAGATCCACTGCCAAAACAGAGGATTTTTCTCCTAGGCAGGGCTTCTGAAGCTCTCTTTCAAGTGAAGCAGCTAGTTTTGAGCAGGTTCTGTATTTTGTTACTAATGAGGAATGAATGAGACCTTTCACGCTGAAGGAATGTTGCCATGGATTCACCATATTCCCACAAAGTAATGAACTGGAACACGATGACCCCATCCCCCCCCCCCCCCAGACTTCCTGTGCTTGATGCTTTTTTTAATGCTGTCTGATTGTGTTAAACACAGACGATGCCATCCTGGCTTTTTATGATACTTGATGCCCACAAATAGCTGTAGCTTGTCTATTTTTACAGTTCAATATGCAAGTGCCTGTCCAAGCGGTCTAGCACAGACAGTTACTGCTCTTACAGTGCAATCCTATCCAACTTTCACCACCGGTATAACCAGCGGTGCCGCGAGAACGGGAGATCCCAGAACGGAAAGGGGATTCAAATCCCCTTCAAAGGGGATTTAAATCTCCCCTCCCTTCCAAAGCCTCCCACCATGCTCTCCCCCGCTGGTTACACCGGTGGTGTAAGTTGGATAGGATCGCGTTGTTAGACTGCAATCCTATGTACTCCTTCCAGGGAGTAAGCCCATTGGAGACAGTGAGACTTGCTTCCAAGTAGACATGCATAAAATTGCGCTGTAAGTTCTTGTTCTAAAGGTTGGCATAATATATTTAAATTATACTGCTGACATTTAAAATACCTAATTTGGTTCAACAATGAGGCCAACATATTTGACTGAATTCCTGGATCATCTCATCAATCTGTGTACGTGTACACACACACACACACACACACACACACACACACACACACACACACACACACACACACACACACACACTGTATGCATCTCTCTGAAATAGCTAAAAACTATTCATTTTTAAAAAACTTTTGGCATGTCACCCAGTTTTTTCATTTTTTAGCCTTTAGTTCTTGCCAAGAACTGACTACGTTTCTATTCTGCCAGATGTTGTGTGAGCTGAACATTTGCATACTGATGTAGCTTATATAGGATCAATTTCTTTTACCTTGTCTACTTTTAATGGGTGTATCTATCTTTGATAAAAGCCTTCTTAAATTAATGAGTTACTTTGGCTGTCTTTTCATGTCATTGCCTCAGCTACTGGTAGTTTTGAATTTTACTTACCATTTTCAATGGGGAAGCAAATTGTTTTGGTATAGTTCAAACTTTTTTCTTTCAGTAGGTACGAAGAGTGGTAAGGGAAGTTGTATATGCATTTTCCTTCCACACATAAGAGAAATATTAATAGTAAAAATACATATGAGGTAAGATTATCTCCTGGGTTGTGTGTGATATGCTTTTCTATCCTGTGCCAGCTACTCTTTGTAGGCATTATGGTGCACGTGCAGAGCTTCCAGGGTCCACGTGGAAGCTCTATGCCCACGCAGTACAGTACTTAGAGATCTTTCCATTGAGAGAACCAAGTACTCCTGCAGATCTGCTTCCTGTTGGTGGAGACTGCCTGTCTGCCTGCCTCCTAATGGACTGTTTGTCCACTCGCTGCGATGTGGCTATCTCCCCCTCTCTTTCTCTTGAATACAGAGAGAGTTATGAGGAGAAACTCAATTCTAGGTATTGCTAATACTCCAAGGTCTGAGGACAATTGGCTTCATTCCACCACCACCACCACCACCCATCGGTTTTCTCTGGGGAACAGAGGTGGCTTAAACTCCTCAAACTATCTGGGAGCTGCTTTAATGGATAATCCACATCCAGAATAAATAAATTTAGTTCTGTGCAACCTGTGGCTGGATTCTCCTTCTCTCCTACCCCTTTCCAGTGTAGCAACAACTGCTAATTCAACAGATTGCCGACTCTGGTTCCATGTTGAAGCTGTGACTTTGTCCCACATTGACAAGATTTTGCAATCCCAACTACATAACATGAGTTCTTGATATTTTGGCACCCTGTAACCTCATGGTTACATATTCCTTTTCTTATAAACATTACATAAGAGTAAGAAGTTGGAGTTACCTTTGTACATCAGTGGTTGCCTTAAATGACTTTTCAGAGCCCTGATAGTCTGCTTTCTGTTTCTAGAGGGTCACATTTTAAGACCGAGTCTGTTTTGCTTTAATTGCTGAATAGATGCATATTGAATTTTTTTAAGTGTTTCTCTTCTCTGATGGATAGTATGAGAGGAACTGGATGCAAGACGCCCAAAGCCAATAGCAGAGGCTTTGTGGCACCAATAGCACAAAGGCTTTGTGGATGTTATCCATTGTCCTGTACACCACTTGTATAGAAAATAGTTTCTTGTGGGAAGGGGTTGAGGTGCAAAGGTGACAATGTTTTAAGATTACAGTAGTTGCAAGAAAAAAAGGCACACCTGTCTTCTTGCTGTGTAACATATGAAATAAATAAAACCAACTCCTTTACATGTCAACCCCTTCTACCTACCTACAAATACATATTTGGATTAAGGTTAATCATCAAAATACAAACATGAAATATCAAGGTTAAAAAATGCAAATTCCATTAAAATATTATGAGGCTAAGAAGGAAAACCAGTGTGGTAAGGAGTACTGTACTTCCATGATGTGTTTTTAGACTTTCACTTGCAGGTAGATGTCAAAGTATTTTGACATTGCTCTTATCAAATTGTTTAGGCTATTTCTGTCCTTTTGAGGTAGGAAACCCCTGTGTATTTTTCTTCTTCTTTAAAATCTTTACATCTTTTGAGTATCTTCCACTGGGAATATTTTTCTCGTGATACACCAATAGACTTGTGCTCCTTTCAAGGACAATACTTTAAAGATGACGATTCCATGAGGGTTTATTGTTTGGGCAGCAAAAAGGGAAGTCTCTGACTATCATTGGGTGGCCTGTTTGGTAATTTAGAATTGAAGAGCTTTTTAAATGACAACTGTCCAATTGGTTTTTATTTTACATACAGCAAATATTTTTGGAACCACAATGAATACATGACAGTGCATGAAGCCTGTGAAGGCAATGGTTGCTAGGCAACCTGAGAAACAGACTTATATGACTAGTTAGACTCCCAGTAGCTATAAGGAAGACAAGCAGGAGGAAGATAAAGATTTGAGAAAATGGATATGTCACCAGAATAAGGCTAAAGATTTTTCAGTAAATCTTCAAATACAATCTTTGTTTGTGCTTGTTGTTTAATTTACTAATTTTTGTTGTTGTTGTTCAGTCGTTAAGACATGTCCGACCCTTCGTGATCCCATGAACCATATCCCACCAGGCCATTTTGCGAATTATCCCGCTTCCCCCCATTTGTGCACATGCATTTGTGCCCAGCCACACACCCAGCGGCTGGTCCAGGACCAATCACACTTATCCTTCTTGCCTTTCTGATTGCTTTGAAACATCTGCTAAGCCAAAATGATTTTTTTTTTTTGTGCTGCTAGGAAGCACAATCACAAACTCATCAGCAGTTTAGATAAGAGTGTCTGAGGAGGGATATAAAGGCAGGAAGCATCAGGACTGCAGTGCTGGGGTGATTCACACATGCATATAATTCTTAGGATAGCTCATTCCTGATTCACTACTGAATGGTTGAACTGGCTCCATTGGTTGGAGGCGATATGAAAACTTTCTTCTTTATTTATTTATTTACAGTATTTTTATCCCGCCTTTCTCCCCAAAGGGACCCAAGGCGGCTTACAACAAAAGAAAATACATACAAAAAAGATACAATACAAAAGTCACATTTTAAAACAATAACAAACAGTTGATAAAAACTAATAAAACAACATCTAAAAATTGATTTAAAGGGTCATTATTACAATTAAATCCAGAGCATAAAAATTTAGATCACATTCAGAGATCATTCTCTTACATTATTACTGAAAACTAGTCCTTGCTTCCACGTAAAACTAGGATTAAAGAGTGATCTCAGTAGAGCTTAATAAAAAACATTCTAAATCAGCGTGACACACAAAACTAAACAAGCTACAGTGGTCACAAAAAGACAATACCGGTATTTATTAAAAGGTTTATACATTTCATCTGTGGAGGCTCATTCACAGGTGATGTTGCACTTGTCATGTGATGAGTAGATCTGTGTATTGGCCTCAGGTAGGGTAGGCTAATGTCTGTCTCTTTCTGGTGCTGAATATGCAGACTGATAGATTCTGTGCACCAAGAAGACGTTGATATGCATACATGTGGCTGCACAAATAATAAATTAAAAATCTCATTCTCACAGTTGTAGCAGAAATCACGGAAAATGTGGAAGCATTGCTCACTGAAAAGAAGCCATGAGCAAGACTTTGAGTAGCCTGTCAGTGGAGCTTTACTATCCTGCTCAGGGTTCCGGATCTGGCTTCTATGTCCTTACTCCCCTGGCAGTTGTGAAAATATACACACCATTCTAAGCACAGAATGCACCATTTTTTTTTTACTAAACGCTTGTGTTCTTTGTTTTGGTTTATAAAAGTCTAACAGTGCAATCTTATGTATGTCTACCCAGAAGTAAGTTCCATTGTGTTCAGTAGAGCTTACTCACAGGAAACTGTGTATAGGCTTGCCTAAGGCAGGGGTATCAAATTCAAATAGTTTGGAGGGCAAAATTCCCATGCAGTAGATGTACAAACGTCCACAGGGGAAGCAGGGGAAGCATTGCATCTGCCCAAACCTAGAAAGACCAATTTTATAGTTTTACAGACAGGGCAGTCTCTTGCTCATGTAGCCCCCAAGTGTAGCTGTAAAACTATCTTTAACTGGAACACTTTATCACTGGAATAAGTTCAAAATTGTTAATGATCCTGCAAGTTGTTGGTTGTTGTTAGCCAATATCTTTTAATAGTGTATTTAGCACCTGGGGTTTGTCCCCTTTTCCTTCCTTTCCAGAATGAGCTTCTTGACTTGTGGGAGTGTGGGGCTGCTGCAGTTTCCTTAGATGTTCTAAATGTCACAGACTTAAAGCCGTTTCAGACCGCTTGCGGAGGCGAACGAAGACGAGCGAGTGCGAGAGGCTGGCCACCGACCTGCCTGTCTGTAGGAGTGCAAATGGTCCCTCCTTTTGTCCCGCCTTCTGAAGAAAGCGCAGCTGTGATTTGCTAAGCACAAGTGCACTCTCATCTGATTGGTGGCTCCAGTAGCGCTGCTGTGCGCCCCCCTCAAACATGGCCCAGGAGGATGTTCGAGCGTGCCGGCAAGCGGGAGACCGCTCGCTTCCGCTGTGGTAACCAGACACCCCAGCACGCCTCGGCTAAGCTCCGGGACGAGCCGAGATTCGTGCGGTCTGAAGCGGCCTTTATCTGGCACAGAAGGACTTGAGCAGCATCCTTTCATAATGACAACTGCTGTCTAGGTTCTGCTTCTTGGTGATTATGCAAATCCCGTTTATCAGAACTTTTAATTTGGATCAATTCACTCTTCAGCAGTGTTATTTCTTTTATGGGAGGAGGGACAGAGGTTTGTCATAAGAACATAAGAAGAGTCTTGCTGGATCAGGCCAAAGGCCCATCTAGTCCAGCTTCCTGTATCTCACAGTGGCCCCACCAGATGCCTCCGAGAGCACACAGCCAACAAGATAACCTGTTTCCTTTTGTCACTCCCTTGCACCTGGCACAGAGAAAACCTACTTGTCTTCAAGTTTGTAGCTCTATTTCTTTGAGTTTGGAGATGAAGTGCTGCTAATTCCCTTGTTTCAAGTGCTTATTTTGAGATCACTGCTCTTCCTTTATGATTACTGTCTTGTTTGGTAACAAAACGTTACTAGTGAGTCCACAAACAAGATGTGTGGCTAGGGTTAAAATTAGATCTACAGGTAAGCAACTTACTGGTGGGGGAAGGGAGACTGTAGAGGAGCAACCTTTGACTTGGTGACGTGTTTTTAGTTAAAGATCCTCACTGTTGCTCAGGGAGCAGTTGCAGTGAAGTTTCCAAATGCGTGCTCTGCTGTAACAAACTGGACTGTGATTCTTTGATAAAGCACTTTCCTTTGTGCAGTCAGATGGAGCAAAGGTTAATCACCAACCTGGGGCATCAAGATATCCTTGTCATAGAAAAGTCCCTGATACATTCCCCCTAATGTGTGGGTACTGGAAAGTTTGGAGATCGGAAAGATCTGTTGGATGTACACCTACTTGAGAGGTATTAAATGCCCAAGAGCATGTACAAGGAAACATGTGAGCGAGGCTGTAGATTCTTGAATCTCCTGAGTTTCATGTTTTCTTTCTGACGGACATTAGGAAATAGTCAAAAGCACGTAAGGACCTGCTGATGTATCCAGGCATGGTGCTATTCTAGTTTCTGCTCTTCGGACTGAGAAACAAGAGGCTGAATGTGAATCGTGCAACAGAGGGTATCTGGTGTTACTAATAATACTATGTATTTATTAATGTTATGAATACTTATGTAACCGCTTTCCAACAAAAAGTAGTTCACAAAGCGATTTACATAGCAAAATAAATCGGTAAAGGCTTCCCTGTCCCCCAAAGACGCCAAAGAGACTCCATCATTTGCAGCCACTGGAAAAGATACCATGCTGGGGTGAAGAGGGACAGTTGCTTTCCCCCTGCTAAATATAAGAGGAGTACCAATTGAAAAAGTGCCTCTTGCTCAGTTAGCTTACCTGGTTAGCAATAGTGTTATTGCTAATAATAACAGTATTGTCTTACCAGTTAGCAATACTGGCTTACCTACAGGGTTTGCTGGGTTATCAACGATTGCTGAGACAATGCAGTGTGCAGTCCGATGATGATCAGCCTGGGCAGCCCCAACCACAGAATACCACAAACTGAGAGCAGTTACAGGAATGCGGCAGGAAGACAAAATAGTCCATGTGACTCAAACGTGTGAGACAAGCTGCCTGCTGCATAGGAAGGTGAAAACTCCCCAGAATTGCTCGTTAGTCTGATGTGGAGGAAGAATCCGTGCTAATCAGCTGGACCCTTGGTATGTACCTAATCCATTTGTACTGTCCTACAAAAGACAACTATACTGAGGCTTAAGCCCATCAGGTGTCTGGTGGTTTTTCATCAAAAGTATTATCTCCGTGTCTAGGGTGGCTAGAAACGTCCACTTTCATTTTTAAAAAAAAAAGAATGGTGGGAGGTGGGATTTAAATTGGCAATTGAGGATGACTGCAAAAGAGGACCAGCATAATTAAGGCGATGACTCTGCACGATGGTTCCGGTAGCAGTTTGGTTCAAAGGCACGCAACAGTTTCGTCTACTGTAAGTAAATGTATTCTGAAGGGGAAAAGACTACAATGAAAATTGTGAAAATCTGTTATAAATCTCAGATTTAGGGCGCAATCCTGAAAGAAAAGCCGGCGACGAAACGAGTGTTCCGTCGCTGGGAGACGTTGCGAACATGCCGTAAATCACATTTGCGACGACTCGGGAGCAAGGTAGGCCGGTGCAGAGGCCGGCTTCTCTTGCTCTGTCGCCGGAGCGCCCGTGCGGCTGCCGGACGAGGTAAATCAGGATCCGGCAGGCGCAGGAGCATTTTGGCGGGTGAGGGAGGGGGCCATTGGCCTAGCCAGCCCAGGAGGGGGCGGGGGATGGCTTTGGCCATATCCTTGTCCCCGCCGGGTCGGCTAGACCATTACACGGCCTCCTCTACTTCCGCCAGCTATTTAGCTGGCGGAAATCCAAGGAGGTCCATCGGGCTGAGTTGGCTTTACACCCAGGGAAGGAAACAAGCGTCCCTTTCCCTGAGTAGACCTCTGACCCGGCGGCAGAACAGCCGCCTGGGCTCAGGATCCAGCGGGCGGCCATAGGCCGCCATCCGGATCCTTCCGCTGAATTGCGCTGTTAATGATAGTTTCTTCTCTTTCTTTCCTGTACTGACATTAATCCACAACAATATCCCACCCTAAGAGTTCTAAGATGGGAACCGGTAAATAGAGATTTGGACTGGTATTCCAGCTTTGTCACAGACCCATCAAGCAAATCATGTACACATCGCCTCAGTTCCTCATCTGTAAAATGGGAATGAGATTGGCAATGTTGTAAAAAATAAAATAAAAACTGACAAGTCCATTGCAAATAAAAGTAAGATGTGTACAATTAGTAATAGCATATTTCCAAGAAACGTTCCCCTCAAATATTTAAGTATTCTGTTAATATCTACATGCAATGACTTTTGAGGCTTCCCTTTGCTTAAGTGAACCCCTTTGAGTCTTGGTGCATAGTTAAGATGAGCCTCTTCCCTAAAGCATGCTTCATTCCATCGCACAGCCACCTTTCCACCTTCCCTTAACCAGGCTGCCTTATTGGGCACACTTAATCGGTGCAACAGGCACCCACAAGGCTCCTGGGGACTGTGCTAATCTCTCTCCCTTCCCACACCCAATTCAGATGGCCGACTGGGGGCTAGCAGGTCCAACATAATAATAATAATAATAATATACAGTATTTATATACCGCCTTTCTTGGTCATTGGATTTCTCCTCCGACTTTAATCCAAGGCGGTGTACATACATGGGCAGGCTGATGTAACCCCCTTGGGGTTTTTACAATATATATAAATGTCCAATCTTTCATGAACGGCTACTTTCCAGATGGTATCCTTTTTACAGTCTGACAATTCTGCTGGCTGGCGCCTCCCACACTCGACCCACACAGCTGGAAGCTCTTATCTCTCCTCATGGAGGCTTTCACAGCTTTTTGCCGGCAGCGTGTCTCGAACTTATCAAGTTCACCGTTCTTCGGGCTTTGAAGGCAGCAGCTCTCCCAACTAAGCCAGACTCTTCTGCCCCACAGGTGTGGGGACTCAGAAATTGTGGAAAAGGGAATTTTGTTGGGAATTTCCTGTTCTACTAGGAATCGGCCCTCACTGGGTGCATCTTCCCTGTAATATTTTATTCAGGCTTTTGTAAAAAAAAAAGTGAAAGAGTAGAGCTGATCTTCTCACCACTACTTTTTTCCCCAGCCCCTTTAGCATCTCTCACAGCCCAATCTGACTTAACTTTTGTGCCGGTTTAACCAGCGGCCCAGCGAGAATGGGAGGCCCCAGAACGGAAAAGGAATTCAAATCCCCTTTGAATTCCTCTTTTGGAGGGGATTTGAATCTCTTTTCCATTCTGGGGCCTCCTGTTCTTGCTGGGCCGCTCGTTAAACCGGCACAAAAGTTAAGTCGGATTGCGCTGTCAGTCTCATAAGTGCAAATATCTCCTTATCTGTGAAGTCTCACAAGAGTTGCAGCTCCCTCAAATGGGGCTGGGGGTGAAGGCTGCATCTTGTTATGATGTAAGGTGTGTTCCAAGATAGTGAGGATCTTGCCAGCAGATACTGAATGCTTGCCATCAAACACCTGTGTGAACTGAAGATATCTGCTAACGAAAGCTATAAATACAACAGGGCAGGTGGTGAAGGCTTCATGTACTGTGTGCCAAAAAACATAAAATAGAGAAGAGTCTGCAGTCATCTGTGCACAATGTCTGCCAGGCAATCCAGGATGGAAGTCTGTGCAAAGTTCCCACGTGTGGGGAGGGTCAACAAAAAGTTCATGAATCCCGCTGCTCCACCCTCACTGTCACGGCACTCACTAAAACAGGAAATGTACTGCCCTCAGAAAGTTAATCCATCTCGCGTACTGGCACATACCCCCGTCCCCTGTAATATAGTGTACTGTATTTCTTCAATTCTAAGATGCATGTTTTTCCCAATTAAGCATTTCAAAAAAATGGGGTGCGTCTTAGAATCGAAGGTCTCCAAAAAGCACCCCAAAATGCTATCTTCTTACTTACTGGGGCTTGGGGGAGCTTCAGGGAGACCAGAAATGGCCAAAAATCGGTGTTTTTCGCCGAACTGAAGATCATGGAGACCTGCAGAGGGTTGCGCAGGCCTCCCTGAAGCTCCCCCAAGCCCAGGTAATGAAGGAAATTGCACTTTCTGGCAGGGCCAGAAATGCTATGCAAAGGCAATGCACTCAGTTGTCCTCAGCTGCAGGAGACATGCTGGGGAGAGTTGGTGCTGAGCGGGTAGATTCAATGAAGGGAGGTGAGTCTTACAATTGATGGATTTTTTTCCCCCTGCTGGTGGTACTGAAAGTAAAGGTGCGCCTTAGAATCTATGGCGCCTTAGACTCGAAGAAATACGGTATATAGATTTTTCTGTGCTGTGGGAGTTCTTGGACTTATTTTCTGAAAACAAAAATTAATATAAAATCAATGCACATTAAATGTATAGCTTTTGCTTCACTTTCCTTCCTTTGCTCCTGGCCCACATTGAATCCCCCTCCATTGAAAACTTCCTTGTTCTTGTTGCAGTCGCCAAAACTTCAAGTGTAGGGAAGAAAAGAGGCAGATTCTGCATCAAGAAAAGCCAAATTCTGCAAGCTGCACAGATAATGCAAATCAAGCAAGTTTGCATAATTCTGCCATTTTTATAATTTTGCATATTTGCTTCTGGTTTTGTTATTCATAAGGAGGGGCAAAAAGCTGGGGGGGGGCACTGAAACACTCCTCCAGCCATTAGAAATCTTACTCAGCCATCCTTCTGGCTCTTGAGATGTCAGCAGTATGGCCCATACATTGTCAATTGCATATTTGCAGCTATAAGGACTAAATACTGTATTTTTCGCTCCATAAGACGCACTTTTCTTCCCCCCCAAAAAATAGGGGGGGAAAGCGTGCATCTTATGGAGCGATGATTAAAAAAGTAAAAAATACTTACCGGGGCTTTGGGGAGGCCTGTGCGACCCTCTGCTGGCCTCCCCGATCTTCGTTTCGGTGCTAAATGGCCATTTTCGGCCATTTCCGGTTTTTGGAAAACCGGAAATGGCCATTTAGCACCAAAACGAAGATCGGGGAGGCCTGCAGAGGGTTGCGCAGGCCTCCCCGAAGCCCCCCAAAGCCCCCAGAAGCCCGGGTAAGTTAAAACCTTCCCCCCCCTATTTTTAGCTCCATAGGATGCATGCGTCCTATGGTGCGATGCGTCCTATGGAGCAAAAAATACGGTATTTTACTTCATTCTTTAACTCAGATTCATTTCCCCATGGAATCCTGAAAGACTACATTATGCTAGTGAAGTACTTCTGCAAACATTACTGTCCCCCGTCCCGTCCCGTCCCCCCCCCCCGGTCTGTTTGGTTCTCTGCAGTTCTTTTGACTCGCACATCAAAATGTGAACAGTCACATTATCTTCTACAACTGATTTTGAGTAGTCAACATTTCTTATTACAGATGCAAAGGCAGCAATGCAACTAATTCTGGAGGTGCTGATAATCCAGAGACTCTGATGGCCACTGTGACAAGTCCACCTGCTTCCTAAGGCAGCAAGTGACTTTTCCTTCTCTAGTGTTGAGAGTAGCCAGTCAGCTGAAGTGAGACATTTCTGAGTAGACAGGAAATGCTGAATTTTACCAGATGGGAGCTGGTTGTCAGCTGCTGTTAGGAAGCTGGAGCAGAGAAACAAAACACTTTAAAAAGAAAGTGCCCATATGGTTTGTTTTCAGACTTGGAAATGGTTAGTTTTTCATTCACCTTCTTCTCCGTTGCCCAGTGGACTGAAACACAGTACCAGCTGGAATTTTCAGTGGACCATGCAAGGCAATCAAGGTTTTACTAGAGGAAGTTCAGTTTCTGTTGCTATTCCGTATCTGGTTGAAACACGATAGGCCAGGAAGGGAAGAGGTTATTAGGTGTATTTCTATTGCTGTCAGCTGTGTAATCTGTGATCAATGAACAAAGTTGTTGGCCAGGAGCTAAAATCCTCAGTAGAAGCTTTGTAGTTACCTAGTTGTTGACAACCGTTTTTCCCCTTGGATAAACAGCCTACTGTGAGAATGCAAGGGGATAAAGAAAAGAAAAACGTAACCTAGACTGCTGTATTCAGAAGAACTTTTTCTGGAGCAAATCACTGCTTTATAGAGAACACCCCCCCCCCCATACTGCTATGTCAAACATGGGTTCAAAGCGGTTCTTGGAAATAATAATTTTTATCTCCTCTGTTTTGTATTTACTTCTGTGCTTATGTTACCAGATGGTGGCTAAAGAAGGCAAATTTATATATGCATGTACTGTACATCCATCTGATGGGGGACATATATACAGTACTATTACAGGGTGATGTGTGAACTGCTTCTCCTGAAAAGTATTGCGATTTTTGGGCTGGATGATGTGAAAGCTCTGTTTAGTCAGTGCTTGCTTTTATAATGGCTGTTTTGCACCTGCAAAACATGTGCCCCTGGATAGTGCAGTCATTGATTATCAGTTTGCATGTGTGCATGTTCGCTCACTCTTATCTAACACAATTACAACAAACATAAGTCACATGTTCCTTTGGGCTACAATGTTCAGAATTATGATTGGTCTTCTGTTTCTCTTTCTCTCTCATGTGGTAATAGATTTAAGGGTTATCTTAACACTTACCCCATGGTGAATTATTCTGTTGCATTTCAACGCTGATATAGGTGGGAATTATCAAATTCTTGTATCGTTCGTTTATTTTAGATCTGAGGCTTTCATGGCCCGCTATTATCTTCTGGTTTCCAAGGTTCACGGGTAAACAAGCCATGTGTAAAATTCTAATTCCAGCTGAAGTAAAAATTTATTCAAAACTGTCGTGGTTTTACAAAGATCCCCACGTACAGATAAGAAACAATTAAAACCTGAAGCTAAAAATATTCCGATGTTTCGCTTCTAAAACAAGAAACATTTTCTAGGAATAAATCCAAAGATTAAAGGTGTTAGCCATACAAGTCACACTGCAGTTCTTTTATACCTGGAAAGTGCAGGAACTTCGTTAGTTACTAATAGAACTTGTAACAATGCTGTGAGATTGTATCATTCATAAGCGTAAGTGCTGCAAGGACTTAAAAATGACAGGTCTGCAGGAGAGTTGGAGCCTCACCTGAAGGTTAATTGATTATTTCCACAGCCTTTGTGCTGCTAACTAACGAAGTTCCTGCACTTTCCAGGTATAAAAGAACTGCAGTGTGACTCAGCTGGAATTAGAATTTTACACATGGCTTGTTTACCCGTGAACCTTGGACATTTGTTTGTTTGTTTATTTGTTTGTTTGTTTATTTATTTATTTATTTGAAGAATTTATATTCAAATAAATATGGTTCAAATGCTGGTTTGCTTCAGTGAAGCTAATAATAATATCCCACCTTTCCCTTGCAGCAAACCAGCTTTTGAGGCCAGCTTTACAGCTCAATCCTAACCAAACACACACACCCCTGCTGATGCAGGCGCGTCAACTCTGCATCCTGCGGGGGGTCAGTCATGGAGGTCCCATAGTAAGAGAACGTTCGTTCCCTCTGGTTCCCCAGTGGCATTTTGCTGGCATAGGTCTGAGAGAGTAAGGGAGAAGGAAGGGGCATAGTATGCCATGGCTGCCAGTAACTGCCTCTTCCCTCCCTGTTCCACCTGCCACCCACCACTTTCCCTGCCCAGGTACGCCCCCATTCCTCCCACTGCCCACCTCCATCACCAATTTACAGTGGGTGGCCTCTCTATTGGCCTGTATGCATGACCGCCAGCCATGAGCACACGTGGCCTCATTGCTTGCCCTGGCATTACATCATTTCCTTGGGCATCCTGGCACTTCCTCCAGTGGATAGGATTGGGGCCTCAGTGGCTTGAGCAGACCAATGACCCTGCGTTCTCTCCCTCAACCTCCATTTTCCTGTGACTTTTTCAAGGGACACCCAAACATTTTGTTTCAAATTGCTCTCTACCATAGACGAATGGGATAGATTCACACAGCCTGCCTGACTTCTGGTTTCCTTAGAACCTTTTGTATTTTTCTCTCCTGGATTGAGAATGAGAGCCATTAATAGAAGACAACTGAGAAATCTAGGATTGAACAGCAACAGCATGACCCCTCCTTGAACTAAAGGTAGTAGAAAAGACAGGAATTCCCTATCTCCGGACAATGAGATGAGTTGAGTGTTTTCTTACCTCTATATGCCAGGGCTGCCATGTACAGTTGTTCAGGTTGTGCACTGCACAAGGGTGCCACATCTAAGGGGACGTCATTCACATAGGAAGGAGGAGTAATGCTGGCATAACGTCACTGGCTGGCTCTTTGGCTTTGAAATGGAGATGAGCACCACACCCCAGAGTCGGACACGACTGGACTTAATTGTCAGGGGTCACCTTTACCTTAGAACTGTGAGTCTTCTGAATTAGACCAAAATGCTCAGTCATCTTGGGATATTTCCAGCCTTAGAAGTTTTTGCAGTATTCATGTGTGTCTGGCTTCCTGTTACTGCTTTGCAGTGGCTCTGTGCCGTTTCTTTTGGAAGGGGGGATGCAGTCAGTAGAAGAAGTGCCACCCTTACTCTTCGTGAAGAATTTTCTGCAGAAAGTGTTGCTTCTCTTTTGAAATTTGCACAGTTTTTTGTGTTTGCTGCTGCTTGAGAACAGCAGTGTGGCTCATTTGGCAGACACCTAGGTGCCATGTGGTAAGTGGGTGGGTGTGACTTCACAGCCTCTCGGCTTGCTGGTTTGCTTCAGTGAACGACTGGGGAAAAGTAGCTTGGACACATTTTTCTCTTGAAAAATTAAGAGAGTGTGTGAGTAACTGCTGCTATGAATGAAGTGTTCTCTCAATTCCGTAAATATGCCAATTATCTAGATAAGTTGTTTCCACATGACTCAGAGTTGTTGGAGCAAATGAAAAGAACTCTCATGTGGCTTATACAGATGGTAAAGTAATTTAAGAGAGAAGTGTGTGATTTGTAAATGTGTTTGCAGTGCTAAAACAATGGCTGTGCAGGTGACTAGGTGTTGATTTCATTGGAAAATTACCGGGGTTAGCCAGCATGCTTCTATGATCAATTTATAACAAATGTTAAACAATCTGTCTTCTGTCTCTTACATTAACCAGTTGTGTAGGAAATTTTCAGGTTCCTCTTGTATGCACCTGAGAGGTATTGTCCATTCAGAAGGGTGTGCAGGTAGGAAGAGAGAATTGCGAGGCTTAGACTTCAAATAGATCAAGGACTAACAAAATGCCTCTAAGTGTGTGTGCTTTTCCCCCTTTTAATGGAAGAAGCACAGGTAAGGTAAAGGTAAAGGTATCCCCTGACAAATAAGTCCAGTCGTGTCAGACTCTAGGGTGTGGTGCTCATCTCCATTTCAAAGCCGAAGAGCCAGCGTTGTCCGAAGACGCTTCCGTGGTCATGTGGCCGGCATGACTCTCCTTGCCACAGCGCGTAGCATGCGGCTGGAACACGGAGCGCTGTTTACCTTCCCGCAATCGGTACCTATTTATCTACTCGCATTGACATGCTTTGGAACTGCTAGGTTGGCAGGAGCTGGCCAAGCAACGAGCGCTCACCCCGTTGCGGGAATCGAACTGCTGACCTTTCAATCGACAGCTTATGGTTCAGCGGTTTAACCCGCTGCGCATATAACCCACATAACTAGAAAGGAAATACAGGGAGGAAAGGGTTTTCTTAGAACACATGACCTTCAAACTGGCAAGTTTGAGCCTTAGTATCTTTGTGGACTTTAAACTTTTGAAAGACTGCATTCTGCACATTTTAAGATTTGAATATTGATACGTTTCTTTCTCACCTTTTGGGTGTCTTTGGATAAGTTAACACTAGTTTCCACGTCTGCTAAACAGGGGCACACCACGGGGAGTGTGGGCTGCATCAGGCGCCACCCTCCGGGGGGTGCCACCACACACTGCCCGAACCACTGCTTGGCAATTTTCAGCCCTCTCCAGGCGCAGCCGATTACCGCTCTTGCTGAACAATGTGTTTTCTGTGTGCTTCAGCAAGAGAGCAAGAGCGCCTGGAGAGGGCCGTGCTGAGCGGGGGCAGTCTGGAGACGGGCTTTTGCATAAAAGCAATGCAAAAACCACGAAGGTCGGGGGTGATGTGATTACGTCACCCCCCCCCCCCGAACTTCTGGAATGCTGAGCTCAGCAGGTAAGTGCTGCACCAGGCAGCTCCCACTCCAGGCACACCGCTGCTGCTGCTGCTGCTGCTAAAAATGTTGAATAACCTACATCACAGGATTCTCTTATGGGTGACAGTGGCTTGCGGACACTTCTATTGTGCAAAAACACTTATAACTATTGTGAACAATAATTTTGGTCTTATTTCTGTCTTCTAGAAACCACTTACTGGGGATAACTGACTGAACATCAAACATTTGAAAGACTTTTTTTAGAAGAACAAATCTAGTTTCCACAAGGTCAAATCTGAATTAAATGGCTGATAAACAGATCAGGTAAAAGCTCTTCTTCACTTGTCTTTCAACTGTTGTCTCTAGTTCTGGTTCCTTTCTAGTTTTTGTATATGCCTCCTCTTCATGTCCACCACTCACCCCAAAGTTTGTCCTTTTCTTTCTCTGTTCCTTTGCCTCTGCTCCTTTCTTCTTTGCCACTGCCACTCTTGTGGTGAGGACAGAACAGCAGGAGCTGCGCTCATGGAAACATTACCTTCCTGAGATGGTCCAGTTGTTTAATGGAACAGGAACCCTTCAGTTTTGGTTTGAAGAGTCCCGTGTTTGAAAACACACCCACAGAAAGTGCCAGACCATTTTGCATTTCGTGAGTTAACAGTTGACTGGGAGAGAGCGTACTTTGAGATGTTAGGAAGTGAACTGTAATGACTTAATTTCATGTTGACTTGTACCATCACAACAGTCTGTGCAGGGCCAGCACCAAGATGTACTGGGCCCTGGGCCATGGCATCATTCTGGGCCCTTGTTTGTGCACACTGCTCCCTGGCTCATTTCCCCTCCCCCCCACTAACCCCCTGCTGCTCAGCTTACCAGACACTGGGGCTGGCTGGTGGCAACTGCAGGGCAATGGACAGGTCAGTTCCTCCCCTTCCTTCTAGGCCAAGTCACATTGTCTCATGGCCAGGGGAGGAAGCTGGAAGTGCCTGTATGGACATTTCCTCCTCTCTCCCCTCATCAGAGTCCAATGGAAATGCTCCCAAGTGCTGGAGGCCCTGCTGTATTGGCCTCTGGTGAGGGGACGGAGAAGTTGCTGCCATTTCTTTCCCTCACCTGAGGCCAGTGCAATTGCTCCCAGGGCCCTGGGGGAACTCCTGGGAGCAATTCCAAGGGCCACCACAGGACGTGCAGCAGCCTAGAAATTCACGTAGGAAAATCTAGGGTCATCACACAGATGATATTAAAAATACATACAGGAATGTGGGGGGGGGGAGAGCAGTGAGAGTGCTGACAAGTCCCATCCCCTCATGGACATGCTCCCCAAATCCCAGACAAGCACAGCATTTGTCTGCAGCAATAGCTGCTGGAGTCTGTCAGGGCTGAGGTTTACTGGTGCACTCTTACATAAGAACATAAGAAGAGCCCTGCTGGATCAGGCCAAAGGCCCATCTAGTCCAGCTTCCTGTATCTCACAGTGGCCCCACCAGATGCCTCAGGGAGCACACAGCCAACAAGATAACCTGTTTCCTTTTGTCACTCCCTTGCACCTGGCACAGAGAGAACCTACTTCTAAAGCCAGGAGGTTGCTTATGGCTTGTAACCTGTGATGGTTTTTACCTCCATGAATCTGTCCAAACCCCTTTTAAAGGCATCTAGGCCAGGTGCCATCACCACATCCTGTGGCAAGGAGTTCTTGCTACTGATCCAACACCACCTGTTCTTATACATGTTTTTAATAATGTCTGCACAGGACTATAGAGTTAAAAATAATGTAGAGTCACTGTGTGACTCTAAATTTTCTGAAATGGAGTTGTAGGCAGTCTTGAGTCCCTCAGCAGACAAAGATGGGGTGAGGCAGATTAGCCAGGGTCACTTGTGGACTGTGGCTTTTGGCACATGCCCCAGTAGGTCCACCTTCTGAAGTCACCCCTGAGTCTGTGACTTTAAAATGTGTCCATTCTAAAAACCATTGGAATGGAATCAAATATGTGTACATAATGCGAGCATTTCTCTTGACACGGAGCACCTTGTAGCAGTGGGAAATCATGCTCAGGTAAGTTGGCTAGGCATTGTTTTGATTTTCTGCTTTAGAACTGATTCTTCATGAACCATTTTGGATGTGTTGCTAGATTCATCCAGAAAAGTAAGTCTCAGTTAATAGCTTCTGAGAATTTCAGCAGCTTTCTCTTTGCTATTGCCTTTTGATAAAAGGCCTTCTGATTCTTTAGCTCTGCGTTTGTCCAAAGTCATTATCTCCTTTCTGAAAAGAGACTTCCCAGATTCATTGTCTCCCAAGAAAAGCAGCTTTTCTTGCTTAGACAATGGGTGCTGTTTTATGACAAAGCCTTTGGGATTTTGTTATTCTAATACTTGAAGGGAAAAGAGCTCCACTTTTTTTGACACTTTTTATGATTGGGGTGACTTTCGTTTTTTTTAATGCAGCGTAGGAAGGTCAGGTAGACAACCGCTAGCTGTAAAATAACATTGTCAAACATTGCGCTTTGAAAGACACGTCATTGCTCAAGGAGTTGAAAATTGTGTTTGCTTTGTTTTCAGTGTGGATGTAGGCAGCCACGTGGATTTATGTTTGTAAAGCCAGGCAACTGGACACAACTGATAATACTAGTGCATACACAGACACATGATGCCTTCAGTCTGTTTGCAGTAATAATTTTTGTGTCGGCGTTATGAGATTTGATCTGAAGAATGAGATTTTCATCGTAGGTTGTACTCTGTCTGGGATGTTTTTCTGACCTTCTGAATTTCCATGGTGACTAAAGACCGATCTGGTATAGTTTTGCCTCTAGGGAAAGAGAAGGATCCGCAACCACCATCGTTGTTTAAAAGTAATTAAACATGCACTTGGGATACAGCTTTGTATTGTTGCCTGTCTGTGTGTGCCTGTCTTTTCCCTTCTGCTCCTGAGGTCCTCCTTGGGCATCCCCAACTCCTTTCTCATTTTGAAAACCTTCAGAGTTCTTCTTCTCAACTGACTGAGTCTGCTCATTCTTTCCCCTCCTCCCCTTTCCATTGCCTGGTAAACATTCTAATACAGGCTCAGCACTGAGCATTATTTAAGACTTAGGGCGCAATCCAAACCTACGTAGGCCGCCATTGTAACCAGCGGCCCAGTGAAAACGGGAGGCCCCCAAACGGAAAGGGGATTCAAATCCCCTTTGAATTCCCCTTTTGGAGGGGATTTGAATCCCCTTTCCATTCTGGGGCCTCCCGTTTTTGCTGGGCTGCTGGTTACAACCTTAGGCCGGCAGCCTAAAGCCCGAGCTACATTGTCGACGGCTGCGTCGCGGCTGCGTTCCGTGTGCGTCTGTTGTCCCGCCCCCAGGTCAAACAAAGGCTCTGATTGGCCGGACGTAGCGCAGACGCAGCAAAAGTCGAGCCGGGCTCGACTTTTGCTGCGTCCGTGCTACGTCCGGCCAATCAGAGCCTGCTGTTTGACCTGGGGGCGGGACACCAGACCCACACGGAACGCAGCCACGACGCAGCCGTCGACAATGTAGCCCAGCCTTAAGTAGGTTTGGATTGTGCCCTTAGATACATTACCAACATAGTCTCTGGTTTTTTTCTTCCTTTTCAAAATTCTGACCCTGGCCATCTTTTTTTTTTCCTTATGAAAAAAGAAATGATATTTATTTAAACATATTCCCCCGCACTTTTCCTCTCCCATAGGGTGTTGCTCAAGGCAGTGTACAACAATTAAACATTGAAACAGCAACAAAACAAAATTATAGCCAGCATGGGTGGGGGGCGCGGCAGGGGAGAGACATCAGCAGAAGGACAACAAAGCGACTCCAAATGGCAAATGAAACTAAGCTCCTTAAGCAAGAGAGAATAAATGGGTTTTCAGCTGCTATCAGAACGCTGGCAAAGGGAAGGTCATTCTGACCTGCATAGGCAGGCAGTTCCACATGCCAGATGCCACCGTAGAGAAGGCCCTGTCTCATGTCACCACCTGCCAAGTCTCCGCTGATGGTGGAATGCACAAGAGGAGTCCTTCCAACTGACCTCAGGGAATGGGCCATCTTGTACAGGGGAAGGTGGCCCTTCAGTATCCCAGCCCTAAGGCAACAACCAGCATCTCAGGTTGCTCTTGGAAGTGGATCAACAGCCAGTGTAGCTGGTATAACAGTGGAGTTGCATGGTCAAACTGCCTGGCATCTGTCATAACTGGTGCAGTAGCATTCTGCACTAGTTGAAGTTTCTGAATGGTCTTTGAGGGCAGCCTCACATAAAGTGCATGACTGTAATCCAGTCTTGACACACAGAACGGGTGAGTGGATGACCATAACCAGGTTTGCTTAATCCAGGAAAGGACGCGGTTGGCTCGCCCCAGGTCTCCTGGCTTAAGAGCACCTCTGTCTTGTCTGGATTTGATTTCAGCTTTTATAGAGCAGGGACAGATTATTTCACAAGCTTGCTTTGTGAAACTTGTGGGTCTTGTTTGAATCCAGTCACTCTCAAACTTTCCCTGAGGAATGTTTCTGTAACCATGAGATTCTGCAGTATTTTAGGATTGTAACTGCATGCATGCTTTCTTAATTTCCATTGAACCCAGACTTGTTGCTGAATAAGTACTCATAGGATCGGCTGAGAGCCTTATGAGCCATGATCTCAACAATGAACAACTGTCTGGGTTTATGAATGTAAGAATTAGGCCTTAGTTATATTTGCAGGAAAAGGGACGAGGAGGTTTACTCTTACAAGTCTTAAAAAAAAATACTGTTAGAGGAAGTGAACTGGCAAATGCAGAGGAAGTGAACTGGCAAATGCAGAATAAAGAGAATTTGTGATTTAACCAGGCAGTTGAAGCTTTGATGACAAATTCTAGAGGGATAAGTCATGTTTAGTTCATTGCAGTGAAAACAACAAAGAGTCTTGTGGCCCCTTAAAGACCAACAGATTTATTGTGGCATACGTTTTTGTGGGCTGGGCCCCACTTTGTCACCTCATTCATCTGATGCATGCAGTCCCTGAAAGCTTGTGTCACAATAAATCTCTTGATTTTTAAGGTGTCACAAGCCTGTTTTGAGGTTGCTGGAGTCTCTTGTTTTACAGTCTGGCTGTATTATTTCTTTTCCTCTTGACCGAGTGCCTCTATATGTTTGTTTTTTCCTCATAGTTTACCTGCCAAGCTGATAAACGGAGGGATAGCTGGGCTAATCGGGGTCACCTGCGTATTTCCTATTGACCTGGCAAAAACTCGCCTACAGAACCAGCAGAATGGTCAGAGGATGTACACCAGCATGTAAGTCCTCAACATAAAACCACAGAAACTGTGGCATAACAAGTGATTCAATATTATCATTTGCATAGCACTTTTGTGTGAACTGTTTTCCTGTCTTTACCTTCTTTTAGCCTTACAGTAACCCTGTGAGGTTAGTTCTCACCCTGTTAGTTGTTCATCTGTAAAAACTGAGGCTTAATTACTTGCCCCCCCCAAACAGTATATACAGTTGGATCTCTGTATCCATGGGGGTTCCATTGCGGACATACACACCCCGCGGATACTGAAATAACTTTAGCGCAGATACGGGGGTCACTGTCAAAGCCTGAAAAAAAAAGGTTAAAAATAGTGTTCTTTACCTTTTTGCTGGCAAACCGCTCCGTTTGCAGGGCTGTAGAGAGTGAAATCGCGTTCCTACAGCCTCTTCTGGGTCACTTGACTTTCCCCCAACCGTCCCCAGGCTTGCCCCAATACATTTTAGGGCGACCTTGGGGAAGGGAGGGGGAGGTTTAGTGACCCGGAAGAGGCTGTAGGGGCGCGATTTCACTCTCTACAGCCTTGCAAACAGAGTGATTTGCCAGCGAAAAGGTAAGGCATGCTATTTTTAACCTTTTTTTCAAGTTTTTACAGTGACCCCCGAATCTGCGTTGAGACAAATCCGGCTAAAATCGTGGTCTAGAAACCCCCAAAACCATTATGTTGATAATGGATCACGGTTTTGATCCCAGAACACTTGGATCCAGTCCTAGACTGTAATGATTTTTCATGGTTATTTTCTGTTAGGGTCGCATGGATAGTTTTGGGTAATATTTGTATCATCTGGATCCTTATAAAAATTGCTCTGATGCACCAGTGCTCAGAGAAGGCATAAGCCTGAGTTTCAAGATCTCTAAACTGTCAGATGTGTTTACACACAATGTTATTCATGTGACAGGTTTGTTTGTTTTAACTTCTTAACAATTAAACTTATTAATAATCCCCTGGATTGTCTCTGGTCTTCATGTGGTACAAGCATTCATACCAAAGTGCTCAGTGCCAAAGAAATCTGCAGGTTTCCAGGAAAACTGTTTTGTTTTTAATTAGCCAAGACTGTCTCCCAAAGAACTTTTTCAGCATCTTATGAGAGGCTATATTTTCTGGAGAGAGCTGTGCTATTATTCGATGCTGCACCTGGGTTATGTTCCACATTACTAAAAAATGACATATAAAACCCCGTTTTCTAAGGAAGTTTTTAAAGGTTGAGAAAACTTTTTTAAAGCAAGAGATTCTTCCACCTGCATAAGACTAGAGGGTGTCTTATCCCTGACATGTTTCAGGGGAAGACTGATGAGCTGGGTCAGCATGCTGCACAAAACATTTACATCTCATCTTTCCTCTTACATTTTAAGGCACCCAAGACTAGAGGGTGTCTTATCCCTGACATGTTTCAGGGGAAGACTGATGAGCTGGGTCAGCATGCTGCACAAAACATTTACATCTCATCTTTCCTCTTACATTTTAAGGCACCCAAGATGGCTAACAGCAAACATTTAAAAACTATACAATTACCAGTAATATAAAAATAGCATAAAACTACAATTAAAAACCAGCAGTAGGAAAAAAAAATAGCCAGGTGACAAAACTAAAGGGAAAAAGCCAAGCAAAATAGAGGTTTTTAGTCACCAGTCAGAAGTTAATAGGGTGAATTCAGTTTGTAAATCAAGTGGGATGGAGTTCCAAAACTGTGGTGCCAGCACAGAGAAGACCCTCTTCCTCGTCTCTGCTAGCCTTGCCTCAGCTAATGACAGCACACATTGGAGGTCCCTCCCACACGACCTCAGGGGATGGGTTGTCTAATACAAGAGGAGGGGATCCCTCAAGTATCTTGGCTACTAATGTTCTGCTATCTCCCCTTCCCCTCCACCTTTCTTTTCAACAGGTCCGACTGCCTCGTTAAGACTATCCGGTCCGAAGGTTATTTTGGCATGTATAGAGGTAAGTTGTTATGAGGAAACTTCATTGAAGAAAGATGAATTGTTATGTCTGGATTAGGGTTGTCAGCTTTTTTCTGGCGGAGCTCCTGCAGCATTTAGCAGCTGCATCACAATTAGAAATTCAGCAGTGGAAAAGTTTCTCAGGAGATGTTGTAATGGGAAAAGCTTCACTGGTTGAATTTCTGCTTGTCAGGTAGCTGTTAAAAGGCACAGAGACCTTGCCAGAAAATAAACTGGTAATCCTAGTCTGGTCCTCCAAATGGGAACTAAACACCAACAAATTCTCCAGTGGCTTCAGGGTGGCTCAGTTTTCAGCGTCTCTTGTCAGATGCAGGGTCAGATGTTCTAAGTTGTTTCAAGAGGGAGGGGCTCTCCCAGGTTCCCTAGACAGGACTAAGTATCTGGAGCCCCTCCATGTAGCAACAGGAACAGGAACCAGCCATTGACAGGAATCTGTATAACTTATGTATAAGGTGGGAGAACCCGCTGGATTCCACTGCTTCCCCAGTCCTGGCTGGGTCTGTGTATTCTCCTTCATTCCAGGTGGGCCCCAGATGCTCTGGGGAGCCTGGGAGACCCTTTCCCTTAAAACAACTGGGCTCATCTGACCCTGCCTGCCTGCACAAGAGATGCTCAAGACTGAGCCATCTTGGATTCACTGAGAAGGGGAATTCACAAGTAGGCCCAAATTTCCCCTTTTTATGTATTGCTTCATGAAATGCAATACATTTTTTTTCCAAATGGCCATGACAAAAAAATTAGGGTAATTGGGAACCTGGATACATAAGAGTGCTCTTTATATAGGTTTACAGGTGGACCAATGCAGTAGAGACTGTTGTTGAGTTTTGATAAGATGGTAACTGATGCTGAGGTAATAAGATTTCTACTATAGTGCATAGTGGCCTAATCCTAATAGCAGCTAGCACCGCCAGAACAAGTGTTCCAGCAGCGCTAGGTGCTTTCTGGCAGTCGCAAAGCACGACATGCTGCAGCGTGCGGGCTGACTGCCACCAGAAGCGGTGAGTGGCCGGTTCAACATGGCAGTGGATTACGGATACTCTCCACCCAGGAGGTGGAACGGGGTGGGCAGAATGGGGCGGTAGTGGGGGCAGGGACGAATTGGGTAACATCCAAGTACAGGACTTTTCAGTTGGAAAAAAAAATATGATTAAACTTGTTGAAACATAAATAGACAGAAAAATGTGGATGAACTGGGTAATATTGGGGGTTGCATCTCATTCAAAATCCTTTCTTTTGAAAATCTTATCTCCAAAGAATTAAGGCAGAACGCTAGATGTTTGGTTGTCCTTACAGATTAATTCATTGTACAACGTTGGAGCTATTCTGCATGAATGGAAGAATTTTTGCAAACATTGCGTTCTCATGCAGTGGTTTGGTGTGTGTTTTTGACTCTGTGTGCGTGCGTGCGTGCGTGCCTGCGTGTGTGTGTGTGTGTGTGTGTGTGTGTGCTATCAACAGTGAGTTGAACATCTCCCCGGCCCACCCTCCCACTGACCGGCATGGGACTTACCTGTGGCGGCCGTAATCGGGTAAGTTACACATCAGAGTGAGCTGTGCCGCCGTTTAAGCCCAAGTCGTTGCAAAAGTGCCTTACGGCACTTTTGCGACGCTTTAGAGTGGCGGAGCACACACTCTGCCACTCTAAAGTTACGCAGGATTGTGCCATTACTTTGGATTTAGTTAAAGTACTTTATTTCAGAATAACTTTACAAGTCAGTCTGATTTGGAGATTCTTTCAGTGGAAATGCTATTGTTTGACTTCCAGTTTTCAATATGGGGAGGGGGAAAAATCAAAAGTATGCAGGTGGGTCTTTGAGGATGAAAGTGCCCTATTTAGTGTATTTGTTACTCTTTCAACACTTTGCTGTTTTTATGCATTCAAAACTCCTTTTATAAGTTCATATGATCATCAGCAATTGATTGTGACATTGAGTTTCAGAGGTTAAGTCCTTAGTCCTAGGGTTGCTGCTTTTTTCCTTTTTTTCCTAGCAGGGCTCCTGTGCTTTTACCAGCTGCATGAGAAGCAGAGATCCAGGACGTGAAGCTTTTCTAATCACTGTTGTCTGCATGCCAGGAAGAGCATTTTATCTGCTGAATTTCTGCTTGTCCTGCAGCTGTTAAAGGTATGAGAGCCCTGCCAAGAAAAAAGTTGTCAGCTTTAGCAGAGGGGAAAAGGCATATATCTCAAGTTAGCTGATTTGCTTTTTGGTTCATCCTCTACACATCTTGTCAGATTTGTGTGTTACTATGTGTGGTCAAAGATCAAAGGCAATCTTTTGATTTCAAACAGTTGTAAACCTTGAAGTAATTCATATTGATAGAATGACGTCGCTACAATTCAAATTTCATTAATTTATAGTAGGCTAGAATTGCAGGGTGTGCAAACATGTATCTGTTTCTGAGAAGCATTTCTGCAGAACACCACGGTCATATCTATTTGGCAACACAGAGAAATTTTACTACTGACAATTTACTTTAATTACTTAACTATATGAATCAAAGTTTTAGTACAGCAGTCTTTGAAGGTTTTTGCTCCCAGGCGAACAGGGTCCTACCAGGTCTTTGTTTTGTTCCTAGGAGACGGGTAGTTTTGTGATAATGGGAATAGCTGATTGGTTGTTGTAGGCAAACCGTTCTTCCTGCCAGTGTACTCATGGGGGTGGAGAGGTGCATGGAGCCAGTACTGCGTTAGGATTGGCTGGCTGAGAAGTTGAGCAGAGGGCAGTCTATAGATAGTGAAGCAAATAGCCAAAAAGAATCTGAACAAATACAGCTATCTGGCTTTGTTGGTGTTTTGGTCTTGGCAAATTCACTGTCACACAGACAAATGAATTTGGATTTCACTGGGAGCCAGACTCATTGTTGGTGGCTATGTACCCTTTTTTTTAAGGGATAGGAGAATATACAGGCAGAAAAAGGAGAACTTTCCTGTAAATCGGGAAAAGGTGGATTCCTTTGCCGCTCCTGGTGCAGTTTCACTAACTGCTCAGATTAGTCTTTGGATAGTGATGGTGTGAAACTTGCCTGAGACCTGCCTCGCTTTGCATTGTGAGCTTGCCAGTGCTGAACCTTTGCCAAGCTGCCTCCACTGCAGAGAACTGTAGCAGTGCAGACCGCACAGGGTGGGCAGCCAGCCTTCTTACTAAGAATACCTTTGTCGTCATCCCTGGGCTTGCACTTTAACAGACAAACTATTTCTAGCTATTGGGAACATAATGTGGCTTTATTTAACTTCAATGCATGGTTATTTATACGCCTTTGGCGGCTGTTCTGTAACCCCATTTGATTGTGTCGTCCAACAGCCTGCAGCTGGTGTATGCTGATGTTGAATTCCTTTCTCATACATTCTGTGTTGGTGGTGCTAACCAAGTTTATTTTCAACCTGTTTGACCTGAAAAGTGCAAATGGATGTAGAAAATTGGCGCAACCTCAGGTCAAATTCAGTGATCAGAACAGTGCATGTTAGGGAGTTCTATAAATACCTCTGCATTTTTTATCCTTTATTCTGATCACAAAAATAGATTTATATATATATATAATATATATATATATATATATATATATATATATATATATATATATATATATATATATATATATATATATATATATATATATATAAAGTTGATGATGGAGAATTGGATGGTTGATATGCATCAGACACAGTGAGGTGCAGTAGAGGATTTGGGCTGTGAAAACTATATGAAGTTTGAGGTTATGCCTCCCAAGTCCTAATTGCTAGAGAGCCATACCTAGCTCTCGGTCTTCTGCAGAAACTGTCTCAATAGGTTCTAGAAACTTCACTTTCTGTGTTCTTTTCATATTTCTTCCCTCCCATATTGAAAACAGTACCAGGACTGTGCCTATTACAGTGGGATTGTGTTAACGCAGAATTCCTTGACTGTCAGCAAAATGAATGTACAAATGTATTGTTGGGCCTAAATGGTTGCATGTACTGTAAACATTACCTTGGGCCGCCGAAATATTATGTGTCTGTTTATTTAACGCAATTATCTAATCACAGTGCAATACCTGTCAAAAAGCACTTGATTAGTAGGTACTGTGCCTGAAATGGGTTTGTGGACTTGCTATTTTGACAAGTTATTTTTCTTTCCAAGCCCCTACTGTGCCTGATCACTCTGATTCTGAAAGCATTATGGCACTCTCATCGTTCCATTGAAGTACGATGTTGGTTTTAGCTGTCTTTATTCAGCTAAAGGTTGTAGTTCTTTGGATTGTAATCCAGACTGAAGAAACAAAGTGTTGGTTTTGCATTATAGAGCAAATTGCCATTACCAGACCAGATGAAATGCCAAACTGCTTGTTGTTCTTTCTGCATAGGCAATGTTCACTCTAAGAGAGAGGAGGACCAGTGCATTTTTCATAATATTTTAGCGGTGCTTTAACAAATTGATATAAAATTGTTGCCGGTTTGGTCTTCCAGAAAATAGGACATAAAATGGTTAAGAGGCTATCTGGGTCAAGCATAGAAGTCTTCAAAATTCAAGGTGAAAAGCCCTATGGAATTCCTTGTCTGATGTGGCAGGCCCTCTTGCTGCCAATCGTTTGGTAGTTGGGGAAGACTACCTTTCTCAGCGGGCCTTTGTTGACCTGCTGTCTGGTGTTATGGTATGTTGGCTGTCTCATGTTATTTCCAGGTGGTTTTTAGAGGGGAAGGTGCCACTGGTAGATTGATTTAATACTGATTTTTATGTCTTTAAATGCTTATATTGTAAGCTATCTTGAACTGTAGGAGAAGGGTGGGGTACAATTTTTTTAAAAATAAAATTAATTAAAATTAGGCTTACCAGATCTCCAATCGGGACAGAGTGTTCAATTGGGCTTGCTTCTGAGTAGACTAGGATTGTGCTCTAAGGGTTTAACAAGCTACACCTACCCACATTCCTTCTCCTAAAGGTCTAGCACTCTGTCCCAGTTGGGGATCTGGTAAGCCTAATTAAAACAAGAGTTCTTTGTAACTCAAAAGCATATATCTACACCAGCTGAAATGAGTCAAACAAAATATTGCACATTCTTTACTTTGTATCTTTCATGGTTGTCAAGTGTCAGATCCATGAATAGACAAACGTTCAATTTGTTTGCACCTTCAGTTCTGCTGTGGGTAAATAGTGGAAATATTCCCCCCCCCCCCCCAGGATAGAATTACTGCTTTATCCCATTTATTCGAATGGCCAGAATTGAGTACTTCTAATGGCTGGCTTGTGTAATAAGTACACCAGTGCCTGGCAGAATTTTCCAAACGTTGATCCATGTTCAATAATAAAAACAAATAAAACAGCATCGTCTTAGTACCACTTTACATGCCAGGATTCTGTATAGAACAAGATTTTATAATAAAATATACTTTAATTAGAAGCTTTGGGGATCTTGTTAAATAGCAAGGACCAAATAAAACGTTTAGTAGAGCAACAAGTCAATGGAAGTAGTTATTCTTGATTGGCTATAATCTGTCAGAGGTTTATGGGGCCGTTAGTAAAAACTTTGTAAAGTGCTAGTTTTATGGTGACTTATTTGTTCTGCCTCCTAGCTCTTTGTGGGTATTTGAAGATAGCACAACCTTATTTATGGGCATTTCTACATCTGAGCTCTAGTAAATTAGACAACATCTAGATCAACACACCAAGCACTATGTGCCACGAGTCGCGTTTGGGAGGATAAAATATTGGGACTCGGAGGGAACCTATTTGTCTTTCTCTGGTGATTTGTAGCCTTTATGGGTTACTGAGGACACGGATTACGTCTTTTTCTTTCTATCAAGCGGCTTTGCTGAAAACGTGAAAGCTTTAGAAGAAAAACGCAGATGGAGTTTTTTTGTGCATATACATTTTTTCTTGCCTCTAATTTATTTTGAGATTTAAAAATATTGACCCCAAAGCTCTCTCATTATTATGAGGTCAGTCACGCATACACACACACACAGAGAGTTCTGTCATGCCATGTGATTCATCAGATTTGTTGGTTTGATTTCTGAAGAGAATTAAACTGGGAGACTATCAAATGACAAAAATATTTCCAGTGCCAGCAAGAGAGAATGTACCTGTCTTGTCCAGATGTTATCTAGAGCAGTGATCTTCAACTTTTACCCGAAGGTAAAGGTCACTGTAAGTTTTTGCAATTTGGTGGGACGGTGGCAACAGCACTTCCGGGATCACAGTACCACTGGGGGGGAATTGGGTTTTTAGCTCTACCTGGGGGTGTTGCCAGACCTTCAGAGGGTGCGGGGAGCTTGCAGACGCCTCCGCAGGCTTCGCTGCACCTCAAAATGTCTCCAGAAGTGGGTTGCAATCATGATCCGGAGCTGTTTTGAGGTGTGGGGAGGCCTGTGGAGAGGTCCACAGGCTCCCTGCGCCCCCCGGAGGACCGGCAAGACCCCCAGGTTAGGGCTAAAAATCTACTCCCCCCCCCGGCACTGGCGGCCCAATCCTGGCAGTGCCGTCGCTGCTGTCCTGACATCACAGCCAAGTCCACTCCCCTTAAGGAGAAACACACTGTCTCCCTCCAAACCTTGGGGTTGCGACTCTAAGATTGAAGGTCACTGATCTAGAGAATAGAGATATATAGGTTTAACATGCTGTGTGCTAAACCTGCCCTTCATAATTACTGAGGTGAGGGGTGATCGTGTTTTGTATCTTCAAGATTGTGGAAAGGAGTAGTTGCAACCTAATCACTCTCATAGCTATGGCTGTTTGGAGCACTTTCTCCAACAGCTTGATTCTTCCTACTGCCATGCCCTCAAGTGGTATCAAAGGCCATTGTACCAGTTTCACCTTGTGATGTGAAGACCAGATTGAAGTGTTAAATACAGAGCCTGCCTTAAATAGCAATATGAGAGGCAAACATCCCACCTGGTGAGGATTGTCCTCTCTGCATTCTCAAAATCTGCCCCTGTTGCATTTCTCCTTGTTATGCTGCTGATGGGGGGGGGGGCAGAAATGCTGCCAAAGAAGCCCCTATGCCCTTCTGTGCCCACAACATTTATTTAAAAAATCTCTATCCCGGCCTTTCTCTTGCCAAGGCAAATGTCCAAGGCGGCTTACAAAAAAATTCCATAAAAACATATAAGAAGCAAAATTCCTAGCCCTCTCCCTCATCCTGAATCAGAGCTACTTTCTTGTTGTCTTGTTGTCCTGTTGTCATTCCATGATTCCGCTAGAACTCAAGGAGAGTTGCCACAGCTCTCAAGAGGTATTGCTCTTCTTGGCTCTGAGGGAGGTCAAGGAGAAGAGAAAGGGTTGTCACGTGTCAGAGTCCAACATCGGGGAGAAATGTGCTTCTGGGGAGTCCCAAACTGACATTGTTTCCAGGGACAGAGTCTGGAAACTGTATCCTTTCTCCCCAGAAGGTCTGCAGTAGGTTTGGGCCTTCATAAAATTGAATGGAGGCAGTGCCTTGGGTCAAAGGTAGAGCTAGCTCTCTTGCCTAATAACTTTTGAAGCACCTTCATGTGCAAATTAATTTGCAAGAATTGCTTTACAATCCTTACTCCAAAATCACTATGTTTTTCATCACATTGGTCTCTCTTTCTCCCACTGTACTGATGGGGAACTGAGGCTAATGGTGACTGGTTTACAGGTCATGACAAAGTTGGGATTTGCATCCAGATCTCTGAGATCCCAGTCAAGGCTGTATTTGCTCTGCTTCTTCCCTTCCCTCTATTCCAGCCAAATCCCATTCACCATCCAGTTGTTTACGCATCCTGGGGTGCATGAGAGGTTGAAAGAGAGGCAGAACTCGTGTCAAGACTAGGGGCTTTTGACTCTTTACCTCCAGAAGAAACAGCAATTGTGTAACATTAAGCAGCAGCAGAGATGTTATTCCTGCTGCGTAGACTTCACAGATCCACAGAGACGCTCAGTGACCTGTAAAGGACCCAAGAGACTTGGCAGATCTGGGTGGCTGAAAAATCCAGAAATTCTTTGCTTGGGCAGTAGCAGGGATGGATACGTGACTGATTATAACTGCCTCTGAATCTCAAGTGTGTGAACCTGTCCTTGGAGAGGTTGTTCAGGAGGTGCCTCTTGCCCTACTCCCGTGCTTCAAAGCCTGCTGGCCTCTTCTGATGCAAAGTGCTTTATCAGTTCTGGATGGTTTGAAGCAGTAGATGGAAGATGGAAATCTTTCACCGGCAAAGGCAGTGGCAGATGCTGCCCTCCCTTCCTTAAATGGTGCCGCCTGGGCCTCCCTTGTGTCACTAATTCTGCTTTGCTTTGTTATCCAGAGCAGCACACAGTTCATAATGCCCTTTACAGTGTAGGAATTTGCTGCCAGTTGCTTTCAATAATTGAGAGCTTTCGTTCACCATGTGCATGTCAAGTGCTGTTTACATACCAGAGGACAGAGCTGGGTGCGCTCCTGCTCGGGTTGAAACTGGCCTGAAAAAACAGTGCTTTGGAGTGGTTTGCTGTAAGCAGGCTGGGAGCGTGTACTGAGCAGGTTGTCCATTGGAACAAACAGGTCTTGGCCCATAGTGCCATCAATGTGCACTCTGTGCATTCACGTGTGCTTGTTAATAACATGTGTTTGTTAATAGCAACACTAAGAGTGCAATCCTATACTAACTTCGGCCGATGGAACGAGCGTTCTGCCGGCCGAAGACGTTACGAAAGTGCCGTAAAGCACTTTCGCGACGACTCACGAGCAGGGAAGGCTGGCGCAAGGCCGGCCTGCCCTGCTCCGCTGCCCGGACCAGCTCCCGCCCACCGCCAGACCCAGGTAAGGATCCAGCGGAGGGGGGTTGGTTCGGGAGCAAACGGTGGGGGCCAATAGGCCAAAACTGATTGGGGAGGGGGCAGGGATTGGCCTTGGCCAAATCCTGACCCCCGCCGACCGACTGAGCCTTTACACGGCCTCCTCCGACTTCCACCATCAAAATAGCTGGCGGAATTCCGAGGAGGCCTATCTGCTCCAGTCGCTGTTACTCTCGGGGAAGGGGACGAGCATCCCCTTTCCCGAGTAGACTTTCCACCGCGGACTGCCTGCTGCAGGCTGGCCGCGGTGGAGCTCAGGATCCAGCAGGCGGTCTCGGCTGCCCGGCGGATCTTTACAATAGGATTAGGCTGCCCAGCTGCTAAATGAGAGCCGGATGGTGTAGTCTTGGACTTGGACCAGGATGACCAGCTTCCTGCTCAGCCGTGAAGCTTATTGGGTGACTCTGGGTCAGTTGCTCTCTCAGCCTAACCTACTTCACAGGGTTGTTGTGAGGATGAAAGGAGGGGGAGGAACATACATTCTGCACTGAGCTCTCTTCAGGGGAAGAGCAGTATATAAATGTGATAAATAAAAAAATGGAGATGTTTACCTGGAATTTCCCAAGATAACAAACACTTAGCAAAGAGCACACATATGCAGCAATCCTTTCAACAACCCTGCAACATCCGTCAGTAGTAGCAGTATTCTCTTGGGGAGGAGAGAGAACTTTTTTGTTGAAAAACCATGTATAAACATCCCTAATAATAATAGGGTCTTTCCATCCCAGTGATAGGCCACCAAGTGAGTTTATGGACGAATGGAGTTTTTTTTATTTATAAACAATTCATATTAGTTTTCAAAATATATTCAATCACATAGAAAAAAGCATTTATTTCCATAACAGTGATAAAATTTGGACAGCCGCATTTTCTCTTGCTTCTGTACTATTCCAGTATACAACAAATGTTGTTCAACTGTTAACAAATGTGTCCATGATTATTAAGTCTCTACCTTCCCACATATGTTCACACAGTTGTACGTTTATTCATTATCATCACCATCCAGACTCTCCTCTTCCACTGCAATGTTCAGGGAGTTCATGCAAACTTCCATTCCTCTGGCAGTAAGGTTTGAGCGTCCATTAATATATTCCCCACCAAAACTCAGTTTTCCTAACAAGATCTTTTAAGCCTCTTGGAAGAACCGCAGTTGGATCAATTGATATTTCATAGCCAATGACAACTTTTATGTTAGATAAAATATTGGACCCGTATGTCTGGATTGGCTTCCAGCCCCACCCTAGAGGAAAGGTTCCACTAGACACTCCACACCTCCAGTTTAGCTCGGACTTAGTGTGAAACATTTTAAATAATCCAACAGGTGTGTAGTGCCACCTGTACATAGCTTTACACAAGTTCTCTTTAGATGAAACAGCATAATACTGTCCAATCGCCTGTTTACAAATACTGTATATTCCATTGATGCTTTGTTATTCCTACATTAAATTCACTTCCCCAATTTTCTTTGACTGTGGTATTGGCTCCATTGACCATCAATATTCCAAAACGTTTAGGAAGAATCTGCTTTGTTCATGTCCTTGACTCCATGCTAAAATAATATTTTCAAAATCTTTCAGTGATCTACTCATATTAGCAACTGTTTTCGCCATTTGAAGTTCCTTATTTGTAAATATTGCTAGAATAGAAACTGTGCGTTCTTATTATACATTTGTGCAAAAGAGAGAGCATTATTTTCCATAAGATCTATAAATGTGGAAACACCATGAGCTGTCCAGAAGTTATAATTTAAACCAGTGGTTCCCAAACTATGTGCCATGGCGAATGCACAAGGGTGCCGCGGGAGCCCTCTGAAAAAAGTTCTTACCGACTCTCCTGGGTGCCGCCATCTTGGCCAGGCCAAGATGTCACGTGAACCCTGGAAAACGTATTGGGATGCTAAGGGCACTGTGATCTCGGTAAGTTTGGGAACCACTGATCTTGCTGTCTAAAATGCAGCACTGTATGTAACTGACATCAGTGGGGAAATGTCTGGAGCTACAGCCTGTCTCAGTTTGTCCCAGATTTTTATGATCTGCCAGTGGAAACCTGAATGCTTTCTGCTCTGTTCACCTGCAGGTTACCCTTCTGAGATTTTAAACTCACTAACTAACAATGCAATCCTATGCAACAGTTCCCATTGCAATAATTCCCGTTGAGTTCAGTAGCTCCCCCCCAGTAATTGTGTATAGGTTTGCAACCAAAGGCATTTAATATTGGTAATATAGTAATTTATTAGGTTAGGAACAGAAAGTCATCCTACCAGTTTTATTATGTTGTATGTTTTTAGCCTTAACCCTGGGGGCTTTGTAATTCCAAATAAACTTATACTGTATGTTGGAACTGTGAGAACAATGAATATCAGCCTTGGTACTAACTGCTACATCTTGGCCAGGACTGTTGTAATTGCATCCATCATCATCTGTTCTACCAATCGATTTGATGCATTACCCTCCAACAGATTCTTTAAATTATCAGATAAATATCCAGGTATTGTATGCCTCTCTTGTTCCAATCTAGATCCTCAGGGGTCTGAACCTAATGCCATCAAGTCTTCCCTGGTACTCTTTACAGTCTGTTCTTCATGTTTTTTTTGCCCAGGTGCTGCAGTGAATCTGACGCTAGTGACTCCAGAAAAAGCCATCAAGCTAGCTGCCAATGATTTCTTCCGACATCATCTTGCCAGAGATGGGTAAGTGGAGGGGAGGATGATGGGCCAAATGGCTTGCAACACTGATGCTAGGAGTGGCATTTGCCCTTTTCTTCCAGGATGGTGTAGTGGGACAGATGGATGTATTTCTTGGGGTCTTTGCATTGACTTGTCTTTAGAACAGAGACAAAACGTGACATTCACTGTTTTCTTTATGGGGAAGGGGAATGACAAACTAGTGTTGTAGCTTTTCAGTTATTATGGAGGTGACTTGTCCCTAATTTTATTTTTATTTTATTTATTTTTCACATTTTTATACCACCCTTCTTTCAAGGAGCTCAGAGTGGTGTACATATTTCCTCCTCTCCTTTTTGTTCCTAATTTGGGGGGGGGGGGGGGTCAGTGGTCAAGATGATATTTGGTTCTTGTTCAGGAAAGGTTGTGAGTCACCTTGGTGCTCTGAGAACAAAGGAGATGTCTGGATAGGCTAGTTTGTTGTTCAGTTATATGGCCCAGTCCAGAGAGATTGCATTGGGATGCATATTTAAAGCTTTTCAGAAACCCCTGCAAAGGGAAAAACGTGACATTCACTGTTTTTTTTTTTTTATTTGTTTAAATCAAGATGTGAAGGTTGTCATTCCAAAATAACTCCTGTCTATGCAATCTGCTGTCTTGGGCCTTTACATTTTGCCCTGTCACATTCTTATCATTCCTCCCCCTACTTCTTGCTTTGTTTTTATGATTAACATCTACACACCAATGAACAGTTCTGATGAATTCAAAAGCCTGCTCCCTACAATGTGACTTTAGCTGATGGTAATCAAGATTTTGCCCCAGCATTCCTTTTGGATGATCAAAGAGAGTTGCTAAGTAATAGTGAGGCACATGCCTTTCTCTCCGCTTGCATTTGGATTTCAAGTTGTAAAGAGCAGAGAAGTTATTCTGCACATTTGATCAAGATGATGTATATATGAGGATTGAAAGTGAAAGAGGCTGCCCCCAGAGGGCTGTTTCTCTCAGCTTCCAAAAATAGCCCATGATCCCAACCAAGGTTACTTTGCTACCATTTAATGTCCATGAGAGAGAGTATCCAGAAAGGATAATGCGAACTTAGTGGAGGGAAGAACCATAGCTCAACAGAAGAACATCTGTTTTGCATGCAGAAGGTCCCAGGTTTAGTCCCTGGCACCACAAAGTAGAGCAGAGAATAATTGCTGTGTGAAACCTTCCTGTGTTGACAATACCTAGAGGGACCAGTGGTCTGTTTCAGCGTAAGGCAACTTACTTCCTGTGTTCTTATGAATGTAGTGCCTGTGGTTATTCCATTTAACTGTGGATAGGTCTTTCAATCCTGCCACTAATTCCTGGTTCCTTATCTACAATGCCAGAGCCAGATGGGGATGGGCCTTGGGACAAAGTCTGGCTCTGGCCCCACCTACTTCCATGATGATGCAAGTACACACACAGAGCACATGGGCAACACCATCCACCAGCTTATTGGCAATGGGTAGTACATGACAACAGTTTGGGTAGCTCCTCCCCCTCCCATCACTGAGGCTAGAAAGGGGAGATGTCACCTTTTGACCAAGACTCGCTCAACAGCTCCCTTTTCCACCCTCCTAATGAGCCAATGGACTGTCTCCCCAAAGCCCCTGCGATGATGGGGCATCAGTGGTCAGCCGGGTGGGCCCTCAGCCAGAGCCCAACCTGGCCATCTCCTGACACTGAGACCAGTTTGTCTAGTTTGGTCCTCAGCAGCAATTCTAGGCTTGTGCTACCTGGCTCTGTCAGGAAAAACTCTTACCATTACTGTATCTGGCCCCAGAGAACCTTCATCATGTTAAAACGTTACAATTATTCTATTTAATCCTGACCTCATAGGTGCATAGCTTTATGTTCTAAAACAGCAGCCTGTTGGGTAGTGCAATTAAAATGTAATAAAGGTAGAAATCCTTTTATTTACCTTTTGTCTGTTGAACCTTTCAAACCTGGTGCTCTCAAGCTCCTTCAAGGCATTCTCCAAAACAATAAAGACTAGAAATGGAGCTGTGCTTTGAGCTGAAATTGCCCACAGGCCATATTTTTATCTGCCTCTGCTACATATGGTTCTCTTTTTGTCTGACTGATTTTACTCGGTTAGATTTGAATGAAAAGGTAGGACATTTTCAGTTTATAACAAGGTGAGTCTGAATTTCAAGCAGTGGGTGGTAGTGGTGAAAAGGCACACAGTTTTAGTGGTGAAAAGGCACACAGTTTTCCATGTCCTCCAGAAAGAAGGAATTTTGTGGAATTCCTCCACAAAACTTCCTAATGTTGATAGGAATAGCAGTCTGAATTGGGGCTCTTGGTCTAATCAGCGTTGCTAGGCATGATCAAGCACTGAGAAGATTCATGCAAATCATCATAATCATCATATAATATACATTATTTATATACCGTCTTTCTTGGTCATTGGATTTCTCCTCTGACTTTAATCCAAGGTGGTGTACATGGGCAGGCTGTCCTAACCCCCCTTGGGTTTTTTTTTTACAATATATATAAATGTCCAATCTTTCATGAACGGCTACTTTCCAGATGGTATCCTTTTTACAGTCTGACAATTCTGCTGGCTGGCGCCTCCCACACTCGACCGACGCAGCTGGAAGGTCTTATCTCTCCACCTGGAGGCTTTCACAGCTTTTTTCTTCGGGCTTTGAAGGCAGCAGCTCTCCCAACTGAGCTAGACTCTTCTGCCCAATGTGTTCCAACCTGTTTTTATACCTGATAGCATTGATTATTGAGCAGCACCAGTAATGTTTTTCAAATGTTCCCATAAACATTGTCGCCATAATTATTTATCTATGCTGGGCGTACCGTATTAATTAACGTTGGTATCATAATTTTTTTTCAAGCATTGTTGTCTTTTGGCAGTCAAAATCATGAATCTGGTGGCTGCTGATCCACAGTACACCTGTTACAAGCCCTTAAGTGCCACAGCCCAAGTATTTACAATAAAATGTAACTACTGAAGACCAGCCCCAGGGTCAAACTGCTTGTTGGATGAATGCAAATTCATTTCTTGGCAAAAGTAATTAGCATGTTATGACTGTTTTTATAAGAGGCTTGTTTATATATAATGCAGGACCAGTTTTGTAGAACTGGTTTTACCTAGTGCAAACAGCTGGCTACAGATGCCTCATATAGATAAGCTTGCCTTTAACAAATTGTAGCAGTGCATATTTTCTGTGTGTACATACACACGCATAGAGAGAAAAAATGCATTAGCACTCAGGCTGTTAACACTGTTGCTGCTTTTGCAAAGTAATGTGACTGCAGAGGCAGCAAAAATCAGTTGCTGTTGTGGCTTGAATTTTAATGGCTTGATTAAACATTGAAAGTCACAAAGTCAGTTCTGTAAAATGTCAAAAAAGAGAGAAATAATAAATTGGAGGGTCTGGGTTCCTTTTTTGCCTTCTATCTTTATTCTTAATCTTCAGAATACATTTCAAACATAATTTCAAACTGAAGCAATATTAGGAATATATTGTTGCTTTTCAGTTCATTTGGTTGGTTTTTTTAAAAAGAGAAAGTAATGCTGATATTCAGCATTTTAGGGCCTTCAGTGTGCTAGGTGGTGTATGAGATGTAGAAGTGACATGGTTCCCCTGAAGAGTGTTCATTGCCTAAGATGGTATAAAAGACAAGACTGATGGGACTTACAGCTCAATCTTATCCAATTTACACCACCGGTGCAGCGAGAACAGGAGGCCCCAGAACGGAAAGGGGATTCAAATCCCCTCCAAAGGGGGATTCAAAGGGGGGTTAAATTTCCCCTCCCCTCCAAAGCCTCCCCCCCTGCCCTCCTCCGCTGGTTACACCGGTGGTGTAAGTTGGATAGGATTTCGCTGTTAGTTAATACATTGTAAGATTACCAATAACATACAGGAGTTTGGAAGATGTCGGATGGTGGTTGTGTTTTTGTATGCGTACACATTCTCAGGATTTGTCTCCAGCTGTCTGATGTGCCCCGTGTCTGTCTTGCATCGCCATAAAATATGTGGCTTCCTTTATCTTGTCAGGTCTGAGTGGCTGGATGGCTTGCCCCAGAGCAAGTGTTATACCCTGCAGCTCTACCAGTGACATCTGGAGGGCTTTTCCATCTGCTCTCAGTGGCTTCTGGGCAGGGACAGAGAGGGAGGAAGTGATGGTGGCAGTGGACGCCTACCCCTCCCTCATCTTTTAGCCTTGGGGCCATTCTTGGGGCAAGGGAATTCAACTGAGACCAAACCACAAGCAGCTTTGCAGATACTGAGAAGGGCATCTGCCCTCTTTCTCTTGAGCAACCATTTCCTGCAAACCTGTTCCTTCTGGTTTTCTTCCCACCCAACCAGATCTTGGTTGCTCTCTTGGTAGCCCCTGTGGTTTGAAGATGAGACCTGGATGGATGGAGCAAGAGAGATTGCTCTCTCTCAGCTCTGGTTTCAAGGTACAATAGCAGCACTGACTGCAGGGTGGAAAGGTGGAATCGCAGTGGGTCCATCCCCCTATCTTGATGCCCTGTCCAACAGTTCTTGAGCTTTGAATGTTTGTTCCTAAAACTGGGTATTTGAGACAGTATTGTGATTCTGTTAGTGTACCGCCCACCCTACTGCCCAATAGCCTCCCTGCTTGAGCTGACTACCCTAGGGTATGGTGGTAGGCTGGTAGTTCTGATGGTAGGCTGGCAGTTCTAAGGGATTTCAGTTTTCATGCCAAGGCTCCTACCCCAAGGGTGTCTCAGGATTTCATTTCAGTTGCTCAAGAGAAAGAGGGCAGATGCCCTTCTCATCTTCAGGCCTATTCCTTGGTAACGATGATAGCAAAGAAAGCTTACTTCTCTGCCACCATTGCATCTGCAGAGAGCCATTGTGCAGAACTATTCCAGGTAGCACAAGGCCTGTTATATATGGAGTAGACAACACCTTGGTTGTCCATTGTGATCAGCTTGTGAAGCACTTTGCAAATAAAATTGCTTACATTTGCTACAACTTACAGCCCAATCCTATGCTGCCGCTTCGCTGAGAGCGCAGGGGCACCAGCTTGATGTCCGTCAGATCCATCATGGTGGAGAGGCTGGTCAAGGAGGTTGAGAGGTGTTATGCTTACCAGCTTGTTCCAGCTGCTTCATTGCTCCCTTGTGGGTCTCCTCTGATCTACGCCAGCTGTGTGGTGTAGCGCTTTGCAGTCATTGGGGACTTGTCCGTCTCAGGAAAGGGGGTTGGGATCTGTCATTCACCAACTTTGCCTCGTCCCGCCCCTGCTTCACCCCACTCTCCTCCACATTGCAGCCTCTCTGCTGATGGTGTTAACGGTGGTGCAACTTTCTGAATGTTGCGATGGTATTCGTGTAGCTCCCGCTAGTAGAAGGACATCTGTGCTTGCAGGGCTGTCTTTGCACTGGCATATGTGGTGGTACGTGTTGCCTTCGCCGCTCGGACTGGTTCCGATGGCGAGTGGGCGGGGCCACCATGGAACGGAGTGGTTACCACTGTGCAAGACTTACTGCTCCGCCTCACCTCTAGCAATGCCAGTGGTGGTATGCTGCTGTTTCCCATGTTTAGGATTGGGCCAGGATTGGGAGGATTGGACTCCACATCAGCAACTTGAGATGAGATGCCTTTGGCATCTGTATGTCCTGCAGTTATGGATATTTCTTGGCTTGTTCAGCCTGAGGATGGGACAGGTTCCTTGGACCCCCTATTGAAGAAGCCCTTAATGAAGAAGCCTGTTTACTCCTGTTTTTTTTTACTCTTGTTTTTTTTACTCTTTTTACTCCTGTTTTTATATTTTGTGCTGTGTTTTTAGATTATATTAATGTTTAAGAGTTTTATATTATATGATTTATATGTATTTGATTGTTGTAAGCCGCTTTGAGTTCCCCCCTATGGGGGGAGAAAGCGGGATAGAAATCTAATAAATAATAATTGGCTCCATCATGTTGGATAATTACCAGCCAGTTTTCAGTCTTCCATTCTTGGGCAAGATACTAGAGTGTGTAGTGGTGATCCAGCTCCAGGGTTTCCTAGAAGGAACTGATTTATCCTGACTCTTTTCAGTCTGGTTCTGACCTGGATTTGGGACCAAAAGCCAAAGCCACTAGAGTGGATGATCTATGCCAGGAATGGGAACAGGGGAGTGCACCCTTCTTAGTTCTACTGGACCTCTTGGCAGTTTTTGATACCAACATTGGCCATTGTGTCTTTCTGAACTACCTGGCAAGGACTGGACTGAGGGGCTCTGTGTTGCAATAGCTGCAGACCTTGGAAGATAAGCTTCAGAAGGTGGTGCTGAGGGACTCCTGCTTGATATCATGGCATCTAACTTACAGCATCCTGCAGGACTCTATTCTGTCCGTCATCCTGTTTAACATCTCCATGAAGTTGTTTGGGGAGGTCATCCAGGGGCATGGTGTATGTGTCGTCATCAGTATATCATACTGTCATCAGTAGGGGGTATGACACCTAGTTGTACATGGGTAGCATCCAGAGTAACTCTTCCATGAATGTAAGCTTTCTCTGAGCATTCCACTGAGCATTCTGCCTTCCCCAGCGGAGGAGATTGTGGAGGTCTTGAACCGTCAGTGAAGGGCTTGATGTAGTAGGTGAACAAATTGAAATTCAACCTGGACAAGACAGAGATTCCTCCTGTCAGGACAAGACAGACGTGGTTCTTTCTGCTGACTTGGCGGCAGTATGTCTGTCGGTGCTGGATGGGGTTGTGCTCCCCTGGAAGGAGCAGGTCCACAGTTTGGGAGGGCTCCTGGACCTGGCTCTGCTGCTCCTGATGTCCAGGTGACCTTTTATACCAATGTGCTTTAGAAAACTGTACTTCTGATCTGCTTACTTGCAGGACTCTTCAAAATGAACAAAGTAACTAATGTACAGTAATTGCCAGTTTCCATTGCGTGGAGAACTGTGACTTCTGCAGTCTGTCGTGTCACTTAAAAGAAACCCCCAACTCCCCCTTATGTATTAGTCTTCATCATTATTATACACTACGTTTCAGGCTTTGCTAATGAAAAAAAACATTGCTTTCTAACACAATATAGAAGGTGACTAGGAGCATTTCTGGCCTCCCCCCCCCCCCAAAGAAACTTTATCTTCATTAATGTGAGCTCCTCCCTATAGTACACGATAACCTTGTTTTTATCTTGACCTTCGTTTTGTTTGCTGTTCTGAAGCTGGAAAGCCGCTGATTTTAGTCCTCTCTCTCCTTAATCACCAAGTTTTACTGCATTGGTTGTTCTTTTGCTGATGCAATCAGAATTGGCTGGGAAAAGTGGATCTCTTTATACACCCTCGCTCCCTGCCCTCTCTCTCTCTCTGTGTGTGAGTGTTTGGAGGCATTGTTTTGCTTGGTGAACAGAAATGTGAAACCCTTTACTCTTTTGATGCATACCTTTCCCCCCATTTTGGCTGCTGCTTTGCCAAATGTCTGTAAGTGTTTTAGCAAGATCTGGTTTGTGATAAGAAGATTGTGTACTTGAGTTCAGAACTTTTATGTCTTGTGCCAGATGCTAGGAAGCCACTCATTTCATAAGGTTTTACCCATCAGGTTCCTTGCCTTCAACCCGAAGAACAAACACAGCAAGGCGGCTGAAAGATGAATCAAGACTTTTGCCAACTGAAATTTTGCAACCAGGAAAGCCAAATCATGCAAATTCCACTAAACAAAATAATTTATGCTCATGGTTATTTGATCTCCTGGATGTTTTACTTTTTGTATTGTGGGCGGCATCTAAGTTTACCGTTGCCAAAAATAGTTAAGGATAGTGCAAACAGGGTGGTTTATCCTCCTAACTGTATAGCAGTGCAGTAGTGACGTAACAGATAGGAAAGAGTGATGGGGTGTGAAATAATGATATAGATGTGGAGCAGTGACTAAGGTGCATGGAAAGTAATAGGGAGCTGTGAAGATCTTCTCCCTGACCATAGAAAATTCCACAGAAGCTCTCGTCCCACTTTCGATTCTGTCTCTGTGGCAAACGCTACCTTTATTTTGTAAGTTAAAGCACTGCACAACCATGAGACGGAAACTTCATATTTTTTTTTAATGCAAGGTTTTTCTTCTTGGTAAATGGACTGGATTCTAAATTGGGAGTCTTTTATTTGCAGTTGCAATTGTGTGGAAAATTGCAACTGCAGTTCATGCAAACCCCTACCTGTACATTTGCCACACGGCGAGGAAGGTGAAACTACACCCCTACACATTTGACACACCATTTGAATGGGGAGCCTATGTGAGTGTGCATATATGTAGGCCAGTGCTTTTCAGCCTTTTTTTCCCTTTCAAATATGACTTTTTGCAAGTACCACTTCCTCTAGTGATGACTGCTGCCTGCAAGAGTGGGCAGCTCACCTTACGCTAACACACTGCTCTGTGTGTGTGTGTGTGTGTGTGTGTGTGTGTGTGTGTGTGTGTGTGTGTGTGTGTGTGCACGCGCACACACACACGTGTACCCCTTAGCCCAATCCTCTCCTCTGTGTGGTTTTTGCTCACAAGCATAATACTGATTCAGAAAAGGCATGCACAATGGCTAGCTTTTGAGGCACATTTTTCCAGACCTACAGTAGATACTCATGGTGCCTTTTGTGAACATTTATGCTGTTGTTTAGAACAGAGATGAGCTGACTTGACTTGACTTGAGTCTTACATGGTCTGCATTCTTTTTTTCTACGTAGTCCACTGATATAAAAATTTACAGAGCAAGAGTGCCTACTCGGGTTTCTCTTATGGCCCAATCCTATCCCCTACCTGCCTCCAGAACCAGCATTCCGGCAGCAGGGTTTGCTTTACGGCCGTCACAAACGGCCTTATATGGAAATGCGGGAAGTGGTGGATCTGGCCACAATGGTGCATGCCGAATCTTATGATCTGAAGTTCCTGCCCCTTTCTATCTTCTCCTTGGACTTGTGCCAGCTAAAGAGTTGGCACATGTCCAAGGAGACCTGTTGGTGAGCAGGAGGCTTATGGAGGGGTAAGGAGAAATAATTCCTCTTTCCCCCCCCAAGCCTCCCAATCTGCGCTCCCCACCCCACTGGATACAGATGTGTCTTTTTGGTACGGCTGCATTGGTGGAGGTTGGGGGAAGGATAGGATTGGGCTGTTAGTTAAGAATGCTTTAACAGCTGTGTTATGTATTCCTGGGTATGTGATCTTGCTTAACATCCTAAAGAGTGACTTGCTGGACCAGACTAAGGTTCACCTAGTCTGTTGTTGTTGTTGTTCAGTCGTTAAGTCGTGTCCGACCCTTCGTGATCCCATGAACCATATCCCGCCAGGCCTTCCTGTCCTCCACTATCTTCCTGAGTTCGCTCATTGTCATGTTCGTTGCATCGGTGATGCTGTCTAACCATCTCATCCTTGGCCTTCCCCCTTCTCCTTTTGCCTTCAATCTTTCCCAGCATCAGAGTCTTCTCCAGAGAGTCCTCTCTTCGCATTAGGTGGCCAAAATATTTGAGTTTCAGCCTTAGTACCTGTCCTTCCAGGGAACAGTCAGGCTTGATTTCATTTAGAATTGACTGATTTGATCTCCTAGCAGTCCAAGGGACTCTCAGGAGTCTTCTCCAGCACCACAGTTCAAAAGCATCTATTCTTCGGCGCTCAGCCTTCCTTATGGTCCAACTCTCGCAACCATACATTGCTACTGGGAACACCATCGCCCTGACTATACGAACTTTTGTTGGCATGGTGATATCTCTGCTTTTTATTATGCTGTCTAAGTTTGCCATAGCTTTCCTTCCAAGGAGTAAGCGTCTTTTAATTTCATGGCTGCTGTCTCCGTCTGCAGTGATCTTGGAACCCAGAAAAGTAAAATCTGTTACTGCTTCCATTTCTGCCCCTTCTATTTGCCAGGAATTGATGATTACACAGAGATTGGTCTGAGCTCTGCCAATAAACCATAATTCACCATCTGTCCAACCTAATTTAGGAAAAGGTATTTCAACTCTTTCATTTCAGAAAAAACTGAGGATGTTCATGGCAATGTATGCTCAATCCCAGTGACCCAGCTTAGACACAACCTATAACATGGGACCCAAATCAAGAGCCCCTCGGGGAAGAGCAGCCACGGTCCTACTTGTTCCGCCTGGTGATGATCAATCAGTCAGCCTGCTGCGTAGCTACCGTGTTGTTCTTCTTCTCCTTCGTTCCTTCAGGCCAGCTGGAAGAAAAAGAAGGGCAGAGAGTGACATGGCAACAGCATGCACTCAATTTTGGTACGGGAAAGGGGAGAAAATAGAATTGAGAGAACGCAAAGCAGAGATTGTGTCATGGCAGGGCAGAGGCAGCAGATAGATGGTTGACTGAGGGAGGCTCACTGAAGATTGCCTTGGCCAAAACAGTCCCTTCAAGTCTTTATTTATCTCGTGTAGGACCCTTTGCACTAGCTACTGTTCCAACTGTGCAGAACTGAGTCTCAAAACAAAAATGATGGCAGCAGTGCAGCCACAATTCACTTCTGGGTCTTGACCCAATTGCTGAAGGCCTCTGCTCTGATCTAGAAGTTCAGAAGCAAAAAATACCCAACTTTTCAAATAATATTGTGCTGCTTGAGTTCTTAAACATTAATTTCCTGCAAATGTTCAGATTTTCTTCTGAGTTTTTGAGGGTTAAGAGCTTTTGAAGGGGGGATCTATATATGCGCGCGTGACACACAGAGAGAATTTCTTCCCAAATTCCACTCAACACTTACAGTCAGCCAACTGCAGTAATGGATGGTTTGAGAAGCACGTCATCAACTCTGATTCCCCTTCATACCAAGGTGACTCTATCTGGTTGACTTTGGTATGGTGAAAATTACTTCTTATGTTCTCAAAGAAGAACTCTATATTTAGTGATTTGATAATCTTCACTGTGGCCTTACACCTATAATCCCCTCAGATGAGAGAGAGAGAGAGAGATCTGAACTGCAGCCATGCAGACTGAGGAATTAGCATGTGTTCCTCTTTCCTGACATAATTCTTCTATTTCTTTAGGGAAGTGAACAAAATACTTGAGGAAGCTGTAAGTGGCAGTTCCTCTCAGAAGCTTCACTCTATTGTCTAGAGGCTGCCTGACTTCCCGAAGGGGTTAAAGAAAGGTGTTGACTGTTCACAGATTTTAAATTTAGATGTGTTGTGTTTGGACTTGAAGAGGTAACTTTGTGATGCTTTTACATCACTACATCTACAGCTCTGGTTGTTAGCACAAGTTGTTATCCAGTGACCCAGATCCTTGGTTGTTCTTTCTGAAGAACCACAGCAATTGACATTTGTGACAGAGGTAGACCAGCTTGTGCTAGAATGATCTTCTGCATTCAGACAGAGGTTTAAATCAAACGTATCTACCCACTTCTTACTGATACTTCTGTCATTGTGCTATGTGACAAGGTGATGCAAAGACTATCTGCTGCCACCCCTCCCATTGCAAAGTGCACCCTAATAGGAGACTGTCCTGCTGATCAAAGTGCTGCAGTGCTTGAGGATAATGCAGTAGTTAGACACTTGAGCTCTTAGGGTGCTTCTGGACCGCATTTTCTCAGTGTTGCTATAGGATGTTGAATGGACAGGACCTTCCGAGCATGAGGGGCTTTGCACTGCATTGAGTGGTTTGGTGCACTTGTTGTTGTGCCATCTGTGCTGATCCTGCCCCTCCATTTGGTTAGAAGTGTTGAGCGCTGGAATTGGCATAGTCGTCCCCTTAAGATTTGCAGGAGTCGGTGTACTGATTCAGCATATTTCTCGTTAATAAAAGCCCTGTGACTGCTGGAGGAAGCAACTGTTTGAAAGTGCCCTTCACGGTGGCTCTGCCAGTATGCATCTGAATCTTAAGCCTTGATAAAATACATGCAAAATGTAAAGAGTTATGGGGCACAGGTTTAGTTCTTCCAGCCCTGGTTAAGATCTCAAGGAGCAGAATTGGGGGCAGGGGATAGAACTGTAGCTGAGTGAAGAGGTGGGTTTGAGACCTGCCACTTGTTAAGGTTAATTGTAGTAGTCTAGTGGGCCAGCGGGTGGCACAGCGGGTTAAACTGCTGAACCATAAGCTGTCAATCGAAAGGTCGGCAGTTCGATTCCCGCGATGGGGTGAGCGCTCGTTGCTTGGCCAGCTCCTGCCAACCTAGCAGTTCCAAAGCATGTCAATGCGAGTAGATAAATAGGTACCGCTTGCGGGAAGGTAAACAGCGCTCCGTGTTCCAGCTGCATGCTACGCGCTGCGGCAAGGAGAGTCATGCCGGCCACATGACCATGGAGGCGTCTTCGGACAACGCAGGCTCTTCGGCTTTGAAATGGGGATGAGCACCACACCCTAGAGTCGGACACGACTGGACTTAATTGTCAGGGGATACCTTTACCTTAGTGGACCATTGTCCTGGCTCAGTGTAAGGTGGCTTCTTAGATCCCCTGCAGAAATGTCTGATTTCTGGATTATCTGGCATCATTGGCATCAGCCAGGATGGTGTAGTGGTTTGGGAGTCGGACTTAGACCTGGAAGATCCAGGTTCAAATGCCCGCTCAGCCACGAAGCTTCCTAGGTGACCTTGGGCCAGTCACTATCTCTCAGCCCCACCTACCTCACAGGGTTGTTGTGAGGACAAAAAGAAGGGGAGGAAATATGTACACCACTCTGAGCTCCTTGGAGGAAGGGCAGTATAAAAATGTGAAATAATAAATAAATTGGGTGATATATTTTTCACCAGTGTTAAACATAACGATTCTCTGTTCTTTTGTTGCAGCTGAGCTGTGTATCATTTCATGATTATGGAGAGTGCCAGGAAATTGGGACGGGACACAGCATAATAGAGAACTAAAACCTGCAAGAGTGAATGTGTGTGCCTCCAACTTAATATGTAGCGTTTCAGCAGACCTGGAATCTTTCAGGATGGCATAATGCTGCAGAATTAATAGGGAGAAGCATAGAACCTTGCGGTGGACAGTGGTGCAGCTCTGTGCACACAAGTCGGGTTCTACCATTGACTCCTGTGGCAAGGCAAGTGCTCCGCGCACGTGCAAAATTCTGTTGCCACCGTTAGCAATGGGAGCTCTATGCAAATGTGAGGCTCTGGATGACAATCATTTTCTGTGGCTCCTGCAATGATGGTGGGAGGCACCAAAGGTTGCCAGCAACCATATCCTGTTAAGTATACAGAATTGTAAGAAGGGAGGTGTTTCTTATCCTGTGATAATGTCATTTCAGGTAAATCCTTCTTTCCTCTACTTGCTCTGACCTTTTGCCTATTGGCTGTCAAGGGCACAGTGTTGGTGGGGTGCAGCCTAGTTGCCATGGGGCAGCCATGATCACTTTAGTTTTTCTTCCTAACAACCCTCACATTTTTACCCATTACAAGGTACAACTTTTTTTTCTAGAAACTTGCCTGCATAAAATGACCCAATCCTCTTCCTTGATGTCTCTGCTGCCCATTAGATTCTAATATGACCAGGACAACACTGCCTGGTTAGATTGTTGCATTGCATTTTGACAGAGTCATCATGACAAGATAATGAAAGCAGTGAAATGCTGTCTGTGCTTTCCTGGCAATGTCTAGCATCACTGTGGTGTTATTTCCAAGATGCTGATGACTATCAACCTTCACTTAGTTTTTGTCATTTTGTGGTGCAGATGCAGTTGCTCTTCTGGATTCCCCCCCCCCCCCCACGTTTGCATTTCATTTTTCTGTATACGAGTACCTGTACTTGTTGCTTACGTGCAATTGGGAAATACACGGAATTTAGATTTCCCTGTAGTATTTTTGGGAGCACAGTGAAGGAACAATGTAGATACTCACTGGATGGTAGTGGAGCAGAGTTTCTGCATTCTCACGATGACTTCCAGGGGAGGCTTTCCCTCCCAACCAAGGCTTTGCCTCATTAAAAGTTGGCCCGTGGTAATTGTTTAAGATTCAGCACTGCACTTCTGGATATCCAACACCTTCTACATTTCTCAAAAGTGTCTGCCTTTGGTCAGTTTAAGCCAGTTGGTCGTCTCCAGACTTTTGATTGCATTGCATTCATACCCGATAGCATCGCATCACGTTCAAGCATGTTCAATGACTGGGCATTCCCCAGGGTTTGTCTTTTCTGTGATCTGTAAGTGAAAGTGATTGCATCTCTCTGAGAAAACTGAAGCCTGGCTGTTGCTTTGCCTGGAGGCAGGTTAAGCCAGCTGGGTCATCATCAGCCTGATTTCCTTTGTGTGTCTGTCTCTCTCTCCCATTTTTTGCTAGGAAGAAGCTGACACTGCTGAAAGAGATGCTTGCTGGCTGTGGGGCAGGGACCTGCCAGGTGATTGTCACCACTCCCATGGAGATGCTCAAAATCCAGCTGCAGGATGCAGGCCGAATTGGTACTTCACCTGTCTCTCTTCTGTCTTCTTAGCGTTGGAACAGCAACAAGAAATGTCTCTGGTGATGCCCTCAATAAAGGAAAAGTGAAGCAGTGGTAGGAGGGAAATAAGAATGAAGGAGACTGGACCGTTTCAGAGGGTCTCGAAGCAGAGGCAGCGATTTCCCTCTGTGTTTCCCTGATCAGTTGTATCGGCAGATAAGATCTCCACTTTGTTATGTGCGGGAGTTTTTCTTCACCTTCTCTTCTCTTGATGGAGAAGGGTCTCACTTGCAAAATCTATCCTAATGAAACGGCATCTCTAGGTGTCTGTGTAGGGGAGAGGAAGGAGGTAAAAGAATAGCTGAGATCAGCTTATGATTATTGAAACTGGATCACTAATGCGAGAGGGAGGAGGATCCGTTGCCCCTGACGCTGTTCTGGGACACTCTTCTTTCTCTTCCCCTCCTCTCTCCACCCTGCCCCATCACTATGACTGGCAGCGTGCCAGAGCCCTGAGCATCACAAATAACCTTTTTGTCCCAGGCAACTTTTTCCTACCCTTGTTACATAGTCTCCTGTTTTTCTGACTGCAGGGGCATATAATTGCTTTGCACAGCAAAATTGGGTGGGAAAGGACTATTGCTGAGTCTGCTGAGCAATGCTGTTCATTTCCTGAAGCCCCAGTATGGATATCTTCTCAGGCAGGACTATTGTAAATAAGTGCTAGCTCATCACTGAGATGACAATATCTCCTTGGGCTTTTGTTTGCAAAACTGTGGTCACCTCCCCTCCCCTTTCCTGTTTCCAATTGTAATTCAAATCATCTGTTGCAAATGAGTTAAGTTAGAAAGCTGCATAAAGGTTCTCACTGCAGCACAAAACTGGGATTTAGTGTCAGTTGCAGTAGAGACTATGTGCACTATGTATATTGTCAAATGTGTCAGCCCAGAGGATTGACAGGGGCTCCATCTTCTGATAAAACAGGAGAAGTGCACCAGGATTGGTTTTGGGGAGAGAAGAAAACAGACTGTTTAGATCTCAGGGATGTTTAGAGGGTGCAGTGTCGCTTTAAAAAACCCCTTTGTTTAAATGTGTTGTTTAACAAGTTGTTGATACAAAGACATTTTAGGGTACTTTAGCCTAGTGTCTTTGTCTTCAGCTGTGGGCTTGTGTGAGGCAATGTGAGTCCCACTGGTGGTGGTGTTGCCCCCGTTTTGTTGTTTATTTCTTTGCCACTAATTTTCAGAAAAACACCTGGGGTACAAATGGAAGAAAGTCATGTGTATGATGGGTGGGGAGAAAATAACCCCAAAATGACTGCTGCTGGCATGTGTGTGTACATTAGCAGCTGATGCCAGCGGCCTGATGAGGCTGCATGAGAAGGGCGAAGAGCTGGCCTTAAGCACTGCTCCGTTCCTTGTTTTTGTCACCATCCTATGTTCTTACCGTAGATGTCAGAAATGAGAATTGTTACTGTTTAATGTCCTTGCCCATATGTGTTGTGTTGCATTCATGCCATAGCATCAGTGTAGTGTGGATGATTTAAGTGATGACGCTCCCATGATTTCTTTATAGCGGCTCAAAAGAAACTAATGGCCGCACAGGCTCAGTTAAGCCCTTCCACCAGCGCTGGGGCAGCGGAATCTGTCGTGGAGACACGGACAACAGCAATGCAGATCACAAGGGAGTTGCTTCGGAACAAAGGCATTGCAGGACTTTATAAGGGACTTGGGGCTACGTTACTAAGGTAGGGCTCTTTTGAGGGGGTAGTTTGAAAATCCAAATGGAGCACCTGTAGTCTGGGTTATATTGTGTGTGTGTGTGTGTGTGTGTCAGTCAGTCAGTCAGTCAGTCAGGGGCCAGATATACAGAGGCTCCTGCCTTGAGCAAGTAGTTGGACTTGAGAAATTTCTGTCCCTTTCCATAGTCGTTATTCTTAATAATAAATTAGTGTTACTGTCAGGCTTGAAAGTGCAGACTAACAGAAGACTAAAGCACAGATCTCTGCCACAAGGAGTTAGTACAGGTTGAGTATCCCTTATCGGGTTGTGAAGGGAAGTTGATCCATTCCCGGGACTGCTCGGGACGGGAAGAAGTTGTCTGGATTTCGGATTTGTCTGGATTTCAGAATATTTGCATAAATATAATGAGATATCTTGGGGACCCAAGACTAAACACAAAATTCGTTTGTCTCATATTCACCTTATACGAATAGCCTGGAGGTAATTTTGTTCAATATTTTTAATAATTTTGTGCCCCAGTATGCCTTGCACTGTGCCAGCCAGGTGCTGGAAAAAAAGTTATTTTTTAAGTCATAGCCCCCAAAATGTCTGGATTTTGGAATAGTCTGGATTTTGTATGTCCGGATAATAAGAGGTAATCAACCTGTATCCACACCTGAAGTGGGGGAGAGGACAGGCAGGAAAATGAGAGACAAGAATAGGAGCCGTTACATGTATGTAGACTGGCGATTGAGGCTGCAGTCCTATGCACACTTTCCTGGAGGTAAGCCTCATTTAACGCAATGGAGCTTACTTCTGAGTAGACATGCACAGGATTGTGCTATGAGGCTAAGGGATTAAACCAAAGGCTAATGATGCCCTGAACTAAAATTTCATGGTACCCAAGGATATGATTTTGAAGGGAAATAGAATGAGGATCCTTGATTACTTCAGTACCCGTGAAAAGATTCTTTGTGCACATGCACACAGTCACTTGTCCCTTACACGTGACAAGAAGCAGCATAGCCAGTGTCTGCTATTTAAAAGTTTAAAGCAAACTTTTTCCTTGGTCCTCACAATCTTGCTTCTCCTTATGCAGGGATGTCCCATTTTCCATTGTTTATTTCCCATTGTTTGCAAACCTAAACCAACTGGGACAGAAGAACCCTGATGTCAAGGCTCCCTTCTATGTGTCTTTCCTCTCAGGATGCCTGGCAGGCAGCACAGCAGCAGTAGCAGTTAATCCTTGTGATGGTATGTGCCTCAGTTAAGTACTGCATGTGAAGTGTGGGGAGCTTCATCAGATCTACTGGCAAAAGGAACAAGTGGGAAGAACTCATCCTGCTGTTTTTACTTTGGACTTATGAAACGTGGTGTCATGAGGACATCTTATGCAGTGAATTGCAGCAGTGTGGGGAATGGGGAACTAAAGAAGTGAGGGTTCTCTTTGAAAGGCCAAGGGATGAAGCACCAAAGTGCTCACCACCAGCGGTGTCACGAGCCGGCGCGTCACCCCGGGTGAGGGGTCGGCCGGCTCAGCATGTCACCCCCACACACCCCGTGCCGTGTCACCCCCCTAGTACCCCACGTGCCAGGAGAGGGTGACGCGCTGGCAGGCCAAGCTGCATCTTCTTCGGCGCCTCAGACACGTCTAAGTAGGCCGGGCAAGCCTGAAAGTGGCGCATGCGCACAACGCCGCTTGAAACCTTGCACTCAGAAGGGCCGAACGAAGACGCGTTCAGCCCTTCTGAGGGCAAGGCTTCAAGCGGCGTTGTGCGCATGCCATTTGAAGCCTTGCATGGCCTACTTAGAAGCGGACAAGCCGCCAAGGAAGACGTGGCTCGGCTTGCTGGCACGTTACCCTCTCCCAGGGGTGACGCGGCGGGAGTCCCAGTGCGTCACCCCCGGTGTCCTGCCTCCTCGCCAAACGGTAGTGACGCCACTGCTCACCACATTGTTCTGGTTAGTGTGGGGTTGTTGTTATTGTTGTTCAGTAGTTAAGTCATGTCCGACCCTTCATGATCCCATGAACCACATCCCGCCAGGCCTTCCTGTCCTCCACTATCTTCCTGAGTTCGCTCATTTTCATGTTCGTTGCATCGGTGATGCTGTCTAACCATCTCATCCTTTGCCTTCCCCTTCGCCTTTTGCCTTCAATCTTTCCCAGCATCAGAGTCTTCTCCAGAGAGTCCTCTCTTTGCATTAGGTGGCCAAAATATTTGAGCTTCAGCCTCAGTACCTGTCCTTCCAGGGAACAGTCAGGGTTGATTTCATTTAGGATTGACTGATTTGATCTCCTAGCAGTCCAAGGGACTCTCAGGAGTCTTCTCCAGCACCACAGTTCGAAAGCATCTATTCTTCGGCGCTCAGCCTTCCTTATGGTCCAACTCTCGCAACCATACATTGCTACTGGGAACACCATCGCCCTGACTATGCGAACTTTTGTTGGCATGGTGATATCTCTGCTTTTTATTATGCTGTTTAAGTTTGCCATAGCTTTCCTTCCAAGGAGTAAGCGTCTTTTAATTTCATGCCTGCTGTCTCCGTCTGCAGTGATCTTGGAGCCCAAAAAAGTAAAATCTGTTACTGCTTCTATTTCTGCCCCTTTTATTTGCCAGGAATTGATGGGACCAGATGCCATGATCTTAGTTTTATTAATGTTGAGTTTCAAGCCAACTTTTGCACTGACATCAACTGCCATTTGGCTCACGAGCCATTCGACCTGGTCATTATAACTTTGATGTAACTTTACCTAAGATTTGGTACATGAATTTGTTTACTTTTCTCTTCTCTCTGTATCCTGTTTTCCTTTTGGATCATGTTTATTAGATTGTAAACTGGCAGGGACTTTAAATTTTGTATTGCACCTAGAAGATGCATTATGTGCTATGAAAATAAGTCATCATAGAAACAAATGAAGAGTGAAGAAGAGGCACATCCAAATGATCAGGCTAATCTGTTCATGGGGGGGGGGGGAGGTTGTCAATGGAGGTCATAAAATTCTTTCCTGCTCAACAGTGATATGATCCTAATATGTGGGAGGGCAAAACAGCAAACAAGCTCTACAGAAATTAATCACATACAATCACCATTCTGATCTATATCAGACTCTGCTGTCTTCTTTCCTCAGTAATCAAGACAAGACTACAGTCCTTGCAGAGGGGAGTCAATGAGGACACCTACTCAGGAATAATAGACTGTGCCAGGTAAATAATCTCTTTAGTGATCACCAACAGGTGAAACTTGGCATCTATCCCAAGCACGAGTGTCATGAGAGATTGACCAGGTTGGGCACTGGCTGAGCGCCCACTAGCGCCCCTTAGGACCTACCCAAGTGATTCCTGAAGCCTCCACAGTATCCGCGTGTATGTAGAGGAGCAGCAGAGCAACATGCTCAACTGTGAACACCTTGCTATGTTGCTGCTGTTTTCTGCCTTTTACATCTACAAATGGGCTTTCTCAGAGGTTCCTTTGGTGATGCAGGAATTAAAATGTAATAAAGCCACTAACTAGGCCCATTTTGTAGGTTCTAACTTTGAAGTGATCCTCTACCTCAATGGTCCTCAAAGTCTTTGCCACCGCAACTCAGCTTCTGCAGCTGCTCCCCCATTGCGACCCACCGGGGCAGCCTCCCCAGGCCTCAGAAAGGCCTCCGGACATGACCGGAAGTCTGCAAAATCGGAAGTGACCCGGGAGTTACTTCTGGAGGCCCGCGGAAGCCTCCAGAGGCTGTCCTGGGCCCAATGCGATGGGGGAGCAGCTACAGAAGGTGATCCGCAACCTGGAAATGGCCTTTGGTTGCTTCTGTTTGGCTCCAATTTGGAGCCAAACGGAGGCAAGGGTGGGTAGGTGGGCCAAACTGGTGACCCACCTCAGCATCAGGCCATGACCCACAGTTTGAGAAGCCCTGCTCTACCTCATCCCTGATTTTTACATTGTTCTCAGAACCCACTGTTAGTAAGTGTGAAAATCCACCCAGTCGGGTACAGTCTAGGGCAGTGGTTCTCTAACTCCTGGGAAGGCCCTACGCTGCTCTAAGTGGCAGCGGGGCCATCCCAGGGGTTGTGACGACGCATCCGGGATCGCGCCGCCGCCACCACCATGGCCGAAATCGTCCTTTTTACCTGCATTGGTGGGCAGTGGATGTCCGGTGGGGTGTATGGGGAGCCTGGGGACTCCTCCGCAGGCCTCCCCAAGCATCAGAGCAGCGCTCCGACGCGATCGCAACCCACTTCCGGTTTTGTCATAAAACGGGAAGTGGGTTGCGATTGCGTTGCACGGCCGCTCCAACACTTGGGGAGGCCTGTGGAGGGGTCTGCAGGCTCCCCACACATCCCGGAGGACCTCCACTGCCACCAATGCAGGTAAAAAGAATGATTTCGGCGGTGGCGGGGCGATCCCGGGCTTGCCGTCGTCACCACGGGGTGCCATGCCCCTTAAGGGTATAGCAACCCCTTGTTCCCGGCTGGGGTGTCGCGATGCCCCAGTTCGGGAATCACTGGTCTAGGGTGATCCTCACCTGACCCAAAGCCCCCTGAACAGCCAACATGTTCACCCCTCAAAAAAAAGCATGCTGAAGGCTGTGATCGAGCCCCCTGCCCTCTTCTTGTAGCTCCTTCCTTGCGTGGTCCCTTCAGACAAATCAGGAAGTGTAGAATGTGCAGCATGTCCCACACTTCCTGTTTTGTTTGAAGGGACCACATGAGGACTGAGTGAGGTGAGTGGGTAGGGAAGCGGACTTCCACCTTCCATGTGGTTTATTGGGAGGGTGCTTGACGGCAGCGGCAATCCGCTTTTCTGCCCCCTTACCTTGCTCCTTCCTTGCACGGTCCCTTTAAACAAAACAGGAAGTATGGAATGCAGTCCGCAGGGACTGCACAAAGAAGGAGCAATGTGAGCTGGATATCTCTGCCTCCCGATCTGCTTCCTGGTTGCCTTTAGCATCTCTGTTCATCATGACATGCTGGAGGGAGGTGGCAGTGGGAGAATCAGCATGAAAGGCACCCCAAGTGTGTTTGCTGCTCCTCGCAACCCGCCACTCAGTGCAATCCGCATTGGTTATGTCATGGATGAGCCAGCCAGCACCCAGTGTTGGTTCCAAACAGATATGGAAGAATCATGGGTTTGCTTTCCTCAGACGTTTAATGTAGGGATCAAAGCTGCAGCCAAGAACTCTGATTCTATCTTGTTTTATATATTGTCCAGCAAAGTAGCCATTGAGATTAGCTCTACTGAAACATTACAGTTAAGTAGATATCAATAGTTAAGTCTTTCTTTTTCTGTTATTATTATTATTATTATTATTATTATTATTATTATTATTATTATTATTATTATTATTATTATTTTGCAGCTTCTGTACCCTCCCTTTAGAGCAGGGGTGGTCCACCTTTCAACATGAATGCTCCTGGCCCTTTAATGGTTGTATATAGGTGAGGGCATTTCAGCAGGTGCAGCTGCTTTAGCAGCACCATCAGCACTTGGCAGCTTAAGAACACAGAGGCCCTAAAGGTGGAAGGTTGGCCACCTCTGCTTTAGAGTATTGTGAATTCGTTTGCTTGTAGATGAAAGTCTGTCAGATACTGTATAACTGTATGCCCTAAAGCAGAGGTGGGCAGTCTTAGGTTCCGAGGAACTAGTTTTTGTTGTTGTTAAAAGAGCCTTGGGAGCTACCAGTCACAAAATGTCAGCTTGGGGAGGTGGAGCAAGTCACAAAATGGTGGCTTGTACCAAAATTTGCATCAACTTGATAGAGATTCTGATGTTAAACCCTGAAAGTGATACACAGAACTATATAGAGACCTAGTTACATCAATAACATGTATTATTGTTTTAAATGCAAACACTTTAAACATCATAGTCCCAGTGTCCATCAATCCTCCCTGTACACACTTACCTGGGTGTAAGCAGCCCCATTGAATATAGTGAGACCTATACTTCTGAGTAAACATGCATAGTGTTGTGCTGATATTCACTATGCCACACAGTAGCAAAAATCAGGAAATTGAAGTATAGAAGAGAAAAATGCTTAGAAAATAGCAAGAGGGGAGATTGGCTGGCTTTACTGGTCAGGGGAACTTTATTGTTATTTTGTAAATATGTTTGAATGTGAACCTGAGAAAGGCTGTTCAAATCCCAGCCCAGCCACAGAGGTGCTTAATGGCTCTGGAAGGATCAGCTTCAATGTTTGCTTCTTTCTCTCTCAACTCCCTCGTGGCTCCTCAGCTCACCTTGCAATCAGAGGCTGTTTGTGTGTGTGCACACATACGCACACAGGCACCCCTGAAGCTCACAAGTGCTGCACAAGGAGGAATTGTGAGCACAGTAGCTGTGTCTGCTATGGAAGAAGTGTGTGCGCATGCAGACACAGTCTCCAGTGATGAGTAAAAACATGGTGAGATGCTGAGCGGGATAGAAATGGGCTGCTGAGCTTCCAAACAGTAAGGTGAGCCCTCTCAGAGAAGTGCTGTGCTAAGGCACAGCAGGGGAGTTGGCTCAGGAGCCAGGAAAGACACATGGAAAGTCTCCAAATTGGGAGGGGCACCAGGCAGGCAGAAGGTCGAGAACAACTTTAGACCATAGTGGGAGCTACACGTTGCTTGTGAGTGATGTACCACCCACCCGTGCCCTAAAGCATAATGGGAGTAGCATGGTGGAGGTAATGGAAATTCCAGTTGGCTAAGTTAGGTGAAGGGGGAGTTGTGATGTAGGGGAACACACATAGTTTCATCTGTTCTTTTTGTGTTCTTCTTTAGGAAAATCTGGCGGAATGAAGGTCCCATGGCCTTCTTGAAGGGGGCGTATTGCAGAGCTCTGGTCATCGCTCCATTGTTTGGTATTGCACAAGTGGTCTATTTCATCGGCATTGCTGAATTCATCCTAGACATGGTCCCAAGGCGCCAGGATTAACCCCTCACATTTCTTCCCATCCAATTGGAATTCATCATAGTATTCTTTGTCATCATGGTGTCAGAGCAACAGCACAAAGGGTTAAAGCAGTAACAGAGGGAATGAATGTTGTCTCCAAACAAAGTTGTTTTTCCTCCAGTCAACATGGGCCCCACCATTACCTTAGGGAGGAAACCTAATTATGCATATCCTTTTTAATTAGCAGTCTCAAAGACACTGGTTAGCACAGACTGGCCTTGCAGGCCTGGTGCTTCTCTTGGCAAGGGGAAAGTGAGCCACCCATGTCTTCTGAATTACCAACAAATCCAGAAGGAGCAAAAGAACTTGACATTTATCCCCATGTGGATATTGGGCCTTTGGGGAAGACAAGTATAGTACCCCTAAAAAGGGAGACCAGTTTGTCAATTGAAAAGGCAGACAATTGCTGAAATCAGAATTTTTGTTTTTAGATAGTTCTTCTAATGATCCCTTCCCCACAAAAATGAGCTGGACTTAAATGAACTCTTCAGTTATCAAAGGAGGGGGAAAAGGGAAAGTTGCATCTTATATTCAGATTTTATCAAAGGGACTACCTTTCTAAATGGGTGTGCATGGGCAAGATGTACTCCCTGTATTTATGCGCTCAGCCTCTGTAAGGAACATGTCTGTGGGAACACAGTGCTGTCCCCAAGGTATGCCATGGGCTAGCTGTGAGCCACTAGGGTGGGGGAGAACTGGGTAATTTTGGGATCAATTTTTTATATTTATTCTGGATAAAAACCTGACCCAGTAATACATTCCTTTCAATCAGCCTGGCTGATGTGGTAATGCTGCTGTCACACCCAGTGTTTCTGTGTCTTTTGAGCTGTGCCTGAGATGTGTATTCCTCTCCTGTTTCTCTCTGGGAGCACAGATAATGCCAAAGGGTAACTTAGGAAGAGTCTGCGTGTTGTGGCTGTAAATAATGCAAAATGCCAGATGGTACAGAGAGACTTAGCTTAGCTGAAATCAATGGAGGTGGGTCCTCTTGCATATTTCTTGAGGTTCAGGTGCACCAAAGTCAAAGGAGCTGTGCTATTCCATACCAGCTGGATTACCAGTTCTTTACTCCGGTCCAGTAAATTGGTGTTTGTGGTTGCCTGCTCGTTTCCTTATTCAGGCTAAAATTGGCAGCTGAGGATGTTTTGTATATCTATGATGACTTCAACAGAGACCTCTCTCTATACTATATATACATACAATTAGTTCCACAGGGACAGATTCGCTCTCACTCTCTCAGTGGCGAGGTCTGGTTTTCCTTTGGTCTTCCCACTGTTGCATAGGAGCAGTAGGTATCAAAATACTCAGAACCAATGTTAATGTTGGCCATTTCTTCTTTGTTTCACTGCTTTCAGCCTAACTGATTCAGTTAATTCCACTTCTTGCTTCTCAGGTGCTAACATTGTCCAGCACTGCAGGACAACTAAAAAGAAAAGAAAGAGATTTCACTTGACGTTTTGCAAAAACCCTTTTGTTCTGGTACAAAAAAAAAAATCTAAATTGTAAGGCCAGATTATGTTTTTAGAGGCTTTTTACATGCAACTTGAACTTATTTTTTTGTTCTGCTTCTGTAGATTGATTTAGATTAAATTTCTCCTATCCCATTCCACCGAAAAGAATTTTGTGCACAGGTGGCTTCCGTAGTCACTGTGGTGTTTAAATTATGAATAACATTCACGTCACTCTTGGGCTCTTTGAACAACAGTGGGGGAAAAGTATTTTTAATGTGGCTTCTTTTCCATAGTTATTTAAATAAGACCTGAAGGATGTGGGGCATAAGAGGTTATTCCCGACTTGCCTTGCAAATCAAATGTTAAAATCTGTCTGTTCTGGAATGCTGATTGTAGGGCTGTTCAGCTGCTGGCTCGCAAAAGAACTGAGAAAAATTGCTAGGACTGGATTATTATAGGAACGACATTTAATCATTTAATTTGCTTCATTTCACGCCTCTTTTTTCATCACTGTAAGTCCTTGTTCACTTTCTCATTTAATCAGTGTTCAAAACTTGTTTTTCAATGTCTGTCTCACTCAAATGACTAAATGTCACTTTGAAAGAAGAAGGCCTTAATTTAAGGACTCATCGCCACTGCTTTCAAATACGACACGTTGAAGCGCAGCATAAAATCAGAGATTCTCCTTCAAAAATATCTGTAATTATGTGTTCAGTACTTCTGACACAGAAATCAAACAACTTTTTGGGTGTTCTAAGAAGCACAAACTTGAGGGTTAGGCCATGCACTTTATAAGCAGGGAGTAGCTGAAAACTTATTTTTAAGCATCCCATTGCAAGAAATCTTGTTTTAAAAAGATGTTTGTCAAGTGAAGAAAAAATGAAATGGGGCACAAAATGTAATCTGTAATGGTGTGTGTAAGATTTATGGTTTTGAAGGTTTATTTTTAACAGGCAAATCTGTATGAAATGAATGAAAGGAGGGGTTCATGTAGAAATACTGGTCAAAAGAAAATCATATGTGCCTAAAAATGTTGCAGTTGGCATTAAGATACTTGCCAGGCAAAATTTCTAGCTGAGATGTGGGTCAACATGCTGCCAGCAAAGGCAAAAGGCTCTGACAGAAAGGAAAATACAGTATTCCAAACCCCCAATTTTAGTAAAATATAGTAGTGTTGTTTTTCTAGCATCCATGCTATCTGCTGCTTTAAATGTGTAATGTTGACAAATTCTTATTGCCTCAATTCTAGGACATGTCTACACTGCAGACGTAAACCAGTTTCAAATGAGCTTAACTAAATGTTATACTTTCTAAAAAGATTAGAGATTCTATGGCTTCCACCAAGAAACCTTGGAAATTAAAATTATCTGTGGGCATAAAGGAAGCTGTATTGGAAATCCCTGTTCTTTGACAGAACTACAGTTCACACTATTCCTATTGAGGAATCCATAAATAGTTTTCATGTGCAGTGTTGACATGGTCTAAAGTTGGGGCTTCCTATGCTTTCACCAAAGGCTTATTGTCCAACCTACCAACAATATCTTTGAAAAAAAATTAATTCATTTCAAGCATATCTGTGAGTGGTAGTGACCAGCAAATCTCCCAGGTATTATTTCCTGTAGACCAGAGCTTTCAAACAAAAGATCCAAGGTCCTTTGTGATCTCCATTATATCTCACAGCATCCATACTACATTGCACTGAACCATTTTCAGGAATATCCTTGGTGACTGTGATGAATGACATTGGCTGGAGTCCCCAGCCAGAGTTGCACATGTCCACAGCAGACCTCCTCCTTTGATTTACTTTTGCTTTTTTCTTTCCTGTTGCCCCTCTTTGTCTCTGTACATTCCAGGGCTGTGTTTTGAGTGTCTGCAGTCTTGCATGCACAGAGCAGTGCAGGAATTATTTGCAAGTAAGTATTCCCAGTCTGTTGTGTTTTTGCAAACAGATATGCTGATGATAGGCTTTCAAAACTGCCACTTGACACAGTAGGCTGGGACACTTTCATGCAAACAGAGCTGTTTGCTCTGGGAAGAGGAACTGGTTTAATTGAACCAAGATGAAATTAACATTTTGGTAGAAAAACTATGGATGTGGCCTCAGGATATTTGGGTGGAGAATTTTGGAGAAGTATGCCACATATCTAGCTATTTGCTCTGGGCACCTCTGTTAAGTACAAGAACACATCCCTTCATTCAAAGTTATTTGAAATACTGTAACTACTAATGCCTAGCTGTATACTCACAACCTTGAATATGGATTAGTCCTCATTCTAATCTTAATCATGTACTGAAATAATAAAATGCATCTTTTTGGCTCTTTAACCACACTTTTGTACTCATAGGGTAGAGTCTGTAACATGTGTTATGGAAGTATCTTAACTGTTCCATACTAAGCAAAAGAAGCAAGTCAGTTTTGGTTACTGTAACTCATTCACTAAATAGGGATTAGCTGTACCAGTTTGTGCCAGCATGAAAAAGTCATAAGTTTTTAGTTCTTCAGGGTTCAACAAGCTCTAGAGACCAAATGGTACAGACTGCATTGAACAAAACTGCTTTTTAAGAAAAACAGGTACTGAATGCAGCTTGGAGATCTGACGATTATTAACACCTTTCCAAATCCTCATTTAAATGAGCCACTGAAAATGAATGTACAGTATATGACAAGTTTATGACAGGACAGTGTCATCTTGTGGTGACAGCGTCATCTTGCATCATCTTGTGGTTCCATGTTGTTCTGTTGTAGTGACTTTTTTTCATGGATGTGGCCCCTAGTCTGTCAAAGTTCTGTTTAACTGTTATTTAAAGAGAGCTCATTTTCAACCATTCTTCAGAATATAGTTAAATAGAAATCTGGTCACATGAGAAACAACAGGGGAAATGTTACTGTGGCGAATGACATTCTTGTGTCATAAATTATTGTATAAATTCAACTAAATCTACAATCCTTACTCAGGCAAGCTTCAGCATAACTTTTTTGCCCCAAGCAGGAGAGATGTGTAAAGTCCAGTCTATGAAGTTTAAAAAAAACCAGAGAAGAGTTACGGTAGTTCTACCTCGTGTATGTGAATACATTTTTATTTTCTTTGTCTTAATTTATCATTAAAGTCAAAATTTAAATATAATATTAAACAGACAACCTAATAAAATGCATTCAAAAACCCATTTGTGCCTGGCTTGCCTCTTATCAATCATATGAATATATTGTCCTCTGAATTTGTGGCAACCAGATACTGTAAAAATAAATTTTTATTTTACACAATTCATCCTAATTTAATAATAATTACAAAATGGTTAATATTGGCAAACAGGTCCTGAGGAAAGAGCAAATATTTAACATAACTTTTCCTATTAGAAACTATGATCGTGTGTGTGTGTGTGTGTGTGTGTGTGTGTGTGTGTGTGTGTGTGTGTGTGTGTGTGTGTGTGTGTTTAAAACCATGGAATTTTTAATGGGTAATGATTAAACAGAAATATTTTTCTCTCAATGGACAGTTTTTGTACTTTGGAATATTCCCATACATGTTTTGCTTCTAAAAGGAAGTTTTAATAAAGCCTACTATAGCTACCATTTTAAAAAGTTATCTTCACTCGGTTACATTTACTTAAGACCTAGCTCAGTTTAACAGTGAACTTCCTTGCACAGACTTTCAAGAGAAAGCCCAACCCCTTCTTTTGATAATGTTTAGATCTGTGCATATTATATTTAGGTAGTGTTCCCATTCGTCTCTTCTAGATGGGCTCTCTTGCTCTTCAAAATGTATAAATCCAAACCCCTCCCCCCAAACCCCCCCCCCCCAACCCTGGTTTTTGCTTTTTCTTACAACCCAAGCCTTCTTTTTGATGTAACTCTTTGAATTTATGGAAGCAGACAGTGAATTGTCTCTGGCATTTATATCTGCTGCAGAAATAGTAAGTTTGAGCTGGTTTGTAACACATGTGCTTCATGTTACATGCTTTCAGAAGTCAGATTTGACCATGGAGGTCAGATTTTAGACTTGATGGCCTTGAATACTTATCCTCTTAAGGAGTTTTCTGACTAGTTGACATGTGGTGAAGTAGATCTTTTTTAGATGCAGATGTGGTGATTTTAAGTTATTTGGAAAGGAGCCGTATACATCAATACTAAATCTAATTTGCATGGGCTCATGATGCTGCAGAGTACAGTCAGCCAACATCTTACTCGAGGATTACGTTCTGAAATCAGCATGTAAAGCTGAAATTGCATACAGTATAGTCAAAACTCCCTTAAATCCAACAGATACATAACATACTGTCTCTTTAAGAACTAAAATCACCCTACAAGAAGGAACTGAGACAACCGAGGGTACAGCAGCTTCATTCTCTCATTTCAGGCTCGCTCCGGGGCATAAACAGAGTAAGTCAAATGGCAGATGGAATTGCCTGCACTATATAAACTATTGTTTTTCTGGGTGGGGGGGGGAGGGTTTGAACACGTGTACTTGAATTTGCATAAGTCAATCACATGTGAGATGCAAGCCAGCTGTATTATGAATCTAGGGGATAGAAAGTGGCCACCAAGCACTTGTGATGGTGAGTTTAAGAGCCCACAGATTTAGAGGACTTTTGCTGTGAAGAAGTGCTTGTGATTGTTCTGGGTGTTGGTTCATACAGTCTTGTGTCAGTAAGTTCATAGCATTTGTTGTTTTGCTCTTTCCATACTTGCTTCTTTCTTGGCACTAGGGCTAGTGGAGGCATTCAATGGTATTGAAGAAACCATTGGTGGAAACCTTTAATCCTAGCTTTGTTCTCTCGGCATAACTCTTGAGTGAGGTTCTTTGACCTCAGTAGGCAATATATGTTATCTAGCTCAGCCTTCAAGAGATTTCTCCACCATCATAATTGAGGGAAAACTTCCAGTTAATACTTCACTTAGATAAGCTTTCATAGAACTGGTGTGTTGTTCCAGTAGTAAACCAAAACTTGGCTAACCTGGGTATAGAACTGGTTTTTAGATTAAGTATCTATGCTATCATTCTGATCTTTTTAGTTTATAGAAGAAAAGCATCAAGGAATGTCAAGAAATGGGTTGTTTTTGGCTAGTTCACTAGTCTAATGTCAGCTTGTGTATTTTGCTCCCATTATAAAAATACTGTACAACTTTTGACACTGCTTCTCAACTCACCCTTTCTGTCCGTCCGTCCCCCTCCATGCCAACATAAGAACATAAGAACATAAGAAGAGCCCTGCTGGATCAGGCCAAAAGCCCATCTAGTCCAGCTTCCTGTGTCACACAGTGGCCCCACCAGATGCCTCAGGGAGCACACGAGACAACAAGATACCTGTGTCCAGTCGCCACTCCCTTGCACCTGGCACAGAGAAAACCCACTTCTAAAACCAGGAGGTTGCTTATGGCTTGTAACCTGTGATGGTCTTTTCCTCCATGAATTTGTCCAAACCCCTTTTAAAGGCATCTAGGCCAGGTGCCATCACCACATCCTGTGGCAAGGAGTTCCACAGATGAATCACACGCTGGGTAAAGAAATATTTTCTTTTGTCTGTTCTAACTCTCCCTCCACTCAATTTTAGTGCGTGTCCCCTGGTTCTGGTGTTGTGCGAGAGGGAGAAGAATTTCCCTCTATCCACTCTCTCCATCCCATGCATAATTTTATAAGTCTCAATCATGTCCCCCCTCAGGCGCCTTTTTTCTAGGCTGAAAAGCCCCAGACGCTGTAGCCTTTCCTCGTAAGGGAGGTGCTCCAGCCCACTAATCATTCTGGTCGCTCTTTTCTGCACCTTTTCCAATTCAGCTATATCCTTTTTGAGGTATGGTGACCAGAACTGGACACAATACTCCAGATGTGGCCTTACCATCGATTTGTACAAAGGCATAATGATATTGGCCGTTTTATTCTCAATCCCCTTTTTAATGATCCCGAGCATGGAATTGGCCTTCTTCACAGCCGCCGCACACTGGGTCGACACTTTCATCGACCTGTCCACCAGGACCCCAAGATCTCTCTCTTGATCCGTCACAGACAACTCAGAACCCATTAGCGTATATGTGAAATTTTGGTTTCTTGCCCCAATGTGCATCACTTTGCACTTACTTACATTGAAGCGCATCTGCCATTTTGCTGCCCATTCTCCCAGTTTGGAGAGATCCTTCTGGAGCTCTTCACAATCCCTGCTGGTCTTTACCACCCGGAAAAGTTTAGTGTCATCCGCAAACTTGGCCACCTCACTGCCTATCCCCAAGTCCAGGTCATTTATGAATAAGTTGAAAAGCACCGGTCCCAAGACCGATCCTTGGGGCACACCGCTTTTCACCTCTCGCCATTGTGAAAATTGCCCATTGACTCCCACTCGCTGTTTCCTGGTCTTCAACCAGTTCCTAATCCACAAGAGGACCTGCCCTCTTATTCCCTGACTGTGGAGTTTTCTCAGGAGCCTTTCATGAGGGACCGTGTCAAACGCCTTCTGAAAATCCAGATATATAATATCCACGGGTTCGCTCGCATCCACATGCCTGTTGACCTTTTCAAAAAATTCTAACAGGTTTGTGAGGCAAGACTTCCCCTTGCAGAAGCCATGCTGACTCTCCCTCAGCAGAGCTTGTTCTTCTATGTATTTTAAGATTTTATCCTTAATGAGACTTTCCACCATCTTCCCTGGAACAGATGTTAGGCTGACCGGCCTGTAGTTCCCCGGGTCCCCCCTCCTTCCTTTTTTAAAGATTGGCATGACATTAGCTATCCTCCAATCCTCTGGCACAGTGGCCGTTTTAAGGGACAAGTTGCATATTTTGGTCAAGAGGTCAGCAACTTCATTCTTGAGTTCCTTCAGAACTCTTGGGTGGATGCCATCCGGGCCTGGTGATTTATTGATCTTTATTTTGTCAATTAAGTCTGAGACGTCTTCTCTTTTAACCTCTATTTGACTTAATTCTTTAGTCAGGGGAGACCGTTCCGGCAGCGGTATTTGCCCGAGGTCTTCTGCCGTGAAGACAGATGCAAAGAACTCATTTAATTTCTCTGCAGTCTCCAAGTCCCCTTTTATCACCCCTTTCTCTCCCTCACCATCCAGCGGACCCACCGTTTCCCTGGCAGGTTTCCTGCTTCTAACATATTTGAAGAAGCTTTTATTATTCCCTTTTATGTTGCCTGCCATACGTTCCTCAAAGTCTTTCTTGGCCTCCCGTATCATCTTTTTACATTTCTTTTGCCACAGTTTGTGCTCCTGTTTATTTTCCTCATTAGGGCAAGACTTCCATTTACGGAAGGAAGCTTCCTTGCCTTTTATAGCCTCCTTAACTGTGCTTGTTAGCCATGCCGGCATCCTCCTGGACTTGGTCGAGCCCTTCCTCCTTTGTGGGATACACTCCCGCTGGGCCTCTACGACTGTTGTTTTAAACAGCCTCCATGCACTCTGGAGCGATTGGACTCCTTTTACCTTCCCTTTCAGCTTTTTCTTAACTAGTCTTCTCATTTTGGGGAAGTCTGCCCTTCGGAAGTCAAGGGTTTTCGTGTCAGATTTGCTCGGCACTCTCCCTCCGACATGCATGGCGAAACAGATCGCAGCATGGTCACTGTTCCCCAACGGTTCGGTAACATTTACCTCCCTGACCAGATCTTGAGTGCCACACAATATCAAGTCCAGAGTCACCTGTCCTCTGGTCGGTTCCGTGACAAGCTGCTCTAAGGCACAGTCATTTAACATATCCAGAAATCCAGTCTCTCTTTCATGACCTGAGCATGAATTGACCCAGTCGATGTGAGGATAATTGAAGTCCCCCATGACTACAACCCTGTCTCTCGTTGACACCTCCCTGATTTGCTTCCTTATTTCAAGGTCCCCTTCAGGTTTTTGATCTGGAGGACATGTAGTGATGCTTTGCAAAATTCTTGCTTTATTGCATTTTGCTCAGCCTTTCTCCCCTGTGTTTTTGGAAGCTAAGCGGATCGCTCACTTCACTTGCAGTTCTGTTCAGCCAGTGCTTCCCTGACAAATGTTGAAGCTGTGAGCAGAATGGGAGGCAAGCAAGCACTGTTACCTCCTCTACCACAGGAGCAGTGTTCCTTCTCCTTGTGTCTAAGCATAGTCTTCAACTGTCTTTGCTCATTTCCAGAATAATCCTATGCATGATGCTGCATGTGCAGTCTGGCTTGTTTTGTTTCGACTTTTATAAAGTAGTATGGTCACCTGTCTGTTCACCCTCCAAAAGCCATGTTTTTGCTACATACCTTGTGTCGTCCTGTTCCCCCCCCCCCACACATCATCAGGGACCAACTCTTGCCCTGGGTCTATTTTAGTGCCCAGATTATCCATATGCAGGACACCTTGAAATAGGGAGAACAGTGAGATTCTGGCACAGATCAGATTGCACCTTTTCTTAAAATTGAAAAAAAAATCATATGAGCCTACCTCAGAGGAGCTCTGTATTTGTGTGTTCTCCTTATCTTGTAGGCATTATAGAAATGCTGCGATGTATTTGTTAATTTGATAAGCTCTTGGTTTTGAGTTTCTCCCCCCCCCCATGTATTTGTCTTTGGGCTGAAACAAAATTAAAAGCATTGTTCAATGTTCAAATCAATGTATTTGTCTTTGGGCTGTTCACTGTCAGATGGACTTTCCTCAGTCAAAGGTGATGGACCCAGTTTAGACCTTGTTTTCTACCTTAGCACCACTGAACTCCATAGAACTCTATTACCTGGAGCTTCTGGTAGTTGCAGTTGGGTTTATATACACACATGGAATACGATTGGCTTCTCTTGTGAGTTTGGCCATAAATATTGGTGGGATCATTTTTCTTCTGTTCGTTGCTACTTTTTGCAGACCCTATGGTGAATACCTATACTTGTAAATACTGTACTTAGTGATCATTATCTAACATGTTATTTTTCATACATTTTTAGAAGCGAGTCCAAAACAAAATGGACCTTGGCTGCAATCCTAAGCACAGTTACCAGGGAGTAGGTAACTGAATTTAATGGGGCTTACTTCTGAGTACACATGCACATAGGACTTGACTTGGATAGAAAGGTCACTTGCATGAGCAGAATACATTTCTGTTCAGTGCAGGGGGATGCTTTAGTCTTGCTATCTGCAGCCCCCGGTGCTCCCCTAAAAACTACTCTGGAGTGTCCCCTGGCTCTTTGGAGCCAGTTTTAAGGTACTGCGGATGTGGGGGGAATCATGACTACCATCGCCCTGCCTGAACTGAAACTCCTCAAGGAGAAGGGTTTTTAGATGTAAGCCTTAGTGACAGTGACAGCAATATACAGTATATATTGCTGTTGGAATCCACCCCATGTGGAAGGCATGAACAAACCAAAGTGTTGGCTGAACTGTGAAATAGTGCTGATGCGTTCCCAATCCTCTCCTTTTGTATAAGACAAAGTGAATAGCCTTTGTGAAACAAACATGTGGCATGTTAAGCTCCTGGTTTGTTGATGTGCAGCCACCGAAACCTGAATTATTGACATGATTTTTTTAAAGCTGTCACAGGAGGGCAGTTCAAAAACAAAGAGTCTATCCCATATCATGTGGCCATTACATGCAGAGTTGATTGGAGAAGAGTAACTAGAAAAGACTGTTGCGGAAATGGCTATTTGTAGGTTTTCAGTAGCTTTTAGTATGAGGATTGAAAATGGATTTATGTGGGAGGGAACAGCTGGGTAAAAAATGCACAGGAGAAACCTGAAAGTATGAGGAGTTCATGCAAGAAGAGTGACATTAGCTTTGTTCCCTGCCCAGTTCTAAACTGTCCGAACTTTTTTTGTTTATTCACCTCTTTTTAGGCTGATTCTCAGTGGAAAGCAATGAACAATTCTTCAGCTTGATTATATTTAAATACATGAATCTGGACCAATGTGTAGTACTGTAGGTATTTTTCTCCCTGCTCTGGAATTTTGTAGTAATAGTATTTGTACTAAATGAGGATTATCTGCAAAAACACCTTTTCAAGATGCAAGGAAAGCAAAGTGGAAAGGCCTAGACCCAAGTAGATCTCTTCAGGAGATGTGTCACCTTGCACTAGGAAAGTTTGAACTGGCAGTTTCAGTTCCTTAATGACAGGAAAATATGTCTAGGTTTGTAGGTTTATATGCAGTGAAAGTGTCTCTTAGACTTTTTTGTTTCATGTTCTTGTATAGGCTGGATTCTGTTCTTGGCTCTTCCAGAGCCAAGATTCAGTAGACTGGAGAAAGGCTCTGACTAAGCTTGTTCAGTGCCTGAGTTCTAAACTTAGGCTTACCAGATCGCCGACCGGGACGGAGCCTCTTGCCCTTAAGGGGCGGGGTGCGGGAGGGGGCCAGATCGCTGCGGCGATCTGGCCCCCTCCCGCGCCCCGCCCCTTAAGGGCAAGAGGCTCCGTCCCGGTCGGCGATCTGGTAAGCCTATCTAAACTGGCAGTGTGACTGGCTGCAGTACCTGACTCGGAGGAGGGGGGAGAACACACTGTGCTAAACAGGTTTTTGCACAACATTTCACTTTGTGGAATGGGGCGTCTTTGAATTCCCTGAAACTGCCACATGGGTCAAAAGTGCATCTGGGTGGCTTGCAGGAATCAAGTGCTTTGAATCAGACACTGACAAATTGGCCCTTCACACAACCCTCTAGTAGTGTTTCTGGGCCACAGTCCCTGTTGTTTCACAGCCATTACATGGCCTCCGTCTGTCATATTGTGTACATTTTTCAAATGCATACTAGCCATGTTGACAATTGGTGTGGGAAGCTGAATGCTGTGATCTGTGGACCAGTGTGTGGATTACGTAAGCCTCTGGACTATATAGTGAGCCTTGACACTTTAGGGTTAATGTTCACCTTCCCAACTGCATTTGTGGCAGTCTGAATGGGGAAATAATTGTTCTGTGGCTCTGACATACAGTATCCCCAAAAAATTCTCATTCAAGTTACTTAGTAGAGCATTTCCTTATGCTCTGGGATCAGTTTCCTACTCTGTTTCCATGGCGATAGTGACTTCTCCCTAGCCATTCCAGGAATAGCTGGAGTGTGGAATCCTTATTCTCTAGACTTGCAGTGCAAGCCTATGCATGTCTATTCAGAAGTAATTCCCAGTTATTTCATAGGGACTTACTCTCAAGTAAGCGTGTATAGGATTGCAGCCTTAAGAAAGCAGGTAACAGGAGAGAGGGATCACTCAAGGCTATCTTAAATATTGAATTTTCCTCCTTGAAGTACTGAGTTGGACCGGACCACATGTGAGGTTTCTGGGACCTCTTTCACTATGTTTTTGTCATGGTTCTAACTAAAAGCAGCATTTGTTTTTAACCCAATGGGTAGTTTAATTGTAGCTTCCTGGTGGGGATCGGCTTGAAATAGTTGCGCTGTCTTTTCTTGATTGCTTCCTCTCTAAAACATGTATTACAGCTTCATTGAGAGACTAAATTTTTTTAATGTCTTCAAAGGTCATGTTTCTTCCTAATTAGCCCATTTCTGTCTGTTGCTTTTTCTCTGTCAAATATCTGAGGTGATCTTCTACCCAATGATGAAATCAAATGTCAGCAACTACCACTGGTGTCACTGGAGGTGGGGCGGAAAGCTAAGTTCTGCAGCTTTCCGCCACACCATTACTCTCCAGTATGAGGCTCCCCGCCCCCTCGTCATAGGAGCCCATCAGCGGAGAGAAAGCAACGCGCAGGAGAGTCCCTGCGCGTTGCTTTCTCTCAGCTGACGGGCTCCTATGACGAGGGGGTGGGGCGCCTCGTACCGGAGAGTAATGGTGGGGCGGAAAGCTGCAGAACTTAGCTTTCCGCCCCACCTCCAGTGACGTCAGTGGCAACTACTCAGCTGCAGAGCAGCCCCATTAGGCCTGACTGAGGCACCTCTTTCTTATTCAAAGAGACCATAGAGACATAACTAAAGGAGATTTCTCCCACAGGTTGAGCCTAACTCCCCCCCCCTCACCTTTTATCAGCTTTTTTTTTTTTTTCACAAATGGGAAATCCATGTTCAAAGACCTGTAAATCAACTGTATGCTGCTCAGGATGGAGCAGAGGTGAGTTCGTGACAGTATAAGCTCTACTAGTCACTCTAGACGGTCAGCACTGCACACAGCCAGTTTCTGCTGTAAACTGGCATGTACAGTTTCTCCAGAGCTCAGCTCTGGATAGGGAACTGTATGTTTGTATACGTGATGTGGTGACTGTGCTTCCCAGCAGCTCAGCCTCTGTCTGTGTGTCTGTCTATATATGTCTATATATGCACCATAGAATGGCCTAGTGTTGGCATCCCACGATTGACTGGAATAGCCCTAGTCAAAGCAGGCAGAGGAGCCAACAAGCTCCTTGTCAAGGATAACCTCATTTCTGGCCTAAAACCTCTCTTTTGCCAAGTCATTTGACCTCCGCTGGCTTATTTTATGTAAACCGGCAGGATAGTTAATTTTGGTTCTTGTTTATAAAAATGGCATCTTTTAAGGTGAGTAGAGAACTTCAGAATACATAAACTGGAATCTATGACAAATGAAGAATCAGTCGGGCTTATATTTGCAATATAATTTAGGGTGAAATCCTATACGCACTTTCCTGGGAGTAGGTCCTATTGAACACGATGGGATTTACTTCTGAGTCGACAGGCATCAGAGTGTGCTGTTAGACTCGGTTTCTTGAAGTTGGTTTAATGGGTTTCATTTAATCAAGCGGCTGTGATTCAGAGAGAGCACCTTTTGGCATGCATAACGTAAGGCCTTTCCTGCAATGCTTGCTGGGAGCTCTGAAGCAAAGGCCTGCACTGGGCCTCCATAATGCCCCCACATGGTGGCTTAGGTGCTACCACTGCCATGAGATCTGAAGTTTGGGGTTTGTCCTGGCCAGTGGGCATGGTGAGTGCCTGACCTGACTGACCCCTGATGCCAGTCTGGCTTAACATGCATGCGCCAGAGTACTCTGGGATGGAACAACGTATCTCTCTCGCGCGCACACTTGTAGAAGCAAAGTAATTCATTCCAATTAGCTGAACAAATCCACCTCTGACTGAAACTTTGAAGAGCTGCTGTCAATCTGTGTCGACAATACTGGGCTAGATGGGCTAATAGTCTGATGCAGTACAAGGCAGCTTCCCATGTTTCTAAGACAAATACTGTGAGTGAATCTGAGGGGCAAACAGCTACCCTGGTTAAATATTTAACCTTAATCCCCTGAAAAATCCTAATATGAATAGTTTCCTTATGGAAACAGTAGGACCTGGAATATCCGTTTTGTGCAAAGTGCACATTTAGTGGACATATATTTGTGTGGGTGTTTGGTGTGCTGAATTTAGCTTCTTCTGTGTGGCTGCATTTGTGTAAGGATGTGCACAGTGCACCATTGAATATTTCTTGGGAATGTGAAAGTTTTGAAGTTGTTCTAACACTGGTTGCTCTTTTGAAAGAAAGCTCAGTTCTAAGACTGGTCTTGGAACCACTGAAGTCATCGGTGGCCCTTCCAGTGACCTCAATGAGTTTCTTGGGACCTTATGTGAATGACAACACTCAGAGGGGCAGCCCAGCACTAGCTGTCCTTCTCAGTTTGTATCATTCATTTCTTACTGCGACTGCTTCCTCCACTCCCCTCAACTTGCTTCCCTAGATGTTTTCCAGTCCTCACAGTTATTTGCGCAGTGGTGTGGGTTGGTTAGCATCCAAAACAGTGCTGAAGGGAGGCGTGATTAAGGTAGCAAGATTGCTTGAAGGAGCTTCCCCATTATTACTCCAACTTAGCATTGCTATCAGTGCTCTTGCATTCTCTGCTTTTGTCACAGAGCATTGACAGGTACTCATTCAGGGCTCAACAGGGACTGTTATTTCTAAAGAACCCTTTTCCTAAGTGTTCTTTTTCTTCTTCTTTTTTTTGGGGGTGTAGTTCCTTGAGCAGTAACAATTAAAAAGATCAATAAACCCCCTCATAATGTACCCCTTTCAGCAGCACTAACCTCTGTTAAAAGTGTGACTGACTGGATTATTTTCATTTTATGTTAACTATTTATTTACCGGTATAAAAAAAGATTTTGTCAGTCATTTTGAACACCCATTTGCTCAGTTATGTGGTGCTTCTAGTAATGTTTGAATTTGCAACATTGTATGTGTGTACGTATGAATTTTTTTGTTTGTGAGGCATACGGTCCCTGAATGGCATTCGTCAGTTAACACCTTTATGATGTGATATCCTGTTGCTGTAGGAACCCTGGACAATTATTGTACTGCTTTTTTGAAACTGCTGCTTAAAAAAATAAAAAGGAGAGCAAACATTTTTCTCTTGAAGAGTTTTAAAGATAACTTTTGTGTATTGTCATGTAAAATAAATATTCTAAATAGAGCGACAGTATACGTGTATCTTCAGTGCTGTTGGGGTGTTTGTGTGTTTTGCTGACATGCATTTTCTGTACTTCACAATACCTACAGTGGAGAGATATTGTCTCCACTTTACAAAACTGAATTGAAAGACAAGGACAGGCAGCCCAGTTTAAGGTAAAGGTGACCCCTGACAATTAAGTCCAGTTGTGTTCGACTCTAGGGTGTGGTGCTCATCCCCATTTCAAAGCCCAAGAGCCAGTGTTGTCGGAAGACGCCTCCGTGGTCATGTGGCCAGCGTGACTCTCCTTGCCGCAGCGCGTAGCATGCAGCTGGAACACGGAGCGCTGTTTACCTTCCCGCAAGCGGTACCTATTTATCTACTCGCATTAACATGCCCAGTTTACAAATTAGTTAAAACACAAATTGACCTTCAGTGGATTTTTGGTATGGGCTTGGGAATTCTTGTGTGCAAGTCCAAATTGTGACAACTCATCAGCATCTTGGCAATCTTCTGAAAAGGAGCCACAAATTAGTGTTGCCGAATGGCTAACAGTGCAAGTGAGAATTCCCTGGTTGGAAGCTCACCTCAAAGAAGCACACAAAATGGATTTTTGACCTCATTCAAAAACAGAGTCTGTCCACCCCGCCTCCAGGTAGAATATGTCATAGTGTATTTAACCACACACACACACTTGCTCACTCACTTAATAAAAAATCATAAAGGCAGCAACGTGCTGCTTCCAATTATACGTCCCTTGCCTGCTTGGCCCCATATGTTAAGACACACACACATGGCACCCATATGTCCTGGCCTCTTGGGGCTAGTAAACCTTTAGCAGCGTGTAGAGGGGAGTTGCTTGGATAAATCACCCCTCCCCCATGATTACGGAAACTAGCCCTGACTTGTCCTGAGGGGAGGGGTGCAGGTCTCTTTAACACATGGGGCTGAGCATCTGGATGAAGTATCACCCAGACCAGCATGTTATAAATTTCTTAGAACCCAGTGCTTGACAGCATAGTTCATGGAAGAAAATACATGTACCGGTATGTTTAGTCACTCCTTTCACAGTGCCGGTTTTGACTCTTGGGGTCAAACTAGATGTAGCACGGCAGCCTGAATGAAGTGCAGTGAGGGAAGGAGGGAAGGGGTGGGTTTCTCACCTCCCCCATATACAATACTCCTTTTCATGCAAAGGATAGACCCACCCCACCCAACCCTGCTTTATATGTGAACAGGGTCAAACACATGCTTAAAATGCACATGGCTGCCCTGTCATGTCCACTTTGGCCTTTATTTCTTCTTCAGCAGCTTGAATACAGTTGGAATAATTTCAGTAAACGAAACTTAACTACTTTCCTTAATGAATACAGTCAGCCACTTTCTTTCAAAGTCTCTGCAAAGATTAAGTTGTTACCATATGCGATCTGGAATGTGTATACTAGCGTTTGCACATGCTCCCTATTACCTAAGACGTGGTAAGAGATCTTTTGACCTTTGGCAGTAGTGCACCCATCTCCCTAGCTGCTACCAAGAAAAACGGAGTCAGAGCCAAACATTAACTGAAACAAATACTGTACACAGTGTATTGAGGGTCTTGATTATAATAACAAAGGGTGGGGGTGGGGGGAGAAGGCATGTAAAGAAACTCAGTAACTATGGCTGAAATTGACCAGAAAACTCAATTTCCAAAAATTGACCAAAAACTCAGAAAACTGGCACCACTGAATGTTGGAGGAAGGGGGAGTGCAACATATTTGGGGAAATTAGCAAGAAGACGCTATCGCCATGACAAGGCACAGGGCAAAATGCTGGATTTCCTGGGAACTGAAGGGTTCTAGAGTGGACAAGAAAGACATCTATGGAGTGATGGGGGAAGGGGAAAAGTTGGACAAGCAGGTCGTGCTGTCAAGGGATCCACACTCAGGAAAGAAAAATAGGCTAGAGGGAATAGTATATCTGTCCTTAGTCTTCTGGATGAAAAGGGGGGCAGCAAATTCCAGGGACAGGGCTATGTTCCCAGGGAGACTAGGCAACTAGCCAAGGGTGGATTTGGAGGGGTGGGGGTACCTAGACTTTGACCAAAATGTCCATTTAGTGGGGAAGTGAAGAGGGGAGACAGCACCTGTTATGGACACTGGCACAATGTGTGCACAGAGGTCCTACCTCAAGGGGTTCCAAGATCTGAGTGAGTGCCAGATTCTATCGCATTGCTCTGGGCAACTTATGTGATTCAGCTGGTAGAGGAAAAGGGTTTTGGGCGGGCAGAGATCCAGCAATTTCAGTTTTGAAGTACCCAAGAATGGCTTCCGCTTAGTAACGCCTTAGTGGAGGCACACGGTGAGTGGCAGCTCACAAAGAATCCAGGAGAGACTCACATTTTGGCTGGGAAAGCTGGAGGTTTGAACAGGCAAATGCTGATAGGTCAAAAGAAGTAAAAGGTAGGGAGGGCAAAGGGCAGGTTTGTGGGTTACGTTTGCTGCCTTGGGCATCCCATTTATTTGAGAGGAGAAAGGTGGGAGAAAAAACTGTAATAAAAAAATAAATCATGAGGTGGCCAAGCACAGCAATTTTGGCACCAAGGGGAAACTTGTTTTTTATCTGTGTTGACTCAGTCCAAGCAAACACAGTGGATGGCTGAGGAGATGGAGACGATAACATACAGAAAAATGTGGGAAGAAGACAAGGACTGCAAGCAGGTTCTTCCAGCTTCTGGGCTCTTTTGATTGAAGTAGCTACTTGCCTGACTGCATCTGGCCAGGAAGGTGCATTATTTTGCTTAGCCTTCTAACTTACTGGGACAAGGCAGGACAGTAACATAGGCTCCTACCCACATAGGCAGTAACATAGGCTCCTTCCACTGGCGTCACTACAGGGGGGCGGAGCTGTAAGTGCTGCTGAAATCGGAGCCTCCCTTACACACAGGAATGAAGCGGCCCAGCCCCCTCACCTTCTGAGCCTTTCAGGGAAGCGAACCCTGCGCGTTGCTTTCACTTCCCTGAAAGGCTCCGAAGGTGAGGGGGCGGGGCCGCTTCGTTCCTCTGTGTAAGGGAGGCTCCGATTTCAGCAGCACTTACAGCTCCGCCCCCCTGTAGTGACGCCAGTGGCTCCTCCTACCCACAACAAGGGTCCTGCTCTGCTGAGCCTGTGCAAACTTCGGTCTTGTGGCCATTTCAGTCACACCCCTTCCAAAATGGAGCCGCCTTAGAGGTGGGGGTCTGGGTAACACAATGCCATAATGTCATTCTTTCTCTTCAGAGCAGCATTCAAAAGATCACTGGAAAAGCCTGCATGGCTCCTATAAAACTCTCAATAAACTGGACCCAGACTCAGTTTTCAAACTCTACTCAGATAAGTGGTTAAAGCCAACCTGGATCTTCCCCCGAACTGGTTTTGATTAGGAGCTCCAACTTGTGTACTGAGCTTAAAGGCAGAGCCTTCTCTTTCTGTATAGCATTGGAAAGCTGTGCAGACATCAATGGTGGTTACCTTGTCTTCAAAAGTATAGGCTTGGGCTAGATTGGGCTATGGCAAACTTAAACAACATAATAAAAAGCAGAGATATCACCATGCCAACAAAAGTTCGTATAGTCAGGGCGATGGTGTTCCCAGTAGCAATGTATGGTTGCGAGAGTTGAACCATAAGGAAGGCTGAGCGCCGAAGAATAGATGCTTTCGAACTGTGGTGCTGGAGAAGACTCCTGAGAGTCCCTTGGACTGCTAGGAGATCAAATCAGTCAATCCTAAATGAAATCAACCCTGACTGTTCCCTGGAAGGACAGGTACTGAGGCTGAAGCTCAAATATTTTGGCCACCTAATGCGAAGAGAGGACTCTCTGGAGAAGACTCTGATGCTGGGAAAGATTGAAGGCAAAAGGCGAAGGGGAAGGCAAAGGATGAGATGGTTAGACAGCATCACTGATGCAACGAACATGAAAATGAGCGAACTCAGGAAGATAGTGGAGGACAGGAAGGCCTGGCGGGATATGGTTCATGGGATCACGAAGGGTCGGACACGACTGAACAACAACAACAACAACAAAGATTATCAAGGTTCCTTTTGTTTCTATGAAATTGAACCAGTCCCTTAGTTTCTCTGTAGATCACCATGTGGAAATCCTGCTTTGCATCTTATATTGAGGGGAGTTCAGTCACAGAACAGATGCTTTGCATGCAGAAGTTCCCAGGTTCAATTCTTGATGTATCCAGGTAGGAGTGAAATTCCTGTCTGAAACCCTGGAGAGCTGGCTGCCGGTCAGTGTTGTTGACAATACTGACCTAGATGGACCAATGGTCTGACTCCATATAAGGCAATTTCCTATGTATTGCAGTATGGTTTAAAAGCCATTCTGTTTCCATGGAAATATAACTGCATGCAAGATAGGGTTGTGTGCATTCCCATGGGATTCTCATTCATTGTTTAGTTCCAGGATAGTGACACAGATACCAGTGAGCCATTCATCACTTTTAAATACCATTGAGCTGCAATCCTACACACACTTAACTGGGAGTAAGTCCCACCGAACTCAGTAGGGCCTTACTTTTGAATATACCTGGACAGGGTTGTACTGTCAGTTTCCCAGTGAGTATTAACGGTATATTAACGGTATAATTGTATAAACTTCATTTGAATTAACAGGCGAGTTAAACAAATGGGTGATCAGGATATGTTCTCTATGTTCCTTTTGCTCAGATTCTTTGTGCTCTGTTTTAAGGAACTCTGGACTATCATTTTGCAGAACCAACAGGATCACCTTGGTGGGCTTTGTTTTCCTGCCTATTTCCTTACATTGTTTTCTCAGAGCAGGTGACTGCCATCTGCTGGCCATTTGTAGACTTCTTGCTGTTGGCACATTTGGCTGTGAACAATTTTTTGCCCCACATGATACCATCTGACGAGGACAAAAAACCAAATGAGTTAGATGCACATTCTTCAATTGTTAAGGTTCTTTCCTTGAAGGGAAGGAATTATCTATGATCAAAATATTTGGTACTGCAAACAAAACACTGTTAAGTGGATATTGATTGGTATTCATATCAAAACTGACTACAAAAGAAAAAACCCAACAAGGTGGATGCGGAAAATTATTTTGCAATGTCATACTCCAGTGAGATGTTTTGCCGGACAAGCACAGAAAATAACAGCAGCATTAACGATAGTTTTTGACATATTTTTTATGCTGAAGTTAATTATTTGGGAAATTCAGAATGACTGACTCAGTCATTGTCAATGGATTCCTAATGGATTCTCTTTCAGGTACTCATCAGGTTAATATATGTCACAACAGCCTCATGACCCTTCAGATCATTGTTTGATAGATTAGTAGATAAAAAAAAATCTAATCTAATCATGGGCATTAAGACCTGGCATTCTAGCTAGAACACACAGGCACAGTTGTATTGAAGTAGCTTCATTTAATTCTAAGAGATCAATTGGCTCAAGATGCTGCAGGTCCTTTAATAACATCGTTCTTATTGATTTCAACGAGACAGAATTAGGTACTCAAACTTCAACTCGTGTATCTCATAACAACTGGCCAAAATGCTGCTAGGAAACAGTGCAATCCTATACACACACTCCTGGAGGTAAGTCCCAATGAACATAATGGTACTTACTTTTGAGTAGACATACATAGGATTGCACTGTTAGGGAAAAAAAATCATGCTTTGTCTTTGTATCTATATTTGCTCAAGTATCTGGGATTAGGTACAGAAAATGAACTACAGTATATGAAACCCATAGGCTCGAAATAGGCCTGCCCCTGGTCAATGGCCACCGCCACCACCACCACCACCCATCCCTGCACCAATAGGTGCAAGACTAGGCTTACCATATCCAAAGGGGGACAGGGTGCCTACACCTTTAACCATTGTAAAAAGAGGGAATTTGGGCAGGTGCAGCTCATAATGGAAGGGTGCAACAAGCTGCACCTGCCCAATTTCCCTCTTTTTACAATGGTTAAAGGTGTAGGCACCCTGTCCCCCTTTGGATATGGTAAGCCTATGCAAGACGCACCTGCACCAGTGGCTACAGGGTCCAGGAGGGAGGCGGAGTAAGGGCTGCCAGCTTCCGTGCCAGCAGCCCTTACTCTCTGGGTGTCAAAAACATGCTTTATGGCACGTTTGACACTCCGTGCCTGCGGACTGCGCGCTCTGCAGGTGCAGGTTTACGCAGGATCAGGCCGCAAGTCACAGTCAGATTTTGCTGTAGAGATCACTTTGCCTTTCCCATGATCAGGAATAGAGACTTAGCTCTGGAAAAAAATATCTTTTGAAATCTAGAGCCTCTGATAACAGTGAAAACAGCAAACTATAGGTAGGCTTACCATATCCAAAGGGGGACAGGGTGCCTACACCTTTAACCATTGTAAAAAGAGGGAATTTGGGCAGGTGCAGCTCATAATGGAAGGGTGCAACAAGCTGCACCTGCCAAAATTCCCTCTTTTTACAATGGTTAAAGGTGTAGGCACCCTGTCCCCCTTTGGATATGGTAAGCCTAACTATAGGGTGTGAGCCACTGAAAGTCAAGCACATTAAATCTCTATGCCTGTGGTTAATTTCCTCCCACTGAAGCTAATGGGACAAGTGCTGGATCGTGCTCATGGATTTTAGATGTCATTAGAAAGATCTGGCTGGCTATTATGAACAAATAAGTGAAATTCATCCCTCCTTACCTTCTATGCTTCTTCCTATGAACCATTTACATCTCTTGCCTGTAGGCCTTATGGGAAGATGACCATCTGTCTCCTTGGACTCTCTAGGTCCCTGGCTTTGGGTCTCCAGCCACGAGCACCCAGGCTTTCTTGCACCTACATTGAAAGTGATTTTTCCCCATTCAGCCAAACTGATCTTTCACTTCCCTCAAAGCAGCCATATGGCAGCCAAAGCAGCCTAGATGACTAACAGCACAATCCTATGCATGTTTACTCAGAAGCAAGTCCCATTATTTTTACCCAGGAAAGGTATAGGGTTGCAGCATTACACTGCATTGAAACTGCTAAGAGTTGAAGGAATTAGCGCACGGCACGTCACCTCGGCGCCTCCTCCTTCTGAAACTGGCTTTCCTGTACATGCGCAGAGTGCCCCTGAGGCCGAGAGATTGCCCTCTCGATATCATCGGCGATCTGCGCATGTACAGGAAGACCGCTTTCAAAAGGAGCTGACGTGGGAAGGCGGCAGCGGCCTGGAGCCTGAGGTAAGGAGAGCGAGCGGTCAGGCGGTGGGTGAGTGGGGGTTCGGAGAGCGGTCAGGCGGGTGAGGATTCGGAGAGCAGACGGTGATCGCTAAATTCGCGCGAGGGGTCAAATTTGCGGTGGGGGAGTCAAATTTGCGGCCTATTTTCCCCATGGGAAAAGGGCCCTCCACCACAAATAGGTTCCCCACCCTTGCTGTACACTATACTGACAATTTATCCATCAACAGTCAGGATGTTTGCAAATATTCCATAACATCACAGCAGCTCCACCAATGAGTAGGGAGGGTTTGCACTGCTGGCCTGCTCAGTTTTTGTTCTTTTGCAGCACAATCCTATCCAACTTACACCAGCGGTGCAGCGAGAACGGGAGGCCCCAGAACGGAAAGGGGATTCAAATCCCCTCCAAAGGGTGATTCAAAGGGGATTTAAATCTCCCCTCCCCTCCAAAGCCCCCTGCCCCGCCCCGCCCTGCCCTGCCCTGCCCCGCCCCGCTGATTACACCAGTGGTGTAAGTTGGATAGGATTGTGCTGTTAATAAGTTATTGCACCTTTGTGTATCTGTTTGCGCACACACAAAGTACACATTCACATTCTGTGTTTTGACGATTCATTTGTTACATATGATCATTGGAGAAGTCTGTGAGTTGTCTTCTCCAGGACCCAAGTTTCTCTCAGACATTTGATGCTCTTCTATCTTTTGTAACTAAATACAGCATTTCTAAGTTGACCTGCCCAAACAAACACTAAGAAAAGAAGAAACATGAAATATAAACAGAATATGGCTCCCCATACTACCAAAAACTACCAAAATAAAAACAGCACTGACTACTGAACAAGTTGCAGTACAAATCAGAGACAGATCCTGTATGAATACACTGTGACTTAAAAAATTGCAACTCAATTAGCCTGCATTCCTTCATTAACTGGTCTCTCCTGTGCCTTTTAAGAACTGAAACTCAACTTCCAGATGGAAACCACCTATTCTCCTGAAGATACCCTACATCAGGGGTGGCCATCTTTTCAACATGAATGCTCCTGGCCCTTTAATGGTTGTATAGGTGAGGGCATTTCAGCAGGTGCAGCTGCTTTAGCAGCACCATCAGCACTTGCAGCTGCCAAGATTCTGTCTTCTACACAACTCTACGCAGAGGTCCTGGTGGTGGAAGGGGTTGGCCACCCCTGCCCTACATAGTGAGGGTGAAAGTTGAGATTTTAATTCTGTTTTAAATTTCTGTACAGTCTTAAAAACCTTAAATAAATGGAACCCTTTGAAACACTAACGTTCTGATACCTTTGAGAGTTGCACAGAGGGAGAATTACACCAAGTACTACAACTCCATCACTTCCTCAAGTAACATTTTGCATCCCTCAGAGCTACAGAACTTCACTCAGTCCAACTCTAGGGACCCTTCCCTTTGATAATTATATCAAAACCATGAAATTTTAGTTGATGATCTGTCCCTATCCATCAGAGTGCAGAGCTTCTAGGGCAGAGGATGTAGCAGAGTTCAGACTGTCCAATAGTAACCTCACATACAGGGTAACTACCAGAAATCATCTCAAGGAAATGGCTGTGTGGACTTGTAAGCCCTTACTAGTGTGTGTGTGTGTGTGTGTGTGTGTGTCTGTCTGTCTGTCTGTCTGTCCTGTCCCCCACACAGTTGATTGTCACCACTTAAAAGCCAGCAGGATTCTCACAACTTTAATTCACAAAAACACTGCAGGTTAACTGTATGGGTGGCAGTGTCTAAATTAACCCAAGGTTAATGGGCAGCAGTGGCTTAGTGGTTAAGATGCTGAACAGCAGACTGGAAGGTCGGTAGGACAGCAGTTCGAGACCCATGTGAGCTCCCATCTCCTGTCCCAGCTCCTGCCAACCTAGCATTTTGAAAGCAAGAAATTGCAAGTAGATAAATAGGTACCGCTGAGACGGGAAGGTAACAGTGTTCTGTACACAGAACTAAACATCTCCGGGATTCAGGTTATAAAATGGCTTTATAAAATGTAACAACTGTATGCTACTGACGATTTCAAAAGTCAAATCAAACATATATGTGTATAAGCACCTTTAAAATTCTGTTAGTGTTCTGTTAGTCATGTTGGCCACATGACCACGGAAGTGTCTTTGGACAGCCCTGGCTCCTCAGCCTTAGAAACAGAGATGTGCACCACACCCTAGAGTCAGACATGACTGGCTTTCAAGCAGGGGATACCTTTACCTACAGCGCAGTCCTATCCAACTTACACCACCAGTGTAACCAGTGGGGGAGGGAGGCTTTGGAGAGGAGATTTAAATCCCTTTTGAATCCCCCTTTGGAGGGGATTTGAATCCCCTGTCCATTCTGGGGCCTCCCGTTCTCGCTGCACTGCTGGTTACACCGGTGGTGTGAGTTGGATAGAATTGCTCTGCTAATGGGTTAACTGACCACTTTGTTGTTCAGAACAACCAGTTTCGCTTGGTGTGGACAATCAGTGGGTCATGTTGATCCTTTCCAAATCAGGAGGCCCAACTTAAGTGATACCTTTCACTGTACCAACTTCTGGGATCACTGCAGTACAGTATACCCAAGACGGGAAATTAGAGGCAAAGGGCAACAAGGTGTAAGAGAGCATTTCAAGGGGTGCAGCTATTCTCAATGACACCTACAAGTCTACAGGAAACCTTTGTTTCCAATACGGAGCCAGGCTACAGAAAGGGACGAGGTAGAGAGGCATTGCTGATGATGCTTACTATGGAAACGGGTCGCAAGACCATCGACGCTCGTTGGATCCTGCGGCTTGCCATCCTCTCCCGAGTACAACTGTAAACAAGCCCACGTATCCCGTTCCCGTGCAAACGCAGACGCACAAATGCCCACGTGCCCCCCTCCTTCCCACCAGTGTGAGCCGAGCCGGCATAGGCGCGTAATCCGTGTACTGTACGCACTCTCGAGCACGTTTGGTGACGAAGCAGGATCGTTCTATTTTTCGAGGGGAAGCAGACACCCATTCTCTTGTTATCTCCCCAGAAGCAGAGTTTAGCCGAATCGCAAGCCCACCGGTCTGGTTTATTTCGTCATTGCTCCAAGTTCATATGTGCCCGAGGATGGAAGGCTCTCGAGTCCCGACAGATCACAAAAGAAAGATTTTTTATTACACTCCTCATGATAGCCACTTTAGCCGACCTTTTCGATCCTCTCTCAAATTTACACACAGATTGCACACGGTGCAATCCTATACGTATTTACTTGGGAGGAAATCCAATTGAATGGGACTTGCTCCCGAGTAGACATGCCTAGGACTGCTCTGTAATACGCTAGAAGTGAGCCCATCCCAATTCATCCTCTGCCCTCACTGCACTTCGCACGCACGCTCACCGCCTGTTGCCGCGAGATCGATGGGGCGGGCGATCCCCCATCCGCCGCCCGCCCCCCCATTAAAGCAAAGAACCATCCAGTCACCACCAGCGGCTTCTGAACAGCGACACCCCGTCAGACCTCGATCCTATCCATCCTACCACACCATATCCCCTGCTGCAGCAAACGCTCCCTCTACAACCGAAGGAACTTGGCCAAAGTCAGTCGCAGCTCGCCCCCTTTCCCGCTCCGCCCCTGGCCCCTCCCGTTCTGCTTGTCTCTGCCCTCTTCCCCGCCTCCCTCCTGTTCCTTAGCTTCATGCGGGTCTGCAGTGAGGCATTCTGGGAAACTCCCAGGATATTTTTTTCCCCCTTCCCCTGTTCTTCATCTGTTTCTCCTCTCTGCGGTACATCCAGCTTCCAAGGTGTGACATCAGCAAACAGTAACCTAAAGTGGGAGTAAAGGTATAGGTTGCTTTTCTTCTCGGTTTTCTTGTGCAGGATAGAAGTGAAGGGAAATCTGTGGGCAGGTATGTGTCGAGAGGAAGGGGGGATTGGGCGTGCTGATGTTTTTGTAGGTAGGTGACAGAGAGGCAAAGCTGCGGGTCTGCTTATTAAAGGTGTGTGTTTGTCTGCATCTCTAAGAGAGAGGTCATTTGGTTGCTATGGTGAAAAGCATTTCATCCAGGAGCCTCGTCTTTCTTGATGTATTTGGCCTGACCCCGGCAACTGACGCCACCTGAGCAAAGTAAAAAAAGAAAAAAGGCTCACTTGGAATGCACGGAGTTCCACACCCAGAGCTCCTATGCCATACCGTCTTCTTCCTTGAAGGTCAGATGGTGGGTGTGAGCATCCACAAACGGGAAGACGCAAATCTTAATTTTAAGGATTATAGGGCAGCATGTCATCTGCATTTTGCTCTGGTCATTGTGCAGCTAGTAGTACTATTTTTTTTTTTTTTTTGTATAATGATTGCAGAGGGGGCTCAAGGGAATTTCAGGCAAGGTTTTTCTCTGGGGAAAATTTACAATCCATCCTAAGAAATTCATATAAACTACTAGAAGATGCTGACAGTCTAGAAGCACAGCTATTTTTAGCTTGTTTTTTTTAAAAGGAGATGATGATATTGGGAAGTCACATGTTTTATATAAAGCACCTTTATAAGCTAAAATACACCCAAGAGGAGAAAAGGCACCTTTGCCTTCAGTCTTTGTTTCAAGCTGTAATGACACTCTTTTCAAGCCTGAATAGACAGTTCTGTTAATTTGATGCTGTATTTTGCATCAATTGCTCTGTTTTTTTCTGTTTAATTGGCCATTAATCTTGCAAAGCAGATGTCACACCATACACTGGTTCACTTGATCATTCCAGTTTCTTACATCTTGTCAAGAATATCCTTCCATTTTAAAACTATAATAGTTTGAGTTGTGTTCCTTCCCCCTGTGTGTGAACCCACACCAGTGCCTTCTGTTGAAACAAGAGGTAGATTAATGCTGCTTACTGCATTATGTCTCCAGAATGACACTGGAAGTTATAAAAATAGATGGGAAGTAGGAAGGACCTAGTGACCAAGTAGTCATTGCTCTTGCCTGCAGGTGGACACACTGATACATTGCCATCTTAGAAAATACCGGTTTCCTTCTTGCTGAATGCATGCTGAACTAGCAAGTGCCTGTATAATGCTGTGTATGCTCTAATATTTGGTTATTTGTGGTACAGTGTAATAAGCCTGTTTCTCTGTGTACTTCTCTGTAGTGTCCTGTGTATACTGTATGTCCCGATGTGTGTGGAAAATACCTGTTGATTTAGCTTTTTCTTCAAAGATAAAAGTCTTGGAGAAACCAGGCATTATTTGACAGTCTTCACCACCACCCACTCTTCTGGCATTCTGCCATTCACAAGTTGGCAAGCTCCATTTCCTTCAGTTGGGCCTTTGATTGAGAGCTCACTGCAGAAGAGAGAATTTAGTCTTTCCTTCCCACCCTCCACCTCTGGGACGTAGGTATAAATAATCCGCGACGGAGAGTGTGTGGGTGATTCATGCACCAGTGATGCTTATATGTGTCCTATGCAATCTGTTCTCTGTATTATCAGGTCACAGGCAGAAGCATGATTGCCTAGTTAGGTAAATTCCAGGTTGGCATGGGCTCTCCATGGTCATCCCAAGAGAGCTTGTACTGTTCTTTGCTAAAGGTCGTTGCCTCAAGATGAGTTGGGATCTCTGTCTGCAGTGGCTTCTTAAATTTCAAATGCGACACAGCAGCTTTGGGCCAATGCTTGTAATCGGCAGCCTGAAAAATACAGGACTTTGCAAGATCTCCTGTCCAATCTTTTGTCTCCCACAGTAGAGCAAACAGGGGGATTACTGGTGGCACACATAGTGCATTGTATAGTTTTGAATTCAATTAGAGGGAAACAGAAGTCGCTAGTTATCAGGAATGCTGATAAGCAAAACAGAGCTGTCACTCTCGTTGGAACAATTGTTCATCATTGTTTCACACGATTGGAGATTTTTCTTCTTTCCTTATGGCTTTGTGGATCTCTCTATTTGAGAGAGAGAAAGGAATGCCCATGCACAAGCCATGGCTTGTATACGGGAAATGCAGATGGTATTGCTACAGTTATAATACTGACAGGGTCAGCTAGATGAATTTATGATAAGCCAACTTCTATGCTACCTTTACACGCTTAACAGCAGCTTCACAGACAAGCGGTACACTCTAATGTGTACGCTGCAATATTTATATGCAAGAACTCTGTGTGGTAGTTACATATTAATAACCTCATTTTGGAGGTTATTCGTCCCCTTCACATTCGTCCCCTTCCCCCAGTGTAAGCAGCGTAGGCCTCAATGGGCCTCCTCGGATGCACGCCAGCTCTGGAGGTGGTGTACGTCTGGGGAGGCCGTGTAAGGCCAGCCCGGGCTGGCTGGGAAGGGGCTCGGGATATCTGTGCCCTGCCCACTTCCAACCCAGGCTGGCTAATGGCCCCCTCCCTCACAGCCCCTGCCTACCCTACGCCGACCAGTACGGGACTCACCTGCGGGCGGCGGCTGGTGCAGGTCCAGTTAGGCCACAGAGTAAGCGGCACCAGCTTTCTGGCATGTTTACAACTCCTTAGGGTGGTGGAGCACTCGCTTTGCAGGCCTATAGTTAGGTAGGATTGCGCTGTAAGGCTGCAATCCTACACTTACCTGAGAGTAAGCTCCATTGAACACAATGACTTACTTCTGAGTAGACATGCATAGGATTGCACTGTAAGAGTTGTGGTATGTGTTCATGCATCCTGAGATAGATTTGGTAAGGCAAAGCGCCCACTTCATGCAACACATGGGGGGGGGGGAATCCATTTGCTCTTTATCACCCACTCCTACCTGCATGATATGCCCACACAGCCTCTTCTTTCACTGGTGACCAGCAGGGAAGAGCCTCTAAGACGGTGCCAGCCTTTAGCCACTGGTCTGTCTTGATTGACACTGTCTTGTCTTGTGCTGTTTTATGCCTGTGCTTCCTCTTCCCCTTATTGTCAGCTTGAGTTTTAGTTTCTTTTCTTAAAGCTCAGTGAATGTTCATAATTGCTTCATTACATGCCCAGGAAAACTGGTAGTGGGTGTCAAAATGTAACTGATGGCGCAATCCTATTTTCAGCTGGTGCCACAACCTCAGCGCCAGCCTAGAGTGTCACAAATGTGCCATAAAGCACATTTGTGGCACTTGGAGAGCCTGTGCCACTCGCCTCCAAGCCCAGAGGACAGCACCATGGAGCGGGTGCTGGGGGGAGGATGGGGAAGGGTGTAACAGGGAGGGGGTGGAATTGGCATCCTTGTCGGGCACCGTATCCTGTCCACCCTCCGAGTCCTCCAGGCCTGACCTGGGACTTCTCAGGTTCTGCACTGCCGAATTAGGTGGTTTTGACCTGAGTAGCCCCATAGTGGAGGCTGGGACTTTACTTGGGGTAAGGGAACAAATATCCCCATACTCTGAGGAGACACACACACACACATGCTCCTCTCCAGCAGAGGATACAGTGTGGGCCTGGCGCCCACGCTGCACTGGTGCCGGAAAGGATGGGGCTGTGAGTGTCAAGACTGAGAAATGGCGAGGCTTAGTTTTTGCTAAAAGAAATACTGTATGGGAACATGGCATATGGGAGTAGTGATGCAAATTCAGCATCTCTATACAGTAGTACGGCCAGTGGGTGGCGCAGCGGGTTAAACCGCTGAACCATAAGCTGTCGATCAAAAGGTCGGCAGTTTGATTCCCGCAACGGGGTGAGTGCTCGTTGCTTGGCCAGCTCCTGCCAACCTAGCAGTTCCAAAGCATGTTAATGCGAGTAGATAAATAGGTACCGCTTGCGGGAAGGTAAACAGCGCTCCGTGTTCCAGCCGCATGCTACGCGCTGCAGCAAGGAGAGTCATGCCGGCCACATGACCACGGAGGCGTCCTTGGAATGGAGATGAGCACCACACCCTAGAGTCGGACACGACTGGACTTAATTGTCAGGGGATACCTTTACCTTTATAAACAGTATAAAAATAAGTTTCACAAGAGTACAGAATGCAGGACAAGATACAGTACTGTAGTCAAATAGACTCAGGCATGACCATTGAGCAAGATTAGTCCCCACTCCACCCCAGTGGTGTCTCCAAGGGCACCCCCTTATTTTTGCCCATATACATTGTAGGCACCTGCAATATGTTCCTATGGGGAAAAGTGATGCATGGATCTCTGGCACATTACATTGAGCGCAAACATATCCACCACAACAGTTTCTGGATCACGAGGAGAAAGCATCTATCACCTTCTCCTTCTCCACATCCTTTCAGCTCCCAAGACTCTGTAATGGCCTAGTTGCTTTCAAGGAGTAACTGCTCTCACTGCAAGTTCTAGCAGGGCAGCTACTACGATTTGTAACAACACAGAATGGTCTTACACTGAATATGGCTGGCAAAATGAAACTAGGAGCCAGTGTAGACAAGTTATATCAGGCTTACCAGATTTTCCTGGTCCCCAACTGGCCCCCCTGGCAGTAGCGGGCCTACACCCCCTGTGGGGGGGCTGCCACCACACGTCCCACCCCTGGGGGGCGTGACATCACTGATGCGCACAATGACGGCACAGAAACACACACCCCGGCGCTCTTCAGCCCTTTTTTTGAGCCAAACGGAGCCCGGGGGGTGGGAGGACCAAACATGCAGCCATTCTTGACTGCATGAGAAGGAACCAGTGCCTGATTCAGCGGCAGGTACACACCCCCATGACCCGCCGCTTGGGGCCCACTGCCCCCACCATAACGACGCCTCTGCCCCCCAATTTTTAAATAATTAATTATATTTTTTTGCTGCGGTTTCTGCCCAAAGGGTGGCCGAAAAAATTAATTATTTATGGCCCCGAAAATGGCCATTTTTTCCTCCTCCACTTGCCTTTTCAAAGCTGCTCCTGACGTCATCCTTCACGCTGTCCTTCCTCCTGCTGCCACCGCTTCATCCCGCGACATGCCACTTGACTCTGGGCAGCCTGGGCCTTTCCCAGCCCGCTGGCTGCATCACGGCGGGCTGGAACTCTTCTGAACCTGGCCGGTGCATTCTGCCTGGCCAGGGCTCCTCACGCACCTGCGCGAGTGTTGCGCAGCGCACAACGCCTGGGAGAGAGGCATTGTGTGCTGCATGACGCTCGCACAGGTGCGCAAGGAGCCCTGGCCGGGTGGAACACACCAGACAGGCTCAGAAGAGTTCCAGCCCACCGCAATGCAGCCAGTGGGCCGGGAAAGGCTGGGATAGTCGGGCCGGGCCGGGATGGCAGCCACCACACCGGGAACGTCCCAGCAAGTTCAGGGACTCTGGTAAAGCCTATGTATCAAGTGGAATTAAGGTTTTTGCCAGATTGTACTGCAGCAGGCTGAAAATGGAGATGGTGGTAAGTATTTGAATCGTTCCTTCTCAATTAAAAGAAACAAAAACAAATTACTGCACATAAAGACTAGCATGTTGGAGAGACTTATAGATTAGAACTTGTCTCTCTACTGTGGTAATTTTCTATGTGCAAGGAATTATTTTATGGGTGAACCACCCATAGGGAAGTAGGGAACTACCCACTTGCAGTCTTAAGTGGTACAGTCCAGAAAAACCTTTTACCATTTGATCCTGCTGATTATATAAGTTGCTCCCTGGCTAGCCAAGTAGTTGGCATATTGAAAGAAGGGGCTCCTGTGGTAACCTTCTTGCCCTGACCATAGGATTGGGCTGCACAGGATGGAAGAGTTTTTCTTTGACACATTGGTGGCCTGTGTTTCAATGCAGTGTCATTATTGGCAGGAAAGGGGAAACCAAACTTGCAGAGGGCAAGCGCCTCTCTTCCTCTCTGAAACAAACAGTTGCATCTTATAAAAACAACTGGTAACATTTGACTCTTGGTTATGTCGCCATTCAGAAGAAAATGGGATCGTCTCAGAGAGCTGAGAAATATAACGAGTGTCAGACTGAAGTTGCAATCCTATACACACACGTTCCTGGGAGTAAGCCCCATTGAATGTAAGGAACCTACTTCCGAGTAGATATGCATAGGATTGCTCTATGAGAAAGGGACTATATCTTGTCAGCAAAAATTGGGTCAGCATTGTTTGCCTTTCTGTGCTGTGAGTACCAGTCAGCTAGCTAGAATAAATAGGCTTGCAAAAATATTTTGCAGTGTGCTGTATAAATAACCACCATGTGGTCCTGAAGGCTGCTTCATGCAGCACAAAATTCCCACACAGGAATAATTTCCAGTGTGAGAACAAATGTGCAAACTATGTGCAGATCAATAATGCATGCACAGGCTTTTGTTTCTGCTGAAGGTGCTGGGATTCTTGGTGAATAAAGAGTGTGTGTATAGGCTGTCCACACAAGACATTATTTTGTAGTCATAGTCCCTTGGAGGAGTCATTTGCAAGTGTCACCCAGAACCTGGAAACCATTAGCAATGAGAAACGGTAGATTTAAACAACTGAGGTGAGATTTGAAGCCACCTCTTTCTGATCCAAGTTCAGTTTTTGTGTCACACTACTAAGGCTAAAGGATGCCTGTGCCAGAACTCGGACACTCCTGCTCATAGACTGGGGGCTCAGCCACAATTGCGTTGAAAGAGCCCTCAAATTACTTTGTTAAAAGCAGCATTCGATAGCTTGCCAAACTGGCAGTGCTTTTGGAAAAAAAGGGGGTTGATGGCTCTTTCCATATACAGGGACACTGGGCTTTCCCCTCCTGGGATCTGCATGTCTGTGTTGAGGCACTGAGGGACAGCAGCTCCTCAGGTAGGCCCAAATCGCTAAAGTCCTTGTCCCAGTTTGTAAAAGTAAAGATGCACAGGGAAGAACTAGAACTGATGGAGGGCTCCTTGTTTTCTGGGAGATGTGGAAACAAGCAAACAAACAAACCAAAGCGGAGGTGCTGACGATAGTGAATTGTTTCTTTAGCTGGGATATTTCTTTAGTTCCTAGAGCCCCAGCTCACAGGAGGTAAGGGGGGCCTTGTTTTCTGGAGTGGTACACCCACAGATCCAAGTAGGGAGGTTCAGTTCAGCTGCCCTTCTTCCCCCTGGAATGCTTTTGGTTTGGAGGTGGGTATAAACAGCCAACCCAGAGGGCAGGCGTTGTTTTTCCTTTCATGGCTAGCACGGGTTTTCACAAGTCTGAATATCTTCTTTTACCCGTCTTTTCTCCTATACATTGTGTAGTGCTTTGAGAATGGATTCTGGAACTTGTATACATTGGCTCCAATCCTAATCTGCACATCCCTGGGAGTAAGCCCAGTTGAACACAATGAGATTTACTTCTGTGTACATGTGCATAGGATTGCGTTGTTAGTGTGTATTCACCAGCCAATATGGCGACTCTGTATAACTAGACTGTGCACAGGGCCAGTCCAAGACCTCCCTGGCACTTGAGGTCCTGTGCCAAATGCTACCCCTCCCTTACCTGGTGATGCACCAGTCTCTGTTCCTTGTGTGTCCTGGAGATGCTCTAGCCCGCCACTCTCCTCTCCATCCCCCTCTTTCCTTTCCAATTCAGGGGGTAGGAGGAGGAGCAGTGGAGGAGAGTGGGTGGACAGAGGTACATGACTGAGCTACCACTCTGCTGACTGAAGCAACCACTTCAGTTGGCCTCATAGATGGGCTGGCCCTGACTGTGCAGCATCCTTCTGATGTGAGGAAGGAGTGCTTCTAAGATGGAGAAACTACATATTCGTTTTGCCCACCAAATGCTAGACATGGTGAGAAGCAAGCATTTTCCCCCCTGTGGGAAGAGATTATATAGGCAGCAGCTACATGTGATGCCCTGAAATGAATTGCTTTCTGTTTATTTCTCCCCATCATGCTATAGTCTGTAGTTCTATTTTCAGGAAAGCCCCTGAGCATTCACCAGCCTAGATCTGTGCCTCTCTCTCTTCCTTGAATTCTAACCCTCCACATCAGTCCTGAATGGTCTAACCTGCTCTTCCAACAATGTCATGATCTCTAATAGCCCAATCCTACCAAAACCCGTGTGGCGATGCAGTGGCTGCATTTTGCAGGGGATTTGTGGCTGCTTGAGGTTTCCTCGGGGTAAGGGGACATTTGTCACCTTGCCCCAGTAGCTGCAACGGGTCAAGATGGCCCTGCGCCAGTGATATGGCTGGCGCAAGTCTGCGTTGATCCATGCAGGCAGATCAGGCCCAGGAAGGGGGGGTTGGATACGGCACATGTCAGCGCCACTGATCCTGCATGGAAATTCGCTGCAGACTGTCAGCTGATGGCTCGCGGTCCGGCATCAGTCTGCAGACCACCATGTTGAGTAGCACTGCTCTAGTGAACAACAGTAGCTGTCAAACAGTGCACAAGAGGAAGTACTTAATTAGAAAGGTACTTTGTGTTACAACAGTTTAGAAATACGGTTGCTATTTTGGTGGGACAGTATTGAGCTCTGTCATTCGTCGTGTGCCAATCTTGCTAGTCCATGTAAGACTAGTAGTAATCAGAATGGGGCTGTCTTTCCCTCCTCCCCCACGTGTGATTTGCAGGTGACTGGGCAGTCTCTGAATCAGAGTGGTAATCATATCCTCTCATGTCGTCATAAGACACAGGTAACAGTTTCTTATTATCAATATCCCTGAGCAGTAAATAAGGGCTGATTAACAAGCAAGACCAATGTAGCAACCCCTCCAGACCTTCCCCTTGGTGCTCAGTTTTATTTAATCGCGTCCTAGAAGTGTGAGTGACTAGATTTTTTTTTTAAAAAACGAGGTTACTAAGTTTTATCGAAAGGCCAGTGGGTGGCGCAGTGGGTTAAACTGCTGAACCATGAGCTGTCGATCGAAAGGTCGGCAGTTCAAATTCGCGACGGGGTGAGCTCTCGTTGCTTCGCCAGCTCCTGCCAACCTAGCAGTTCCAAAGCATGTTAATGTGAGTAGATAAATAGGTACTGCTTGCGGGAAGGTAAACAGCGCTCCGTGTTCCAGCCGCATGCTATGCGCTGCGGCAAGGAGAGTCATGCCGGCCACATGACCACGGAGGCGTCTTCGGACAACGCTGGCTCTTCGGCTTTGAAATGGGGATGAGCACCACACCCTAGAGTCGGACACGACTGGACTTAATTGTCAGGGGTCACCTTTACCTTTTTACTAAGTTTTATCACATCTTGGCAGCAATTAATGTACCCCAAGTATTAAGAAGTTCCATACTTTATATAGCAGTGTTGTATACTGGTATTAAATGGGTGTTTCCTGCACTGAACATGTAAAGTATGGGTAACATACACATATCTTTAAACACCTGTGTACTTCTGTCTGGAGATCTTGAGTAGCCATGTGAAGTGTGGATCTGCCCTTACTCCTATTTTATTATAGATTAGGCTGCAATCCTATACAAACCTTTCTGGGAGTAAGTCCTACTGAATTCGGTGAGATTTGCTTCTGAGTAGACATGCATAGAATTGCGCTGTAAGTTGTCAATAGCTACTGTGACTGACAGCGCAATCCGACTGAACTTTTGTGCCGGTTTAACCAGCGGCGCAGCGAGAACGGGAGGCCCCAGAACGTTCTGGGGTCTCCCGTTCTCGCTGTGCCGCTGGTTAAACTGGCATAAAAGTTAAGTTGGATTGTGCTGTGAGAAGATAAGGAGAGCCCTGCTGGATCAGGCCAAGGGGCCCGTCTAGTCCAGCTTCCTGTATCTCACAGTGGCCTATCAGATGCCTCAGGGAGCACACAAGATAACAAGATACCTGTATCCTGTTGCCACTCCCTTGCAACTGGCATTCAGAGATAGGCTACCTCTAAAACTCAGAGGTTGCATACAATCAGGTAGGACTTGAACTCAGGATTTTAACATCCAACGCTCTTTTCCTATTGGACTAACATGATCCTGAAGGGAAATTTCTGCCTGTGGAAGAACTTGACCCCAAACAATGAATGGGCATAGCAATACTGTACACTACAAGATTTTAATGTTGTATGCAACTTGAACTCTATTTAATGTAGATAGCAGCAGAGTTGTACTGCATAACGTCTCTTCCGAGCAAGAGTCCTGTGCTGCAGGTGGCTGTGCAGTGCAGTTTTGCTTGGTTTGTAATCTGATATCATTCAGGGAGGAGATAATGGGGTTTGGAGGTGGAGGGTAGCTGTTGTAGAGGTAGAGAATAGGCCATCTATAATTATGACTCTTTACGAGAACAACTAGAGTGACTCATCCTTTTGGTGCAGCAGGGTGGATATCTTTCAGCCACACAGGAAGAAATGAAAAAAGGGAATAGGCTTAATTTCTAATCCTCTGGAGGATGGAAAGGGGAAGATGCATTATTTTAGAGGAATAATGGGGTAAGAATTGGAACAGTACTGGCTTGCCTATTAGACCCCATTATTACAACAAGCACCTTAGTCCCTGCTTCACTGATCTTGAAGTAATTGCAGTATCAAGAACCAGTGAAGTTTGTTTTTTTGTTTTTGCCTCAGAAGAAGGCAATACGTATATAGGTCTATTTTTTTCCTTTTAATTACCAGTTTTGTTGGCCCTGCTTCCTTCTTGTAGCCTTTTTTTTTGTTGCACAAAGGAACTAACAGAAGCTGGTAACTTGGCAGGGGAAATTGCTACTGCAGATTGCTACACAAAGCAAAAGTGGGGGTGGAATGGGGGATGGTTCTTTCTAGACTGTTTTTTCCATGTACAGTCATTGGTACAGGATGCTAAGAGGCAAGGAACTATGAAGGAAAAAAGGGCAACAGTGAATCAACCACTTGTGAGTCAGATATGCTATAGAGCAGTGGTTCTCAAACATTTTACCACCGGGAGGGACCCACTTTTTAAAATGACACTCTGTCAGGACCCACCTAGCTTTACGAGACCCTCAAACATTTATCTCCCATAATTACACAAGCTTGCAAACTGTAGGAGCTCAGCTTTTTGAAAGGCAATTAGCAGCTATCTGATTTTTGAATAGCCTCCGGGCTTGTGGTAATTACTTATCTGATCTTTCCATCACCTGGGACCCACCAGAAATCAGGTCGCAGCCCCCCAAGTGGGTCCCGACCCACAGTTTGAGAAACACTGCTATAGAGCAATAGATAGAGCTTTTGCTGGAGACCTCTACCAGCCCCCTAGGACCTTTGTGCAAATATTTAGGTGCCAGCGCTACACGGTTCTGGTGTGTATGAAACATTTTGGGAAGCCTTCCTGGCCCACATGTAGACCACTTGATCTCTCAGCATTTGATCATTCAGTACTCGTTGACTCCCAGCTGAATGATTTTCAGTGGTGCCTGAGGAGGTATGTATGAGTGGTCTCTGTGTGTAGTGTTTGAGGGCTCATTGGGACCATGCAACTGTTCTGTTGTTGTTGTTGAAAAGCAGTGTAGAAATATTTTTAATAATGTTGATAATGCAAGTCACCATTTGGTGCTCCAGTGATCCTGTGACAATATGCATGGAAGATGTTTTTCCAACTTGAGTTTGCTGCATCTTGGAAGTAGAGCAATTAAATAGTCCTCCAGGATTAGCATTGATTTTTAAAATGTCTAGTTCAGCAGCAGTTCTCAAACTGTGGGTCGCAACCCACAAGTGGGTCGTGACCTGATCTTTGGTGGGTTGCGAACAGCTCACCACCTGAGCCTCAACTTCCAGGTTGCTGGATCAGCGAGAACGTGATGCAGTGAGGCCCAGAGTGGCCAAAGATCGCTAAGTAGAGGCTCGGGTGGCTGACTGTTCTCGTAAAAAAAAAAAAAGTGAAAGCTCAGCAAACCGGAAATTTTGGCGGAGATGTGATGATGCCATCATGTCACCGGTAAAACTTCCAAGTTGCAGAGCTCTGTGCTGAAAGTGGATCATGGAGTAAAAAATATTGGGAACCACTGGTCTAGTTATTTCGGACAAAGTTATTTCAGACAACCCATTAACTGGGTTGGCCTGTTCATGAGGTGGACTAAGCCGCATCAGCAGGTTGATTGTGGGAGCAGCAGACTGGCAGAAGGTGCCCAATCAAATCCCACCACCTATTCCAGCTGGCCGCCTCCACCTGGTTGCTGCTGGTTGACCGCTTGAGAGAACCAGTGAGAGGAAGGCCAAAGGAGAGAACCTAGCTGGGAGGCCTTGACTTGACTCCTGGCAAAGGAAGAGGAGGTGAGAGACAAAGTTAGGGTATGTGTAGGGTATGTATGGACCAGGGGGAAGGCAAATGAAGTCACAGCAGGTGTCAGGTTGTGGTGCATTTCTTGAAGGTGGGGCAGGGGGGTGGCACATTGTGGCACTGCCTCAGGTGGGGGGGGGGAATGAGCCAGACTTGGCCAGACCCAACTACATAGACCTCTTTATAAACCAAATAAATGGCAAACTTTTCGTTTCCTTAAAGAAATGGAAGAGCAGCCTATAAAAGCACATTTGTCATATACAATCTACATAAGTAAATTTTGCAAAAGTAGCCTTTTGGGGGGGGGGGGTCATGGGGATTTGACATTTTCTGACCAAATGCTACATTTTGTACCTAGGGAAAATTCAATACATCTCCCTGACCAGGCACAGCCTGAAGTCAAGTGGACACAGTTCCACAGCTGAAGTAGATTTGGCTCTAGAATTTCAGTTGTCGTATTTGTTCAAAAATTAAAAGGGTGTGAAGGCAAAGATTTTCAAGTTTACCCAGGGTACAGAAATGCATTGTCAGCTGACTAAAATGTGGGTCTTTCTCCAACCTGGTTTTGTCTTTGGGTGGGGAAGTATAGAACAGAAGAGAGGTTTCATTATTCAACAGGAAGAGAGAAACTACCGTATTTCTTCGAGTCTAAGGTGCCATCGATTCTAAGGCGCACCTTTACTTTCAGTACCACCAGCAGGGGAAAAAAAATCCATTGATTGTAAGACTCGCCTCCCTTCATTGAATCTACCCGCTCAGCACCAACTCTCCCCAGAATGTCTCCTGCAGCTGAGGATGACTGAGTGCACTGCCTTTGCATAGCATTTCTGGCCCTGCCAGAAAGTGCAATTTCCTTCGTTACCTGGGCTTGGGGGAGCTTCAGGGAGGCCTGCGCAACCCTCTGCAGGCCTCCCTGATCTTCAGTTCGGCGAAAAACAGCGATTTTTGGGCATTTCTGGTTTTTCTGAAAACCAGAAATGGCTGAAAATCACCGGTTTTTGCCGAACTGAAGATCAGGGAGGCCTGCAGAGGGTCGCGCAGGTCTCCTTGAAGCTCCCGCAAGCCCCAGTAAGTAAGAAGATAGCATTTTTGGGGTGCTTTTGGAGACCTTCGATTCTAAGATGCACCCCATTTTTTGAAATGCTTAATTGGGAAAAAACATGCGTCTTAGAATTGAAGAAATACAGTAGTTAAACATCATATATAAAATTCTGCTGCCTGGTGCAGCCATTTTTAAAGATAAATGCACAAAAGAGCTTTCTCAACTGTTTAATCTCTGAAAGGATCCTAAACAGAGGGTGACTGGGGGAGGATTTCCAGAAAATTCTCATTTCCTCCCAAGGAAAGCCTTGGAAACAGATTGTGACCAGAAACAAAAGAGGAAAAGGGCTCCTGTACCTTTTTAATAATTTGGCAGGAGTGATTTGCCATACAGGGGTGAGGAAAGCTGCTGCACCTGATGAAAGTCCCTCTTAAAAAAAAAAGATAGAGGAATCCTTTTGCATCTGATCACTCAAAGTCCAGGTGGTCTTAACTGACCAGAGGGGAGGCAACGCTAGACTTCATTCTGTGGACTGGTGCAAGACAGAAGTGTTGCTGAACCAACAGCGTTCAGTCACTCAAGTACTATCCAGTTCAATGTATGTAATTGAAAAGTTTTTTGAAGAAAGTCCAAGACAGGCACATTTGACTTCTAAAGGGGGAACTCGTAAAAAGGAAGCTAGGTGAAGGGGGAAGCCAAGAGAGTCAAACCTCTCTAGAGTGCATGGTAGTTGTTTAAAACAACAACAGATGCTCAAGTAGACGGACAGCCCAATCCTACCTAACCCACCCACCCCCCGCCGCCAATGCAGCCATGCCACTGGAGTGCATGCTGCAGGGATGGCAGTCCCAGAGGTCTCCTCCAGGTAAGGGAACATTTGCTCCCTTGCCTAGGGGGAAGCCTCTGCTGCCGTGATGGGTCTACTTGGATCTGTGCCAGCGATTGCTGACTCAAGTCTGAGTGGACCCAGGTAGGTGGATCGAGACTGGGAAGGGGATAGAATATTGGTGGAGCTGCTGCCGCCAATACTGCCCTCTTTCCAGCTTCAACACACACCTCTCCCTGCCCTGTCTCCACCCCATAACCAAGGAGGAACTACTTGTTTTCTCCTACACTTATCCCAACCCTAAATTGTTCCTCAGTCCTTGTCCTTTATCCTCTTTTTCTGACTCTCCCTTGTCTCTTTCCTGCTTCTGCCCACTTCTTCCAGTCTCCTTCCTCCCGAGTCGCTCTGGCTCACCTCTGTGTCTCCCCCCCATTCTTTCAGCCTCCTCCTTAGTCTTTCCTCCTCTGCTTTTGCATTCACTTCCCTCTCTCCTCCTCCCTTGATCTTCACAGTATCTCACCTTCTTGTTCTGTCCAAGCTTCTTCTTTCCACTCTGCCTTCCTTTCTCTGTTCTTTCCCCTTTGCTCCTTCTCGCTCACCTCTCCACCTGTCTCCCTCTCCCCTTACATTTCCCAGACTTCCCAAACCCTGCCCCCTCTCAGCATCCTTCAGTGCCCAGCAATGATGTCATTGCTGAAAAACTGGGGACATTTTGTGCTTTAATGAGGCACCATTGGGCTTCACTGAGGGGTTGGAGCAGTAGATAACAAAGGAAGCTTAAAGAGGATACAGAGATTACAGAGAAGCAGAATGAATTATTTGCATCTGCCTTCACTACAGAAGACACAGGGCAGATATCTGTGCCTGCACTGACCTTCTCAGGGAAGGGATCTGAAGAGCTGGGTCAAATAGAAGTGACAGACGATGAGGTTCTAGGATGCATTGACAAATTAAACATTAACAAATCACTGGGTCTAAATGGCATCCACCCAAGAGTTCTTAAGGAAGTCAAATGTGAAATTGCTGATCTTCTAACAAAAAATGTCCTTTAAATCAGCCTCTGTGGCAGAGGATTGGAAGGTAGCCAATGTGGTACCGATATTTAGAAAGAGATTTAGAGGGAATGTAGGAAATTATAGGCAAGTCAGCTTAATGTCTATTCCAGGTAAACTGGTGGAGAGAATAATTAAATATAAAATTATTAAGCACATAGAAGAACAAGCCTTGCTGAAGGAGAATCAGCATGGTTTCTGCAAAGGTAAGTCCTGTCTCACTAACCTTCTAGTTCTTTGAGAATGTCAACAGGCATGTGGATAGAGGTGATCCAGCTGACATTGTATACTTGGACTTTCAAAATGCTTTTGACGAAGTTCCTTACCAAAGGCTCTCGAATAAATGCAGCAGTCATGAAATACGAGGACAGGTTTTGTGGATTGGTAACTGGTTAAACCAGAAGCAGAGAGTAGGAATAAATATGCAGTTTTCACTGTGGAGATAAATAAGAAGTGAGATTCCCCCAAGGATCTGTACTAGGACCGGTGCTTTTTAAGTTGTTCATAAACAATCTGGAGTTAGAGATAAACAGCAGGTAGGCTACATTTGCAGGTGATACTAAACTATTCAAATACCAAAGCAGATTATGAAGTGCTTCAAAAGCACCTCTCTAAACTGAGTGAATGGGCAACCAAAAGGTAAATGTAAAGTGATGCACGTTGGGGCAAAAAAGAAAAATCACATATAAACTGATGGGGATCTGAGCTGTCAGTGATGATGGACTTGGGGGGGCATCCTGATGATCTTGGGGTCATCATAGTCAGCTTAATAAAAAATGTTGACCTAGTATGTGGCAGATGGGAAGAAGGCAAATTTCATGCTAGAGATTGTTTGGAACGGGATAGAGAATAAGGGCACAATCCTGTGTAATTCTTGCACCAGTGTAACAGTAGATCACTCGTGCACTAATGCCAGTGTAACTTGCCATACGCCGACAGACGCAGGACGGACACCGGCGTAACCCCTCTTGGATGCCTCACATGCACAGTTAGGACGCGGAACAGACACAGGCACAGACTCTGCCAGCACAGGATGCCCCCTGTGCTGGCGGAGTTGCATCGGTGTCCGTTCCGCATCCGAACTGCGCATGTGAAGTGCCCAAGAGGGGTTACAGTGTCTATCCTGTGTCCGTCAGCGTACAGCAAGTTACACTGGTATAAGTGCTCTTACACCGGGGGATCTACTGTTACACCAGTGCAAGAGTTACACAGGATTGCGGTGTAAGACTGCTAAGATTATAATGCTTCTATAAAAGAACTGTATTGTAGAGGTGGAAAAAGTGCAAGAGAGTGCAACCAACATGATCAGAGGGCTGGAGCACCTTCCTTTCAAGGAAAGGCTACAGTGTTTTGGGGGTGGTGATGATTGCTGGGAAAAAAGATGATTAAGGGGGAGATGACTAGGAGCCCAATCCTATCCTTCCCCCTCCCCTGCTGGTGCAGCTGCACCAAAAAAAGGAGTGTGCTGTATCCGGGGGGGGGGTGATCGGGAGGCTTTGGAAGGGAAAGGGGAATTATTTCCCCTTACTCCTCCATAAGCCTCCCACTGCACAATGGGTCTCCTCGGACCTGCGTCAGGTCTGTAGCTGGCACAGGTCTGAGGAGAAAAGGGGCAGGGAGGCTTGCAAAAGAGGGGATAGGATCCAGGGTGCGCCATCGCCACTGGATCCACCCCCTCCCACAGCCTCTCCACCCCGTTCCTTCCCCCTCTCCACCCAGTTTCTTCCGCTCTCCACCCCTGCTGCTGCCTTACCTTCTCTGGCAGTCACGGTGAGGTCCGGCGGCATCTGGGGAGCGCTGCCACCTCTTGCAACAGTGCTCTCAAAATGGCCACTGACGGGGCACTGCATACTCCATTGGCAGCAGTTTTACAACAGTGGAAGGCTCTTCTGCCGTCATAATGCCCTGCCCACGATAACTCAATCCAGAATAGGACTGGGCTGTGGCACTTATAAAAGTATGCAAGGTAGAGAGGGAGTGAAGAGAGAGATGTTTTTCTCCTTCTCTCGCAATATGAGAACCGGGGGACATCCGATGAAACTGATGGGTGGGAGATTAGACCGATAAAAGGAGTTACTTCTTCACACAGTGCATAACACATAGCTTCACATAGCATCAGTGAGTTCCGTACTACCGTAGTAGTATGGTTGTTACTTACTGTCTTGCCTTTCGTCTTCTGTTTGTTTCCTCTTCTTGTGTCTCCTGCATCTAAACTTGTATTGCAGAGTCATCAAAGCAGGAGCCTATTTATATTGTTTTAGAACATTCATATTTCTTATGGATGTACCCGTATTTGAATCTATATTTTGATCATCCATATTTGGTAGGGCAGTCCAAAATAATTATAGTAGTTGTAGCACAACCTGACTTTCTTGCAAACTAATCAAGGCAATACATTGTGCACTCAGAAAGTACTATACATTTGCTCCGAATTATGGGTTTGTTTAAATTCAATATGAACATCTGTGGAGTTGCCAGGTATGCATGTGCGGTCAGGGGAGGCAGAACCACCCCTGTTGTCGTATATGGAAAATAGTTGCTGCCTTCCCTGTGATTGCACACGCACTCCACCCGCTAGCGGGGAAGCTGCAGCTATTTTCCATAGACTATGACAGGGGCGGTTCTGCCTCCCCTCACTGCATGTACCTGGGAGTTGCCTTCTGCGGAATCAGGCCATTGGTCCATCTAACTCATTACTGTCAATGCTGACTGGCAGTGGTCCTCCAGAGTTTCAGATAGAGATCTTTCCCAGCCCTGCCTGGAGATATTAGGGATTGAACCTGGGACATTCATCTAGAGCAGTGGTGGCCAACCTTTCAACATGAATGCTGGCCCTTTAAATGGTTGCATAGGTGAGGGCATTTAAGCAGGTGCAGCTGCTTTAGCAGCACCATCAGCAATTGCAGCTGCCAAGATTCTGTCTTCTGCACAACTCTTAAGAACACAGAGGCCCTAATGGTGGAAGGTTGGCCACCCCTGATCTAGAGCTACAATCCCTCCTCAAGGTGGCTGTCCTGACTCTTTTCTATTTCTGTTTCATCTTCCAGGTTCTGGAACATGTCCAGCTGAAATATTGTTTGAAACGGAGCACCTGCCTGGGAGACAGGACGACAACTGCTGCAAGTGGTCCAGCCCTTTGAGGTGGACCTTTTTAATTGACTTCCTGCCGTGTAAGACCAGGTGAAGGGAACTGTGTAGCTAGCCTGTTTCCAAATATCACTTTGGTTTAACTTGAGATCAGGTGTCGTTAGTCTCTGCTGCCCCAGCGAGGACGATGGAATCCAAAGGAAGCATCCGAAGTGGAAACAAGCCCGATGCCAAGACCGCCAGCTCAGGAAAGCCCGAGAAGCCTAACCCTGGGCCTGTCGCAACTTCAGATAAGAAAGAGCCCCCTTCTAAGGAGCCGGCAGCCCCTCCTGCCACTACCCCAGCAAAAAAGGCGGCGGTGGCGGCGGCGGCAGCCAATGAGGCCACACTGCTGAACAACCACAGCAACGTGAAACCCAGCCCGGCGGCAGCAGGAACAGAAGGCCCTGAAGCTGCCAGTCATTCCGCTGACTCTGAGCACAAAGAGAACAATGCAGAGGAGTCCCCAGGCGGCAGCAGCTTCTTTGATAACATGAAGCCGCTGATCATCATTGGAGGAGCTGCAGTGGCTGCCATAGCGGTGATTGTGGGAGTGGCCATCCTAGTTCGGAAAAAATAAGAACCCAAGAAGCACTGGGGAATGAAATGCCCTGGGCCTTGTACAGTTCCTTTTGACATAAATGCATGCGGTAAACTCTATACATACCTATAAATATACAGTATATAGAGAGACAGCTAGGTAGGTAGAACTGCAACAGGGGCCACTGTCTTGTCCAAGACCAGTGTGCCAGCGTGGGCACTCTGTGCACTTGTGTGCTTTCATGTAATATAACTCGGCTTGCACCACTGTGTATAGATGGCTTTTTTTTTTGTCAGTACAAACTTTCGCTGTGTTGCCTTTTCATTGCCCCTTCTTCCCACATTTCCTCCAGATGTTTAGATGGCTCCAGTGTTGCATCTAGAGTCCTCTGTTTTGTTATGCTGGGTCATGGTAGAGCAGATGAAGGGGAAAGTTTCCCATCAACAGGATCACCTATTAATCTATTATCATCTCCGCATACAGCATGCAAGAAAATTCAAAGATGCATAAGGAGGCAGCTTCTTCTTTATTCTAAAGGGTATATATGTTGACCTCAGGACTTATCTACTCTATCTTTTTATTAGAGCATCAAAATGCACTCTCTGTCCCGTCATCAAAATTGCAAAGCAGATGGCCTAGGAGGAGCGCCTGGGTGGCCATGGAGAAGATCAAGAAGCAAGTATGGCCAACAGAGATCCGCAATGCAGCCTGAAGTCTATGAGACGGTATATTGGGGTTGCTATTCCACCATGCAAAATAGTCACATTCCCACTAATGCTAGCAGTAGTCTTGGCTACGGATTTGAGTGGGCTTTGGAACTTAGTAGAATGGTCTATCTGCACCTTTTAGTGCATGTCAAGAGCAACCCTGAAGCACCACCTTGTTCTGCACTGGTGCCTTTCTAAAGTTGAGACACCCTTGGTAGGGCTTTCCCCTCCCCTCCAGATATTTAAATCAGCATGATTCAAAGTTTGTGGAATGAGAGCCCTCCTATGGATCTTGAACTAATGTCAGTGCTTCTTTAAAGAAAAAAAATAGGTTGCTCTATCATTATGTGGTATGAACGGGAAAGAAGAGGAAAATAAGAAGCAAAGCAAATCTAGGAATAAACAGCATATGGGGTTTGTTTTCGTGTGTACTATGATGCTCCTTGTTTCCTCCTCCTCCTCAATTTGTGGCTGACATCTTATTTATGGTTTAGGAATATTTGTGTATGGAGCATCCATCTCCAGTGCTAGAATTTGTGCTGGATAGATTATTTTTTAGCTCTCTGTTTTGCAGCCCTAATACTGGAGATGCTCCAGAAATGGTACAATCCCATTTATTTTGCTGGAAATAATGTAGAGAAATAATATAAACAAACTCTTTGACACGTTTTTCCTTGTAATCGTAACTGACCAGTGAGAGGAGAGGAAATTTCTGTATCTTGGATTAGCCTTCCTTCACTGGTGACCTTCCTGAAACACTTAATCCAGACTTTGAAAGAGGAAAGAACCAAAGGGAGGCACAGTGGGGTATCTTTGCTTATTAATATTATCTGCCAAAGATCTTCCCATGAGTATAAGAACACTGGGCCACTGGAACAGAGTTGACTGCACTGCAGAATGACTGACCATTCCAAACAAGAAGCTTCCATTAGGATGTCTATTTTTGCTTGGATTGCACCCGTATAAAAGTAGTTATTAACATGAAATGAACCTTGAAACAAAAATAGTTAGATTGAGCTAGTCTTTGTAAAGCTTTTGGTGTTCTTGTTGTCGTTGTTGGGTCAAGATATACACGAGCAACCAAGTTTTCATCCCAGTATGGACTTGCTCAGACATTAAAGTGGGTACTAGATTTCTGCATTTTTAGCCTGTCTCTACTTCTAGACCCATAACTTGATCCTGAAATAGGATGAGATGGTGACAGTGGCAGGACTACAGTCCATCATCTTGAAGGACGCCTTTCTCTCTCTTTCTCATATTTATGGCTGTGATGTGATAGGTTAGGTCTATAAGGGAATCATTCACTGACAGTCATTGCTTAGTACTGTGGTGTCCCACTGTCTTGAATCATTCTTCCAGAACCCGCCCCCCCCTTTACCATTCTGAAAACACCTGTATTTTTGTGTGTATGTATACAAGCTTTCCTACCCATGCCTTATTTGAGAGTATCTGTGTATATATTGCAATTTACTGAAGTCACAAACCTGTATCCTTTGTACAAAAAGCAAGAGGCAACCATTATTTGCGCACCTGCATTCACACAAAGTGTCCATGTTTTGTGCCACTTACATTCCATCATGCAGAACCCAAAATCGTGGTTTCCTTCCAATAAAAGAATGTATGGTTAGCCAACTCATGAATGTATGATAAATCCCTCTTGTGCTAGAAACTGAAAACAATTATTTCTAAATAGGCCCTTGAAAATATGCCTAAGCCAGTATGTAGTGTTGCTGACAAAAGATAGTTCTGTGCCAGCAGTGTTGCACATGAGGTGTGTGTGGCAACATGTGCAACCCACTTCTTTCCTGAAGGTTTACATGTAGCTCAGGTGGTGCTGGTGTGCCATTCAAGCCTCCAGCCGTCATGGACTCCCGTGAAACAGAAGGTTGCTCATGTTGCCACCTCATGCTTGACTCTTCTTCCTTCTCCGCTATTCCTGCACTGATGGTCCTGGTTACACTGGTGCAGGACATGAGAGGCGGTGATGCTGCTTGGGTTTCTTGTTGTATAACCCACATATGAATCTGCAGCATGGAAGGCACTGATTATGTCAATGTAGCCCTGACTGGGAAATCATGCACTTGGAGAGGAGTGTGCGTGTGTGCGTGTGTGCGTGCGCGCGCGCGCATTTTCCAGACTCGCTATATTTGTGCTTATGTAAGTATGGGCATAGCAGTGGAAAAACATTAGTTATGTGATATTGGTAAGTGATGCCAGATAGGTTTCAACAGGTGCAGCACTAACGATGGCACAGACTTTTTGTCTACTTAAGAGGCTGTGTAAATTAGATCACACTGAATCTCGATTTGCACACATCTACTAATTATACAAAGTCTGTCACACCTCGTTGGTGGTGCCTAGTGTTTCTTACTTTGGCTTGGTGGAGATGTATCCACAGAAACCAGTGTCATCTGGGCCCTAATACTGGCTACAATATAAACTAAATGATCTAGTACCTTGCTACTCAAGTGTGGTCCACGGACCAGTTGCTGGTCCACGAGCCATTGGCTGCAGTTTGCGGCATGTGTCCTGGGGCTTCTTCCTTCTGGCTTCTCAGAATCTCCTGAGGCTTGCTGTGGGACTCGGACGCGCGCCAAGCCTCCTGAGAGGCTCTGAGACAGCAAGAAAGGAAGAGGAAAGCAGGAAAGATGAGGTAAGCCAATATGCTGTGTGCCTGTCTATATGTGTGTATATAGCACCAGTTCACGGCTCATTGGGGGGGGAAAATGCCGGTAGTGCTGCTAGTACACAAGTTCCTCTAGGTCTACAAGGCTGAAATTAATCTAGTATTTTTGCTACAGTCAAATCTATCAACAAGAATGTAACCAAGACTACCCTTCTAACCTTTATGCCCTTTCAGTTGGAAGCCTGCTGCTTGCTGCTGACTTGTGCAAAATTAGGAGCTTACCTACTGATCTTTTTAATAAACTCTTTCAACTTTATTTCCAAACAGTGTCTTTGCCAAAACTTAATAGTGGCAAAAAGTGTGCCACAGAACAGCCGGAGTATTAACCCAGAGCTTATCAGCTGCTATATTTAAAAACATTTGTTTTTTGCATTTTAATACCATTCTTCCTCCAAGAAGTTGTATATGATGTCTACCCTTTCCTTTGTCCTCACAACAACCCTGTGAGAGAGGTTGGAATCTGAGAGATAATGAACGGTCCAAGATCACCCAGTAAGCTTCATTCAAAATCTGAATCTGACATTCTACACCATGCTGGCTCTCACAGTCAGCTTGTTGCAGTAGGTCAATCAATATTAAGGGCCTTTGTGTATGTTGTTAGGTTTGTGTGGCTATCCTACAAGCACAGTTCTCTGCCTGCAAGAGAGCTGCCTATGGGGAAAGGCAGCAAGGAACACGGAGCAGTTCACATGGGAGAGAGGGTGGAGGATGCAAAGGGTGATTGCATTGTGCCCCATGTTTCTACAGGAGAAGCCTTATATGAAATCTTCCTTCCATATGCCTGAGATTATTATCCTTTCCCCACACTGAACAGCATCTAATGGAATTCTGAGGAATTAATCTGAGTATAACATTTTATGAATATGAGTACAGCACACTAGTTTGTTTTGCCTACTACCGTTAGCCATAGCTACGTACTGAGATTTCACTGAGTACTAAGATGTGCCGAACGACTAAGTATATGTCACACGATGTGTGCTTGCTTGCTGTGGGGATACATGTCAGCTGTTCCCATATCGGGAGCTCAAGCATTTACCCATGTAGAAGATGCATAACTCTCCCTTGTGCACATTTTATTGGAAATGCAATTGTCACTCTTTGGGCATTTTCTGCTGAAATGCAGTGCATGCCCCTAGATGCAAACTGCTGTCAGATTCTGCTGAAGGGAACTGGGAAGTTGGGTCACCATACAGCACTGTGGTACTTCACCGTGTGGCACTTGACCATATAGATTATTTTACATGTGTGTAAAGTGTCACCACTGCCATGGGAACCGCACAGTGCTGTTCTGCATAGCATGATCCCACTGGAAGTGGAGATTGGCTGGGGCAGCAGTAGGCTGGCAGTAATGAGTGGCATAGCTGCTGTCCACGGAGAAGATGGTACTTGCAAAAGTGAGACTTTAAAAACAATGAAATTGAAAAGCTCTGTCTTACACTATTGGGATCTTCATTTCCTAGGTTCATTCTGTTCTCCAAATGTATTGGAAATGGGTCCTTGCCAATAGATTTGCACATTACTATAGCTAAAAAAACCTGCCCGTGGATGGAAGTAGTGAGATTCAACTGCGTATCAGAACTAAGGTGTCCAGCCAAAATGATATAAGGGAAGCTACTTTTAGTTCTTCAACATGCTCTCCCATGATGCCACCTGTTAAACTACTACTATCCCTGCAATTTTTATGAACACAAAATCAAAGGAAATGGAATCGGTTCTGGGCAAAAAGTAACAGGCCTGCTTCAGATCTCATACAAGATTACACTTTTTTTTTTTGGCATTAATTGATCCAGAAAAATGACTACCCTACTTCCATTTTCACAATCACTAATGTGTATTAGAATTCTCTTTCCCTCCGTAAGCATGCATGACAAAAGGGGAAAAATCTACCTTGTAACTACCCTAGGAACTAAATATTAAGGGTAATTGGGGATTTGCCACTGAACAGGTTGAGAATAGAATGATTGGCCACATGCATGAAATCAGTGCGTCACGCTGGCACAGATGTACGTTAAAGTAAAAGATGCTAATGGGAAAATGTTCTAATTGCATGGTTAGTAGTCCAGTCTCTCTTGAGGCTCAAACCGTACATGACATTGATCATATATATCAGTGGTTGTTTTCCCTATTTTTTATTTTCCCTTAACTTCTCATTTCTTTTCATTTTTAACCTAAAGCAGCCACTCTGATTGGAATCCCCACTGGAAGTAGGGGCCAGACACATCCTAATCCTTCTTTCTACACTGCTTTCCCAGCTGCTTTTAGTCCTGTGGTACCTGTTTCTTTCTCCACATGGAATTAAGTGCAACTTGTGGAAGGGGTGGGATTTGAAGGTGGAAAACCAATAGAGAGGAAAGGGTGAGGACTGTTGGCGACTGTTGCCTATTATAACAATTTTAAAAAGAAAACGGAGAGGGAGGGAAGGGGATGACACCCAAGATAAATGTCACCTGTAGCTTGAAACAATTGTTTCTGTAAATGTTTTACATCTCAAAGCAGGCAAACCAGATGATAGCAGTTATTTACATCACTTATCTGAAGCCCTGGTACCATCCAGCTTTCACGACTGTTCTTTTCTCCCACCCACATTCACCCATTCCGCAGAAACTGTCAATCATTTCCCATGCCTATGCATGCAGATAGGGTGGGAAGGGATTCTCCTTGCACCATTCGTTCCTTCCTGACCCCTAACTTACACAATGGTCACAACCACATGCTTCAACTTCCCCATCGTCATTTTACTTGACTCTAAGGCTGTTTTTAATATTAAGTCTAAATCTGCTCCCAGCGTGAATGTAAAACCTGCATTGGCTATACATTGATTTTCCTTCTGATTTCTGTCCCGCATTAATAGCATTCATATGCGAAAGAAAACATATGAAAGAGGCCCAAATGCATATGAAAGAGAGCCCTGCTACAGTTTTCTACCATATTCTCAAGAAACTGAAGACCATGACTTCATCTAAAGCAGTATCTTGACACTAGACATAACAATCCAAATTATGGATAATTGTGTGAGATTTACGAGTAACATTTCCCCCCCAATTCTTAATTGTGTGAAATCAATTTATATTTTGTCTGGTGAAATCTGATCCAATCACTTGCCAGTTTCTACCACTGTAGCATCAACAAACCTCCAAAACAACCTTAAGAGAGCATAAGATTGCCTCAGTATCCTTTTCTTAATCTATTTATTTTCATAAATACTGTATACTTGAGGTAACCTCTCCTCTTTTAATTCTTATGTCTTTTCCTGAATCACTCGTTCCAGGAAACACATGGAGGATTTCAAATGAGAAATGCTAGTTTATTCAATCTGAACATTTACTATCTGCTTCAGGGACCATCTGGAAAAAAACACAGTAAAACTATACCAGATGAGCTCCACAAAAAAGGATATTACAAAACAATAAATCAATTTGGAAGGGTTGTGGGTTCTAATGGGCCCCCAAAACATTTTTAACTGGAATTTGTCAATTTAACATCTTGCTTCCTTCCCTGGATGAACAGACCCACTTACCACTTAACACATATTGGCCTTTTTTTCAACATACAGATTTGGGTTTCGTTTTTTCCGTTTTGGAGTCAGCTGTTGGAGACGACATTTCCCAAAGGGAAATGGAAAGCCACCAACACACAAAGCTAGAAAACTAATTTGTTATCCTTTTGGAATTTATAATCTTGCCTATGCTTCTATGGACACTTTGTATGGGCTGCAGCTCAACTTCTAAAACAGCAAAGAATTTTTCCTTTCCCATATAGTATTCTCTTTTCTTTGAATTTTAAAATGCGTATAAATGCAATAATGCAGGTAGACTAGAAATACTAGATTGAAAATTAAAGTAGTTTAGCTTGTCCCATTGTGACCTACAGTGTTGTACGACACCCAACGCTGTATCCTAGCATTCTCAAGGCTTTCCTACGTAGCTGAATCTAGTATTAGCTTTGAAAATCCATTGTGTGAATGGCGGGTGGGTTGATTGGAAATGTGTACGCTTTACATACCGTATGTTACTTGCAACAGAAACTATATGGCCACTCCATATGCTATGGAACTGTAAATGATTCCCAATATACCTGTAACTCTTATCACGCTCGTGTGAAATAAACTATATATATATATTGTATAATTCCTATAGTGACCATCATTTTTGTGTTTATGCTTGAATGTAAACAAACTCCTTTTGTTCTTTTCTCACTTTCACTTTCACTTTAAGATAATGTGTAGTTTAGTTCAGTGCTTGAATTGCAGGTGGACCAAGGGGCCACTGAGCTCATTACCTTACCTCTTTTTCAGCCTTCTTAGCTACTCTTTCTAAAAGGGTATGGACTTGTTTGAAATGGTTTAATGAAGGAGGAGTAACTTCTGGATTATGGGAGAATAGTAGAAGGGCCCTTAACCTGACTGCTGACTGACCTTAAGAATCGTTGCATTCTGCATACAGAACTGGCAAGTTTTGTCAAGTACTCTGTTTTTCTTATTGAGTGGGAACCTGTTGCTTAGAGAACTATAGACTAGGCAGGAGGACATCAAAACTGGTGCTTTCTGTCTACATATCTGTCTACAATGTGTAGAAAGATGAGATACCTTATTATGGGGAATAGGGATAACTAACACAAACCGCACTGCAGTCTATTTGGGCAAAGTCTATATAGACTTCTTTTTTTGTCTGAGCTTGTTTCCAAAAACCAGAGAGAGAAATTATAACAAAGAAGGAAGAATGGGTTAGAACAATATTCTGACCATCTCTGCTGACAATACAATTTATTAGCAACATAACCAGCTTGTTATAATTCAAAGCAGAAGGGAAACTTAGCAAAACTATAAAATGGTACTCAACACATGTCTCTTTTGTTTTTGTTTTCTCTCTCTTCTATTTCATGTTTCCTGGAAAAGGATTTAAAATATTAGGATTAGGTTCAATATTGCACTTGATGGTTGATTACAATTTTGTTTTGTCTAGTCTGTAAGGAAAGATATTGATGATGAATTCATCATAACATTTCAAAGTCTATCTATGTGAAGCTGTTTGGCCTAGAATAATTAAGGTCCATCAGTTTTGGAGTAGACGACGCTCAAAGGCAGGGGTATCATTTCAGGCTTCAGTGAAGGGGAACAAAGAGATGGGGAAGGGGACAAGGTTAATAGCAAGGATGGCAAAAGAACAACAGTACTGAATGTTAAGAACCTATGCTGTGGCTAATTTTTTATATCTCGTCATATAACCAGAAAGGTAGGTGCTCCTGAGGAATAACAAGTAATCTAAAACACTATCTAATCCAGGGTTCCCCAAGCTTGCATCTTCCAGGGACACATCACTCAGTCTTACTCGTATAATGGGTCAAAACCAATCCATTATAAAATAATATATACATCTTGTACATAAATGTTAAGAATTTTCACATAGGAGGAAAATATTTGCAACTTCGGGGCAGACTTCTCTCCCACAGCCCAATCCTGTGTAAGATCCTATTCCATTTGTCCCCTGGGTTCCCCGGGTGCAAGTCAGCCAGGGCCCTATGGGCCCCCTCGAATGTATGCCTGCCAGCTCTGAAGCTGGCATACATTCGGGCCGGGGAAGTAAGGCCTGCCATGCTGGGGAACGGGCCTAGGATATTGGTGGAGCGCGCAGCTGATATCCCTGTCCCCCTCCCAGGCCGGCCAATGTCTGTGCCATGGATGTGCCAGCTCGCCCTCCCGCCACCTCTGCCCCAACTGGCCTAGAACTTACCTGGGCCACCCAGCGCAGCTCCGGTCTCCCGGCAGAGTGAGGGCTGCCGGCCTTTGCGCCAGCAGCCCTTACTCTCCGGGTGCCGGGTTCAGTGAGTTGGTCTGTGTTAGTGGGCTAGATGTGGCCCATGGGCTGTAGTTTGGGGACCCCGATCTATTCTAATAGTTTTGAGGCTGTTTCAGCTACAGTTAATGTAGTACTGCTCCTCATGTTATACATATTCTTAATTGGAAGCTCTGCGGTTAATAAGGGCTTGTCTTCCCAACTAGGTAGCCTGGGTTTCCAACCCCTAAACCTATGTTCACATATTGAAGGGGAATGTCCAGGCAGAATGATCTGTGATGTCAAATGCAGACTTGTGGCTCAAAACAGCAATTCCACATTCAGTTTTCCCTCTTCTTCCCAGTGCAATAGCAGCGCAATCCTACGAAGGATTAGGGTGGCGGGGTGAGCACTCTGCTGCCCTAAGCCATCGCAAATGTGCCATAAGGTTAGCAATCCCCCGGCGGCCGCATGGATGGTCCAGGCAGTGAGGGAGGGAGCAATTGGCCGAGCCAGGGGGGATGGTGTCCTCCGTATCCCTGTCTCCCGCCGGGCTGGCTCGACCATTGCATGGCCTCCTCAGATGTCTACCAGCTATTTAGCTGGCAGAAATCCAAGGATGCCCATTGTGGCCTCCCGGCTCTACACCGGGGGAAGGGGACTAACATTTCCTTTCCCCAAGTAGACCTCTGGGCCGCTGCAGAGCCACCCGCTGGATACCTACATAGGCCTGGGCAACCTGCCGGATACCTATATAGGATTGGACTGTAAGTAACTGAAACATGCAACAGACAACAATTTGTAACGAAGCAGGCATTATGGGTTTTCTAGCCATGTTTATTATTTGAGAAATAAAAAACTAAAATCGTACTGTCTTCTTAAGAGATTTCTCTCACACACACACTCTGGAGATGTGCGTAGAGGCGAAGATGAGTCTTTATTTCTCCTACCAACGTTTCATCCCACACGAGGGACCTTGTCAAGGTAATTCAGCATAACACTGCTGGATGACACTGAGAACATGGAGCTCTTGCTAGCATATACCAGTAAAAGCCATGGCAACCGTTAACTGACAACGGAATCATCAACCTCTGCTCTATTCCTCCTAGGCTGCAAATATGCTCTTTTCAGGATAGGTAGCCAGATTTTACTGGCAAATGACAGCTCTTGCTGTCTGTTCAGAAGACTTGCAGGTTTTCTTTGGGAGACTGAAATAGCCTCCAGATTTAGTCTTCATTTTAGACTGGCTTCCGAAAACAACGAACGGACCTGCTCAAAAGCAATTTGGTGGCCAGATTCCAGGGCGTGCGCTGCCACAGCAGATTTTTCTCCTTGTGACAATTTTACCGCTCTCTGGTGTTCTTGTACTCTTACTTTAATAGGTCTCATTGTATTTCCAATGTAAGCACGACCACAACCGCATTTTATTTCATAGACTCCTGGGTTCATTAACGTAGGTCTTTGATCTTTGGGATTTCTTAGTATTTGCTCTATCTTAGTTGTAGGAGCAAATAAAGTCCTGATCCCATATTTTCTCATCACTCTCGCTATTTTGTCCGTGGTTCCTGGTAGGAAAGGCAATGATAACCATCGTTTCTCGTTGTCAGCTTCCTCCTCTTTTTCATTATTCTCTCCCAGCTTAGGGATATAGTTTTTCTTTTTAACTTGTTTCTCCCAGCATTTGTTAATTTGCTGCAACTGATAACCATTAGCCAACAAGGAATCTGTGACGATGCGCCTTTCTGCAGCTAAAGATGGTTCATCACAAACCCGTAATGCCCTGAAAATTAAAGAATTTATTAAGGAGTTCTTTTGCAGTGGGTGGTGATTGGATGTTTTGTGCAGGTATCTTCCCGTGTGTGTAGGTTTTCGGTACACAGTATGTCCGAAGGTTAAATCCTTCTTTCTAGTCACCAAGACGTCCAAGAAAGGTAAAGTCCCATTTTCTTCAATTTCTATCGTGAATTGGATCTCGGGGCACAAGGAATTTAAATGTGCCAAAAAGCCTTTCAGTTCTTCTTCCCTGTGATCCCAAATACAAAAAATGTCATTGATGTATCTTAGCCACATAGATGGTTTAAATTTGGCTGATTGTAAAGCCTTCTGTTCAAAAAACTCCATAAATAAATTAGCAACCACCGGGCTTAAGGGGTTGCCCATTGCTACCCTTCCTTTTGTTCCCTAAATACCCCTTCCCATACAGAACATTGGAGAAACATCGCCTACGGAGAATGAAGTTGAAAAACACCTTGACCTTTCTCCTGAGCTGCAGAGACGCAGAGGTAATACCTATCTTCCTAAAACATCACAAGAAATGCAACAACAGAAGGACAGACAAGATCTACAAAAAGATGGAACTTGCGCTATTGAGAGACTATGTTAAAACAACCAAGTTTGAACTTTATAATTTGGACAAAAAGCTCTATGAATTACATGACAAGCTGAGTAATTCTATGAAAGCCCAAGATTGGGATGCATGGGATAAAAGATCTTTAGAATTTATATCTCATCAGGAGATTTTAATTAGAAATAAACACCATAAGAAATTTAGCAAGTTAATTAACCAAATTCCTGTAGGTAATGTTTCTTTACCTACAGACAAGGTAGTCTTAAATTTGTCAGATTATGATTTGTCACAGGCTCAAATGTCAGTTTTATTAAAAGGGGGAAATTTCGCTTTGACTCCTAAGTCTGTGCCTATGGAGAGGATTATAGCCAACGTAGAAACTGTACTGACAGTTTGATTCTGACACGGCGGAAGAAATTAGAATCGCTACTGCCAATATTCTTCTGAAAGCCAACCCCCCTAAAAATAACAACCAGAGAGTTTCTGGCGATTAAACAGCTTAATAATAACCAAGATATTATTCTTCTTCCCGCCGACAAAGGAAATGCTACTGTAGTTTTAAACAGAATGGATTATTTTAATAAAATCTCTGATCTATTGAGTCCGGAAACTTACAATATTTTAAATAAAGATCCTACGAATAAAATTTTAAAAGAAACAAACAAGCTAATTAAAGAGTCCAATTTTAAACTGGAGATTAAAAATAGACTAATTAAATCATCAGCTCTGCCACCTAGACTATACGGTCTTCCAAAAATACACAAGAACAACATTCCACTACGTCCTATTGTTAGTAATATAGGATCTCCTACGCATGCATTATCCCAACATCTTGCTAAAATTCTTCTCCCTTACATTGGGAATACTTTTCACCATGTTAAAAATACCTACCATTTCATTGAACTTTTAAAAATAGCAAAATTAACAGAGAGATCAATCTTGGTAAGCTTTGACGTAGTATCCCTATTTACAAAAGTGCCGCTAACCGAAGTAATGAATTTAATTAGTGACCTGACCTTACCACAAGATCTAGTTCCCCTCTTCCGTCATTGCCTGACCTCCACATATTTTGTATGGGAAGGGGTATTTAGGGAACAAAAGGAAGGGGTAGCGATGGGCAACCCCTTAAGCCCGGTGGTTGCTAATTTATTTATGAAGTTTTTTGAACAGAAGGCTTTACAATCAGCCAAATTTAAACCATCTACGTGGCTAAGATACATCGATGACATTTTTTGTATTTGGGATCACGGGGAAGAAGAACTGAAAGCCTTTTTGGCACATTTAAATTCCTTGTGCCCCGAGATCCAATTCACGATAGAAATGGAAGAAAATGGGACTTTACCTTTCTTGGACGTCTTGGTGACTAGAAAGAAGGATTTAACCTTCGGACATACTGTGTACCGAAAACCTACACACACGGGAAGATACCTGCACAAAACATCCAATCACCACCCACTGCAAAAGAACTCCTTAATAAATTCTTTAATTTTCAGGGCATTACGGGTTTGTGATGAACCATCTTTAGCTGCAGAAAGGCGCATCGTCACAGATTCCTTGTTGGCTAATGGTTATCAGTTGCAGCAAATTAACAAATGCTGGGAGAAACAAGTTAAAAAGAAAAACTATATCCCTAAGCCGGGAGAGAATAATGAAAAAGAGGAGGAAGCTGACAACGAGAAACGATGGTTATCATTGCCTTTCCTACCAGGAACCACGGACAAAATAGCGAGAGTGATGAGAAAATATGGGATCAGGACTTTATTTGCTCCTACAACTAAGGTAGAGCAAATACTAAGAAATCCCAAAGATCAAAGACCTACGTTAATGAACCCAGGAGTCTATGAAATAAAATGCGGTTGTGGTCGTGCTTACATTGGAAATACAATGAGACCTATTAAAGTAAGAGTACAAGAACACCAGAGAGCGGTAAAATTGTCACAAGGAGAAAAATCTGCTGTGGCAGCGCACGCCCTGGAATCTGGCCACCAAATTGCTTTTGAGCAGGTCCGTTCGTTGTTTTCGGAAGCCAGTCTAAAACGAAGACTAAATCTGGAGGCTATTTCAGTCTCCCAAAGAAAACCTGCAAGTCTTCTGAACAGACAGCAAGAGCTGTCATTTGCCAGTAAAATCTGGCTACCTATCCTGAAAAGAGCATATTTGCAGCCTAGGAGGAATAGAGCAGAGGTTGATGATTCCGTTGTCAGTTAACGGTTGCCATGGCTTTTACTGGTATATGCTAGCAAGAGCTCCATGTTCTCAGTGTCATCCAGAAGTGTTATGCTGAATTACCTTGACAAGGTCCCTCGTGTGGGATGAAACGTTGGTAGGAGAAATAAAGACTCATCTTCGCCTCTACGTACATCTCCAGAGTGTGTGTGTGAGAGAAATTTCTTAAGAAGACAGTATGATTTTAGTTTTTTATTTCTCAAATAATAAACATGGCTAGAAAACCCATAATGCCTGCTTCGTTACAAATTGTACCAAGCCATGAAAGTTTCCATACTACAGACAACAATTTGTTTTTCTCATGCCTCCACCCAGCATCAGTTACTAGTGTGGAACAGAGGAATGAAAAAGTGATATGATGACATTACTTGTTTCAGAAACTAAACTTTATGGGAAGAAGAGGGGAAATGGAATGTACAGTTACCAACTTCAGTAGCAAACCTACAAGAGGTGAAAGATAGGAACATAACCTGGTAGTCCAATCTGATGCATGTCTACTCAGAAGTAAGTCATTGAGCTCAATGGTACTTACTCCTATTTAACTGTGCATAGGATTGCAGCAGTTCCGCTCTCTCTTCCCCTGGGATAAGGGATCATGTAAACAATAGCAAGGTTTATGTTCTGAGGTTTTCTCAACCGGTACATATCTTTGAGTTAATAAAAGGAAGCATTTTCCAGGTTGTTCTGGTTATTTTATTAAGTAGAGAACAAGGGGTTCTTTTGTTCTTAACTTAATAAAACGACCAGAATTACATGAAAAATGCTTCGTTTTATTAACTCAAAATAGCAAGGTGGTTGGTCTTGATTTGAGAGGTGGTGGAATTCAGGATCTTGTATAGGTATCAAAGATATGAAAAGGATTATCAGGACGCTCAGGAAGGGACATATTGGAAGTTTTTTTATATATAATAGCCAAGCAACAGTGATGGATAAATTAGAACTGCCAGACCACTGAAGAGAGGAATTGCTAAATCTGGCTAAAGAGCAAGAACTGGTGTAACCAGTCTGGCATTTAAGATTTTTTGCCCTGGACATCTTTTAGCCCAATCCTATCCAGGTCTTGTGCTGGCAGAACTCGCGTTCTGTCAGCACAAGGCCTGGGACACTGGCGCAACATCCGTTGAGACAGTGCACAGGCTGAGGCCACCAGTGCAATTGGCTGGCAGCTGTGGGCATGTGCCAGTGACCTCCAGAGCCTCTGCCAGAGCAGGTAAGTCATGGTTGAAGTGTTCTGGGGAAGGACTGAGGCAGAGATTGGAACTGGCCAGGGGTGTATCTAAAATGGGCTGGCTGGCCATTAATGACATACAATATGAATGAAACATTCTGTATACCTTTCCATCTCTATAAGGCATCCCACCATGAATATTTATTTGCCTCAATTATATAAATTTCAAGGAACAACTATCTCCTCAGCAAATATCTATATATAGCAATATGTGCACATTTAAATACTTTTATGACAACTGGGCTACTTACCATCTGAAATACCAAACAATCACACCGTACATTAAGCCCCAGAAAATGCATCCAACAATAACAGCACCTAAAATGTACTTTCCAGCTGTAAGGAAAATATAAGAAAATAAAATACAGAAAAATAATTCTCCATTAACCATTACCACTCATACTATAGCCTCATACAGCAATACCGTGACTTTCATCCACTTTCATTACTTTGCTCTTTCAGCCAATTATAACCACATTTCAAATTTCATCCTCATGCTTTCCACTTTCATCCAATTCCATCCAACCTTCCACGATACTCGATGACGTTCTTGTTTGTTTTTATTTTATTCCTGTTTAGGTTTTGCATGCATTCACATGTGTTATATTATAGCTACTTTATTTAGGTTGTTTGCCAGCCAAAATAAATTTGTAAGCTAAATAAGGCTATGCTTTGACATTCATCCATTGTTTGACTTTCATCCATGCTCTGGTCCCTAACTAGATCAAAGTGCAATATATTGCTGTAATTTATTGCCATGTGATTTATTCCAAGGGTATTACAGACAATTTAGACACCATTGCTATGCATATTACCGTAAGTTAGGATTCTTCTGGCCCAATATGCAGCACTTTGCAATAATAGGTTGAAGCTCTTCTTGTTGCCCTACTTATGAAAATGCACCAAGACAGTGTATGTAATATTTATCACTCTCAAAAGAAAAGGGAGAGAGCAGAATCATATGGCAGAGCATACTTTAATGTGCTGCAGGTGTGAAGGGTAGGCCTGTTTTAGGGAAGCTAAAACAACCACTTGCAAAGAAACCTGCATGGGGCACTGACATTTAACACCATGAGTGGGACACACAGCACTAAATACACAACACACAGCACTAAAACACCTCAATTCAAGGCATGGTTTGGCAATTTACTAGTTACTTTTCTAGTAACTAGATGTCTTGAATGTGTACTAAATTGCAGATCTCTGGGTCATGAGGAAGTACCCAAACTATTTGGGAGTATACTTCATGTGCCTCCATTCTGTGGGAGAGACAAATCCTCCATATTCATACTTTTCTGTAATCTGAGTCTACATGCATACCAAATTTTGGCTTTCCAAGCAATGTGGCAGTATCCCAACCATGTTGATACCCCAGTGAGGTTCAAGCAGCTTTATAAATATGAAATAATCGAACGGAATATATAGAAACAATTGAAATTTGATAGAGGCAGCACAAACAAACACAAGGCCACATTTGAACTAGCTTAGTCATGACTAAATTGTTCCATTTGTCTTAGGGTGAGAAGCCTTACCACAAGAGACAGCTACAGCATGCTGTCTTTTTTGGGGGGGGGGGTACTATTTCCTCTAGCTTTGCTACGAGTCCCATAAGGATGGAAGTGGCAGAAATATGACAGCTAAGGGGAGACATTAGCATTGTATTCCCTCAGTGTCTCTGTTAGGTGCTCCACTCCTGAGAGATGAATTGGGGAGCCATATTCCATCTTCAGTCATGCCTCTTGTATTGTTATAATCAGTTTATAAGCTACTTTGGAGACACTTTGATTAAATGCTTTGGATAAATAAATGGGATTTAGTCATTGCTAACTTTAGCTGGATCAGAGCCTTAAAGTGTGATTTGGCCCTCTGTCAGGAGTGAATGAGAAGAGTCAAGAGAAGCCCTTGATCTTGTCAGGTGTTGCTGACTCAGCTCCTGTCAAGCTCTGATTTATTTTGAATGTGTATATGCCGGGTTGGCCAAACTTTTGAATGTATTTATTTATCTATTTTGAATGTATATGCCGGGTTGGCCAAACTTGCTTAATGTAAGAGCCACACATACAATAAACTTCAGATGTTTGAAGCCGCCAGAGAGATGTTTGAGAGCAGCAGTATTTAAGAAGCATCTAAATTCTTAAATATATTTACTCACCATAAACATTAAACTTGTGTTTTAATCCAGTGGACTCTCAGTTTATATACCTGGTAAATAATTATAAAGCTTGAAAAGTTCTTATTTACCTTTTATATTAATTTGTAATGCAAAAAGGAGCTCAGCGAGAGCCGCACATTATGCGTCAAAGAGCTGCGCATGGCTCAGGACCTGCAATTTGGCCACCCCTGGTATATGCATATCAGACATTGAAATGAGTTAAGGGATTTTTAATCTCAGGACCAGCTCTTACTTAAAGCTTTAATGCTATAGGTATCCTGCACTTGGGAATAAGTCCCACTGGACACAGTCAGGCTTACTTCCAAGTAAACAAGCAAAAGATTGGGCTTTACATTGTTCAAAGAATTCATCCCGTTTCAGGTGCCGGAGAACAGGGAAATTCGTGGCATACATTGTACCCGGGTTCTTGTGTAGAAATTCTCTGTAAAACAAAATGTGTCATAAATGTGTTACTTAATAACTTCAAGTGAACCATTCTACAGTGTTCCTCCTTGCAGCTCCTGAGCTCAAAGGTCAACATAATGTCTGAAAGAATAATTTGTGCCTGGCTCACTGAAGAAAAGCTGAAAACATGATATAAACATATTTTCTCTACTGGTACTACTATATTTCTTTACACCTAGCTAACGACCCAATCCTATTGGGTTGCTGTGCTGCCAGAACTCGCGTTCTGGCAGCGCAGTGTGCTTTATGGCTGTCACAAAAGGCAACACATTATTTAGCGCAGCTGAACCACCAACAACCCCCAGCGCTGGTAAGTCAGCATGGGGGGCGGGCGGGAGATGGGGTGGTGGTAGGCAGAATGGGGCAGGGAGGGGGAGGAATGGGGTGGATACTGGAGCAGGGAGGGTATAGTTTGAGGACAGGAAGGGGGCAGTATTGGTGGTGCTGATATCCCCTTTCCCAGCCATGATCTGCCTTCCCAGATCCACTTGGACTTGCACCAGTTATATAGCTGGCACAGGTCCAAGTAGACCCATCAGGGCAGTGAGGGCTTACCCCCAGGCAGGGAACAAATGTTCCATTACCCAGAGGATACCTCCAGGACTGCCCCCCCGCAGGATGCAGCACACACTCTTGTCACTTGCTACCTGGTTAACTTGGCATTGAATGCATTTCTTTGAAACTAAAATTCTGATATGTGCAGTAAAAAGATTGAGAATTATAACTTTTAGGGTTGCTTTCTTTCTTTCTTTCTTTCTTTCTTTCTTTCTTTCTTTCTTTCTTTCTTTCTTTCTTTCTAATGTACTCCTGAAACCATTCGCCCTGTGAGTAGCCCTTCCAATATAACTGAGGCAGTGGACTGAGGATATGGGCTGTGAATTTTCCCACCATTGCTTCACCCAAGCCAGGCACAGTTAACTTCAAAAGGACGTGTCAGCTGAGCTGTTTAGAACTCTGAAGCTTGAGCAGTCCAGAACATAAGGAAGGTTCTGATGGAATGGACCAAATCCAGTCCCAGACTTGGCCCTCTAGAGCACAGCAGAGCAAGACTTCAAATAGGTACCAAAGAAAATGGTGTCTTTTCACCTTCCAGAAACTCTCCCTCCTGCCCTTGAGGCCTGAACAGTAAGTACTACAAGGTTCATTTTCCAGGCCTTGAACAGGGGCCAGTCAAGAGGACACGGATTCATTCTAACATTTTGTTGAAGTAACCCATTTCTAACCACCTATACTTAGGGTGCCATTCTTATAGGTTCCAGCTGAAAGAAATATTCTAATAGGGGTACAGTACACATAACCCCTTTATTTCAGTCCTCTCATACCTACGGTAGCTTTCCTCTATTTATTACCTAGCTAGCTAAAGTGTTTTACAAGATGATATAAAAATATAACCATTCTAGTCCACCTTTCCCACAACATATAGACCAGATGTTACATTAAGTGTGTGTGTGTGTTTGTTTTTGGTTGGTTGTTTCTGGGCTTCAAAGAACTCTTCTTCAGACCAAAGTATTCACAGCACAGAAAAGCAATATGAACATCTGCTTTAACTGAAGAATTCTGTGAAACTTTATCAAGGTTACATAAACACTTTTAAAATGACTGGGCTGTCCTGTCCCCCCCCCCCCCAAGGATAACATATTTTAGAATTTCTGTCTTTATTTCTGTGATGCAAGCATGACTGCCAAAATTTGAGTCAACTACGCAAAATCTGTGTGAGCAGAACTTTTGTGTTGATCTTAAGATTTGGCACTGTGGTTTCAATGTGTGCAGAGCTGAGTCTCCCTGAGCTCTTTTCTTATCGGCTCTATCCCTATTTTCCTTTTCTCCCCAGATCAGACAGTTATGTGGCACCTCTTCTCTTGAGCTAACTTTCCATCTGGTTTGTAGCTGTTTTTGTATATATCAGGGATAGGTAAGAGCACAACTCTGCAGACAATGTGGTTACTCTAGAAAACCTATCCAGAAGTAATCGCAGCCCTCCACACTGTCAGTAAGGAATGATGTATTTATCCTGCTAGAACAGTACGTACAATTATGAATAGGAAGGTGAAAATGTGCATCAATTCAAGAAGCATGGAAAGGAGCTGGTGATGAATGGCAAATGTGCTATACTCAATGCAAGCAAGAGGTGCACTGAATTTAATGTAGAAATCCTGCAGAGCAGATTTACAGTGCAATCCTATGCATGTCTATTCAGTAGTACTGTAAATCCCACTGAGTTCAATGGAACCTACTCCCAGGCAAACGTGCATAGGCTTGCAGTCTTAAGGTCCTTTTTCACTAGTCCAGTAATTACCGTATATGTTGAGAGGGGAAAACAAACATAGAAATCATAACCATTTCAAAGTGAGTTACTAATAGCTCAGTTTTGCTAATGCACCTGGTATGTTAACTTTTTCTATTGGGTTATTATAGAAAGGTACTATTCATTTATATTTATATTAGTGGGGAAAGTACCCCTATATCAGTGTGCTTTACAGTCTTCTGGAAACTAAGATGGATTTCACTTATTATTACTAACCTGTCTGTACAGTTTTACAGTTAAATGCTTTTGTAGATCTAATTGACAAGAGCAGATCATCTCCAGAGCAAATCAGTCACATATTTTAGAAAAAGTAAAACTGCTGGCATGAACATCACTGATTATTATGACATAATCCATTCCAGAACTCATATCTCCTAGCAACAGAGTGTTTGGGATTTTATAGTGGTATTAGTTAATTTTAAAAAAAACCACACACATACACACCCATTTTAAAATTCATGAATGCTATCACTGGGCCAGCTTGTATTTCACACCTTGGGTGAGCAGTAGAAAAAGTTGCTAAGATAATATATATTATCTTCTTAAAGATTTTATGGGCATACAAGCTATCTATATCAGGGGTTCTCAACCTTTGGAGGCCCGGGTACCCCCTTATCACTGTCCAATTTTCTGAAGTACCCCCTGCTAATTAACTGCTAATTAATTGGATTAATCTATTAATTAATTAGGTAATTAATCATTAAGTAAAAAGTACTAAAACAATTTTAAATGTGAAAAGTCTTATTTAACTCTGTGTGTGTGTGTGTGTGTGTGTGTGTGTGTGTGTGAGAGAGTGAGAGAGAGAGAGAGACAGACAGACAGACAGACAGACAGACAGACAGACAAGGATCTCTTTTTTTCTCCAAGTCACACTTCCCAAAATCAGCTCCTTCCTCCCCCACCCCACCGAAGTACATTTTCCAAAGTACAAAAATAAGCCCAAAACCAAAATCAGAGAGACAAAAGGGCTCCGAAAATAATTAAAATTTAAAATCCATGTTAATTAACACTTAATTAGCTGCTGATGGGGCAGATAAGGGGCAGGGCTTGGCGTACCCCCAGCAATAGGTCCGCATACCCCTAGGGGTACCCGTACCACAGGTTGAGAACCCCTGGTCTATATCCTCTGAATATAGGCTGCCTCTGAATTTGAAACAAGTCAACAAGAACCAATACAGCCAGTTACTGATCCAGAGAAGTTTTTTCTGGGTTCAGAGGAAGTTTTGATCCCATCTTAAAACTCATACATATACAGTATTGTTTCAAATATTGGTTCAGGTTTGTCTGTGAATATGAAGTCTCTGTCTGGTCTTCAAATTTGCCCTGAGAATTATTCCTGAGAATAATGTCAGATGGTAAGATGGCAACTGGAAGAGAGGATAGCAACTGGATTCAGTTAGGACTGTCAGATCAAAAAATCATAAAAATAAGAGAGATGGCAGTATTTTTATGTATTTTATAGCACAGTTGTGTTCTGAAAGAATGGAGCTCAACATGGGTTTGCTGGAATAATAATAATATAATATAATATCTGTATTTATATACCGATGCAACGAACATGAAGATGAGCGAACTCAGGAAGATAGTGGAGGACAGGAAGGCCTGGCGGGATATGGTTCATGGGATCACGAAGGGTCGGACACGACTTAATGACTGAACAACAATTTATATACCACATTTCTGTTATATACCGCTTTTTCTGTTAAACGTCTGCTTTTATTCTCTATCGTCAGTGTCATCTAGCAGCCCAGTCGTGCTGCTTTCGCTTTGATAATGCCCCGTGGGAGGGGGGAAACGTCAGCAAGGGATTAAACGTTTTTGTGCCTATTGGTTTGATACCTTTAAATTGTATACTTTAAAAAAAATGAACCTCTCTGTGCATTTTAAAGCTTTTATTTCTTCAATACATTTTACATGGCTTCTAAACCCATTTACCCAATCTCTTTAAACACATTTATGTCGTCAGATTTCTCCTCGGGCTTTATTCAAGGTGGTTTTCACAGGCAGGCTTTTCTATTCCCCCCCCCCCCCCCCGTAGGCATTTTTACAGTAAATGTTCTATTTGCATAGAACCCGTCTTCTCTAGCTGTTTCCTTTCAACAGTGTGGTATCTCATTGGCTGCACATAGTTTTGAGGTCCGAGTTTGTCCGACAGCGACTCCTCTCTCCCACAGAGGGTCAGTGCAGGCTATTTCAGCTTGTCAGCTGAGATATCACAGCTGTTGGTGCCTTGTCAGCAGCTTCTGGTTGTCTTGAACTGATCCTGTGTCCCAGTTGTACTTCAGGCAAGGTGGCAGCTCAAGCACTGACTAGACCACACCTCCTGCATAAGAAGAGAACCTGCTAAGGCACTTCTAGCCTAAAACTAAATCTAGCCTAGTACTCTGGTTCCCACAGTGGCCGGCAAGATGCTTCTAGAAAGCCCACAAGGAGAACATGAGGGCCAGTGTCAGCGTGTGTTCCCCAGCAACCGGTATCCTAAAGGTGGGCCTCAGACTCTCTGAAGCTGGAAGCTCCATTTGTCCATGAGTTTGTCTAAGGTTGTTTTAAAGCCACCTAACACTTAACAATGCAAAAGAAGGCAGGTCCCTGTCCCAAGGGCTCTCAATTTAAACTGACCCATAGGGGACAACAGAGGAAGAGGAGGGAAGTGATGCTGAGGAAGATGGGTCATTGCCACATCTTGTGACAATGCATTCCACAATTGAATTATGCATGATGTGGACAAATGCATTGTATATGAAGAAGTATGGTACTTCCCATTGTCTGTCCTGAACCTACTGTCAATCAATCAAGCACATCTATCACTGTGTGGTCTACCACTGGGGATAATAAACTAAGCGTTACCCAGGCCAGTCATGTAAAGTTCATCTGATTTTTTTTTAAATGAAAAGCAGTCTTGGAAGCTTCCAGCAGGAGAGTGCTTAACCTTTGCCCTCTTACCTTCCTTTCAAAGTTGCCCTCCTCCAAGGTGCTTTTCTCTCATGGAGGAAAAGGTAATGGGGGGAAAGTTCAATTCACTACACTGCTACCTGTCAGGCATCTGAGTCAGGGAAAGATCCCAGGAAGATTGGAGGGAGGAAGGTGTCGGGGTTAATTCACCAAATGATTGAAAGAAATTTCCAGTCTAAATAGTGCAGGGCCCTGATGTTTGGGCAGGCATAAAAAGGTAAAGGTGACCCCTGACGTTTAAGTCCAGTCGTGTCCAACTCTAGGGTGTGGGGCTCATCCTCATTTCAAAGCCGAAGAGCCAGCGTTGTCCGAAGATGCCTCCGTGGTCATGTGGCCGGTATGACTCTCCTTGCTGCAGTGCGTAGCATGCAGCTGGAACACGGAGCGCTGTTTACCTTCCCGCAAGCGGTACCTATTTATCTACTCACATTAACATGCTTTGGAACTGCTAGGTTGGCAGGAGCTGGCCAAGCAACGAGAGCTCACCCCGTCGCGGATTCGAACTGCCGACCTTTCGATCGACAGCTCATGGTTCAGGGGTTTAACCCACTGCACCACCCGCTGGCCATAGCAACCAAGAAACTCCGGGTATGTATCTATGTAATGTAAAGCAATGCAATGAAAAGTGAAAGTGAAATAGAAAAGGAAAATGCTGAATCACTGTGACAATGCACCTGAGGAAAGAGATGATGCAGTAGAATAGATAATGAGATGCATCACTCTCCACTGTGATTGGTGTAAAAGTACTATATAAGGAGGTTGGTAGAGCTTACCTGTATGGGTTGTTGTGTGGCGTTCGAGAGAGCTGGAGTCTATGCTGTGGAGTTGGGAGTTTTGTATATGCGAGGTGTTGCTTTGCTGAAACTGCTTATCTGTACATATTTTGAAAATACAGTCTTGGTGGTGGATGTCTGCCTTGTCTGTGTTTTTCTTTCGACGGGGAACGTCCTTGGAGCTAGCATTCTGCTGCACTCTGCTAGAAGCAAGCACATCAGGCTTGACATTCCCCAACAGAAGGGCCATCATAACATAAGAAGAGCCCTGCTGGATCAGGCCAAAGGCCCATCTAATCCAGCTTCCTGTATCTCACAGTGGCCATACCAGATGCCTCAGGGAGCACACAAGACAACAAGATACCTTTATCCTGTTGCCACTCCCTTGCATCTGACATTAAAAGATAGCCAGGAGGTTACGAAGACCAGGAGGTTACTTATCCCCATCATCATGGCTTGTAACCTGTGATGGACTTTTCCTCCATAATAAATCTGTCCAATCCCCTTTTAAAGGCATCTAGGCCAGGTGCCATCACCACATCTTGTGGCAAGGAGTTCACAAACTAACTACACGCTGTTGCAGCAACCTACTGGTGCCAGGGTCAGTCCTGATAATGATATCTCATCTACCACATGTCCCATATTCCCTTCTGGAACCCTCAAGTCCTCCTTGAACTCTTGGAAGGGTGGAAAGGTGGGGTATGAATCTTTCAAAGAAATATTTGGAGGGTGTGCCTCTGAACCTGGGGTTCTATGACTAATAGCTGTTGAAATACCTATTCCTCCAGGGCTTTGTCTACCTAATGGCCAACATATCTTGTGACAACAAATTCCACAGGTGAGGAATTCAGTTGACTGCTGTCAGTCTCTGGTTATGAGCACTTAATACTCCCTGACACGTTGTTCCCTGATGCTCTTGTGTGCGCAGGCTTGAGTATTAGATTCCTCTGCCATCCATCCTGCAGTTATTCCCATCATCTTGAACCGTAGGGGCCAGGGGGCTTGAATTCCCTGTGCCACTGGGTCAGCTCTCAGCTGGAGGGAGCTATTGGCTTGATCTTTGCTGACCCAGATAATGGTCAGATTCAGAGAAGTTCTGCAGCTCCTCAATCCAGCCAGGTCAGGTGATCTGGGAAACCAACTGGACTCATTTGGCCCTAAGTAAGAAGTCTTGCTCCAGGTATGGCTTTTCAGTTTGAGCAATGTTGCTAGAGAGTAAGTAACCATCTGTACCTTGCCCCACTGCCTTTTGGCACTTGGCTGTCTACATGACCTTGAGTGTGTTTCTGGCCGGCCCCTCTGACCTCTTTGTCCATTGCTCCGAATCTTGACTTCTGCTTGACCTGGACCATGTACTTGCCTCTGGCCCTAGACTCTGCAGGGCCCTGGTGCAAACACTTGCTCAATCAGTGTAGGGTTGCTTGGTCTGTGAGCCACAAGCTGGTTGGAATGTAGGGTCGCATACACTCACTCCTACCTCATCCAAACCAATGGTTCACCATGTCTGAGCTGATTTAAGAACCCAAACTGAAAAAGAACCCCAGGCTCCTAGGAACAGAATCCTAGGTCAAGAATTGTTGTAGCAGGAATTGTTGCAGCAGCAAGCCCTGCAACATCTAATTACAGTACCATTACGGTACAACTGAATTCCATAGAGAGATAGAGCAGAGGTTCCCAAACATTCTGTGTTCAGGGCGCCAAATTTTTCATGACGACCCTATCCATCACTGTGTGTTCAAGATCGTGAGCACTGTCCTGCAATGTATTAAATCATGGCTGAAGGGTTAAAACAAAGCAGGAACAAGAGTCTCTTCTACAAGGAGCGATCACATGTTCCAAAAGCCTCCCAGTTGCACTTGGAAGCTTGCGCAACTGGAGACAATCAGAAATAACAGAATGGCAGTACCGAGGTCTGGCCTTCTCCTCGGTCCCTGGCGAAAGAGGCTGGCTGCTACTGGCGCCTGCGCAGTGCGGGCACGGCCTGGTAGGCAGTCATAGCGGAGAAGGACGCTCTGGGACGCTCTGCCAGACCTCTCCACCCTCCCACTCCGGGGCGCATGAGAAGGCAGCAACCGCCGCCTGCTGCTTCTTCTTTCACGCGGGGACCGTCCGTGGCAGGCGCCCTCATGTCGGAGCGGCTCAGCAAGCCCACGTGCCTCATTGTGGCCAGCGCGGCAGCTGCAGGTGAGGTAGTAGTAGTAGCAGGACCGGCTCCGCAGTCAGGCGCTTCCATCGGCACTCAGATCCGCGCCGACGTCCCCACCCCTCCCTCGCCCGCCCGGGGAAACGGGGGCTCCCAGACCTCCTGTGGGCGGTGATCTGCCTGAAGGCGGTCGCCACCCTTCCTCTCCTTCCCCACCTGCTGAGCCTTTAATAGCTGCGTACTGAATTTCCCTCGTTTCTCCTGCTTGCTTTGGCGAAAGCTGCGCCCTGTCCACGTCTGTCTGTCTGCCGTATGAAAGGCACAGGAGCCCTGCCAGAATAAGTAGCAGCCCCACGCCCTAGGGAAGCCTTTCGTGTGAATTGCAGCCAGGGGGCAGCCTGGCTGCACAGAGCATGACCAAACTTTCTGAATATCACTAAAAATGTGGACTAACCCGTCCCGCGCACCCTGATTCTTCTGTACCTTACAGTCACTAATATGAATTCAAAATCTTTGTTCTACCCGTGTGCACATTTTGAAACAAAATCTACTATTTTGTGTGTGGAGGGCTGGAGGCTAATTAATGTGTTTGAGTTTGTTTTCTTTTGGTCATCTAACGAGATAGCTCTTTTGTACTATACAGTATACTCTTCCCAAACCTCACATTTTATTAAAAGAAAAATCTGAAAGATCTTGGGCATAATTCTCCTTTCATTCCTTTAATTCTGGAGGTATAACTTTAGGATGTTTGCTGATACATTCAGTTAGGATTGGTACTGTACATTCTGCACAATTTGCCTTGTATGTTTGGGGCATTACCATACATTTTAAGTCTAAATGTTCATATCACTTGTTTATTTTTAGGAGTACACAGAATGCCATGCACTATCAAAATGCTCCTTAGGGGAGTAAAAAGATCTATCTGGAATAAACATATTTAATATTAACAAGTGAAAAATGTTCTCTCTGTTCATTAGGTGTATCTGCTGACTCCTTCCTTCACTCATTTACACTGGCAAGCTCTGCATTTAATCTACAAGTTGCTACCCCAGGAGTAAGTGAAAGTGTTAAATACAGAATATGCCATGATGAACTGATGAAACCATATGCCACATGTACCATCAGTAGTGGATGTATTTATGATAAGTAGAGACCTGTGAGAATTTATGAGACTCCCCCTTCTCTTGATGAGTTTTTTTTTTTTGGGGGGGGAGTCAAAACTAAACTTCTCTGTCCCCAAAACAATGGCTTCCCCCACATGCTGTGTAGAACAGGGGGTCCTCTTTATAAGTCAGGGTCAGGGACCAGAAAACTTGGATTTATAGTGAAATGACTTATAAAGGGGGATTTTCCTCCATAAGAAATAATCTAAATAGGGGTTAATGGGGACCATATGTACATCAATGAAGGCATGAGACTTGAGTGGATGACTTGAGTGGAGACTTGAGTGGATCCTGTAAGAAACAATGGAGTAAGGTAGGGATAGGGAGTGGCAGGCATGCAGTCTTGAACATGTATGTACTAGTACACCCGCCACAGGGGCAGCCTGTCAGTGACACAAGTTGAGAACTTTGTATCAGGCATTAAATTTGGAAGAGGTGGCAGGGCATATCCCACACCCTTCTACCACCTCCCCCAGCCTGTTGCTTCTATGGAGTCCAATCCGGCTCCATCCTTTTCTCATGCTATAGTGTGTGGCCATTAGAGGAAGCAGTGGTGGCAATGCTGGATGCCAAGGGAGAGAGGGAAGGCCTCTCCTCCTCCTCTAATGGTTATGGAGGGAATGCTAGGAGCCTAGCATTCCTTCTGCAGCTATTGCGGGAAGTGGCAGTGGCACTGGATGCCGAAGGAGAGAGGTAAATGGGTGGCTTACCTCTATGGCAGGGTTGGGGGACTTGCCTCTGTTCCTTGGCAGCTAATGCTGCTGCTTCCTCTAACCATGGAGGGAATTCTGGGCTCCTAGCTTTCCCTCCATGGCCATTAGAGGAGGAGGAGGAGGAGGTGGCGCTGGTGTGGGATGCCAAGAGGAGGATGGGGAGGGCTTACCTCTCTCCTTTGGCATCCGATGCCACCGTTGCTATCACCGCCTCCTCTTCTAATGAATGGTGAATGCTGGGAACCCAGCATTCGCTCTGTGGCCATTGGAGGAAGTGGTGGCAGCAACAGTGCTGAATGTCAAGGGAGAGAGGTAACCCCCCCCCAAACCCCTCCCTGCTTCACTTATCTCTCTCCTTTGATGTCCATTGACCAGTGCTGCCACTGCCATCACTCCTTCTAAAGGCCGCAAAGGGAATGGTAGCAGTGGCATGTGGTGGGGTGGGGCAGGCCACCACAGGGCGACAGGCCACCGAGCCTGGGGGGAGGGACAAAGGCTGTGGCTGCCATGGCGGTGGCAAAATGTTTGTTTTGTTTAAGCGGCTGTGGGGCAGCTGCGCCTTTGGCTTCTCTTCCCCGTGATCAGGGGAGAGAAGCCAAAGATGCTGCCGCCCCAGTCCCTACCTCCTGCCTGCTCCGAAGTGACGTCACTTCTGGGTCAAAGTGATGTCACTTCCGGGGTGTCACCAGGCTGGGGGAGTGATCATGATTTTGCACAGTGCTCCTGAAAGACGGTGACCTCTGTCTCACTAAAGGGCCCATATCCCCAGTGTAACTATAGCTGGCCAATGTCCTCTGTAAATGATATTTTGCTGCAAGATAGCTCCCTACTGTGGGGCATATGAACTTCACCATAGTGAGGTCATTTTTTTTAGAAACAAGAAGCTTTTATTTTGGTTCAGTAGCAAGTAAACAGTTCATTATACTAAGGTACAGTATAATAAGCCATATCATCAAATCTTGCATATTAAATACTCATCTAGAAACTTAACTTTTTTAAATGAAAATACTTTGTGCATGTGTTTGAATTAAATGTAATTTCAACAATTCTGTTAGGGAAAGTCAATTGACTTTGTTGGTGTTAATGAGGCAAACATGCGCTGGATTCAGGACTTCCGCATGAAATCCTATGCAAATCCTGCCAAGCTGGAATCAACTGATGGTAAGCTATGTTTTTACCGCCATTTCAGTATCTCTCTACCACCTGTATTGAGTGAGTATGTATGTATGCACGCATGCTGTTCTTTCTTGCTATAGCCACTGTGGGCATAAACCAGCCAAAGCTGGACACTTTGAAGCCCCATTAGTTATAGTGGGTTAGTTAAATATGCAACTTAAATCTTTCTACTTCAAATCAATGGGATTTAAATGCAGTTAATTTTTGCAGGATTGTGCTCACTGTGTATTTCTGATTCAACTTCTTGTGGTTTCCTGAGTCAAAATAAATACCGTATTGTCCCGAGTATAAGACACAGTATAACCCTAACCTTTGAGGAAAAGTAAAGTGTTGCACTTGGAAACTATGTTGTAGTGAGGACAAAACCTGACACTGGCTGGTGTTATCCAGTGTGCTTTTCAGAACATGCATCAACATGTACACACGGGGGAAATCTGTTTCATGTGCTGGGAGCCTGTCCATTGGCCAGTGGCTCAGCTCGGTGGTTTGTTGGGTAAGGAAGAGGGAGGAGAAGGGAAGGTGCAACACCAAGAACTTTATAGTGGGTATAATTTTACAAATGCAGGGAAGGGAATGAGTGGACACATACCGAAAGAGCCTCTATCATTTTCTAATAGTGCAATCCACCGTAACTATAGGCTGGCGGAGCGAGTGCTCCACCAGCCTAAGGTCGTGAAAGTGCCATAAAGCACTTGGGTGTAAGCGGCGCTGGTGCCGAGGCTGGTACCGCTCACACCGTCGTCGCCCAGCACCCACGCTTCTGGACACAGGTAAGTTCTGCGCCAGGTGGTGGGAGGGCAGGAGGTGGGGGGAGGGGACCATTGGACGGCCAGGCCTGGGAGGGGGCAGGAATATCGGCACTGAGCTGTGCCAATATCCAAACCCTCTTCCCGAGCTTGGCTGGCCTTACACGGTCTCCCCAGTTGTGTGCCAGCTAAATAGCTGGTGCGCATCCGAGGAGGCCCATTGGGGGCACCGGGGCTTATGCCGGGGGAAGGGGACAAACATCCCCTTCCCCCGAGGACAGCCCTGGCCCTGCCTGTGCGGACTGCATCCTGTGCAGGATGCAGCGGCCGGCCATTTAGACCGGCTAGTGCAACTTGCACAGGATTGGGCTGTGTGTTATCAACTTGACTGCGCATAAGACAAGAAAGATAAAAGGGGTTTTGTGGATCAGTGGTGAGGCTGCACCAAGGTCACCCGTCTTTTTTGTCTGCTGATTTGTGTATGCTGTGCTGCAGGGATCGTGGGGCTTGGTTGCCAAGACCAAGTGATCTCCTGAACTGAAAGTGGGGTTGACAAAGGTGGAGAGAGCTCTGAAGCAAACCCAGAGGCTAGGCTGTAGCTGATTTCCAGGAGGGAGGTAGGGCAAGGGAACTGAAGCTGGTTTCCCAGGAGAAGGGGTATGTTGCCAGGCAGCCCACAAAGGATAGCTGTCCAGCTTGCACTGGCATGGCTTCTTTTGGTTGCACATAGGGAAGAAGGCTGGAAAGAGAAGGGAGCTGGTTTTACCAGTCTTGGGTGCTGGCTTGGCACAGTAGATCTTGGTAACTGGAGTAGGGGTGCTTCATGCAGTGCCGATGGGTCAGTGAGTGCCACGCAGCAAACTGCAAGAGAATGAAGACTGAGGATCAAAGACACATGGGGCCCGGTGACCCAACCTCTTACACTTTTTCTTCCCTGCCTGCCCTCTCCCCTTCTAAAGAGAGCTTCTGCCTCAGAGGTATGATGCATTCTTTACTTCCTCAGGCCCTGGAGGCTGTGGTTGGTTTGGAGTAACAGGGCAGGGTCTGGCCCTACCCTTTGCTCTGCCTGTGACAGTGAGGGAGGACAGAGGTGTTGCTATGGTGGGGGTGGTACCGTAAAACACAGCAAAAACGTAAGTTGTGTCCCGTCCTAGTCCCGTTTACAAGCCTGCACGAGGTGGCTCCGCCCCCTCTCCGTCGGAGCCATTCTGTGCGGAGAAGGCAGCGTGCAGGAGACTCCCTGCTCACTGCCTTCTCCGCATGGATTGGCTCCGACGGCAAGGGGGCGGGGTCGCCTTGTGCCAGCTTGTAAACGGGACTAGGACGGGACACAACTTATGGTACCGCCCCAACTGTAGCGACACCTCTGAGGGAGGAGGAGAACAACTTGCCATCTCCACCACCTCAACATCCCATTTGCCCTTAGAGAAAGCAGAGCAAGAGACAGTTCAGCCATTGGGTGGTAGTGGGTTGGGGAAAGTGCTCAAGCTCTCCATCCCCCTCCTCCCCTGCCTGTCAAACTTGAGGAGCCTTTAGCTAAGTTTGAAAGAAATAGTACTTGAATGCCTCATAGCAAGAATATCTGTGTTTTGCTTGTTCTTTTTCTCTAGGTGCAAGGTACCATGCCTTGTTGATTCCTGACTGTCCTGGTGCTATGACAGATCTAGCAAACAGTGGCTATTTAGCTAGGATATTGCAGCATTTCAGCTCTGAGAACAGTAGGTAAACGTTTTGAAGACCTCTGCTCTAGGAATTATTAGACTAGGAAGTACGCAACAAGATACTATACCTAATTCATATATCTGTTTCTGGAAAGGATGAAAAAACAGGAGTCTAATTTAAAGAAAGATTTTTGATAATATGGATAGTCTGTTGTACAGTCCAATAACATAAGAACTGCTGTGGTCCTTTCAGAATCTAATATTGTGACTATGTAGTTAAAATAATGTGTTTCAGTATGCCTTCCTTACTCTGCAACTATCAGCATTGAATTTCCTCTAGCATCTTTTTACACAGCCTCCCTCTTCAGTAATCTTTGCTGTCAGTCATGTCCCAATAATTCTTGAGCGAGGACATTAATATTCCAGATGTTGGTGGAAGTGATGTGTGCCTTAAATACTGTATATTACAAGCATTTTTTGTGATTGGCTAGATGGGAAATAATATAAATGAATGTAGCATGACTAGACTTCTTGAAAAAGGTGGTCGGGTTTTTTGCTGCTGTAATTTTTAGGCTGTTACGCCACAATTTTATTTTATTATTTTTTTGGTAAAGCTTTTTGTCTTCCTAGAGCCTGTTTGTGCTGTGGGACATGGAGTTGCTGCCTTATGCTGTGCTACAACTGAGGACAAGTCCTGGGCATTTCAAGGTTACAGCTTAACAGGGGTAGGTGATATCTCTTAATCAAACAGTGATTTTTTGTATATAACCCTTCTAAAGCTTTTGTTATCCTGCAGAGACCTGCGTGATGTAGCTGCTTCCACATTTTATGTGTGGCTGGGTTTCTCTTGAGGTTCCCAGATTACAACCACAGATTGCCCCAAGCTTCCTGTGGTCTTTTCAGTGAAACCAGGCACACATTTACTGGCATTTATTTAGAGGTGAGTGACTGATAAAATTTTCTTTATTTACTTAAACATTTTTCCTCCCAGCTTTATAGCCCAAAAACTCTCTTAAAGAAGCTTTAAAAAGTCTACCTTCCTCATCACAATGCAATTAATACAAACATCACCATAACCACTATACAGGTACACTTTTGCCTGATTGGTGTTATTAGGAGACTTACATGCTTGACAGCCCAATCCTAACTGGGCCACGCGCCAGATCCTATCCCTGTTCTGGGCCGAGAGCAGCCCAGAGGTCTACTTGGGGGAATGGGCCGTTCGTCCCCTTCCCCCGGTGCAAACGGCCACGTCGGCTGGAATGGGGATGGGAATATGGCGGACGCCATCCCTGCCTCCTCCCGGGCCGGCACAGCCAATGGCCCCCCTCCCTCACCACCCAGACCGCCCCTACGCCTGCCAGGGGATTACTTACCTCCTCCGGCGACTGTAGGGGCGATCTGGCAGCGGAGTGAGGGCGGCCGCCTCTGTGCCAGCTGCCCTTACTCCCAAGTCGTCACGAACGTGCTTTATGGCACGTTTGCAGCGGCTTCCGGCGGCGGAGCGCTCGCTCTGCCGCCGGAAGTCTCCGGTGGATTGCGCTCTGAATTTCCTTAGGCATGTGAAATATTAACATACTAGCACTGGAATAGAAAATACACATTGGTTTAAAAGACTCTTTCAAGTGTGGAAGTAGAATAATGAATTTTCGCTGGAGCGGGCTGCCTGATCTTGCAGTCTTTTGTTTAGAGTCCCTGTAGTCCACTGATGATATGTTTTAACGATTACAGCATAACTAATCTGTGTGGAGTGATACGGAGTTCCTCTTGCTTAGGAACTACCTTGCTTGATCAGACCCACCAAGCAAGTCCACCAAGTCCAATATTCTTTGCAAGAATCTGTCCGAGGGCAGTGATGGACTGGATGTGAGTGAACACATCCACAAGTGTAATCCCAATAGAATGGAAGTACTATCAGTTGGGGTTCTACTGATCCTGGTTTGGGTGTTCAGCCTGTTTGGGATGGAGTTGTACCCCCACTTAGGGTTTGCAGCCTGAAGATGCAACAAGATCTCTAGGAGCTTCTGTTGGAGTGCCTACTAAGAAGCAACTGCGTCAGACTGTTTGGTTCATCTAGCTCAGTATTCTCCACACTGACTGACAATGGTTCTCCAAGGTTTCAGACCTGGGTAATTTCTAGGCTTAGCTGGAGATGCCCAGGTTTGAACATGGGACCTTCTGCATACAAGGCACATGCTCTACCACTGACCTTTTGAACCCCACTTACCCTCAGTATCTTCACTGATCCTGAAGATAAAATAAAGCTAAGAAAACTAGTCCATTTTTGCATTCATATCATAGCAAAGGCCCTTTCCCTTTTACCAGCTTGGGTTCTCCAATTTTAATGTTTCCTGTAGAAGACTGTCCATGGTCATTCATGCCTTAGTAATATTCAGGTTGAACTGTTGTAATGTGTTTTGTGGTGCTGTCTTTGACATGTGCTTGGAAACTTCAGTTGCAAAAATTCTGACTGTGGCAAAGTGTATGGAGCATATTATTTGGGCATTATACCATCTTCACTGGTTCTGAGTCCCAATTCAGATAAAGATTTTAAAGTTTAAACACTCTGGAACTGTGACATGTTCAAGGCAGAGGCGTCGCTGCGCCCGGTGCGGGTTGGTGCGGGCCACCCCACCCACCCCGGCGCCCCCCCTAAGTTTTTTGGCGTTTTTAAGTGTTTTCGGGGTATATGTATGCTTTCCCCCCACTTATCTTTAATATTGGACGCTTCCAGGGATGATCTGCTTCCTGCGCCGGGCACATTCTTCTCCCTGCGCCCGGCGCAAACTCCGTAAAGCGCCCTGCAGCGCTTTCCAGAGTTTGCGCAGGCGCAGAACGACGAAGATTCCAGTCGATGTTCTGCGCCTGCGCAAACTCTGGAAAGCGCTGCAGGGGGCTTTACGGAGTTCATGCCCGGGCGCAGGGAGAAGAATGTGCCCGGAGCAGGAAGCAGATCGTCCCTGGAAGCGTCCAATATTAAAGATAAGTGGGGGAAAAGCATACATATACAGACACATCCCCGTTACCACTTAAAAAACCCTGAAAACTGTAAAAAAACAACACCACCGAAAAATGCAACCCCCCCCGAAAACTAAGGAACCCCGCCCCACCCCCTTAGCCCTGCGCCCTGGGGCACACCGCCCCCCCGCCCCCTATCAGGTGACGCTTCTGGTTCAAGGCTATCTCTACCAATATGTACCTACACAAATTGCTCGGCTTAACAGGCCCTTCTCCATGTTCTCTTGCCATCTGAGATGTGGCAGGTGGGTATTCAGAAGGCCTTCTTGATAGCATCATCACAATTGTGGAATGTGCCCCCAAGAGAGGCTTGTGTGGTCCTGTTGATGATGGTGTTCCACCACACTCAGGGCGCAATTCTATCCAACATATGCCACCAGCTGAGCTCTGCTCAATCCTATCCAATTTATGCCACTGGTGTAACCAGCGGTGCAGCGAGAATGGGAGGCCCCAGAACGGAAAGGGGATTCATATCCCTTTTGGAGGGGATTTGAATCCCCTTTCCATTCTGGGGCCTCCCGTTGGTGGGGATTTGAATCCCCTTTCCGTTCTGGGGCCTCCCGTTCTTGCTGCACCGCTGGTTACACCGGTGGCATAAGTTGGATAGGATTGCGCCCTAAACCTAACATTTTTGTAAAGCCAAAAAAAGAACCTAATAATTTTTTGAATTGTTCCTGACTGATTTTATTGTTTTTATTTTAATTTCTTGATATTCTTTGTATTGCATTTTAATTTGTTGTAACCTTTTACTGATATTTGTTGGCTGCCTTGAGTGTCTTTTAAATACAGAATGGCAGATTATAACCTAGCAACCAACAGATGCTAGGTGATCCATTGGAAATAATATATTAAGATGTAGAATTTGCTACAATTCAATGTAAATGTATACTTTTTTTTTTCTCTTGTACCTTGTAGCCTTCTGTATATGAACTGATAAGGCTGCCTAGTTTTGCTAGTTTGCCCATTATCTTTGAGGACTTCGCAAAAGATTCTGGAGCCACTTTTAGTGGTATGTCATTTTAAGACTATCTGGTTTTTTATCAATTGCCAGTCAAATAAGCGTGGGCACATACTTATGTGTGAGCATGTTTTGGTTTATACATCATTAAAATGTACAATCACGCAATCAACATTTCAACAATCACGCAAACGTAGTTTGTTGTTAGATGCTGAATTTAAATATTGATTTGTACATGGTGCAGATATTACATGCCTGTGGTATAGATTGATTCTTAATGTAGTTTTCAGTGTAATACTGGTGGGTTTTACTAAAAACAAACTTTGAAAATAGGGAAAACAAAGGTAGATATGAGCAATAGTAAAATCTGTGTGTGCAATTTTTCTTAAGTATGGCATCATTTAAGACACATGAATATATTTTTCTTCCAATGTAGCCAGCAAAGCAGATGCAGTACATGTAGTCTTGGACAGACACCTTGTTACTGGGCAGAATGACAGTTCCACTGTTGTTGCAGTCCAGAATCTTGTTTTTCTCTGCAATGGAAGGTGAGAAATTGCTAACAAAATGTTTAGTAATGGAAGGCATCCCACACTATGTGAACTGAGCTACAGCAAATCCTCACTTAAAGTTGTCGATAGGTTCTTGGAAACTGCGAAACAACTTATCATGAAACCAATTTTACCATAGGCTAATTCTGAGGTTCCCAAACTGGGGTGTTGGGAACCCGTGGTGACTTCGACAGCACATCCAGGATCGTGCTGCCACTGCCGCCGTGGGCGAAAAGTGCCCATTTTACCTTTGTTGATGGCTGTGGAGGTCCTGCGGGGGTGTGTGGGGAGCCTGCAGACCTCCACAAGTGTCAGAGCGGCCTTCCGACGTGATTGTGACCCACTTCCAGTTTCACTGTAAAACTGGAAGTGGGTCGTGATTGCGTCGGAGGGCCGCTCCGACACTTGGGAAGGCCTGCAGAGGGGCCTGCAGGCTCCCCACACACCTCGCAGCACCTCCACAGCCACCAACGAAGGTAAAATGGGCAGTTTTTGCCCCCAGCGGCAGTGTGATCCTGGACTTTGGATGGAGCTACTCCTGGGAAGGCCTCACTGGCAGTGGAGGCTCTTCCCAGGAGTTTGGGAAACTCTGGGCTAATTTGATAAACATACGTTCCTATGGCATTTCCTCATCAACTTTAAAACGAAACGACTTTAAATGAAACAACTTTAAGTGAGGACTTACTGTACCTATAAGAGTGATCCCAAGGCCTTTTGAAAAGGCACAAAGGAAATGATTGAACTTTCTATCTTCCTTCATACGCCTATTTGCAAATACTGAACATAATGTTTGCGTTGAAAGCTGAGACTATGGCGTGCCTAGAGAAATCTCTTTAGTTTCTGGGCTATTTAATATAGAGGTAAGAGGGGCCATAGCTCATTGATAAAGCATCTGTTTTGCATGCAGAAGGTCCCAAGTTTAATTCCTGGCACAGAGTGATTCTGATCTGAAACTCTGGAGAGCCACTGCCAGTCAGTGTCAACAATGCTGAGCTAGGTTGACCAATGGTCTCTTTGTATAAGGCAGCTAATCTAGAACTTTGAAACTAGTGCTGATGGTTTTACATTATGAAAGGATTAACTAGGCCTCTGCATCTGCATGGGAAAAACAGATTACATAGCATCTATGTCAGTACTAACGATGAGGCTTAAGAGTGACACTGTATTTAGTGAGCTCTACCAGGAACATTTCATGGGGGGTGGGGGCAGACTTCTACTAACCCAATGAAGTAGCCCTCAAAAAGCAGCTAAACTGTGAATCTGTCAGTGTGAAAATTTCCCGTTTAGATGTGAACTTTAGCTAACTTGTCATGTTTCATTCAGCAGAAAATGATGGAATAAGACTTGTAACTGGGATGAAAAGGAGAATGCAGACGACTTCTTGGCTTGGGAGATGGATATGGAAACTTGTGTGATTTTGTTGGTTGACCTCTGACTGAGACAGTATCAAAGCTTTCTAAAAATAGACTACAGTATGTATAGCTTGTGAAAAAGCAACATTGTATTTTTAAAACCTGCTGTACATTTGTCTTAACAGACACTTGGTCATTTTGAACCATCAGTGTCTATTTCTAGACTATATATATAGTATTTGCACATGCAGCAACTGAGCTCTACAAAGTCTTAGTCTAAGTTGTTGCTCCATTGTCAGCTAGAGCATCAATTTAGATTTCAAGCTCTAAATAATGCAGTATTGAAACTTTGCTTATAAAGTCTACAATAAGCTTCAGCCTAGTGAGTCCTAAAGCAGGTGTTGGTTCCAGTGAACTGTTCCCCCCCCACACACACACACTAATTAGGTCAAAACCATGAAGAACCCCCTAAAAGAGAACAAAACAAGTCTTGTTCACCTTAGGGCTATGTGTTGGCAATGTGCTTGTTTGGGGGTGATGTTTTCTTTAAAACATGAGCATTTGTTTTTAAAGGGCTTATTTTTTTATTATCTGCTGTATGATTTCTTGTAAGGTCTGATATCTGAATACTTGAAAGATGAACTAAGTTATAGAAGCTGTTTCATAACTAGACCAAATAAATGTCACTTTACACGTGATAAATTTGCCTTGTACGATCCTTTAAGAGCAATGAGCTAGGGTGTTAACCTTTTTTTCTGATGTTCTACTTATCTTATGTACCACCAATACCTAAAATTCCAAAATCTCAGGGGTAAATAACTTCTTAATAAAGACTGAATTGTATTGTGAAAAATCATCTCTCAAGAGAGACCCCCACCTCATCACTCCCCCCCCCTCCATCTTCCCCATGTTCCTGCCACATGTGTGGCCCTCAGTTGCCCTCTGTCACTGCCATGGGCTTGCCTGCGCAAGCAGACCCCAGCTCCCAGGAATCACTTGGGTTCCTCACCCCCTTGGCTGGGGTGGAGGCATGCCCCATGCTCAGTCAGGAAGCTGGTTTCTGTACCACTGGACAACACCTCACATACCACCTGTTGAAAAACATTGTGCTAGGGCAATTAGTTGCATTACACTTTGTTATAGGAGGTATTATTTTGCTTTTACTATGATTTAGTTATAGCACTCTTTGTCCTGAATGTAGTTTTTATAGTATGTATCAAATGGTTCAAAAAGCTGGTGTAGAGAAGTGCAGCTGCACATTCAGACTAGTCCAAGGCCATTCACTTGCTATTAGAACATGCTGCAGGAGAGGAATCGCACGCAAGGTATTCAAATAAGACGCTTGTAGTTAAAGGAAGCGTTACAACCTGGCTAATCCTATCATCCTCTACCACTGCCATTGTAGGAGGAGTAACAGCAGCAATGGTTAGTTCACAGTGCAGTGGTGAATACGGTAGTGTGAACACCTCTACATGAGCAGTGTTATAATTACCTTCCATAGCACTACTTTCCAGGAATATAGCCACAGCATTATAGGAGGTATTACTGTTCAGTAACAATTGAAGCGAGGTAGCATTCCAGTCACACAATTGTGCTCAGTTTTTCCTCAGCAAATGCCAATTGTCTTATCTTCCTGGAGGTTTTCTCTGCTAGAATATTTAAGCAGCCAATTTTCTGCTTAAGTAACTTGGAAAGACTTGAGTACAGTACCTTCTACTGTAGGCCTTACCAAACAAGATGTATATTTTGCTTGCTGGGGTGAAAGGGGTAAGATTACTGTTATACAATCTTTTACCAAGCTAACTGAAAGTTTTACTGCTTTAAGTCACTTGATCTTCTCAAATGCATTGTACACTGAAATATCAAAGTAACTTGTCCTGAATTACTCAGCATTTGAAGGACATCTTCAGATAAGAATGACATTTCTATTTTACAGTACCATCTCGCACATCAGTTGCAGATACCTTTCAAATCAGAATAATCTCTACAAATAAAGCAGTGCAAGTTGCTAGCTAGAACTATCTTATGGTTATTCTGTATTGTCATACAACATGAAGTTATGCTCAAGGGTGCAATCCTACAAAGGAATAAGCCCCCTTAGAATTCAGTGAGGACTAAGTAAACGTGCATAGGCATGAGCTGTAAATGAGAAACTATTTTAAGCATAACTTAAGGTCAGCTGTATAGATTTAAGTAAATCTTTAGAAAGCTCATTTGCTTTGTTATAGCCAGCCGTGCGTGCGTGCGTGCGCGCGCGCGCGCGCGCGCGTGTGTGTGTGTGTGTGTGTATATATATATATATATATAAACCAGGATGTAGAAGGGTGGCTAGTCACCTATAGCAACAATAACTCTCCTGTTATTTATTAAAATCAGCAAGTGAATGCATTTCTGATGCCTATTATAGTGCAGGATCAAATGTACTCCATTGTAGAGATGTTAAGAACATACAGCATGTGAGATATTTGTGACCTACAAGTTCATGCTGTAGTAGTGAGATACCTGTGAAAGTTACTATTGCTACTTTTAGTCTTCTCTCTTACTAGACATGTCAAATCCTTGACATTTGAGAAATAAGCATATCTACAGTGGCTCCATTTATTTAAGTATGAAAAGTTCAGACTATCAAATGCAAAACATTAAAGAATGCAAACATACAAAAAGTTAATTTGTTTTGCTAGTGGCCAGGAATAGTGGTAGCCGGTTAGCTGCATACAAAAAAGTAAGCTTCAATAAAAGTTTATTACCCGTTTAGTATATGCAATTGAGGTAAAGCCACCTACAGGACTAAAGAAGGAAATCATACACCTGATCGTAAGGAAGGAAAAACCTCAATTCAGACATCACCCCAAACCATAGCTTGCACTAACCATAGTTTAGAACTCAACACAATGGTCTGAGTAGTAAAATATACAAACCAGTTTATAGCTGCTTGCTTTATTTTCCATCTATTCAAACACTCCTGTTTCTTCGATACAGGTGCATCTAAATATGGAGCAATGGCTCCATATTTAAACATGGAAAATGGCTCCAACTCTCATTTGCCAATTCAAAACACATTATATAGCAAACACAATTTGAGGTGGGTTTGCAAGTTGATTGCAAACTATAATTTAGTGCAATGTCTCAAGTTCGCTTGCGTTTTGTTCTTCCATGGAGAAATGTATCCCTCACCCGTGCTTTGAGGCAAGAGTCCATTACGACATGAAAGCCTTATTTATTAGAATTTACTTCAGCACCACCTCTTCAAAATGTAGGACTCACCTACAGTAAGAGTGCAAGCCATGAAGCTTGCTAGAAATTAGAAACACCACATAGTACCTTTTAGACTTGAAATAATGGCAGCCTTGATGTACCAAGAATTTATTAATACCATCTTCCACTCAATTGGTCCTTTAGTCATTTACAATCTAGGTGGAAAAGAACTCTTTGATCCCCAACCAGTGAATTCTCATAATAGCATTTGATTTTGATATATATAAAACAGCTACACACACTGCAAATCTTTTCTGTGCAACTCTGTATAAAAAAAACAAAAACACAGAAAATCCATTCATGTGTGCCTTGTGGATTATTTGTACTTCTATTCAGCATCCAAGAAGTTTGCTGTGGCTACTTTCCATTTGCAGATCCCAGCATTCGCTCCTAAGAGGAGGGGGAAAAAAGATCAGACTTTAACAGATACCCTAATCAAACGGCATTACAATCTAATAATCCTGAGGCATTACAGTCTAAAAATCCACTAGAATTTAGCACTAGTCAGTTCTGATGTACAGTATTGGCAAACATGTAGACATAGCTGATGTTATATTTCATTTTCAAACTTAGCAGGCACATAGCTAATGAAGAATCAGGTATGAGGAAAAAACGAACAAGTTACATGCTCACATCTTTTGAGCTCCAGTATTTAAGGAGTACGGAATTTCAAAGCTTTAGTGCTAAAACGCTTTTAAGGGTTCAAATCCCAGCCTCGAGTTCATGTTTTAAAGACCCAGCTGCCTAACTGTAGTATAAAGTACGTGGGTACCCTGGCTTCTGAATCTGAATCTCAGCATCACTGTTTGATTTTGGGCATTTGTGAAATTTAAATGTTGAGAGCTTTGAGACACAAGGGAGAAAAAGTGTAATACCTCAAATTATTTTCACCCCACTCATTCTATTTGAGCAAAACATTCCATAACCAACCTTGTAGTTAAAATAACCAAAGGTCAGTCACCAGCCCATACCCTTCTGCAGCAAGTGCCAATAAATGATTTATACTTCATATTACCATTGGTAATATGCAAGAACAGGAAACCTGCAACATAAACTGCGAATAAGCCCATTGTGATATGAACCAATGTTTATCAGCAACCAAGGAAGCACCACAGAAGGAAGGTGGCAACACTGAACAACAGGTATTGTTCTAAAGAATCTGGTAGACAGATCTATACCAAGACAAAACCCTCTTAATTGTACCTTTATCATCTGCTCTAATTTGACTGCATCAGCAGCAAACTTTCTGATCCCATCAGACAACTTCTCCACAGCCATTTGGTCTTCATTATGAAGCCAACGGAATGTCTTCTCATCCAGATGGATCTTCTCAAGGTCAGATGCTTGAGCTGCATTGAGGGATGCATGAAATAACCGAGTTTTAGAAATACAGTCAGAGGTCAACAAATTTTGGCTGGCCAAAACTTTTGGTAGCCAACTATTTGTTATGAGGGGCCTCACAGCAAAAAAAAAAGGGGGGGGGAGTGGCCTCACAGCAAAAAAAGGGAGTGAACTAAAAAAAAAGTGTTTGCTTCTAGCATGAGGTTTTGTCCGGGGCCTCATGCTGCACCTCCAAAATGCAGGACTACACCAGAGACAATCCCCTGCTCTCCTGCCCAGCTTCAAGTTTTTTTTTTTGGGGGGGGGGGGGAGATCATCATTCCTAGTTCTCTCTAGCTAGAGGCTGGAAAGGATAGGGGATTGGCTGCTGCATTTGTAAGGCACCCACTGCAAATATGGCAGCCAAAGCAAGCCCTTCACCCCTCCCCCTTTATAGCTCTGAGATAGAGAAGGGAAGAGAGGAGCTTGTTGGTTTGTCTCTGCATTTGTAAGACACTCAAGTACTTGGAAACTGTATAGCCAAAGCAAGCCCCTTGCCCCTCCAGCTTTGAGCTAGAGCAGCGGTTCTCAACCTGTAGTACACGTACCCCCAGGGGTACGCGGACCACAGATTGGGGGTATGCGAGATGCTCCCCGTTATCAGCTGCTGTGATCAGCAGCTGATAACGGCCAGCAAAAAAATTGTAAAGATCTTGCCTCTGTCGCTTCCCTTACCTTGTCTCCCGGCCACCTCCATCTTGAAATCTCGCGAGATTCAAGATGGCGGCGGCCAAATCTTGTCAGGGCATATGAGGCAGGAGGCTGCCTCATGTGCCCTGACGTGATTTGGCTGCCGTCATCTTGAATCTTGCAAGATTTTCAAGATGGAGGCGGCCGGGAGACAAGGTAAGGGAAGCGACAGAGGCACGATTTTTACATTTTCCCAGCCTGTGGCGCAGCCGAGTGGGTTCTCCCGCTTGCGCCACTAGCCGGAGGGACATTACGGGGCTGTAGCTGTTTTTCCAGGGTTGCGGCGCTCACGCGCAACCCAGAAAAAAACAGCTACAGCCCTCGCGATGTCCCTCCGGCTTGCTGTGCGAGCGGGAGAACCCACTCGGCCACGCAGCAGGATGAAAAAGTTTGGGGGGTTGGCAAGGGTATGCAGGATTTTGGGGGGTATGTGGGAATTTTGGGGGGTATGCAGGACCCAGGGCCGTCTGGGGGTACGCCAACCTTTGGAGGCCTGCTTTGGGGTACGCGGGCCCCCAAAGGTTGAGAACCCCTGAGCTAGAGGGATAAGGCAAGGGGGCTATTGACTTGGGTTCTATGTTTGAGAGTGCCATACAAGTGTGAAGAACCAAACTGAGTCAGGTCCTAATTTAATCCACAGGCTTGACGTGTTCATATGGTAGGTGTGAAAGAAGGGAAAAACCAACTTTTGGCTGCTCCTACGATAATTTGCAGAAGTAACACACACCAAACACAGTCAAGGGGCCAAGGGACATGAGGAAGTAGGTAATGCCTAGAGGTAATCAGAGATCTCTGATAATGTCATACATTGCTCGTAACATTCAGCTATATCCTTCCTTGTGCACAGGGTAACAATATATTGTTTGCTGCATCAGTCATACTGCGGAATAAATAGATACCACATGATATCTATGCATTGTTTAGCAGACTTTGCTGTGTTCCTGTATCATCCTGCTGAATGTATTAGTCAACTGGTGATGAGATTGCTGGCAGTTATGGATATGTAGGCGGACTGATCTCTGTGCAACTAGGAATAAGGAAGGGCTATGAACATATAACCACTTTGCTTGGAAAGGTATAAGATGTTGGCAGAGGAAGGTGCCTTTGAGCAGAGAAGGACTCAGCACTAAGGCCCCTGGGCAGAGCTTGGGGGCACTTACTACCGTACTTATCAGAATCAGCCTAATACTAGGCCTAAATAAAAGCACCCACCCTGTAGTTATCTGGCAGATTCTAGGACATGTTCCTATAGTGATCAGACCTCTGATTGGCCATCAGTGACTGAGTTGTACAATATATTTGCACCGTTGTGTAAACTTCTATAACACAAATTATATGGCCATCAGTGACTGAGTTGTACAATATATTTGCACCGTTGTGTAAACTTCTATAACACAAATTATATGGTACTCTTGTTCTGTGCATGAACCCCCTGGAGGCAGTAAAGGTGTGTCATATACTCTTGCCAACAGCACAGAGCCAGGGAAACCATCCCCCTCCACCTATTCTCTTCAGCCCCAAGCTGGAGGGAGGTGGGATAGTTGCTTTGACTCTGCTTGCTACGGTAAGTACTTAGAGCAACTCACAAATGTAACAGCCAAGTAAGTCCCCATCTCCCTTTCCTGTTCTAGATCTGCAGAACCTGGAAGGAGTTGATTTGTTTGGACCCGTGCTAGCACGGTACTCTGGTCACCTTGGCAACACAGTAATGAAACCCCTCAGCCTTCCTCCCAACCATGGAATTTGGAGCATAATACAGTACAATTGTCAAGACAATCTCTGCTCCCTCCTTCACCTTTACAGTTGCGAGGAAGGCTATGGCTCAGAGCACGGTAAAATGCTTACCATAGCAAGCAAAAATGTGGGATGCATTGCCTGTTTGTATAAACTGCTTTCAGTGCATGCAAATTTTACAAATTATTTGTATATACATCTATATCTTGCGTTTCCTGAATATGCAGCCCAATGTTGCTAACCTATTGCAAACTTAGAGATGTTACAATTTTTTAAAAAATGTGTAGATCTTTCAATGTAACATAGATTAGACTTTTACATCTTACATCAGCTCTGGGTTCATCTCTCCTCCAACTTTCACAATAACAAATTCAACACAATCGAAGGCTTTAACACCTTGAGGACCTCCATGGTCCTAACAGCACAAGTCAATTACAGTAATTCTCAAGGCTAAACAGAGGAAGCTGTGAAGGACCACTATCAGACTATTTTACTGAATCACCTTCAGTGGGAAAGCCTCACTAAGACTACAATATACAATGTGTTAGCGGGGAAGAAAACTTACCATCCTTCACACTGAGCACTGGAGTTAGCTTGCTGCTATCTTTACTGAGCTCTCCCAGAAGCTTGGGTGAAATGGTAAGATAGTCACAGCCAGTCAGTGCTTTGATTTCTCCAGTGTTTCGAAATGAAGCTCCCATCACAATTGTTTTATAGCCAAACTTTTTGTAGTAATGGTAGATTTTAGTGACACTTTTCACCCCTACAAAAGAATGAGTAATTTTAAAAAGCAATACACTTGATATGCAAAATTACTCAATTTTATACAAACTCCAACTCAACGTCAACCCTCTTTACTCTAAGTATACTCTATGTATTTTGACTTACTCTCAAAATAATATATTTTTTTTCTGTTTTGATGTGTTAAATCTAAATTCGCTAACCACATTCACTCACCTGGGTCCTCTGATGGCTCATAGGCTTTTTTGTCTGTATTTGCAACATGCCAATCCAAGATACGTCCAACAAAAGGAGAAATAAGGGTGACCCCTGCCTCTGCGCAAGCAACAGCCTGAGCAAAGGAAAACAGCAAGGTCAAGTTGCAGTGGATCCCATGCTGTTCTTCAAGAATCCTATAAAAAAAATAAGCTGTCTTAGAGAAAAAATACTTTCTCCACCATTTGAGATTATATTTCATTATACTGATGAAATAGGACTTGGTACAGAATTTTGCAACATGCATTCAATGTTCAATCACATTACTAATTTAAAGAAAGGATTTGGCAGTAGTTGCCTTGCTTAAAGTTCCAACTTGGGAACAGGCACTGTTTAAATATCAGAAACTAACAACCCAATCCCATGTGGGCCTTATGCCCTGAAACACTAGCAAAAGGCAACACGTCTTATCATGGAGCTGGGCCACCGCTGCAACCGGTGAGTGGCTCCACACCAGCGGAGTCTCCACGCCGCTCTGGCGGCACAGCTGCATCAGTGGGGAAGGAAAAGGATAGGACTGGACCCTAAGTTTCATAAGGCTCCAATCTAGAAAGGCAGCAGAGAAGTGCAATATTGAATACCCCCTAGCCAACAACCAGATATTTATTTAATGAATTTATACCCCACCTTTCCCCCACGTTGTGGGTGCTCAAGGCGACAAGCAAGATAACTAAAACAAAAAAAAACCCAAAATATTAAACACAACCCATCAGGTATAAACTTACTTGGCAGCCTGGATGCCCTCCCAAGTTGATGAGAGCTTGATGAGGATGCGATCTTTACTAATTCCTGCCTCCTTATAAAGATCTATAAAGTGCCTGGCCCTCTTAACCATACCTTCCTTGTCAAAAGACAGCCTTTGAAACAAAAAGGATTTGTAAAGGTTACAAACATTCTTCTTTTTTCAAAGAAGTAAAAATGGGAAAACTGATCATGTTAAAAAGTTCTTTACATTAAAAGAAGGTTAAGAACTAAAAGATTAAAAACCATACAATAAAACACAGGACTGCTACGTTTCACTCAAATCTTTGAGAATCCTCAGGCAGTACAAAGAAAACAAAGCCCTACTGGCTGTGAAGATGTTACAAACACAGAGCAAGAGATCTCATAAAAAAGGAACCAGGCAGCACCCCAACCTTCTTTTTGTCTTTAGCTCATATTACCATCACCTTTTACTCAACACAGGATGTGCAATACATTTTATCTATATTAACTGTTTGGAAGTCACCACTGCATCACTGTGCCTTAGCAAGTTTATATTCCCTGGGATTTACGGTACTCCGCCCTGTTAAACAGACCTTTGTAAGAAAAATCCTGAGCTCAATATACATTATACCAGCAAGTCAGGGAATCAGAGGGCTGTTTTACCAACACAAATGTAAACATTTTCGCCTATGCTTAAGTACATTATACAGTATTTACTTTTCTATATGTACACTTATTTGGAACCCACTTTCAACTGTAGGATTAATATGTCGACCAAAAACTACAAGTTGCTCTGAGACCATGGGATAGGGCAGGATATAAACTGAACAAATTGTAACTTTCTCCCATGTTGCTTTTATCTGGAAATCTATAAGCAATGACAAATAAGTTTGAGACGCACCTTGCATCTACTTCTGTAGACACCCGTCCAGGTATCCTCTTCAGTATTTCTGCCCCAAACAACACAAAAAGCTTGTCACAAACATTTTTAACCTGGTCATCGTCTGACCTGCAAGTATGAAGTTACAAGAGAAAATGATGAATATTGAGGAAAAAAGAATATAGAAGAAAAGGATCATGTGGTGGTACTGCAATTGGGATCAGGTTAAACTGGGATCAAATAACTTGAATGTGTACTATGGTCTCAGGGGTATGGCTGACAAAGCTAGGCAAAGCTTGATGACTAGAGGCATGACTTATTAGGCTACAATACAGCAGAGCCCGGGGGGGGGAGGAACGAAACATGAATGCCACAGCCAAATTAACTGCTAATTAATTAACTGCTAAGTTTGAAAATTAATGGGACGTACTCTACTCACCCACCAAGTTTCCTCCCATATGCAATAGCATCGTCTACCAACTGTTGGTAAGATGGCATCTGGGCAGCAGCTAATATCAGAGAAGGATTGGTAGTGGCATCCAGAGGCTGGTACTCCTCAATAGCTATAGAAAGAAAAGCAGAAAAAATAGCCAACTTGAGTCAACTAAATGGTATTTTCTTAAGGATATGCAAGACTTAGTCAGTCCTTTATTACAGTCATTGACCAGCATAAAAGTAAAAGAACAGATACAAATATAAAATTTAAGGATATGCAAAAGATGAAGCAATAGTTAACATGCTATCCCAACAGTATAATAATCCTTGTCCCAACAGTATAATAATCCTTGTCAACAACTATTAAACAGATACCTTTTTGCAGGATATAGGGTATATGGGTATAGATGCCATGTACATATTCTATCAAAGCCAGAATAAGATTAAAAACAATTTCCAAACACTGAAACGCAGATTTAAAAAAAACAAGTTCAAAAAACTGCGAACAGGAAAAATACATTTGAGATCCAAGGCTGAAGGTGGTACAAGAACCGACGTTTCATTCCAAACTAGGAACTTTTTCCAGATGCAATCACAAGGATTGTAAGATGGTAAGTGGGTGCCTTAGAAACCTCAGAGGTCCCCACACATCCCATTTTCAGGGGGAAAAGCCATTTCCCCAAAGTGACTCAACTCGTGACTCGGGGGGTTTGGCCTTACTCGCACTAGACTCACATGTGCAAAAATGACTTGCACTTGACTAGTACTCGCCCAAAATTTTTTGGCACTGAATTGCACTCATGCAAAAATGACTGGCACTCGCAACCTATTGACTTAAATACATCCCTGGCCAAAGTCATAATTAATTTGTGCTTTAAGCACAATTGCGTTCGCAATCAGCATTTTTTCAGACAGAGAAACTAGGACTACCAGTGTTAAAGTGCTTTTTTGAGCAAGCATTTAGATATGAAAATCCTTGACAGTCAACTGTAACTTAAGATCAAAGATTAAGAAATCTAGTTATGCAAACTGCTTAGCGTTTGAACTTCCTCATGTATAAGGAATGAGGAAGTACTACTTATTCTATACACACAACCTTTTCCCACCTCACTACCACAAACCGTTTTTTTGCTTTAATACCGCATCACCTGCATTAATGCAGAATTCCTAGGTTCATCTTGCAAAAGACAAGAAGTAAAGAGAATGAAATATATCCAATTAAAACAATGCAATAAAAAGAATGCAGGGGGAAGTTAAGACAGTCCAAATGCTAGGGCAGCCAGATCAAATGCCTTCTTCAGCATCTTCAAGCAACTTGCAAGTATGACTATTGCACAGTTCATGTTGCAACAAGCAGTGTGACTAGGATTACAATGACAGCATAATCCCCATACGTGTAGTATCATGACAAATGCAATACGGGAGCAAATGTTATTGATGTATGGTATAGCAAGATGGCACAATGCCCAATGTACCTAAAGCCATTTTAAAAAACTAAATACAACAACATTTAAAAGTTGAGCTTCATGTGGTTGTTGAACTCTAATTTTATTAATTGAAATACCTTTGTACTGATAATCATCTCCAAACCATCCTAAAGAGGACATGCATTTATAACATTCATAAAAATGTTATGCAATATTTGTTGGGTAAATACTGTATAAAACTAACTAGGCCAGCGGGTGGCGCAGTGGGTTAAACTGCTGACCCATGAGCTGTCGATCAAAAGATCGGCAGTTCGAATCCACGACGGGGTGAGCTCTCGTTGCTTGGCCCAGCTCCTGCCAACCTAGCAGTTCCAAAGCACGTTAATGTGAGTAGATAAATAGGTACCGCTTGCGGGAAGGTAAACAGCGCTCCGTGTTCCAGCCGCATGCTACGCACTGCGGCAAGGAGAGTCATGCCGGCCACATGACCACGGAGGCTTCTTCGGACAACGCTGGCTCTTCGGCTTTGAAATGGGGATGAGCACCACACCCTAGAGTCGGACACGACTGGACTTAATTGTCAGGGGTCACCTTTACCTTAGCACCTAGGTTATGCTCTATATGGATCTTATGAAAAATGACATTTTACCATATCTATAACATGGTAACTTAAGTGCTACACAAGATGATACTAAGAGAGTAAGGGAATAGTACCACATTTTGAAGGTTTCCCTCTTACTCTGAATTGCTCATTATATATATTCACAGAATAGTGACGATCACAGGACCAACCGAAACTTTGCAAATCTCTAACCGTCTTCGGACAACGCTGGCTCTTCGGCTTTTAAATGGGGATGAGCACCATACCCTAGAGTCGGACACGACTGGACTTAATTGTCAGGGGTCACCTTTACCTTTACCTAAATACAACTAGCAGCATATCTCAAGCACAAAGCTGGTTTCCAATGACTGATAAAATAAATCTGTCCTAACCCAGTATGCGCCATACAGTAACTTCCCTAATGGACAAAGTATGTACAGTATATGTAATTTTTTGTATTACTGTACTCTTTTGTAAGCTGCTATGAAGATCATTCTGACCGAAAGACAAAGAATAAATCTTCAAAATAACTAACTTCCCTTCCCACTATGCTTCAACTATCAAGATGATTTTATGGAACATTTTCTTGTTATATACAACCATTAATAATAGACAATTCAGGATAAACTGTCCTGTCCTACAATTCTTAACCATAATTTGCAGAGGACTTTGCCCTGTGTCAGTCTGCTAACCCACTATCCATCAGCAGGATGCAATCACTTGTTCAGCAACAGGAAAATTTCAATGTCTTTCGTAAGACTATTTACAAGAATATCCCTTGGTTGTTTTAACAGTTCCACTTTCAGGCAAGATTACATTCTCTGAGTGGCTTTTAATTGAGTGGCACATGCTTTCTTAGGTAACCCAAATTCAGGGTTAGTTGAAACACTGAATTCAATTGAAACATTGAATTCTGAACCTAAACTATATACACTAGTCAAGTTTGCACAACTTCTGAAGTGTATGCTATTTTTGGTAGCCATGGGGAGAAGCAAAGAGCAATGCCAGCACAAGAATCCTAAATCTTGTACTCTGGAAATTCTGCTTAGTTCCAGACTCTGGTTTCTGATAGTTACTGTATCTAAGCATAGCCCCTACACACTTGCAAGACGAAAACTTAACTTTTTAAAATATTAAAGTGGAGGTTCTCAGAATGTTAAACTCTGCATCTAATATCAGTATCCATTTTTGCAACTGTAGAGACACTGTTCCGTCTTCAAGCACAAGAAGAAATGTCATGATCAGTTTCATTTAATCAGATTTCATTAATAAAGAATCGCTGTTTATAGGCAGAGCATCTCATTAGAACCACAACGAAGAACTGATCTGATCTGGAAAGCGTTACAGTGTTTTCTGGCAGAGTGCTGAGCAAAAACTGCAGAAAAGGCTGCATCACATGATCTAGCAGCAGCTCCACCCACATCACAGTACACAGCATGGCTGGTATTTTCCGCCCAAACCGAGAGAACTAAAACACTGATTACATTATGTGACAATTTCATTACACATAACATGAGTGCCAATGACACTGTAGGAGAAGAGGTGGCAAATTTTTCAAGACCTTTCACTATGACATTGCACAAAAGAATACAGAACATTGCAATAAAGAACATAGTAGTAGTACACATACTTTTGAATAACCTAACATTTGATATCAATATTAATTGGTGTAGTACTCCATTATCTTCTTCAATCTTACCACAGGGTGATCCTAGTTAGGAACAAAAGCAAGGAATTGTTCACGTTATCATCCTCCTTGCTCTATCTAGAATTGCTGTGGTGGGCGACTTCATGGCTCAATTCTAAATTTGACTTTTAAGGTATGCTGCATCCAGCATAACTTAGAAAGCAAATCACAAACTGCCATCTATTGTGCTTTCAGTCTGTCCACTAAAGCATGATCAATATTAAAGCTTTTGCTAACACAAATAGTGATGAATGTCCAATTATGACTCAACTCCTTTCTTATCCAGATGCTTAGAAATGAGACCTAATCTGCAACCAATACCTGGCAGTGGCATGAGACCATTCATGTGTTTTCGGCAACTCAAACTTTTAGGTAGTCGGTGATGAACAAAAAGGTAAAAATTGGCCATGAATAGCATCATCTTTACTGACAAGAATCTCAGTGATGCAAAACATAGACAAGCCAAGAGTTGCCCTTTTCACGTTATACTTTGTCTTTTAGCAAAGATCAGGGGGAAAATGGCCTGGAAAATCGCCACCGCCTTTATGCTTCCATTGAAGTAGGTGCGCGATTGGGTGAAGTGACCTCACCAATAAAACATCATCAGTGATCTAGTCTTCTGGACCTCAGCCTCCCCTTCCTTCCACCGCCACGTTCCCGAGACTATAATCTTATGCCAACGGTGGGGAATACATCCGAGGAAAGATGCACAGAATCGAGCTCCGAGAAGACGCTTCTTCTCTTTCCAAGGTAGCAACAGCCGCGGAGTCCGTCTCCTAACCGGAGAGGGGAGAACTGTTTTCCTCCTCCCCGAAAGAGACCAGTTGTGGGCAAGAAAGTTAAGCAGGCAAAAGCCGGCGAGGGGAGCGGATTTGACAGGCGTCTCTTCACCCCCGCCCTTTCCAGCCAGAGAGAGACGCAGGCAGGCATAAGGGGCGCCTCACTGGTCACCCTCCATGGAAACTGACTGGCGGCTGAAGGAAGGTCACGGCAGCGCCTCTCACCATGGAAGTCCCCGGTGTCGGCCACCACCGTGGTGTGCTGCTTTAGCTGCTCCAGCGCCGACTCCATCTTGGGCCGCTTCACGGGCGAAACTGACATGGCCCCTCAGCAAACAGAGGGGGCGCGGCTGCGCCGGGCGAGACCCTTATATACCCTCAGAAAAAAATGTTAAACGGCGCGCGCGCCCTGCCTCTGTTCACGCCACCCGAGGATGCAACAGGCGTCAGCGGCAGGTGGTGACCGCGCGAGGCTACTGGAGGAGGAGGGGGCGGAGCGACAGAATTGCGCCTGCGCCGTTGTAGCCCAGATTTCTTCATTCCCCTAACAGGCTCTCTCTCCAACCACCGAAACAAACAAAAAAAGAGGAGGAGGCACCCGAACTCCAATCGAGAGCGCGCGCGGCCTTTTTGTGACCAATCAGAGTAGCAGGCGGACAGGAAGAGGGAGCAGCGCCAGAGTGAGGAAAGGGAAATAGCCAATCCGGGTAAAGGGGAAAAAGCTGCTGAGTGACCTCGCCCTCGTTTCTGCATCTGTGGGATGAAGGCAGATGTTGAAAGTCTCGAGGGTGCGCCTCTTCTCTGCCCTTTGGTAGGGCGCAATCCAGGATTGCCAATCCTATCCAACTTTCTAGCACCCAGGCAGCCGCAGTGCAGTCTGGAGGCAAGGGAACAAATGTTCCTTTACCTTGAGGAGGCCTCCGTGACTGCCCCACCACCACAGGATGCAACACATGCCCTGCTGGCATTGCTGCATCAGTGCTGGAAAGTTGGATAGGATTGGGCCCGTAGTCGCTGTATTAGGTTAGCTAACTAGCAATGGCGGAAAACCGATGGGTGCAAGTGAAGTTTTTATGCTAAAGCCTACATCAGTAGTTGATCACCTGACGATCAGTGGTTGTCTGCAGACGACTCTGATGAAATAAGACTTGTATACAGAAGTCCATGTAAATAAGAAATCAGCTTTGGTTATATCAGCCCTTAGCCCAAACCTCCCACGTTCTGACCTACATTAACACACATGTGGCACAAATGGGCTCCAAGGCTCAATTTACACATTGTTCAAAATCTGGAACACCAGAACAATCTTGTGCTGCTGTTTTGTTGTTTTTTGCAGAGCTTGGAACACAATTTGTTGTTTGTTGCATTATGTAAAATCCATTAGGATAAACTACCTACAGGATATTTAATAGTAAAATAAAACTAATTTTGAACAAAAATTCATGTTTACTGTGATCATACACTCAATCCAGAATCTCTCTTCATTTCTCTTATTAAATGTTCTGATTAAATGCATCTAGCTCCATCCACATTTATGACATTATATATAACAATTGAGTTATAAACAATTAGATTACATTAAATGTTCCTTACATTTGAAAAATCCCTGTCTTTCTTCCAGACATTAGATGCTGAATCTTTATGTAACATCTCCTATGTATTAACATAAACATATGTATACATTTATAAAATCTCTGTCTAATATCAAGCCCTTGTTTTCTCCCTTGTTAAAGGCTTTTTCTGCAGGCCTGCACAAAGGAGAATGGACCTCTGGAGGCCCCCCTGGGTGAGTAATTTGTGATCAGTGCTGAACCCTAGTATCTGGGTTCAGTGCTGAACCCTAGTATCTGGGTTCATGGATATTGGGGTCCAGCTACTGCGTGTGTGGGGTTTTTTTTAACAACACCATGGGGTGACAGTGCAGCTAGGGCCCCGGGTGCCAGGGACCCCAGCCATGCCCCTGCCTCAAGGGAGGGGCAAGCAACAATTGCCATGGAAGAAGTGATTGCCTTCCTGAATTCAGCCAGTGTGAGACTTAGGACTCTTCCAGACAGGTGCTTTTTAGCACCATCCATTCATTGCTTTTCTCCTTGCAATGCTGTGACATACAGAAGTACACATTTCTTTCCACATAGTGGTAGATGTTTTTAGGACACAGTAAATTGACCCTCCTCCTATTACCTCCTGTTATGATGATTAAAGCCTATGACACACCAGCTGCATTGCGTAGAGCATCCTCCTCCTGCGGCTGGAAAAGCTTGGTGTGTCTTGTCTTTTATTTATTTATTTATTTATTTATTTACAATATTTCTATTCCGCCTTTCTCCCCAAAGGGACCCAAGGCGGCTTTTACATGATCGCACCGCAATGCAGTGTTGCGTTGCAATCAAAATTGAACAAATTGAATTTTGGCCATGTTCGACCAATGAGAGACCACGTTCAGTGCTGTGGGGACTGGACACAGAGCAACGCGTTGGCCAATTAGACTTGAGTCTGAAAAGACTAGATTCTGATTGGCTAAAAGAGAGCAGGGGGCGGGGCAGGACGCCTTACCCTTCTCCTTGCGGCTTCCTTCGATGTAGACAGGGTGTGTTGCATTGCAGTACGTTGGCTACTCTCACGCCGCACCGTGATGGAACTCAACACAATGCAGCCAGTGTGTCACAGGCATTAGCCATGGGGAAAAAGGTAGACCACACAGAGGGGGAGCCAGACCATTTGGTACCCGGTGCGGGGGCGCGCCCCCTTGACACCCCCCTTTATGTCACTTTTTTGCTTTTTCGGGGGGGTTCTGTGTTTTTTTTTACTTTCGTGGGCAGCTGCCCCCCCCGCTGCTTCCCAGGGCGGCAGCTGCGTCGTATGCCTCCCACCCAGGGTGTGTGTGTGCTTTTGGGGCACTTAGCTTGTCTCGGCCGGGCAGCAGGCAGCATTTTCCCAGATCGGCGGCATCCATCTTGAATGGGCGGGACTCTCTAGGAATCTCTCTCTGTCTCGATGGTCTGTTGGTCCTCCAGGCCTGTCTAGGGCTCTTGATTAGTACATCAATTAGCAGCGGAAGCAGGCAACGCGTCCGATCAGAAACGAGGCTCCTGTTACTATTTGACAGCCTCATTTCTGATCGGACGTGTTGCCTGCTTCCGCTGCTAATTGATGTACCGTATTTTTCGCTCCATAAGACGCACTCCCCCCCCAAAAAATAGGGGGAAAATAGTGTGCGTCTTATGGAGCGAATAAAACAAAATGTAAAGAAAAAATACTTTACAGAGGCTCGCGCAGGCCTCCCCGATCGTCATTTCGGCAAAAAACGGCCATTTTCGGCCATTTCCAAAACTGGAAATGGCCGAAAATGGCCATTTTTTGCCAAAATGATGATCGGGGAGGCCTGCAGAGGCTCGCGCAGGCCTCCCCGAAGCCCTGGTAAGTATTTTTTCTTTACATTTTTTTTATTATTATTTTTATTTTTATTAAAAAAAAACATTTTTTCCCCTATTTTTTGCTCCATAGGATGCATGCATCCTATGGTCCGATGCGTCCTATGGAGCGAAAAATACGGTACTTTCAGTTTCCCGCGCGTTTTTGCACTGTTTCTTTTTAAAACTGTATTGCTCTCCAGAAGGTAATGCTACCTCACACAATGTTTTGTGTGTCTTTGATAATATTCGGTGTCTCGAACGAAACGTTGGAATAGATTGTTTATATGTGTGGACTTTGGTGATTTTAATGTATTTTTAAACTCTGGAATTCCTCATATTACTTTATATCCTTACATGACCTTTTAAACCTATAAACTCTACCTCGTTTTCATTATGCTGGGTCATGAAAATATTCATGCTACATCAAAGCAATTGTCAGAAGAAAAGCTGATAAGCCATTTTGTGTATGTTCACCATGCAGATCAACCACCACTGTACAGCTCGTCTCCACACTGCCACCAAATACCAACACACCTGGTGGCAGCGCCAGCTAGCACCTCACAACCACATGAGGTGGTATTTGCAAAAGCTACAACAGTTTGTCACATGGAACAGCCAATACATGGGGACTGTTTCAAGGATGTGTATTGCAAGAAGCTGCCCTCATCTCCATGTCGTACATTCTCAGATATTTTCACTAATGCAGGACATCAATAATAAAAGTTATTTCTGCCGTGTTGGGAATCGTGCACATGGAGGCGAACAAATTGATGAGTAGCTTGGTAAGTATGACTCAACGTGGTTAAAAATATCATGCAGTCCATCAACTACCGGTAGCAACAGGAATAAAGATGTATTGAAAAATTACAACTTAGACACATTAGAAATAAATCCAAAAAATGTGTAAGTGTCTTTTAATTTTTAAACCAACTTATCACCCCTGCTTACAGTACATACATACAGTTCAGCATAATGAATCAAGCCATGTTTAGTTGAACAAATAAACCACAACCTTGCAAAGATATGTTCAATCTCATATCCTACAAATACTCCCAACTAAATCAACAAAACCATAGTTTCTCAAATATGGCTAAGGGCTTTTGATGCAGCCATCAAGGCACTGGTTACTCCACTAATTTGTATGGAAGTGGACTGTTCTGTGGCTGTGAGCCCAATCCTATCCTTTTTACCCCCTGCTGATGCAGCAGTGCCAAAGTGGATGTTTAATCCCCTTATCCCTGTGTAAACCTCATGACCTGCACTGGGTCTGCCTCGGACCTACGCTAGCAATTTTGCTAGCGTAAGTCCGAAGAGATAAAAAGGGTGGGGAGGCTGCAGGGAAGGGGGATAGGATCTGGCACGGGCCTTCCACAATGGATCCTCCCCCTCCCGTGGCCTCCCCGCCCCGTTCTGCCCCTCCCCACCCAGTTTCTCCCCACCCCGTTCCGCCCTCCCCCCTGCCTTCCTGCCAGCTTACCTGGGGTGCATCCGGACATCCTCCGTTGCGGATGGGAAGGTGGAGGTCTTCCCACCAGTGTCCCCGGCAGCGCACTGATCAGCGTGCTGTCTAGGAGGCTTTTGCGACTGGCGCTGACTGCTTTACGGCAGTCAGCACCAGTGCAGGGGGCTATGTGTCTCTGGCCATAGCCAAAGACCCTTGAAAATATCTACCTATAGTAAACTACATATGTTCACCATATAACTAGAATGTCCACTGCCAACACATATTAGAGGTGTGAACAGAATTATTTCTATATATTTCTTACATTTGTGTCTTGCCCTTGCTCCAAAGAGCTCAGAGTTCCATCTTGATTTTGGGGTTGTTTTTTTTGCTGGACTTTCATTACTACCACCCCAATGGAACAAGACATTTGTCTGCCTTTTTTTTTTTTACTCCAAGTTGGGTCTAAAACTAAACAATAATAAGTGCTTATTCTGCTGACTGTAAACTTGCCAGCTTCATATATAATATATACTAGCTCTGATTTATATCTCTGCTACCTTTAAAGCGTAAAATATCATGTGAACATGTAATTTTTATGTAGTTATACCTTCATGGATTTTTTGGTCAAGAATCTTGTCTACATATTTATGTACAGATAATCTAAAACATGGTGGCTAATGTACAAATAATAACAGTAGTCGGAGAAAAATTAAACAAAGATATATGTGCATGTGTGTTTCCTGAAAGCTTTGTTTTGCAAAATCTTTCCAGGCACATAGAAGAGTAAAGCTTCCTTGGGATATGTGACACTATAATGGGTCTGTTCATACCACATACATTTTGCATATGCAAGTTTCTGCAGGACTTAACTATAGATTAAATATATTTTCAAGCTTCCAAAATCTAAATAAAATAGCATCTAAACAGTCATTTTTGTTCATATAGGTTTGTCCAATTTCTATTTCCAGATATGTTAGAACATTAAAGGATACATATATAAAATTGAGTTTGTTATCAACAGCAGCTACAGCTATGGTTATATATTGCTGTCCCAAATGAAGGTCGTGTTTACATTGCTCAGCTAAGTGGTTCCCAAACAAGTGTGATAGAAATAAACTTCTAGTCAGCCACATAATTTGGAGAGAACAAGGACGCAGCACCTGAGAGTCATTACCGCTCGTGGGTTTGGCTTATAACTTGTGTACAAGGTAGGGCATAGAGTGGCACTTGCATCTTAGCATGATGAACTGACCAAGAACTGTCTTATTGCCAAATCCAAGCATTCAGAGAACATGAGGCTGGCTTAATAAGTATGGAAATATAATTTGGGATTCCTTTATACAGTATTGTCTTCTGGGGTTTGCACATATAGGACATGTACTACATGCATATTCTCAAGTTTTACCATATGGACTGGAAACTTTTTTTTTAGTGAAAACTTTAATATGTTCCAATATTCCCTGGACTCAAATGACATTGATTCACAATTTATATATGGTGCACCCCTAGACTGAAGCAAAGTACATCGGTGAATGGTATAACTATTGACTCATATTTTGATTAGTGAAGGCTTTGTGTTGGGCAATACTGCTTGTGAGCGAGGGATGAATGTCAAGACAAACTATTATGCAGCTAATCTGGAGGAAGAAAAAAAAACTTGCCAATCAGGAAATCTGAATATATTTCAGATTGCCGTTCATTTCAGCCCTACCTTTTCCTTGATAAAACCAACACCCTTATATTTATGGAGAGAGAGAGGGAAAGAAGTTGTTCAAACTGTCATGTTTAGTTACAGACTGACAGCCTGATCCTGCCCAACCTTAGGCTGGCGAAACAAACGCTCCACCAGCCTAAGGTGTCGCCAATGTGGAGGTCAGTACTGCTCACCCACTGCTGTTCCAGACCTGTGCCGGCCGATGCAGGTGAGTGCTGTGCCAGGTGGTGGGAGGGCGTGTGGAGGGCAGGTAGGGGTGGCTAGGGAGGCGGCCATTGGCTGGCCCGGCCTCGGAGGGGACGGGGATATCGGTGCTGCGTTGTGCCGATATCTAACGCCCCTTCCCAGGCTGGGCCGGCCTTACACAGCATCCCTGGATGTGCGCCAGCTAAAGAGCTGGTACGCATCCAAGGAGGCCCATTGGAACCTCCGGTGCTTACACCGGGGGAACAGGACACCCTTCCCCCAAAGTGAGCACATGCCCAGCACAGCCCGCATCTTGATTAAGATGCAGTGGTCGGCCATTTTGGCTGGCCGTCACATCTTAGGCAGGATTGCACTGTGATGCACTACATCTATAAGCAATAAAAAGTGTAGCCCTTCATTCTAAAGACTGGCCTGGGTGCAGTTTACGGTAACAGGTGAAATAGAGGGAAGCATATAATAAAGACATCTAGGGATTCTGGGAAAGTGGAGTATCTCCTTATATCAGACAATGAGAAATAATGGTCTCTTATATATTCAGATATTATTTGTTCTATACTTCTGACTTTCCTTTTTACATGTTAATTGGAATATTTAGCAAGGGTGGCATCAGCGGTTGGCCAGGGCAGGCCCTGTTTCAGGATCCACACTCACTAGAGAGCCCACCCAGTAAGGCTACCCCTAAACCCTCAAGTGCTGGTGGCACCTGTAGGGCCCAATGTACAAGGGGGGGTGGAGGGTGCCCTGGGGACCCCAGTGGAGGTCTTTGCTCCAGGGTCCACAGCAACCTGGTATCAGCATTGTATTTAATGAACTAATTAATCATCAGAATTGCTCCATAAGATGACTTCATTGTTGAACTAGATCTCTGTGTGATCTTGACCATGTAAGAATAATGGAGGCATTCAAGGCTGGTTTCAACTATGCTGACAGAATTTTGAGGGTGTGACTGCAGAAGGGACCAATGCAATGACTTGATGAAAAGTTCTTACAAAGGAATCAGAGTACAGCATACTTTCATGTAGGAAGTGGTACCAAGAATCACATTCAGCTCATGCTACCACTTTCCCTGGGGATGGAGCAGCTAATGGTTATATCAAAACTACCCTTGGATGAATCCTAGATACGCTTCGTACATGATGGCTTCCCTGTGTCCTTTTTTCAGGACATATAAAAGCTGTAAACATAGCTTGGGCAACATAGAGGTGGGTTTAGTGGTTGTGTTCATTCTGAAAATAGAAAAAGCCATCACCTGCCTGCCAATTAATCATCATATTGTCTTATGTGTGTGTGTGGCTCCAATGCCCCCCTTCCCCCCGCCGGTTGGGCTAATCCAAGTCATGTATGAAAGCTCACTAGAAGATATGGGAACATCTACTCTCCAAAATACATAGACTCAGAACTTTCTGGGAGGTTTTTATAATTATTTCCAGCCCAGTCTATGAAGCTTTATCACAGCAGTGATGAACCATTTAGGAAGCACATTCTACTGCTTGTTTTGAGGTCAGTTTTTGCTTCAATCCAGCCTTTTCTTAGAACATGAATTCTGATAGTCATCATGCTCTGAACTACACACACATAACATTTCTGTATAAAATATAGATATAAAAATAATACTTCATGCAATACTAGAACCTCTCTCCCACTGCATTGTCGCATTAGTGAGGGGAACATAGCTTTCCCTGTACCAACAGTGCTGAAGGAACAGTCAGTCTGGATAACAATTTACACTGCTTAGGTGCTGATCCCTGCAGTCTTTCAACAGTGGGGGATATTTTTTTTGTCCTTTCCCTTTTCTTCTGCAAGCAAGTGTATATGACTAAGAGTTAAAAAGGCAGACAGAACTTAAATAGCAGAATCAATCCTCTCCTGGCGCCGCTTCATGATTTCTTGAAGCTCTGACTCCCCTCGGCTTTTCTGGAATAAAAACAGAAGATAAAAAATATGAAACTTTGGATGAAATCTTCTCCCTCCCTTAAATTTAATATAACATTCAAGATATCTACTTATACAAATCCCTTCAGAGATTGGCTGTATCACTAGAAGTAATTTTGGAAAACTAAAGGAACATAGGCAAATCAAATGCTCAAGATTGCAACCTGTGGAAAAAATCTTGTACCAAATTTTGAGACTAGGGATTTCACTTCTGTTTTTCTCCAAAAGCACCTAAGATATATTACTGCAAAACTGTGAACAAATCACAAGTCTTCTACACTGCCCCTTGTGCTTTCATCCAGGACTTGCTTATCAAGTCAGATATGAATATGTTAAGGTGGTGACTAAGATTTCAAATGTTGAAGACTAGTCCCCGTCCCCAATTACAATCAAGTTTTTGTCTCTACTTTTCCTGAAATACTTAATTCTACCTGCTTTAAATTAGCTGTCCCTGCATTCTTCACAAGAAAGGGCAGACCATACCAGGAATTTAGTTTTGTGGTAAATGCTCAAACAAGCAAGCAAGCAAGCAAGCAAGCAAGCAAGCAAACAAACAAACAAACACAGTCCTTCAGAGATGTTGGCAGCCAGTTCTTGCAAGATGGATGACAGGACAGCATTTATCAAGAGCAATCAAATTGTCTTTGGAGTCTTCCTGTATCACAGCAGTTGAGTCTTAGTCCTCCTAATGCTTCAGATTTCTTTGTTCCAATGGTATAAGCAGCATTTGTAATAGTGTAGCAGATGTTATGACGTTGCTGCCCATCTTACAAACTTCTAACATTTTGTATCTTTGGTGTCAAAGGTCTTACCTCTAGGAGAGACTTTTGTACTGTGATTTTACTGTACACTCTTGCCCCCTCTTCTCCGCATACTTTTTTCAGCTCCTCTTTGTTCAGAGAGAAAAGCTGTGCTCCAGTCAGTATACCAAGATGGTCCACAGTCCTGGCAAAACGAAAGTAAGTTGCATTATGTAAATTCTTATTTTGGCTTGAAAAATAAGTGACAGGAGACCACACACATCTTGTTCTCTCATAGAACAAATGAACTGCTGGATGGGATTTTGAATTTACAACAGTTGGCTTCCATTCTGCAGGTTCAAAGTGGATTTCATGACCCACATGACTGAGAAGGGCTCTTGGCTACCCTCTCAATACTTTTGTGAGGCGTTAGAAAGTTGGGCTGAGGATCAGCTCCACAACTATGGAAGCTACAGAGCATGTGATGGTACAATCTTTTAGACAACAGTGTGGGTGCTGCCACCTTTGCAGTTCCTCCCATGACTCTCTGGGTAAGTGGAAAGCCTTCTGCCTACATGGTTCATTTTTATGCTGTGTTATATCAGGAAGTCAATAGACTGCCCTAAGGGCCAGTAGTATGCCACCATATGCCAACACAGCACCAGGATGAGCCATGCAGTAGTGTAGGGGAGCAGTGCGGTGCGGTAAGTGCTGCGTGGTGCTACATGGACTCAGGCCAGCATGGGAGAAATCAGAGGTAACAGAATCCATGTTGCTACAAGTACATGTAAAGGGGCTTCCTATTCCCATGTTACTGGAGCAGAACTGAGCGCAGGTACCTCCATAATGCTCAGTGGATAACTTGTACATTGTGTTACATTGGAAGGCCAACCTCCACCCAGCAGGATTTTTTTTCCAACTGCGCTGCCAACAGGGAAGCTTATGCCAGGGTCTGCTAACTTTATTTATACCATTCCCATTACAGAAGGCACATCAAATTCCGTCAAATTCAGAAAGATGACTGTTCAGCTGAGAAGCAGCAGTAAAACAGTTTCATTCCAAAAGGGCAATTTGGTCTCCAGCAAAAGGCACCATTCTACAACAGTCCTGCCTGTCTGACATTCTCTCAGGAGACTGTTCTTTAAGCATCCTGCTAAAAAGTGTGTGGCTACCACAGTACTGCAGCAGATGCATTAATTTCACCCTATGTACAGGGAAGGGAGGGGCCACTTGTCTCAGCAAAGAAGCTCGAGAAGCAACTGAGACTAGGAAGAAGGCAAGGTTTGGAATGCTGCACTCCTTTCTAGAACATTCCCCCAAAACCCAGCTGTGTGAACAAATCTACTTGTCAATAAAACTTTTCACTCTGCTGTCTTCTCACATCAGACGATACAAGAGGAGAAGCAAAGTGAGAGAAGAGAAACGTGGGAAGAGGAGGACAGTGACAATAACAACTCACCCCTTGCTGAAAGAATTTGATTCCAGCCAAGTTCTGACCTCCTTGGCATTGGACTCGAAGGTCATGGGTACATTAAAGTGCTGAGTTTTCTCGACCTTAAAGTTTCTTTGAGGGGGTTGGACTTTGATATTTGTAATCTTTTTCAGCAGCTCATCATTAACCTCATCCATGTGATGGATCAGTTCTAAAAACAGAGTACAAATCTTTTTACCGATCAATTAAATTTAAATGAATGTGTATACTCCCAACTCCTCATAATACCAAAAAAAAGGGCTCCTATTTACAGAAGTACAAGAATTTCCAAATTAATAAAGCTACTAAAAAGGTAAAGGTATCCCCTGACAATTAAGTCCAGTCGTGTCCGACTCTAGGGTGTGGTGCTCATCTCCATTTCAAAACCGAAGAGCCAGCGTTGTCTGAAGACGCCTCCGTGGTCATGTGGCCGGCATGACTCTCCTTGCCACAGCGCGTAGCATGCAGCTGGAACACGGAGCGCTGTTTACCTTCCCGCAACCGGTACCTATTTATCTACTCGCATTGACATGCTTTGGAACTGCTAGGTTGGCAGGAGCTGGCCAAGCAACGAGCGCTCACCCCGTCGCGGGGATCGAACTGCCGACCTTTCAATCGACAGCTTATAGTTCAGCGGTTTAACCCGCTGCGTCACCCGCTGGCCTAGCAAAGCTACTACCCCTTGTTAAAAAGAAAAAGGACCATATTTAATATTTTCTTTTTAATTATCTATAAACATACCAGATCCAACATTGTTTTCAAAAGATAAGCACTTTTCAAACCTAAGGTAATACCGGTAATCCAGATTTGATTAACAATTTCTCTCATGAATTAAAATTACTTCCAAGGATTAATCAAATTTTAGTCGATTAATTTACTGACCAAACTGATGTAAAAACTGCATCTCCACAAAATACAATGAAAAACATAGTATTCAACAGTATAGTATTCAACAGTATAGTATTCAAATTGCTCTGCTGAAAATCCCAGCAGTTGTCTGTCCATGTCCCCACCAGACACACACACACACCCCAGCTCCATGGTAATTCAGAGCTCATGCTTGCATGGGCAAAGATATGTTTTTAACTCCGTGGGACGAAAGGCAGCTACTGTGGGTGGGGCAAGGGTTACACAGTGCCCTCTACTCCTACTTTCTATCTTCCTGCCTCCTTATGTTTATTTTATTGAATATATTTATCTCTTGTTTTTCATTCATTAACAACAAAGCAGCTTCCACAATTATTAAAAACAGTAACAGTCACAGGGGTGTCATGTCTGCCTTATTTGAGTGTTTCCATATCAACAACCTCAGATATGCAGACGATAGCACCCTAATGGCAGAAAGTGAAGAAGAACTAAAGAGCCTCTTGATGACAGTGAAAGAGGAGAGTGCAAAAGTTGGCTTGAAACTCAACATTAATAAAACTAAGATCATGGCATCTGGTCCCATCAATTCCTGGCAAATAGAAGGGGCGGAAATGGAAGCAGTAACAGATTTTACTTTTTTTGGTTCCAAGATCACTGCAGACGGAGACAGCAGCCATGAAATTAAAAGACGCTTACTCCTTGGAAGGAAAGCTATGGCAAATTTAGATAGCATAATAAAAAGCAGAGATATCACCATGCCAAGAAAAGTTCGTATAGTCAGGGCGATGGTGTTCCCAGTAGCAATGTATGGTTGCGAGAGTTGGACCATAAGGAAGGCTGAGCGCCGAACAATAGATGCTTTTGAACTGTGGTGCTGGAGAAGACTCCTGAGAGTCCCTTGGACTGCTAGGAGATCAAATCAGTCAATCCTAAATGAAATCAACCCTGACTGTTTCCTGGAAGGACAGGTACTGAGGCTGAAATTCAAATATTTTGGCCACCTAATGCGAAGAGAGGACTCTCTGGAGAAGACTCTGATGCTGGGAAAGATTGAAGGCAAAAGGAGAAGGGGAAGGCAAAGGATGAGATAGTTAGACAGCATCACCGATGCAACGAACATGAAAATGAGTGAACTCAGGAAGATAGTGGAGGACAGGAAGGCCTGGCGGGATATGGTTCATGGGATCATGAAGGGTCGGACACAACTTAACGACTGAACAACAACAACAACAACAACATGTTACATGCAGTTAGCTTCCAGGCAACAGTGATATTTGACTCTTAGAACCCACTAAGACAGATGTTTGAAGTGATACCATTGCACATATTGAACGGTTTAACTGAGGTGAAACATTTAGATAAGGTGAAACATTTAGAGCAGCATTTCTTTGCGGGGGCAGGGTGATGGTGGTGATGGTGCTCCAGGATTGCGCTGCCGCTGGGGACAAAAGGGGCATTTTTAGACTTACTGGGGGTCACACCACCCTCCGGAGGGTGTGGGAGGGTCACGGCTCCCCCAGCAAGCCTCCCCAAGCCTCGGAACAGCTCCCCAAGTCTCGGAATGTCCCCCTGAGGCAATTGAAGCCCACTTCTGCTTTACTTCCAGGTTTTGCCAAAAACCAGAAGTTGGTTTTAATTGCCTCAGGAAGACGTTCCAAGGCTTGGGGAGGTCTGCTGGGGGTCTGTGCCCCCCGCACCCTCCGGAGGCCAGCGCGATCCCTGGTAAGTCTAAAAATCAGTGATGTAGACTTGAGTCTACTGACTTGGACTTGAGTCAGGCTCAAGTTGCGTCAATGACTTGACTTGGACTTAACTTGGTGATTGTAAAAGACTCAAAAGACTCAACTTGAGACCTGGAGCCTTTTATGACGTCCAATTTTATTCAGGTTTAAACCCACTTTCTCCATTAGATAGGGACTCACAACTCACAACCAAAGACTTGGAACTTGGGGGCAAAGACTTGGGACTTGACTTGAGATGTGGACCCAGAGAATTGGAACTTGACTGGAGACTTGGAGTCAGAGACTTGATCCACATCCTTGCTAAAAATGCTTTTGTCCCCAGCGGCAGCGCATTCCTGGAGCACCGTTGCTGCCATCAGGGATCGCAAAGCCCCTTATGGGGGCAGTGCCAGCTCCCACCTGGCCCACCAGTTTGAGAACCCCTGATTTAGAGATTTTATTGCATTTTGATAGTCAACTGAAGAATACACAGGTCTCAGAGATGAAGGCCACAACCTATAAGTTACAATTTTTTTCCTTTTAGCAATCAGGAAAGAAATCAGAATTCACTTGCATAATTTAAAATCTAAAACTGCCCTTTATACACATGAGCATAATCCATAATTGATGCCACTTTTGTATTTTGTACTCTAGTATTGGAACAAAGCACAACATTTCACATATGTTAGCTGACATTTTCAAACTAAAGATCAGTATCTTTTGGCCGATATACCGTATTGTTCCGAGTATAGGCCGCTCCTGATTATAAGCCACACCCTTAAGGTTTGGTGCTATTTTTTAAAAAATAAATTCTAAGTTGCCTAAGAAGCCTGGCCAGGGGCGGGTGGCACCGCCCCTTCCCCTGCCTGGCTTCCCGATTGTAGGCCACACCCCTAGTTAAATTGGGGGGGAGTGCGGCCTACACGCGGGACAATACAGTAATATGAAGTTACATGTAAGGTTGGAAGATACAAAATGCAACTTGTGCCATGTGTCAGGCACCCATGAGTCAGGCACCTACTTACGTTCTTTGGCATCTGGAGAATTACGGGCCAGCATTTCCCCGGCATAGCTGGCAGGTAACTTATGTGAGGGGCTGGAAGGTCCCAATCCCCTCGGACTCAAATCTCCTTTGTATTTCTGATTAGCCTACAACATGAGAAAGACGTTTAATTAAGGGTAATTTTTCCTATGTGACTACAACACAAAACCAGATTACTACTATGGTCTTTCAGTCCCTATTGCCAGGGCTGGCCCATCCTGGTCAACTGAAGCGGTGGCCTCAGGAAGCAGATGGATGGGGGCTGCCCATCTCCGTCCATTTACTTGTCTTCACTGCTGCTCCTCCTCCTTTCACCCCCTGGATTGGAAAAGGGTGAAGGGGGACAGAGCGGAAGAGAAAACATGGAGGAGACGAGTGTTGAGCTAGAACTTTGGAGAGTGGGAGGAGCAGAGGCTGGCACATCTTCGGGTACGGAGGGGAAGCATTTGGCATGCCACCTCAGGAGGTCTTGGCTGGTCCTGCCTATTGCTGTGATGAAGAGGTAAAAAAATTACGCAGCTTCCCTGCTAACTTTCTGTATCATCTACGAAGCCTCTCCTATGTTCACCCCAGAGATTTGCATGCACCAACTGCTGAGCATAGTGGCTATTCCAATACACAGGGCAGCTATAATGGTAGTTTGTACTTTTGACAGTGGAGACAGTGCAGTCTGCTGCTCAGTAGCAGGCGCGTCAGTAGACCGTGGCGGGGTGGCGGATCAGACCCCAATTTATACACTGTGTTCATGTCCATGATTAAGAGTGAGCTTATAACACCTATGGTAGTCAGTTTGTCTCTGATGTTATGCCATCAGAAATAACCATGCTATAGTGTCACATGTCCAGACAAAATAAATTATATTCAATAACATTTTTGTATTTAGTTATGAATGATAAAATCTTGAAGTGTCATAGCACTATATAATGTCATATCTAAATAGGAATGTCCAACTTGGGCACTTGAGTGCTGTGCGTGTGTGTGCGTGTGTGTGCGTGCACGCACATTATTTCATAGTTGAGAACAGTTGGTAGCCCAGGCATACTGTAGAAGTTATCAATGGGAGTTAACATCGAAATCTGACCTGCTCAATTGATGCATAATCTTCAAGTTTCACTAAATCCAAGATGTTATATGGGACATAACCAGACTGCCCACTGCGGTTTCGCAGCTTCCACCACTGCTTATTATCTTCCAACACCTGTGAATAAAACAAGTATTTAATCAGCTGAAGAAAAAAATAGTTCTAGTGCTTTTAAAATACGTTCTTGGGTATAGTTTACTTGAACAAGTATCCAGGGCCAGCCCAACACCTCCTAACGCCTGAGGCAGCATGCCAGGTGCTGCCCCCTTACCTGTTGATGTGCCAGCCGCTGCTCCTCCTGCTCTCCAGTGTTCTGGCACAGCACTCTTCTCCCCTCCACACTTCCTCTTCCTCTCCCCCCCCCCTCTTCTTTTTCTAATCCAGGGAGTGGAAGGAGGAGAAGTGGAGGCAAGTAGGTGGACAGAGATGGGTGGGGCCCCCCCCACCAATCTGACCCTCCTGGATGGGCCGGCCATGCAAGTATCCTGTAAGGTTTTAGCTTGTGCTATTCAGCACACAGTCCTTCCTGTTCCTAAGCACTGTGGTAAGACGTTCTCCGCTGAGTGGCTTATAGGAAAGTCTTCAAACAGGCAAGGGCTACATGCTCTTATTTTTGGCCCTAAACAGCTGGTGAGTGTCCCTAAAATAATGAGAACTTCTGTACAGTATCCTACACCTAGAGTAAGGGAGTATTATGACATGGCATTGGTTAAGAACACTCTCCCCATTTGCAAGGTCGGATCGGAAAGAGTTTGAAGTTCATTTACCTCCAGAATTTCATCCTTCAGCACTGAAAGTTCAGTGGCATTTCGAGCAGTGAAATCATATTGAATTTTGGCATATCTCTTTGACTGGGCCATACTTTGTGCCTCAAGATTCCTGCAACAAAGATATAACAGGGTTATTACAGATCTTGAATATCTGACAAAATAATAATGGTTTGATCTAAAACAACATTTTGAAATATAACTTTTCTGGCTTAGGTTAGTTTCACTGATTTCTATACTGCTTTGCCAACAAAATTGCACAAAACAGTGTATAACTCATTAAACCGTCCATTCATAATAAACCTTGACAATAAAGCAAATCGTGTCAAATAAAAGGATAACTCAGAATAATGTTTCCAATTTGAATTTACATTTTATCTAAATTGCTTCTGAAAAGTCTTCAAGCTGAATAAGCCTTCAAAAAGCCGACTGTGACCCTACTGCAGGCTGAGTCAGGAATTAGGAAGGATTTTGGAGGGAACTGGGATGTGGTGTTGCTTTTTTTTTTTAAACACACCATGTCTTAGTGTGTTTAGGCTTACAGAGAAAAAATGTGCAGAGATATTTCTGAAGATCTGATACTGGCATGAATGTGCCCTGTGGCTATAAGCAGCTGTTACGTTCTTGGTGCAACTAACTTACACAGTTTATACTTTATTCTATGTATTAGAAATTACCTATTTACATGCTGAGTAACATGTTGAGTAAAGGCATCCACAGCTTGCATTTGATCAGATGTCTGGACAGGCTTTAGGTTACGACTGGGATACCCATTGGGTGATGATAGCTTGGAAGATAAAACAGAGAAAAAGTTATTACTAGAATCTTATTATTACTCTTCGTGACATCCCCAAGAGGAAGGTGCAACTGCCTGTCATATAGAATCCTGAAACAAAATGTGGACCTGTTCCACAAAATGTGAAAATCTTGCTAGGTGTCGTAAATGTGCCGTAAAACGTGTTTTGACACCCAGAGAGTAAGGGCTGCCGGCATGTAGGCACCTGCTGAAATGCCTTTACCTCTACAACTGTTAAAGGTCCAGGAGAATTCATGTAGAAAGGTTGGCCACCCCTGCCCTACAGTGTAGGGCTCACACAATTGACGGCAAAACGTTAGGAAGTTCTAAACTCATTGAATGTGGTTAAAACACCCAAAAGAATTTTTTACCTCAGGATAACCCTGACAACAAAAGCCTTAGTTCCTACATAGTTTGCATGTTGTACATCTGGAAGTTCAAACCAGAGTGTGGGTTTCTAACTATGGTTATCACAAATCATATTTTGTCTTGTCTGAACCCAGCCAAATAAACAGCAGGAATACCAATACAAACCAGACTTTTTCTCTGAATCAATTTTCCTTTCTTGGCCATGGGATTTATTTATTTTCACGGATGCATGCAGAGTATTTGGCTCACAGTTTGAGTAAGTTCATAGAAAACAGGGGGAGGAGAGCTTTAAGCTTGAAACTTACCTCTTCTTGCAGGTGGCCAATGTCTATTTCCCAAGGGGCTCCACGAAAAATTTCCAAGGGTGGTTCCCACCCATTACGGAATTTTGGAATATAGCTTGGAACATTGGCGTCTCTTGGCCACTCAGCTCTTGGAAACACATTCAAAAGAAGTTTGTTTTCTATTCAGCAAGGACCACATGACATATTTTTCTATTTCAGGATATAGCGGACATTCTCAAAGTTCAAAATATATTTTGAAAGTATTCTGATTTCTTGACATGTTCAATGACTTTGAAATTGCCATCACTAATCATATAAGGCCAGAAACAGATGACCTCTCTTTTTCAGATAGCTGAAGACGATTTGAAAGCTTAAAATGTTGGTGTGGTGTGGACACTCCTTTCCTCGTTGCATTTGGGCAAACAAGTTTTGTACAATTTCAAACACTCAACCAGAGGAAATAGTAAGACAAACAAAAACAAAAATGTGTACACACACCAGGGAAAGTAATACCTCTCTCAAACCACCTTCAGTTCTCTTAAAAGTGATTGTCTCTCTCCAGTCTAAAATACTGTACAAAGCAATACTGAAATGGACTATTGAATATTTCAAGGTTTCCTTTAAAACCCCTGTTGGCACTTGTAAAATGTAATTTTTGTGAGGAGAAAGTCTCCATGCATTATGTGGGCCAATTTTGAGTCAAGATGATGAACTAAGATACTCTGGCCCATTTTCTAAATAAATGGAACACACTATTGCCCATTTAACACTTCATATGGCTCTCAGAGAGCCTTTAGCCTTCCCCAATCTTAGCCAACACAGGGTTATCCTGTTCTAGTTTGCTCTTTGGATCTGCTTTGTACTTACCTTGACCTTGTCCATGTCTCTCCCAAGGATTCCCACAGTGTCATTTCTTTTGGTGTTAGATGCCCTTTCAGAAAATCTGTGGTATCTTTAGAAAGAAGTGGGCTAAGGACAGACCTTGCAAGTTCAGGACCACCACAGCTTCCGACAATCTAGTTAAACATGAGAAGACGCAATAAGTTTTCAATGATCTTTCAAAATGTTTGACAGAAAACCAGTTTCTAACTCTCTTCTTAAAGAAATTAATCATCTAAAATAAAACTAAGGGATCCTAATTCAGGCTTCGGGCTTTAAAGACTTTTAAGCTTTTTACTGCATCAATTTGGGTTGCATATGCTTCAAGTAGTTCAGTGGGCCAGCTCCTAAGTAATATTTTGGATTTAGAGAATGACTCCTGAAATTAATCCTATGGGTGTTTACATTTTAAAATATTGTTGGCAGGAGTCAGATACATTATCTGTTCATAGACAATCCTGCAAATGGCATCCATCCAAGGACCAGCTCATAGGATCACAGGGAAGCAAGTGACGTTGCTGACCCATCCCATGTATATATACACTTACAGAAACCACTCCAGGAGCCATTCCCCATATACTTCCATGTTTTTACTTTATACACACTTGACAAAGTCAATATGAAGCAACTGGTTTTTGCTTTAATCTGTATTACGTACATCAAGTGTTTTGCCAAACACATCCCTCTCTGGTGCAGTTCCTGCTTTTAGGAAGCAGAAACTGGGTGCTACACATTAGCACCTATGGAAAAAATGGACTATGCCAGCCATATCATAGAGCTATTGCAAGTGGTTACGTTTATATAGCAGTTGGGTGCTGGGTAGGAGGTAATGTAAAAAAAAATGTAAAAAAAAACTTTTTTACTCCTGTTTTTATATCTTGTACTGTGTTTTTAGAGTGCATTAATGTTTTTAAGAGTTTTATATGTATCTAATTTGTAATTTTTAAATTTTGTAAGCCGTTTTGAGAAAGTGGGATATAAATCCAATTAATAATAATAATAATAATAATAATAATAATAATAATAATAATAATAATAATATCAACTTTACTACCTGCTCAGATAAGGTTGTCTTTTCATTGTGTGTGTGTGTGTGTGTTTATAGAATACATTTAGCAGTAAACAGACTCCAAGTTATGCCCCATTTGGGATCAGGAGGTTGTGAGATCCAGTCTCTTCAAAAGATCATGCACACAGCCTGCAGTTCTATACACACTTACCTGAGAGTAAGCCCCACTGAACACAGTGGAACTTACTTCCGAGAAAACATGTATCGGATTGTACTGACAGACAGGTGGCACCATGTGTAGATTTTTCCCATCACAATGTTGCAATAATGGAAGAAACCACATCTGATGAAACTGCAGTTCTTAAGGAAAGTCATGACAGTTCTAAACTCCTATAACAATGCTTCAAATTCCAAGTAGAGAAGTAATTTTCCCTCACTTTACACTTTCAGATAATTTTGTTTTTTGTATAGGGCCCCGTGTTCTAGAAGAAATAATGTACCGGTACTCACTGTCTATTGCAATCAAACAAGCATGTTTCTTTACTGTAGGAGGGCATAAGACAACTAAACTAGCAACTAAAAGGAACAAGAAAGAAATATCTAAGGGTGGAATCTAGCTCCATCCCATAACAGAAGTTCTAAGGCTTAACTGTTTAGTGGCCATATTACTACGGTTTTCTAGTTAAATCTTTTGCACGCTTCTTAACCTTTCCCAGTCCCAGCTCATACCCAAGAATCAACACTTGTTATCTTGGATCACTTGACTCGTATGTCCATCTGTTACCAAGGAGTGGAGAAATTAATATCCCTGCTTTCAGGGCCTTACAAGCCTGTTCTGTGTTTCTCTGTGGAACTGTGAACTCAGCCTGCTAGGAAGAAGAATCCTACTAATTCCATTTTCAGAAACAATAGCTTAATTAAAAGCCCCTGAGTTTGCCAAGGGCCATTTATCCTCCTTCAATTATCTTCAGCTTCCAATGTACCCCTTATAACAAATCAGAGATTGTTATCCTAACATAACTGAACATGAAAACAGGCTAAAAAACATGGTATATGCATTTATAATACACTTGCTATTTGTGAATGTATAAGCTTTCATGAACTGAACCTTAATATAAAGTGAATCCTTAATTGGGTTATTAATCTTTATGGATGTTGATGGTTATGGTACTAAAGCAAAAGAAATAATGTAGAGTGTATAATTAAGAAAGTACCAATTCCAGTGGTCCAAACAGGAAATGCACTAGTTCAGAAGCACTTGGATTCTGGATATGTTTTCTCAGTTTGGCCTGAAAAGAAAAATGAAATTTAGTTAATCTAAATCTGGTTTGAAGATTCTATATTCAAAGAAAATACATAACCATGACTGTTTCTTTGAGATTTTATAGTCAGAAATAAAATCAGAATAGCATAAATGATGCATATTATAATTCCAATACTTGAAACTAAGATTGAGTTATGAAATCAATGGCTATTCAGTTGGCATAGGAGTCCAACTTTGCATTACCCAAAAAATCAGCCCTTTTGTACAATGAAACTCCTTTTATCAAGGTTTCTTGGGTCTGTTATTCAAAACACGAATCAGTTTTGAAACTCTTGGCCATAAACAAGATGTCTAAATGCTCAGGGGTTCTCAACCAGTGGAACTAGTACCACCAGTGGTACTTCAGACTGCAGGACCACCGGAACCCCGCTCCAACTCAGTGCTTTCAGCAACATGTTTTCGCTCCAGAGGCTCGGCCAAAGCCAGGATCCTCTAGGGAATGCTGAGAAGGGCCCTCCCACCCGCCCAGAGCGTTTTCTCCCACCCGCCCCTGCATTTTCTGGCCTCTGAAAACCTGGAAGAAACTGGCAATGATGTAATCGCCAGTCACTTCCGGTGGTATGCAGCAGGAGAGTGGCGGCAGAGGTGATACTCGGCCGGGAAGGGACAGAGTCTAGATATTAGACTGGATTCTGAAACTGGTGACTTCAGAATGTAATCCACCAAGCACCAGTGTTGCTCCATTCACTTCATCCTCCATTCACTTCAATGCGCCTTTTATAGGAGTTCCACATAAATCCCTTTGATATAATTGAAAGATGTGAAGCAGAGCAGTACTTAATGACTAATGGAAAGCACTCTGTATTTGTTATTAACATTTCAGTTTGCTTTGTTGTTAGTAATAATCCCTTAATAAGAAGTTTCATACTTTAAGTGTACACTAGGCAAAGCACTGGAGAGGTAAATTTGAGCTGTGCACAGCTTGCTGTACTGTTGGAGTGTGGTTTGTCTTAATGCAACCACACCAGTTTCTGGACATTGCTACATCCAAAAGTTCAAATATTTCTATCTGAAATGGGCTGTGTTGAAAAGGAAGGAAAACAATCAGAGGGATTTACAAGAATGTTAAGTGTATTGTGTTAGCAGCTGACGGCAGTACACATGAATACACCTTTTATTTATATTACTGAAAATTTGCTATAGTGGCAAAGAAAACAAAACCTTTCTTCATGGAAATGGAAATTGTAGCAGGTCAGTACATTACATAATTCTGCATAACTAATATCTATTTTTATTGTGAGCGATACGGTGGTAACCACACACATATTGGGTTGGAGCCAGTGCAAAAGTTGCTTGTAGCATTGACTTTCTTCCCAGTCTGTAGGAATTTAAATGATAATACATAGGAACTATCAGATGTTCCGGTACACCTAAAATTAGTTAAGGGCTTGCTCAGACATTTAAGGAACATGTGCCCCAACAATAATTTTCTTTATACAACAATATTTGCAAAAGTCATTAATAGTGCTGTAGGAAGATCACATGTTTTTCAGATCTGTTATGGCCTTTGGCTAAACAATACATTTTTGATTGATTGACTTGGTGAGATGATAATGGGGAGATTAAGTGCAGGGGGATAGCTGTGCTGCTTTAGCTTTCTTTGGGTTACACACCCAGGCTGGGAAGAATCACAGGGACAAGCCAGTGCAGGTTTTCTCTTGCTGTGATAAGAACATTTTTAAAAGTATTTATCTACCAAACAAGGTAGATGCAAATACAATAGAAGAGTGGTAGCAAGGACAATAGCAGTGTGTTAGGCTTTCAATCAAGGGCAAGTTACAATTTACAAGCAGATGTGTATAATGAAGCCCCAACACTTGTTTATCTGTCTTTTATTGATAAGCAACCTTGAGAGGCTGCTGTCTTGACCACAGAAGCAGTGAAATGATAAGCAGCAGAGGCAATGGAGGGCCAGCCAGTGGAGCAGCGGTAAAATAGTGCTGCAAAGGCAACCTTGAGCATTTGCATCCCCATTTCTCCTCTAAGTAGTACCGTATTGCCCCGAGTATAGGATGCTCCTGATTATAAGACGCACTCCTAAAGTTTGGTGCTATTTTTTAAAAAATACATTTTTAACTTTTTTTAACTTAAAGAAAATATACACATTAGTAGACTAGTAAAACAGTACAGTTTTAGTACAGTTAAAGGCATAGGCACCCTGTCCCTTATTGAATCTGGGCACCCTAGTATAAGTAGCCTTCCCAGATCCAAAGGGGGACAGAGTGCCTACCTTTAACCTTTGGAATTTGGGCAGGTGCAGCTTGTTGCACCCTTCCATGATGATGAGCTGCACCTGCCCAAATTTCAATGGTTAACAGCACAATCCTATGCATGTCTGCTCAGAAGTAAGTCCTATTACATTCAACGGGGCTTACTCCCAGGAAGGTGTGCATAGGATTGCAGCCTAAAGGTTGGCACTCTGTCCCCCTTTGGATATGATAAGCCTATGTAGGAGCTCTTGTTCTCAACTTTCAAACTGTAGGATCAATAAATATCTTAGTTTCCACAGAGTCCTGGGGCTGGAACTTAAGGGTTAATTTTTTCAAATGCCTCTAAGGTTAGAGGCTGCTAGAGAGATCCTGGCCATTTAGCAAGTGATTAAGAGCTGAAAACACAGCTTTTGCAGTTTTAAAAAAGAAAAAGCGTTTTACCTTTGAAAGAGACTTGGAGAAGCTTGAAAAAGGGACACTTTGCAGAAAACTCTAGGTAGAAAATGCTAGACTTTGATTGTAGGCCACACCCCTACTTTAAAGACTTGCCATAGGGGACAAAAGTGAGTCTTATACTCAGGTCAATACGGTAGTATTACAGGAGGGGGGGCGTATTTGCGGGGATATGTTCCAGCCCTCCGCGGATACATGAAAACCATGGATGGGGGCAAACGCCCCCTCCACATTTTTCTGAGGTCCCCCACACATCACACACACACACACACACACACACACACACACACACACACACACACACACACACCCAGCTCTTACTTTTCGTGAAGCAACTTTGTGTTTTCCTTCAACAAATGCGACGATAAGCAGCCGGAGCAAGCAGAACGAGGCAAAGTCCTAGATGGGCTGTGTGAGCAGGCTCTTAGAGCCCATCTAGCCCTTCGTCTCACTCTGCTTGCTCCGACTGCTTATCGTCACATCTGTTGAAGGAAGACACAAAATTGCTTCACGAAACGTATGAGCCGTGTGTGTGTGTGTGTGTCGTGCACTATCCGCAGATAAGTGAATCCGCGGATAGAGGATCAGCAGATACACTCCGCCCCTGTACTGGAGAAAAAATTATAATACAATCATGTGCTCTGGCTAGCTTTTGCACAATACAGCACAAGCACAGCAGCTTTTGGGCAGCTCTTACAACTCTGTATAGGGCTGAGGACTCTGCATCAGTATGGCATGGTTTATATACTGCAAATGTTCATTCAGTTTTTGTATTCATTTTTTGCTTTATGGAACTTAGATCTTTACCTTCAAAAATCTCATTTTTTGCAGATATCAAAACATAGCTGACATGAACGAATCTCCTGAAACTAAACTTGTGTTTAACATTTTATAATTATTAGGGACAATAATTAGGACAAGAGGTTCATTAAACAGTCATTGTTTTATTGCCTCCTTTTGTTGATTTTGAGATATGATGCTCTTCAGATTTAAAAAGCACAGTACACCATTGGTACCGGATGATGGCATGAAGCAGGAGTATACCACTACCTGTCTTATCTAGACAAAGGAAACTTCAATAGTGCCTTTTGCTTCTTACCAGGAGATTTAGTGCCAGCTTGGTTTTCTGGAAGCAGTCGATGAATTCAGCCTCATTTGGGGGTTTTGCCCTCAAAGTCAGAACACCCTCTTGAAAGCAGAAACATTGGAGATAAAGAAACAAAGAGCGCTCGATTAAAAAGCAAATATTTGTCTTAGTGAATTTTAGGAGAAGCATTAACAAGAAGGACCATTGTGTGTATCACAAGGTAAATAACTAAGGTGAATTTTATTACTGGGGTGAGTGAGGGATGCTTCATATCAGAGATGGCCAACCTCTGTATGTTCCATTCTTTTCTCCAGACACTAATTTAGGGGCCAGAACAATCTGACATCCTCACTGATGGCCAGGATGATGGATCTATTCAGGCAAAAGCCAAATCCCAATATTCCATCTCATTCTCCCAACATTCCGATACATTCCAGCATGATCAAGAAACACAACCCAGGATGGAGCTACACAGTGAGTGGGGCTAGCTTGGTTCTCAGAGGTACTCACTGAATTCTATGGGACAAAGTGAACTACCTGCAATCTAGGACAGTACTGAGAAGGGGCACAGCTTGCTTCTCACTCCAGGCACACCAAGGGTAGGGGGCAAATTTAGCCGCCACCACAACAGCATCCCTGTTGGTGCATCCCTTCTAGGTGAATGGTTGTCATTTATTCCTATAAGGAAAAGTAAAGTGCCACACTTGGATACAATGAAGTGGGAGCAAGGTCTGACAACCACGCCCAGCGTTGGGTGGCCCAGCAACCACTGAAAGAAACCTCAAGAATGTCCCATCCTCATCCCATCCTCATTGACTCCTCAAGGCCTAGAGGATGTTCAGGGTGGGAAACTGGGGGAAAGGAGGTGAAGGTTTGGAAAAGAAGGTTCCTTTCTCTCCTGAAACCAATGCAGATTGCCTGTCAGGCAGAATGAGAATGTGGAAAAGACGTATGGGTGGGGTCGGCAAAGGGACTGGATCTCTTGATATCTCCTCTACCCTTCAAATTAAATGTCTGCCTATATACTGCAGCTGGTGTTATTAGCAGTAAAGGCTTCATCGGTCACATGCGCTCACACAGTATGAGTTCATTGTTTGGGGGCTGAGGAACCTATGTGCTTCCTGAAAGATTCTCAAGAGGCAGCCTGGCAGTGGCTCATTGCCATTCCACAGTGTGCATGGTAACTTAACAACATAAACAACATGTATATGAAATAAGCATGAAGTCTCCTTTTCCTTGTAACTGATCTTGTGAGCAACATTTTTTAAAACCACAACTTGATTAACATTTGATAAGTGCTGGGGCTGAGGGGCTCTAGGGCAAATACCTGCATTGGTGCCCTCCCCATGTTACTCCCTGCCTGCCCCATGATGGCACATTGCCACCAGTACTGAGGGGTCAGCCTGGGCCCTCTGATGGGCATAGGTCTTCAGCCAGTGCCCAATCTGGCTGACCCCTGATGCCACTCTTGCCACCAGCGACTAGAGAAAGTTGTTTCAGGGCTAACTGTTGCCACTGATTGCCAGCTGGACAGACACCCCTCCTTTAAGTCTAGGAAGAGTTCCCAAAACTGGAGATATAAAATGATGCTGACCTATTCTGAACATGACCTAAGGCTGCAATCCAAAGCACAGTTTCTTGGGAGAGAAACCCCCAAAGAAAACCCCAATGAACAAAGTGAGACGTCTGCTCAGTATACATGCATTGGATTGAGCTGCAGGAGGAGGAGGAGGAGGTTAAGTTCTCCCTCGAGCCTCTAGTTCAGCCTATTATACCTGCTGGCCCTTTCTTCTTGTTCTTCTTCCCTTTCTTCCTTTGGTTCAGCTGTTTGAATGCCTCTGCTGCTTTCTGAAGCTTGGCAACAAACACCTCAATATCATCTAAGGTGCAGTTCAGGGTTTGCTGTAGAGACACAAATGAAAAAAATAATACACCAATAGCTAAAGTCTATTCACATTCACTCCTGTGATCACTTTATTCCTCCCCACTTAGAAAATCTCTCTCCCTCCCTCCTTCCTTTCATGTATCAAAGTATGAAATTCAAAATTGTTATTGCAACTGAACTTAAAAAATATTACAGGACAGTGCTCCTATCACCAACCGTTTCTTTTTCAATCTTCTGTGCTAAAATTGCACGGGACTCTTCATGATCCTGAGAGCCTGAACTTCGTCGATCATATTCTGCAAAACACAAAGTCAAAATGTTTAGCTGTCAACTGAACGAGATTAAAGCAACAGTGGATTCAAAATAATTTAAAAAATCCCATTTATTTGCTTTGGCTTGATATGTTACTAATATAAAATAGGCTATGACAGTGTGTCTCGGGAAACAAGAAAGACTTGACTTCGGAGAGGAAATGGCCAATCACATTTCTCAGAAGGCTTAAGCATTGTGTCATTTCTGCAAAACATGTTGGTTTAGTTTCTTGACATGGTCACAAAGGAACAGCCATATGTTAGGTTCTTCTTCTAGTGTATTTGGCAAAGCACCATCTATCTTATTGACAGTGGACCCAATTTTGTAGAATGCGCTTCAGGGTCTCTCTCTCTCTCTCCCACCCCCACCCCCCTACTATGAATCAGAACCTTTGTTTCAACACAGTGCTCTTGAAAGAGAAGAGTCTGGGTGCCAGAAATGGAAGGCACATATGATGTTATGACTGCTGCAGCTGACTCAGTCCAGAATTCTGGTGCTCACACAAAGAAGTCATCCTCCCTACCCTGGATGCCTGTCAAGTTGCTGAGCTATAGTGGAGGGAAAGTTCAGCAATGTTTCATATCCAAGGGTTAGGGCTTTGTTGAGGAGAAAATGCTCTGCCACACTGAAGGGGGTTTGGGCCGGCATCTAAAATTCCTGTTCTGCTCATGGTCACAAGCAAGGAAATGACACAGGGCAGAAATAAGAAGGAAATGCCACAGAGGGAAGTGGTAAGCAGTAGTCTCAACTGTGTTGCCTGTACATCTGTGGCCAAGGCCTCCACTTTGTTTACTATATCTGCTTGCTCTCCTGAATTTAGTAGCAGTTCAACATGTAGAAATTTGATAAAGCTTTTCCAGGCACGAAGATACAGGGATAGGGTTACTGCACAGTAGCAGAGCATGTGCTTTGCAAGGTTCCAAGTTCACTCCCTGGCATTTCCAGGCAGGGCTGGGAAAAACCCTTGTCAAATCCTGGAGAGCTGTTGCCAGGTAGTTCTAGGCAATACTGAATTACGTGGACCAATGGTTTGACTCAGTAAAAGGCAGCTTCATACATATGAATATAGTGGAAAGGCAAGAGGATATAGTCATGGGAAAAGCGTCTCCTGCTACATTTCTGCATGTTTAGGCTACTGCACAAGTGCAGGGCCAACCCTGACCACAGCTCCCAAGACACCCCAGATTGACAGCCCAATCCTAACTAAGATCCGGCCGGCGGCCCATGGCCATCCGCCGGATCCTGTGCAACGGCAGCTAGCGTGGCTGCCGGGTGGGAGGTCTACTCGGGGAAGGAGACGCTCATCTCCTTCCCTGAGTGTAAATGGAGGCCGCCCGGATTTCTGCCAGCTATTTTGCTGGCGGAAGTAGAGGAGGCCGTGTAAAGGCTCTGGCGCCCGGCGGGGGTCAGGATACGGCCAAAGGCCGTCCCCCGCCCCCTCCCGGGCCGCTGGGGCCAATGGCCACCCTCCCGGCTCTGGCGATCCGCCCCCCCCCCCCGTCCACTGGATCCAAACATACCTGGGTCCGGCGATGGCGGGGTCCTCCCGGCGCCGGAGCCGGCCTTCCCGGCTCTTGAGGAGGCGCAAACGTGCCTTACGGCACGTTTGCGACTCCTTCCAGCGCTGGAAACTTCCGGTGGATTGGGCTGTGAATCACAGAGCGATGTGACAGAATGTCCATAGGCATGTAAAACTGATATATACCATACACCCACTTAGCAAGCTGGAAGGCCTTCCACTGCAAGAGAAAAAGGATCAGACTCATGATGAGAGATGGGCAGATTAAGAGAAAACAGGATGAGGGACAAAAATAAAAACAGATTTGCTTAATGGCTCCAGGGTGCTAGGATTTCTGCATGACTGCAGTTGTCTACAGGCTCATATTTATAACTCAGAGGAACTCTGTAGGAACTTGTACAGTCCTCTCTCCAAAATTGTTTTTGTTTTTCAGAGTGGGATGGTACAATGTGTATAAGTACCCCATGCTATAAATAAAAAGTACTGTACACACAACTTGTAAAAATGTAAGGGACAGATAAATTCACTGCTATGACAGGGATGCATTTCACGACATGCTGCTTCTGGATAAACTTTTTTCTTTGTTTTTATAAGTTGAGAAGGAAAGGAACAAACTAGCTTTCAAAATCCCAAGATACTTTTTCAGTGCCATATAGCAAGAATGCAAACAAAAGAGTCAGAATGCAGAAAATGGGAGGGGTTGACATTGAGCCACAAAATCTGCCTGCATGTCATGTCATTTCTAAGTCAGGGAATTAAGGTACTAGTTGAGGCAGGTATTAAATATGCCTTAGTAAATAAGCGGATTCATCAAATGCTCCCTCTTCATTCAGAGAAATATTTATGCCAGGTGCCATTTTATCAGATTATAGAAAAAAGATGTAATGTCTTGCCTTACCATATACTGTATATGGAATGAACATTTTAAAAAAACATTCAGTGAAAAATGAAGTTATAAAAGCATTTTTTTCTAACTAGGAGAAACAGCAAGCAATCTTACAATGAATTGCTATACATCATTAGTCTTTTGTTTTATTTTGAGTCAAGTATAAAGATGGCTTTAAAATGGTCCTCGGGTCTCTAAGATCCCAGAGGCTATCATTGGTCCACCAAAGACAATAGTGCCTAGTCAGCCTCTGCTGGGACTGGCAGCAACAGTCCAACAAGCCGACTCATTTGGTGTGAGGCTCTGTATTGCCCCTGGTTTCTGTGGGGTTTCTTACATTCTCTGGAGCTGGCCTTCCACTTTGCTTGGTGAGTAGTCAGCCTGCCAGACTGACAGTGCAATCCTGTGTAACTCTGCGCGGCCGGCCGTTGTATCCTAGGGCCACTGCAGCCTGCACCAGCGCAGCCCAGAGTCATGTAACCAGCGCGGGCCGCAATGGGCCTCCTGGGATGCACGCTAGCTCTGAAGCTGGTGTGCTTCCGGGGAGACCGTGTAAGGCTGGCCCGGGCTATGATGGGGCATAGGATATCGGCGTAACCCAGCGCCAATAACCCCACCCCCTCCCAGCCTCCCTTGCCCCCTGCACTGACCAGTGCAGCACACACCTGTGTGGGTCCGGGATGGCAGCGGAGTGAATGGTACCAGCCTCTGTGGTGGCGCCGCTTACTCTCTGGGTGATGAAAATGTGTTTTCCGGCACGTTTACGACACCCAAGGCCAGTGGAGCACTAGCTCCGTCAGCCTAAAGTTAGGCAGGATCGGGCTGTGACTCTTCAAGTCACTCTGTGGCACACTGGGAGGCTGGCCATAGGTTGGTAATATTTTGTATGAATCTGCTGGGCTGACTTGTTGCATTAAAACCTAATCAAATGTCCATCTTCCAATACAGCTCTACGTTATTTCCATTATGCAAAACTAGATTCAAAAATAGCATCATGCTCTCAAGACTACAGACCAGCAGTTTTAACAGCTCCGGTCTATTCCATAGGAAGAATGTTTTCTGTCCAATACATGCTTGAAGCAGCTTGAGGTGCCTTAAACAAGTTTTTCAAGGAGAATTTATGCAGTCCAAAGTGCAAACAATGCTTTGCAAATGTGCCTTTAATTGCTGTCTGACTGGCAGAATATCAACAGGTAAAGTTCTCCCATTGTTCTGTCTTCATTCTGGGAAAGAGGGCACTTGTTGGTTTGTAACTTGTCATGTGGCTTTTGTTCATACAAGAACAGCACCACCTCTGCTCTGCCATTCCATAATAAGAATTATCCAGGCCATCACACTATTTCCACACGAAGGAAGCCCACACTCCTCTGAGTTCTGTATACATCTGTCTAAAACAGAAGTCAGGCAGAAATCCCACCTGCAGTGTCTCTGCCCTTGATGGCTCCATAGCACAAAACGTTTCTTAGGCCTGGCGCTGCCAGGTCACAACCCTGAGAACTATGCTGCCTCTTCAACAGCCCCAGATCCATAGATGCAAATATAGCTTCTCTTCCCCTGGCTCCACTGCTCACCCTCCCCTCTCACCTGTTGAAGCGAACAGGACTCTTGTGTCTTTACCCCTCCCACACAGCAAGGAGCAGCAATGGGGCCAGGTGGCAGAAGCCACAGCTGCATCCTCTTATACAGCTGTGAAACTACTGAATAGGCAACGTTGGCTGTGATCTGGCATCCACTTCTAGGCCTCGCACTTTTGACAGTAGTTCAACTCACAAGCGTTTAAACAATCAGAATTTCTGTTGGAAATGCATGCAAGCTTTGTGAGATGGATACATAGTGCAAACCTATGCATGTCTACTCAGAAGTAAGTCCTACTGTGTTAAATGGGGCTTTCTCCCCAGAAAGTGTGTATAGGATTGCGGCCTCATTCTCTTATGTTGAGGCATGGATGCAACTAACAGTACAATCCAGTCTGCGGCTGCTGGCTGCTCCGCCGCTCCTGGGTGTCGTAAATATGCCGTAAGGCACGTTTCAAACACCCGGAGAGTAAGTGGTGCCGACAGCAAGGCCAGCACTGCTCACTCTCTGCCAGAGAGAGGTAAGTCCTGTGCCGGACGGTGTGGTGAGGGTGGAACGGGAGGGGGTGATTGGCCTGCTGGGCCTGGGAAGGGGGAGGGATCCTTGGCAGTGCACTCCACTGGATCCTATCCCCTGTCCCGGGCCTGGCTGGCGTTACATGGGCTCCTCAGATCTGTGTTAGCTATTTTCCCCTGAGGCAGCGTCCGCTGTCCCAGAATTGGCCTGATCCTGCCCAGGATCAGGCACAGCGTGCTTTTGCATGCGGCCCTGGACAGGATTGGGCTGCCCCACAATGAAGATCTCCATGCATTCAAGCTATGCAAGGCAAAAGAGACCTTTCTGGCTGAAGGCTGGTCACTGGTATGCTTACCAGATCGCCGACGGGGACGCTGCAGCTTGCCCTTAAGGGGAGGGGCGAGGGGAGGGGGCCAGAACGCGTATGTTCTGGCCCCCTCCCTGCGCCCCGCCCCTTAAGGGCAAGCTGCAGCGTCCCCGTCGGCGATCTGGTAAGCGTAGTAATTGGCTTTAATCGCCACATGGAAATATTCACTGTTGGTTTGCTTTCTTGCATTTTCAAGTTGCACAAAGTCTGCAGACAACATTTTGCCACAATGGGAAGCAGCACTTGTTTTCTTGTGTTGTTATGACAACATCAGGCTCCTCTGTGAACTCCACAGTGGATTGCAACCTATGCAGATGTTTGCATTAGTCATCAGCTGAACTACACAATCACTAACCAGGCTCATTATGTTGTGAGGGAGGAGCCACTCGATTCAGGTTGTTCTTTGGTGAGCCTCTTGCCTCATACTGGAATGGAATAGGAGCTGGCCCTTGAGGTGGTGGAAGGATGGACTGTCTCTGCTTTATCTTCTCTTGATTTACCCTGTAGAGGAAGCAGCAGCAACAACGACAAAAGCAGGTCACCCACCACATCATTCCTATTACCAGGAGATTCTATGGATTATAAACCATGCAAACTGTTGCCTACAATACAAGCGAGAAGACAGTGGGAGGTGTTCCAAGGGCAACACAGCTAGGTTCAGTTTCTTTTGGACAAGAGAATACTAGAGAGTTATGTGGAATCTTTGTAATACTTGCTTTATTTACAAGTATATGACAGTTATGCCCATAAAGGTATTTTGATTTTGAAGTATACGAGAAGAGCATAAGAGGAAACAAACTAGCACTCCTAATAGGAAGATTGCCAGAAAGCAACTCCAATTCCAGCTAACTCCAGTTAGAAACTTCCAGTTCTCACTCCCTGTTTCTCAAAAACTGCCAACCTGCTGCTTCAGCTCTCTCTTGGCCCTCTCTCCTCATCTGTATGGGTATCGCTTTCTCTAAGCTGTGAAGGGTAACAGAGAGAGATTTCCACCTCTCAGGAATTATCTTCTTACCCAGGAACTCCCATTGCTGAAACGTCAACTGACTGTTCCAGACCAGGAGTCCTACAACAATCCAGTAATGCTTTAACAAGAAGACCACCTGGGAGGAGTGGCTGCCCTATTCTTGACTTCCCCGTGCCACTGCCATTGGCTTCCAGGAAGGGGCAGTGTTGGCACAGGGATTAAGCATGTCACCTGTGCTGTCAACATTATGCAGAGCAGCCTGAGAAACAATCATGCCAAAGTGTCAACCGTGTGTATAAGTGAAGGTCATTACGCAAACACTCATTTTCCGACAGTAAAAGCAAAGACCGTTCAATGACATCAGAGGCATTGCACCAGTTTATGACGGGGTTGTACATTGCGCCTCACATGGGTATCCATTTTAGCTGTAAATGGGACTAAGCAGAAAGACTAAAGTTCTTTAGATTATCAGAACGAATCCTTGGAACAAACAGCAGTTTCTGCTGGCAGAGGAAATTCACGCCACATCAGACTTGTTTTTCTGTCCTCCTTCAAGCTGCCCAAAATCTCATGAGGCTATGCTTAATTTCTCTACCCTTTAATGCTAATGAGGTCACATCCAAAGTACACACCTACAACTTTAATAAATTAAAAATGGATAGGAAATTAAACTGAGGGTGGGTCATGAGTCTGTCATGAGTGACTTCTGTGTAACAGTGTAAACTGTGCTTCTTCCCAGGCTACATGCCGGAGCCTGTCTGTCTACAGCAGCCACTTACTTAAGCGTCTGGGGCCGTATCTTCTTTCCAAACTTGTGGTCAGCAAGTGCACTTTCTATGTCCTCATGGACCATCTCTGCCTGAAACAGAAAATGGGGACGGTCTGAAGAATGGAAATGGCTTAAAGCAGAAAGGATACAAATGTCAGAGGACACATGATCAAACTGCCTTAGAAACAAATGATGCATTCAAATAAGGCCTCAGTATATACTGCACGTCGTCTCCTCTCTTTGTTTTTCTTTTTCATGTTATTTGAGTGCAAAAGACAAGCATTAAAGCACAGGGAATCTTTTCACTAGACATTTTACTGGCTTTTGCTGAGTACTGCAAACATCTGAATGTCACATTGCTTCATAATTTGAGATGGGGACTTCCTCAAATCTCATATAAAAAGACACCGTGAATCTTGAAGGTTTAGGGTACATACACATATGGTAAATGTACTGTTGTGTATATGGCAGAAGCAGCTTCACTGCTCTGCATACAAGTGTACTTCTCAATGGGGAAAATTTGCCTGTGGAGGGCACCATACAGATGGCACTTCTGGTGACACAAATCCAAATCTTCCATTCCCTGGAGCAGGTTTGCAACTTTATTTTAACCATGCATTCATTATTTACTGTTGTAAGGTGAAGGACGAACACACATGCAGTGGCATTGCTCTAGGTGGGGCGGAGCTTTAAGTTCCGCCGCACTCCGACCCACGGTTACACGCCCGCATGAGGAAGCCCCTCCCCCTCACCTTCGGAGCCATTCAAGGCGGCGAAAGCAACGCACAGGAGACTCCCTGCGCGTTGCTTTCACCGCCTTGAATGGCTCCGAAGGTGAGGGGGAGAGGCCGCCTCATGCGGGCGTGTAACCGTGGTTCGGAGCGCGGCGGAACTTAGAACTTCGCCCCCCCTGGAGCAACGCTACTGCACACATGCAAACTTGAACAAACAAACAAAAAAAAAACCAGCTGGACAACTCACAAGGGGAGGACAAGATTGGAACCTGATCCAAACATCCGACTGTATATCTGTCATGCATGTTATGATGCTAGGCGTGAACTGGGATCACACCACAATGGAAGAGTCTGCCATGACTGCACTTTCAAAAGTATGTCAGTTTTCACTGCACTCTCCTACCCTGCCTCTTTCATCAACTATGAGCCAAACTACATGTGACATTTACAACCCAATCCAGCACAAATTCCCCTGTGCCAATGCAGTAAGGCCATCACAGGCTATGCTGTATCCTGCAGGGGGAATTTCGGCTGCTGGAGGTCTTTGTCCCCTTGTCCCGGGGTAAGCTCCAGCCGCCACAATGGGGCAACATGGACCTGCATGAGCTAAATAGCTGGTGCAAGTCCACATTGCCCCGTGTTGGTGGATCAGGCCAGGGAAGGGGGATACATTCCAGTGCGTGTTGGCACCGCCGATCCTGCCCCCTCCCAGGCCTGATCCACCCCTGCCCCCATCGCCACCCTGTTGCACCCCGTTTGGGTGTCATTCAAAGTTCTATGCAGACATGCGGCTTCCATTGCACACAGAGCTCTGCCAACACAAAGAGTGCTTTCCCCTACCACTACAGACAGCAGAAGAGCACTGCTTCCATGTGCAAGGCTAGACGACGACCCTGGAGTGGTCTTTGGTTTGCACATTTACACAGCAAGACCAACAGTTTTAACATCTACAATCATAAGGTTATCTCAACTTACCTCCACCTCATCACAGTTAAAGAAGTGAATATCAGGCTTGTGCTGCTCCGAATCTTGACACACCAGCAGGAGTATGGAAGAGTACCGCATCTGATTCAGCACAGTTTGGCAGAGCTGGACCGTTGGCAGAAGGAAGTCTTCTAGTTCTTCCTGAAAGGCAACACAAGAAAGGATGGCATCAATGTTTGAACACAATTCGATTTTGCAAACTGCATTCACTCATCAAAACCACCTTTTCAAGAAGAAGGCAATGAACAGCATGGCATTTGGTTCCTTCCCAGTACTTCAAATCCATTAATAGCTACACTCTCAGAGTCAAACTACACGTGGCACTAAGTGCATCATTATGTAGTTTACAGCCTTAGGTTTACTGGTATGTAGGAATCACACGAGGCCACAAAGTGGATCAGAACTGCAGCAGGATTTTCCCTGCTGAAAATTGCCACTACAAAAGTCTAAAAATGCCATTTGCTACAATGGTATTTTAAAGGTTAAATTGCCACTTCTTAGAGGTGATTTACAGCAGGAAAATTTACAGCAGGTGATTTACAGCACTGCTCTCTACCTCTCTGTTACAGGCCTGATCCAAACAAATGTCCTGCATGGTTCCTACACATGAGTAGACCCAAGCCTTTAACTACACAATGGTGTATTTAGTGTCACATGTAGTTTGCAGCGCAATCCTATCCAACATACACCACTGGTGTAACCAGTGGTGCAGCGAGAATGGGAGGCCCCAGAACGGAAAGGGGATTCAAATCCCCTCCAAAGGGGGATTCAAAGGGGATTTAAATCTCCCCTCCCCTCCAAAGCCTCCCGCCCTGCCCTCCTGCCCTCCCCTACTGGTTACACCAGTGTTGTAAGTTGGAACAGGATTGCACTGTTGGCCCCAGAAACAGATGGACAAAACTGGGACTGACACATGTACCTTCCAGGTATTTCTTAGCAGAGGCTGGTGGAGGTGAGGGACAAGATCTTTCCAAGCAGGCGAACAAAGTCTCCTTGTACTACCTCCTCCCTTTGCTATAAGTCTAAATAATTGAGTAGAAATAGTGTATTATAAAGATATATAACTTGTCCCTAAGGCTGCAATCCTATACACACTTTCCTGGGAGTAAGCTCCATAAAATGGGACTTACTTCTGAGTAGACAGGCAAAGCATTGCACAGTAAGTGATTTACAAAACAGCATCTGGCTCTGTGGTCTTTTAATTTTTTTTAGTAAATAGCATGGAAGGGGAGGCAAAATGGGCTAAAACCATGATTGGGAAAGGTAGAGGAGCGTCAGTGTTTTGCCCCTGTCACAGTTTCAGTTCCAATCATGTCCCTTCGCCATGCTACCTTTCATTGAAAAGAAAAGCTTCCACTGAAAGTCAATGGAAGCTCTTTCTGCCATTAAGGGCGAAATCCTGTGTAAGGATCTGGCCGGTCCGCCGTATCCCATCCCTCACCGCGGCTCACCATGCAGAGGGCCAGAGGTCTACTCAGGAAAGGGGACATTCGTCCCCTTCCCCGAGTGTAAACCAGGGCCGGCCCTATTGGCCCCCTCAGATTTCTGCCAGCTAAATAGCTGGCGGAAGTAGGAGGAGGCCGTGTAATGGTCGAGCCGGCCCAGCAGGCACAGGGATATGGCCGACGCCATCCCCGCCCCCTCCCGAACCGGCTCACCCAATGGCCCGCCTCCCTCACCGCTCGGACTGCCCATGCACCGCCAGTGGGAGCCTTACCTGCCTCCGGCGGCCGCATGCTCATTCTGGCAGCAGAGGGAGGGAGGTTGGCCTTGCGCCGGCCTCTCTTACTACAAAGTAGGCGCAAACGTGCCTTACGGCACATTTGCAACTGCTTCCAGTGCCAGAGTGCTTGCTCCTGCGCCGGAAGTTTACACTGGATCTCGCTGCCCAAGTAGTGCAGCAGTAGGGGGCAATCAGGATCAAAACAGCTGTGTGAACGAAGTACTAAAGCCCTCTACCTCTTGCTGCTGTTTCAACCCATTTCACTACCTCCCATGTGCAATTTACTAAAACAAAAACATAACCCAGGGCCATGTTACATGTTCCTCATAACACGTAGTTTATATGTTTGCAAAGACAAGCAAATGCCTTGCCAGAGTGAGTAATACTGTATACTCTTATCGAACTAGAAATATTATTTGCATAACCCTCAGTTTAAATGTCTAGCTAACAGCTGGTGATGTGCACTACGAAGTCGGACAAAACTCTTGCGTGCCTTTTTCAAGATGGTAATGACTCCTGCTCCTTCAGTTTCACTTACCTTAGGAGACATTTTGTATTTTATTCTTGAGTCTGGTATAAATCTATCTGGAAAATATGGTTAGCAATCTGCCTTCTTCTGTTATAGATATTCTGTACTATTAAAATATTTCAAACAAAGCCCTTCCCATCAAGACTCCAAATCTGGTCTAAGTCTCTTGTGCTATTACAATGCAAGAACACTTTCCTGAATGGCACAAAATGCTTTTGCAGAGCAGGGTGTATTCCATTAATGGCTAATTTATCACTGTGCTGGTTTGATTAGGTCAGTCTTTCCTCACTAGCACACATGTACATAAACACAGGGACTGTAGTTGTGCCACATGTACAGTACGTGCAGAAGGCCCTTGTGCCTGATTGGTTGGTTTTAGCATAATTCAGTCCAATTTATTACTCGTACACAATCCTGTGCAAAGATAGGCTGGCGGAGTGAGCGCTCCGCCAGCCTAAGGAGTTGCAAAAGTGCTGTAAGGTTGCACCAATATCCAATGCCCCTTCCCAGGCTGGGCCAGCCTTACATGGCCTCCCTGGACGTGTGCCAGCTAAAGAGCTGGTGCTTATCCGAGGAGGCCCGTTGGGGCCTCCAGCGCTTACACTGGGGAAGGGGATGAATGTCTCCATCCCCTGAGGTGAGCCTGGACTGCACTGGCGCAGCCCACAGCCCGACTAGGATGCATTGGCCGGCCCTTTAGGCCGGCTGCTGCATCCTAGGCAGGATTGGGCTGACAGAATGGTAAGCAACTGTTGCAACTATGCAAACAACTAGAAAACAGGATTCATTCAATTCAACATTACTCTTCACCTTTCTCCACCTAGAGAAGGTGGTCTGCCACTCACCTGGGTTTCACAGTCCAGGAGTCGAATGGACTTGTCAGTCACCTGCAGCAGCATCTCTTGAGCCCAGATCTTCTCTTTGGAGTTAAGCTGCTTGAGTTTCCTGATGGCATCATCGACTGTTACAATGGCCTCACTCTTATCCATGATGAAGGTGGCTAAGTGCTGGAAGGGGAAAACCCACCGGGAAAAAGTGTAATAGTAGTAAGCAGGAGACCACAGATAGCTTAATTCTGTGTGAACTGGAGTTTATGGGCTTTATTCAGCGATCACATGTGTTCATGCAGTCACCATACTGGTATTCAGAATTACATGACTTACACTGTCTGCAAAATTACCTGACATTCAATCACATGAAGTCTGTGGATGCTGTACAAGTTTCTAAAAGAAATACATTTCCCCCAGGCTGGCTTCCCTATGATTTTTTCTGCTTGCTCAACAATGGACCTATTAGCAGCCATGTCATTAAAAACTGACTGAGTTACACTGCAGAGGAACCTGCAGTCAATCCTGGATCTCAGACAAGCCCGAATGTGATACACGAGTTTGCTAACGCATCGCATGTTGTGAATATTGACAGGTCACTTGTTTAGGCATACACTTATAACATTACTAGGCAATCGTCTAAAAAATGTAATGTGTGGTGGTCAATATTTAATCCCATCTCTACATAGTTATGTACTTGTACTGAGGACAGAACTAAGAATGTAGCTTTCTACAGGCAGTGGAAAGCCAGTTAGGCATGACTGCACTTGCAGGCACTGCCAGCTGAGCTCTAAACCTGTTATCCTGGTTAAGAGAGCATTCAGCGATTATGACACAAGGTGATCTCTAGTCCTCAGAATTTGCATGAATGTACAATTCCTGAATGGTTTGTATCAATACCACCACCTTGAAGAAACAATACTGCAATGCTGGGCAGTGCAAGGACACACGGATGGAGCAATTGTGCATCTTTTAAGGCAGTGGCTCAAAGTTAGTGTTTTTCTTCTCTCCCCTCCATCCAATTGCTACCATTAAATAACAATTCTTCCTAGGTTCTATAATAGCCTAACTCAGGGGTTCTCAACCTTTGGTACAGGTACCCCTAGGGGTACGCGGACCTCTTGCTGGGGGTACGCCAAGCACTGCCCCTTATCTGCCCCATCAGCAGCTAATTAAGTGTTAATTAAGATGGATTAACAGACAACAAACGTGGGAAGGCTATTACCTCCAGTGGCGTTCCCAGCCCTCCCGGGGGCTTTTATAGGGTTTGCGCATGCGCAACCCCCCAGCGACGCATTCGGCTTCTTCATAAAGCTCTCGACCGCCGAACGGGGCGGTCGCTTTAAGGAGGGCTTATTCCCAGCCTTCGGAGCGCAGCCTCCGGAGGCCGGGGACACGCGGAGTGGGCGCGCTGCTTCGGAGGGGCGCGCCAGCCGGGCTCTGGTGCCACGCCGCTCTGCGCAGCCCCGAGCCCGGCTGCCGCGCCCCTCGCCCACTCAGCACCTGGGGGGGAGCACACCTGCTCCTCCCCATATAAGAACGCCTCTGATTACCTCCATCATGTCCTGCCTGTGAACGTCCCACAGGCATTGGAAAAGCTTCAGGGAACAAGTGGCCTGCCTCCTTGTTACAAAATTCAAGCTCTGTTTTTACCTCCATTTGGCCATTAAGGCAATATAGAGATTGCTACTACTTGTTATAGACTCACAAACAAAAAAATCTAAAAGCAAAACATACAAACTTGCCCTGCAGAGACAGGAAGATCTAAAACGAATTGTGTTCAGCAATATGTCTGCATATCTACAGGTAGGAATAATATACAAGAGTGACCCACTCATGAAACTAGGTGAACTGCCAGTCTGACAGCTATCGTGTTTACTTTGCTCAAAGTTCAAGGTGAAAGATCAGCTTATGGATGAGCAAGCATAATTCACTGAGAGCAAAATGGCTGCTCTTCTCCAGTGGATGCAACTGCAATCATGGTATTACTTGTTACAGAGGATATGGCCAGTATTTTAATTTCTAAAAACAGGGGAGCCCAAGCTCCAGCCTTCCTAAGTCAACTTCCTGTGTTTCTGGCTTTATTAACAGTATTTTTTTTTATAATTAACAGTATTTATATACTGTTTTTCAACAAAAAGTTCACAAAGCGGTTTACAGAAAAAAACCACAAATAATTATATGGTTCCCTGTCCCAAAAAGGGCTCTTAAAATCTTTAAAAAAAAAGCTTTCTAAAAAGTATCTCACATCATTCTGAAAGAGAAAAATAGTTCATAGAAGGGAAACAGTAAAGAGGATGCACTGGGTTTCTCTGACCCAGCCCAGTCACAGCCCATACTACTACAGCTGTCAGGCACAAAGCCATCCCAGAAGCATCACCATTATCCAGAAAGCCCTGGGCAAAGGAAAAGGCATGATGCTAGGAGGCGATATCAATTGAGCTAGCTCTCTGTTGCACAGGGGGGGCCCTGCTCATTCTTCTAGCAACTGATCAATAAATAGATCTATATATTTTTGAGTGTCAAATGAAGAGTAGTGTATCCAACTTTAATCCAGGGAAAACATACTGTGCCCCAGGTATCAGATGGTTGGGAAATACTAATCTAATCTTCAAGTAGAAAATCAATGGCCATAGTTATGAGCCCCTGAGCAAAGAAAAAGGAAGAGCAAAGCTCAAGAGACACGATCAGCTGCCAACATCACCAGAGCATTATGGGTAGGACGTTTACTGCTTGTTCGTGCACAGTGAACTCTTTGGACTGTGCCAGGCAACACTATTATAAAAAGGTGCCATTTGAAGACGCAATGTTCTCAAAGAAATTGTGCAACATCAAATGCATTTATCATTTAATTAATTACTGCTTATTCATAGGAGTGTTTCTAACTCACCTGTACGTGATACTGGGATGTCTCATGCATAATGATATTAGAATTGGAGTATTTCTTCCTTTGCTCTGTAGGAAAAAAAAAAGGAAACAAGGTTTAGCTTTTATGACTGCTGACGGCCAAACAAACTAGACATTATCTTGACAAATGTGAAGTCCCAACTTCATGCAAGGAGGGGCCACCATTGCTCAATAGCAGAGCACATGCTTTCAATCCCTGGCACCTTCAGCATGGCGGGGAAAGACCTCTGCTTGAGATGTTGGAATTACATAATCACAGCAAATGTGACCCTATGAACTGGCCTGATTCAGATGTGACCCTAAAGCATGGTTTAATCGTAGTTTTTAGAGCAACAATTGCAAGCTTGAGCTCATGTGTGAATGACAGTCTTCAATTAGTGGTTTGGAACAAGCCTGGTATCAGGCCATGGCCTGCCTTTGAGCCATGCTGCAAGTAGTGTGGGGTCCCAATGTGGAAAAGGCAGATGAGGCTCAAAAGTCCAGAAGCAGCAAACATGGTCAAGGCAGGCTGGAGGTAAGAACCAGATTGGCTAGGCAACCGTCAGAAGGGCCAAAGGCAGGAAGCATAGTCAGGGTTTGGTTGAGGTAGAGTACCATTGGAGTCAAGTCAAGAAGCAGTTGGGTAGTTTGACTCACTAGGATGATGAGTTGCTCTGATCGAGGAACCTGAGCCTGAAGCACCTGCTATGGAGTCTCAGCCATGTTCCTAAGGGCTCTTCAAATCACGTGGACAGAAAATGAACAGTACCAGTCCCGATTATTATGTGGAGAGGGTGCTACTACAGCCCAACAGCTCCCTCAGATACCTTGGTGGCACAGGAAGTAAGGTACCTATGCCCTACTGCCAGCCCCCTAGCTTGAAACCCATGGTACTCTACACCAAGCTTTGTTGTGATATCGGAACCCAGCAAATCCCAACTTGTTCAATCTGCAGTTTGCAAACAAGGCAGGATATGCGAGGAGTAGGAGCGTTAATTACATTATGACATGACAGCAGGAGCATTCAGGGAGTGAAGGAGTGGGATATTAGGACAACAAAAAAGAAGATATAAAAATGCTTCGTTTAGCAATTCCTTCCGTTGTAAGGAAGAAGAGGAACTGTTGTAAGGAAAATGGCCTACTTTCGTAGAACAGCCTGTTTCACAAAACTGTTAAGACGAAGTGGCTGGACTGAGCCAATTCAATCCCAATAAACCAATTTGAATGCAAATAGTTACATTAGAATCCAAGAACTGCACATGTTTTGCATTCTCCCTTTGATGTTTTGTTTCTTGAATATGGATATGGCATGGCAAATCACTTTTGAAATTGAGAAAACTTCCCAAACAATTTGGGATATTAGTGCAATGTGTATACGTATGGCTGCTCTTCAAAGAAAAAACAAACAGCAAGGTCTCTATTAGCATCAAACTGGCATATTCCTATGCTATGATTCATCGCAAGACATCTTTTGTATTGTTGGGGTGTCAGATAGTGTTGATAGGCTGATAATTCCAGTTCTGTTCTTGGGTACATTTTCTATTGTTGATGTGCTTAGATTCATGAGCTATTACAATATTTTAATTGTTACAATTTTAAATGTGCAGACCTGGCCACAGTGACCCATGCCCTAGTGACATCTAGACTAGATTACTGCAATGCGCTCTACGTGGGGCTGCCTTTGAAGACTGTCCGGAAACTGCAACTAGTGCAGAATGCGGCGGCCCGGGTGGTTGCCGGGGCCTGTCGGTTTGACTCAGTCGGACCGTTGCTTCGGCGGCTACACTGGCTGCCGGTTCATTTCCGGGCACAATTCAAAGTGCTAGTTTTGACTTTTAAAGCCCTTAACAGCTCGGGTCCAGGGTATTTGAGGGACTGCCTCCTTCCTTATAATCCGACCCGCACTCTGAGGTCATCAGGGGGGGCCCTGTTAACCGTGACGGAGGTGAGGGGATGGCGGCGCGGAATAGGGCCTTCTCGGCTGTGGCGCCCCAATTGTGGAATTCCCTCCCCCTGGAATTAAGAACGGCTCCCTCTTTGGAGACCTTTCGGCGGGGCCTTAAGACATTTTTATTTAGACTAGCATTCGATGTCTGACATGGTGGGCTGACTTTTAACTTTTAACAAATGGCTTTTAACAAATGTAAATATAGGTGACCCACTGGGGGTGCTTGTTTTAATTGTTTTAATTATCTGTTAATTATTTTAATGTATGTTATTTTAATGTTGTAAGCCGCCTTGAGTGCCCTTGCCGGCAGAAAGGCGGGATACAAATTCTTTAAATAAATAAATATAGGTTTCAAAAAACTCTTCAAATGGTGATTAGATGCCTCAATATTAACTGTTCAAGTCACAAAGTTGTAAAAGGGTCAACACAAGAGGAAAATAAAACCTTTCTCTTTTCCTTTCAGGCAACCCTCATCATGTCATATTTTGAAAAGCAAACAGAGCTGGAACAATGTCACTTTGTTACCTGTGAGATGCTATCTTCAGGTGACAATCAACTGAGGTTTTTCTAAAAACACTCTGGGCAAGCTGCCTAGTCTCTCTCTCTCTCTCTCTCTCTCTCTCTCTCTCTCTCTCTCTCTCTCTCTCGTATTCTTTGGCCTACTTGTTTACTATCTGATCTGTGGATTCCTGCCCCACAGGCCCAGTTCCATTATGTCATACTCTTTGTCCAGTAAGAATACAATGAACATCTTTATGTTCTCTCATCAAATGTATTGAGACTCAGGTCAAAGTGTGTCCTGCTACATTGTACTTGTGGGATAATCCTATTGTGACTCCTAAGTCAAAGGCAACCGTGCAATTTTCAGGAACGTTCGCTAGGTTCTCTTTATGTAAAGCACCATGCCATAGGTTTTAACCAAGAGGCTGCGTATGTCCTCAAGTGTTCCAAGGCAAGCACAGAGGATGCAGCCTTTGCACCTCTCTGTTCTTCTATTGGTCCATTTGGCCACCTAGTTTCCCTCCAGTAGGTGGGTGTTAGGACTGGGAAGCACTAGCCTGATTCTGGGCTTCAACGGCAGCTTGATACAGTATGTAGAAACGAGTAGAAGAAGGTGGGTTTTTCACATCATGGAGAAAACCAACACATTCTCACCTGTTAATACCTGCACACCAAGCTGCTCTTCAAAAAGGTACCGCTTTCTTACAGTACTCACTTCAAAAGCCAGCAGCCATCTTACTTTTGTGGCAGGGCTTTTAACAGCAGCATGACTAGAAGTAATTTAATTGATGAGGCTTTCCCAATTACAAGAACTCTGTGTCTGGAAAATATGCACAACTGAGCATCCGCCCATTAGGCAGTCATTAAAAGCACAGCAGTGCTGCCAGAAAAGAGGCAGTAGCAACCCTAGATAGAAACAAATTGTTTATTTCCAAAACAAACAAACGCCCCATCCCCCCCCCCAAAAAAACCTGTGAACAGTGGAAGGGCGTTGCCTATCAAGCCAGTTTACAATCCTGTACAAATACCATTTTAAGAAATTCCTTTACTTTTGGTTTTCATTCTTTACTCTGGCAGTCAAACATAAATAAATGCCATATAAACTGTAAATACAAATATGATAAATATGTTATATGTTAAAAACAAATACTGTCTGGGGGAAGTAATTTTATTCTTTTCAAATGCTTTTTAAAGTAGTTATTCAAGAAATTCTGCTTTTTAAAGTAATTCTTCAATTCTTTTCTTTTTCATTGAAGAAAAGGAGAAATGCAGATCAGATTACATTAAAAACAGTGAGGTCTGTCTTTTTTAGATACTAGAAATCAAGCAAAACTTAAAATAACGTGTGTTACTAATAGGTATATGGAACGGGCAGCCCAATCCTACTTAAAGATTCAGTGCTCCGCCGCGGGCTGCCTGCAGCAGGCAGCCCATGACATAAAGTCTACTCAAGGAAGGGGACGCTCATCCCCTTCTCCAAGTGTAACGGCGGCTGGGGCCGGTAGGTCTCCTCGGATTTCCGCCAGCTATTTTGCTGGCAGAAGTCGGAGGAGGCAGTGTAACGGCCCAGCCACCCTCCGAAGCCCGGCGGAGACCAGGATATGGCGGACACCATGTCCCCACCCCCGCCCGGGATGGCTGAGCCTATGGCTGCCCTTCCGGCTCCGCAGTTCCTCCCCCCCGTCCGCTGACCGACTGAGCCGTCCGCCAGATTCTGAGTCCTTGGCCGGCGGAGCTGGGAAGGCCAGCCTTGTGCCGGCCTTCCCGGCTCTACAGTAGTTGTCAAATGTGCCTTACGGCACGTTTGTAACTATTCTGGGCTGCGGACGCTAGGTCCACTGCCCGGAAGTTAAGCAGGATTGCGCTCTGAGAGTGTTTGCATGCTTAGGCTTTTGGAAATATGACAAGAAGAGCATCAACCTCACTAGTTTCTAACTCCTGAGAAGCAGCTTTGATGTTTTTGAAGTACCAGTGTCAGGAGAAATTGACCAGTCAGCTGAATGGTCAACAAGGATTCCATTTCAGCCTTGTTGCAAGCATTGCCCCTTCTCCACCACTGTTTAGATCTTGGCTCAAATCATGTAATGTTCACTCCTTTTTAACTGTTCTGTTTGACTTTTTGCTGGCACACAACTCATTGAAAGTTTTAGAGAACATAATCAGCACCACCTGCAAAGTCATCAACAGCTAATGACACTACTTTTTTTTATTACTCTGACACAGGGTACCTAATCTAAACTATCCATTAATCATACCTTTTCCTTCCTTAAAGTACTGTACTTTGAACAGGCCATACCTGCAGCACCACTTACATTTACCAACAAAGAATAAATGCCTACTGTTAATTAGGTTTTGAAGATAGGAAGCACTACATAAGTGTATCTTTATTACAGCACAGAAGACTGGAGAACTCCTACAGTGCAATCCTCTCTAACTTTGGAGCAGTGGAGCGTGCGCTACGCCAGTCCAAAGTGTTGCAAACATGCCGTAAACCACATTTGCGACAACTTGGGAGTAAGGGCTGTCGGTGCGGAGGCCAGAAACCCTCACTCCAGGCTCCGACAGTGAGGGGGCGGGGCCGCCTCTTGCTCGCTCGGTAAAGAGACTACAACGGAGTGGTACTTACAGCCCCGCCCCTACCGAAGCGATGCCACTGTGTATCTCCATGCCAGGAAAATAACAGCAACAACAACTAGCATTGTGTTGTTATAGTGCTTTGAATGTGTAAAGCATTTCACATGTATTCTTGTGATATACCCACTTTTTCCCACATGAGGATTATCTCCAGATCAGCAAAATGTATTACCGTATGTATTACCATATGTGAAATGACGACTCTCAGAAAATATAAGCTGCTTGCACACTTTCAGCCAGCCAGTCATAGTATGCCACTGTTAGGAAGATAACATGGCAATACCATCACAATGGGCTTCTGATTAGAGGTCCATTTCAATTCACACAACTAGAATACATGTTGTGATTTCAGGGGGGTTGGCTCAGTCTCCGTTTAGAACAGTTCTGATAGCAATACACTGCTTTGACAGTGTGCTAGCAGGCTTTGGAAGGAGTCGCATGCAGCTAAATTCCTTTCCATCGTGTTTAATATTTACCTCGGGATCAGTGCAGAGGGTTTGCATTCCTTTGTTTATTAGCTAAAGATATCAAGCAAGCAAGCAGAGCAAACACAAACACAGCCAACATTTCCTTCTACTTGTACAAGGCTTACATATGAAAAGCTCTCAGCATTTTTCACACACTAAAGTACGTGACAACATAAAGCTACATATTTCCATATTGTCCTCTGCAAGTTGGGTGCTTTCACACAAGACACCAAAAGCACTTTTTGCGTATGCAATGTAAATATAAAACCAGTAAAGAGTCGCAACTTGTGGCTGATTGGGGCTGTGCTGGTGTTACAAGCATTTCAAGACAGCCTGCTAGAAGAGCAGCCTGGGGCAATGCTGTTGAACTGGGACAGCCGTCCTAACCAAGGATAGCAAAATAGTGCTGTACAAAGTTGGTGCTTGGCATAAAAATTGGCAGAGAAGCAACAGGGCAGGTGTGCAGCATGGCATGGGTGCATCTTTGGACAACTCGACTACCACATCACACTGGTGTCAAACTTCTATAAAAGGGTTGCAGCTGGCAGGCAGCACAGCCAGGTGGTCTTGCCAAGAACAGGATGCTGTTATAACTAGACTGGTACACGAGATCGTGTGCTTTACACAGTCACACGTATGTCCGGTATTAATGCATTAACTATCTTGGGTTGGAGCTTTTCACCAGCAAAGCGCTAAAGATGCTAACATATACTGTATACTAGGATATGGGGAGCCACAAAAATACAGCAGATATCTTACAACTTAAAGAGCGAGTGGTGTGGTGTTGACAGTGGCCAGTTTACAACAGTAGAAGTCAAAGTTAGGAGGGCTATAGGAGTGAAGATGGGGGATATGCAAAAATGAGACAACGTTAGTAACTTATAATGTGAACACTGTCTTTCTGAAACTGTTCTGCCTATAGTTTACTGCATTGGAGTTGTGGTCATTCATTCACTGCTAAGTGTACATTCAGAATAATCATGAGCCGGCAAGGTGTTCTCCATTAATTTTGATGCATTAGATAAACAATGTAGCTCTTTGTATTTACTGTCAACCACATTTGCAGTTAGAAAAACAATCTAGATTTCTGCTCCTGCTAGATTTACTAAAATGGTGTGGGAGGAATGGAAGCATAAAGAAGAAAGCCTCCTAACAGAAGAGTGCTGTATCAGTAGAGAACAAGAATAATCTTAAACTGTAATCTATTATGAGAACAGGAGTTTGAAAGGAGAGATTGAAATGGTAGTGGCTGAGAGGTTGGGGCAAACAAACAATGGGATTATTCAAGGCAGGGGACCTGGAATTAGTGTGCCTTAGGCATTCCAAAAGCACCACCGCATTAACCTAGATCTACCCCACAAGCAACTTTCCCAGGGAGATTGTAGAAAAAAGTACACACAGAGAAGAAAGTTCTGGGAGAATTGTGGGACAGCTTCAAAAATCAACCCCATCTTTCTACATTCATATTAAGTAGCACCAGGATACTAGATATGAAATCTAGATATGTTAGTATTTGTTAGTATATTTCACATTGTAATGTACAGCACAAATAAAAACACCAGAAGAAATCTTCTGTAAAAAAAATAAAGGGTTTATCTAGGCTGCCTTCCTGTTTCAAACTGACCAGGCACATGCTTCAAAGAAGCCCACAAGCTGTAGTGGAAATCGCGGAAGATCGGCGAGGAGTTAGTGGTGTTAGCAGTGGTCCCCTGTTTTGACAGGTCCGGAAAGGAAGGGGTTAAAGAATCAAGATTTTGCCTGTTTGACAGGACTGGGACATAAAGGGTTACCACCCAAGACTGCATGGGTGGACGCACAGCTGATGGCAACTGGGCATGGCTGCATACCTGTGGACAGTTAGAAGGTTTTTTGATGCAGCAATTGCCAGCCAACAGCTGTGGACCCTTGGCCCTAATCGGGGCTGAGAAGGATAAAAAGAGCCCGTCTGCAACAAGGAATGGTCTTGCTTGGGGGGATGCTGATAGAGCTGCCAAGCTGTTGGAGTGGATCTTGCCACGCTACCTTGCCAGAGGGGGGATGCTGCTGGATTGCTGAGTGATGATGCTGTTCCAGATGAGGAGACTCTGTTAGACTGACTACCCACCTGGATTCACCGGTATTGGGGGACACTCTGCCCGACTGGAAGGTTTGAGAGACTTTGATTGGACTCTTTGCTACAAGACTCTCTGCTTGACCAGGAGGAAAGGCAACAGGGAGATTCCATAGCCGTGAAGTATTAGATAAGTACTGCCTGGGAAGGGCTGTCTGATGTTATTTATAGGTGATAAAGATTGCTTGGAAAGCAATAAAACTTGTTAAATAGTTGCCTTTGAAGTTCGGTGATTTTCTTTTGACACACAATTGCAACTATAAGGGGAAAGGTGTGCTAACTTTTGCCTAAAGTGGACTATTGGAGTGGCTATTAAAAGGCAATACTAGTTTGCTCCCCCAGGAGTAAAGTTTGGGGTGCAACACTGGGACACAACATTATGGTACCCGGAGTGGGGTGACTAAGCCCAATTAATACACAAGCAAGATAAGAAAACAGCCCTTCCCAACTGCCTGTTTGCTAGCAACTGCCTCTGAAAATGGAATATTCAATTTGCTTATCACAACTAACAGTGCAATCCTATGCAACTTTAGGCCAACAGAGTGAGTACTCAGTCGGCCTAGGGTGTTGTGAAAGTGCTGTAAAGCACTTTGACAGCACCGTGGGAGTAAGTGGCACCAGCACCAAGGCCAGCACCGCTCACGACGACGACACCCAACACCCATGCTGCTGGATGCAGATAAGTGCTTTGCCGGGTGGCGGAAGCGCATGGGGAGGGCAGGCTGGGTGGTGGGGGAGGAATGATTGGCCAGCTAGGCCATGGAGGGGGGCAGAGATATTGGCAGCGAGCTCCGCCATATCCTCATTCCCCCTTCCTGGGCCTGGCTGGCCTTACACAGCCTCCTCGGATGTACGTCAGCAAAATAGTTGGCGTGCATCTGAGGAGACCCATTGGGGTTGGTGGGGCTGACACTGGTGGAAAGTGATGAACACCCCATTCCCTGAAGTTGTGCCCCAGCTACGCCGGCACGGGTCACATCCTACGCATCCATCCTGCGAAGGCAACATGCAGGCAATCCTATCCAACTTTCCAGCACCAATGCAGCTGCAATGCAGCCCTGAGGTAAGGGAACAAATGTTCCCTTACATTGAGGAGGCCTCAGTGACTGCTCCACCACCACAAGATGCAGCGCACACCAGTGGCATAGCCAGAGGGGGTGTGGTGCTGTAAGTAGTGCAAGGCGCTGCAACACATGTAAATGCCCCCCCCCACTCGCTGTCGGAGCCATTCTGGGAGCAACAGTGTGCTGCAGGGAGCGCACTGTGCATTGCTCCTCAGAATGGCTCCAAAGGCAAATGGGAAGGGCTGTTTACACATGTGTTGCAGCATCTTGTGCTACTTACAGCACCGCACCCCCTCTGGCTACATTACTGGCGCACACCTTGTTGGCATGGCTGCATCGGCACTCAAAAGTTGGTTAGGATTGGGCCTTAAACAGGTTTTTTATTAGCACTTAAAGACCATGAATAACCATCAAAGGTTTAAGAGAATTGAACAGGCCAAACCTTTACAATACATGCTCCAGATTTATCTCAGAAAAGGGCCATCCTACTTACCATAACCTCTTGCTATATACCTAACACATTTTTAGTGTTCTATACAGAGATATGTTCTAGAAAAGTGTGTCTGTCACTTTAAAATGATGCAACTCCAACATAAAGTGATGAAAGGAGATCCAGGGAGTTGCATTCCAGGGGAGATGATCATGCTATTTGCTCAGTAAAGTAATGTTAGTGTTATGAGCAATACTCAGTAGTACATGCTGGGCATCAGAGGCAGACTAGATGTGACACAAGTGCATGGTAGAAGGGGCATGCTGCCAGCTGGAAGTGCCTCCTCTTCCCCCAAAGAGGGCCAGATCTTGATCTCCCCACCACAGCATGTCAGGAGGAGGAAGTTAATTTTGTCCCCTTCATGCCATGTTTCTGTTGACGCCCCTGCCAGCAGCTATTTCCTGTAAACAGCCATGGGATGCGGGGGGGGGGGCTATTTTCAGCAGGATAACACTACAAAGGGAAAGAGTTAATCTGTCCCTCCCTAGATCCTGATCAGGATTCTCCCCCTTCCCCCAGTTGTTGGGTGAAAGAGGTGGCACTTCAGGTTTAAGGGGCATGCCTCTCTAGCATACATCTGCATTAAGTTTGATGCTCAGATGCTTACTGAGCACAGAATACTTGCTGTTTGAATAACTGTTGCATGTTTGAGGCAATCAAGCCATCGCCTTGGTCATTGACACATGAATCCTTGGCAGACGACTGTGGCCACGTGAATTTCAATTTAATCTTTGGCTGCCAGTACACTGTACTGAGTGAAAGATCATTCTCACCTGCCAGGAGTTGCATCACCACAGGTTTCTCATAGACTGTCTCTTTTGCTTACTGTTATATTTCAATCCTATATTTCCTCCAGGAAGTCCAAGATGATTGACATCATTCTTCTCTCCCTCCCCATTTTATTCTCTCAACAATCTACCTGTGTGGTCAGGCTTAGAGATTGTGACTGGTCCAAGGTCACTGAGTGAGCTTCATGCCTGAGTGGGGATTTGATGTCATCCACAACACTTTACCAGTGTTTCCCAAACTTTTTTGACCTGCGGCTCCCTTGACCATTGGCAACGGCTCCCCATGACATTGTTGATGCCCTGCCAATTAGCATTGCACTGTTTTCTGAGAGGATTCCGTGGCACTCCACGGCTCCCCTGGCTGGTTTCCGCGGTTCCTTTGAGAGTTGTGCCTCCCAGTTTGGGAACCACTACACCATGTTGGTTTTCAAAATGCACACTTTTTACTACATCTTTATCCTACTCTTCCTTCATAAGGGTGAGGACAGTATACACAGCTCTTACCTTTTATGCTCACAATACTTCTGTGTGAAATAAGTGAGGTTGAAAGATAGCATCTGGCCCAAGGTCAACCAGAGAACTTTGTGGCCAAATGGTAATTTGAACCCAAGACTCCCTCAACTTAGGCATCCCTTATATGGAGGGGAAATGTTGTTCTTGTGAGGAGTTTTGAAGGTCCAATCCTAAGCCTGCTTACTCAGAAGCAAGTCCCACAGTTTTCAATGAAAACTATGTCTTCCATTTCCTAGCAAATATGCTTAGGACTAGAGCTTTAAGCTGCAATTCTAAACAGACCTGGAAATAAATCCCACTGATATAAATAAGCAGGTTTAGGACTGAGATCTGAAACTTTTCTTCTGCAGGCAGGTCCGCGTAGTACGCTTGCTGCAGCACACAGGCCTGAAGTGTGAAGGCCAGCCTAAGCGGGGGGGGGGGGGGGGAAGGTGGTGAATGGGTGGCTCTGTTATGTGCCTGAGGATTGGACTGGATGGTCTTTTCATTTTTCCATACTGTATATGAGCTCACAACTTAAGAAAGGCACCAAAAGGTGTGAAACATACAGATAGCATCCATTTAGATCCTGGGCAGACATGTGGGAAAGACTGTGCTCCTCATGCTGGCCTGCAGTGTACTATTACAGAACGAAAGCCTCTCTTGGGTTACACACAGTTTCTTATGTCAAGTGATCTTGCCTTGCAGGCAGTCACTCCTCAACCGAATGCTCTATCACCTGGTTTGTCTGCTACAGGTAAAGTGCCTGGAGACATCCTTAGATGCTGGCTGGCATCTACTCCACACTGGACACTTTCAGCTATGACTAATGTGACAAGCGACAACATCTATCCCTATAGGCTGGCATAACTGCATCAAACGAAGAAAAAGGATGCTTGTCAGGAAAATCTATAGCATTCTTTTAAAGATATAATAGGAGACTGCTAGGTGATTTATCATCTGAACTCCCATTTGAATGAACAATCATACATCTTTTGAGTAGTTAAGGGAAAAGAGAGTAGGTTGTCGAGGGTAACGGGGAACAAGGGAATGAAAGTGAGGCGGGCTGTATTCTGCAAGCATCCCACCAATACTTTGGCTTATTATGTACTTAGTACTGACTGCTGCTTTCAGGCAGACCACCCTCCAGGTTTTCACAGAGGCTAAAATAACCCATTGTGAAGTGATCAGGGTATGTTGGACTTTGTGTACCAAATGTCCACCATTTGTTGTCAAAATACATTAACTATTTTGATACCTCCATCAGTGAGCAAATGTGCAAGGATCAAGCACCTATATAGAGTGAAATACATGTGTGCGTGCATGCATGCACACTTCAAAATCTCTCTGATCCTCACCTTACTCCCTACTATACGTTGCCCATCCCTCCCCTCTCATTCCCATATCTATTGTCTAAAGTCATTTGGAATCTCTCTGTCACCATGTCCCTTTATACAGTATCTACTGACACCACAGAGTTGTGAACTAGCAATGGCAGCAGAGTCTGTATCCTTCCTATACATTTTATTCACTCTCTGGGTATAATTGGGGACAGTGGCGTCACTAGGCACGCGCCACCCTAGTGACCCCCGTTTCCCCCCTCAAAAATTTTCGCGCTGCTGGACCTACCCCCCCCCCAGCCGGCCGGCTCCACACATCAGCGCCGGCCGGCTGTCCAAGGCCTAATGACGAGGCCCAATGCGCGATATGTAATTTATAACGTTTTTCGCACATGCGCACAACAAGAAACGTTCTGCGCATGCGCGAAAAACATAAATTACGTATCGCGCATTGGGCCTTCGTCAGAAGGCCCTGGAGCGTTGGCCAGGGAGGTAGCTCCGAGGCCTTTTCCCGGCCTCAGAGCCTCCCGGAGGGCAACGCGCGCAGCGGAGGTGACGTGCGTGTGGGTGCGCACGTCACCCTCTGGCGGTCCCCCCCACGCCTCACTCTAGCGATGCACCTGATTGGGGATAAGCAGCGAGGTGGCCAAGTTTGCGGATTACACTAAACTTTTCCTGGTGGTGAAGACCAGCAGGGATTGTGAAGAGCTCCAGAAGGATCTCTCCAAACTGGGAGAATGGGCAGCAAAATGGCAGATGCGCTTTAATGTAAGTAAGTGTAAAGGGACGCACATTGGGGCAAGAAATCAAAACTTCACATACACGCTAATGGGTTCTGAGCCGACTGTGATGGATCAGGAGAGAGATCTTGGGGTGCTGGTGGACAGGTCAATGAAAGTGTCGACCCAGTGTGCGACGGCTGTGAAGAAGGCCAGTTCCATGCTTGGGATCATTAAAAAAGGATTGAGAATAAAACGGCCAATATCATTATGCCCTTGTACAAATTGAGGGTAAGGCCACATCTGAAGTATTGTGTCCAGTTCTGGTCACCACACCTCAAAAAGGATATAGTTGAATTGGAAAAGGTGCAGAAAAGAGTGACCAAAATGATTCGTGGGCTGAAGCACCTCCCTTATGAGGAAAGACTACAGCGTTTAGGGCTTTTCAGTCTAGAAAAAAGGCGCCAGAGGGGGACATGATTGAGACATATAAAATTATGCATGGGATGGAGAGTGGATAGAGGGAAATTCTTCTCCCTCTCGCATAACACCAGAACCAGGGGACATGCACTAAAATTGAGTGGAGGGAGAGTTAGAACGGACAAAAGAAAATATTTCTTCACCCAGTGTGTAATTCATCTGTGGAACTCCTTGCCCCAGGATGTGGTGATGGCACCTGGCCTAGATGTCTTTAAAAGGAGTTTGGATAGATTCATGGGGGGAAAGACCATCACAGGTTTCAAGCCATAAGCAACCTCCTGGCTTTAGAAGTAGGTTTCTCTGTGCCAGGTGCAAGGGAGTGACAACAGGAAACAGGTTATCTTGTTGGCTGTGTACTCCCTGAGGCATCTGGTGGGGCCACTGTGTGATACAGGAAGCTGGACTAGATGGGCCTTTGGCCTGATCCAGCAGGGCTCTTCTTATGTTCTTATGGGTCACTTCTCTCTGACTTTTGAATCCGAACTCTTAGCTGAGGTCCACCTTGACCATGATGAAGTGCTAGAACCCCAACCTGAACCCTAAGGACAGGTTGCATGGCCTATAAACAAATATTCCTGGGGAGAAGGACATTGTTTTGTTGGTGGAAGGAGTCAGCGGGCAAATGCTTCAGAAGGTACAATGACAGTCTCATGCCCTGCAGTTTGCCATCAAAGGGGCCCTGCTGCTAATGTGACAGAAGAAAAGCCTGTTGTGTAAACCACTAATTATTCCAAAGAACTTCCTCCCCAGACATTCTCTTAAGTTTGCCAAAAATATAATGGATTTCCCTCCAATGTCCTTTCATCGTAGTTCAGAATAGAAGCCGGTAAGCAGAGAAGCAGCTTTATTTATTCATGGTCCACATTAACATTTATTCAGCTGACAGCTGTGTACTGAATGAGGCAGTAACCTGATAGCCACCTGCTGTACCTGTAAACTAAGGAATCTTTCGGCAAGTGCATCTGGCGAGTCTTCTAGAATATGGGGCATAAGCTTAACACATGAGAGCCCTGTGTTTTAGACTAGTTGCCAAATGCAATCAACATTCAGTATCCTAATGACCCCAAGGTCACAAAAAGAACATTTGTTGCAAGGGACGGGCACCTCACTCATTCATGCAAGTAGGATGAAGGGTCATTCATCGACTCTTGTTTCTACTATAGAAGCAGATGCTGAAGAGATCTTAGTTATTATATTTCCTCATTCTGCAGTGTCACCAAGTCTCTAATATGTACGAAACAATGCAACTACTTCAGAATTTTCAAAGCATGTCATATACACTACCGCAATCATGCTAAAAACAACCCTGTAAGGTACTATTATCCCCATATATTGCAGATGGCGGGCCTGAGGCACAGTAAATAGTGGCTTGCCTAAATCCTAAATGAGTGATGAGATTTCAACTGGAGAGTTTCCGGCTCATAGCTCACACTCTTGATAACTGTGCTATAGCAGATCACACGTATACAGTTCTAAACAATAGTGTAAGACAGGACACATTTTATGACTCCAACAAGGAGAAGAAAAAGGTCTTGATGGCCATACGCAGCTTACTAGTTGCACTGCGATGCTGGTGCTTTGACAGCAGGTTTCTGGGAGTCCTGGGGCAAAGGCTTGCACTGGGCCCTTACGATGACCACTGCCAACAGTAATGAGGGGTCAGGGGTTAGCCATAGGCATAGGTTTTTGGCCACTGCTTGACCTTGCCTGCCCAAGCTGTCACCACTCCCGGCTAGACTGTTACCACACACTTTTGTTTAGTGCCTGTTTATCAAGCCCATTATTACAAAAGAATCCTTAACTTTTCACAGTCTGCAGTGCACTGCGAAGAAATGAAATTCCCATTTTATAAGTGAGGCAAACATGGGAGAGACTTTCAGGTGTCACTTTTTCTTCCAGCACCTCTTGTTTATCATTGGGCACTGCCTTCTAATTATGTAGTTTTAATATCTTGTTTTAATATTTCTAGTCAGTATTTGAACATCTGTATTCTCAAGACCTCACTTAATTTGGACACGGTGTATGACCAAAGTGGTATGTTGCTAGTCAGAAAGACAGATGCAATATGGAAGTTAAGAACATAAGAAGAGCCCTGCTGGATCAGGCCAAGGGGCCCATCTAGTCCAGCTTCCTGTATCCCACAGTGGCCCCACCAGATGCCTCAGTGAGCACATAAGACAACAAGATACCTGTATCCTGTCGCCACTCCCTTGCATCTGGCATTCAGAGACAGCCTACTACTAAAACCAGGAGGCTGCATATATACCCATCATGACTTATAAATCCTTCATGCTCCACATTCAAGTCTGGAAATACAGTGACATCCTTCCAAGGCTCGTCATCCATGAAAAGCACAGCTTTGCCTGGCAAGTTACTGGCTAAAAGTCTACTGTATTTTCTAGAATTGCTGAGGTTGTTTTGTTTTGTAGAGCTGGCATTGCATTAGCAACCTTCCAGTCCAGAAAACATGCCACAAGAATTACCGGTAGTTTTGTGTTGAGAATCCTTGGTGTGAATGCCATCTGGTCCTGGCAACTTAACAGTTGTTTAGTGTACCAGTTTCCTCTAACTCCATTATTTTTTACACATCCCTGTCTGCCGTTTTTTCCAGAGTTATTATCTTCTTATAATAGTTTGAATGAGAGGGTCCTTCGAGTATTCTCTGCAGTGGAAATCTATAATGGATTTTTCTGTAATAGCTTTATCCAGTGTGAATGCTCTTTTAACCCTATATTTGGCAGATTTCCTGTGTTTGGTATGTTGAAAAATATTATCACTAATGACTCTTCCCCCTTCCTTCTGTAGCTACCTTTTTATAGTTTTACACATACCCTGCCATGTTCCTTTCAGGTGCGTTCATTTGTACTTTGTTCTTTTTGCTATAATAACCTGTTAATTGGTTTATTACAAGAAATCAGTCCCTACAACACCCTGGAACATACTGAGCAAGCTATATTGGAAAAGTGATACAAGGGGCAGGAATTCTACCCCGGTGGTAAGGATTCAGCAACCCCCTTCCTTCCCCTCATGTTCCTGGAAAGCATTTGCCTGCGTTAAATTATTAGCTGATAGGTGTCATGAGAATGACCATATTGCACTTCCACTATCAAAGCAGGATAAGAAAAAGAAAGGAGGACAGGTGAAGGGAGACTGAAGGTTTCTGTTCAATCACTTCAAAGTTGTTGCCTTCCTCAAAACTTTTCAAGGAGACAGAGAGAGAGAGAGAGAGAGAGAGAGAGAGAGAGAGAGAGAGAGAGAGAGAGAGAGAGAGAGAGAGAGAACTAGCTGTCTTTCACCATTTAGTAATAGGATGCAGATGAGGGGAAGACACTTGAAATTCCACCATGCTCCCCAGAATATCCACTTCACCACTCGTGCCAGTCTAGCAACAGCACAGCACAATGCAAGCGGCACGTATCTCCGACATTTATTTTTCTATAACAATCTCTTTCTCTTGCACCTGATCTTGAATTATTAATAGGTACTTTGTTCAACACTTTACCTGGCACTAAGCACTGAGCGCTTCAGCAAAGGAGGTCATTCGCGGCAACGACATCCCAGGCTGAGGTCACTTCATAGTGATAAATATCTAGGCAAAGGTTGTGGCGCAGTGGCAAGTAACTCCTGCAAGTAATTTGCAGCCACTACAGTCTTATCAATCCAGCAACTACTGCTGTAGACCCACAGGATGCGAGCAAGATTTTTACATTGTAGGGGAAAGCAGAGGACCCTGCTCAGCTTCCATGGACCTCTTGGTTTTTGCAGAACACTGTCTTGAATCTACAAGTGCAGTACACTTGCAATTACAATCTTCTTAAACAATTAATCAAATTTCTGATACGCTTTTAAGGACGGTGAGTCACTCCCATCTCCTGAACTTGGGGTATAAACTGGAATGTCCAGTGTGGTCAAGCAATGGAGGGATTACAATGCTTTCTTTAATGGGTCCCTGGCCTGCCCAATTTCTGCAAAATGCCAAACTCTAAGCAGTTAGCACAACGAAGCTTGATCATGGTACACCATGATAGAACAAATCTCCAGGGAGTAGCATCAGGAGGGCCTATCAGAATGGTACTCTGCATGACAGCAACCATAATGGTGTAGTGGTTCTGGAGTTGGAATTAGTCCTGGAAGATCCAGGTTCAAATCTCCGCTCAGCCATGAAGCTTCCTGGGTGACCTTGGGCCAGTCACTATCTCTCAGCCCCACCTACCTCACAGGGTTGTTGTGAGGACAAAAAGGAGGGAAGGAACTAAGTAAACCACCCTGAGCTCCTTGGAGGAAGAGCGGAATAAAAGTGTGGGGAAAAATACAACTGAGAATTTCATTGTTTCTGCTCTGTTCACCACACAGCCTCTTGTTTACTAGGCAAAGAGGCACCCTTTAAATCAGGGGTCAGCAACCTTCTTCTGCATAGGGGCCAGACGTTGGGTCCATCAATAGTAAGAATGCATGCGTATTCGATACACATGCACAAACCTCCCCATTAGGCCATATTGCTAAGAAAAAAGAGCTGGGCATGGCATGGCGAGACATATGCCCAGACAATGACGCTCAAAAGAGCGTCTGCCCTTGGTCTGCTTACACTGTCAGTCTTACAGAGATAGAAACACAAACTTGAATTCTTTTTTAGGACCACTGAGGACCGGGTGGATATATCTTTTTGGGACTCCGGGCCAGATGATTTCAGGTGGTGGGCCGCATCCAGCCCATGGGCCTAGGTTGCCTACCCCTGCTTTAAATTGATGGTTCTCTTATATTTATCAGGAGAAAAGCAATTGTGCACATTCATCCCAGCATAGCTCTTTTCTGCAATCATATTTCATATCTAGACTGTTAGACCCTTTGGGACAAGGTACCATTTTCTCTATTTCCCCCCCCCCCCATGTAAACCATTTATGAACTTTTTTTTTGTTGAAAAGTGGTATATAAATAATAAAGTGCATGCATCTCTTCTAAAGTTCATGTACACCGACTAGCCAGCAGTGGCTCCATGATGGCTGCTAAACAAAGTATTAGAACATAAATTCCATCGAGGTCACAAAAACAACACTAAGGACATGATATCTGACTGTGCAACTAACATTCAGCAGAAATTCCACAACAAATCGCCTGCAGAACCTGATCTCTAGAAATCATTCTTCTTTTTCTGATGAACTGGTTAGACAAAATACTTTGTCTCTAATCCCGTTTGTCCTGCTTTACAGAGAAGAACAGATCCTCAGCGTTAGACCATTGTTTAATGTTTAAACAAAATGTTTTAAAAACTTCCTCAGTCTACCTCAGCTAGCTGAGTAAAGCCTACAGACCTCACTGAATATCAGTCTCTAAACAAACACACACACAATTTCTCATCTCCATCAGAGACAACCAAAGACCTAAGAAGATGGGCAGACCAATCCTGCCCAACTTTAGGCCGGTGGAGCAAGCACTCTGGGCAGTGGGAGGGCGTGGGGAAGGTGGGCAGCAGTGGCAAGAGAGGGGGCCATTGGCCGGCCTGGTCTGGGAGGGGGTGGGGATATCAGCGCTAATATCCAGCGCCCCTTCCCAGGCCAGGCTGGCCTTACATGGCCTCCTCGGAAGGATGCCAGCTAAAAAACTGGCATGCATCTGAGAAGGCCCATTGAACATCCCCTTCCCCCAAGGTGTGCCCAGGCCACGCTGGCGCATTCCGCATCCTGATCCTGCACAGGATGCAGCGGCTGGTCCTTTAGGCTGGCCGTTGCAACTTGCGCAGGATTGCACTGTAAGTTGATGTGCTATTAATGTGATTGCATATTTGTTTTTGGTCCCCCTAGTTCAGGATGATCTCTACCAGTCATTGCAGAAGGCCAGGGCTCCCTTTGAATACAAAACAAACCAACACACACACACACACAGGCTGGGGGTGGGGAATGCATCAGTTGGGCTAACCTAGATGTCTAATGGAAGAAAGCTGAAGATTCAGCATGATAATACAGAGGGTGCCAGCAACATTGCCCCAGTGATGGGGCTGACGGCAGCAGAGGCATGGGAAGCAAGCCACCATGAAGGGGGCACAGGCCTGGTTGCCCTGGCAACCCAGACACGTTTCTGCAGCAATGTAAGATTTTGTGACAGAGGAGGAATGGGGGGGGGGGGGGAGAGTGCATGCAGGGTTACTTACAAGGAAAGCAAAGCTGTTGACAGTAGAGGATTTGATGCAAAGTGGGAGGCAGCAACAGGAAATGGTACCATGACACGTGCCAGACCATATCAGCCATTGATACTAGGCCTGCCTATAAATACCTGTATGGCATTGGCAGAGGAGTATTTCATCCTCTGTGTTTGTCTGAGAGACCTCCTGCTGTCTGAAACACTACAGATCATAAAGCAACTTTCTTTTTCAAATGTAAAAGGGCATTGGCTGTTTTGAAGATACATAATATCTAATTAAGGAGCATGATCCATTATACTGCTGATAACAATAAACATTTCTGTCTTAAGCTCGTCTGAGAACTCAAAACATCTTAAAGAGCCTGCTTGAACTCTATAATAAGCACGCATCCCAGAGGGTCAAAGGCAAAGCTGTCGCAATTATTCTCAACAATCCAACCACACTGGAGGTTAAAATGGTACCAGCATTATTAATGTCAAGTAAAGGCTTTTGTATTCAAGTCAAGAAAAGTGTCGAGGAAACAGTGATTGTCCTCCTTTGCTGCTTTGCAAACAGCAAGTGTCACATAATGGAGAAATTAAGCCAACTGAATGCCAACTGAAAAGGATCTATGGCTATATATAGGCTTACCATATCCAAAGGGGGACAGGGTGCCTACACCTTTAACCATTGTAAAAAGAACCATTGCAGAAAAGAGCGACCAGAATGATTCGTGGGTTGGAGCACCTCCCTTATGAGGAAAGGCTACAGCGTCTGGGGCTTTTCAGCCTAGAAAAAAGGCGCCTGAGGGGGGACATGATTGAGACTTATAAAATTATGCATGGGATGGAGAGAGTGGATAGAGGGAAATTCTTCTCCCTCTCGCACAACACCAGAACCAGGGGACATGTACTAAAATTGAGTGGAGGGAGAGTTAGAACAGACAAAAGAAAATATTTCTTTACCCAGCGTGTAATTCATCTGTGGAACTCCTTGCCACAGGATGTGGTGATGGCATCTGGCCTAGATGCCTTTAAAAGGGGTTTGGACAGATTCATGGAGGAAAAGACCATCACAGGTTACAAGCCATAAGCAACCTCCTGGTTTTTAGAAGTGGGTTTTCTCTGTGCCAGGTGCAAGGGAGTGTCAACAGGAAACAGGTTATCTTGTTGTCTTGTGCTCCCTGAGGCATCTGGTGGGGCCACTGTGTGACACAGGAAGCTGGACTAGATGGGCCTTTGGCCTGATCCAGCAGGGCTCTTCTTATGTTCTTATATGTTCTTATGAGGGAATTTGGGCAGGTACAGCTCATAATGGAAGGGTGCCACAAGCTGCACCTGCCCAAATTCCCTCTTTTTACAATGGTTAAAGGTGTAGGCACCCTGTCCCCCTTTGGATATGGTAAGCCTAGCTATATATAGTCACAGCCACTGCCTCCTGCTATACCCTTCACTGCAAATTGAAAGATTCTTCAATGCAGGGGTTTGTAAAGTTTGTGTAAATCCCTTCTTGCTTTATTTAGTTTAAATTTTAAATGAAGTATCAGTTAGCTTTGATTCTACAGGTTTTGGCAAACATTGGGCCAGTTTGGGCAATACAAAAGTCCGCAACTAGCGGCATGCAATAACAAGAGTGCGCACTCACACTGAGTGCACATCTTTGTCCTCCCCCTTGCCCCGCAGTTAATTTCCCTAATTGCAGTGGAGGGGCAGTTTGTCCAAACTGCTCCTTTACCAAAAGTAGGTTTAGCAGGACATGTGGGGAGGCAGTTTGAACAAACTTGCCCCTCTTGCAATTAGGGAAATTAATTGGGAAGCAAGGGAAGGGGCCAGGAGCTGTGCACATGTGAGGTCCATTCTGGACTGAAAGTATCATTTGAACCAGCCCATTATCCACATAATGTTTCAATGATGGGGCCTTACCATATAAATCTTTTGCGCTCATTTTGGCCGCTCCGTCCGCTTTGCCCATGCTGCCACTGCAGAAGCAGAGAAAAGAAGCCATTGTTAAAAACCAGCCAAGATTTTTCATTAACATATTTCAGAGTTTATTTCAACTGCTCTGATGACAGCAACAAGACCCAGTGTGATGTTCAGACATAACTTCCCCTCCCGGTTCCTTCTTGCCCCTCTCACCACAGTGAGAAATTAACCAGCTGACTTGGGAGACTGCAGTGTCATTTGAATGCAGGATACCACTTAAGCCTGTAACCTTTTCTCTAGAGTTCAATGTTTGTACATACTGTACATTAAAATTATGCTCCCAAGTCAGGGAAAGAGTCCTAAATAGCTTCCTCTTGAGCCAGCTCCCGCTGGATTATGTAAGTATTTTGTGTACTCTTTTTGTCCCATCCTTTGAAAGCTCAAGACAACATACATGTTCCCCCCTCCCCATTTATCCTAACAATCACCTTGTGGGGTAGGTTTGGCTGAGAGATATTGGGGCTGGTCCAAGGTCACCCAGGACTGTTCGTGGCTGAGGGGATCTCTCAGCCAGGCTCCCTGGTCCTCTATTACATTTCTACAGTTTTCAAGCCATCAGAACTGGTCTGGGGTTAGTGACACAGTATCAAGAAATGCAAAGCATCCGATCTCCCATTGCTCCATAGGAATAGTTGTCTGTACTCAGCTCTAAGTCAACACGTGAACTGCAAACAACGACAGTTCTACAGTGCCACTTTCCCAGCCTGTGAAAAGTTGTCAACTGTATATAGCCCCAGAACACTTCCCTTGGGGGGGGGGGGGGCGGGGAAACATGAATTCTTCAATTCAACAGACCCATATGACTCTTCTATTTTACTAAAAGTTTTGTTTCTTTGTTTGTTTCACGCTCTTACTTTGCGGAGCCAGGATAGCTGCTTGTAGATCCTTTCTGGCTCATACTGCTTTCAAGACATTCACCTGGAACAGATATGTATCGGTTAGTTGCAGAAAGGAGCTGCAACATTTATTTCATCCAAGTCATTTGCTTGCTTGGCTGTGTACGATGAGATGCCATTAGCATTAAGTACATTTATATACAACTTTTCAGCAAAAAAGGTCACAAAGCAATTTACATAGCAAAATAAATAGATAAATGGTACACCACCATCAGAATGACACTATGCTAGGGTGAATGAGGCAGTTGCGCTCACCCCGCTAAATATAAGAGAGCCACTTCAAGTTGGTTACCCCTTATTCGTACACACACACACACACACACACACACACACACACTTTTTCCAGCACCTGGCTGGCATAGCACAAGGCATGCTGGGACACAAAATTATTAAATATTGTATAAAATTACCTTCAGGCTATGTGTATAACGTGTATATGAGACATAAATGAATTTTGTGTGTAGACTTGGGTCCCATCTCCAAGGTATCTCATATTTATGCAAATATTCTGAAATCAGACAAATCCAAAATCCAGACAACTTCCCATTCCAAGCAGTCTGGATAAGGGATACTCAACCTGTATTTGAAAGGTTCTGCTGGGTCCTTGATCTGACAGGTCACATCAGTGATGGATAATATACAAGGCAGCAGATACAATTCGCCCCTGAGACAGCCTTGTGTGACCTGCAGGCCCTTTTGGCATTTCCCAGCCACCATATAAACAGAGGAAGAGATTTCTTCATAGCTACAGAGATAAGCTTAAAATGTAATTGCTAAAAAATCAGAAACAAAATAGTAAATAAGTTAATTTATTATGTGTTTCAATTATCATTATTTTTAAGTCCCTAAGCACACTTTCTTGGGAGTAAACCCCACTGAAAACAGTGGTACTTACTTTTAAGTAAATACGTATAAGTTTGCGCTGTAACTTCCGAGGACAAGGATTCCATAATCATAAATTAAAGAAATAAGGGCAGCACAGTTTGGCACACCCCAACTTGTGGATAAAGAGGTAAGGAGATTATAATTGTAGGCAGCAGCATAAGCATATTAGCTGGGGCTCTCCAGTTCATGGTGCAGTTTTGATGTGACTTGCACTCAGCGTTACACTTGTTGTTCACCACAATGGATTAACCCCAGAATTCAAAAGATACAGTATTTTCCCTCCTACTAAGATGTCCACAATCAGTTACATATGTGAGTGACACTTGTTGTTCACCACAATGGATTAACCCCAGAATTCAAAAGATACAGTATTTTCCCTCCTACTAAGATGTCCACTATCAGTTACATATGTGAGTGACAGCATATAGGTACATAGTGCTATCATTAGGCCAAATAGGCAGCTGCCTAGGGAGCAGACCTCAGAGGGGCACAGTACTGACCTTCGAGGGGCATCGTTTTATACAGATTTGTTTTTTTAACCCATGTAAAAAAATCAACTGACAATTTATATATATTTTATTTTAAGATAAATGCCACAACAGTGCTATGGGATATAATTAATTATAAAGTCTTATTAAAATTGAGGTTGGCATTTTTTGGGGGTGCAAGTAGTTAGCCTTGTCTAGGGTGGAGCATCGTAAGGGGGGTGCATTGGGTGCAGGCCGAACCAGGTGTCACCCATTGAGGGGGTGATACCACGGGAGAAGCCCACTGCAGCACTACCCAGGCGGCTCAGCAGTCTTCAGTAGCTTGCAAGAACAGGAAGCAGCCGGAGTTGCTGAAGACGGTCGAGCAAGGGTGTCACCCTTCCCTGAGGGGTGTCACCCTTGCTCGGCTGTCTGCAGCCACTCTGAGTGAACTGCTTCTTCATATTCTCATGAGCTACACTTGTGAGAACAGGAAGAAGCTACTTGCAGTGGAGTCACTAGGGCGCGCGCTGCCCCAAAGCGGGGGCGCGCGCGTCACCTTAGTGACTGTTGGCGTGGCCGTTAGGCCGCGGGGTGATTGGGGGGGGCGACCCGACGGGATGCTGCCCCGGGTGCCCCTCCAGCTCTGCCCCCCCCGTTGCAGCCGGCTCCGCTCCAAGGCCTTCTCCCGGCCTCGGAAGCTCCGAGGCTGGGAGAAGGCCTTGGAGCGACCTCCCCGGCCGACGGGCAGGGCCTTCTGACGAAGGCCCACTGCATCACAACGTTATTTATAACGTTTTTCGCGCATGCGCAGATCGTTCCTAAGGGAAAAGGGCTGCCCTTTTCCCTCAGGAACAGTCTGCGCATGCGCGAAAAACGTTATAAATAACGTTGTGACGCAGTGGGCCTTCGTCAGAAGGCCCTGCGCGTCGGCCGGGGAGGTCGCTCCAAGGCCTTCTCCAGGCCCGAGACCAGGAGAAGGCCTTGGAGTGGAGCCTCCGGAGGGCGCGTCGCCGCGTGTCACCCGCTCCAAAGCCTTCTCCGGGCCCGAGACCGGGAGAAGGCCTTGGAGTGGAGCCTCCAGAGGGCGACGCGCGTCACCCTGGGGCGGACCGCGACGCGCGTCACCCTGGGGCGGACTGCCAGACGCGCTTCACGCTAGCGACGCGCCTGGCGACTTGGCTCGGAGCAGTCAAAGACAAACGAGCAACTTGCTCAGCCGTCTTTGGCTGTGCAAAGCCAAGTCGCTTCTTCCTGTTCTTGCAAGCATAGCTCATGAGAATACAAAGAAGCGGCTCAGAGCGGTGGAAGACAGCCGAGCAAGGGTGACACCCTCGGGGTGGCCGAGGAAAGGCCGGAGCTTTTCTCTGGCCGCTCCAAGTTCCGCAGAGGTGGAGGAGGGATCCACGGAGGAGGGATCCCACTGGGGGTGGAGACAGCACCACAGTATCTTAATTACTGTAAGCATGTTTTTTCCCCAATTAAGAATTTCAAAAAATGGGATGCGTCTTAGAATTGAAGGACTCCAAAAAGCACCCCAAAATGCTATCTTACTTACTGGGGCTTGGGGGAGCTTCAGGGAGACCTGCGCGACCCTCTGCAGGCCTCCCTGATCTTCAGTTCGGCAAAAACCGGTGATTTTCAGCCATTTCCAGTTTTCGCAAAAACCAGAAATGGCCAAAAATCGCTGTTTTTCGCCGAACTGAAGATCAGGGAGGCCTGCAGAGGGTTGCGCAGGCCTCCCTGAAGCTCCCCCAAGTCCAGGTAACGAAGGAAATGGCACTTTCTGGCGGGGCCAGAAATGCTATGCAAAGGCAGTGCACTCAGTCATCCTCAGCTACAGGAGACATGCTGGGGAGAGCTGGTGCTGAGCAGGTAGATTCAATGAAGGGAGGCGAGTCTTACAATTGATGGATTTTTTCCCCCCTGCTGGTGGTACTGAAAGTAAAGGTGCGTCTTAGAATCGATGGTGCCTTAGACTCGAAGAAATACGGTAACATCCGTGTGGGCCCGCTGCCAGCTTCTTATTTTTCGCGCTACTTTTTTATCTTGTAAAACACCTGTAAAAAGGAAAAAGCGTGACCAAAAGTGACTTCCGGTTGTGCGTGCAACCAGAAGTTGCTTCCAATCGTGGTTTTTGCCCTTTTTACAGGAATTTTACAAGATAAAAAAGTGGTGCAAGAGACAAGAAGCCGGCGGCAGGCCCGCACAGCTGTTAATTAAGATACTGTGGTGCTGCCCTCACCTCCCCATCACAGACTTGAGCATCTGCAGAACAGAACCCCCACGGATACAAAGGGCCCACTGTACTCCCCCTGCTTTCTCGCTAACTCAGTTGCCTCAATTGTTGAGTTAGGGTGGGTTAGTGTGGCTAAAGATTCGTTATTACAGATAGTTATTTACATAAACTCTCCAATCATCATCCAAAACAAAAAAGAGGATTGATCAACACTCTACTAAACAGAGCAGAATTAATATCTGAGCCACAGTATCTGGAAAAAGAAAAAGAGCATATACAAAGGGCACTACAAACTAATGGCTTTACTGAAAAAAGAAATCTACAGAGCGTCCAAACGTCAACAAGGGACGCCTGGTAAGACAGAGTCATTGGAAAATAAGAACAAGGTGTTTCTGCCATATATTAAAGGTACCACTGACAGAATTGGAAAAATATTGCAACGAGCTAACTTTAGAACAGTCTTTTTACCAACTACGAAAACACAGCAAATACTTCGCAATGCCAAGGATCCTAGACACACTGGGAATTTATAGAATTCCGTGTAGTTGTGAACGGGTGTATATTGGGACCATGAAACGATCAGTAGCCACCAGAATCAAAGAACATGAAAGGCAATGCTGTTTGGAACATCCAAACAAATCAGCCGTTGCAGAACACACTCTTAAAACAGTTCACCAAATGTTATTCAGCTCAACGCAAGTACAGTACTTGCAACTAACTGGTTATACTACCAACGAATGTACTGAGAGGCTATCGAAATACAAAAACACACCCACAAAAACACACCCATAACATCAACAAAAAAGAAGAATCCCTTAACATCAGTAACACCTGGTTACCAGTGCTGGCAAAAACAACAGTCACAAACTTTGATACCTGAATGATGGGAACTCCTGGCTGTGGTGCCTTTTGCTTTAAGACGGTTTTCTCAAAGTTGTCCCTGCAAGGTTCCGCCAGGGGAAAACGCCCCCAAAAATGCCGTTTGGGGCCTTACCAGGGCTTTGGGGGGCTTTGAGGAGGCCTGTACGACCTTCTGCAGGCCTCCCCAATCTTCGGATCGTCGGAAAACGGCAATTTTGGGGCACTTCCAGTTTTTGCGAAAACCGGAAGTGCCTGAAAAACACTGTTTTCGGCGATCTGAAGACTGGGGAGGCCTGTAGAGGGTCGCGCAGGCCTCCCTGAAGCCCCCCCAAGCCCCAGTAAGGCCCAAAATGGTGGTTTAGGGCACTTTTTCAGCCGCTGCGGCAGCGATCCCCTGGATCGCCGCCACCGCCATGCTATCCCTGCCCCTTAAGGGGGCAGGGGACAGCTTTTGTTCTCGATGGTGGGTCACGACCCACTACTTTGAGAACCACTGCTTTAAGAGAAAGATCTTTCTGTTGTGACCCTCCTTCTCCTTTAAGAGGCTCAACCAGTGGCGTTCCCAGCCCTCCCGGCGCCTGGGGGGGCGGGGTTGGAGCACCCCCACAAGCAGCCGGGCTCGGGGCTGAGCGCCCTCTCGCCGCGTCCCCGGCCTTCGGAGACTCCGCTCCGGAGACCGAGGACAAGCCCTCCAAAGAGACCGCCCAGTTCGGCGGTCGAGGGCTTTCTGAGAGGGATGAACGTGACGCCGGCTTTTATAGGGTCTGCGCATGTGCAGAACCTTTCTGAGGGCAAACAGGCTGCCTGTTTGCCCTCAGAAAGGTTCTGCACATGCGCAGACCCTATAAAAGCCGGCGTCACGTTCATCCCTCTCAGAAAGCCCTCGACCGCCGAACTGGGCGGTCTCTTTGGAGGGCTTGTCCTCGGTCTCCGGAGCGGAGTCTCCGAAGGCCGGGGACGCGGCGCGGGGGGCGCGCCAGCTGGGCTCCGCTGCCGCGCCGCTCTGCGCAGCCCCGAGCCTGGCTGCCGCGCCCCCGCGCCCACTCGGCGCTTGGGGGGGAGCACACCAGCTCCCCCCATGTTAGAACGCCTCTGGGCTCAACAATAAGGAGAACTGCTGCGGTCAATCCAATTAACATCCAATTACTACCTTGTCTAACATGTGTGTATTAAGTTGTACCTTCTCTCTATCAGTTCAATGTGTGTTTGCTTGCAGGCACATTCCCTGATGAAGTTCCAAACAGTTGGAATAAAATGTTGGCAATGGGTTTTATTTCTTCTGGATAATGGTCTTTGACCCTGAAAATTGTGAATTTGTTTATCTCTGCCGGACATGAAAGTCTTAGATTGCATGAAAAAAAGTTGTTTAATTTTTTTTAACCCAAATAATCAGACTAAAGCTGACTGGTACACCTGAAGAAAAGATGAGGGAAAGCTAGCAATGCCAAATTTCAGAAGTGACATTCTGAGGCATCTTAGATGGACTCCAGATAAAACAAAAACACCAAGTATAGCAGCACAATCCTATGCATGTATACTCAGAAGTAAGTCCCATTTTATTCAATGGAAATTACTCCAGGAAATTGTGTACACTACAGTATAGGTTTTCAGCCTAAGGCTGGAGCCAGAAGAACAACAGTTATTTCCAAGCTGAAGGCAGTATGATAGAGGAACCATTGTCAATGGTGTACATGCTCCTCTTACTTAGGCTTACCATCCGTCCCGGAACACCCGGGACCGTCCTGGGCTCCGGTCCCGGCTCGGTTCCGGGATTTCCAAGCCCAGTGGAAGACTCCTCCTCCGCCAATTTCAAAGTGCCAAAAGGCACTTTTTTTCTTTTGGCGGCTATCTTGGATCTCGCAAAATCTCACAAGATCCAAGATGGAGGCGCCCAAATCTCGTGAGGGAATGAGGCAGTACAGTACTACAGGAGAGCATCCTTAAATTCAAAGTACCCTGCTGCAGGGCATGTGAACAGATTCTGTAGCCCCCCCCCCCCCCCCGGAATCTGAAATAATGTTTTCAACCCTGTTCAGAGTCAGTGCTGAGAAAACTATTGGTTATCTCCTGCTATGAATCTGACTACACAATCAGATGGCAGAAACTCTTCAAACTACCAAATATAAACAAGGAAATAAACTGCATTTATTCAATGCCAGGGCTTCAAGCCTAGCACACTATTCACTGTGCCACACGGCTGTTTACAATTATGAGGTCCCCCACTCCTGCTATACACACACACACACACACACACACACACACACACACACACACACAGAGAGAGAGGAGTCAGATTAAGATTCAAAATGATGTATTTTCTGGACTAGAATGTTTGTGAGGTTCTTGTGATATCCATCTTGAGACATGCAGTATGTTGCAAAAATGTTGTTAAAACTTCCATGAAACAACAACATAGGAGATTATCAGTGCAAGCCTATGCATGTCTACTCAGAAGTAAGTCCCATTGTATTCAATGGGACTTACTCCCAGGAAAGTGCATATCAGAATGAGCCTATGAAACGAAGGCTTCTCATCAATTTACTTATCAAAATATGCGACACATGGACTGGATTGAGGGAGAGAGGTAAGCCAGGATCAAAGCATCTTCTTTCCCTCTAGGATATTTTATCTGGGTGTGACTGCAAACACACGGTAAAATTTACTGAGCTCAGCTCATACTGTTGTGAAGGGCAGCTTGTTCAGGAACAGTGCTTGGTGACTCAAACTTTCAGTTCTTCAAGGCCTCTCAGAGGCATTCTGTATTCAGTAATCTTCAAGACCGTCCTCCGCTTGGACTACATGGCAGGGGCAACATCTTGCAGTAGCTTCTCCAAAGGAAGGGTGTCCCCTCCCAGACCTAGTGACAATGAAACAGGGTCTTTTGTGAGCTCTGTTAGAGACCACATTTTCTTGCAGCCCAGTCCTATGGTTTTCTCTGCCTATAGCATGCAGCCACGTCAAAATGGGCTGCGCTGCATGCTATGGTGGTGGTGGTGGGGAGGCAATTTGGAGACTTGTGATGGGAAAAGGAAAATATTTTCCCTTACCCCTCCATAAGACCCTCAACTACCAATGGGTCTCCTTTGACCTGCACCAGCTTTTTAGCTGGCACAAGTCCGATGAGACAAAGGGAGCGTGTTGACTCACTCCGGAGGGTGCAAGTTGCCCACACTGAGTGCCACTCCCCGCCTCTGACGTGCCCCAGCCCTTCCCCGTTCCACCCTATTACTCCCACCCCATGAATTACCTCTATTAGCAGGGTCTCCACAGCCTCTCCAGCAAGCGGTCTGTGCACTTCTGGATCCCCTTTTTCAACTGCCAGAAAATGAATTCTGCCACCAAAATTCTAGTACCAGCGGTGGCGGCGGCAGCAGCCCATAGGATTTGGCCATTAATGCCTCAGGCAGAACAAGTATTCTCTCCCTCCTTGCATCTCTCCACTTTAATCTTCCCCACTCCCCAATACACACTGGCCCAGGGAAAAGGTCCCACGCAGCCAGAAGAGGAAAGAAGCAAGTGAATGGCTATCACTCTAGTTGGTTTTCTCCTCCACAGGCAAGGATAGCGAGCTGCAGTGCAGCTCCACACTTTCACACCGTCAGATCTGGGGCCGCTACCACTCTTCACCTTGTACCCCTCATGCGGGTCCCAGTTGCCTCCCCTTCTTTCAGGGCAAGCAGGGGACATAGGGTTCCCGAATCTGACCAAAGTTATTTCAACATGATGTAATGTTGGAAATTTCTGGAGGCCATGTTAAAATCACCAGGATTGCTTTTAGTATGAATGAATGAATGAATGAAACCTTTATTGGCATAAAGACAAACATACATAAAATATAAATAACAAGCAAACAGTAACACGAAGCACAGACTAATCCATACACATAGAGCAGTATACAAAGGAAATCATAAGTGGATACCACCAGCACATAATAACTGCAATGGACCATCTAGATAGTGAGATATAATAAGGATTCCATTCACCATCTATAGCCATATTAACCTATGTCTTATGAAGGAGAGCTGCTTTTAGTAGTCACCTGGAGATTTATGTTGATCCCTGGAGACTCCATGGGCCAAATCCAACAGCAGCTCCCAATCCAAATCCACCCCCAAAAGGCTCACAGAGGCAAAGAAATACAGCCACCATTGGATGCAATTCTCCTAGATCTCAAGGATAAGAAGGCCTTTTCCACATCAAAAACAGACAATTGCAAGTCCAGATCACAGCAGTCTCTTTGTTCGACTAAGCCAGACTCCAAGCCACAGTCGTATACACTAGATCCAAAACCAAATGTTTCCAATCCTTGGGAACAACACAGGAAAATCTACACAACCAGTATCCAGCTCATCCTCCTCCTTCAAAAGCAACATCCTTCTCAGCACCTGTCAAGCTTGCACCCTGGGATTCATAGAGGCCAGGCCCTTCCTCTCTGCTCACACAAATGGCTAAGGACAAAAGATGCCTGGCCCCAGGAACAGCCTTTTATTATTTTGCCCTCAAATTTGCTTGACATCTTTGGAACACAGCACTGCCAAAGTTTACAAGCCCTGCAAAGCAACCAACGTTCCTACAAGCAATCCAACACCTGCTAGACATCAAGGCAACTGAACCTGTCCCATGGAACCAGAGGCAAATTGGGGTCTAGTCTAGTTTTCTTGATACCCAGAAAGAAATAGGGATGCATGTGAGATTCATCTAGAGAGTTGAAGTGGTTAAACAAGTTCCTATGCCAGAGATGCTTCAGGATGGAAATGTTGAAATTTATCAAAGTGAATGTCACCAAACAGGATTTTCTGGCATTCATAGCTTTTTTGAGGCATATCTGCATGTACTCAACCACAGGCGGTACCTCTATTTTGAGACAACAACGTGCATTTCTAGTACAGGGCACTGTCCTATATTTTTTCCTGTATCTGGACAACAGCCTGATCCATCCACCTCCAGAGTCAAAAGCCAGAGGGCTATAGAGACGACTGTAACATACCTCAGGAACATGAGTTTCTAATCAGTTTAGACAAGAACTCCTTGAGTCTTTCACAACAGAATTTGGGTGTGATGACAAATGCAGTCTAACACAACATCCTTTCAAGCAAGGTAGAGTAACCCCCCATGGGTGCTATTTACACAGGAAAGTACACACAGGGCCAAACAACATGTTTAACATAACATGTAGTTTGTTTGGCATTGGTATGTTACTCCGTGGTTCTATCTTTTGCATCTGGGAAAAGTTTCATAAGGGCTTATGCAGAGAACTGGTCAGTTTCACTATGGCTTTTTCCTACATGTCAGATGCACCAGATAAAAATGTCTGAGTAGCAAAAGCTGACAGGGGAAATATTTGCTATCTTTTGAATTTTTCACAGAATAACAAAGCTCCCTCTGTTTGGTTTGTTTGTGGTGCCTAACATTTCTCAACATGAATTCAGGGCTGCAGGGAAAGTGCCTGGATGGACATTCAAAATGGGAAGAAATATTTTCATTTACCTGCATATACATAACTGGTATAACTGGTACACTGATCTGGTGCTTCATCATCAGCTACACCAAAAGAGTGACTCAGCAAATCCAGTTCCTCCTCTCATCTTGGGGATGCTTCCTTTCCTGCCCACTGTCCCTTGGCTCCAAATCCCACCCAACCATTTTCCCCTATGGAATTTCTAAAATATATTTGCCTTTTCAAACATAAGCTTCCTGTTGGGGAAGGAGGAATTGCTTTGGGAAACACAGTTTCAGCAGAAAAGCAGCAAGCTTTAAATGACCTCCTCCCAAACCTGTTTTTCCCTAGTAAAAGCAGACATTGGCTTTTTAATGCATGCATGTGCATATATAACATGTTGTTCCATGCTAACAGCACAAGTCTATGCATGTCTACTCTGAAGTAAGACCCATTGTGATCCATAGGGCTTATTCCCAGGAAAATGTATATAGGACTGCAGCCTAAATCTGCAATCCTATGTACACTCATCTGGGAGCAAGCCCCATGGACTTCAGTGGGAATTACAGTGTAAATGTAACATGGGGTTGGACTGTGGCTGCATACAACACAAATAAAATGCACATGCAGAGGCTTAAATACTTTATCTTAGCCTAGCATCCTAGAACAGATGCATATATGAACTATGCACCAAAGTTTTCTGCTCCACTCTACACAGGACAGTAACAAACAGGTCTACCCCACTGTCAGCGCAATCCTGTGTAATTCTTGCACCGGTGTAACAGTAGATCCACTGGTGTAAGTGCACTTATGTCAGTGTAACTTGCCGTACGCCAACGGACACCAGCGTAACCCCCCTCAGACGTCGCGCATGCGCAGTTCTGATGGACAGATGCCAGCGCAACTCCACCAGTGCAGGGGGCATTCCGGGGGTGTCCGAACGCCCCTGGAATGCCCCCTGCATCGGCGGAGTTGCGCTGGCGTCTGTCCTGTGTCCAAACTGTGCATGTGCGGTGTCCAAGAGGGGTTACACCTGCTTTCGTTGACGTACGGAAAGTTACACTGGCATAAGTGCACTTACACTGGCGGATCTACTGTTATACTGGTGCAAGAGTTACACAGGATTGCGCTGTGTGTATAAAATAGGGAGTGGGGGAGCAATAGGGAGTGGTGGACAGATAGCAAAGTCTTGAACCTTCCCCACTCTGCAGTCCATTCCCAAGGCTCATATCCCCCCTCCCAACTGCACTCTGATATCGCAAGCAAGCCTATTCAGAAGAAAAGCAGCGAGGGGAAGAGACTGCAATGGATTCAGCCCTCCTGCTCATGTCCCCCTTTTGTACTTCCAATCACACCTGACCCCCTCTCTACTTTACACAGGATTGGAGCAGACTTAGTTTAAAGACATAGACTTGCTGCCATGATGTGCAGTTTGACCCACAGAGAGCAACAAGCACTCATCTGCTGAAACCACTGCCTTTTATTGTCCTTTGTGAGGCACATAGGGAATAGGGCACCTAATTTCATTAATCAGTAATTTCATTAATCAGTAATCAGTAAAAATCATTAATGGTTTTTTAAAATAATTCAAAGGCAGCATTACTGGCAGAGGGGTATTACTGGCATCTGGGCCAATAAACAGGAACTTGGATGTCATACAAGGAAAAAGGGTTTAACCTTGTTACAAACTAGAAACCAGCACACCTTGTTCTTGAACAGAAATTGTTCACATTGCAGACATTCTGCAAAAGACAAACATGAAGCTAAAAATAATGCAGCCCAATAAGTAAAGAGACACCAGATACAGGTAGTCAACACCCTTGCGCATAACCAAAACTAGAATGCAGGCCAAAACGTACGTGACAGTTGTACTAGAGAAGGGCCTAACAAAAGGGGAAGCATCAGATGGGTATCCAATATGGACATAATAATAAGGGATGTTGAAAAACAACTTCATATTAACATATGTTCTCAGGACCTCATGCTGCAATCTCTGGACCATCTCGATCACGAACTACTTGGGAATCAGGAACAAAATAGTTAGGACGTAAGAAGTGCGCCCCATATTAGTAGTATGTCCTCAAAGTGGCTGAATGATCCTCAAGCTGCTTTGTCAAACAACCCAACAGAAACAGCATTTGTATCAACAGTGCGGTTTAAGGCTTGGAGCCAAAAGCATTCAAACTAGTAGCTTAGAAAAAAAATGCCATCAATCATGCAACAAACCTACCTGCCAGTCACTCAACATGTCTGGGTGTATAAATAACCACAGGAAAGAACATAAATGTTCTAGAAATATTTTGGAAGACGTTGAGCAGAACAAAAGAAGAATTATGGGGAAGAATTAGGGTTAATGCTTTATTTTCTCAAAATAACTGAGTTTGGTTGATTCTTGCTGTCTACATTATTGTCTTTGTTCCCATACCGTACTAGCAAAGGCCCACAGAATCCAAAATAAAGAAAAACAGAGCAGATTTAAATGAATCCTATGTGTGCTGATTCTGCTGGCTGGTGCTTTCCCATGGTTTCAGTGCTGCAGGATATCTTTGTTAATTATTTTGGCTGAGAAATTAGTGTTTTCTGTTCTGTATTTTAAAACTCGCTCTATCTTTCACCGATCACACTTATTCTGGGTAAGACCCTATGGCTAAGCAAAACCTTAAAAAGTAAGAAAATACTTTATAGAGGCTTTGAATTCGAATTTGTCTCTACCTATTTTTATTTATAAAGTGTCATTGCCTATGCAAATACATCCCTAATACTTATGATAAACAGCTAAAGCCAGTGAGATCTGAGTAGGTTCATACCATGTACAGTTAGGCTTACCATATCGCCGACCGGGACGCTCCGTTTTGCCCTTAAGGGGCGGGGGGAGGGGAGGGAGTCAGAGCGGCAACACTCTGACTCCCTCCCCCCCGCCCCTTAAGGGCAAAACGGAGCGTCCCGGTTGGCGATATGGTAAGCCTATGTACAGTACAACTTTGCTGTGATAAAGTTCTGAACTCACAATGGCTGTTTTGCAAAAACACAATTATATACACAGCAGTGCAAGAAAATATTGCATTTGGCATAAAGCAATTAAATAATTGGAAAGGCATCCCTCAAATTTCACATGCTGTCTGGACCTGTCTGGACCTTCTTTCCTGAACATCTACCGTATTTTTCGCACTATAAGATGCACTTTCCCCCAAAAAAAACATAGGGGGGGAAAGCGTGCGTCCTATGGTGCGAAGCCTGGGTTTGGGGGCGCTTCGGGGAGGCCTGCAGAGGCTCGTGCAGGCCTCCCCAAAGCCCCCACAGGCCTCCCTGATGTTCAGTTCGGGAGAAAACAGCTATTTTCAGCCATTTCCGGAAATGGCCGAAAATCACTGTTTTCTCCCGAAGTGAACATCGGGGAGGCCTGCAGAGGCTCATGCAGGCCTGCGCGAGCCTCTGCAGGCCTCCCCGATGTTTACTTCAGCCCCAAACAGCAATTTTTGGCCATTTCCGGAAATGCAGGCCTCCTCGATGTTCACTTCGGGAGAAAACAGTGATTTTCGGCCATTTCCAGAATGGTGCGGCACCGTAAGTCATGCAAGGCGTTGTACCGTGCTTTGCAAACTGGTGTAATGTGGCTCCTCCCACTCACTGCTGGAGCCATTTCGACGGTGAAGGCAACGCACAGGCAATTCGTGCATTGCCTTTACTGCTGGAATGGCTCCAGCGGCGAGTGGGAGGGGCCACGTTACACCAGTTTTCAGGGCACGGTATAGAGCCTTGCACAACTTATGATGTTGTACCCCTTCCAGGAACGCCGCTGAGGAATTGGTTATGCAGTCTTTGACTTTTTTTTAAATCTGGGGCTGCAATCCTAGCTGTGGGTCTTTTCTGAATGGGGTCTGTAGAGCAGCCTATTTCCAGAAGGTTGTTTAGGGTCCAGGAATGGCTAGTAAAACTCTGAAGTTGGTTCCCATCCTGCCATCGCTGAGGCACTGATGGAAACACTCCAGCAACAGCAAACTTAGAGTAGGACTGTTTTCTAGGTCAAAAAGCAAGAAGGTAGCAAACCAACCACACAAATGAGTTGATCCCTACAGTAAGTTTACAGTAAGCAACCGTTGGTCTATTTTTCTGATTATGTTCCATGAGCCGATTGCTACATTTTTCATTTGTCCCCTTATTAAGGACACTCTGTTGCCAAAGGCTGAATTTTCAAGGGGAAACTCAGCAGGAGCTGAAGGTGTCACCAATTTAGAAAATCTATCCCTGCAAGGCCTAAGCTGATCTGGCGCTCCACATTAGTAGATATTTTTGGATGTCTGAGCAAAGGTAAACAAATACACTTCACATAAAAGTGCACTGTAATTCTTCAGAGTGAAAAGACTCTGCAGAAGACATGCCAGTTTGGGATGGTGTGCAATATGAGTCATCTACTTTTGCTTGGAAAAAACTTCATGTTCCTCAGTCTGCCTGGGAACAACTCAGTACCTGTTTGGAAAAGATTTTGCAATGTTTTCCTCATGCCCAAAGCAGTATAAGCTTGACTGTGTACTTTTTAGTTACCGGTAACTCCCTTGGAATCGATGGCTAGTGAAATCTTTCACTTTTCCTTTGACACACATGGACCTATTAACAGATAGGAACAGAGCAAGAAACCTCAGGGAAAGTTGTGAATGTTGACATCAGACACAAATATCAAGGTGGGAGAAAGGAATAGGAAGAAAGCTTATACCTTGCTAAAGGGGTACAGATCATCATCTTCCCACAATGGAATTCCTGTGTATCCAACACAGAAATCTCATACAATGCTCCTATAGACATGCCATTTGCAGCTGCATGTACACTGGTTGTAATGCCAGAAAGCCAAGTCAATAGGTTGGCATATTACAACAACTGTGCAGCACAATTGTATGCATGTTACTAAAAACAGTACCAAGAGTGCTGTATTGTCTATTGAACCTTGACTAACATTCATAACGTAATGGGTTTATTAACAGAGTTCTACACAACTTCCTGGCAGAGCTCTAAACACGCAGGCCTTCAGCAGGGTTTCTCCTAGGCCAAGGGAAGAGAGGAGTCTGGAGGTCAATTAAGCCAGGAGACAATGTACTAGGAGACAATGGACAGTTACCATAATTCATTGTGCTTGAACAAAGCTTATGTCTTAGAACAGGGGTGTCAAACATACATAAGACCCATGGGCTGGATACGGCCTGCAGAAGCTCTTTATCTGGTCCATGTGATAATTGGGCTCTCCCAGTGTCACACTTTCAGCAGTACCACTTCTGCTTAGGCTCTGGGAGGGAGAGACAGAAGGAGGCCTTAGAAGGCAAGGAACGCTATGGGGGGGGGGGGAGGGACAGACCAAGATGGGTGAGAGAGGGAGAACGGAGATGTTGCCGAGGTGCTGAGAGAACCTGATTATCATGCGGGCCACTGTTTCAGCAGCGCTGCTTCTGTGGAGGCATCGCTTTGCAGACCACCGCTCAGCTGCTGAGCTGCAAAGTGATGCCTCGGCGTGGAAGCGGCTCAGCTGAACGTGCAGCCCGTATGATAATTGGACTCTCCCATATCTTAAAAATATGATCAAGATTTACACATTTTCTCTTCTGTCATTTGTAGCTAATGAGTTCCTACGTGAGAACAAAGTGCTTATTTCTGGCCATCATCTGCTTGATGACATCACTTCCTGCTTAATAATGTCACTTCTGGCCCTCAGTAGGCGCCATGAATGCTATTCGGCCCACTGTATGAAATGAGTTTGACACCCCTGCCTTAGAAAGCATGCCCAGTATTGAAGCCGCAGCTTTCTAAACACCATTAGGGCTTGGGCAATTATAATTAAGCATACATATTCCACACTTATGATCCTGGCTACTCTATTTGCATTCCTGTCCACTTTTGGCTTTTGTTTTTGGACATGGTAGGGAAAGAAAGGTAACTGGCTGTGTTTGGGGCGCCTGGAATATTTCATTTGGAAGTCTGTCCTCTAAATGCCACTTCCCTAAAGGAAGCACTTTAATTGGGAAAACAATAAGCCTATTTGAATATATGAGTACCAGTAGCCCTCTGACATCATCATTTCAGTTCATTCAGACATGACCTCTTCCCCATTATTTGTAGAATAAGAAGCCTCAACTGGAAAGGGGATACATTCCATGCTGCTCATTCAAAAGTATGTCTAGCTACTGACTGGCCATACTTCACAATTGCTGGGGCCCAAGACTAGTTCTGCAGCAGGCAGGAAATCACATGGCCTCCTCTGAATGCTCACATTAGAAAGGGAAGCAAACATAAAAAAGCATACAAAGCATTTCTTAGGTAAAGCACATATCAAGCAAAATGTGACACCTGTGTTAATAAGACAAGTGAAAGAAAACTGAAAGGCTTAATTTGTTTTAATGTATTGTACACCATTTAAATGGCCACAGCCTCGGCACGATGGTATCCAACTTATTACAGTTATTTTTGTCAAATAACCACCACCACCGCCCCAATGACTCAGATGAATGGAAGATAGGTATTGCCTTTTTAGTGGCAGTCATTTCACTATATTAATTAATTCCAAACCTTAATTAAAACTGATACATACATATACATACATACAATTCAGCTTACAGGTATCACTCCACCTAGTATTAAATATGATGCAACTACGGTACTACAAATTTGCCATTGGCAGAGATGCCCCATAGGCATTAGTGAACTCTTTTGGTTGTCATCACTGATTTGGTAACCAGTTCCTGAAGTTGCATGTAAAGTTTCTAACAGAGATTGTGGCTACAAGGTAGATGCTCATGCATTTCAATGTTGTGCCTCTCAGCAGAAGGCACAAACCAGAAGCCATCCTTCTGTAGGCACATGGCTATCACTAAAATATTTGGAATGGTTCAAAAGAAATCAATAAACAATTAACACAATGGCCTCTTCAATACCAATCTGTAGGATATTGTGAAATACGTATTTTTTTTTCTAAGAACTCTGACCCTATCAACAAAATTGTTCATTTCTTAGGCCCAGATAACTTCCACCACAGACCTATACATGTCTACTCAGAAGTAAGTCCCATTCAATTCAATGGGACTTACTTTCTTGCTCAATAGAGGAAGCATCACACACATTGATGGCATGATATATTAATTAATTGATTAGAGATTATTTTTGTGCTGGATGGTGATTTGATGTTTGATGCAGGTAGTGTCCTGTGAAAGTGGGTTTCCTGTACACCTTGTGGCTATATGTGAGATCTTTTTTCCTGGTAACCATCACATCAAGGAAGGGGAGGGAGCCATCAATTTCTTGTTCAATAGTGAACAGTATGGAAGGGCACTGTCCATTGAGATGTTTCAAAAAGATTTCCAATTCTGCTTCTCCATATTCCCAAATACAAAACACGTCATCTACATATCTCAGCCATATTTCAGGGCGTTTGTGGGCTGACTGTAGTGCCTGTTTTTCAAAGAGTTCCATGTAGTGGTTTGCTACTACTGGGCTCAGAGGATTCCCCATTGCTACCCCTTCTTTCTGTTCACGAAAGACATTGTCCCATACAAAATATGTAGATGTAAGACAATGATGAAAAAGTGGGTTATGGTTCATCACAAATCAACAGAAGCTGGTCTCTGCAGTGCAAAAGACGTATTAAAAACCAGGACACCACAACAAAAGAAAAAGAGGAAGAGAGCTGGCTGTTCTTGCAAAGGCACCAGGATACAATCGCACAGGTATTTAAACATTTTAATGTCAAAACCATATTCAAGCCCACTAAGTCTCACAACTGCTATGGAATCCCAAAGACCCAAGACCCCCGCTGTCAAACCCAGGAAGTGTACAGCTTACCGTGCGAATGTGGAAGAAATTACATTGGAACAACTAAGCAATCAACACGAGGTTGAAATAACATATTACAGCTGTTAAATATAAACGTCCAGAACATTCAGCCCTAGTGGAACACTCAATGAACACAGGACATACCATCAAGTTTGAAAATACAAGGAGTTTAATTCAATGGGACTTACTCCCATGTAACTGTGCAATCCTGCACAGATTTAGGCCAGTGGAGCGAGTGCTCTACCAGCCCAAGGAGTTGCAAACATGCCATGAAGCACGTTTGCGGCTCCTCAGAGCCACTTACTCTGCGGTCTAACTGGACCTGTGCTGGTCACCACAGGTGAGCCTGGGCCACGGCGGCGCAGCCCGCTATGGGTCTAGGATACAGCAACCGAACCTTTAGGCTGGTCATCGCATCTTAGGCAGGATTGGGCTGCCCGTGTGTTTAGGATTGTGGTCTGAGTCAGTGACAATTTTATAGGTGGAAACCTGCAACAATTATCTTTCCTAGCCACACTTGGAGATATGTTCACTTCTAAATTCTAGAAGCATTTTGATCACCTACCAAATGGTTATATTAAAGCTTGATGATTAATATTCAGGTATGTGCCTTGGAAGCCAAGTCTATTTTCCCTTGGGAAACTCTGTTTTTGAGAAAGAAATATAAAAAAGTAAACAAATAGAGAGTGTTTAAAAAGGAAGAAAAACAAAAACACACTAAAAGCCCTTGATAATTTTGCATTCTCCCTTACTAGGCTGGCCTCTGGGTGCTTGAGTGGGTGTGGGTGTGTGTATAAAGAGCACTTTCTGTTCTAAAAATTCTGTGGACTGAACATGCTTTTAACATGGGCCAAGCAAATTTGTTGACCTGATACTGGCCCTAGGTTGGGACTGCAGCACATGAAATGAAAGAACACCCCTGACCGAGGCCCTAAACATGAACTCTTATATGATGCAGAAGCTTCTGAAATACAGCAAGTCCTCACTGAAAGTTGTTGATAGGTTCTTGGAAACTGCAAACTTTAAGTGAAATGACTTATAACAAAACCAATTTTACCATAGGCTAATTGATATACTTAATACATAAACAAGGGTTTATGGCATATTTCTGGTCACAAAACATCACCAAACTTCTAACTAAAGACCCAAAACACTTCTAATTTTAAACGCTGAAATAAATATATGAGCTTTCTGGGCCAGAGAAAACCCACGCAGACATGGAGAGAACGTTCAGACTCCACACAGGGGCCCTGGCCGGGAATCGATTTTTTTTCTCAACAACTTTAAAACAAAATGACTTATAATAATGAAACAACTTTAAGTGAGGACTTGCAGTATGCTGATAGTTTGGGTGGTCCCAACACCACCTCCAATCACCAACCATATTCCTACATCCTAAGCATGATGCTCAAAATGATGGGTTTCAGACTTGGCTTTTCAAATGGAGAAAAAAAAAAGCCTTGGGAATGGAGATAAAATCTTATAGAGTTGTTGATGTGACAAATGGGGATTCACCAACCACAGCAAGCAGTGGCTATACTATTTATTAATCCTAATCATATGTATGACCAACAGACCCAGTTCAGATATTACTGTATATCTGAGCAAAGGCTTTCAGAACTGGAACATGCCATGGGCTTACACACTTCCTCTCCCTCCCCATCTCCCATGCACAGGTTCTCTCCTTCCAAGTTTGCCTCACCATGGCTATGGCTTCCCATGATTGGTGCTTGAATCAGGCAAAGCATGGCTAGCTTTAACTCAGATTGCCCCAAATCACAGTTGTTATTATTAATTAACAGTATTTACAGTATATACCGCTTTTCAACAAAAAGTTCACAAAGTTACAGACAAAATCAAATGATTAAATGGCAGTTTGCAAACCCATTTCAAACTATGGTTTCAAATAAAGGCCTGGACTGGAGGCAATTTTTTCAGTAGCACTAACTATAGTTGTTCAGATGTCAAGGCAAACTATGTCAGTGCAAATCAGGAGAGGACAAAAAGAAATTTGTGCACAAGAGGGGAGAAGGGAGCGAAGACACGAGCTCACAGCACGTTCCCTATTCGCCAAACCACAGTATGACAGGTGGGGAGTAGCATAATAGATGCAACGGCCGACCGCTGCATCCTACACAGGGTGCAGCCCGCACCAGCAGAGCTGGGGCACACCTCAGAGGGAAAGGCATGCTCGGATGCGCATCAGCTATTTTGCTGGCGCATGTCCAGGGAGGCCATGTAAGTCTGGCCGGGCCCAGGAAGGGGGTTAGGATATGGCGGAGCACACTGCTGATAATCCTTCCACCCTCCCTGGCCTGGCCAGCCAATCTCCCCCACCACCCCGGGGTACCCTCCCCACACCCTCCTGCCACCCGAGGCAGCACTTACCTGCGTCCGGCAGCTGGGGCTGATAGCGGAGTGAACGGCACAGGACTCGGTGCCAGCACTGCTTACTCCAAGGATGTCGCGAGAGGGCTGTACGGCACATTCTTTTGCGACACCCTAGGCCGGCGGAGCACTTGCTCCGCCAGCCCAACTTTGAGCAAGATTGCCCTCCAGTTCTACATTTTTAGCCCCTGCTCATGTCCGTGTCCCCCCCCCCCCGGTGGCTATTTGCTAACAATTCATACTGTGCTGTGGCTTGGCACACAGAGTAGCTAGGAGTGGCTCTTTCACAAAACAAACATGTGCTGCTTTGGCCAGTCTTGTGGTAGGGCTGGCACACAGACGTTCTGTGTTTGGAGTTCTAGACCGCAAGCTGGGCCGTGGCTGCAAGAGATACAAACACAGAGCTCTGCACTGAGTAACAGTGACAAGTTCTCAAAGAAATCCTCCTGCGAGTATTAAAGAAGCAAGAGCCAGGACCAAGGTCTTGCGATGAGGATGAAAGAGTTGTAGGAAGCTTTGAATAGACGACTGACAGGAATTGATAAAACATGCTGTGCCCTGGTACTCTGTGCCTAATCCTCTGGAGGTGGGTTTTGGACATGTTGAGTTACCAGGATATGTAAAAGATATTTCATACACATTTTTGGAAGGGGACAGAATGCATCATTGGGGTTGTGACGACAAGCTTCACAATAGAAGGCCTGAATCCCCAAAAGCTGAGATCCATTTCCAATAATTTGTTTGGCGTCCATGTGAGTTTGTGCACAACCCACAACTAGAGGTGTTTGAAAATGGTCTTAATTTATTTTACTCAGAAGTAAGCCCATTGTGTGCAGTAAGACCTAGGCTGTAATCCTCTCGTATTCAACAAAAACAAACACCTCTACCATGACCTCTGTAGCCCACTGCTCCCCAAGCAGCATGTAAACCAATGGAACTCAAGTGCTTTAACTGAGTGTTCCTGCTCACTGCAGATGGTGAAAAAAGAGTGGTAGAAAAACAAAGTATTCTTACAGCACTGGGGCAGATGACCCCCCCCCTCTTATTCTTGTATTCCCAGAACTGTTAATGGAGCGGGGGGGGGAACAGTCATGGTCTCCTCACAAGGAGACCACAGCTGTCACCCGGGGCATTTGCCCCCCCCCTTGCCTCATTGTAGCTACGTAAGTGCCCGCATCGCAAGTGCCCGCATTACATTTGTAATGGTTAAGATTGGATTTTGTTATAAGACAAACGGTACTGAAACCTTTCAGTTCATAGTTGAAATGGTAACTTGAAAGTGTGGCCCACTTTAAAAGATGGCCTAATTATATGAAGTGAGACAATTAACACCGGGGTGCAGTAAAATGAGACTTCAGAAAAGCCTTCTGAATGCGCACGTTTTTATTCCAGGGCATCTGCTATAGCAGACAACATGCTGTCACATTAAGCAGAAGGTGCTCCAATGATAAGACTCCTCCACATTGGAAAATATGTCCAAAAGGCCTTATCCATGTGCTCGGTACAGCAGCAACAAGGCCACGGCTGCAGTTCTGAAGCAGTTAGACTGCTTACCGTAAATCCTACCGGCATAAATGGGGTTTATTTATGACCACCTTGTGTGCAAGGCTGCATCCCCTGTTACATGCCAGTTCTCATAGCTGGTTTTTAAAGAAATATTGTTCAAGTTTATTGGAATCAATGTTTGAGACACTCTACACCCCGCATGTCCAAAGGCTAATATCTTCTTGCCCGTTGGTCATATCTCCATCCTTTGGGGTATCCCAGGGAAAAAGGGGTCATGCATTTGTCAAAGAAGCCGGGAAGTGTGCTGACAGGAGTTCTCAACTAGTGCCACCAGACAAAGCACCAGGAACTCATGCTAAGGAAGGGTGAAGCCTGGGAAGGAATTCCTTTACACCAAGCAGCCAGGCTGGAATAACCCAGGGCTTTTAATCACAGCAAAAGCAAAGAAAAACAAAACAAAACATGTAAAGGGTGTAGTTGCATAGCTAGTTCAACCTCCCTGCCCTGCTTCCCCACCCACAATACTTTGTGGCACTGTAGCTAATTGAAAGAAGAGAAATGGGTTGATGTAAAGATTTCTTGCTGTTCTAGCCAAACTGACAGAGATAGCAGTGGTTTCATTTATTCCCAGTAGCTTAAATGTAGGTTAACACACTGAAAAGCTTTCAGATTCCAGAAGTCTGAAGGTTAGAATACGTCAGAGTTGATTAGTGGGGGGTTTGTTTTGTTTTTAAACAAGGGTCCAGTCATATTACAGAAATTAATTCTGTAGCACTAGAAATGGTTTTGCAATCAACAGAGAATTACAGTAAGAATCAGCTGTTACTGATTGCTTCTCTTGTCAGATAGGGAGTGCCCACTTCCTATTTTCTCTTGCACTAGTCTTTTAAGCTGTCTTAGGAACACTATAGGGGATTTCTGATGATGCCACGAATGTTACGTGTGCGAAACATCAAAAGTATGTTTTAACATCTGTGAAATTTATTTTTGAAATAAATTGATTTTATACCTATAATGACGGAGTTTCCCGGCAACATGCGGATTTTTAATTCAAGGATATGGTCGCGTCTGAAAATCTACAAAAATATCTATTACGGTAAGAGTTCATGAGAATTTCCATTATGATTTGGTAGCATCGATTACAGGAGTGGTGTTGGAGTCAACTGGGTTGAGTACAAGCCCAGGGTCCACATTCATTTGAGGGCTGAGTCAAGATAACCCTTGACTCCTCAACAGTGGTGAAAGGAGTAGAGTCCAATGCACCAGCAGTGAGGCACCGGGGGGGGGGGGGGAACACCAGCAGTGACTATATTTTTGTTGTTCAGTCGTTAAGTCGTGTCCGACCCTTCATGATCCCATGAACCATATCCCGCCAGGCCTTCCTGTCCTCCACTATCTTCCTGAGTTCGCTCATTTTCATGTTTGTTGCATCGGTGATGCTGTCTAACCATCTCATCCTTTGCCTTCCCCTTCTCCTTTTGCCTTCAATCTTTCCCAGCATCAGAGTCTTCTCCAGAGAGTCCTTTCTTCGCATTAGGTGGCCAAAATATTTGAGCTTCAGCCTCAGTACCTGTCCTTCCAGGGAACTGTCAGGGTTGATTTCATTTAGGATTGACTGATTTGATCTCCTAGCAGTCCAAGGGACTCTCAGGAGTCTTCTCCAGCACCACAGTTCGAAAGCATCTATTCTTCGGTGCTCAGCCTTCCTTATGGTCCAATTCTCGCAACCATACATTGCTACTGGGAACACCATCACCCTGACTATGCGAACTTTTGTTGGCATGGTGATATCTCTGCTTTTTATTATGCTATCTAAATTTGCCATAGCTTTCCTTCCAAGGAGCAAGCGTCTTTTAATTTCATGGCTGCTGTCTCCGTCTGCAGTGATCTTGGAGCCCCCAAAAGTAAAATCTGTTACTGCTTCCATTTCTGCCCCTTCTATTTGCCAGGAATTGATGGGACCAGATGCCATGATCTTAGTTTTATTAATGTTGAGTTTCAAGCTAACTTTTGCACTCTCCTCTTTCACTCTCATGAAGAGGCTCTTTAGTTCTTCTTCACTTTCTGCCATTAGGGTGGTATCGTCTGCATATCTCCCCACAGTGTTGCCAAATGGAAATTAACTTGGCATGGATATAATTTGGTTGGCAGGGATAATTGACAGGGCCGTTTTGGAAGCGGTGCTTCACTTGCGGAATGACTTGCCCAACGAGGTCTGTCAGGCCCCCATGTTGTCTGGGTAGCATCCCAACTAACACTTCTGCCACCTGGAGCTTCTAAAGACACACAATTATAGCCAGGTGCCCTGACAGTGCAGGGGTGATTCATGGATGGGAACGAAGATTCCAAAGGCATATCACCCTTCTAGTTACAGAAATATTTCACACATAGCAAGGAAAAGTCTGTATCTAGCACCTGGGGCGATATGTGTAATGACTCTGTGCTGTCAAGTTGATCATAGGATGGGGGTGGGGGAAATAAACTGATTCCAGACATCCTTTCACAAGTTTTTTGTTGCTTTTTAAAAAAAAAATCTTTAAAAAGAGTCTTTGTGCTGGGACAGAGTGTGTTTGTGGGGTTTTGTGTTCCAAGGTTTTGTGTCTCCTTGTTTAAAGGAGAAAATGGGATTTTCTTCCATTAGCAAGTCTGGTCTCTTGTACCCATTCTCCTCCCCAGTTCAGCTCCATTATATTTGACGTTATCAGACTACTGTTACAAGATTGGATGAATGATCCACTGACATCTCTCCTGGAAATGAATGCATATAACCATTCATTAATAGAAATACAAATTCCCAACACAGAAGACTGATGATGCCAGTCTCATATAGTCTCAGTCCTGTAGAATTTCTCTAGACTGTAATCACAAGAGTTTTCTGCAATGCTGAGTTTCTTAGAAGCCCCTCCACCCCATTGAATGGGAAGCTTTTTAATGAAGACACAAACACCCATCCAGGTATCCAAGCAGGTATGTAGCTCATCATTATTCATAGCACTGGGACACACAGCTGTGCTAACAGATTTCTTCCTTTTGAACACAAGTGGACACGAGTCACCTGGAAAATCTAAATGAAAGGGTGTGTGCCCTCACATAAACACTGAGTCAATTTTGCTCACAGATCACACCCCAGGCATCGTCATGCATGTACACACCAATAAAACAGTTGGGACCACTGGTCCACTCTTATCTGGCCATTAAGGGATGCTGAATCTCTTGTTCCCAAAATCTTGCTGCTATGATTGTTGTTTTTGTTTTGACTTTTTGTACCGGTAGATCACGGAGATTGGCACAGAAAGCAGCAGTTGGGCACTGTCCCAGCATTCCAGGCATGCTAGCCTAAGCAATATAAAAATGCTAATAATGATTCCTGAGATCTGGGAGTTCACGTTTGTGGTTGGTGAAAGGTGGTACCCATCTTCAAGCTGAAAGCCAGATCTTATTAAGCTGGTGAAAAATTTCTATCCACTTATTTCCAATTTACTTCACAGTGACAAAGGGAGGAACTAGGGTATACCTGGAAGGCATTTTCCTGCACTGCAAGCTGTACAGTTTGGTGCTCTACTGGACTTGTATGGAGCAGCACCCATAACACAGACCCCAAGACGCACGGGTTTTTGTGCATCAATGCTTCATTTGACCAATGTCACCTGTACTGATCACTCTAGTGCCCTAACTGGCTGTTTGCATTAGGAGGCAGGCATCAGCATGGCCCGCATGTGGCATGAGGACACAGAATGTGCCAAGGCAGTATGCCTCCTGGCATGCAAAATCTTCCACTTGGAAATGCCCATAGCATCTGGGATACAGACAGTATGCTGAAGCAATGGCTACTGCAGCCCATTCTAAGCCCTTATTTTCTGGTGATCAGGCTCCAAATGTAATGTCACTTCTATGTTTCGAGGGACCCGTTATTCGCCTGATACTTGACCACTTGTGCTAATCAAATGGTACTCAACCTGTTGCATATTTAGTTATACAAGTTACAGTATTTCTGCAGCATACTTGCATTATTTTCATAAAGCAGTCGTGTCTCTTTTGCTTATGTCAACATATCCAGTAACAGAGCATTCTGTATATACTGTCTCCTCGGGTGGAAAATATCAGGTAATACTATACTAGAAACTATTAATTCCTCATTTCTTTACAAATAGTCAATACAAGCTCTAGAGAGAGAGAAAAGTCATTTAAAAGTGTAGTGTTCTCCTGCCTCTCAGCATCTCAGGCAAAATGAATTGCCATTAAGCAAGCAGACTTGCTATAAAAAGAATCTTGGTGGAACTACTTTATTTTATTGGGTTCCCACAGTAGAACATACATTTTCCCCAACAAGTTTGCAAAGCAATGATTTTATTGCTGGGGGAAGAGCCCATTTGTCAGCCCTACAAAAACATTCACCCTTTGATTATCAAGGCACAGATGGTAGCTTCTCCACATTGTTCACCAAAGTGACAGGCCTAGCATGGAAGTTAATGATTCAGAGATATTCTTTTTACTCCAGTCTGTTGTTCGTTGAGATTTGCCATTCACAATGCCTGGGTGATATTTTTATTCCATCTTTGATATTTTTATTCCATATTTGGAAAGCAAATAGTATGGTACATGCATAAGTCTCCTGGGAATAAAACTAAACATTTCACTACAGTAGCAAAAAAATGTTGCTAATATTACAATAGTACAGGAGACTCTCCTGAGCAGAACTGATTCCATTTAGAGATAAATTATTGTCCGGATCTGGTAATAAGTTGTTAAACAAAACAATATGGCTGGGATGCCAAGAAACACATAATTAGTCGTGTGTACTCATGAGGTCTTTGGACTTGAGTTTCTCAAACAACTTCCCCATGTCACATGGCAAACTTCCTTTGAAACTGAAGGGAGTTTCAAAAACAGATTGTGATGTACATAAGTCAAAAATCCCTTTCGACTTGCCTAGTAGATCATTGGACCTAGGCCACTGGCCAGGCCTATATTTATTTATGTATTCATTCACTCTAGGGATTCCTATCCCACCGTTTGGCCTCCAGAGAGGACCCTAAATACAGTACGGTACCATGACAATAAAAAATAAACAATCATAATGAAAACAATCCCCTCCCCCCCCCAAAAAACCCCCCTCAACTCCAACAACTAAAAAACTCAAAGAAATCAACTGAGGAAATAAAGGAACACACACACAAAAATATACATGGGGTATATTAACCAAATGTCTACTTGAACAGAAAAGTCTTTACAAGTTGATGAAAACAAACTAATGAGGGGTCAAACATATTTTGTCTACAGAAGGAGGGAGTTTCAGAGACCTGGGGCCACAACTGAGAAAGTCTTGTTATAAATTCCTCAACCCTCGAGCTTCAGAAATAAAAGGAACAATAAAGAAAATAAACCCAGGAAATTTTGCGCGCGCACACACACACACACACACACACACACACACACACACACATACACACACACACACACACACACCCTCAGCTTGGCGCACACTGGGCCCCCTGCCCTCCCTAGCCCCCTAACGACGCCACTGGTTCCCACTCTTGGATATGTAGAGATGCAATCTATGCATGTCTACTTGCAAGTAAGTTTAATCGGGTTCATTGGGGTTTATTCCAAAGTACTGTAAGTATGCATAAGATTAGAGTCAAAACATTGTACAGTATATCTTAAGAACATTTGTTTTGGTTACATTTTCATACTAAATACTAATCAAAGTGCTCCTAAAGAATAATCATGAGGGATCTGAATTACAATACATGTGGTGAGGAAGGAAATGCCCTCACCATGCATATAAAAATTGTTAGATGACGAGGGCATTCTAGTTTACTATGCTACAATGCAAGAGAAATGTTGTTAGATAAGTACACAAGAGGAAAGGCAATTTAAAACAACACAGAGAAAGACAGACAGACAGACAGACAGACAGACAGACAATTGGATAAAACAGTGAATTACAATTAGTTTTTTGGCAGTAAATACCAGGCCCAATATCTATTCTGAAGACCTCACAAGTCTAGAATTTGTGCACCAGGAACAATTAGTTGTCTCTAACTGCAGAGAGAGCCACATCTTCCTATTCCAGGCATAAAATCAAAGCATTTGTACACCAAAGCCCCAAGCCATTTGGCAGAGATCTGGTCTTGAGAAGACCTTCTATGGTTTTTAAAAAAACTCACTGGCTTTCCTCTATCTGAATAGAAATAGGCTCGCATCCCTAGTGGTAATTCTCAACAGTCAGAAGTAGAAATTCAGAGTGGAAAGATTGTGTGCATGTTTCTAGATAGGATGCACAGCCACAGAGAGGCTGTGTGGATAGTTTTGTGGTTGTGGTTCAGCCTCACCAAAGCAGGGATTTGAAGATGAAAGACATTTTGGCATCATTAGATGAGCTTCCTGGGATGTACATGCATGTGTCATGCAATTCAAATCAACTAGGTAGATTAATACAAGATATTGATCTAGGCATTCTACATTTGCACAGCTTTACAGCATGAACTGCCCCATCTCTTAATTGCACCCAGTATAATCTCTATCTTAATAGGATGCAGGCCAACATGGTGTCAAAAAGTGCAGTCAGTATGTATGGGGAGCATAAATATCTCCCAGTCAAATAGAGCATGCTAATTTCCACCTAGTTGCTTCTAGCCAATGGTCACCCCAAGCATCCTTTGAAGCTGCAAGGCCCAGAGAATCAGCAGCCACAGTGCCATTCTGTTGCTCTTGCAGACAATTACAGGATGGGTGGAGTGAGAAGGGCAGATGTGGTGACTATACGACACACAAAGAAAACTGTGACCTGGGAGGGATGTCCACATGATGCAGACAAAGCGACAGACGTTGATAGAAGCAGAGGAGTAAAATGTGTGACAAAAATAAAACAGGCAGGAGATTTTTTTTTTTATGAAACTCAACAGATCATGGCATCTGGTCCCATCTACTGGCGTCGACGGGGGGAAGCGGGGGGGCCGGCCGCCGGGGGGCGTCGCGCGTATAGGGGTGACGCGCGATGCCCCTTACTTACAATTTTTGCGGAGCAGGTGGGTCCGCCCTCCCTCCCTCCCTCGCCTCCGTTTGGCTCCAAAATGAGCCGAAAACGGAGCGGGGAGGGCGCTCCGCTCCTGCGCGTGACGTCACGCGCGGGGGCGGAGCCTCCCCCTTAAGGGTGACGCGCACCCCCGCTCAGGGGTGTCGCGCGTCGTCGCGACGCCACTGGTCCCATCAATTCCTGGCAAATAGAAGGAGCAGAAATGGAAGCAGTAACAGATTTTACTTTTTTGGATTCCAAGATCACTGCAGACGGAGACAGCAGCCATGAAATTAAAAGACACTTACTCCTTGGAAGGAAAGCTATGGCAAATTTAGATAGCATAATAAAAAGCAGAGATATCACCATGCCAACAAAAGTTCGCATAGTCAGGGTGATGGTGTTCCTAGTAGCAATGTATGGTTGCGAGAGTTGGACCATAAGGAAGGCTGAGCGCCGAAGAATAGATGCTTTCGAACTGTGGTGCTGGAGAAGACTCCCGAGAGTCCCTTGGACTGCTAGGAGATCAAATCAGTCAATCCTAAAGGAAATCAACCCTGACTGTTCCCTGGAAGGACAGGTACTGAGGCTGAAGCTCAAATATTTTGGCCACCTAATGCGAAGAGAGGACTCTCTGGGGAAGACTCTGATGCTGGGAAAGACTGAAGGCAAAAGGAGAAGGGGAAGGCAAAGGATGAGATGGTTAGACAGCATCACCGATGCAACAAACATGAAAATGAGCGAACTCAGGAAGATAGTGGAGGACAGGAAGGCCTGGCGGGATATGGTTCATGGGATCACGAAGGGTCGGACACGACTTAACGACTGAACAACAACAAGCACAGTACCACCAAGCAGTTCCCCCATTTACTGGTAATAGTCTAACAGTGCAAGTCTTACATGTCTACTGAGACATAAACCCCATGCAGTTCAGTGGGACCCACTCTCAAGCCAGGGTTATAGGATCGCAACCAACATAGCAACCTAACAAGAATTTTAATTGAGAAAATACCATTGTATTGATCTCACAAAGCTCCTAGGAGCTGCCAGTGTGTTTTACCTCAACACAGACTTCCATGGTCCTCCAAAAATTAGAATCTGAAACCACAACTAGCAGGGCCAAATGGAATGCTGCAAGGACAATATAAATGTGTGTCGAGATGTGTTTGCCGGCCTGGGGACTCAGTGGAATGTGGCACAGGCATGGGCTGGAGACCCAGCTGACCCTTGGGCCAGTTCTCCAGTGACTGGGGGACGAAGTTCTATCCTCATTTCCTGTTCCCCTGGTGGCTGAAGAATTGATCAGTTCTCTGGCTTTCTATAGCCTGAGAATTAGCTAATTCTCCAGTTGCCTCTGGAGCTAATTCTTGAGCCATAACCTATTCCCACTGGTCCCCAGGCTAGCAGAGCTTGGGGATCCACCCAGTAGGAACAGGTGGTGCATCTCCTACACACACACACACACACACACACACACACACACACACACACACAAAGCAGCAAGGATATGACACACTTCAAGCATGTGAGGGGAGGGGATGGGTTGGGTCCAAGGCTGTGGAGGGGAGTTGGGGGAATCTCCTTGTAGGCTTTCAAGAAACAATTGAGCAGATACCCATCTAAAGGATGTTTTAGGCACAGAATATCCTGTTTTAGGGAAAAGACTTGGACTCCGTGTTCTCTTGGGCCTTCCAGACTGCATGATCAAGATCATAGTTAAAATGTCCAGTTCTTAGAGATCCAGCCAAAAAACACCAAGACATCTTCGATAACGTATGGTGGGAGACCACTGCATTAATCAGTAACAATCTTGAATCTGTTTAACTAAGATAGTGTAAGTTCTTAAGTCACAATGTCACTTGAAGATGATTGAAAGCACTTCTGTGAGAGCTTCTGCGAGAGCTCCGCCGGCCTAAAGTTACACAGGATTGGGCTGCCCAGCACAGTCCTCTGGAACCTAACCTGTACTTAAGTAGGGGACTACCTGTATACTGCTTTGGCTTCTTCAACCCAAGGAACCCTCTACAGAACAAATTAATTTCCATAATTAATTAATTAATTAATTTCCTTTCACAAATTAATTTCCTTTCACCTCTATCAGTCTAAGAGGCATGTCTTGAATGAGTTTTGTATTGTAAACATTGCATCTTTCATCCCATGAACATACAATGAAATTGATAATTCTTTTCACTGTCTTCCATGGGTACCAGCCTTGTGATTCAATCTACTAAATCAATCATCTAGAAAGCAGGAACTGCTCCATCACCACAGATGATTTACACTTACAGTGGGCCAAATTAAGAATGCTTTTCTAACACCATTTCAACTAACAAACAGAAAGATGTTTTTCTTGGCACTGTAAAATACCTAGATGAAAACAACTTCCTGGCATCAGAGACCTCTAGACAAACATCTTCAAGTATCCTCATTTCTGCTACACAGATTTACACAGCAACCTATTGCAGATAACCAGCTTTACCTGTTCCCTTGATTGGTTATTACGCAAGTTATGTGTCAAGTGTCATATCGAGCACCTAAAGACTCAGGCATGGAGATTCAGAATCTTCCACCTTATATCACTATGCTCTAACAGTACAATCCTATGCATTTCTACTCAGAAGTCCCAATGTTTTCAATAGGGCTTACTCCCAGAAGTGCATATAGGGTTGCAGCCTAAGTCCACCCCATCAAGATTTCTCTAGCTATGCCATCATATAGTCGCTCACCATTTTCCAAACTCTGCTTAACCTTTCCTTAGTTTTCTACCAGCTTAGGGGAAAGTAAAAGCTAACCCAGCAACCAGTTCATCCTTGGAGCAACCCAGTCCAAATAGATGGCATGGCTCCTGTATCTTTAACCTTTTCCTCAGACCTGCAGCACTGTGACATGATAAGCTGTGTCTGCCAAAAATCCCTCTTGTACACAAATATTAAAAGGTACTGGAAGGAAGCCTGTTCACCATTTCATTCAATCTAGTTCAAAACCTAACCTTGCTGCTGCTCATCATTAACTGGGAAAAGCCAGAGTTCTATGGCTTCTCCATTGTCTTTCTTCCTTGCTTGTGCAGTGTCTGCTACTCCTTTGTCCCAGCATGTCTTGGATGCAGAGACTGACTCTGCTAATGCTTTCTTCTACTCACAAGCAAGCCCATTGCCAGTACCCCACCCAAGCTGCTACCTGGATGTTTGGCCCTTTAGGTCTGGACTTTTGGCAGTCTTGGACCTCACATTTCTCTTTGCGCTGTGTTGTCCTAAGAAAATTCACCAGACCTAATTTTGTTTGAGGCCGCTGCTGGGTCCTGAAACGGACTCTGTAAAAACTTTCTCTTGTCCCAGCAGCAGCAAAGGGCATATGCTTGAGAAAAGGAACAGCAATTATTCCATTCCAACAACAGACTCGAGCTCTGGGAGTTACCGGTACTTGTATCAGCAGGCCTGTATTCAGGGTTGGCCTAACAACCAGTTTGACTAAAGCAGCTGTTCTGAGGGGTGAGTTGGGAGTAAACTGATGAGTGGTACCCTGCACCTGCCTGCTGGCCCACCGCCCACCAAGCCATTTCAACAGGCTCTCTGATCCTCTTCCTGCTCATTGAGAGCAAGTGGGAAGAGGATCAAGGCAGTGGCAGCCCAACTCTTCCTCCAGTGCTGCTGGAGGAAGAAAAAAAGAAGGAACTTAGGAAGGAAGGCAAGTGGGCAAGGGGAGGCACGGCACGCTTCGCTCATCCCATTTATTTCAAACAGGATGACTCAGAGGAAAGAGGCAGTGCTGGAGCTCAAGGTAAGGGGGCAGGATCTGGACTGCTGTGCTTGGCCACACCACATGACATTCTCTCCTCTCCATTCCTTGGCCACCTACCTGGCTGCTTTCCCAAGCAGGCGGCTGGCTGAGGAGGGGCAGCGGCAGCAACAAGAGCAGTGTGTGTGTGTGTGTGTGTGTGTGTGTGTGGGGTGTTTTGCTAATGTGCATGCAATTTTTGGGTGGGGTTGGGGTGCATAGTTACAGGGACAGTGTTTCCTCTCAGGCTGCTCTTGCCTGTATTCAGCATGCGCAAACCCCCAGCGACGCGTTCGGCTTCTTCATAAAGCTCTCGACCACCGAACGGGGCGGTCGCTTTAAGGAGGGCTTATCCCCAGCCTTCGGAGCGCAGCCTCCGGAGGCCGGGGACACGTGGAGTGGGCGTGCTGCTTCGGAGGGGCGCGCCAGCCGGGCTCTGGTGCCGCGCCGCTCTGCGCAGCCCCGAGCCCGGCTGCCGCGCCCCTCGCCCACTCAGCGCCTGGGGGGGAGCACACCCATATAAGAACGCCTCTGTATGCATGTCTACTCAGAAGCAAGCCTCACTGAACACAATGGGGCTTGCTTCTGAGTAGACATGCCTAGGATTGTGCTCTAAGACTTAACAAGCTACACCTGCCCACATTCCTTCTCCTAAAGGTCTAGCACTCTGTCCCAGTTGGAGATCTGGTAAGCCTAGTGTTGGAGGCCACCCCCAAAACGGACATCAGTAGTGTAGCTAGAGGGGGGGTAGCGCAGTAAGTGCTGTATGGTGGTGCAAAGTGGCCCCTCCCACTCACCGTCAGAGCCATTCTTGGCAGCAAAGACAACGCTGCTGGAATGGCTCCAATGGTGAGTGGGAGGGGCCACTTTGCACCGCCATGTAGCACTGTGCAGCACTTACCACACTGGCCCCCCCCCCCCAGCTACACTACTGATGGACATGTTTTATGCCAATAAAAGTTATGGTATGGTATGGATGGACATGCAGCTCTTCAGATTCAGGTTTCAATTTGGCAGAGTTCTCAATTTTTGAACTATCCCCAGTATCTGCCCCTTTAAAAGGAGTTTGATCGTCAGTCAGTGGTATTGTTTTGCTACATAAGCTGATTCAGGTGCTAAGTTCTGCATATCAAATCTCTGTTAAACACACCGAAACAGGCCAGGGCAACCTTTTCTGCCAGTTGTAAAAATCCTGGTGTTTGGCTATATTGCTTGACCTACTATGAAACTGACTCCACCAGAACCTGACTCTGTAGGCCTCTGATTCTGCAAAGGCATGATGCTTTCCTTCCTACCTTTCCCCCACCACGTCTTTCCCCCATCTCTTTTGATTTGGGGAGTTACTTATGATATCATTGGGGCATAATACATGTGCAAGCCCCACTGGATACACCCATTCATTTACATGGGGCCTGAGCAGGAGGCACTTTCAGGGGCTCATGCCCAACAGAACTAACTTCCTCTCATTTTTGAGTCCTGCTGCCATTCTTCCTAGCTTAGTATATTCTCCAGGAGATGAACAGACATACTGGAAGAATTACACATGTCGTAGCTTGCATTAATAGGAAAGTTGTCAATCACATGACTATCAGTCACAAAATGAAGAAGTTCTAAACGTATTTTGTTGTGAGAATAACATTCTCCTCAGTCTTGAAAGGTAATAACGTGGACAAAGTCTGAAATCCTCAAATATCTGAAAAAGCTGCAAGCCCCCACAATAAAGTTGGAAGAGGGAGCAGGGACTTGGCAGCTTTGCCACAGCCTCAGTGTACTGTTCTTCTAAAAAGTAAAGGTAAAGGTATCCCTTGACAATTAAGTCCAGTAGTGTCCGACTCTAGGGAGTGGTGCTCATCTCCGTTTCAAAGCCGAAGAGCCAGCGCTGTCCGAAGACGTTTCCATGGTCATGTGGCCGGCATGACTCAACACCGAGGCGCATGGAACGCTGTTACCGTCCCACTGATGCGGTACCTATTAATCTACTTGCAATTTCTTGCTTTCGAACTGCTAGGTTGGCAGGAGCCGTCGCACGGATTCGAACTGCCGAGATTTCAATCGACAGCTCATATATCTTAGGGCGAAAACACCCACTGGTCTGTGTTGCTGACACACAACACATTGTCCAACCAGGAATATCCAGCTGCATAGCAGGGAGAGCTAATTGTGCAGTAGCAAGTCCATCATCTTAATGTTACTCTCATTTCAGGCCAAGTGAGAAGTTTATACAAAATTAGTTCACTAGTGGCAGTCAAGTCAAACATCCCCAAATCCATTCTGCTTTAGCAATGATTTGCATGGCAACTGACAGCCTCCGAAAGAGCAGCATTGCCAGCAAGCCTGAGGCACACTGAAATGACTAGACAAGGAGAGAGGAGACATTTGCAATGGCATTGCTCATTCTGCATGAAGTGACATGAATTCCATGATCCAGACTACTCAGTGCCAAAGCAGAGAAACTTCAATTTGTCACCTAGTAATTCCAAAGCTGGGTAACAGTTTTAACAAAAATTGTTTGGGTCTAACACACTGTGTTGTGTGTTGGACCCAACACACTTGATGATCATGTTTTTAATCTGCCCAAAGGGATCTTTGATCTTTAAGTGAAATCATTCTCTTGATTTTCAGTGGGTGGCCAATATTAGCGTGTTGATGCTGACGTTAGGATGGAAGCCTGCTCTGACTCTGAGTTGATGAGAATGATCATCATTTAACACAAGCTGGAGGCCTAGCTCCAGAGACTACCACATATTGAATGACTGTTGCAATATTCAGATAACCACTTATTGGTACATGAAGTACGCATGGAAGAACTTGGTCAGCCATTGGTTCCTTATCCTGCCAACTGGGTCCAACACATCAGGTGCAATTTTGGCGTACAAGTGGTCACCTGTAATCCTCCTGAGAGCCCTTTTTCAGAGCCTTTATTTAATACATTGATATCCCTCTCCTCAATACGTATATTCTCAGAGCAGCTAACAAAACAATAAAAAATCAAAAATACAACAAAGAGAAAGTGCAACTACTTAAAAGAGTGTAAAACTGCAGGCTCCTAGCAGCATAAAATCACAGGGGGTTAAAAAAAAACACCTCTTAACCTTGCATGGCACAAGCACTGCTTCCTGGTATCATCTTCCCATGCACCCACAGTGATGTTTGCAAGCTAGAGCCAATCCCATGGGTAGGGGCAGGGGGAAAATGAGGGTGATAATGAAATAAAAACACATAACACTGCTTTGTTACTAAAAAAAATCTGAGGGGGGGGGGAGAACCATGTAATTTTGCATCATTCTTCATCTGCTGACACTGTACAACCTATACCACCTACCTAGTACTCTTTCAAAGCTGTTACGATGGATAAAAATGGGGAAATTGGAATAAAAACACATAACACCGCTCCCTGATATTTCATTTTGCTTAAACACTAAAATCTGCGAAAAAAATAAAACCGTTTTCTCCCACCTCTACCCATGGGAAAGAGCCACAGAGATGCAGCTCCCATATCACTCACTAACACACGAAGAGGCCCTGAATCTTGTTTTAACTTTGGTCAGTATGTGGACCAGCCTGATATTTCCTGTTGCACTTTCGAAGCACGCTGACAGATTCCAATGTCGTGTTTCATAACAGATCTTTTAGCTTAAAATAGTGTGAAACTGGGACTGTTTAAATGGACCATCCTTTCCCCTAGACAATCAAAGAACTAGAGCGCATTAAACAGCAGAATCACACTTGTTCAGATAGCATTCGGAACATTGGGGATAATCAGAAGTTTAGATGAGCATTGACTTTACTGAGCATTATATTGGCATTACATTTCAGCACATTTGGATAATTCAGAATAGAATATCTAAAATATTTAAAATCTGCAGCTTCAAATTGTACTATTTAAACTCTCTCAGAAGGATTTTTTTCTTGAGACTTAGCAGATCTGGCAATGTTAAAGAAACTATTTTCACAAATAGCTCCTCAGTGCTTCTTCACGCCTGACGTTTTGTACACGCCGGCAGCAGTTTTCACATACATGTCCGTGGTGTAATTTCCAAATGGCACCCGCATGGTACATTGTGGGATTTGCCTACAATGCATGTATGAGCAATGAGAGCAAAGGGCAAAAGCCACAATCTACACAAGTGTGCCATGCATACGTAATAACATGCGCATGTATATGCGCAATAGGTTCCAGAATACAACATGTCAAATTAGAGATGCCCTTCAGTGGCACCTCGCTTGGAATTTGGGAGCAGAAAGAGAAACTCTGGTTTCTGTATATTCTTCCAGGCGGTTAACATTATACCCAATTGCCTTAATTAAAGACAAGGAATAATTATATTCAACTGCCCCAATTGTCCAACAATGCACTGATTAGATCCCAGTTGCCATATATCAGGAAATATGTCCAAAAACTCTGGTTTTATGAAACCTCAGAAGAATTTGTACAAATACTTTCGATTGGTTTGTTTTAAAGGGCAGTACACTGCCAAGGGTTAAGTACGTCACTGGAAAAAAAAATGCTTTCACAAAATTCCAAACAAAGTTCTCCTTTCCATAACCATAAGTATGAAGATCATCTAACAAAAGTGCAACCAGGATGGCAGAAAACCAGAGGAAAAATCCTTCGTTTCATACCCTTTGAAAGGAACTTCGAAGTGGCAGAGAAACAGCCAGGGCAAAGGGATATATTCGGCCTTCTTTGATAACTGAGGGGTGCTGTTTGCCAAGAAAGCCCTTCCTGTGAGATCATTTGTTGGGCAGGGATGTGTGTTATGCCACACAAACCTAACACTGAGAAAATTATGCCCTGCCTTTCCCCCCAATCAGGTCTATATTTAACTTCTTCCAGGGCTCTGTTTTCGGCAACATGCCCCTCTCCAGAGATGCACACGCACCGCACTTCCATAGCTGCGCGCAATCATACTCTTCCGCGGCTTGATGTCGAACTCTGAGAAAAGAAGAGACTCACCTCCGCCAAGAAGAGTCTGCTGCAGTCTCGCTCCCAGGCCAGGTGCCGCCGCCCGGACCCTCTCTCTCTCTCTCTCTCTCTCTCTCTCTCTCTCTCCCCTAGTTTAGGTTTGCGGCCATTCTCAGCGCCTTCCTTCCAGGTTTCCTCCTCCTCGGCTCGGCTGTAGTCCTGGAATGAGGCGCACAGGACTGGAGTCCAGCTGCACAGGGAAAGCGGGGAGGGCAGACAGAGTCACCTCCTCCCCGTCAGAGACCTTCACGCTCCTCGGAAAGCAGGTGGAAAGGCTCTGGCGGCGCAGCCCCGGGCGAGGCGAGGCGAGGGGAGGGCAGAGGAGGAGCCGCGCGGAGCAACAGGTTACTATATAACCAGAAGACGCCTGGGATGGAATCCGCCGTCCCGGAGCTCGCCTCGGAGCGGGGTGCCTCTGCCGACACCTGGTGCAACAGTGGAAAAGCAGAACAAGCCACTGCTTGTGGCGGCCACAGAGTGCGCCTTCTTTGGGGCTTCTTTCCAGGAACAAGGTGCCTCGCCCCCCCCCCCCACACTTTGGGAGAGCGAGGAAAGTTACCGACCTGGCTTCTCAGTAGGGAAACAAGTCGACGTTTGTTTGGCGCCTCTCTTGGAGAAAGCGAGGCTGCTGCTCAGGCTTGCTCTAGCTGGCGAGATGCGGATGGATCCCGCCAGAATAAGCAGCGGTGCCCGTCCTGCCCTGGCATCTGGCGTGTGGAAATTTGCAGGGAAAGGGAGGATGTGGCTGAAGGCGCCTCTCGACGCAGAAGAAAGGACAGAGGACTAGATTCAGAGGCGGAGGTTAGCCAAGTTCAGACGGATGGGCTGTCACTGTGGACTTTGACTGGCTTGACTGAGCACACGCAACGCGGTATAAACCCGCTTCTTATCGAGAACATGGACGTAGCAGGGCTGTTCTGCCTTGCTTGCAAGTGTTGCTGGGGGGGGGGGGTTGTCGGTCAGGAAGCCCAAATACATCATCATGAAGTACATTATGAATGTGAACTTTTATATTCTGAAACGGGTAGAAACATTTTTCTTTATCTACCGGGCAAGGCCCGCCCAAGATCTCTAACGCAGCATGCTAAACGCTCCCCCCCTTACCCAATAATTTGCCAGCCTCTGCCCTCTGCTCCTCAGACTCTCCAGTGCTCTCTAGCTCAGCGCTCTCCTCCCCTCCACAACATTTCCTCTTCCCCTCTTCCTTTTACAATCCAGGGAGTGGAAGGAGAAGAAGGTGGACAAGTAGACAGAAGTGGGCACCCCTCACCAGTCTGCTGCCTGAGGCAACTGCTTCAGCTGACCTCATGGATGGCCTGCTCTGATGGATTTTGGATTGGACGTAGAGCTTGGGCCACATGTTCACAAATAGAAAGTGGCAGTTTGATCCTATGCAAGTTCACTCAAAGTTAGTCCAGTTGAGTTCACCGGGGCTTCCTTCCATGTAAGTGTGCATAGGACTGCAGCCTTATCTAACACTGTGCTACTCAGCAGTTTGCCTGCACCAATGCAAAAGCAGCTGACTCAGAAGAGCCAATGATAGCATTTGCTGAGAATGGGAGTTCATCCCACTCAGCTTGCAGTATTGTAATGGCAATATTATGAAGAGATGGTGCCACATCTCTTGGACTGTTTATATTTAAAAAAAATTCCTCACCTTTCTATGAGCATTCAAGGCAAAAATAAACCAAACAATAATCATATAAAAATTACAAAAGACAGAAAAATCACAAAAATACCTGAAAGCAGATCCGTAAGGAGAACTTGGGCTGATCTCCAAACCTTCCCTTATTGGTATAAAAATATTGACAACAGAGTTCTAGGCTCTCCCAAACACACAATCACACCAACCAAAGGAGGAAGGGACAGAAACGCTAATGGCCCAATCCTGCTGTCTTGCTGCACCAGAACAGTGTGCACTGTGCCAGTGCAAGTCATCGCGAAAGTGCCATAAAGCACTTCGCGATGGCACGGCAATCAGCCAGGCTGCCATGAAGGCCTGCGCCAACCCAGCCACAGTAGCAGAAGGAACGGCGCAGTCTAAAACAGGCTCCATGCTGAGCTGCGCAAAGGCGGAACAGGTTGGAGAGAGGTGTAACTGGGCGAGGGAGGGGAGTGACGGGGCGGGAATAAGAGGATTGGGACCAGGAGGGGTCAGGATTGGCGGCAATCACGTGCACCACATCCTAACCCTCTTCCTAGGCCCAATCCCCTGATACACGGCAATGCGGATTTGCGCCAGCTATTGAGCTCACACAGGTCTGAGTTGCCCCACTGGGGATGCTGGGGCTTACCTGGGGCAAGGGAACAAAAGGTCCCTTACCCTGAGAAGCTCGCCAGCTTGGGAAATCCACGCATAGAATGCAGCGTGGGCTCCGCTGACCCTGCTGCATCGGTGCAGGAGGGGGTGGATAGGTTTGGGCTGTAAGAGTCAATTTGGGCTGTAAGAGTCAGGTTTGGGCTGCAAGGCATCAATTTGGCTGCACATGGGACACAGAAGACAATTTATATTGGAGCCAATGGACAAGGGTGCCAATGGCCAAGATTGCCTATCTGTATGTGCTGGGTGCAGGAGTTGCAGAGCTAGTGGACTTCCTGGTGGAAATGGACATTTTTTTCCAACTGTGTTGCACTCTGGGAAGGGTGTGGCTGGGGACTTCTCAGTTGCTCAGGAGATCTGTGGTCTGATTAGCAGAAGACTCGTCGTTTAATTGGCAAAAGACGCAAATTGCCCTTTTCATTTCAGAGCCAGGAAGCTCCCAGAACATGGCATTGTTTGCAGGGCTGAATAGGAAAGCCAAGTACGGTGCAGCTAGTCATGGAGTTTTCCAAAAGTTTTCTTGCAAGCCAGTGTGTGTGCATGTGTGCATTGCTCCAATCAAGCAAAGTTAACTTTTTACTGTACCTGGAGACTCTTGTGGGACCTGATGCACTCTTGCCATCCATCAGCCCAAGCAAAAGTAACATAAGACTGGCATGGGTTACATTTGCCTGGCAAGCACCTCACATCATGTGCACATGCGTGTTAGACAACAGGAGTTAAGCCAAAGAGTTAATGGAAAAGGCAGGTTGTGAGGAGGGGTGTGAAGGATGAACAGCACCACACAGGTGTTACCTGAGTGGGTCCCAGACCTTCAGGCTCCTGAGGATGGTAGAGAGTTAGTGGATTGAAGGTCATGGGGCAGAAATATGGGAACAGAAAGATAAGGAATCTGGGCAAAACTGTAGAGAGCTTTGAAGGTATGGACGAGGGGGTTATATACTGGATCCAGAAGAAAATGGGAAGTCAACACAGGGATTTGAGGTGTTAGTGATGCAAGAGATTATTCTGGCAATAACATTTTGTATAGAGGTGAGAAGTCTGAGATGTGACAAGGGAACACCAGAGAGAAGAAAGGAAGAGTCAAGGCAGGAAACAATTGTAGTATGAACCACAGTTTTAGCTGAGGGATGGGTAGATTTTTGCAAGTATGTATATGACAAAGCTAAATGACTTGGTGACAGATTGAATATGGGGAATTAAAATAAAGTCAAGAAAGGATGGATGGTGACGTCATTGATGGATTCAAGGAGAGGAAGACTCGGGAGGAAGGGTGAAGAGTTCAGTCATAGATACTTACAGTAAGTTCTCACTTAAAGTTGTTTAAATATGATTGAAAAATGCCATGGGAATGTTTACATTTATCATTTAGCCTATAGTAAAAATGGTTTAATTATAAGTCGTTTTGCTTAAAGGTGCAGTTTCCAAGAAGAACCTATCGACAACTTTAAGTGATGACTTGCTGGTACTGAGTTTAAGACAGCAGTGAAATGATCAAGTAGAAATATCAGACAAGTAGTTGACAATATGGAACTAGAAGGTCTGGGGTATGGAAGTATAACTGGGTGTCATCAATTGATAGGTGGCACTGCAAGATATAGGTGGCACTGAAAGTTCAAGCGGACTTGTAAATGTGTAGTGTATTGCAGTCATAAATAATAATTATCAATGACCTGTTCTAAATAGTCATGTCAAGTAACACCAACAAACTCTGGTATCATATATTGTCATTTGTTCTATACTATCTAGGATACATTCTCAAAGGTTGCAATCTTATACATACCTACCTGGGAATAAGTCCCATCGAATTCAGTGGGACTTGCGTCTGAATATATATTCAGAAGAGTCTGGCGTAGTGGGGAGAGCTGCTGCCTTCAAAGCCCGAAGACCGGTGAACTTGATAAGTTCGAGACACGCCGGCGGCAAAAAAGCTGTGAAAGCCTCCAGGAGGAGAGATAAGAGCTTCCAGCTGCTTCGGTCTAGTGTGGGAGGCGCCAGCCAGCAGAATAAAGACAGACTGTAAAAGGATACCACCCGGAAAGTAGCTGTTCATGAGAGATTGGACATTTATATATATTGTAAAAAAACCCAAGGGGGGTTAGGACAGCCTGCCCATGTATGTACACCGCCTTGGATTAAAGTTGGAGGAGAAATCCAATGACCGAGAAAGGCGGTATATAAATACTGTATATTATTATTATTATTATATATGCATAGGATTGTGATGAAAGTTGCCCAGTAAAAGGACAGCTAAAAAAAAATAATTCATGTATTTTCTTCCATTTATATGGGGTAAGCCACCCCTACCGCATCTTTAAGAATTATATTTAAGATTAATACAAATAGGTTATTAGGTATATAGCCCCAGAACCATTTCCAATTATCATCCAAAATATTTTTACTAAAGTCCTTTTTCCACTTCTTTTGACATGGGCTGACACTTGCATTTAAGTCAATGACAGTCTTTGCTAGAAGTCCAATGTGATTTTTTTTAAAGATATGCTTTCAAAAAGATGTTTCCCCCCTCCCCCCAGTGAAATGTATTTAATTAATCTGCTCTGAAAGCAGAGGTGAACTTGGCTGGTGGAAAAATGAACTTGGGAACATTTGCAAAGAAAGCGTTAACATAGTCTTACAGCTACGTTTCCCCTTCCCTCCTATTTGTGATATCATGGCAATCTTTTTTTTAATTATTATTTGCATTGGGTATTCAAAATTACAATATATAAAAGTACAAGTATGACACTTTAATAACAAAAGACCAAAATACTCCCAAGAAGAGGAACAGAGGATGCAAAGAACTTAATTACATATACTGTATAATGAGAAAGATGTCAATTCAGAGAATCTTTCCAGAAAGGTTTTCAATGCATCATCAGTGGAGTTTGGGAACATGCATATACCAAAGTAACAGGTAGTTTTGCCCTGAGAAGGTAGATCTACTTTAACATAATTTTTTAAAAATGTTATATATAAACATACATAACATCACAAGCTATGAAATAAGACATGGAGAAATCTCCTTTCAGATTCCCCTTTCTTCATAATGGCAGATTTGTGCATTTGTTATAACTTACTATTGATCACACATTGATAGATCACACATTACCAATATTCTGCCTCCCCCAAGAAAACATTGATTAATCAAATAAATATAAACAGTCAATAAGGCATTATATCATTGTTAAATTTATCATTCCAAAACTTTTCCGTGTTGCCCATTTTTGAGTAAAATGACTATTAACATAACTTTAAGGAAAAAAAATCAGAACTGGTGATCCTTTTTATATTTATTTAGAATAACTTTGCAGGAAGTTTTGTGGGTGGTGGTACTTTATTGTAACAATTATGATTTATCATGTCAATATTTATCTTTCTGTAATGTAACTTTATTAAAATTAATAAAAATGAAAGAAATTAACAAGGTACTTAGGTAGACAAGTTCTCAACCAAATGACAATTTTGTGTTAGTCCAGTGTTACTGGCACTGGCCACAGGGCTGCAGGTCTTTAAGCAATTCTAAATGCACTGTGGGATGAACACTGTGGGACAAAAACCTTCCAGGGCATAATCATAATGTTGCATGATGTTTGCAATGTATGTAAGCCTCCTCCTCAAGCAGTTTCTGTAGCATAAAAAGCCTGGGTTGGGGCATGCTGTGTGCACATTTTTCATCATAATTTGGACTATTCCTAAACAGGTTGGACTAAAACAGAGAAAATACTTATCTGGCACATAGTGCATTATTGAAGAAGTGTGGGGCTCACAGTCACAACCTAGCACTGAACATACCCATTTGACAAAATTAGACAAAAGCATGGCATGGCTATTGACATCCAGCAGGTACTATGAAAGAATGATCAACAAATACAATTTCTGAAATGGACAGAAATCCTCCTGTTACATACATGTACCAAACTGCAACAGGAAGCTTTCCTAGAAGCAGATTACAGAGTGGTACAGATTGCATTACATACACCTAAACATGTTACCAAACAGCATCAGTGAATCAACTAGACCAGGGGTGTCAGACTCATTTCATACAGTGGGCCAAATAGTATTCATGGTGTCTGTTGAGGGCCAGAAGTTACATCATTAAGCAGGAAGTGATGTCATCAAGCAGATGATGGCCAGAAATAAGCACTTTGTTCTAACATAGGAACTCAGTTGCAAATGACAGAAAATATGCAAATCTTTATATTTTCAAGATATGGGAGAGCCCAATTATCTTGCAGGCTGCCCTTTCAGCCACGCCGCTTCTGCTGAGGCATCACTTTGCAGCTCCGGTACTCTGCAAAATGATGCATTGGCAGAAGCAGCATTGCTGAAAGGCCGGCATGCGTGATAATTGGGCTCACCCAGCACCTCAGTAATGTCTCCCTCTCTCACCGCTCTTAGTCTGCCTTGTAGTGTTCCTTGCCTTCTGAGGCCTCCTTCCGTCTCTCCCTCCCAGAGCCTCAACAGAAGCGGTGCTGCTGAAAGGACGGTTCTGGGAGAGTCCAATTATCATGTGGGCAGGATAAAGAGCTTCTGTGGGCTGGATACAGCCTGTGGGCCTTATGTTTGACAACCCTGAACTAGACTGTGCACTGAACTCATTTGGTAGCACAATTTTTTCACACAAGATAATTTCCAACATGGACATAGGATTGGGTCATTAATATCTGCCCCTCCCCCCTCCATTCACACTTATGCTATTCCACCACAAAATGTCTAGTTCCATAGATCTGTTTCATTACATGTATACGCCGAGGAAAGCTGCAGTTGGCAGTGCATGCATGGCAAAATACGGTACTATATACACATATGAGTTTGTCACATTCTAAGTGTACATGCTACGTATATGTAACTTTTGAACATGGAAAGGATATCTATGTAGGAAAACCTTTGTGCATAAGGCTTATTTTCTGCAAATAAAGACTTCACAATGCCCACGTGCATCTTGTTCACAAGAAGTGAACACAGAGTCCTCCCTTAAGTTGCTCAAAACACTAATAACTTTTTGTGTTGTGGATAAAAAGAAAATTGCTGACTGGTTCTCTAGGAATGCAGTGCTTTATTTGTATTTCATTTCTGTTTATTTTTGTTCAGCTTGCTAGCAAAAGAACAGCCTGAAACAATGCAACCCTCTCTCTGCAAAATGTCTCAGTGCGTTAAACCCCAGGAAATGAATGTGCTTTTCACTATCAGACTTTTAAATCAAGCTGATGGCAGTCACCCCAACTTATGTGTGGAACAAAGGCCTTTTACTTGCAGGATAAACACCACCCAAACCATGATCTCAGCTTCTGAAAAAGATGTGGTCCTTTCATTTTTAATGCAGTTTTCATTAGAACTTGCTCATCCTGTTCCAGAAGGGCTGGGCCTTTTAATCATACACTCCAAGAGCCTAGTGCATTTAGCAACTGTTCTTTGTGACTTTACCATGACAATTCATGCTCATGCTCAAAAAGAAAAGCCTCGTATGCACCATAAAATACCACAGCAGGTCAGGTGCAGCACAGAAAGATTTGGAAAACCACTTTACAGCCCAGTTAAAATGAATTATTTATGTAGGGTAATTTAACACCAAGATATGGAGAAAACTCCATGAGTGTTTATCATGTGTGGCAGTATAGACAGAGAATACCCACTTTTTCCTACTTGGAGGTTGTATTTGCGTAGGAAAATAATTACGCACGAAGCTTACTTTACATGGAGTTTCACCTATGGATCCTGAACATGAGTGAAATAAGCCCACTGACCCCAAAGCATTTTGTATTTGTATAATACATTTAGGATACATTTAACTATTCAGACTTACAGAAAATTGTTGTCCATGTTATTAATGAGTGGTAAGTAAAAGCCATAATCCCAAACATCATTCTGTGTCCTGGGTGATCGCTGAATCTCATATAGGATAAATCCTATGTACACTTCCGTACAATCCGGTCCGCCCCCTCAGGTCATCAGAGAAGGCCCTTCTAAAAGCGCCGTCGCCTTCAGAGGTGAGAGGGGCGGCGGCAAGAAATAGGACCTTCACAGTATGGAATTCCCTCCCTATGGAATTCCCTCCCTCTAAATTTGCGAACTGCTACCTCCTTAGAGGCCTTCCGGCGGGACCAGAAAACATTCTTTTTACACAAGCCTTCTGAAGTTACCGCCCAGCCTAACATTTTAGAGGGTCAGCCCTCTCTCATAAGAGCCTTTTATTGTTGCTTTTATTCCTCTTTTTATTTCTCTGTGTTTTTTTTAGATTGTATCAATGACTTTTTAAGATTTTTGTATTATATATTCACGGTTTTATGATTTTTAAATATCAATCTTGTATTTTATGATTTGTTTTTATTGTAAGCTGCTTTGGGTCCCCCCTATGGGGGAAAAAGCGGGGTATAAATAATAATAATAATAATAATAATAATAATAATGACTAACACTGCAATTCTATGCATATCTACTTTGAAATGAGTCCCACTGAATTCAATGGGTCTTACTCCCAGGTAAGACCTTGCACCCTCAGTCACATTCAACTTAATGGCAAGTAAGCATGCATAGGATCAGGCTGTGAATAGTTCTGAAGTGAGAGCCCTCCCTTCTGTGTGGGACACACTCAACATGAGATACAAAAAACAAGTATGAAGGGAATAACCACAGACATTTTAAACTATGCGTATCAATACACAGTAGTTACTAACCATTACCAGTGGTGACTGATTAAGGGTGGGGGGAACGCTCTGCCCCCATCTACTCCTCAGCTACTTTACCCCCACTCTCAATTCTCGTAGGCAGAAGTGTGAAAGAACAAGTCACCATCAGTAGCCGTTTCAAGCTTTTGCCTCAGAAGGAGTATTTGTTTGGATTAATCAGAGATTCCTGTTCTGCTGCATTGGAGCAGAGGTAATTCAAAAGTACTTTCTGTACAATCATATTACTGTACATGGTGCAGTTAGCCTTATTATTGTGGACACATTTAACTAACAAAATTTTGACTCCCCTTTCCCCCAAAATTTACTTTCTCTAGTCCCAGTATGTTATGGAACATTCTGGAGGGAGAGTTCTGCAAAAGTGACCATTTTTCTGCATGTTGTTGTTGTTCAGTGTCCGACCCTTCGTGATCCCATGAACCATATCCCGCCAGGCCTTCCTGTCCTCCACTATCTTCCTGAATTTGCTCATTTTCATGTTCGTTGCATCGGTGATACTGTCTAACCATCTCATCCTTGGCCTTCCCCTTCTCCTTTTGCCTTCAGTCTTTCCCAGCATCAGAGTCTTCTCCAGACAGTCCTCTCTTCGCATTAGGTGGCCAAAATAGTTGAGTTTCAGCCTCAGTACCTGTCCTTCCAGGGAACAGTCAGGGTTGATTTCATTTAGGATTGACTGATTTGCTCTCCTAGCAGTCCAAGGGACTCTCAGGAGTCTTCTCCAGCACCACAGTTCGAAAGCATCTCTTCGGCGCTCAGCCTTCCTTATGGTCCAACTCTCGCAACCATACATTGCTACTGGGAACGCCATCGCCCTGACTATACGTACTTTTGTTGGCATGGTGATATCTCTGCTTTTTATTATGCTATCTAAATTTGCCATAGCTTTCCTTCCAAGGAGTAAGCGTCTTTTAATTTCATGGCTGCTGTCTCCGTCTGCAGTGATCTTGGAACCCAAAAAAGTGAAATCTGTTACTGCTTCCATTTCTGCCCCTTCTATTTGCCAGGAATTGATGGGACCAGATGCCATGATCTTAGTTTTATTAATGTTGAGTTTCAAGCCAACTTTTGCACTCTCCTCTTTCACTCTCATCAACAGGATCTTTAGTTCTTCTTCACTTTCTGCCATCAGGGTGGTATCGTCTGCATATCTGAGGTTGTTGATATTTCTCCCGGCAATCTTGATTCTGCATAGCAATCTGCAATCAGTTCTGAATGAACTCTTAGCAACCAGTAGCAACAGGAGTGAAGCTTAAACATACTACATGACTTCATTTTCGATTAATCACACAAAACCTGCCCTTTTTGTCTGGCGCTAATGTTGTGTAAGGAAACTGGCAGACAACAGCTTCAGGTGGGGGTATTACACACACACACCACACACACACACACACACACACACACACACACACACACACGTGTGTGAACCATAAAAAGTGGGAACGTGAACCATAAAAACACACAGCTCAATCCTAACTAGGCCTAGGCTGTCCTTTATGACAGTGGAGCGCAGTTCCGCTGCTGTAAATGGCTATACAGTGACATGCACAGTGCTCTGCCAGCAGCCATTTTGGGTCTGCTGCCACAAACAGCTACACTCTGGCAGCAAAGATAAGCTGGTGGTGGGGAGTGGTAGGGGGTGGGTGGAACAGGGCGCGGGAGGAACAGGGGAGTTTCTGGGCAGGGTGGGAGATAGGCGGGAGATGGAACAGGAGAGGGGGGTGGGTCTTGGTGGCACCGCCGTGCGCCAGATCCTAACCCTGTCCCCTTCCCTCTCCCTTACTCTCCTTGGACTTGCACCTGCAAAACAGCTGGCACAGATCTAAGGAGACCCATTAGGATAGCGGAGGCTTGCCCTGAGGTAAGGGAACAAGAGTTCCCTTACCTTGAGGAGGCCTCCACCAGACCCCGCCCACAGGATACAGCGCACGCTCCATTGGCGGGGCTGCATTGGCGGGGGGAGATTTAGTTAGGATTGGGCTGACAGTGAGTAAACCCACATTGTTGGGGCCTGGTTGCTGGGGTCCCTGGGGTGATAGCTCTGCATTCAGCCCCCCATGGTGTCCCTCTGTCCCTTGGTTGTACATTGGGTGCTTATCACTGCCATCGGTACTGTGGATACAGGGGTTGGCCATTTGATGAGTGTGGGCCCTTGGCCATTGCCTGACTTCACCATCCTCTAACGTTCCCCTGTCCCCCACATAAACACAATTGTTCTGTGGTTTCGTGTTTATATCTTACAATCTGTTTATTTTTAAAAAAATATTGGTAGAAAAATAGAAACATATAGATACATACATACAGATTTTTTAAAAATCAAGTATTACAAAAATAAGGTTATTTTAAAAACACACTTCTACAAACACACTTCTACACTTCATAAAAAATGAAAGTGGTGGAAAACCACATTAACAGCCAGATCCTGCCTAAGATGTGGCAGCTGACCTAAAGGGCTGCGCTGCATCCTAGTCAGGTTGTGGCCCTGGCTGGGGCTCACCTCAGGGGAAGGGGATATTTGTCCCCTTCCCCTGGTGTAAGCATCGTGGGCTCCTCGAATGCGCGCCAGCTCTGGAGCTGGTGCATGTCTAGAGAGGCCATGTAAGGTCGGCCCGGCCCAGGAAGGGGACAGGGATACGGTGGAGCGCGCTGCTGATATCCCTGTCCCCCTCCTGGGCCCAGCCAACCAATGGCCCCCTCCCATGCCACCCTGGCCGCCCGGTGCAGACCTTACTTGTGTCAGCTGGTGCAGCAATCGGAGGCCATTGGAGTGAGCGGTGCCGGCCTCCGTGCTGGTGCCGCTTACTCCAAAAGTGTTGAAAACGTACCTTATGGCACGTTTACGACACCCTAAACCAGTGGAGCACTCACTCCGCCAGCCTATATCTATGCTGGATTGCACCGTCAATATGATACAGAAAGGTGTCATTTTAAAGGAAAGATACAACATTTAAATACTGCAGTTTCCAGAAAAGCAACTTCTAATTCATCCTTCCAAGGGTTACGTGGGACTTGCGCTGAAAGTCACTGGAATTGCTCTTATTTGCTATATCAAAACTGGAATAACAGGGCTCTGCTCTCATATCTGATGTACCTTCACACATTTTAAAGGCAAGGACAAGACTACAGCAATTTCACATTTAGGATAAAATTATTCAGTAACACTTTCAAGACTTACATTAAGGCTGCAGTCTTATACATGCGTACTTGGGAGTAAGTCCCATTGAATTCTCTGGGACTTCCTTCTGAATAATGTGCACAGGATTGGGGTGTATATGACTTGTACAAAGTCACAACCTTCACACAACCAAGTCTGCAATTATTTTGCAGAATACGTTAAAAAAAGTGTTACATTTTAAATCATTTGAAAGCAAATCTTTGAAACCTATATGACTTTATCTGGAACTTAGGCATTCAAGAACACTAGTTGCCTTTGCAATGAAGGAATCCTTACTGAAAGTCTGTGGATTATAGTTTGTACAAACCAATTTGCCTGCAGATTTGTACAAACCAAAGTTTGCTTGACTGGATGTAACAACAAACTACAGTTTTGTCATGAAAGAGGAAGTCAAAGAGTTCCCATTGAGTAAAGTGAAGCATGCAAGGAAGTCAAGGAGTTCCTCCCAAGGAGGAAAGTGAAGCATGCATGGGAAGGAGAGAGGAGGAGAAGGAAGCATGCAAGATATGCAAGTGCTCAGCTTGGCATAATGTCTGAATCAAACCTATGAGTAAATCTATTTAGTGGAAGGAAGTTCTATTGACATCAACAAGATGTATACCAAAATCAATGGCTTCTTTAGGTAAAATCCACTGGTATAACTACTAGTATAACTACTAGTAAAATGGGTACTAGTACATGAAAATAAGTGAAATCATATTGAGTAACAGCAAAAACTAAAGCATGGCCCCGGTGTACATGTATTCTGACAGGTTATTCACACTTTATGCAGTACTTTACGTTGCCTCTCCACCATATGCCTCCTAGTGAACACCCTTAACTTTTAAAAGGAAGGCCCATGTCTCTAATCATGTGGTGAACACACAATGGGGAGCCATGCACAAACATGGATCCTTGACATGCGTCCATGTGTATTTGAAGGGATACATCTTTCCCTACCACAGCACTGGAAGACATGTGATGGATACAAACTTTTAACCCCCAAATTCAATGAAAATTCAAACACATACTACTGTTAAAAGGCTATGCCAAGAATAACCTTGAAGAATGGTCACACGCTTGTTCATGAAACTGATGTCGCCGCTCAGCCGTTTCATGAAGACTTCATGAAACTTTTCAATTTTATGAGTAAGTTTTTCTGTTTTATACTGCAGAAAATTAGCCCATGTACGTTTACAAGGATACAGTTTGTTTAAGGATGTGTATTGCTCTTTTTTTGGGGGGGGGGGGAAACAAACATAAGTCTACCACAAGCAACAAAATGATTTAACTCACAAATGCAGCAATGGCTATGATATGAAGAATTCCTTCTAGTCCATATGTCACAAGTAGCACAACATTAATAATGATGTCTGCTCTTAGGACATAAGTTTGCCACACCAGAAAGTAGATAGACAGAACTACACTACCAATTGTGATCACAAGACTGATCCCCAGGGGAGCCTCTTCTTCTGTTAGATTCCCTTTACTACCTAGTAGAAATAAAAATATCATATAAGCATTTACCCAATGACTGTCACAAATGTGACAGACCACAAGAACACAAATCCAAAAATGGAAACAATAATTTAGGTACATATTAGACAAACAATGGAGGAACAATCTATTTGTACTTAATCTATTTGTAGTATTTTTAATACTAAAATAAACGATTTCAAATAGAATCATAATGGTCGTCAGAGAAGATTACACCAATCCATTTCAAGCTCTTATACGATAGACAGCTATATATTTAAAAACAAATGTCCTCACTGACTCGCCAACACCCAGCCCAAACCCCTGGACCTAGAAACATGAAATATGGAGAGTATATTCCTTCCATGACGTAAGCACCCACTAAAAAGGGATTTTTAGAAATTTGACCCCTAAGGGGGTCAAAAGGGGTAAAATGTGTTTTCACGGGTTCCTCAATATCTCTTAGGCCTCATGAGATATTGACTTGGTTTTTGCTTACAAAGGTTACCCATTTTTTTTGTTGTTCAGTCATTAAGTCGTGTCCGACCCTTCGTGATCCCATGAACCATATCCCGCCAGGCTTTCCTGTCCTCCACTATCTTCCTGAGTTCGCTCATTTTCATGTTCGTTGCATCGGTGATGCTGTCTAACCATCTCATCCTTTGCCTTCCCCTTCTCCGTTTGCCTTCAATCTTTCCCAGCATCAGAGTCTTCTCCAGAGAGTCCTCTCTTCGCATTAGGTGGCCAAAATATTTGAGCTTCAGCCTCAGTACCTGTCCTTCCAGGGAACAGTCAGGGTTGATTTCCTTTAGGATTGACTGATTTGATCTCCTAGCAGTCCAAGGGACTCTCGGGGGTCTTCTCCAGCACCACAGTTCGAAAGCATCTATTCTTCGGCGCTCAGCCTTCCTTATGGTCCAACTCTCGCAACCATACATTGCTAAAGGTTACCCATACAAATGCTTAAAAACCTCTTACCTCTTTAGAGGTAATTTTTTTAAAAACTGTTAAAACAGTTTTTAAAGATTTTAAAAAGACATCTATATGCAAAAAAAAAAAAAAGAGAGAGAGAGAGAGAACTCAACAAACACAGGAGATGCTAAGGGTTCTATAACTGATCCCCCGGATCTAGATTTGCCCCTCTAGGAGTCAATTAAAGCAAAATCCTGAATTACGTTTTTAAGCATAAAAAAAACATACAAATGCTTAAAAACGTAATTCAGGATTTTGCTTTAATTGACTCCTAGAGGGGCAAATCTAGATCCGGGGGATCAGTTATAGAACCCTTTGCATCTCCTGTGTTTGTTGTGTTCTAATTTTTTTTTGCATATAGATGTCTTTTTTAAATCTTTAGAAACTGTTTTAACAGTTTTTTAAAAATTTACCTCTAAAGAGGTAAAAGTAAAAAGGGGTGTTTTTTATTCGATAGAGGACATTTTCTGTGAATAATTATTTGTTCTTAGGACTACTTCATGTTTCAGGTTTTTTCCCTCAGGTATTTTTTCTGTCTCCCAATCTTTATGATCTACCTTTCCTTTCAACTCCCAACTGTCACTTTCTAACTTAACTGTCCTCCTTTTCATTGGCTAGCTAGAACCTTCCTTCTTTCTGAATCAGTTCTCTTCAGAACTGTTAGTAATATTCCACAACAATTACATAGCTTATCGTGTGATTGAAAATGTATGTAATTAGTTTGCATTAAATTTGGTGCCGACTCAAAAAACTTTAAATTCATATATTTAGGAAAGAATTATTTTACACTTTTAAGTGCGTATTGTCTCTCTCTCTCTCTTTTTCTTTTTAACAGCGCAATCCGACTTAACTTTTGTGCCGGTGTAACTAGCGGCACAGTGAGAACAGGAGGCCCCAGAATGGAAAAGGGTTCAAATCCCCTTTGAATTCCTCTTTTGGAGGGGATTTGAATCCCTTTTCCGTTCTGGAGCCTCCCGTTCTCGCTGCGCCGCTGGTTAAACCAGCACAAAAGTTGTCGGATTGCGCTGTAAGTCAGCATGGCCATTGGGTTTTTACCGTATTTTACGCACTATAAGACGCACTTCCCCCCCCAAAAAAAAACATAGGGGGAAAAAAGTGTGCGTCCTATGGTGCGAAGCCTAAAAAAGCAGGAAAAAAATACCAGGGCTTCGGGGAGGCCTGCGCGAGCCTCTGCAGGCCTCCCCGATCTTCAGTTCGGCCGAAAACAGCGATTTTCGGCCGAACTGAAGATCGTGGAGGCCTGCGGCTATAATGGCACACACAAACAGCTATAAAAGCCCCCACAGGCCTCCCTGAAGCGTCCCCAAGCCCAGGTGAGTGAAAAACCTTTTTTTCTCTATTTTATGCTCCATAGGATGCATGCATCCTATGGACCGATGCGTCCTATGGAGCGTAAAATACGGTAAATGTTAATGAGGAGATAGTGCCTCACACTATTGTCCCCATCACAGGAGACAGAGCCTGCCTGTTCTGGTACCTCTCCTATCTCATGTATGACACTCACCTAATGGCTAGGAAGGTGTGTGAGCTAATTGTGAGGCACGTGGTGGACAACTGGGAGGAGTTCTCCATCATGTCCCACAACAGCGAGGGGGAAAACTACACTAGCTCCGCTGAGTACCTCGCTCACATGTCCCAACCCCTTAACTTATGGTGGTTTATGCGAGCTGGTGATGGCTGGGCAACTGTCTGAGTTTACCGCAATGGTTTACCGCAATGGTGAGCTCTATGAGAGTTGATGGAACCATGACTTTTAATAATTGCAGGGTGTTGCCTGACATGGGATAGTTGTACAGTACTACATTTAAATGGTTCGTTGCAATCAAAGGAAAGTTTATGAGAGCCAAAATGGATTTAAAATACTTAAATCCCGTAGCGAAGCGCGGGTGTCAAGCTAGTCTTATATAAGATACAAGTCAGATAAATGGTAGTGACGAACTGGGAACTTTCTGACCCATAGGATTCCAGCCTTTGGACCTTTTACAACCAACTTGCAGAACTGGTGGATTGTATAACTCATGGATTGTATAACTGTAACTGACAAATGTATCATGACTCCTCTTGGAATGGTGCAATCCTGTTTTTGGTTCAGTGACCTGAAGTATAAAAAAAATCACACAGGCACAGCAGCTATAGTCATAAATCCCGTGGATAATTAAAACTACTGTGGATGGAAACCATTTGGCAACCCAAGCTTGTGCTACAACAGGGCACCTAGTGTGAGGCATTTAGTGTAGAGCTGGACAGTTTTACTTCCAAAAGCAGCAGGAAACTACCTTGTTATGGCTCCTGGCTGGAGTTGGGATGGAGCAGAAAGGCAGGACCAAGAGCCAGAAAAAGGGACAGAGAGAGCCCATCAGTTCCTTATGCTCCAACCTATCATAAGCTTTCAACTCTGATTTATGCAGCAGTGTATAGAATCAGGCTCTGTATCTAAATGTACAGTGCATAATGTTACAGAACAAACTTCTGGCACAGGTATATCTATAGTAGGCAACTTTAAAGAGTACTATAATATGTAACATTAGCCATTTCTCAGCTACCTGCTCTAAGTGTAAGAATAAAAGAGATGTTCCTAAACCAACACACACTGGAGCTTGGCCAGGGGTGACCCATCCCTTAGATGCAGTGATGGGGGTTGCATCAGCAGCAGATTGCAGAAGGTGTGTGAGAGGGCAGTGGATTTAGGGTACCCTTCAACCTGAGTCTGCCATCACCACCGCCCCCCTTCAGCCTGCCATGGATGCAAGCCACACTGATTCGCTTTCCGCCCGCTAAAAGTGAGTGGAAAGTGGATCGCCTGCCTCCTTACCTTACCCCTGGCACGGTTTCTTCAAAAATGAAAGTGCAGAACTTCCGGTTTGATTTACAGGGACCACGCAAACAAAGGCGCTCCTTCATTCATGTGGAACCTTTAAATCAAACCAGAAGTCCTGCACTTCCATAACTGAAGAGACTGCGTGAGTACATTAAGCAACTGCTTTAAAAAAAAATTGTGTAGAGGTGGTGGACCTAAGGTGGCATGGGGAGCTGTTCTGGATCATGACGCCATTGAGCTTGACTATATTCCAGCTCTGTCATGGAAGAAAAGACTAGAACTATTCCTTTTTACAGTGCCTCAGTCATGTACAGGAGCCCTATAAAGCTGGATTCACATTTGACTGCGGATGTCCCTGCCCAGCATACGCGCTGATCAGGCGCTTGGAGCAGGGGAGTGTCGTTCTGCTTGTCGTCCCTCCTGCTGTCCCGCCTTCTTAAGAAAACGCAACTGTGATTGGTTAAACACAAGCGCGCTCTGATTGGCCGAATTCTTGTGAACTCTTGCTCTGCTTGCCTTTTCCTCTCGGAAGTTCTTGCCCTTACTACAAGCACAAATTTTATATCATTATCCCAGCATGAACTGGGAACATTTTGCGAGTTTTGCAATGACATTTTGCAATAATGAGGCTTGCTCTCTCCTCGTCCTGTGTTTACCGGGGTTTCCCTCTCGGAAGAACAGTGGAATAGTAACCTCCGCGGCGATTGGAGCTACTTGTGATTGGCATGCAACCACTCTCCCCCCCTCTCACGCGATTGGTGGCTGCAGTAGCTCTGCGAACCCGCCCACAAGCTCCACGAGACAAGCTCCGCCAAAGATGACCCCAAACCATCTGAAGCGACTCAAGCGTAGGTGCCCCGGAATGGTGTCCTATTTCATGATGAATATGCAAAACAGCTCAGCGCGGGTCCGTGAAGCGCACAGCAGGGACATCCGCCGTCAAGTGTGAATGGGGCTTAACAGTTGATAAGCAGAGGCTCAGCTCAGTGCATCTTCTCCCTCCCCCACCACTATGCAGGCACTGAACAGGAGTACTCTTGCTCTTTACATTCCAATAGATATTACCATCTTTTAGTCTGCCAGTGAAAAGCCTGATTTGAAGTAAGCATGCAGAACTAAGCCTCACACTTTTGCCCATATGGGTCAATCAGGCATTTTAATGTTTAACATTAAGTGTTTAAATGCCTTGTAAAATCCCTGGCTAGGTGTCCTGAATCAGAATGTTTTCACAAAGATCTTTACAAAGAGATTCATATTTAACGATGACCCTAATGTGCACAATGCTTATCTACTTACCAAAGTATAGCCGGATCGCTTCTAGAATGGCCATTACGAACAGCAATACAAGATCAAGAGCCAAGCAATTATCTGGATAAGTAAAAACTTGACCTGCCAAGGAGGAATGTAGGAATGAAGACAAAAGTTAATTACATCAGGTCCACAATGCTCAGCAGAAACACATTTCAGTTATGTATATAACTGAAATATAACTGAAGCCGCCTTGAGTGCCCTTGCTAGGAGAAAGGCGGGATACAAATTCTTTAAATAAATAAAATAAATAAAAATAACTTACTTTTATAAATGATCATCAGCAGCGTCACCAAGAAATAAAATATATAATAAACTCCATTTAAATAGAACAGAATCTGTAAGGGAACAGATGACAGCTTGCAATTTCAGTTAAGGGCTTTATTTTTTTAAAAAAATCAGATCTTGTAATACCAACTTAATATAGTACTGAATAACGGCTTGACTGAGACGGTAGGAAATGTTGTACAAATTTTATTGTCAGTAGAGCGCCTCTTTCAGGCTAGGTTTTATTGAAAATCTTTGTTTTAAATATGCGTTTTTGTTTTTGTATGGATGATTTTGTATTATGCCAATAAAGGTACTTATTATAGTATTGCTATATTATAAAGGTTGCCCACAAATATTTACAATTCCTTTTATCTAACTGAAAGATAAGGGCTGTAGCTAAACAAGTGTCTCACAGCTTGTGATGTGGCAACTGGTCTGAAGCTACAGCATCCATAGAGGATGATGGCTAGAGCTGTCAGAGTATTGTCATTAAAACTTCAGAATATAGAGACTGGCACTAAAAGCTGGCATGTATAAGAATATCCAAGTGAAGCGAGCACTTACCAGTGAACCAGCAGCTACAAATCATGCCTGATTGACCTATAAGGGCAACATATCATTCTAAGTATCTGCGCTGCCAATATGGACAATGTCTATTGGTTCATCTCTGGCCTTGTACTGTCTATTACAGAGGTGGCCAAACATGCTTGATGTAAGAGCCACATACGATAAACTTCAGATGTTTGAGAGTTGCAAGAGAGCTGTTTGAGAGCTGCAATATTTAAGAAGCATTTACATTCTTAAATATATTTACCCACCATGAACACTAAACTTATGTTTTAATCCAGTGGACTTTCGATTTATACCTGGTAAATAATTGTAAAGTTTGAAAATTTCTTATTTACCTTTTATATTAATTGTAATGCAAAAAGGAGTTCAGTGAACATATTTCCGAGAGCTGCACATTATACATCAAAGAGCTGCATGTGGCCCAGGAGCCACAGTCCCCCCCCCCCCAGTCTGTTATGACTACAGCAGCTCTCCAAGGTCTCAGACAGGTCTGATTCAGTCCTTCTACCTTTCCTTTTAACTCATGATTGAAACAGGGAACTCATGTACGCAAAGCATGTGCTCTGTCACTAAGCTATGGGAGCTCCGAGGTATTGCAATATTGCTTAGAGACCATTTTTCCAGTACAACCTGCTAGGACAGAGGAACTAGTTAAAGTTGTAAGTTTTGAAAAGCTCTTCCATAAAACTTCTTGTTCAAGCCAGAGGCTTTGTTTTACTTGGGTTATTTGGCAGTCTTATGAAAGTTGACAGATAATATGATCACAGACTGTTAATCTTCCAGAGTCCAATGAACAGGAAGACGATTCCGGAGGTAGCTTTGTAACTTGAATAATTTTCTGTAGGCATTTTCAAGCAGCAGAAGCTTTTGTTGGATTCACCTTGCTTGAAGTAAAATACACTGACTCTTCAGTTCCAAGCATTTCAAGGGACTAGCAATGGACTGAAAATACCCAGAAATGTTCAGGCTTGGCTCTGTCAGATGTCTACCCTAATTCCATACTACATCTTGAATTCCAAACTTACTGGAATTCAAATGTAAATTTCAAGTTATTTGATCAGAACTAAGTTATGATTCTCTCTCACCAAAGGCTCAGGAGAAAGCTCGTCAGGGAATAAGAGGACAGGTCCTCTTATAGATTAGGAACTGGTTGAAGACCAGGAAACAGCGAGTGGGTGTCAATGGGCAATTTTCACAATGGCGAGAGGTGAAAAGCAGTGTGCGCCCCAAAGATTGGTCTTGGGACTACTGCTTCACAATTTGTTCAGTGACCTGGAGTTGAGGATAAGCAGCGAGGTGGCCAAGTTTGCGGATAACACTAAACTTTTCCAGGTGGTGAAGTCCAGAAGGGATTGTGAAGAGCTCCAAAAAGATCTCTGTAAACTGAGGGAATGGGTAGCTAAATGGCAGATGCACTTCAATGTAAGTAAGTGTAAAGTGATGCACATTGGGGCAAGAAACCAAAATTTCACATATATGCTAATGGGTTCTGATCTATCTGTGATGGATCAGGAGAGAGATCTTGGGGTGCTGGTAGACAGGTCGATGAAAGTGTCGACCCAGTTACAAGGAGACTGTACAATGAAGTCAAGAGAAAAACTAATGGAAGAAGACTTTAATTGCCAATGGTTTGTATATGCTCAAATTTTGGAGAGATTTAAAGTGGACAAGAAGGCATATGGATTTGTAGAAGAAGAATCAATATTGGAGGTACAATTAAAATCTGAAGACCAGATAATTTCAAAAATGTATAAATTGCTTTTGAAGTTTGAAACAGAAGAAGAACAGGTTAAAGAATGTACGATTCATTGGGCGAAAAATGTAGGTCATGTTATTTTAATGGACCAATGGGAACAACTATGATTAAAACAGTTGAAATTTGTTAAATGTTAATATTAAAAATATGTATAAAATGATATATAGGTATATAACTCCAAGCAAATTAGCAAAAAAATGTAAAAAGCAAGAAGGAACTTTTTACCATATGTGGTGGACATGCCCCCAAGCAAAGAAGTACTGGACTCAGATTCATAAACAGATTGAGTTGATTTTAAAGATTAAGGTTCAAATGAAACCGGAAACATTTTTGTTGGGTATGTGGGAGGATCATGTAGGCGAAAAATTTCAAACTTTGTTTTTATATATGATAGCTGCGGCAAGAATTTTATATGCACAATATTGGAAGAATTCGGAGATACCTTCGCTGGAAGATTGGTGGCTGAAGGTTTTGGACTATGCTGAAATGGATAAACTTACAATTTTAATTAAGGAAAAGTCAGTTAACTTTTTCGTGAATAATTGGAAACCATTTATTGACTTTTTAAGAGAGAGAGAGAGAGAGAGGAATGATGTGATGATATGCGGATTTAATGAATAGAATGTGGGTGTTGTTTTGGCTTAGTTGGAAATTATATGTAGAAAATAGTGAATAGTATGCTAGTAGGATGTATTGCTTCGCGCTTGCTATAACTTTATGAAATATGTATTGTTTTTATGTTTTAATATATCAATAAAATATAAATATATATGAAAAAAGTCGACCCAGTGTGCGGCGGCTTTGAAGAAGGCCAATTCCATGCTCGGGATCATTAAAAAAGGGATTGAGAATAAAACGGCCAATATCATTATGCCTTTGTACAAATCGATGGTAAGGCCACATCTGGAGTATTGTGGCCAGTTCTGGTCACCACACCTCAAAAAGGATATAGTTGAATTGGAAAAGAATACCAGAATGATTTGTGGGCTAGAGCACCTCCCTTATGAGGAAAGGCTACAGCGCACGGGGCTTTTCAGTCTAGAAAAAAGGCGCCTGAGGGGGGACGATTGAGACGTATAAAATTATGCATGGGATGGAGAGAGTGGATTGAAGGAAATTCTTCTCCTTCTCGTACAACACTAGAACCAGGGGACGTGCACTAAAATTGAGTGGAGGGAGAGTTAGAACGGACAAAAGAAAATATTTCTTTACCCAGCATGTAATTCATCTGTGGAATTCCTTGCCACAGGATGTGGTGATGGCACCTGGCCTAGATGCCTTTAAAAGGGGTTTGGATAGATTCATGGAGGAAAAGACCATCACAGGTTACAAGCCATAAGCAACCTCCTGGCTTTAGAAGTAGGTTTTCTCTGTGCCAGGTGCAAGGGAGCGACAACAGGAAACAGGTTATCTTGTTGGCTGTGTACTCTCTGAGGCATCTGGTGGGGCCACTGTGAGATAGAGGAAGCTGGACTAGATGGGCCTTTGGCCTGATCCAGCAGGGTTCTTCTTATGTTCTTATGTTATGTTCAAATGCTTCCCATGTGCAGGGTATTGCCATTCAGTACCTGGCAATGGGAACTCCATCTTAGACCATGTGTACATACCAGTGGCAGCGCTTGGTTAGGAAGACAGCCCAGGCCAGAAGCAAAGTGTGAAGTGAAGAATACATCCATACTATTATTCAAAGAAAATCTCACCAGAGTGCATACTAAGATGTGCTGGAAAGCAGCAGGCCAAAGTGGAACTATTTGATAACATATTGTATCACAAGTATCTTATCAATACCAGAAATACATCTGAAATAAAATATTGCAATAGTCTGCTAGTTTCTGTCTGTTTTCCTCAATTTTATTAACCTACTTTTAAAAAATATTTATATCATGTTTTACCCTCCTAATAGGGTTTACAAGAAGCATCTTTAAAACTGAACAATAAAACATTAAAACAGAAAAATAAAAATAACTAGAACAAGGACAGCAAACTGAGCAGTGGAGAACAAAAGTAATCAAATCTAAACCAATAAAAACAAAACTGATCTGATCTTCCTCCCCCACCCTGAGCTGAAGAAAATAAGTGGTCCTTCAGCTGCCCTATGAACACAGGCAGAGCCAATCTGATCTCTAGAAGCAGAATTCCACTTGAAAGACATCACCTTGTGGAAGACTCTCTCTGCAGCCTTGGCAAACAGCAGAATATGGAGGAGGGCCCCCTCTGCTGACGTAAGGGGACAGGCCATTTCACAAGTGAAGGAGGCAGACTTTCAGGCAGCCTGGTCCTAAACTTTTGAGGCTTTAAAAGGTAACAACGAGCACCTGAGATTACACCTGGAAAATTCCAAAATAGTGGCATGCATGCTGAAAATAAGTCAGTCAGTCTGCCAAAAAAGAGCACTGCTGAAATGCTTCCCTTCCATTTTTGATAGTCCTCTTTTATTTTCATACCATTCTCACTGAAGAAACACACACACCAGTCTTGCTGAGACATGTGAATTGCTTAGCGCTGTGCTTGCTGTTGGACATAATTCTCATAACCGCCCCCACGCATCAATATACAGCCAAATCTTTCCTTGGCAAAGTCAAAGGAGCCACACCCATTAAGGTCAGCTGCAGAGGATTTTGTACGTTAATATCTTTACCCATGTAAATGTTAAATTTGCTTATGTGTTATTTAAGGGGCAATGCTCCTCCCTTTAGATATATAAAGACCTGCAGATAACAGGTGAATTCTGGTTTGCAGAGTGGATGTCAGTTTATTCATATTCTCCAGACTGAAGGAACGAGCAACAATAATGATGGTCATGCCTCATGGCTGTGGAATTAATATACCTCACAGGAATCATTCTTACTACTGTTTATATAATTTCTTAGTTTCCCAAGATACAGGTCAAAGTTATTTGAGCCCCCACAATGTGTAATCAGTGATCACATACTTCACTTCTCCATAACTCCTCTAAACGTCACTGAGCATTTCAAAAGTAATATTAATTTATATCATAGTTCTAAAATAAATTGTTTTTAAACTTCCTTTATAGAACTTTCCATGTGGACTCCTATGTGCTCTAGAAGATTTTGGGGCATGTCTCCATTCATTGTAGGCTCTTGTGAATAGAGAGCATGCCACTAGAACATTGTTTCCCAACCTTTTCAGCCTGCATGCCACCTATGGGGGCCTCCAGCCAGCCACGTACCACTGGAAGAAAGAGCCGATCACTATCGGCACTTTCTTCCAGGTTCACGGCCACACTGGAGCTCAGAAAAGGAAAGTCAAGGTAAGACGCAGGGGAGGGCCATCCCGTGTTTAGAGCCCGTGCGCTCGAGCTCTGTTGACTAGGCAGAGCTCGAAGTGCCGCTTTTTGGAAACGAGGGATGTGTCGCTATGTGGCTGAGATGGCGGCTGCCATCTTGGCCGCCCACATACCACCAGCCTGTTGTCCGTGTGCCATCAGTTGGGAACCTCTGCCCTAGAATACACCCAACACTCTCCTTTCAGGGGAAGGGCAGTAGCAGTGAGCAAGGTATCTTTCAGGTAGCTTACACAGCATTACTGATCTTCTCACTGAGACACCCTTCCAAGGAACACCAGGGTTCCCCAAAACATTGTTTGAAAAACACTGGCATAAAGAAACACAATTATCAGGTCCGGTGAACGTAAGAAAAAGGATACAACAGATGAAGTTCTTCCTATTCACAAGAAAAAATAATAATTAGCAAAATAAATTACACTTTTTTAGATCAAAATTTTAAAACATATAGGCAGCTGAATACATGTTTACAGATCACAAATTACTTTCTTCTAGTTCTTTTAGGGAGGCAGTAATTTCCCTGCTGTGACAGTAGCCAATTTGGAGCATGCATAACTTGCCTCAAAAAAGGTAAAGGTGACCCCTGACAATTAAGTCCAGTCATGTCCGACTCTAGGGTGTGGTGCTCATCTCCATTTCAAAGCCGAAGAGCCAGCGTTGTCCGAAGACGCCTCCATGGTCATGTGGCCGGCATGACTCTCTTTGCTGCAGCGTGTAGCATGCAGCTGGAACACGGAGCGCTGTTTACCTTCCCGCAAGCGGTACCTATTTATCTACTCGCATTAACATGCTTTGGAACTGCTAGGTTGGCAGGAGCTGGCCAAGCAATGAGAGCTCACCGCGTCGCAGATTCGAACTGCTGACCTTTTGATCAACAGCTCATGGTTCAGCAGTTTAACCCACTGTGCCACCCGCTGGCCTAACTTGCCTCAAACAAAGCTGTAATTGTAATATACAGTATTTGGGAGATCCCACTTTTTCTATTCCACACTATCCAACCCTTGCACAGGTAATGTCATCCACAAATCACTTAAGACATCTTGTTTTTCCTGTATAAGTGGTTTATAGAGCATAACCTAAAAGCACTGATCTGACTGATATATTTTAAAGCAAGAAGAAACAAAGCTAGGCAGGACAATATGAATTCAGAGAGTTTGATTTAATGAGATATACACAGGCTTACATACCATAAATCTCCTCAAGCCTAGCCCAGTTACACAAAGCAGTTCTCTATCCCCCTCTAGTGAATGAACCATGTTACGGTTTCGAGACTGCTAATTAATTCAGCAGAGGTCTCACTTGGATTTTTGATACAGTATATAACAGAATATCCTTTTAGATGCAGTCCAAGTTTCACTTTCTAGTGAAAACAATTGAGAGGAGGGGACATATTACATAGTAATGGATATGATTGTAAGATGGAGTTGTAGCCTATACATATGTTTAGTAGAGGCAGGAAGTACTGTACACTTCGACTGCAATCCTACAGACACTTACTTGAGATTACGGTAAGTCCCACAGAACATGTCTGAGTAAACATATATAGGACTGTATTGTTAACGTACACAGCTTAACATATAATATAGTGGGAACTGCAGGTGAAAGCAATTGACAAAGACATCCTTTCCTGCTGACATTACCATTAGCCACAAGAAGAACCTTTGTAGACCAAACCAGATTCACCTAGTACAGCATCTACAGTTACTTATGATTACCACTGTGGCATCTAATAGATACGTCTGATTCACATATGCTGGATAATAACATTCACACATTTCAACTAACTCCATATCATTTTAAAAGAAAAAAGATTTGGTCATAGCTATTACTGTTGGAAAATCAATGGTACTGACTTTTAACTAATGGCACAATCCTGGGTAGCCCAGCATCATAAAGAGAGTTTACTGCACCCGGCGAATAAGGACTGCCGGCGCAGTGGCTTGCAGCCCTTACCCAGACTCCTGCCCAGCTCCATGCCCACTGGAGCAGGTAAGGCCTACACCGACTGGGGCGGGGCGGACCGGGCAGTGGGGGTAGCCATTGGCTGCCCTGGGCCTGGAGAGGGCGAGGATATCAGCAGCGAGATTTGCTGATATCCAAAGCCCTCTCCAGGCCCTGCGTGGCCTTACAGGGCCGGCGCAAATGTACCGGAGCTCGCGTACATTCGAGGAAGCCCATTGTCCCCTCCCACCGCTTACACCCGGGGAAGGGGACGACAGTCAAGGTGTACCAGGGCTGTCCTGGTCGCCGTATCTTACACAGGATTGGGCTGCCCTTCACCTAGCTGTCTCCCTCCTCTCTGTCTTCCCCAATCAGGGAATAATGTGAGGAAGGCAAGGTTGCTAGAAATAAAAACAAAAGGGTACAGTTCTGTTTTACAGTCACCCTAAGCCTTTTTTGAACCATATTTGATTCTTGAGCAATGTACATCTGCTATGCTGCTCCTCCCAACCCTGTTCAAGCCAGGTAATTCAGTCCCCATGAATCTCTTCCAACATCACAGAGATAAGACAGGGATACAGCAGCCCTTCTCACACACACTCCTATCCATGAGAACAGGAGGACACGTGGAGGTCCACTCTCTCTGCTATTTCCTCCAATATCTGTTTCCCTCTGATGTCTTCTAGTGGCAAAAGCAGGGGTGGGGTGGGCAGGTAGTACATAGGGGAAAATAAATTTGCTTGGTCTACCTACAACCCTCTGTCCTACCTATCTAGAACAACAAAAATGGATGGTCATAGACTCCCAATAAAAATTATAATGCCCAAGATATTTTATGTATCATCTTTATTGACCTCAAGGAATTGAAGCATGAATGCACACTGAAGCTGCCAGATTAGAGCTACAAACATGACATACATGGTAACCATGGTGATGCCATCCATTCCAAAGTTTATGATCCTGTTACAGCAGCAACAACAGTCTTGGATTTATGGCTACCCGGAGCTGGCAAATGTGCATTTCCCACATCCATTTATTTGGATTAGTTCAACATATTTAGTCTTGTTTAATAAAGATTTATTTATTAATTAATAAATTATAATTAATAAAACTACTTATTTATAATAATTTATAAAATAAAAATAAAATAAATACTAATATATTTAATAATCAAAGTTTATTCCACCTTTTTCTTCATACAAAGCAGCTTACTCCCAGGTAAGTTTGTATGTATAGGAATGCAGCCTGAATGACTTTAAGGAACGCAGGTCTCACATGTCCCAGTCCAGCATTCTACCTACTATGTTAATTTGATGCAATTCTCCAGTGATTCTCTGCACTTCCAAAAAAGTCACTAGCAGCAGTTAGAGTAACTGATGCTGGTTTTCATAGGCAAGAGTCTACAGTAGACTCTACACCACCACCTTTAAAAGTTCATACCAAATAAACTTGTTATTTAAAAGGCTGCAAGCTAACATGTTTACAAGGGAATAAAATCCCTTGAATTTTGGCCTACTTCTCAAAGAAATGCTTCTCCACACACAAAAAAATAAGAAGTCCACTTCGTATAGAAAACTAAATGCAAGCCATAGTTTCTCAGTCTAGCCTTACTTCTGACATCTAATTTTCTATGTGAAGATGTATGTTATTCTAATCTTTTTCGTATGGAGGAGCACGTCATCACATGAGCCCACATCCCGTCTGAAGGAGACACAGGTTTACAAACCTCAGTGAGAATTAGGCCAAAGACTCATTGAGTTCAATGGGATTTTTATTCCCTACTAACGTGCTTAGAAACTGCAGTTCTGCAAGACTAAACCGAAGGATGGTGGTGATATGGAGAAGGGACCCCATCATCATCATCATCATCATGCCGGCCCCCACCTCCGACATAGGGTTGCCACCACTTCAGAATTGACCCAGAGGCTCCGGGAATCTGCAAGTGACTCCTGAAAGCAATTCCTTCAGGTGTTAGCAGGATCTCCAAGAATTTCCAACATTACATTCTGTTGGAAAATAAGACATCTCCAGGAATGCCTCCAACCAGAGCCCGCTGTCACAAGTGAGGCGCAAGTAAACGTTAGGTAGGATCACGCTGCAGGGCAGTTGCAATCCTTCCTGCACCCACTTACTTGGAAGTAGGCTCTGTCTATCTCGGCCCAGAGCTCTAGACAGCAACCGCGTTTTGTGTCAGTGTTGCCATGGCATCCTAGGGCCGCCCGCGGCCAATGCGGCAAAAAACAAACAAACCCCGGAGGGGCACAGAGATGGTCACCAGAGTTATCCATCTGCGCGTACTATTTGGGAAACCTCCTCTCCAGCCTGCCTAAATGTAACTCGAGATTTGCATCGCCAGCTCCTCTCAGCTCACCTCGCTTGACAGCGGCCATATTTTCATTTCTCTCTGTCTCCTCCCCGCCTCCCGTTCTCCCCCAGTCATTCCTCCAGCATCCCAGCAGCCCTTGCGTGGCACCACCCGAGTGCGCCTTTAAGATACGCATATTGCTGTTATTGCTTTTCGCGCCATCGGGATTCGAGGCTTTCGGTCCCTCTCGGAGCCGTTCGGGCAGCTCCGAAAGGTTTGGGTTGTGAGGGGCGGGATTGTCTCTTTTCGGCCTTTCCTCCTCCTAGCCCCTAGGTTCGGTCATAGTCGGAAGAATTCGGATCTCTCCGGTCATCCCTTCTAGTACAGCTTCTCTGTCGCTTCCGGCTCAGTTCTAGACCGCCTCAACTGGGAATAAGTTGATCGGGGGAGGTCGGCTCAGATCGGGAACCGTTCGGGATTACTCGGGGAAACCGAAGCGAGCTCGGGGCCACTCGGCAGGGTTCGCCATCCGTGGCGCTCGGACACGATCGGAGAAGGCCTCGAAGTGGAGCTCGGGTGAGATCGGAGAATAAGGCTCACTCGGAAGAGCTCGGCTAACCCGGCGAAGGCCGCCTCGAATGGAGGACTCAGACGCGGCAGCGAAGCAACTGGGGTTAGCTGAGGCGGCGGCCGTTGCTGCCGCTGCTGCAGTTGCTGCAGCAGCGGCAGCTGCCGCGGCCGCAGAGGGGTCGGAACAGCAGCACCCGCAGCGCGTAGGGGCCACCGGCTCAGAGGCGGAGCCACAAGCGGAAGAGGCGGTGACCGTGATGGCGTCGGACGCCGAACACATCGAGATGGGGGCCGAGTCCCTGCCGAGCGCTGACGAGGCCGCTGCTGCTGCTTTCGCAGGTCAGCGCCCCGTGCGCGTGCGCATAACCGCACGGCCAGTCTGCCACTCATTAAGCGCAGTTCTGAACACGAGGGCTGACTTGCTCAGGCATACTCGTTTATGCCTTGATGATGGCAACAGAGAGCGATTGTTCGCTGTGTGAATGGGCCATCACAGAGTTAACACCACAGAGAGAAGTTTCGTATTGCTTCAGATGATACAAAGCTTTAGTACGCCCATTGGTTAGCAACCAGTCATCCGATGATACCCATGCATGTGTGAATTGGCCTGAGGCATAGCTGAAGACACAGGAGCTGCTATCTTCACCCCTCAACTGTTGGTACTGGTCCCTGTGTATGCGCCACTTCTGCCAATAGCTCAACTAGGGCTGTCACAGCTTCCCTCCTTACAAAGCTGTCGTTCCTCTAAGAGCTGCCTCGCATGTAGAAATCTAGCAATTGCAGCTTTCCACCACTGTATGATTTTCCTGTCTTGGGAAGCTGCACCTGTTTGATTTTTGTTTGTCAGCCAGCTGTAAAAACCACAGGGGCGGGAGAGGGGTGGAAATGTGACAATCCTTAACAATATAGTGTTAAGCTTGTTCATATGTATTTATAGGGTGTTTTAGAAACACTTTGTCCTTAGGGCTAAGGACAGATACTATGTTATTTATTTAAATACATTTATGGTTGTATGAAATGTATATCCAAATAAAGCAGGCAGCTTAAAATGCACACTGAAACCTCAGTGGAAAGCTTATCATGATATCTCAAAACTAGCTGTAGAACATTCTGTGTGCAATTGGAAAAGGGAAGGATTCATTGCCTCTGTTGTAGAAACTGACATTGATGGGATATTGCTGGCTGAGTACAGATGAACTGTGTTCAAGTAACATTTGCTTTGTGTGTTGGAACGTACAACGCAGGGAGACAGAAACAACATCTAGGTGTTGCCATTAGATAATTTGCTTGATGGGAAACGAATATGAGAAACAAATGAAACAGATATGCAATTGTTTGCTTTACTGCAATTGTTTGCTTTACTGCGTGTATTTTATTAGGTCTATACTGGGATATGGCAGCAAACGTAATTTATTCTGGTCATATCTTACAGAAGTAACTACAGTAACTGTAGCCAACGTGGGTGCCTCTGCAGACAACGTGTTCACCACTTCGGTGGCAAATGCAGCATCTATTTCAGGACATGTGCTGGTAAGGTCAGGGTTGGTTCTGCCTACTTCAGTATTCATATTTACATACTTACCGGTAGTATTTCTTTTGTGATAAGTAACAGCGAGGCTATATGTAGCTGTGACAGTTTATCCAATTACACAAATATAGCTATAGCAGCCTCTTATCCAGGGCTAGCAGGATAAATCCATTCTTCTATGATGTCTCTTGTAATCTCATTAGGCATTATGGGTAATCTTGCACATTGCATGGAGACAAGCCCAGATTTACCACGAAGCATACACTCAATGGGGAGCTACAGCCAATCACTACTTCCTGATGATTACGTACCTGTACAAGTGTGAAGCTACCCTACCGTATATACATAAAACATTATATGCAAAATATATCTGGTGTGTCTTCTTGAGCTGATGCACCATGATGTCACAAAAGCTCTTTGGATAAGGTGTGAATACTTTCCAGGCCTGCCTCCATTCTGCCCTGTGCAATCTTTCTACCTACTGTATTCCAATGATGCCTGATGATTTTGCGTAGGACTGCTCCACTTCACTTGGTGATGATGACTATTGCTGGTTCAGTAGTATCAGCTCATTCTGCTGCACAGCACCCTGGACAATACCACTAGTTGTCATTTGCATGGACCCAGTGTTCCTTCCACCGATGTGGCAGTATATAGGGAGTGGGCAGTATAATCTCTAGGGCAGGGGTTCTCAACCTCTTTTGCGCAGTGTACCACCTCTGTGGCTGCTACCACACCAAGTACCATCAGAAGTAGGTGGCAATGATGTCATCGCCACTTCTGAGTTTCTGGCTGTGCTGGAGGCCTGAAATCAGAGGTAAGGGGACAAGGGTGGGGGAGGGGGGCTTTTCAAGCCCTGAAAACCTGCGCACTTGGGCTCTGTAGAGCTTGTGCCGCTGTTTCCAGGGCTCCGGCGTAGTGCCGCGCAACCACCATCTTGGGTGCCAGGGGTCTGCGTACCACTACTGGTACACATACCACCTGTTCACAATCCCTGCTGTAGGGTATGCAAAGCCCAGCAAATATATTTTCATGGTGACTTGCAAGGGTTTTGCCAACTGATTGCTCATGTGCTGGATGTTATGATCTAGAAAGCATTTAGGTTGACTTACAGTGTAACCCTGTGCATGTCTACTCAGAAGTTCACCTCCATGTGTTCAGTGGGTCTTACTCCCAGGTAAGTTGTGTATTTCAGTTTTAGTCTCTTTTATATCATTGGCACTGAACTTGCTAATGTTTAAGTACACCATCATAAGTCGTTTGTGATTTGCACTGCATTCTTGGATCCCCTCAGCCAAGACAGTTTTTTAATGCATTGCCCCAATTCAGAGATCTGCATGCACAGCAGAATGCTGGGAAATATGTCCCTGTACCCATCCAGCAGATACTAGAGGAAGAAGCAACATGTGGACTCAGTCTCTCCCCTTCCCTTGCCTCCCCAAGTGAAAATATAAACATCCACCTGGTTGTTTGCAGATTAGGTTTTTAGAATTCTAAAATCCGAAAATGTTAAGAACCATAAAAATAACAGGCTTGCCATGTTATACTAGTTCTTCAAGCTCTTTATGTCTTCTACAGTCTGGAAGAACAGCTCTTCAGATTGGGGACAGCTTGAATGCTGAGAAAGCCACCCTGATTGTGGTTCACACAGATGGCAGCATCGTAGAGACTACAGGGCTAAAGGGGCCATCTGCACCTCTCACACCAGGTATAGAGTGGTCTTGTAGTGTCTTTAAAAATTTCACTCCTAGATTTATGGCACAATCCTAGGCACTCCAGTGCTGAGTGTCACAGACGTGCTGTAAAGCACTTTGCGACTACTTGGGAGCAGGTGGCGCTGGTGCCGAGGCCTGTGCTACTCTCCCCCCCCCCCCCCGAACAGCGGAGCTCCCTGCACTGAGGAGCGGGTAAGTGCCGCTCTGAGCTGCACAGGGCCTGAGGGAGGGCGGGGAGGGGATGTAACGGGACGGGGGGAATCAGGCCTGGGAGGGGGAGGGATCGGCATCCCTATTGGATGCCGTATCCTATCCCCCCCCCTCCTCCCAGGCCACAAGCCCTGACACGGGGCTGGTTGATTCTCTGCCAGCTAAGGAGCTGGTGGAAAACTGAGTAGCCCCATTGCAGTCACTGGGGGGGTTACCCAAGGTAACTGGCAAAATGCCCGCTTACCACAAGTATACCTCCAGTCTCTTGGTGTGGCCCACACTGAATTGCCTATGCCGGTAGAGCAGTGGTTCCCAAACTTTTTTGACTCGCGGCTCCCTTGACCTCCCTCGCCGTTAGCCGTGACTCCCCATTATAGTGCATGGAAGAAACAGGCACTCTTTACATGCTCAGAGGCACCCTTTCTTATATGTATGTGTATATGTATGTGTATATTCCCAAAACGAGCCCTAAAGTGGATTTTCCATGCTTATGCTGAGCAGCAGCTAAGCCAGGAGTGTGCAGGGTGGGGTTGGGATGCTGCCCTCCCTCCATTGGCAGGCCTGGGTAGAGGGCACTGATGTTGTCTGTGTTAGTCCTATTCATGGCAAGAGAAACATCAAAGCATGGGAGGGAAGCCCCAGTTGCACAAGAGAGAAAGAGAGAGAAAGCTAGCTCCTTTTGGTGTAGCATCTTTGCAAGATGAAAAACAGATTCTTATACTGCCTGGCAGTTTCCGGGGGTGGGGTGGGGTTGTCCCAGCAACTAGAGTGGGGAACTAACTTAGAGGTGGGTCAGAAAGGAAGAAGGAGAGAAATCCTAATAATTAATCAACCAAACTAAACATAGAAATCAAAGACTGTACGTAAAGCAGAACCTGCTCTGCACCATTTTCAATTGCAGTTCTTGCATTTGTTTTGTGTTTATTAAAAACATTCAACAGAAAGAAAATACTTTACTTGCAAACCTGCAAGGTCTCAGGATTTGGAGAGAAACTCCAAAGTACTCAGCTTATCAATAGAGTTGTAAATCGTTCTTTAACATAAGATAAGGGCTTTGCTCACGCTGTGGTTAAAAACAAGATGTGGAAACTGTCGTTGAGTGACCCGATGTGAAGAGGGAAAAGATCTTTTCCGGATCTTTGTTTTTGCTCTCTCTCTCTCTCTCTTGCAAGCAAGAATAGGTGTTAATTAAAAGATTAATGCGCCCCTGGCTGCTTTTGATGACTCACTTGGGAGTCTCACACTTAGAGAACCTCTGCGGTAGAGGATAGGATTGTGTCATGGTTTTGCATCAATAAAAATGAATTCTTAAATGTTTGTGTCAATTAACTCTTTTAAAATGAACCTATGAGTTTTGGATTATGGTCTCTTGATATTTTGTTTGTGTATTTTCTCACTATCTGCTTGTATACCCGAGATCACAAACAAGAAAGATTTATGGTGCTCAGTACCATGATTGATTATAGAACTAATGAATCAATGGGGCTACTGTGTAATGTGTTAAAGATCAGGCTATTAGTCCAAGTTGGTGGGAACATGTTGGCTTGGATCCAGGTAACAGGCCAACTGTCTTGAGTACTTGCTAGAAAGAAATAATTTCATGTCTGTGGTTGGTCTTTTGTGCTGCTATCTCATTGTTCACCATGTGGTGGTGCAGTAGTTTGTGCAATAGTTGTTTGAACTTCTTCTATGTCTCATCTGTGTTAGTCTCAACTAACAGAAACTTCTATTCCCCCCACTAGCCAAAGCAGTTTTATGAAATCAGTAAATCAGGGCCAGTTAATATGTTATGTGAGCAACATGGTTGCTGCTTTTGCATGTCCTATGCTAATCTTGGTAAAATGCAGAAATTATGTGGGAGGGTCATATGTGATTGCTGCCCAGACCAGTGCTGTTGGCTGCTAGGGATGAAGGGTAGCAGTAGCATGGTATGGAGTAGCATGGTATACATATACAGTATGTCCCTCACACATGATTTCTGCATTTCAGCAGCCCTCTGATAATGAATCTGCTATTCAGGGAAGGTTAGCAGTGCAATCCCATACATGTCTACTCACAAGTAAGCCCCATTGAGTTTGGTGCAACTTACTCCCAGGTAAGAATATGTAGGATTGTAGCACTAATATTCATTCTCTTCTTTTAATTGCTATTTTTATAAGATCACACCTAGTTTTTATTTATTTATTTATTGTTCATTTGTCTGACTTTGAGAATCCGTGATATTCTAGTGCCATTTGTTTTTCTGTAGAAATGGCAGAAGTAGAGCCTGAGTTTATTATGTGACTGCTTTCTTTCTATTAATCCAAAGGACCCCAGTCTCCTCCTCCTCCTTTAACATCCGGACAAGAAAAAAGTGGAACAAAATATAACTGGGACCCTTCAGTGTATGACAATGAGCTGCCTGTGCGATGTCGGAATATCAGTGGGATTCTGTACAAAAACCGACTTGGCTCAGGTAGGATTTTCTCATGCTCTTCTGATCTAAAAGAGTGACTAGTAATCCTAGTTAAAGCTTGTTGGTAGTGATGATGCCCAGCCTCCAGTTCATATGGCTGCTGTTGAGAGTGCAGCAGGCCAGAGTATTGGGGCTCAACCAGTCTCAGCTCCGTGGCGTGCTCTCTTTGTAGCCTGTCTCATGATGACATCATCATGTACATCAAAGGCCACCTGAAAGAAGACCTTTCTGTGCTCCTATCCCAACTCCCAGTGGTTTGATCTGATCTCATGATGGATATTGGATATCCACACCCAACTGGGGCTCTGATTTCTGCAGCAGACATGGTTGCCCACAGGGAAATGTTCCATGGATTTTGGGTTATTCACCCCTAAATTGTATGGCTAGATGTGAGCAAGAATGGGAGGAGAGTTCATATTTATACAAGGATGAGAGTGAGTACTTGGAACAGGAGAAGCGTTTATGATGGCAGTTGTTAGTTGAGGGGAAAGGATGGGTTTATACTTTTGTTGTTGTTTTTATCATGCTGGGTGGGGTGCTAGTGTGAATATTTTTTTAAGATTACATCATGGGAATTGAATCCAGCATATTTTATATACACCAGTGCACAGGCTCCAACAAACCTGTGGCCAGGGCAGGGGTAGCAAAACCCAGAACACCGCCCAATGCCACCTCAGGTTGGCTGCCCCTGCACAACTTTTTTTTTAAGCAGCAGCTGCTTACCACACTCCTCACATGGTTTCTTCAGTTGCAGAAGTGCAGGATTACCAGTTGGATTAATTGCTTGCGAATGAAGGAGCTCCTTTGTTCATGCAGTCCATGTAAATCAAACTGGAAATCTTGCACTTCCATGTTTGAGAAACTGCACCAAGAGCAATATAAGGAGGTAGATGATCCACTTTCCACACTTTAGCAGAAAGAAAATGGATCAGTGCAGGTTGCGTCTGCAGCGGGCTGGAGGGTGGCGGTGGCAGACTTGGGGTGAAGGGCCTGTATCACCTTGCCTAATGGATGGGCTGCCCCTGGTGGGAGATATTTGAGAGGCAGTTTGAAGAGTGTGTGCATGTGTGCGTGCATGCGCAAGTACCTTTGGAGGGGGATGCTGGGGAACAGATTGATGCTTGGCTTATAAGCCAAGAGGCTATTTGTGGGCCCTTGACAATGCATTGAAAGAGACAATCAGTTTGAAACCCAGGCTTTCAGTTTCTACGGTCCTGTATTGCAGTGGAGGTTGCTGTCTTGGGGCATGTTATTTCACTTAGGCCTGTTTTCAGAAGGATCAGATAGACTCTTCCGGGCCAAAGGCTTGCTATTTAGATGTGCTGCCCTCCAAGTCTTTGGGTATCCTCAAGCTTGCTAGAACTACAAGTCATAAGGGAAGATATGTGCAGACTCAGCTCAGCCATCTCTGCACAAAGTAATTGGTACCTAATCTTTGTTTTGCCCTGTTTTAGGTGGCCGAGGACATTGCATTAAGCAAGGAGAAAACTGGTACAGCCCTACTGAATTTGAAGCTATGGCAGGAAGAGCCAGCAGCAAAGACTGGAAAAGAAGCATCCGTTATGCAGGGAGGCCCTTGCAGTGCCTTATTCATGTAAGGTGGAGCCCACAGGTTGGGCAGGTTGCGTGTTTCATCTTTGGAATGTAGTGGAAATAGCATAATGGAAGCTCTGATTCTAGTCACGTTAGGGTCACTGCCAAATTCTGTGCTTGTTTCCACAGAAGTCAATACCACTGTGTTCAATGAAACACCCAAGTAAATGTGCATAATGTCATGACTCATAGAGAAACCCTGGAGTAGGGCAATCGGACATGCTAATACTTCTGAAAATAGGTTGGAAAAACCTACAGTGTATTTCATTCAAAAGCAGCTAGCTCTAGCACTAACTTTTACAAAGCAAAAATGAGTGTGGGAGTGAGAGAATCAGAGGAAATTCTGTGAACTTTCCCCGGGCTTCTTGTTTGCATATCTGCATTTAATTTTAATAAATCCAACCTTGCTTGCAATAACAGCTTTTTCTGATTTCCCTGTTAATGAAATTTTTTAGGGTATAATAACTTTACAAGAGGGAAGTTGCTAAAAGCCATTTCTTCTTGGAAAATGCTCTTTTTAGTTTGATGACAGCTTTGTCGGTGTTGGTTTTGCAATGTCCCTCTGCTTTTAATTGTTGGAGATTATGTAAGGAACAAACAGGCTTCCATCAGGAGCTGATGCCGGGTTCTGTCTATATTTATATTTGTCTGTCTTGCTGTATGTTGTCCTTCCTTCTAGGAACTTAGAGGGTAGTTGCTGTCTTTCCATCAACTTTGTGTGGTTGGTTAGGTAGTGAGATAGTGACTGTCCTGGGGTCACCCAGTGAGCTTAATTGCTGAACAGGGAGCTGAACTCAGGTTGCCTCAGTCTATGTCCATCTCTGTCCACTAGACCACACTGGCTGTACAACTCAAACTATGGAAGTATCTAATGGAAGATAAGCAGGATTGAGCTGAACAGCTAGAAACAAGGGGAAATGTCCCTGGTATCTCTTCAGGTTAGCTCAGATGAGTCCACCTAAGGATCTGCTTTCCTGCAGCTCTTAAGATTGGGTGCAAAGGTTGCAGGTGGTTTGTTGTAGAGGGCCAGGGTAGCTTCTGTTGCTAGAGGGGAAAAGAAGGGGCTTCCTCTGTGCTGTTGCTGGGAGCCCTAGGCCTGATCCTGTGTTCTGAGATCATAGGTTGGATCTCTTGGCATATTTGGCTTGCATATGGCTTATCCTAAGCAAGTTAAGATTGTCCCTTTTGAAATGGACGGGACTGAAGATAGTCACCGCTAACTTATTAATTTCAGTGGCACGTTCATGACTAACATTCTTAGGATTACAACACAATATAGTTTTTCTAATACTGCTCCTTTCCTCCAATTTCAGGATGGAATATTAAATCCTCATGCTGCTTCATGCACTTGTGCTGCTTGCTGTGATGACCTGAGTTTGGTGAGTTTGCACCTGCTGATTCAAAAAGGCTGATACTTTCATACTTTGAAATGCCTCTACAGTACTTTTGTTTATAGACTCATGGACAGAAGACTGCTACAACTGAGGCAGAACTAAAAGCCCGATCCTATTCTCCCCCCCCCCCCCACTGGTGCAGCTGCTCAAAGAAGGTGCGTGTTGTATCCAGTGGGTGTGTGTGTGGAGCGGGAGACTTCGGAGGGCATATGCCTGCTGCTCCACAATGGGTCTCCTTGAGCCTGTGCCATCGATTTCACTGGTGCAAGTCAGGGAGGCTGCTGCCAAAGGGGATAGGATCTGGCTCACACCATCACTGCTGGGTCCACTCCTTCCTGCAGCCTCCCCGCCCCTGTTCCTCCCCCCCTCCCCACCCAGTGTCACCCCCTCCCAGCTCCCATTCCATTCCCCCACACCCTCCTGCCTCCCCTGCTCGCTTACTTGCTCTGGTGGGTGGCCAGTGGTTCGGCAACGTGTACAGGTGCTACGTGGAGCGCACTTTACGGCTGCTTTTCAGCTGCCTGCTGCCAGTGCTGGCAGAATGCATGTTCTGTCAGTGGGGCAGCCAATAGGATTGGGCTGTAAGTGCTATTTTTGATTTTCAATTAAGCGCCTCCCTCATCTCAGCCTCTTTAAGACAGAATTTTAAAGACTTTGTGTTAAGTTCATTTCAAGAAGCTGTGGGGAGAGTAAGAATTGTTTGGTGAGGCAATATGTGAGATGCTGAGGTGCATCCTAGTATTTGTAGCACATGCCTCCTCCATGAAAAATTTGTTCTATGCAAGTCAGAATGAGTGGACGCTCCAGATCCACAGCAAAACAGTTTGACAAAAATGGTCATGGCAATGGTAAAGAAAAAATAAGAGTAGTTTTCTGGCTTTTTGTTTGTTACTAGAGTGGCCCAGTAAGACTGTTTGTCCCATATAAAAGGCGGAAAAAAGAAAATGAACTGCCTACAACTCCAGTGAAGAAGGACTCCCCCAAAAACATCACCTTGCTTCCTGGGACTGCTGCTGCTACCTGTAAGTTTTTCTTGGAATAAACAGCTTTGTCAAATGACAACAATTTTATTTTGTTTTTTTATTTACATTTTCAACAAGATACAAAGGTAAAATAAATACATAAATTAAACAGAGGGATTGCATGCAATTTATGTATTGTACAGAATATATACAGAAATATATAGCACACCCATAGGAAATGAAGGGTGCCAGGCTAAATTGAACATCAAAATATAATATAAGCATACACATACATTTAGCCGATATAGTTTATTTTTGAGAAAAGTTTAATATTTCAGCATACAGACCCTTCATACAGCTCCTGTAGCTTTTGTGTTCATTTTCCTTCTTTTTGTTTGTCATTTTATTTTGATAGTGAAGCTACATTTTGCTTTTGATGCCATTAATCCATATTTTGTCTTCCTGTACTATCAAATGGTTGTGATGTTTTGCTACCTAGGCAAACTCACCAAGGACGTGTTGTTGGCATAATTAGAGGTGTGTGAAAGTGGTTTTATTTTTTGCAGATTTCGGTGTTTAACCAAAATGAAATAGCAGAAAGCGGTGTTATGTGTTTTTATTCCAAATTTTTCCCACTTTTATCAATTGTAAACACTTGGGCAGCCCAATCCTGTGTAAGATACGGCGCCCGGCCTAAAGGGCTGGACGCCGTATCCTATCGAGTTCCCAGGCTGCCCCGAGGCAGCCCAGGAACAACTTGGGAGAAGGGGACAATTGTCCCCTTCCCCCAGTGTAAGTGGCTGCAGGACCAAAGGTCCTCCTCGAATATACGCGAGCTCTGGAGCTCATGTACATTCACACCAGCTGGGTTTATTTATTTATTTATTTATTTATTTAAAGAATTTATACCCCGCTTTCTTTCACAGTCAGGACACTCAAGGTGGCTTACAATACAATAAAAACAATACAAATATAAATTTAAAAACTTTAAAAACTCTTGGATATGTGGCATTGGAAGGCTTGTTGTAGCTCTCTTGAATTGTAGTTTTAAATAAACCCTAAATTTCATTCTCTTCATTGGTGGTATTAACAAAGTATTGCATTCATTTTTGTGAAATGTAGGGAAAATTTGTCTCTGAGCTGGTAAAATGGTTAGTCAATGTGAAATAAAGCTAGACAGATCTTTATCAAATTGGTACTGGCATTCTACTTAATTTTGAAAATGCTTCTATATTTTTTTTAGTCACTGTGACTCCTTCAGGACAGATTACTACCTCTGGCACATTGACCTTTGACCGTACATCAACAGTGGAGGCCACAGCTATTATCTCAGAAAGTCCATCCCAGGGTGACGTTTTTACTGGTGCCACTGGTAAGCAGGACAAATCTCTCTCTCATGCACACGCATGCATGCATTTGCTAGGAATACTTGTTGGGAGATACGGATTTTTAGTGCTAAAATTTGAAGATGAGGAAGCCAGGGTATAAGGAAGAATATGGAAAGATATAGTACTAGTATTCAAAGCAAAAGGTCACATGATAAAATGTTGACCATTTTACTGACAATAATGAAATTCTATATCTGAAGATACCACTGATATTCTGATTTGTAAACGTTCAGAATTCCAGTTTTAATACTCTTTGTTGAAACTGAAAATTTAGTCAGATTGAAATAGTAAATGGTCTAAATACTTGTTCTCTATTTTACCCATCTTATAGGAGACACAATCTGACTATTGCTTGTTGATTGCTATCATGAGACCCAGCCATTTAACATACTTGGCAAAGAGAACTATAGGGATTCTGGCCCAAGTAACTGAATGCCTTTTTAGCAACGTGTGATTTGAGCTCTTTAATACTTGCTGTTTCTAGAGCCATTCTAGCTTTCTTAGTATAATCTCACATCTCAGATGCCTACATAAAATCTAAATCACCTGTTGAATTCTTATAGGCGTCCTGATTCTGTATTTTTTCCCAATAGTACAAGACACAAATGTTCAACAGCCTTGCCGGGTCAGTCATCCAGAACCTCACTACCCAAGTTATCAAGACAATTGTCAGATCTCAGCTTTCCCAGAAGCAGCATTACCAACTTCTCATCCCAAAATTGGTAAGATTCTTCCTTTAAAATAATCTAACAGCATAGCTGCACACGATAACCTCAGCTGTTTTCCATGAGGGACTGGCATAGAGGAAGAAATGCAACCTTCTTTTGTTTTCTGAGTAAACACTTCAGAAAATTAAACCTGAGGACTTATTTCAAGTTTCTTTCTGGAAGCAGTACGAGATCCTGATTTCATTACTTTAACACAACTTCTTCACTGTTCTGTGTCAAGTTAACAGAGAGCCTGGACACCACATTGAAATAAAAGTGAAATTGACTTTTATCCCCCCCCCTTTTTTCTGGCCTCTTTGCATAGTGCCACATAGTGCTCCTTGATCCAGCACTGCTCTGAACAAGTTGGAGGTGGCAGCGGAAGCCAAGACTACGTCTATCAATGACACCTAATTCTTGGAGTCAAAAAATCCACTTCAGCAATGTTATAAGCCTTTCCTAACCGATTTAGCAGGATATCCAAGTCTGAAGGTCACATGCCTTTAGTTTCAAACATAATGCAAATACACAACGGGCTATACGTCCAGATCTGCCCTCCTACCTTGTGTATTTTAACATGGGATCCGCATGAAAACATTTCTTTGAATGCTTTATCCCTGATTGTTGAGCTGTCATGGCAGCTTCACATTTGAGGAAACTTTATATCTGCAATGAGTGGTGCGGTGCGTGGGTCATTGAAACCTGTGTACCCAGTTCCTAAGTGTTGCATACTATTGTACTGGGGAGGTGCACCTTTTTTTCTGTCTTTCTGACTTTCAGAGAATACAAATCTCTGAGACGCTCCTTTGAGTGCTGCTGGAATGGCAGTTACAGCAGACACATTATTAATCGTTTAATATCAAAATAGCACAGATATATTTACATGTTTGTGTTATTTCCCAGTGTGGCTCTGTACAAGAACCTAATGTGCCCAGGAGAATGGTTTAAACTTTTCTTTTTCATTCACTTCTGTTGGTTAAGCACTGACTGTTCTAGAAAGCAAGTGCAAACATGTTGTTTAGAAGCACTAACTGGCCTTTACCCTATAAGAAGAAGAAACGCTTCCAGGATCAAATGTCAAGCTCTATTCTTCACTCTGTGGAAAGACTAGTCGCTGAAAATGCTTTCTCTTCCAAAAATATAATTGAGGAGGAAAGGCATGTTTTCCTAATTCACATTAAATGACCATAATCCTATGAACACAGTTGGGCAAACATCTGTTTTGTTTAATAAAAGCTCTGGAGTTTAAATGTTAATCATCTCTTTTATGGCCTTACCCTTGCAATGTAACCAGGATGCAAAGGTTACAAATCTAATGTGTGGTAAATAATTGTGACATGAATCTATATGGTAGTCAGCAATTTTAAATGAAGCAGGGAAGTGGAATACATTTGGCATGACGCCACCCAAGCTCGTATGCAGTTTTTGTGGTGTAAGAAACTGTGATACTTTTTAAATCATTTTGAGCCACTCTGAATATTTCACATGAATTGAATATTGAGAACCAGTGTGGTTGCACTTGGAATAGGACGACCTGAGCTTGAACCCCTGCTCAGCCATGAAGCGTCTTGGGCCAGTTGCTATCTCTCAGCCTAACCCTACCTCACAGGGTTGTTGTGAGGGGGAAAAAAGGTGGGGAAGGAGCCACGTACACTGCTCCGAAGGGTGGTATATTTGTGTGCTTTTGCCTTGTATGTATTTTTACTTTTCAGTTTGAAATTTTTGGAGACAGCCTTTGCAAATCATTACTTTTGCAGCAGAAATATTGTAGCCAGTTGGCAACAGTTGTTCTAAGACTGCTTCTGTTCTATTGCTGGTTCAGGTAACCATTCCAACCTTCACCTGGACAAAGGAAAGCAGCATTAGGTACTTGTGTAGGGGCTAGTCAAAAAGGTGTGCCTTATTGTAGTTGTCTTCACACATTCCTTATGTGCCGGAATACGTCCCATCCCACCACTATCACCCTTTTCTCCACAAAGAGGAATCGGTCATGTGCACTGCTGTGTGAAACTATTTCAGCATTCTCCTCCACTTTGTGGTTTGCAGAGGGAGTTGTCCTCTCTGAGAAGGACAGAGGCAGCCTGGAAAGGGATGGAGCAGGTCCAACTCTGGTAGTGTTCACATGAACAAGCTGTTCAACAGCAGATGCATACTCACTTCCTTTAAAAAGGAGTCCTTTACCTCTGTTCCACCTTTATTTTTGTTGGCATTGGGAAAGAAACATTATACAGTATAAGCATTACAGGAGTTACACCGCAATCCTGCAGAAAATTTTGGCGGTGGAGCGAGTGCTCCGCTGCCGGAAGCAGTCGCAAACATACCGGAAAGCACGTTTGCGACGACTCGTGAGTAAGGGCCGCCGGCACAAGGCCGGCAGCCCTTACTCCGCCGCTGGATTGCCCCTGCGGCTGCCAGAATCAGGTAAGAGATCCCCCAGTGGATGCAGGGGTGGTCTGGGTGGCGGGAGGGGGGCCATTGGCCAAGACAACCCAGGAGAGGGCAGGGATGGCGGCCACCATATCCCCGTCCCGGCCGGCGCAGCCATTACACAGCCTCCTCTTACTTCCGCCAGCTAAATAGCTGGCAGAAATTCGAGGAGGCCCATTGGGGCCGGGCCACGCTACACTGGGGGAAGGGGACGAATGTCCCCTTCCCCTGAGTAGACCTCTGGGCAGATCGAGATCGGCCCGGAACAAGATTAGGATCCAGCGGGTGGTCCAGGGCCGCCCGCCGGATAGTCAGGATTGGGCTGTTAGTGTGTAAAGGATTTGTTACAATTAACTGATAGTTTATGTGAGCATGACTGAAATGTAAGAACCGTAAAAAGAACCCTGCTGGACCTAAGGTTTGCCACATCCAGAATTCAGTTTCCAGTGGTGCCCAGTCAGACCCTCCCCTGTTGCCTGTCCCCATCATCAGGTGCTCACAGGTGTACTGTGCAGCAGTAAGAAATTCCAGAGGCAGAGGAATGCAGTCTACCAAGCACAGCTGCTGCACAGCTTCCGTCTGCCCTTTCCCTTGTTGCTTGTATCAGACGAACCACCATTTTATTGCAAAACTTCTTGAAACAATCCTAAGTCATGTTGTAGCAGTGCTCAATATTGAGGTTAGTTTGTTTTTCCTCCCTCCAGCCTTTTAAAAGAGGTGCAGAGAGGTGAACAGCAGCACAGCTACCTCCCCATTCCTGTTTCTACGACGAGAGCAACTTTAGAATGATCACAGAACGGAAGCTGTTATGACCCGCAACAATGTAATATGATCGTATCATCTTCGGGATTAAGGTAATAAAAACACTAAAAATGTTTAAAAAGTATCTGCAGATGGTAACTTTATAAGTCTTTTAAAATACACAACTGTGCAATAAAATACTTCAAAGGTTTGTTGTAAAATACAATAAAATCACTTTAAAAACAGTAAAACTGGCATTACGTTTCATTCACTAGCCATGAATTTCTTCAGATGCAACATATAGCCTGAGTTGGCAGGTAGATGTTAAAATCATCGCAGTCCTGCTGGTAAATGCACGCCAGAAATCCTTTTAAATTTACCAGCAGGACTGCGATGATTTTAACATCTACCTGCCAACTCAGGCTATATGTTGCATCTGAAGATATTCACGGCTAGTGAATGAAACGTAATGCCAGTTTTACTGTTTTTAAAGTGATTTTATTGTATTTTACAACAAACTTTTGAAGTATTTTATTGCACAGTTGTGTATTTTAAAAGACTTATAAAGTTACCATCTGCAGATACTTTTTAAACATTTTTAGTGTTTTTTATTATCTTAATCCTGAAGATGTTTAGAATGATCCTTGGCTTCTAACCTGTGCCATTGCCAAATGCTCAGAGCAGTAACATTTAAAAACGATTCGTGCATAATAAATGCATCTTAAAAGGGTGGCATTAAAATAACCCCTTGCCCTCCTTCCAGGCAACAACATGCTTGCCTGAAGGAAAGGGCCCTGCACTGCTTCTGGAAGGCATAACTTCTGGAGAAAGTGAGTTGCAAAGTCTGGAAGGAACTACTGAGTATATGAAAGTGCTGATAGTGATGAATTCTATTCTGCTGGAACTCCTGCAAGGAAATGAGCCTCGCAGATCTGCCAATGTGCCTCAACGTTTCTATTAGCCCAGGTCATAGGTTTTTCTGATTGGGTAGGCTGGTAGATTGAAGTTGTGATTGCTTGTTGGCTATAAAATAAACTTCAAATTGAATTTGCACTGAAGTTTTAAAAAATTGTTCTGTGGATTTGTTTTGCTGTTTCAATTTTCAGTCTTGACTTCGCTTCCTGCCTTGGCTGTGCCACCTTCTACCCCCACCAAAACAATAGCAAACTCTTCAGTGGTGAATGGTCTGGAAATGACAGAGCAACGGAGCTGGCTGTACCTCGAGGAGATGGTCAATTCGCTACTCAGCACAGCTCAGCAGCTGAAGACGCTAATTGAACAAGCGAAGCAGGCCAGTTCCTCATACAGAGAAGCCGCTGTCACTCAGGCAAAAACTCAAGCAGATGTGGAGAGGAAAGAGGTAATTATGCTACCCAAAAATGAAGCCATTTAAGTCCCAAATAGCTCTCCAGCCAGCTGTTCAGGGAGCACAGCTGGTAACCTTTTATGCAGTAGGAGAAAGCTGTGCCTGCTATGGATCTTTGTAATTTTCGGTTGTATTCTTCATTTTTGCTGCAGAACATTTTCGTACCAATATTATTTGGTTTTTATGAAGCTGAAGGCGTTGCAGAAAATTTGGCCCTTTTGCTTTTTGTAGTGTTAAAAACAAAGTTTTTACATCAAGAGCTTATAGGCAGATCTGTGGATACTTATGTGCCAAAATGCATCCCATATTTGCCCTGGGATGGATTAAAGTAATGAATTAAAGCAGCCTTTCCCAAACCCAATTTCTGGTGGGTCCCAAGCAGAACCTCCAATGAAAACTGGGGTGATGGAAAGATCAGATAACAAATTGCCTCAAGCCCTGAGGCTATTCAAAAATCAGATAGCTGCTAATTGCCCTGCAAACAGCTGATCTCCTGCGGTTTGCAAGTTTGTGTAAATATAGGAAGATAAATGTTTGAGCGTCTTTTTTCTGGTGTTTTTTCCAAGTCCGTCAATGACAGGTAGTGGGGGCAGGTGAAGGGTGGGTCACATAACTAAGCCCCTCAAGCCTTGAGGCTACTTATTAGGACTGCCTCATTACAATAAATTATTTATTTATTTTAGTTAGACAATTAATTAAATTGACTTGCCTGTGTCCTGCCGCCATTGCCCCCCCTGGTCGCCGCCATTGCCCCCGGTCACCGCCATTGCCCCATCATGCCGCCCGTCATGCCATGCCATTGCCACCCGTTTCGCCACCCATCGTGCCATTGTTGTTGCACCCGTCGTGCTATTGCCGCCCGTCATGCCATTGATATTGCCATGTAGATGATGTTGCAAATTAGTGCAGATGAAACAGGCTGCTTTCCTGAAGATGGGCATTGTATTGTTTACGAAGAAGAAAGTGCACTCTTCTCTGTGCTACAGAATTCATTTTTTCCTCTCTTGAGGCTTGTGGAATTCTTACTGTGACATGCTCTTTTCTGTTTCATGTTTTCTGGAACTCAGCAGAGAAGTTTAATGAGGTGGTGAACAGGTTTACACCTGTTTCTTGACAACCGGTGGGAACGGAATAGGTGAAGCCAAGAGCTTGTCATAGCAGAGTTTCGTTCAGTGGCCATCTACTACCTGTGCTGTTTTGCATGATTCAGTTTCCTTTTTCTACTTTTTCTTTACATAGAATGAGGATTCTAATCAATGGGTGCTTTGCTCAGTGAAGCAAACGCCTCATCAAATATACAAAATGTATAGTGCACATCTCGCAAAACTAGGAGATGAAGATGAAAGGTGACAGGTTTGTTGCTTGGTGGCATTATGTTACATTGTTTTTCCACCAGGGATCCCTGAAGCACTTCTGCTCCACAGGCTGCTTCCTGCTTTCTTCTTTTCCTGCTTGAGCCTGAGGGTTCGCTGTATGCCCAGTTGTAATTGCCTCCCAGAGTTATGTGCTTTAATAAAAACCAGTCTGAGTTAGAATCTTTTCCCTCTAAATAGGATATTTAACACTTCCTTGAGGGTCTTTGGATTTTTCTTACAGCCCCATCCTATCAAATCCCCCCCCCCGCCGATGGAGCCGCGCCACTGGAGCATGTGCTGCATCCTGCAGGGGGAGCAGTCCCAGAGGTCTCCTGGTAAAGGAACATTTGTTCCCTTATCTGGAAACAAACCTGGGAACAAATCTGGGAAGGTGGATCGAGGCCAGGAAGGGGGATAGGATATCGGCAGAGCTGTCACCGCCGATAATACTCCCTTCCCAGCTGCTGCCACTGCCATCAGCACTGAGGGGTCAGCAGGGCCTTCTGAAGTGTGTGGACCCTCAGCCAGGACCTGACCTAGACAACCTTTGATGCCAGCAACATACATCCATACAGTACATAAACTGCTGCTGCCCCACCCCTTTCTTGCTACTCCAGATTTGCGTCAGATTTTGCTGCAGGATGGGAAATTCTTTCATCCCCCTCCAGTGAGAAACAGAGCTCTGTCTTACTACTAAGTTACTAGCGCCAAGAGTTACGTGCTAATTTGCATAGCTGGATGAAAAAGGTTCTAAGAATGGTCAAATTTCTCCCTCCTAGCAGGACTGGCTGAAATCTATTCTCCTAAGCAAGTGGGGAGGGGGTGACGACGGCATGGCGCACTAGAGGAAACAACTGCGAATGTCCTGCCTAGCTGGACCCGGATTCTTAACATTAGATTTGGTGAGGGCTATGTGAGAGATAGGAGGAAAGCAGTGGAGAGCACATGAGCAAGCCACCTTCAGCACAGCACCCAGTTGAATGATTAGATCCTGGAAATTGCTGTGTTAGTCATTGGATTTGTTGTGATGATCACGTGTAACTGCTGGTATTGAAAATTCCTTTTTAGCTTCCATGCAGCAAGTGAGTTGTCTTCAGCTTTGTCAGAACTGAAAATGCCCACGCATTAGGGATTGTATTCTAAGTAATACCTACAGGAGGAAGTTCCTACAAGGGAACTTCGTTGGCCCCTCTTCCCCAAAGCAGTGTCTCATGTCATGACTGCTGAAAACATTCTGCTCAGGGGGACCCTTGAGCTCAGGGGAGAGTGTCCAGCTTCCAGGGTGGGGGCTTAGAATCACTTAAAACAATATGGAGCAAGAGCCTCTGTTTGCAGAAGCTCTGTGAGTAAAAAGTGCCTCCATTTGGTTTTGGCTAATTCTCTGGAGCTCCCTGCACTGTTCCTGAGAGCCCCCAACCCACAAGAGAACATAAGAACATAAGAAGAGCCCTGCTGGATCAGGCCAAAGGCCCATCTAGTCCAGCATCCTGTATCTCACAGTGGCCCCACCAGATGCCTCTGAGAGCACACAGCCAACAAGATAACCTGTATCTTGTTGCCACTCCCTTGCGCCTGGCACAGAGAAAACCTACTTCTAAAACCAGGAGGTTGCTTATGGCTTGTAACCTGTGATGGTCTTTTCCTCCATGAATCTATCTAAACCCCTTTTAAAAGCATCTAGGCCAGGTGCCATCACCACATCCTGTGGCAGGGAGTTCCACAGATGAATTATACACTGGGTGAAGAAATATTTTCTTTTATCCGTTCTAACTCTCCCTCCACTCAATTTTAGTGCATGTCCCTGGTTCTGGTGTTGTGCGAGAGGGAGAAAAACTTCCCTCTATCCACTCTCTCCATCCCATGCATAATTTTATACGTCTCAATCATGTCCCACCTCAGGCGCCTTTTTTCTAGACTGAAAAGCCCCAAACGCTGTAGCCTTTCCTCATAAGGGAGGTGCTCCAGCCCACAAATCATTTTGATTGCTCTTTTCTGCACCTTTTCCAATTCAACTATATCCTTTTTGAGGTGTGGTGACCAGAACTGGACGCAATACTCCAGATGTGGCCTTACCATCGATTTCTACAAGGGCATAATGATACTGGCCGTTTTATTCTCAGTCCCTTTATTAATGATCCTGAGCAAGGAATTGGCCTTCACAGCCGCTGCACACTGGGTTGACACTTTCATCGACCTGTCCACCAGCACCCCAAGATCTCTCTCCTGATCTATTGCCTCCATTGGCAGAAGGCTGAACTCTCTGACCGTGAAGGTGCCTTCCAACTCTGATTTCTATTATTCACACATGCGCCTTTTCCGCCCATCTCTCCTTTCCAAATGTTGTCAGTTTAGGCTGCATAACAATATTTTCAGGTGGATTGCCTGGACCTTCTCTGCTCCAGTTAGAGGAAAGTACAATATTGTAAAGCCTAACCCGTTCACATTTACTTAGAAGCAAGTCTCACCAATTTCAGTGGGGCTTTCTCCAAAGAATGAGCTTAAGATTTCCACCTTCATCAGCACAATCATCAACTGATATTGACAGACAGTGTTGCATAATGGTTAGAGTGTTGGACTAGGATGAAGACCACCAGGGTTCAAATCTCTGCTCAGCTGCAAAGCTTACTGGGTGACCTCGAGCCAGTCACCAGCTCCCCACCGGACAGGACTGTGGTGAGGATAAGAGGGGAGATGTACCCATACACTCCATCAAATGACTTTAGTTCTAGACTTCTCAATGGTCGTTAATATGCCAACCATGCCAGTAAAAGCCCAGCGTTACTGACGCAGTTGTGGACCGAGTCAACTCACGGCCTTGAGAGGCCTTGGGGGGGGGGGCTTAGGGGCTACTATGGGATGGAGGGGATGGGAAAATTCCCTTGTGTGAACTTTCTTTGAAAGGTGCTGTTTAGACTATAGCGGCATAGCCCCTATTACTTTTTCTGCCCAGGCAAATCAGAGTTCAGCACAAACATTCCTAAATAACTTTTCTGAAGAATGTCAGTTTTTTACACAAATGTTTAATGTCTACAATTTCAAAGGCTTTCAATACGAGACTTCTGAAGTCAACATTCTGGCATTTTTGTGTGTGTGATGTATTATTTGAAATGGAAAGTAGTTTTGAAATGTAATTTCCCTCGGGATCTAAATTTTTGTTCTTTACTAGCTCTAGTAAAAAAAAGAATTGATAATGTCAGCAACTGCATACGTATATGAATTGTAGAGTTATTGTAAAATAAATAAATTGTGCTCCGGGGGGAAATATATTCTCACCATACAGACTTGCTTTTAAAAGAAGACTATTTCAGAATCTATTCTTTTTCCCCTGTCTTATCATTTGAGCAGTCCTAAGTTCACAAGAGAGATGGAGTTGTAGGTCGTGTAGAACAGAGAGCCTGTTTTCTTTTGGCTACAATCCAGTGAGCAGATGCACATCCTTAACCTAATGTAAGAGCCACCTTATGTATTACATTTTTAGAAAATAACGTTAGTACTTATGCTAAAAATGCAATATGTGATGGAGGCACACATGCATACTTTGAAAAATGTGCTTACAGGGCCCCATAGGTTCCCTGCCCGGTGCAAAAACCTGCCCCTTCATAAAAGTGTATTTGTCTCCTGTAATGTGCTAAGCGACCCTAACTGTGCTGTGGATTGAGATTTGTAGCGTATTCAGAAAATATTGAATTATCTTAAAGACCAAATCTACACTGTGAAGATTTTAAATGTGTATTTTGGATTATAAAGTTGGCACATGATCACTTGCTGATGTTAAGGGTTTTTTTTTTAGCTAGTATAAAGCAGCATTGCTATACCACAAATGTAAACCTGTTGTAAACTGGTTTAACTGTCATAGCTATCCTGGGAATGAATGTAGGTCTGGGAGGGTACTAGACCACTTTTGCAGGTCCTTCCTGTCCCTGATTGACCTAAAGACATGACTGCAAGGAAGGTCCAGTCCCAATGAGGGTTCCTGTACCTATAAGAGCTGCAAAACTGGCAAAAGTGTTTTCTGTTAATGCTGGAAAAGCTGCATCTATCGAATTTCTCCCTTCAGTAAAACGCCTAAAACCTACAGTAGAGATCTTAGGACAGTCTGTCAGAAACCCGACTGAAGCAGTCTCTAGCTAGCAAGCCTTTCTTGCAGAGTTCGCAGTTTAATCAAACCAGCTTTTTAAAATCAGTTTCCCGGCATAGCTTTGAGGGTTGAAGAGATTCCTTCATGCGTTTGCATTCTCAGACTACCCGTATTTTTCGCTCCATAAGACGTACCCCCCCAAAATAGGGAGAAATAAGCGTGCATCTTATGGAGCGAATATTGAATTAGCAATTTTACCTGGGCTTGTGGGGGCCTCCCCGATCTTCAGTTTGGCGATAAATGGCTCTTTTCGGCCATTTCCGGTTTTTGCAAAAACCGGAAATGGCCGAAAAGAGCCATTTATCGTAGAACTGAAGATCGGGGAGGCCTGCAGAGGGTCGCGCAGGCCTCCCCGAAGCCCCCACAAGCCCAGGTAAGTTTAAAAAAAAATCCCTATTTTTAGCTCCATAGGATGCATGCGTCCTATGGTCCGATGCGTCCTATGGAGCGGAAAAAATAAGGTATATAGCAAATTATTACTAATGCGGACACCACATACTGCACAACTTACTTAGCAATAGTTAATGACAGACAAATCAGTGGGGGTAATTTTGGCTTCACTCCTTAAGTTAAAAAAAAGTTAGTTTTTGGATTCTTGACAGTGCTTATGGTTCGATGGTAGCGTCTCCTTTTCACATATGTTGAACTGAAATTAGATGTTAAATGTACAAGTTACATAGTATTTGAAGGACACAGGCTGATTCTCTTGGCTTAAAGAGCTCGTGTGTTACAAAAAGGGAGAGATTTTCCATCCTTTGCTGCCTGCCTCTAAAGAATTTCCTAATTTGATTCTATGACGTATTGACTTTATGCTCCTGTAAACTCGCAGCCCTTGGAACCTTTAAATGCCTTGATGTCAGGTCATAAAGATGATCTGAAATTAAGCCCTTAATCTTCTTAAGTATTAGGTTCTACTCTTGGATAAATCTACTTTGCTTTAGATTGTTTTTAAACTGTTCCTCAGGAGATTTAACACCCTGGGCAGGTGTTGCATCTAATTTCAGCTAGTATCTTTGGTGATGATACATTTAGTTTAATTTATTTAGCACCCCTTAGCAGAGTTCTGTTGTTCACTTTAAGGCCTCTGAGGCTTGTCTGCCCTGTGAATTTACTGTGTGTATATTCTTGCTGGAGGGTAAGGGTATGTAAATAAAAGGTTCAGTGTGAATGAGAATTGGGTTAAAATCAGGGAGATAATATACAGTATCTTAAAAAAAAAATGATCCTGTACCATTTTACAAGGCATTTTTGTCATCCCTTATAATGTTTATGACAAATACTGTATACAATTTTGGTGATTACATTGATTCTCCCTAAGGAGCCCTAAATGAAGTTTGGAGCCTCACTGGGTAACTGGGTCAAAACAAGACAGATTGCTCAAATGGCAACATTTATTGTCATTGTTGGCCTGTGTGGCAACTTATAAACATGTCAAATGGAGCATGCAACAAGGAGGGAAAGCTTCAGGGAACCCAAATCCCAGCACAATCAATCAGTCATTGGCTAGATTAGAAGGACAGAAGAGAAGGATACCGTTTACATAGCTTGCCTTCTCTGGTCTGACTAGAGGATTGTGGGTGAATGAGCTGAAATTATCAAAATCTACTTTATAATTTGCTTCCAGGTTCAATTCAAAGTGCTGATGCTAACCTACCTTTAAAGCCCTACATGGCCTGAAACCTAAGAATCTCAAAATCTGCTTTTTTCCATATATAAAAACCTGTTTGCTCTCTTAGGTCGTCCATCCCTCTACCATCGGAGGTTAGACAGGTGGCTACATGGACAGGACCTTTTCAGTTATTGTAGCCAGACTGTGGAACATCCTCCCTCCCAACCTCACAAAGAAGTTCCACTTGGTCCCCTTGATGATGATGATGATGATTATGTTGATGAAACTTTTTTGTTTCAGAGGGCTTTTGGGAGAGAGGGCTAATTCTTGTCTGCTCTGGATTTATTTTTAACATCTGCCAATTTTCTTCTTGAGTTAATCTCTCTGCTGTCTGGTTCACCATATTGGTTATTTTATGCACATTTTTCTACAAAACCCCCTTTCATTACCCACTTTGGATGTTTCTTTTAACAGAAAAGTGGGATATAAAAAGTACTTTGAAATAAATGATATGCATATAAAGCTGGCATCTGTGTTATCTTTTAATTTTAGCAGTATCAGAGCCAGTTATTTCAACAAACAGATGATGTAGATGGAAAAACAGAAATCATCATTAAGGTAAGTACAAGAATCAGAATTTATTTATATTTTAGGCCACTAAAAACATACTTTAAAATTCATTTTCATCAACTAGCCCTTCAGCAATGATTGTGCTCCTCTTTCTGTATTGACCTAATGTTGTTGTTTCCTATTATTGGTATGTGAATTTGGTTGCTTTCAGGTTCAGTTTGTCCCCTGGCAGTGCAGTAATAAAACACTGTAGGCGAGATCCAGCCCAAACATCCGGCGCCGGAGCAAGTGCTCTGGCCTGGAAGCTGTTGCAAACGTGCTGTAAGGCACGTTTGCGCCTCCTTTAGAGACTCCGTCACCGGACCGAGCATGCGGCCGCCAGAGGCAGGTAAGTCCCCTGCCGGCGGCCGCATGGGTAGTCTGGCCGGCGAGGGAGAGGAAGCATTGGGTGAGCCGGCCTGGGACGGAGTGGGGATGGCATCGACCATATCCCCGTCCCTGCCGGGCCAGCTCGGCCACTACACGGCCTCCGAGGAGGCCGTTAGAGCCGGCCCCGGTTTATACCCGGGGAGTCCTCTGGCCTGCCGCATGGTGGTCCGGACAGCCAAATCCTGTGTAAGGATCCGACGGGCATTCCTTATACAGGATTTGGCTGCGTATATGTTCTAGTGATGTCATCCATTTATTTGTGATGGCCTTTTCTACACGCTTAATTGGGTTTTAATATCATGGTCCTTTGCCAAATAGTGGCCATGATCCAGCAAGTGAGTACCACAAGCAGAGCTGGGGTTTCCCCTTCGTGAGCTCTGAAATAGCTGTGCTCCTTGCTTTCTGTAGATCCCAGCTGCAGCATGGTTTTCTGGTGTGCAGTCACCACAGTCACAGAATATATTGATATTTTGGTGGAATTTAGGTAGCTATGCTTTCCGGTTATGATGTGGTATGTGCTGAATAATAAAGATTTCTACAGTTGCGGAGGCAAGAACAAAGTGTATAGTTTTTGTGAGTCTGTGTTATCAGGCCATATTTTTTTTTTGGTGCATCTCCGCAGGCACTGAATATAGTGAAGGCAGGGAGGGAGTTGTATATGCATTTGTTTCGGTACTGTGCCCAAAGGGGTTCTCAACTGTTTCATCCAGTGCTGTTGCACATTCCACTCAAATTCAGGGCACAATGAAATAGTGGGAGATGCATTAAATTGTGTGGGAGAAGGGTTAACCCCCCCCCACCCTTGGTGCTGTTGCTTCAATCTAAATTTCCCCTCCTCCACTGCATTTGCCCCTTTAGGAAAAAACCACCACCAGAGGAGATCTGCTCAAGAATCTTCTGTTGTTACGTCTAGTTTGCCCCTCAATTAAACTAGTACCATTTGCTACTTACAGTCATATCTGTATGAGCTGTAGTGTCAGGTTATCAATGGATCGCTTACAAGAGCAGTTGTTTCCTTAGCACTGTACCTCCATGTTGGGCCATTAATACTAGGAATATAATTCTGTGGCACTTGATATATTTCAAGGTTTGTGGATAATTTGCAGGCAGATGGTGCAAACAAATTAGGTGCTAATCAGAGTGCGACTCAGTTGTGCCTGAAAGCCAGCAGGTCCATCTGCACTAAATATGGTTTGTGCTAACACGCTCACAGCATGGCAATTTATTCTCCGCCAAGAATCCCTTCCTGCGCTGGCCTTATACAGCTGCATCAGGTTGCTAATCGCACCTGGGTAATTGTATGAGCTGCAGACAGATTGAGCTGTGAAACATTCCCCATGTCTTTGGAAATGAGCCATCCCAGCTATAGTAAAACTCCAAAAGTCTGGCACTAGGTGGGACCTAGGTGGTACTGAATTATCAGATACTTTGGACTGTCAGGAGGTGCTATCCTGCCCTCAATGATCCCTGATTCTAGCATCCCCATTGCTATAACAAGTTCACTACTTACATTCCCAGATCTCTACTTACATTATTACCAAACCGCTCGGGTTGTCTCTGAGTGACTTCTGTGGGCTGTCTTGGTGATGCCATCACTGAGCCAGGCATGACTGCACCTGCGCAGGGGGCAGCGAAGTTGGGAGTCCGCTCCTGAGCTTGGAGCACTCTTGGACAATTTTGATGCTGGACTATCAGGAGTGCCAGACAAGTGGGTGCCGGATATTGGAGTTTTACTGTATACAGCTTTTCATTTTATAATGGGAGCCTATGAACAGAAGGAAAAAGTGACAGGTCCTCAAAAATTCACAGTATCCTGTGGTATTAAAAGTCTTGCCTGAACCTAAAGGGCTGATGTTTTTTTCCCCCTGTAAATGAAAAAGTGCAGTTATGCTCAGCTTGGGGTTACTTCTTTGTTGTTTTTCTACATCTCTCCCCTTCCCACCTCATCCCTTCTCATCAGGAATTTCTCTGTGCCAGGTACAAGGGAGTGACAACAGGAAACAGGTTATCCTGTTGGGTGTGTGCTCTCAGAGGCATCTGGTAGGGCCACTATGAGATACAAGAAGCTGGACTACATGGGCCCTTGGCCTGATCCAGCAAGGCTCCTCTTATGTTCTTAATAAGTAATCGTGGCCTTTCCAAGTGTTTGGCAAAAGAGAAATGTTCTTACGTAGAGCCTTCAGCTTCTACCTTATGCTTCAAAGTGTTCTGTTCTTGAAGAATCTCCTCCCTCTTGCACTATGGTAGGCTCCGTAACCTACATTGTGTTGATCAAGGTCTTTTAGTTACTAACGTTCACGGTTTAGCACAGAGATGTTGAACATAAGGCCCGCAGGCCAGATACGGCCCACAGAAGCTCTTTATCTGGCTCATGTGATAGTTGGCGTCTCCCAGCAATGCCGCTTCTGCCGAGGCTATGGGAGGGAGAGATGGCAAGAGGCCTCAGAAGGCAAGGAATGCTATGGGGGAAGGGGCAGACGAAGAGGAGTGAGTGAGGGAGACGCTGCTGGTATGCTTGGAGAGCCAATTATCATGCAGGTCGCCCTTTCAGTAGCGCCGCTTCTACTGAGGTGTCACTTCACAGACTACCTCTCAGCTGCTGAGCTGCAAAGTGATGCCTTGGCAGAAGAGGCACTGCTGAAAGGACGGCCACGTTATAATTGGGCGCTCACTCAGCATGATAATTGGACTTTCCCATATCTTGAAAATATGATCAAGATTTGTTCATTTTCTCTTCTGTCATTTTCAGCTAATGAGTTTTTACATGAGAACAAAGTGCTTATTTCTGGCCATCATCTGCTTAATGACATCACTTCCTGCTTAATGATGTAACTTCTGGCCCTCAGTAGGCGCCATGAATATTACTTGGTTCGCTATATGAAACACGTTTCTCTCTCTCTCTCTCTCACTCACACACACACACACACACACACACACACACACACACACACACACACACACACACACACACACACACACACCGGTTTAGCACCATATTCACTTTGTTTGAATATGTTTTGCTTACCACTTGAGTTTGGATTTTCTCCATTCCTTGGATTAAAAAATGGTAATCCTCTGTTAGGGAATAACAGAAAAGACCATGTATTTGATCAGTATATGCTTGTATATCATGGTCAGGACTGGTAGGAATCAAGAGTCCCCAGGAGCAAGTAACTGTGGTAAATAGGAGATTCAGAAGGTCATTTCATATATCTGTGTTTTTTTAAAGGAAAGTAAAAGATCACAGCTGTGGGTGACACTAAGGTCAGAACATTTCTTTGGCAGTGGAGCCCACTTTAGAAACAGAAGTTGGGAACCTGCAACCCATCTGCATGTTACACTTGCATGAGATTAACTTAATTGCATGTAGTTTGTATATCAAGTGGTAGCCAAATTACTCTTGACAGATAAGTTGTACTTTATTTTATAACATTCTTTTCTGAAATTATCCTGAAATATGGAAAATGTTGAATTGTGAAATGGTCTTAGAAACCATGAGAACTGAAAAATAAACAATAGGGCTTTTTGCTTGTCACTGGTTTCTGCCCTTGGGACTGCCATATCTACAAACATAATGAGAGCAGGCATTCTCGGGAGCTTTCACAAGAGCCCACAAGCCTCAGTGTTGCTCATCTGCGATTCAGATGCCTTTCAAAACTTGTTGTCAAGTTCTCTTGTTTATTAAAAATAAAATGTAATGTAACCTTGTTTTCAGCTATGTGTGCCTGAGAAGTAAAAAGGTAAAGGTATCCCCTGACAATTAAGTCCAGTTGTGTGCCTGAGAAGTAGCACTTCTTATATACAGAGAATAATGATTGCAAAAAAGTTTTTTTAATGATTGTAAAAAAAGATTGTAAAAAGTGGGATTGTACAATGTTTCCAGATACGATCTTCTCAGTCGTAAAGCCCAAAGTGCCCTCTCCATATTTGCTGCCATAGCCTTGGACAATTTTGATTGTTCAGAAAGATTGAAGGACAAAAGGGTGTAGATGACACATGCCTGTTCAGATCCTTCAAAGTGCTCAGTTGCTGTATGGAAGAGTTGGTTTTGACAAAGCATTACCTTCACAGGTCTCCAGAAGCTGTGCATCATCTCTGTTCTTTATCCCTTGTACCTTGTACTTGCAAGAAAGAATGCACTTTCACTTCTCATTGACTTAGCCTCTTTGTCTGCATTGTGACAGCAATCCTGTGTAAACTGTGGTCGGGAGGCAATGAACGAGTGCACTGGCTGCCATAAAGTCAATTACTGCTCAACTTTCTGTCAACGAAAGGTAATTCCTTGTGCACCCCAGATTACATGGTTCAGAGATAAAGAGCCCAATGCTATCCCCTCTGCCACTGGCAGAATATGCATTCCACTCTGCCTGCCTGTGCCAGATGAGGGGCAGGCAGTGGGAGGAATGGGGCGGAGGGGGGGAATGGGGAAGTTTCTGGGTGGGGAGGGGTGGAATAGGGGAGGGAGGGGTGGGATCAGCGGCAGTTACATGCAGCAAGATTCTATCCCACTCTCTCTCCCTTTCCACTGTCATTGTATTCAGTTCTGCACCAATAAAATAGCTGGTGCAGGACTGAGGAAAACCCAAAGGGAAAGCGGAGGCTTTCCCCAGGGCAAGGGAACAGAAGTTCCCCTACCCTGAGAAGACCTCTGCAACTGCCTCCCCACCCCCAAGATGCAGTGTGTGCTCCATTGGTGTGTCTGCCAATGGAGGGGGGTAGGTAGGACTGGGCGGAAACTTGCATAAATGGGGAAACATGCATCCATGATCCACTACCCAATCACTATTCATTTAGCTGAGGGTTGAGCAGAAAGGCTGCTCAGTAGACCTCCTCCTACGGCCTTGTCTTAAATCCATGTACTGTACTGCAAGCTCCATAGATTTCAGTGAAATTTATTTCCCTGACCCTAAGCGAGTTTAGAACTGTGATATGTTTGGGGAATCTCCAAGCAGAATGTCTTCCACAAAAGTTAGTATTCTCAACCCTTGCTTAATGTTGCCCTGATTAACTTTCACTAATGATGTGCTTTCATTTAAGAATCTGTCTCTTTTGTTCCTCATTTTTAGGATTGGAAAGACCACCAGCATATATGTGGCCAGCCAACCACAGTTACTGTTCAGGCAGAAGAGGTCCATGTTACAGACAATGTGATTGAGAAAGTTATTGTCTGAAAGCTCCTTACCTGTTCAAGTTGCATAGTTGTTGGGGGGAGGGGCAGACTGGCTGGACTAGTTATCCTGCTGTGAAGTCATACTGATAAATTGAACTCATCAAGAAGATCAGATTCTGATATTATTTACATGTTGCTGGCTAACATGAGCTCTTTTCGAAGCAGAAACTGAAACTATGTAGATGTGAGAATGCTGAGTGGCTCCACTTGTAAGAAGAGAATTCTAGACCTTGCATCACAGGGCTGTCTACAAAACCTCTGCAAAGCTGACTGGCAGTTTAAACGGCTGCATCCTACAGCTCCACAGGATGATGATGGTGACTTATGAAGTTTTGTAACACGGTTCATAAGAATCACTTTCTTTTGAGAAGCCTTCAAAATAGCTTGAATGATGTTTAAGTTCTACCACTGTTGCTCTCTCTTTCATGCTGGCCTACCTCTCATTTTAAAAATGTATACAGGGCAGCCTGATCGTTCAGTGAGTTTAACTTTATTGACTTCTTTTAAAAGCTACTTAAGTTATATGTTGACTTTCATTCTATTACCGTTTTTGCTTTGGTGTATTGTTTTTGGATTTTCTCTCTGCAGGACAAAGTTTAATGTATTGGAAATTCTGCATGGTACATGTCACGTTGAACAAAGTACAATGCAATTATGGAACTTCTTGTAATATTCATTCCAAGTGCAAATACAAATCTGGAGTATTTGAATAGCTATAAGAAACAGAAGATTTCCACTGTGACCAAAATGTGAACTGAGATTCCAGCAGAGTTAGACTTATCTGAATCAGCCTGCCCCCCCACCAGAAATAGAGCATCCCTCACTTATGCACCCTTGTCTTTTCTTTTGATGGAAAACTGAGAGAAGAGTCTACAGTGAGATGTGGAGTTCCCCTGGGACACCCTGTTTGACAAGCACATGGCTAAACAGGTCTCCGTGATAGAGTGAGGTTAGTGCTGAGCCAGGTACCCTCACACCTGGCTCAAGTGGACCTCAACCTGGGTGATACTTTCGTCTTACCCTTCCATGCTATTACTGTATTGTTCCAAGTATAGGCCACACTTTTTTCCCCTAATGTAAATCTTTAAACTAGGGGTGATCTGGCAATCACAGCAGGGGTGGAACTGCAGCACGCGTGGAGCCGGAAAAAGTGCCGCTGGGTCAAGGCGCTTGTCACCTCCTTACCATGTGAAGCCTCCGGTTAGATTAAGCTGCCAATCCCGAACTCCGCATGCACTTGGAGAGCAGAGCATTCAGCCAAACTGCTCTGTTTGAACTTGAAGGAGAGCAGCAGCCGCCCGGTAAGAACACCGCAGTGGGCAGGAGAGCAGACTTCGTAAAGGAGAGGAGACGCAATTCCCCCCTCCCCCAGCAGCCGCTTTGCCCACGCTCCACCTCGCTCACTCTGAATGAAGACCTGGATATTTTTTTTAATAGCACCAAACTTTAAGGGTGCAGCTTATAATCAGGAATGGCCTATACTCGGAACAATATGGTATTTTTGCCTCCTGGCTTCTCACTGGCATCTTGCCGCTGCGTAGTTGACTTGTATGATGATCAACAGTAGGAGAGGTGACTTCAGCAGCGGTTAGAGTATCCCACCATCCCAGAAGCTGCCTTCCTCCCCATGACAAGTTATCCAACCTGTTCAGTGGCAAGACTAGCCCTCGATCTTAGGAAGGATTTGGATGCTCAATAACAAATGTTCACTTGCCAATGGAATGGTAAAGAGGCAGTTGTTTGAGCTCTGGGCAAGGGCCATGTGAAAGGCCTTGGCTTTTATTTATAAGGTTATTGTCTGCTACCTGTTTTACTTGAGGGGAATGGCCTGCAGATCAGTCAATTGCACAGGAGCCAAAGATCAATATGCTATGAGTTGACATGCTGTGTGAGTAACTTGAGCAAAGTCTAACTTTGATTCTCATACTTCTGAGGTTGGTTCTACCTTCCTTCTAAAAGTGAAATGATAAAATGTTCTCTCAGATAAATTCATACCTTGCACAGTGTTTACAGCTCTGAATTGGTGCTGCCAAAAATAAGAGAGAAGGTGCGACCGTACATTTCCACAGCATCTCACTTGAGGTCTTCCATTATAACAAGGAGATTAGTTTGAAAATAGCACCTGCCGAGTGTTAACATTGCAAGGTATAAATGAGCATTGGTTCTAGGGCATGTTCATTCCTGTGAGAAGTGTGTGCGTGTGCGTGTGGCAGCACAACAATAAAATACTTCTAGTGTTGATGAAACAGGCTCCTTTTTTTGCCCTGGTCCAGAGGTGTGTTGCGCAAGCAGATACTCCCTCAGATTGGGGCATGCTGACTTCTGCTTTAGTGCAACATCCAAAACCCATAAAGTTATTCGGGCATTGCCGGAATGTGATGCTGGGATTAGGTGTGCTGTGTGAATGTGCTGTAAATATAGCTGTTCAATTGTACTTTGGTGTTGTTTTACAGAGCAGAAGGAAGACTTGTTTCCGAATTCCAACAATGCCAAATAGCCCTTTTAGTCCTCTGCTACAAAGTACTGAAAACTCATTGGCTATGAAACAGCCATATTGTTTTAAATAATAGCCAAACAGAGCATTTTCCCAAACAGAGTATTTTTTCTTTCATTCAGGGATGTGACTGAACTATTTTTGCTCCAGTTTTGCCCCAAAGTGCACCCAGAGTAAAAAAAAAGAAAAGAAAAGATTTTTAAAAGTTTGTATCTGCTCTAAATAATCCTTCTGCAGGTTAGGAATTGGGATGAGGAGCCCACAAGGCATGTTGCCTGCCGTAGCAAATGCGCACTGTAGAAGGGCCCTGCATCATCACTACTTGGGCCCCCTTGCGGCTGAACTGTATCCTCCCTCCACCTGAGCTCCCAACTCAGAATCCAGATGTGAAACAGCTGCATGTTTTGGATGTATTTGGTGCACATCCTGCACAGGGCCAAGCACAAGTGGAGACATGCCCATGAAGGAATAGAAATAACACTGCCCAACAATTTTTTTGGGTGCTTCGGAAGTTAACCTATTCTTGGGTATATTTGGGGCGCTGGTTCCAAAAATGGCATCTTTTTTGCCATCAGCTCTAGTTTTGGAGATACGGCATAGCCACCTTTATATGTTGATTCAAGCAGCTTCCTCAGGAGGAAGCCAATGCCATGGGCTCCTCACGAGGAAGCTGCTTGAATCAACATATACAGGTGGTTATGCCATATCTTCAAAACTACAGTTGATGGCAAAACTGATGCCATTTTTGGAATCAGCGCTCCAAATACAGTGGGCCCTTGCCATCCGTGGGTTTTGCACCAATGGATTTGACCATCCACGGATGCCCGTGGGTGGCAAGGGGACCGGGGGAAAAGGGTTTTTAAAAGGTTTTAAAATCTTGCTTTTAACTTTTGCGTGCCAAACCGCTCCATTTTCAGGCTTTAATAAGGCTTTAGAAGGGGAAATCGCACTCCCGAAGCCTCTTCTGGGTCTCATGGCACCCCCCCTTTCGCCCAGGCTCAACCAGAATGCATTGCAATGCATTCTGGGGCAAAATTGGGAGAAGGGAGGGGGGAATTGTGTGACCTGGAAGAGGCGTTGGGAGCACGATTTCCTCTTGTAAAACCTTAAAACCCATTTCTTCCCAGCCCACAGGTGTACGCGTTTAACTCCTGTTGCAAATATTTACACCCTTGGGTAAAAATGCCTTAAAACCTGAAAATGGAGCGGTTTGGTGCACAAAGGTAAAAGCAAGGTGTTTTTTAAAAAAAACTTTTTAAAGGGCCAATTCGCAGATTTAAACATCTGCAGATGAGGGCCCACTTATTGATTTTCTACTTCTTTTGGGGTTGTCTCAGTTATCCTCTCCCTTCCTTCTGACTGGAAAGGCCACCAATGCTCTCCAGTCCCTGTGAGCCACCCTGACCTTTATCTGATGAAGATAAGAGCTGACTCCTCTTAATGAGCTGCATCTTTTCAGTCCCTTTCACATTTCTCATGCCTTCGCTAGACTTTGGCCTTTCTCAGAGAAGTAGTGAAATTCAGCAAGGGATCAAGACCTTTGCAATGGGTAATTGGGCTGCATGGACTTGCAGATAATTATTACCAATAGCATCAATGATGGTGACTGGGGACACTGGGCACAATACGATTACAGTACTTTGCAGACCTAAGGCATGTATTTTGAGCTCCACTGAAGCCAAGCTCTCTCCAAGTTACTATCTGATTTATGACCCAATCCTATCCATGGATTCCACCGGCGGAAAGCGAGGTCCACCGGTGCATGCTGTCGCAAAAGTGCTGGAAAGCGCTTTGTGACAGCATTAATACTAGGAGCGCCTGTGGGAAGGCCGGAGCCTTCCTGCTGGCACCAGCAGACACAGGGACACCCGCTGGACCAGGTAAGCACGCAGGGGAAGGTGGGGATCTGGGATGAATGAGGTGGAGAGAGGGCGGAAGGGGGCAGATCAGGCCCAGGAGGGGTGGTATCAGCGGCGCCAGCACGTGCTGTATCCTATCCCCCCTCCACAGGCCTTATGTGCCGACATGGATCAACACGGATTTGCCCCAGTGATATTGCTGGCACAGGTCCTAGCTGACCCATTGCCACTGCTGGGGCTTACCCCGGGGCAAGGGGACAAATGTCCCCTTACCTCAAAGAGGCCATGAGGGAGGAGGCCTTGAATCCTTTGCTCCCACCATGGTCCCAATCCAGATTCCCCTGCAGCTGTTATTTGGCACAAAGGAGAGCTTCCCTCTTGAAGCAAATAACAGCCATGTGGGGAGGGGAAGCCCTGGAGTGAGTGCAAATGTCTCTAACCCCGCCCCACCCCCTTGCACCTTGGCTCCAATCCAGGTTGGGTTCCTGCCAGCTGCTATTTACAACAACAATAGAGTCAAGTGTGCCAGGCCAAACTACACATTTAAAGTGACATGCAGTGTGGCTCTTATAGTGAGGATGGGACTCCACTGAAATGTTATCTTAGTAAGTATGAGTTTCCACACCTGAATTTGGTGAGAGCCTATTGGGAGGGGGGGGCTTGTAATCTAGAACTGGAGAGGTACTTAACCCCTTACACACCTGCCTATTCTCCCCTGAAAATGCCTCCCTACCCATTGACTGTCTTTTGCTCTAGTCTAGTGGGCTTATTTTTTATCCAGTTTATCAGCTAGCTGGGAGAAAGTGCTTATAACTGATTGGGGATGATGGTATTTGCAAAGATTAACTGGTGGACAGAAGAAAGGTTAAGCATTCCCTCCATCCCCTTCATAATGGAGGATAGAGGGGCATTCCATTAGTGTTACAAGACAACTGAGATCGGAACTATGTTTTCCTTGTAACATGCACTTCTGCCTTGAATTAGATGACTGTTGGGACATATAGTCCACTACTGCACTCTGGCTGAGAATATCTCTAAAAAATCTTACAGGCCAATCCTACGCAGGATTGGGCTGCCAGCCGTAGCTCTTTGTGACAGTGGAAGAGACTTTTGCTGTTTCTAAATGCATTTTGGGAGCACTGCAGCAAGAGACAGCAGCGCCTCCCATCCATCACTGGACCTGTCCGCAGCTGCCAAAGCAGGTAAGGTTGTGGAGGGGTAAAATGGGGCAGGGAAGGGGGAGGAATGGGGGTGGGGCTGCAGGAGGGGGTGGATTTGGTGGTGTTGGCACGTGCCAGATCCTACTCTCCCTTTTGGCAGCCTCCCCATCCCCTTCTCGGACTTGCGCCAGCTAAAGAACTGGCACAGGTCCAAGGGAGACCCATTGTGGAACAGTAGGCTTATAGAGGAGTAAGGAGATTTAAATCCCCTTTCCCCTCCAAAGCCTCCCTATTCCCCCCCCCCCCCCGCTGGATACAGCATGCACCTTTTTGGCACGGCTGCACCGGCGGGGGGAGGTAAGGATAGGACCGGGCTCTTAGGCACAGACACAGCCCAATCCTCTCTACATTTTAGACTGGCGGAGCACTGCTCTGCTGGTCTTGGGTGTTGCAAATACAACACGTAAGGCGTCGCTCCCCGGTCCCAGATCCTGTGGAGCGCCTGCCGAGGAAGACGAGTTCCCTGCCGGATGGCAGAGGAGCATGGGGAGGGTGGAACAGGGCATTCCAGGGGGGTGGGATTGGTTGGCCAGGCCTGGGAAGGGGGAGGGATTGGCAGTGACCTCCTCTGCCGTATCCTATCCCCCTTCCCGGGCCTGGCTGTTGTTCCATGGGGTTCTCAGACTTGCACCAGCAAAATAGCTGGTGCACGTCTGAGTAGCCCCATCGGGACGGCTGGGGCTTTATCCAGGGGAAGGAAACAAAAGTTATTTTCCCCGAGGTGACCTCCCAGGCAGTCTTTTTGTGCCCTGGATGCAGCACGGGCTGCACCGGCCACACTGCATCGCATGGCGCAAAGTTAGATAGGATTGCACTGTCAATCTGCTATCTAAACTCCATTAATCAATTGAACCTGGGAATTTATACTTGCAGTACTGTATACCTACATGCTCTATGCCTGAACTATGACCCTCCCATTGTTCTTCATTTACTGCTCACTTGCCTGCTAACTGGGCAAGAGGCACTTTTTCAATTGGTGCTCCTCTTATGTTTAGCAGGGGGAGAGCAACTGCTCCCCTTTCACCCCAGCACAGTGTCTTTCTGGTGGCTGTTGCTGGTGGTGTTCTGCATCTTTTTTAGATTGTGAGCCCTTTTGGGACAGGGAGCCATTTAATCATTTGATTTTGTCTGTAAACCGCTTTGTGAACTTTTTGTTGAAAAGCGGTATATTATTATTATCATCATCATCATCATCATCATCATCTCATTTCATAGTCAACCATTTTTATGCAGCTCCTACTATCAGCCTGTTTGTTTGCACTCCTTCCCAAAGTCCTCTTCTGTGATCAACTTAGCAAACAGAGTCAGGAAGTCCTGTGCAGTTTGCCTAATCTTAAACTCAGCAGGACAAAGTACAAGCAAGATGCGAAGCTTCTTCTGGAACACTTTGTGACACGGCAGGAAGTCATCCCTGCTGATGCTGTGCTGCTGTCTCATTCCATGCTTAGGATATTACAACAGCTGCAATTAGTTGTACAGAAAGGCAAGTCATGTAGGAGGTGAACCACATATGAGGTGTAAGTGGCAGACCTGAGAAGAGGCAAAGGCTGCTCGATCTGATTGCTGCTGTTTCTGTGCTGGGTCCTTGATGGGAGTCAGGAGAAGTGGATATACTTAGCAGCTGGAAGTGCTGTGCTAAGCAGGTCCTCGGTGTAATTTTCCTATATGGCGTCCAATTTTGAGTAATGCAAGTCAGGACGAATGTTGACAAACTGGAAAAGGATATAAAGGAGACCACCTGGCACAAGTTGTTTGTTTCTCCCCAATTTCCATTTACAAAATGCAGACTTGGAGGCTGCAGGATATAGCAGAAAATGGACATTGGAGGAGGGGCTTAACCCTTTTTCCTCAGGTGGCTTTTCTGCTAAATATGCCTCCCCATAGCTGCTTTTCCCTCCATATTTTTTCTCCTGCAAAGGGAAAAATCTGCTCAAGGAGGGTAACTTTAGTGGAAAAACTGCTATAGGGGAAGGATAAGAAACCCGTTTTTGCCTCACCCAGCCATGCTGATCTTCTGCATCCTGCAGTCTCCACAGCTGTATTTTGTAAAAGAGAAAAAATGTGAGAGGAAAATGATGTGTGACTCATGTCAGTGCCAAAGTACATCTTACAATAAGCTCATAATGAACTGACAGGGTTAGCACAGGAAGTGGACTAGAAGTGTTTCTTTTAAGTCAAAAACCCACGTCACCCAGGGCAATGTTTCTTACATAGAAGTCACTTGTGTGGGAAATTATATGAATTTTGTGAGAAATACATGTCTGTTTTCCTGCATGCATACATGGTAAAATTGACATCAGTGCATTTATATACAGGCGGGTCCCAAAATTTCCTCCATAGGAGTGTCTCCAGTGTAGGAAATTCCTCATAAATGGCCTTTTGAATTTATCCCATGACACAGAGGGCTGCTTAGACAATAGAGGCGAGCAAAAATGGCTGAACTTCCCATATTTTGGAAATAAAGTCCTAAGTTAATTCAGGTGAACTAAAATATCTTTGGGTCTTATAATTTATAGTCAATTTATTGTCCCAAGCCCAGTTCTTTTTGTACTGTGTTTCTCTAGCCAGGCTGATGGTGATTTACAAATTTGTTCATTCTGACAACTTACAGACCCTATTTAATGGAAAAATAAGTAGACATGCATAGGATTGCAGTGTTAGAAAAACAAGGTGTGTGCAATTGAAAAAAAAAAGTATTGATAAGTTTCTTTCAAAAGAGAAACTACTGTGGCATCCTTCACTCAAGCAGGGAAAAAGGCTGAAATACACAGTAATGTAGCAAGAAATAAAACTTTAATAAACTATACAAAGAAGGTAAATTGTCTGTCTCTTTGCACTGTGCAGTACCACACTTTGTTCTATATTCAGAGTCCAGTTCTATATTTGGAACCCAACACGTTAGCAGAAGATGTGCAAAACTTTGCGGAAGAAGTTCCTAAACTCAGTGTTGAAGACAGTATAAATGATAGGGTTCAGGGCGCTGTTGACGTAGCCCAGCCACGTGACAATGCTGGTGACTTCGCCAGGGATGTTGCAGGAATCACACAGAGCTCTGGTTATATGGACCACAAAGAAAGGAGTCCAGCAGAAGAGGAAAGCACCTATGAGAGAGAGAGAGAGAGAGAAGGGAAAAGGAATGATTTCTGACTGCCACAGCCTTGTGACTGGCCAGTTAGGGAGAGCCCCAGGTTTTATCCCTGGCACTTCCAGTTCGAGCTGGGAAAAGACCTCCATCTAAAACCCTCAAAGAGAGCTACTCCATGTAGACTCACTGAGCTAGAGGGCCCAAGGAGGTCACAGACGACCCAGCAGAAGGCAGCTGCTCAAATGCAACAGTCAGTTGCACCATAAGCCTATGCATATTTACTCAGAAGCCCCACTGTGTTCCATGGGGCTTACTCCCAGGAAAGTGTTGCAGCCTTACAGAGGGACAAACTACTTGTTATGTTGAATGTGTAGTTTGATCTTTAGGTTTTCACTGTTTCTTTAAATATCAGAGGTAGGAGAGGGCTGATCTGGACTGGGACCACAGCACAAGTGGAGGATTGTTGTAACTCATTCCACCCATGCCCTGGTCTGGATGAAAATACAGCTGTTATTTCTGACAGGATGGAAGATGACCACTGGCACCATTTTCAAGTGGAGAATGGCTTCAAGCTGTGGAGAGGCTAAACTGATCAAAAATAATTCAAATCCAAGAATTCATTCATAATTCAAGAAAAGCTTAGCGATTTCCAAAGTGTGAAGCTACACATTCTAACTTCATGCTTAACTGAGACCACTTCATTCACTCTTGAGAGTGTTAGGCCTACACAATGAAGTTCTCTTGCTTCATTCAGAGTTCTGTATCCTGTTTAGATTGTGCCTATGCGTGCAATATTTGTTCTGGTCTTGACACACAGACCAGCCCAACCCTGGTATGCAGGGCCAGCCCAAGACCTCCTAATGCCTGAGGCAGCATGCAAACGCTGCCCCCCCCTTACCCGATGATGTGCCGGCCTCTGGTCCTCTCACTCTCCAATGTTCTAGCTCAGCACTCTCCTCCCCTCCACATTTCTTCTCTCTTTCAATCCAGGGAGTGGGAGGAGGAGCAGTGGAAGCAAATAAGAGCACAGGGATTGGTCCCCCCTCCATCTGCTGCCTGAGGCAACCGCTTCAGTTGGCCTCATGGGTGGGCTGGCCCTGGCTGTATGTCTATCCAGTTAGCTATTCTCACAAGTTCAGTTCAGCTTCAACTAAAGCAGGGGTGGCCAATCTTTCAACATGAATGCTCCTGGCCCTTTTATGGGTATATAGATGAGGGCATTTCAGCAGGTGCAGCTACCTTAACAGCACCACCAGCAATTGCAGCGAGCTGCCAAGATTCTGTCTTCCACTCAACTCTTAAGAACGCAGAGGTCCTAATGGTGAAAGGTTGGCCACCCCAGAACTAAAGCTTCAACTTTACTGAAAGTACAATTTGAACAGCAAACAACATGTAAATGCAGAGAATTAAGTACAGCAAGTCTTCACGGGCAGTCCAATCCTGGGTAACTTTAGACCGGTGGAAGTCTCGCTCCACCAGCCAAAAGTGTCGCAAATGTGCCGTAAAAGCATGTCTGTAACTACGGGAGAATAAGCAGCTCCAAGCGCAGAGGCTGGCATCGCTTACTCCACCACCTACCTGGACCCGTGCCAGCCGACACAGGTAAAGACTGCGCCAGTCAGTGGGAGGGAGGGCTGGGGCAGCAACGGAGGGGGCATCAGTGGGCGATATCTCAAGCCCCTTCCTAGCCCATACTGGTCTTACACGGCCTCTCTGGATGTACGCCAGCTCTGGAGCTGGCATGCATGCGAGGAGGCCCATAGGCCCCAGGGCTTGCCTACACCCGGGGAAGGGGACAAACCCGAGGTGTGCTCTAGCAGTGCCAGGGCAGCCCCGCATGGGCTTATGATGCAGCAGCCGGCTGCCAGCTGGTTGTAGATGGATGGCAGATTTCAGTTTCAAAGGAAAGATTTTTTACTCCTATCCAGTCCTAATCTAAGCAAGAACAGATACTCTACCTCAGGGCAATCAACCATAGTCAAACAACAAACAGTAAGAACTAACCAGTTGTTGACTGATTCATAGAGTAACTGCCCCCCCTTTCACCCCAGCACAGTGTCTTTTCTGGTGGCTGTTTGCTGGTGTTCTTCTGCACCTTTTTAAGATTGTGAGCCCTTTTGGGACAGGGAGCCATTTAATCATTTGATTTTGCCTGTAAACCGCTTTGTGAACTTTTTGTTGAAAAGCGGTATATAAATAAATACTGTTTAATAATTAATAATTATAGAGGAAAGAGTAAAGTGGTTCTAAATACAGAGGCTAGGGGACAATGTCACAAGACAATGCTCAAGTATCTTGCATCAATAATGTTGTTGGCACATTGGGGATCTATGGCTCAAGATGCAGCAAGTTAATGCCATACATGTAAGTGTCAGCAATGCAGTTTAAATGTGAAGTTGGCTATATGGAACCTGAACAGGTAAGTTATTTTTAGGCCACCGTTAAACCAGGCATGGCTCTTTAACCTGAACATACGGCAAGGATACATTTTATTCTGTGTTTCCCATGTTCACAAGCAGTGAGAAATTCTGGGATACTGCGACTCAGATTTTGGTTTCCTTTGGAGGAGGGAGAGCACACGGAGGACAGGGGATTTTAGCAATATTTGCTTTCTTTACAAATATACAAGTAGAGCATAGGCAGAGAGGCAAGCAGCATCCACACTTCTTCAGGTCAGCATTATCTGCTACCCCACATAGGTCTCTCTCACTCACATACCCCTTCTTACATCAGCCTCTCCCCTTAAGCCCGACCCACACTGCACTATTTCCAGCATGTCCCAGATGCGCGCAGAGCTGTGCGGTCACCATTTTGGAAGAGAGCAGCGGAACGCGGGAGAGCTGCACTCTCCCGAATTCCAGTGCGTGCAGAAAGTTTGTTGCCCATGTTTTGAGGGGGTGGGTATGCAGAGCTACTGCAGCCACCAATCGGATGAGAGGGCAGGATGAAAGGGGTTGTCAGTCAATCAGAACTCACTTGAGTCTCCGATTTATCTTGGATCCATTTCTCCTTCTCACAAAAGTTGGCACGATGAATTCTATTCCCGGCACAAATTGTTTTGTTAGTTTTCTCTCCTTCCTGCCCCTCTCTCTCTTCTCTTGTGTATCGGACCGCACTTGTGCTTAGCCAATCACCGCTGCGCTTTCTAAGAAGGCGGGACAACAGGAGGAAGACACTCGTGGAGACGAGGTCAGTGCGCGGAGGTGAGCGGCCAGGCACCTACGCTCGCTCGCCTCCGCGCCAGATCTCGTGCGGTGTGGGTCGGCCTTTAGCCTTGGGCGGGTGGGGTTACCTCCTCCTGAGGGCTAAGGCTTATGTGAGATCCCCAGTCATCTCCCAATCGTTAGCTACTCTTAAGGAAACTTCACCTAGGTAACCTGGGCCATTAACCAGTAATCTGCTTAACAAAAGTAATGATTGGCTAGCAGCCCTAACACTCCATTGCTATGGGATTCCCATGTTACTACTGGTTCGGAATGCATCACTGGCAGGGCCTGGCTACAAATATTATCAGTACTGTGGCCAGTTAGTCCGAAAATTCACACTATCAAAGTCATTTTCAGTTATGGACTGCAGCTCTATCAGGCACACAACGTATAAACCCTTTCTACCAGTGTGTCTAGCCCTGTGACCTTGAACAGCTTGTCTGTCTGTGTGTGATTTTAGGCCTGCTAATTCAATAAGGGGATTGGACTAATTCAAATAGGGGGAAGTCAGTGCTGGAAGTACAATTTTGCTTGGTTTTGTTATTATTGGCAAAGTCTGAAAGCACCTTCCAAATGCACTTGGAGCTACAGTTTGTCCTGCCATGGGGGTGTGCAGCAGGACTTCTTCTCTCACTCCCATATGTAGCCTAGCTTCTTTGCCAGTCAGAGTTCCTCACAGATGCTGGTCGATTTTATCCTTACAGAGTAACCAGGGAGATCACTCTTATTCTATTTCGCACCAGAACTTAAATGGTTTATCCAAGGGCAGAAAGGAAGTCCAGCTCATCCAAAAATTGATACTAGGTGTCATGTACTCCACCTAAATGCTTATCTGGTTCTCACATTCAATATATTTCCATTGTTATATTAGTACATTTTTCCAACTCTATGTACACTGTACACTGTGATTATTTCCAGATGGGTGCAGCTAAATAGGAGTAGGACACTCTACTCCTACCTCCTACTCCATTCTCCATGCAAATGCATCCCCAGAGACAGTTGGGACACATTTCTAAGTCTGAACCAGCTCTAAATTGTCCATCTTGGGGATAGAACAAACAAACAAGTGAAGTATGATACATTAAGAGGAACTAATAGTTCTGCTTGAACCTGCATAACAAAAAAATTGTGGACAGATCAGGACTTCGGTAGATCCTGCCAGCTCTGTCACTTGCCTTTGAGTACAAGTCCCTGAGTACAACCCTTTCCTGTTTTGAGAGACTAGGCTATTCAAATGGACCTCCGAGATTCACAAAGCAGGACAATAAGAAACTTCCTCACATGGCAACTCTTTGGCCACAAATCCCCAGCAGAATTTTCTTCATGTAAGCTAAAAGGTCAGTTGTCTTCAACAAGCCAGAAAAATGTTTTCAACCCTGAGCGAAGCAGGATTGGACAAACTCAATAAGCTGCCATGTCTGCAAGTATCACCACAACCCTCTGTGGCCTGCAAGGCACCTGACATATTTGGAAGAAGAATTTTTTTTTTGCAAAATCAGCCCTGAAACAGGGTCTTTCCAGGAATCTCAGAAAGGGATGTTTGGATTACATAGAATTATGAGAGCTTCTGGATGTGTTTTGGGGGAAGTGCCACGAGTGTGTTATTTTTGCAGAGGCACCTACTATAGAAATGTACAGTACTCCCACCATATCCGCTGGGGATATGTTCCAGGCCCCTCCATGGATACTTGAAACCGTGGATAGGAGCGAACACCCCCTCCATGGTTTCCTGAGGGGCCCCCGCCCTGCCTCCCCTGTGGGGAGTGCGTACGCGACCCCCCAGCTCTTATTTTTCTTTCAGCAAGCTTTGTTTCTTCCTTAAAACAAACAGAGAAGCAGCCTCCATTGCAGGCAAATAGAACAAGACTAAGTCCTAGAGACCTTGCAGAGCCTCTCTAGGACTTAGTCTCATTCTACGTGCCTGCAATAAGCAGCCAGGGGCTGCTACTCCTGTTTGTTTAAGGAAGAAATGAAGCTTACTGGGGAAAAAGTAAAAGCCTGGAGGGGTCCCCACGATCCGTGGATAACTGAAACCATGGATAGCGGATCAGTGGATATATGTAGTATAGTGGTAGGGACACAGGAGGAGAGGACTGCCAATCTGTCTTGTTTCCCACACACAAAAAAAATGCTGTGCTGCTGCCTTCCAACAAATTTACTGGGATTTGTCCCACACTTAAATCCCCTCCAGCACTCTGAAATTCACTGAAATTATATTCAGTGAATATATTTGGGTCAGCACTAGCAATCACACAGTACCAGTATTTTACTCAGCCATACGGGGAGCCCCAAGGAGTGCAGGCAGAGTGTGGGCAGATGACCTGTTCCTCAATGGAACAAAATTCCTGCATTTGTACAAAAGGGGGAATTTCAGCATGTGCAGTTTCAACTGTTAAACTACTGCAATGGTAGGAGAAGTTGCAGCTTGTTGAAATCACCCCTTCTGCACAGCTGTTCAGGGCAGTGGAGCTCTGTTTTGCACTGACTTTGACAGCTGTATACTTCACCCTTCCATTCGAGAAGAGGCTGGCTGGTGGCCCTTCCTTCAAGAGAGAGCCTCTGTGAGTGACAGGTCACAGGAGTTTTATTCAACCCTGGGGTTTAGGCTGAGTGCTCTTCACCAGAAAGGTCTGCTTTACTGCTCAACAGGAGGGCATCCACTTACAATTGTAAGTAATGCCTCAGAAAGCCAGTGAAAAGCTTGGCCTTCACAAGTAATAAAAAAACCCTCAGAAAAGCAAATTATGGAAGGGGAGAGGGGGGGGGGTAAGGAGGATGGAGAGAGATTTTAAGGCACCAAGGATCCATTATATTACAATTCAGTCTGACCTGAATAAAACCGGTCACACAGTCATTCTTGTACTAAAAACAGGAGACTTCAGGTACAGTCTGGCTCTCTCAAAATTTCAAGTATTTTTGACCGTTACGGGAAACAATGGAATTGCAACTGGAGCGTTTTCTAGACAGGGAAAAAGTCTGGATAATTGTGTGTTGGAATTTCATTTCATCTTGCCTTGAAATTAGATTAGCTCGAGTGCCTGTTTTGCCTGTTTGAACCTTGTCTGTTTTCTGTATTTTTTTTCCTTAGTAAGTCATTATGTTTTAACTTTACCTGCCTGTCTCATTAAGATAAGAGCTCTGAGCTAATTACCTCCTCATTCTCTAACAGGCTGCTCAGTCAGCTAAACCATAAGGCTTTGTGTGTGTCTGAACACAGGAGCTAGGAAAGCCAGGTCAGTTGGCACCCCTTTTACTCTTCCCACAACTAGCTTCTGTTCAGGGACAACCTAAGTTAAAGGGGTAACCCCTGGCTGGAGGGAAATTCCCTCTGGAGGCAGCAAAACTACTACAGGGGGGTGCGGGGGAATAGTGTCTTCTTCTGCCTCAGTTTCCATGTAAGGTACCCAAGAATCCGGTTTTGAAAGGCCCCCACAAAGTGGCTGTATTGTGATAAGCAGAGCTGGGAGACTGGGTTCAAGGCCCAGCTCTTCCATGTGTCAAACAGGAATAACAGTTGCCCATCTCATAGGGTTGCTGTAAGGCCAGGGTGATCAAAGACTTCAAAGCCATTTTCCAATTAACAGAGGATTTAGCCCTCAGAAAGGGGTGGGACTTGGGTTTTTAGCACAAACTGAATATCTGGGCAGGTCTGTTCAAAGTAATCAATTATAAAATCATTGACAACATGCAATTGTTACTATGACAAAATACCTTTTACTGAGAAGCAGCACTGGATTAAAAGCGGTTCTCAACCCCACTACATATAGCCTACAACTGAAGTCTTTGTTGTTGCTATAGAAATAATGCAGACAGTATTCATAGCATTGAGCAGCCTCCAGTCACTGGAGCATTAACACCTGCCATAATGGAGAATCAGTTTAGAGTGCCCATAATGCTCCTTACATCTCCTATTCCCTTCCCCTGTAGACTCAGCAGCATAGCTGACGTCGCACCAGCCGCCCCCCCCTCATGACACTGACGTCACTCACCCTGCCCCCGAGTGACGTCAGCCGAAGCCAAACATCCCTTGGGGGCCGGACGGAAGGGCGGGGACCAACACAAATGCGGCTCAGAGGCTACTGCAGGCTCCTCTGAGCTGTTTCGCCGCCGCTGCCACCTTCTCTGCTGCCGCTGCCTAGATTGCCACCCCCACCGATTTGATGCCCCCCCCATCCTACCGCTCTGTGTAGACTGGTTTGAATGCTACTTCAAGTCCAGAATCAGCCCCACAGAATAGCAGGTGTGCCCTCTCCCCTTGTTTCCCAGTTAATTCTGTAAGTCGCATGGGTGGCGGTTTTCTTGAACCACCCCTTTATGTGGACTGCTAAACCTCCTTTAAGTCCAGCAGTGTGCATAGTTTGGACAAACTGCCCACCTATGTGATTTGGGAAATTAACCATGAAGTGAGAAGAGAGGGCAGGCCATGAACATACATGCATAGGCTTACCAGATCCATACCGGGACAGAGTGAGAAGCCCTTAGGAGAAGGAATGTGGGCAGGTGTAGCTTGCTAAACCCTTAGAGCAGAATCCTAGGCATGTCTACTCAGAAGCAAGCCTCATTATGGGGCTTGCTTCTGAGTAAACATGTCTAGGATTCTGCTCTAAGGGTTTAGCAAGCTACACCTGCTCACATTCCTTCTCCTAAAGGTCTTCTCACTCTGTCCCGGACTAGATCTGGTAAGCCTATGCATATATGTTATCAGGTGAGATTAGTCCTGGACTTAAACTATGGTCTGAGCTGGCCCTTTATCTGGACACCTTGATTGAACAAAACATCTATATGCTGTAACTCCTCCCCAAATTCTTCAATGCTAATTCCTTACATAAATGAAGTATGTTGCTTCCAACAGCAAAACCTGGTTTACCCTTGGATTCTAGACCAAGATGTAAATATTTCCGACCTATTCATTGCCTCAATCCAGACAGCCCAATCCACCGTAACTCCCCACGCGGCAATGCACTGGCACCAATGTGGCATCCGCTGTATCCCACGGGGGTGTTTCAGCATGTTGAGGTCTCCATAGGGTAAGCCCCAGCTGCTGCCATGTGTCAACTCGGACCTGTGCCAGCAATATTGATGGCACAAGTCCGTGTTGACCCATGAAAGTGGATCAGGCCTGGGAAGGGGGTTAGAATTAGGTGGGTGCTGCTGCTGCCGAACCCTCCCCATTCCCAGGGCCGATCCACCCTCCACCCCACCCCACCCCATCTCTTCCCCGTTCTGCCCACCAACCCACACCTCATGAGTTTATTGAGAGGTGCGTGACCAAGGAGTCTAGATCTTAAAATTATGAAATATCTTCAACCATATATGTGTTCTTCCAGAGTCAGAACGCACCACTCAGAGGCAGTAGCTGGTTCAAGTTACAACTCAGTCATCATGGAGTCGACAAGGGCAAGTCACTATCTCTCAGTCTCCTCACCTTGAAAATACAGAAAACTGCAAACTTAAAATATACACTTGAGGATCAGGATTGTGCAACAGTTTTCAGAGTTAGAGTACTCATTCTGAGCTTTATTTGAAACAGAACTAAACCTAAGAAATAACAAAAACAGAGTGATGTGAGCACAGGCAAGGTTTATCCCCTTGCTACTATGTTCCCTGCAGCCCATAGGCATCTGGGATTGGAGCAGAGGGTAACGTTCAGACAGGTTTGAGCCGCTGGACCTTTCTACTAGGAACTAAGCAGTGGCTTGATTTAATATAAAATGAAAGGGCTGCTGATAATATCCTGAATAAACTCTCTGCCTCTCATAGCTGTGATGGAATGCATATAGATTGTATACAGTGACATCTATGAGAGTTTGTATAGCATGGCCTCAATCCACAGCAGTATTCCATGTGTTTTAAGGTAAAGGTAAAGGTGACCCCTGACAATTAAGTCCAGTCGTGTCCGACTCTAGGGTGTGGTGCTCATCCCCATTTCAAAGCCGAAGAGCCAGTGTTGTCCGAAGACGCCTCCATGGTCATGTGACCAGCATGACTCTCCTTGCCGCAGCGCGTAGCATGCAGCTGTTTTAAGACCCAGCTCCTAAACCCTTTTGAAACCCTGTGTTTTTAACTAGCCTGGTGATTTACCATTCTGTTGACCACTGAATGCTGTACACTCACCAACAACAACTGGTAGAACCTTCATGGCTTTCCTTTCCCTGCCATTGATTTTAGCTGGTTTCCTTTTGAGTCCTGCATGTGGCAGATATCTGAGGTGTGGGTAGGAGACAGTCTGAATGCCATTGTTCACATAATCCCTGGGAAAAGGTCGCTCAGAGTGAGCATGCAGGTTGCGCTCCTCCAGTTTGATCTCAGCCTGGTTCCTCTCAATGAGAGGTGGTGGGCAATACAACCTCCTGTTGCCCAAGTAGATGCTGCTCTTCAGCTTGGCCTTCCGAGCCTCCTCCCAGCGCCTCAGTCCCTGGAACATGGCACAGTAGAGGACCAGCATGACAGGACACGGAATGAAGAAGGAGCAGATGGAGGAGTACACAATATAGTTGTTATTCTCCAGCTGACACAAAGTGGGGTCACGGTCTGGAACATTGTTGAGGCCAAAGATGACTGGGGAGGCCACAGCAAAAGCAAAGATCCAGGTGGTGGAGATGAGGACCATCTGCCGTAGGTCAATTTGCCGCCGATTGTAGTTCAGTGGGATGGAGACAGCAATGAACCTGGGTGACAGAGAACAAGTAAAGATAAAGCTGTGAGGCTCCTTGTGCAAACTGGTTCAATTCACGAAGCTGACCCAGAGCATCTCAGACTCTATGTGGCCCCATTCAGAAATAATGAGAAACCATGATTGGTTGTTATGAGATGGAGCCCACAAGAGCCTTCAGTGCCCAAGTTCCACCTTCTCCAGAAGCTTCTGCAGGTTTACTTTTATTCATAATAATCTAAACCATTGTTTAGACCAGGGGTGTCTAAACCCCTGTCTTATTCGGGCCTGCATGATAACTGGGCTTGTGAAAGAAGTTGCCAATTTATCTCTTTTTTTTTGTTGTCTAATCTCTCTCATGCTGGCTGGAGCCAAGCAAGGTATGCAGATCACTGACAGAAGTGATACTTGGTAGCCAGACATGAGTGCAGCTCACCGATAGAAGTGATGCTTCTAAGGCAGCCAGTAACTTAGGGCCAGGGTGTGGTGATTGAGGGAGGCAGCATTAGAGGGCGAGTGCTGGTCGACAGAGGATCGGAGGACGTGGGTGGTATAGTCATTATAGTTACGTCAGACTGGACATTGCCCTTTTAAGATGACAGTGGTCACGTACTGTTCAGGTCGGTAACTGCTCCGCACGGTAGGGAAAAAAATTAGAGGGAACACTGCTCAGCAGAAGCAGCGCTGCTGAAAGGGCGCCCCGTGTGATAATGGTAGTGATAATGGATAAAAAAGCCAGGATGGTGTAGTGGTTTGGTAGTTGGACTTAGACCCGGAAGATCCAGGTTCAAATCCCCACTCAGCCATGAAGTTTCTTGGGTGATCTTGGTCCAGTCACTATCCCTCAGCCAAACCTACCTCACACGGTTGTTGTGAGGACAGAAGGAGGGAAGGAACTATGTACATCACCCTGAGTTCCTTGGAGGAAGGCCAGTATAAAATGTGATAGATAAATAAATAAATAGGCTCCTCCATATCTTGAAACTATGATCAAGATTTGCATATTTTCTCTCTGGTCATTTCCAGCTAATCAGTTCCTAGGTGAGAACAAACTGCTTTTTTCTGGTAATCACCTGCTTAATGACATCACTTCCTGCTTAATGATATCACTTCAGCAGGCGCCACCATGCTAACTTCAGCCAACTGTATGAAACGAGTTGACACCCCTGGTTTAGACAATTGAATGAACCAGGCATATATAACCCTATATCAGGGGTGGCCAACCTTTCAATCTGAATGCTCCTGGCCCTTTAATGGTTGTATAGGTGAGGGCATTTCAGCAGGTGCAGCTGCTTTAGCAGCACCAACAGCACTTGCAGCAAGCTGCCAAGATTCTGTCTTCTACACAACTCTTAAGAACGCAGAGACCCTAATGGTGGAAGGTTGGCCACCCCTGTCTTATATCAATGTGTGATTGGGCTGGACCATCACAGATCTAACACTATGAATAGAAGTTTCTTATCACATCACCTCAAATACAGTGTTTTTAAGTCAATTCAAACATTCAGCAGCTAGACATCAAACGGATAGTAATCAACTATGGAGAAGGTATCAAGTAAACACTTGTGGGAACTGAGTCATAGTTCATAGCTCATGAATGGTAGAAGATCGTCAGCACTGCAGGCTAGCTAAAGCACTTGGCATTTCCTTATGTATGTACAGAGTTTCTGTAGTGAAGTTTATAGCAGGAATCATTTCTGGTCCCAAGAATTCACTATAAGCAGTTAGTAAACTAGCCTATCAACAAGAATCAGTCTGGAAGCTTGCAGTTCTACTTCCCTGTCTAAACCTTAACTACAAAATGCATTTGGCTTCATGAGGCAGATGATGTATGTTAAACACCAATGGATTATGTATATGGATCTTGGATTAATACCTACAGACTGTAACTGAGATGTAGCTAACAGCAGGGTTACTAATCCTCAGTATAAGGATGTCCTCCAGTCTATTAGTTTGCTGACATACAATGGAACGTCTCTTGAAATGTAGTTAAATCCTTAACAATATATTGGTTATACTAAATGAGATACAAGTTCTTCCTCAGATCTATATATCTCTCAGAGTCGTCGCTAAAGGGGGGCCGGGGGGATGCAATGCCCCCAGGTGGACAACCGCGAAGTGGAGCCACAGCAGGATTTTTTCGCTCCGTGGCTGCTTTGGAGCTGAAATGCGCCCAAACTGGTTTGTTTTCTGGGCCCTCCCACCCGCCCTGTGTCCTAGAAGGCTTCAAATGAAGCCTTCCAGGAGCGGAGGGGGCGGGGCGATGACGCAAAATGTGTCATCAACCCCCCCCACGTGGTCTGCTGGTGACGTAATTGATATCTCTAACAGTCTTACGGTATGTAACTGATGCCTAAATACTGTACTTGCTATTTATTTTGCAGTTCCTCTTGCTCAATTTAACTGAGTGCATTACAGTTCCTCTAGCTTATTTTAACTGAAAGTCGCAAACACCACATACAGGAAAAATCTTCTAGGGAATATTCCCACTGCACAGATGGTAAAGTTGGACTACAACTACAGGTGGCAGAGAACTGATAGTGGCTGTCACCATTAAAAGTATAAAGAGGCATTTAATAATAGCTACCTTTAGGGCTATGCAGAAATGTAGTAGATAGGCTTACAGTCATATATAATTGATCAGGTGTGTATATCTTCAATTTCTAACATCAGCACAGAGTGGCTATAAGAATTGAACGAGCTTTGCAAAACACATTCTCAACATTTCCAATTTGTCTGCATAATCTTTACAGCAGAAACTCAGGATTTTCACTTCTCCTGGAAGGAAAAAAGGCACTGGCTATTTGGTATTTGCATTATGCATATGTTGGAGTATTTAAAATATATATAGATTTAACATCATTCACTGCTGAACACTGAAGCTGAGTTGAACAAAATCTTGAGACAGGAAACAAAATCTGGTCAGATCAGATTAAAATTAACTGTGTGGCAACTCTGTAAGGAAAAAAATCCCTGGCTTTTCTGATTGAAAGAAAGCTAATTCTGGACACAAAATATTTCTATTTCTCCAGTTTCCACCCAGAATCACTCTTTACTATGCCGATTAAAGAGCATTAAAGAGCAAAAGAGCAAAAGCAACAGTGTTTACGCTGAGTGGCCTTATTGCACCCAAATGAAGCTACAGTCACCACCAGTGGCTCCAGATACTAAGGCTGAAATCCCATGCACCTTGAGAATAAACCCCAGTGAACACAATGGAACGTTCTTCTGAGTAAATATGCACAGAATTGCACTGTAAGACAAGCCTTCCAAGTCTCTGAGAGCCCATTTTCATAGAGAATTCTCTTATTCATACAGAATGACACTTATATACACATTTATACGGTAAGGTAAGAGCATCTACGCCGCAGTGTATATTTTCGCCCTGATGCACATTATTTATTCACACTTTTGTACATTATTATTTCATTGTCATGGCATTTTTCAGAGTACAAGCTCTTGAGGTTCCTTATCTTTGCTGTCCTTCCAACACCGCTCTGAAGTGGCTTAAGGCAAGAGTCAGAGATTCATGATCACCCAGTGAGCATCATGGTGGAGTGCAGACTGGAAATCTACTGTGTCATATTGGCCCATCAATACAAATCATGGTGTACAAAATGGTTGGTAGCATGAGGGTGAGACTTGAACCTGAGATAGTCTGCTTCAAACCCAGGTCAGATGCAGAGCAGAGCCAGGCAAATGGAGGATCATTTATTTATTTAAAAGATTTATATACCACTTTTCTAAAATTCAAAGCGGTGTACAACAAGCATATAATACAAAACAACTAATACATCATTAAAAACTCATTAAAAACCCATTAAAACTATCCACAATTAAAATTAAATATTAAAATATAATTACAAGTAAAAGAGGGTACAGAGCAGATTAAAATTAAAGAAACAAATTATTATTTGTTTAAATTATTATTATTATTATTATTATTATTATTATTATTATTATTATTATTATTTGAATTGTAGAGGAATCAAACAAAACAGGGAAATCCTCACACAACAAGCCAGGAAGGGGGGGGGGAGGGATACTTACCGATCCACACTGATTGCACAGAGGTTGAAAATGGAGGCTGTGCACAGCATCACATCCATGGTCATCAAGGCATCACACAGGACTGTACTCAAGGACCACATGCCTCCCTGGAACTGAAGATAAAAACAGGACATCAGCCATTAGTATACACAGTATATTGATAGTGCGAGCCATTGTTTAAATGCCTCTACTCACCACCAGCTCCACAATCACAGGCCTAAATAGATTCTAAACTTAGCTTACTATTTTCCCTGGGTGGGAAGGTCCTCCTCAATGGTTGATTCTTTTGAGATGCCACCGTTAAGGTTAGTGTATTGCAACTAGGAGATTTGTACTGACTTGTAGCTTTCAAACTATTGAGCAAGCATGAGCCGAGGTGGTTGCAGCTTCTACCATCTACTCCATCCCTGGTTGGGGACAGAACTGCCCTCTCCACATGCCTACTGTCCCACCTGAACACTCACCTACTGTCACACCTGAAGTCCTTGCTTACAAGTGAGACAAAGAAAGAGATGAATGAAATGAACAGGGCAAGAATAGGCAGGAGAAGCTGTGGCTTCTGTGCCTCTTGCTTTATTGATCATTTTAAAGCGACTGAGCGAATCTGTAGCCCTACAGAAGAAGATCAAGTAAAATGCAAGCTTGTCCTTGGATATGAACCACTGCAGATCTCGACTCCTTTGAGAAAGCAGGGGAGATTTGTCCAGAGAAAGTGTATACACAGGAATACAGGAGGCCATCAATACTTGCAGATGCTGAGGTAGTGATTCTGAACCGTCCCCTGCCCAGCAGAGCAGTCTTAATTGCATCATGGGCCCCTGGGCACCGACGCAATCACAACCCACTTCCGGTTTTCCAACAAAACTGGAAGTGAGTTGCGATCACGTCGGAGGACCTTTCTGAGGCGCGGGGAGGCCTGCAGAGGGGTCCGCAGGCTCCCCGGACCCCCTCCGGTTCGCAATCACAGGGAGGTAAAAAAAGCACGGTGGTGGTGGTGGTGGTGGCAGCACAAAAAGTGCCTTTTTACACTTTTTTCCACAGCAGTGGTGCGATGGGCCCCCCCTGCACTCAAGGGCCCCCGGGGAACTGCCCAGCGTGCCCAATGGAAAAGACAGCCCCGCTGCCCTGCCCACTCCACCCTGATTCAGCTCCAATTGCTCAAGATCTCCTTTGCAACCAAGCAATGAACAGTTAACCTCAAAGCACCAACTCTTGATGGGACAAAAGCATCCTAGAATCTTCTCATTATCACCTTAATGTATATTAATAGGAGATTTCAGACATGTTGGGCAAAATCTAGGATTGTCCTAGAAATAAATAAATCACAAAACCCTGTGCTGATGTCTAGTAATCCTTGGTCTGCTGCTGCTGCTATAAATTTCTCCTGGGATGACGTCCACACAGGTGGATTATTCGCACCTCACAGGCCGCAGCTTCATTATCCTTAACTTTCAGTTAACTATCCTTATCTGAAGGCTGGCTTCAGAGTCAGGCTAGGGGAAGGTTAATGTCACTACAGCAAAAGAGCTGAGGAAATCAGGTTTCATGTGGCCTTATTAAGTATTAGCAGGGAACCCAAGTGACCCCATGTTCCCTCAGTGCACGAGGACTTAAGCAAGACGTGCATGGTTTCTATCCAATGAAGAGAATTAATGAAGTGTGTTTCTCTTACATTATTTTTACTGATTCCATTATGCAAAGAAAGTCAATTAAAAAAAAAGTTGTTGTTTTTTCAGTGGACATTGTAGAGCCAGGATCCTCGGTGAGTCAAATCCTCGGATCCCAGATCAGCGAATAAAAAGGGTCCACTGTATAGAGCAATAGTTTTCTGTTGCTCTATACCAGTGGTTCCCGAACTGGGGCGTCGCGACGCCCCAGCCGGGAACAAAGGGTTGCTACACCCTTAAGGGGCGTGGCAACCTGCGGTGACGACGGCGGCGTGTCCGAAAACGTCCGTTTTACCTGCATTGGTGGGCAGTGGATGTCCGGCAGGGTATGTGGGGAGCCTGGGGACCCCTCCGCAGGCCTCCCCAAGCGTTGGAGCAGCAACCCACTTCCGGTTTTAGCAGGGTAGGAGACTCACTGCCATAGGCCCTCTATAGGATTGAGACGTTAGTTAACTGATTAACTTTACATATATATGAATAGGAATAAGCTGGTTCTGAAGAAAAACACATTGTTCACTTGATTTTATAGGCAGTGTATGCAAATGTTGCCGCAGGCAGGATCTTAAAGAAGACATTCTCTCATATGAGAGAAAGGAAAAGGGATATCTCTTCAACCATCTTCAGTCCCCCTAAGGACTTGTAGTAAAATAATTACCATTTTACGGCTCAATCCTGCATAAAGATAGGCTGGCGGAACAAGTGCTCTGCCAGCCTAAGGAGTCGCAAACGTGCCATAAAACACGCTTGTGGCTCCTTTGGAGTAAGCGGTGCCAGTGCGAAGGCTGGTACCGCTCACTCCACTGCCGAACTGGCCCTGCACTGGCCGACACAGGTAAGGCCTGTGTCAGTCGGTGCAGGGGCATGGGGATGGAGGAGGCTATTGGCCAGCCCAGCCTGAGAGGGGGTGGGGATATCAGCGCTGGGTTGAGACGATATTCAGCGTCTTGTCCCAGGCCGGGTTGGCCTTACATGGCCTCCCTGGACGTGCACCAGCTCCAGAGCTGGTGCACATCTGAGGAGGCCCATTGGGGCCTGCGGCGCTTACACCAGGGGAAAGGGACGAACGTCCCCTCCCCCTGAGGTGAGCCCAGGCTGCGCCAGTGCGGCTTGCATTCTGCCTAGGATGCAGCGGCCGTGGCGTCGCCAGGCGCCCCTGCTACTGGTGCGGAAAAGCCCGACGCCTCCAAACTCATTTGCATAATTAATTTGCATAATGAGTTTCGGTTTTTTAAAGGGTTTTTTTGGACTTTTTTCTGTTTTGGGGCGATTTAAAGTGTTAAAACGGCAGGTTAAAGTGTATGTTTGCTTTGCAGGCACTTATCTGTACTATGGGGCGCTTCCAGGACGTTCCAGCGATGATCTTCTTCCTGCGCCCAGGCGGGCTTCTCCCTGCACCCGGGCGCGGACTCCGTACCGCCCCCAGCAGCTGTTTCCGGAGTTTGCGCATGCACAGACCCACGGAGTCTTTGCGCATGCCCAGTACGTCCCTGGAAACTCCGTGGGTCTGCGCATGCGCAAACTCCGGAAACAGCTGCTGGGGGGGCGGTACGGAGTCCGCGCCCGGGTGCAGGGAGAAGCCCGCCTGGGTGCAGGAAGAAGATCATCGCTGGAATGTCCTGGAAGCGCCCCATAGTACAGATAAGTGCCTGCAAAGCAAACATACACTTTAACCTGCCGTTTTAACACTTTAAATCGCCCCAAAACAGAAAAAAAGCCGAAAAAATATGCGAGTTTCAGGAGGCTCCCCCCCCCAGAGGCCCTCCGTCCTGGGGCCCGCCACACCACCGCCCCATATCAGCCTACACCCCTGGCGGCCAGCCCTTTAGGCCGGCCACCACATCTTAGGCAGGATCAGGCTGTTAAAAAGCCAATCTGCTGCCAGATTAATTGGGGGCACTGTTTTGGTTGATCAAAAAGAATGCCACAAAAGTGGTGGGCACAAACTGCAGTATCCATGTCAACTTTGCAATCTGTGAACTTCACAGTTTTCAGGCCATTCTACTAATCTCTAGAAGCTAAATATCATGGGGAAATTCTGTCTAGCTGCTGCTGGATACTCTTGAGGGCTTGCATGTTAGAATATATTTTAGACTGAGCCTCAACATTTATTGGGTTAATGGTCAGATTAATTAAAACCCCTGTGACTGATTAAAAAGGTGTCCCCAACTAATCAGGCAGAGGATTTTTACTCCCAATCGCAGCCTCCTGTGGCTGCTTTTCACTGAACAACAAGAGATACCAAGAAGACTGGCAGAACTGCCCATCATGTGTAGTCATCCAGAAGTCAAAGAGTGGGGGCTTCAGTGCCCTCAGTCTCTCTTTGCCCTTCCCCATGACAACTGGAATAGAATGAATAATGCAAAAGTCAAAACTGCAGAATAGACTATGCAAATTAAAAGGCACACACATCTGCATAATGTAGGTCGCACAGTTCAGCTTTTCTTGTCACAGCATGAGGGTTACCTTGGCACAACTCTTTTTCCCCTTTTAGCACAAAGCCCAGATAGCCCTGACTTGACTAGAGCAGTTGAACAAGGGCTAAAACTGATTGTGAGGTCATTTTTTAAGCAGATTACTGAGTTCAGAACGTTACTGAAAAAATACTGGGTATAAAAAAGGGGTCAAACAATCTTCTTTGATCCAAATCTTTCTGACTAAGATCTGAATGTGACAAAACTGCACTAGCTGAGGTGCAAGCAGTCTGTAAGGTCATCAGCCCACCATGCCTATAATCCAACACAGAAGCAGATGCTTCACTACTGAGGTACAGCGCAATCCTAACCAACTTTCCAGTGCTGATGCAGATGTGCCAACAGGGCGCACACTGCAGTTTGCGGTGTGGGGGCAGTCATGGAGGCCTCTTCAAGATGAGAGAACATTTGATCCCTTAACGCGGGGCTGCATTGTGGCTGCACCGGCCCTGGAAAGTTGGTTAGGATTGCACTGAAAATCATTTTCCCTAAACCTAAAAGGAAAAGTCAGAAGATACCCTTACAGCAATCCAAGTCCTTCTTACAGAGAAGCAAATCCCATTTATCTCAGTGGAATTTATATCAAGTACAGTAGTTATGCTTACAGTTGTGGTCCTAGAGCTGGCATTTTATTTAAAAAAATTAAATCCTTAAAATAAAATAAAGTCTTGGTGCCAGAGTAGGGCTTCAAGGTGATGTATAGAGTAGGCAGAATTCAACCTCTTGGGTGGATACAGTGTGGAGCCCAGATTTTGTGTATGTGGATCCAGACACTGAAACCAGCTGTTTTTTGGCAGGTCTGGGGGCAAATAAACAGCAAACAAACAATCCCCTGGCCCAGATGGCATCCACCCAAGAGTTCTTAAGGAACTCAACTGTGGAATTACTGATCTTCTGATTAAAACATGCAATTTATCACTTAAAACAAGACAATGTGCCAGCGGACTGGAGAATAGCTAATGTCACGCCAATCTTTTAAAAAAGGAGGGAGAGGGGACCCGTGGAGTTGGGGGCTCACATGTCCGAGGGGCCTGAACTTAGCGGCAGAGCACCTGCCTTGCACGCAGAGTGTCCCAGGTTCAGTCCCCCGCACCTCCAGGTAAGACAGAGAAAAAATCCCTGCTTGAAACCCTAGAGAGCCACTGCCAGTCTGTATTGACAAGACTGATCTAAATAGACCAATGGTCTCACTTGGTAGAAGGCAGTTTCCTAAAGCTCTGCCACACTCAAACATTTCCTCTACACAGAAAACCAGATATCAGACAGATATCGCAATGGTACATGTAAAAGTAGATATTGGGTCACCAGCTTGCTTTGAATGTGTACCGTGTAAATGGATTTTTTTCTCCAAATTTTACTTATTGAATGAAGTATAATAATCATGATAATATTACCGACAGAAGCAATATTACTTGTAAAAGCAAACTACTAACACACATAAAATAAAGATGACACAGATCCTACATTTCAGTGATCTAATAAATAAATAAATAAATAAATAAAATAAAGTGCCTGAACGGGAGGCCAAGCAAGACTTTGAGGAACGTATGGCAGGCAACATAAAAGGGAATAATAAAAGCTTCTTCAAATATGTTAGAAGCAGGAAACCTGCCAGGGAAACGGTTGGTTCGCTGGATGGTGAGGGAGAGAAAGGGGTGATAAAAGGGGACTTGGAGACTGCAGAGAAATTAAATGAGTTTTTTGCATCTGTCTTCACAGCAGGACCTCGGGCAGATACCGCTGCCAGAACGGCCACTCCTGACTAAATAATTAAGTAAAATAGAGGTTAAAAGAGAAGACATCTTAGACTTAATTGACAAATTAAAGATCAATAAGTCACCAGGCCCAGATGGCATTCACCCAAGAGTGCTTAAGGAACTCAAAAATGAAGTTGCTGACCTCTTGACCCAAATATGCAACTTGTCCCTTAAAATGGCCACTGTGCCTTTTTAAGGATAGCTAATGTCACGCCAATCTTTAAAAAAGGAAGGAGGGGGGACCCGGGAAACTACAGGCCGGTCAGCCTAACATCTGTTCCAGGGAAGATGGTGGAAAGTCTCATTAAAGATAAAATCTTAAAATACATAGAAGAACAAGCTCTGCTGAGGGAGAGTCAGCATGGCTTCTGCAAGGGGAAGTCTTGCCTCACAAACCTTTTAGAATTTTTTGAAAAGGTCAACAGGCATGTGGATGCGAGCGAACCCGTGGATATTATATATCTGGATTTTCAGAAGGCGTTTGACACGGTCCCTCATGAAAGGCTCCTGAGAAAACTCCACAGTCAGGGAATAAGAGGGCAGGTCCTCTTGTGGATTAGGAACTGGTTGAAGACCAGGAAACAGCGAGTGGGAGTCAATGGGCAATTTTCACAATGGCGAGAGGTGAAAAGCGGTGTGCCCCAAGGATCGGTCTTGGGACCGGTGCTTTTCAACTTATTCATAAATGACCTGGAGTCGGGGATAGGCAGTGAGGTGGCCAAGTTTGCAGATGACACTAAACTTTTCCGGGTGGTGAAGACCAGCAGGGATTGTGAAGAGCTCCAGAAGGATCTCTCCAAACTGGGAGAATGGGCAGCAAAATGGCAGATGCGCTTCAATGTAAGTAAGTGCAAAGTGATGCACATTGGGGCAAGAAACCAAAATGTCACATATATGCTAATGGGTTCTGAGTTGTCTGTGACGGATCAAGAGAGAGATCTTGGGGTGCTGGTGGACAGGTAGATGAAAGTGTCGACCCAGTGTGCGGCGGCTGTGAAGAAGGCCAATTCCATGCTCGGGATCATTAAAAAAGGGATTGAGAATAAAACGGCCAATATCATTCTGCCTTTGTACAAATCGATGGTAAGGCCACATCTGGAGTATTGTGTCCAGTTCTGGTCACCACACCTCAAAAAGGATATAGTTGAATTGGAAAAGGTGCAGAAAAGAGCGACCAAATTGATTCGTGGGCTGGAGCACCTCCCTTATGAGGAAAGGCTACAGCGTCTGGGGCTTTTCAGTCTAGAAAAAAGGCGCCTGAGGGGGGACATGATTGAGACGTATAAAATTATGCATGGGATGGAGAGAGTGGATAGAGGGAAATTCTTCTCCCTCTCGCACAACACCAGAACCAGGGGACATGCACTAAAATTGAGTGGAGGGAGAGTTAGAACGGACAAAAGAAAATATTTCTTTACCCAGCAAGTAATTCATTTGTGGAACTCCTTGCCACAGGATGTGGTGATGGCACCTGGCCTGGATGCCTTTAAAAGGGGTTTAGACAGATTCATGGAGGAAAAGACCATCACAGGTTACAAGCCATAAGCAACCTCCTAGTTTTAGAAGTGGGTTTTCTCTGTGCCAGGTGCAAGGGAGTGTCAACGGGAAACAGGTTATCTTGTTGTCTTGTGTGCTCCCTGAGGCATCTGGTGGGGCCACTGTATGATACAGGAAGCTGGACTAGATGGGCTTTTGGCCTGATCCGGCAGGGCTCTTCTTATGTTCTTATGTTTATGTTATCTTTAATGAAATCATTAGATCTAGTTAGATTCCTTTCCAATAAATCATCATGATATAATATAATAATATACAGTATTTATATACCTTCTTTCTTGGTTATTGGATTTCTCCTCTGACTTTAATCCAAGGCGGTGTACATGGGCAGGCTGTCCTAACCCCCCTTGGGCTACTTTCCAGGTGGTATCCTTTTTACAGTCTGACAATTCTGCTGGCTGACACCTCCCACTTTTTATGAACTTTTAAAGAGTTTTATGCAAGGAAGAGTGCACTTTTTGTAAAAAAAATAAATAAATCACATGATTAAATTGAGTCTTTCTGAGTAGCGATTTAAATCAAATTTACCCTCCTGTACACCAGCAATGGGCTAGGCAGGATGTGACAGAGAGGGGAAGAGCAAGGCTCCAACCCAGAAAACGGCCCCTTTAAGGCCCCACTCTATAGACAGGGAGGGGGCAGAGGCGTAGCAGGGCCAGGGCCGGGGGGATGCAACACCCCCGGGTGACAACTGCGGTCTCCTTGCGAGGAGGAGCCACGGCGGGAGTTTTGTGCTCCATGGCTGCTTTTTTTGCAGCCCGAAGGCTGCATTTGCAGCTGCAGAGCATTATCGTGCTGAAAACGGTAAGTTTTTTGTTTTTTGCCCTCCCACCTGCCTCGGGTCCTGGAAGGCTTGAAATGAAGCCTTCTGGAAGTGCAGGGAGTGGGGGCGATGACACGAAATGTGCCATCACACACCCCCGCCCCCGGGCAGGTCAACAACATTACTGGAAGGTGTAGTCCAGGAGGGGTAGTTTAAAATTATCGAAAGTTTCAGTATGCCTCGGACCTTTGTCAGAACAACATGTCTCCTTGGAGCTAGCCATTCCGCTGCGACTGTGACCTGCTTTGCCCATATACAAATTGTCCAGTCTCTCCTTTGTGGGCTTCTGTTCATGTCCTGGACGCAACACTGGGTGTGGCAATAGCTTGTATTAGAGATTAGAAAATGGGGGAAGGGAGAAGCAAGCAAAGGTGACATTGGAACTGCACGCTACTGTTGCTTCAAAAGGAAACACAAAATAAGCCAGCTGTCCAATGGGCGGGTGCCATAAGTAGTGCTGAATGTGCCAACACAGGGAATTGTACGCACTCAGCCTCTGATAATCTGCTCTGATCTCCACATGCCCGGCATCTGCTCCTCTCTTCAGGGGCCAGCAGTACTTGAACTAGGCAGGAAGTCAGTCAGTTTTAAGCCTCCTTCCTCCCCTATTGCTATGGTCCTATTCCAAACTGAGACCCCTGGAACTGCTTTAGAAAGAAAAAGACACTGCAAGATCGGATCATGGATCTTTCATATCACATGTATTTTGGTCTTTTACTTTTGCCTAGCATGGACAAGGCTCAGCTGTTTACTTTCTGCCTTTTACACATTTCTTAAAAGCCACAGGAGACCTTCCAGAAAAATACAGAGGCGAAGGAGCTCTGAAGTATGAAACCCCATCAAACTATTTCTCCAAGGTACCACAAACAACAGATCCTTACTCCTAAGTAATTCCAGAGCAACCTTTGTTTGTTTTCCATTGGCCTGCTATTGTGGTTTTAATAACCAACCTGGAAGGTAGAAATTAAAACACTCAATTTCTCTGCCAGAAAAAGCTTCACCAGCTGAATTTCATAGTGTTAGGCTGCTATTACAGGCATACGAACAGTCAGTAAAAAGGTTGACAAGCCTAGTTCAATGGCAAATCCCAGCCAGCCCATTTTGAATTGCTGCAGTGCAAAAGAACACCACTGAATCCCTGAGTGGCGGCATATCCCTCTCGGACTATAGCAGAACTGGAGGCGGGAATAATGCATTCAAGGATGTTAGTGACAGAGCAGAAATACTTAGCAAGCAGAAACAACAGTCAGCAGTTGGAGTGCCAGAACAGCCTGAGCTGGCTGCCAAGTGAACGTTTCTTTTTAAAGGAAGACCACTAAATATTTGGGAAAGACGTAGGCAGCAAACATGCCCAGTCCAGACTCAGAGCATGCCTTGAGCATTAAGAGCTCCTGGGCAGCAAGAGGATATAGACCATCCACAGCCCTACCCTAATCTTCAGCCTCAACGGCTAGCCATCTTTCCCTCCCTCCCTTCCAATCCTGTAACACTTTCCTGGGAGTAAGCCCCATTGACCAAGATGGTACTTTCTTCTGAGTAGACATGCACAGGATTGCGCACAAAGTGAAATAATCATTTTTGAAGATCTGAGCCTCGAATTGTAGGTATTGATTCACCCCATCCCTTCAAACCATTACTACAAAAAAACCAAAAAAACCCCACCAAATAAAGATCCCTTCCAAATTTCATATTTCTTCATTTTCCATGTTACCTTTGTGGCTTTTAAGCAAGAAGCTTTTGTCCTGTACATTCACCCTGCATATATGGCAACCAAAACCTCAGCCATCTCTTTGATGCTTGACTTACTTTGGATCAAGAGAGGCCAAACCGGTTTCAACCCAGTCACGCAGTAAACTGTTACCTGATTATATTTGGTTGCCAGAGATTAGCTTGTCAAGGTACACAGTGTAAAGCTTTAGAGATCTTAAATGGCTCAGGCCTCTTTAAATAGTACTCAAGAGCAAGAGATCGGCCAGTAACGGACCTTTATATTTCATTTTGTTCAGCCAGATTTTCCAGCATTTCCATGACAAACAACTGCAGCACAGATACTGAAATCCGAATAGCTATGGCAAGTATTTCTCTTCATACATGCTAGGTAAAAGGCAAGGATGTGGATCAAGTCTCTGACTCCAAGTCTCGATTCAAGTCCCAAGTCTCTGTGTCCAAGTCTCACGTCAAGACCCAAGTCTTTGCCCCCAAGTCCCGAGTCTTTGGTTGCGAGTTGCAAAGGCTCCAAGTCTCGAGTCAAGTCTTTTGAGTCTTTTACGATTGCCAAGTCCGAGTCAAGTTATTGCTGTGACTTGAGTCCGACTCAAGTCCGAGTCAATAGACTCAAGTCTACATCACTGGTAAAAGGTGGTCTGTCAAGGGCTCTTATACAACAGTCCTTACATAATTCTGCAGGCACAGACTGCAAACCCAGGAGATCAATTATACCAGATGACTACAGTAATATGAAGGTAGCGTAGAGGGATTCAAAGGGTTGGCGCGACCCCCAGTAAGCAAAAAAACAACAACCTTTTTTCCACAGCGGCACCCCCAACGTGCCATTGCTGCACATCGCCACGCACTTTAAGGGGGTAGCAACTGCTTCCAGTTTTCATGGTGGGCCACAACCCACCAGTTTGAGAACCACTGTGCTATGGCAAGGGGAAGACCAGCCAGTTCCCAACCATTGGGACCGGAGGAAAAGCAGCTGCAAGGAGTCCGTTGGCTGCATTTCTAACATGCATCTTGTGCAGACTTTACTCGTGCAAATTCAACGACATGCACTCGGCAAACAAACAAACCAGAAAAAACAGTTTAAATAGTGCAGGCAATTCTGCCTACCATTCCACTGACTAAATACATGCCCCAGTGTGAGTGCAAGGCAAGTGAATGAGGCTGCTGTTCTTTCAGTCTGTCACAGTTCCTGTCTGCTTCTTGAACGTTTTAAAGAGACAGTATGTATTTTTCAGCTGTAAAGGATTTTCAAGGTAATTTTGACTATACATTTTGGCTTTAGGCACTGGCTCTGGAATGTAACCCTTGCGTAAGATGCAGGCCAACTGTAACTCTTTTCCAACCGCCACCTACTCTGGGAGTGCAGATGTGAGGGCAAAGACAATCTGGACTTTGCCATCAGCTGGAGGACTAGGAATTGCTGGGTTGTTCTTGTACTATTATCTGTTAGAAGCCACTTGGGATCATTTTGATTGAAAGCGCAGGGTATAAATATTCTAAATAAATTGCCCGCTGACTGCTACATGGAGAGGTAGCATGGAAAAAGCAAAGATGTTGAACCAGTAGTAATGACTTTTCAGCATCAGGAGCCATACAAAATGTGTTATCAATTTGGAAAACCTCAGAATTTGATAGGACCCAAAAATAAGAGATCTCTCCCAGTTCCTTTGGGACCAGCTACAGTACTAGGAAACAAAGACACATTTCTCTGAATTCTCAGTACAGTATGTTGTAGATAACAAACCTTTATTTCCCAACAGGAATTTTCTACTTTAGCACCTGTATTAAGAAAACTGTAGAAGAGAAAGCAATTCCACAGGACGGGAAAGGCAAAGAAACTGAGAAACTTTGTAAACATCTCACACATTTAACCTTTTGGCCTATAATTACCATTCGTAAATGCAAATTGCCTCCTAATGGTGAATGATCCCCAGATGAGTCATTCCTTTAAGTTTAATACAACTGTTGTAATATATAAGGGCATATCTGCAAAGATCATTTCAGGAGAGTTTGATGCCCAGTCAGTGTGCAGGTGGTCCACACCACACTCTGTTCTGCCCACGTCAGTCTCTTGCCCTTTACACTACAGATGGGAGCAATTATGGCATCAGTGTGGCCAACACAAGTCTGCATTCCTAAAATAATCTAAAAGACTGGTGCAGGATTCTTCTTTTTCAGGCTTCCTCTCTGGGGCTATAATGCAGAAGATTGCTATAATGCAGGTGCACAGATGTACCCCAAAAGATCTACAATGAGGATATGTGTGCAAGATTAGCAGCGCAATCTTGCGTAAGGATACACGACTGGCCTAGAGAGCCAGCCACTGTATCCTACTATGCCATTCCTGGGCTGCCCCGGGGCATCCCGAGAGCACCTTGGGAGAAGGGGACGTTCGTCCCCTTTCCCGGATGCAAGCCAGCCGGGGCCCTATGGGCCTCCTCGGATGTACGCCAGCTATGAAGCTGACGTACATCCAGAGTGGGGGAGTAAGGCCGGCTAGGCCCGGGAACAGGCCTAAGATATTTGCAGAGCATGCCACCAATATCCCTGCCCCCTCCCAGCCCAGGCCAGCCAATGGCCCCCCTGCCTACCCTCCCCCCGCCCCTGCACTGACCAGTGCAGGACTTACCTGTATCGGTGAGCACAGGGTCTGGAGGGCGGCGGAGTGAGGGCTGCCAGCCTCCACGATGGCAGCCCTTACTCCGGAGTAGTCGCAAACGTGCTTTACGGCACGTTTGTGATGGCTTAGACTACAGCGGCGGAGCATATAGTTAGAGAGGACCGTGGTGTAGGTAACAGATCATGGATGTTTGGCTTATTTGAGAAGCAAACATGAAAATGGGAACTCATAATCAAAAGTACTAAATCTAAATGGAAAAAAAAATTCTACTTTTTACTTCACTATATATTTAGACAAACCAGTAGACACTACTGCACTTGGTGAGAAGGTCATGAGACTTTCTCAAGGATAAAAGCTCTATGTAGCTTTTGTGTAAGGTTACAGGAGAGAAATCTTATCCTCCTACATGATGGATGTGCAATGCACACACACACAAAAGATGTTCTCCTATACAAGCAATAACAACGGCTGATGAAAGGCTCACTGCAGAACCTGGAGAAAGATAGAGGTCTATGTGACCAATGGCTTAGAAACAGAAATGCATTGTCTCAAGTATCTGTTATAGCAGATAACAACCATGGCAAAGATTCAAAAATAACTTGGAGAAAGGTCATTTTTGAAGGCCTGTCCAATCACACTGAATGAATAGATTTCTTGGAAATGTTTCCTCTTCATACAATTACAACTGGATTAAAAAAAAAAGATGTTCATGCAACTGTCAGTGCTATTGACATACAGTATCTCCTTCAAACTAAACATGGATGAAGGAATGTGCTGCTAGATGAGCTTCCTTGCAGACATGAACCAGCCAGCAGAATGTTACAACATACAACAGAAGCCCAGTTCTGCTCTTGAATTCCCATCTACTCCCATTCCTTCAAATGAAAGCAAGAGCACACACCAGAAGCATCCTATGGGTGAAGACAGAGGTAATACCGTATTGTCCCGAGTATAAGACGCACCTGATTATAAGACATACCCTTAAAGTTTGGTGCTATTAAAAAAAAAATTAATTAAATCACTGGCATTAAATAGCAACAGCCTGATTATAAGACGCACCCCTAGTTTAAAAACTTAAATTAGGAGAAAAAAGTGAGTCTTATACCGTATACCAATACGGTATATGACAGCAGAGGTCACACCAAATTCTCAAGTTGCAGTGCAAAGCATAGCTTCCTCCCAGCTTTAATTCGCAGGAAACTGAATGCTGGCTGAATGTACATGAATGTTCATGTGTATCCATTTACTCATTGCCCTAATGAATAACTTGCTCATTCTTTGAAAAAGAAAAACTAAATGCAAAATTGGTTCAAGAACGGGCGGAACTAAATGTTTTTGGTGACATCACAGCGGTTAGGCAATCAGTTCTGTTCTGCTTGAAACTGGCAGAATACCCTCCCCCTCATATCAATTCTAGAGAGGAATAGGTATGTTTGAACTCTTTGAAACCTTCTCATTTGAAGTCTGAAGGACTACATTATGGATTCATATATTGTGAGAAAGCTATTGTGAGAAAGGTGCCTAGCTATTGTGAGAAAGGTGTCATTAGCACACCTAATCATGTCATTGTGATACCGTAAGGTAGCATTCACTGACAGTTCCGAGTTCCATACAAGAAAGGGGCATCCAAAGAGACTGAGAAAAGCAGCCTTCCCCCCCAAAAAAATCTCTTCCATGTAACTATGAAAAAACAACTGCTCAAAAACAATCAGTAAACAAATAAAATATAAAGTCTTGTTCTGTGCTGAATTTTGGCTGCCTTAAAATCAGATCTATACCCAATATACTTTTGTGAAGTACCGTATTGGTCTGAGTATAAGACTCACTTTTTTCTCCTAATTTAAGTTTTTTAACTAGGGGTGTGTCTTATAATCAGGCTGTTGCGAGTTAATGCCAGTGATTTAATTAAATTTTTTAATAGCACCAAACTTTAAGGGTGCGTCTTATAATCAGGTGCATCTTATACTCGGGACAATACGGTATATATGAAGACAAAGGAGATGGGGTTCATGCTCAGTTGGGAACATACTCAGTAGAATATTACTGCACTGGAATGACTCTCTAATATATAGACTAACATGACAAACACATTGTAGGTGAAGTCAAGGCAAAACAAACAAACATAACAACCCCTAGCCACTATACTGTGCACACGGTGTTAGAAACAGGAAAGCCACGGACAGGCTGATCAGGTTTTCCCGACTGAATGACAAATCATCCTTGATTTGTTATGGAATGGAATGGAGTGTATGGAATGTAACTCCCCACTCCTAGCAAACAGAAGGCATAAAAACCATCAAGAGGGACAATGCTCAGCCAGCCACTGATAATTCACTCTCATTTCTTAATGAACTGTGTTAAGAATAAGTAGCTAAGTAGTTGAAGGGAATGAACAGGGAAAGGGCTACCGGTATATACCGGTAATAAATTGACTGCCTGCTGGCAACACCTTCCATCCAGCACTAATAGAATTCACACTAGAGACGATAGAAAGAGCAACCTAAGAGCACAAAAATCATTCCACACTCCTCTGCCTACTCCAAATGGCTTACGGTAGAATGTTTCTGCTCATGAGTTGCCTGGAGCATTAGTTTTAATGAAAAGGTGGGCTATAGATTTCTAAAAAAATATAAGCTGTCCTACACATATCCCCTCCCCACTCCACCCCATTCCACGCCAATGAGCTTCATTACAGTGGCACCAGTGAACTGTGATTAAAGCTAGCTAGGGTATTCTCTTATTTATTTAATTTATTTACTGTATTTTTACCCCGCCTTTCTCCCCGAAGGGACCCAAGGCGGCTTACAACATAAAAATACAATACAATACAGAAAGTAATCACTTTTTAAAACAGTAAAAAATAATTAACAAAACTAATAAAAACATCTAAAAATTGATTTAAAAAATACTACATTTAAAATAAGATCATAAAAACGGCAGCACCCCATCCGTACCAGCAAGATGTTACAAAAGGCAAAGGCTCAGAAGGCTTCTTTGAACAAGAAGGTTTTTAGGCCTCGCCGGAAAGTGTCCAAGGAGGGAGCAGTTCGTAAGTCAAAGGGGAGGGAATTCCATAGGGTTGGTGCCACTACTGAGAAGGCCCTATTTCTGGCCGCCGCCCCTCACACCTCCCTGGGCGACGGTACCCGCAAAAGGGCCTTCTCTGATGATCTAAGGAGACGAGCCAGACTATATAGAAGTAGGCAGTCTCTCAAATATCCTGGCCCCAAGCCATATAGGGCTTTAAAGGTCAAATCCAGCACTTTGAATTGGGCCCAGAAACGAATCGGCAGCCAGTGCAGCTGTCGGAGGAGCGGCCCGACAGAGTCGAGCCACCTACCTCCGGTGACTACATGGGCCGCCGCATTCTGTACTAATTGCAGTTTCCGAACAGTCTTCAAGGGCAGCCCCACGCAGAGCGCGTTACAATAATCTAGTCGCGATGTCACCGTGGCATGGATCACCGTGGTCAGGTCTGCACAATCCAAGTACGGTCGCAGCTGGCGCACCAGCCGAAGGGACTTATAACCTCTTACCAGGGTTATAAGATGGTTAGCAAATCTTGGTTGAGGGAACCTACTTAGTATAAACCAGGGTTAAGGCTGGTTTCAAAGACACACAGTCAGCCCAATCCTACCTAACTCTCCATGCGGTGATGCAGCTGTGCCAATGAGGCATGCGCTGCATCCTGCAAGGATGTTTGGGGCTGCAAAGGTCTCTTTGAGGTAAGGGAACATTTGCTCCCTTACCCTGAGGCAAACCCTCGCTGCCCCACTCGGTCTACTTGGACCTGCGCCAGCTATATAGCCAGCTATATAGCTGGCACAGGTCTGAGTGGATTCGGGAAGGCGGATAGGCTAGGGGGGATACTGGTGTTGCCGCCGATACGACCCCTTCCTGCCCCTGCCCCAGTTTCCACCCCATTCCTCCTCCTCTCAGCCCTGTTCCACCCACCCCGCCTCCTGTGCTGACTTACTGGCACTGGGGCTCTTTCTCTGTCCACTGGCACATGGACCTGGCCACTCACTGCATGCGGCAGTGGCCAGGCCATATTGTAAGGCTTGTTGTGCTTTGCAACAGCTGTAAAGGACCTTACGCTGCCTAATACTAGTTCCGGCAGCGTAAGGCCCTGTTAGAATTGGACCGTTTCTGATCAGTGGGGCAATGAAATACCGTATTGGTCTGAGTATAAGACTCACTTTTTTCTCCTAATTTAAGTTTTTAAACTAGGGGTGTGTCTTATAATCAGGCTGTTGCAATAATGCCAGTGATTTAATTAATTTTTTTTTAATAGCACCAAGCTTTAAGGGTGCGTCTTATAACCAGGTGCGTCTTATACTCGGGACAATACGGTATATGCTTGAGAGGGAAGGAGAAGGGAGGAGTTGGGGGAGGAAGCATGCAATCTAATAGTCCTCTCCAAGTCTTATCTATGTGGTTAAGAGATGGCTCATCTGCACTGACCCTAAAGTCATACAGAAGTAATTCAAGAATTTTCAATAAACTGGAGATGTCAAAACTAATCTCATGATTTAAGCCTTACATTTGCAAAGCTCCTGCATATTAGTTCTTCCACTGAATGATAAACTTCTATGAAGTATGCCAACAATGCTCATATCAAGGTTTTATAACAACTGCTTCCAAATTTGGGGTGCTTACTTTCTGATGCTCTCATTCCTAGATATGCTCTCATTCCTAGATAGCAATCTCCTGGGTTGCATTATATCCTGGGATACTAACATCAATCCAGTATAATCCAATCGCTATATTGGATGGAATTACTAGCTTTAGTTCAGTCCAAAGAGAAGAATGCAGTCCACTTTGGTGGCAAATGGAAAACAAATAATTAAAAAACAACAAGTACGGTAATATCTCCCTGCAGTAGTCAAAACATAAACTGCTATATCTAACTATTGATGTTCAAATACTTTGCATGTGACGAAACACTTGGCTCAGTAAGTTCCGGGGGACAACAGTCTAGTTTTTGTTATTGGGAAATGGGCTGGAGATCTGAACACACTTATTGTCTTGCATTTGACCTTATCGCTTTGCTAACTTTTGGTAAAGGGAGCTCAGATAAACTAACTGGGGAAAGACTTCCACCTGATAAGCTAAAACGTTGGGTACAATTCTTGCTGCAATATGTACCGTAATTTGTGCAATGGGCAAGATGGATCACTGACTTAACTACCTATGATACTTCCATATACAGTATATCCTACACAGAGTTTGGCAATTTAGCTGGGATAGTCACAGGAATCTATGGTAGTGATGACCATTCCAGATATTTTAAAAATCAAAATAAGGCAACCTTGTACACTTAACTATTCTAATCCAGAGCTAAGAACATGAAATCTCTTCCCGGAGAATGGAAGGTAGCCTTGGGCAAGCAATAGCCAAACTCATGCTGGTATGTAAAGCACTCTTCATAGATAGAAGAAGGAGCCCAGGGCCTTCAAAAAGATGAAAAAAAAATCTGTGCAACATTCATAAAATGAGGTAACATTTCTGCAGAGAAAGGAGATGGCTTGTGGGGGTTCATCACATTTCTGAAAGAAAGGAAATGGCACAGGCTCTTCTTATGTTCTTATGCTCTTATGCGAGCTCCCATGCTTGAGTGGAACAGCAAGGAACCACTCAGCTTCTAAGAAATTTTTAATTAATAAAGCCATACTTTTTAAATGATCACAAAAGATAATCTGCTGTAGCCCTAATCCAGAGGTTCCCAAACTCCTGGGTAGATCTTATGATGCTGTAAGTCGTTGCAGGGGGCCCCCGATAGCAGCAACAGCACTCACAGGATCTTGCTGCCGCCATTGCTGAAAAAAAAGTGGTGTTGTTTTTCACTTCCCTGAGGGGTGTGCTGGTACTCTGGGGGCGGGGAGTCTGTGGAGCCCACTGCAGGCCTCCCCACACCTCAGAACGGTTCTCCTACAAGATTGCAACCCACTTCCGGTTTTCTGACGAAACTGAAAGTGGGTCGCGATCATGTCAAAGAGTCGTTCTGAGGCGCGGGGAGACCTGCAGAGGGGCCAGGTTCCCCGCACCCCTTGGAGGACCAGTACACTCCTCAGGGAAGTGAAAAAAAGCACTCCCTCCCCCCGCAGATGGCAGCACAATCCTGGAAGTGCCGTCGCCACTCCCCTTAAGGAGTAGCAACCCATTGTTCTTGGCTGGGGCGTCGCAGTTTGGGAACCTCTGCCCTAATCTAACGGCCAAACTGTATGCTACATGGGATGTGCCATTGGCCCCCAACGGGCTTAACTTTTCTTCACTAATGGCCCAATCCTAAACACGTGTTATACTGGCAGAATGCATGTTCCACTGGCATAACATGCTTTCCAGCTGCCACAAATGAGATGCCAGAGAGTGTGACCTGGCTGCCACCGAAGTGGCAAGAGGCTGGGTCCATGCAGCAACAGACCATGGACGCTCACTGCCTCAGGTAAGACTGTGCAGGGGCTGGGAGGGAGGTGGGGTGGGGTTAATGGGGAGATGGGGCAGGGAGGAGGGCGGACTTGGTCCGTGAAGGGGACGGGGTTAGGCGGCAGCAGAGCCTGCCGAATCCTAAACCCCTTCCTGGGTCTAATTCACCTTCACGGGTCAACATGGACTTGTGTCAGTGATATCACTGGCACAGGTTCAAGTTGACCCACAGGGGCTTACCCCAGGAGAAGGGAACAAATGTTCCCTTACCCTGAGGAGGCCTCCCGAGGCTGAAACTCCTTCCCGGGATTCAGCGGACGCGGCACTGGCACCACTGCATCACCGCACGGGGAGTTAAGTAGGATTGGGCTCCCATGGCAACCACGTGAGGTGGGAATCCAGATCAGGATCATAGTGTGGAGAGAGGAAGCTTCAAATCTTTGCCCCTGCCACAGCCCTAATTTGGATCATGCACATGTGCACACATACACACACACTGGAAAGAACAGGTAAGCGCGACAGGACCAATGATGCATTGAGCGTAACATGTGATTTGGTCCTACACAGCCACATTCCAGATACATTCAGAATGGAGACACTAGCTACATGGAGAGGAAATCACATTGTCTTGACGACAAATTATTGCAGTTTAAGTGTTGGGAAAACGCAATATCCTTCCCACATAAATGGAACTTCAATGATAGGTGCTGGGATTCCACAAAATGTTTCAGCAGTCACTATGCTAAAAGTACTGCCTGAACAATGTTTGACCCACCCAATGTAATGCAGCCACAAAAGCTCAATAAACTCCTGCTTTTGCTATCTTTCCAAGACTGCAACAACAGGGTTGTCAAGCACCTGGCAGGCAACAATACATGACTGGTGGACTGTCGTTCTTACTTGGCAGGTCACAAGTTGCACAGGCTGTCCCAGCATTTCATTACAATGCAATTCTATCCCACAACCTTGCAATTACCAAACCACACCAATCACCTCCCATCATTCCAGGTTATTTTTCTGTTGCTGATTCTCCACTTCCAGGCCACACTAATCTCATAAACCTTTAGCAAATCCTATCTGTCTCCTGCCCTGGCTTTCAAATGCATTGCAGACATGTGCGAGTGTTCTTACTCTGTGCACTGCTTGCTTCCGGCAATTTCTGCCAAAATTGGCTGATGCTTAACAATTTGGCCTGGAACAGTTGGGAAACTCCATCCGAGCATCTGTCAGTTCTACCACCATCTCCTCTTCGCGTTTTCATAATATCAAAGCAGCGTCAGAGTTTGGGTTGCACAAGTAAGCATCCATTTTCAAAAACATGCTCAGCTCTTACTTGAGCTCGACGACAGTTTTTCAAGGGACTACTTGCAACTCCACAGGTTCTTGACTTTGCACTCTGGGCATCCCATTAGTCAGCCAAAATGGAACTCGCCTCTCCATGACCATCATCAGTTTCATATACGTTACTACTACAAACCTTGTCAAAACGGTATTAAGGGGCTTTTAAAATGGTACTTTTGTCTACTGTGTCAGCTGGAACAGTCATCATCTTACCACTCTGGACATGAAATCATTTTAAAAGAACCAAATGATAAAGTAAATGATCCATCCAGGGGTACAGCAGAAGTCTGGACCCCAAATAATGTGTTCTAGCCATTGCAAATACAGTCCCCCAGAGCAATGTCTTCAGCATTTGAAACTGAACAATGTGGAACGTTTTCCAGAGAAATCCAGTATGAGTCCTTCATCTGCATGCCAAACAGAGCTACGGTAGATACAGAACAGTACACTTGAAACACAGATGTACAGCTGCTGGCTGAGGATCAAAAGGCTAATAACATATTTTTGTTTACATCAATGGGCTCTGGGAACAGGATCAGGTCCTGAGCAAACATTACACGATTGTTGCATTCACCTGTACATGCATGGGAAGAATGTTTTAGCTCAACAGGCTTCTTTTCTTCTTTATATCAGAGGTACCCTTGGAAACATAAGTGCTTTTTTCATCTAATAACAGCCTGCTATGATAATGGATAATAATAGGGTGCCGTGTGTGTCGCATCACTGTTTCTAATTCATATTCTAATACATATTCCTGACATTCAATCTACTCCACATTTAGCTCCTCTCACACCTCTGCCTCACAAGACTTCCATTAACTTCAAATGACTTTGAATCAGACCTAAGGGTGACTGGTACACTTGCTTTGGTAATTACTCTTTGGTTAAGCTGGACGAGGTCTTTGACACACACACACACACACACACACACACACACACACACACACACACACACACACACACACACACACAGGTGTCCAACAAAATTACCATTAACCCTACAAGGAAGCCAACAACAAAGGAACACATCTACACTTCCATCACTTCCATATTCTAGCTGCCCATGGGTTTTACCTTCTAATTTGTATTAACTGCCCCTCACATTTCCAAAAGAGAAACAAACAAAGCCTTGCAAACAAACACTGAGCTCTGGGACAAAACGTGTTCCAAATCTGCAAGTAGCATTTGAATATCTGTTTAATGGGCAAACACAATAAAGCCCTCTATTGTTTTAGCTTTTTTGAGATCCTTGATCTGCCAGACCTCCCCATGAATAAGCAAACAAAACTAGAATTTGTTAAAGATGCTCCCATTTATCAGCACTTCTGATTAACTGTTTTGGATTCTCCCACCCCTTCCAAGCTATCAGCACAACATAGTATTTTTCGGCTGCAGTCTTTCACATACTTGCTAGAAACTCCCTGGTATTTACTTCTGAGTAAACATGATTAGGTTTAAGCCATTTCTCTATATAACATTATATATATGATACTATTTCATTCCATAATGCTGATGATTGATGTGAAAATGTATTAATTTCATTTGTAATCCACTGAGTTCAGTCCTCAGGTAACACAGCAGCTTCTGCATTAGACTCCGTAGCAGAAGACCTGTAGATTAGACTTTTGCCACCAGCCAGCATAAGTCCTAGCATTAGCATGTTGGGTTTGGACCAGAAATGTCTAAATTGAAAGCTGCAACAGGTTCACTGAATGGCCTTGGGCAAATTCCCTACCTTCAAACTTCTATGTCACATCTCTAAAACTCACAGTGTCAGCAACTAATGTTACTGTAAAGGCAGAAAAAGGATTATACATGGTGCTATACAAATAGCAAGCAAGCCACCCTAACTCTTACTATCAACTTGATCAGCTGTGCACAGGAACCTGTACCGCAATACTGAGCCTGGCATGGCTGCCTGGCTTTTGACATCTTCTAAGCCACATTGTTCTGACAGTATGCTAAACACATGCACAGTGTGGTTAATACACACATTATATAAGAGTGTTCACTGATGCCATAGATGGCGGAAAACTTCCAAAAAGGGGACAGCACAGAACTGCAATGTCTGTTCCACAGAGTTATACTCTGCACTTACAAAAAAAAAAAAAAAACCAACGCCACTGTGTGTCTGTCTGCACAAAGGGAGAGACAGAGGCTCAGAGGGAATAGTGTGTGTCCAGTATGTATCCAATAGACAATGGTCCACAAAGCACAAGCTCTCAGCCTGTGCCCATCCTGCTCACATGGAAACCAGACAGCTTCTGGGGTCCTTACCTTCCCTGGTCCCACTAACACTACAGGTTCACCTGCACAGTTGCACCCCACTTAGCCTTTCCCACTTGAAATCAAGGGCTGCATCCTCACAGTAGTCTTATATGAGACTCTATCAACATGCCGATCACAAGGACCAGTACAGACTGAAGAACTGAAACAACACTTCCAATGTTCACATCTAAAAATTCCCACACGTCTGCAGGGGAACATGGCAAGCTTCAATGCAAAGACTGCCCTATCCCAGCGGCTGTTCTGGTAAAGTGACCAGTTGAAAACAAGCAGTTAAAAACCTTTACGTTTTTAAGACCTAGGTTGTGCAGAAGAATTTTGTTGGCTGCAACTTTTCTCTTCCCCGCAGCACTGTGACATGACAAGCTGCACCTGCCCTGAATTGCATCTGGTCACCTGTAACTAGAATAAAGAGCAACCCTTTAAAATTCATAGACCCGCCTGAAAAGAAGTACTGTAGCTTGTTTCTCCTTTCACCCAGGCGAAACAAGCCGCGAAACAAAAACAAGGGAAAAGGTCAAACGGGAAGAAGGTGAGTCAGGGGCTGAACTTTACCTCGGAGTAGACATAGAGGGGTAACACCAGGATGGCCAAGAGCAGGTCTGCCACGGCTAAGCTGACGATGAAGTAGTTGGTGGTGGTCTTCAGCGCTTTCTCGGTGCAAACGCTGAGGCACACCAGCAAGTTCCCACTAATGATGAAGAGGATGAGAAAGATGCCGAAGACCAAGGCGGCGAAGTTGTGGTCCGCCGCGTCTGGCTCCCCGTCGGCGAGAGGGAGGGTGTCATTGGAGAAGTCTTCCGTGCCGTTAGCTCCCATGATCGCCGTGGTTGGATCGCGCCCGCGAACCCCTAAGGGCCCGAGTCGCGCGGAGGACCCCTTCTCACCCGCGAGGAAAGGGGCAGCTTCGCGGTGGAAAAAAGCTTCATTGGCTCCTCGCGCGCATCAGCCCCCTCTCGCCGGCCCCGGGAGCGTGGCGAAGCTCGGCAGGGAAAAGGGAGTCACACTCACACCTCTTCGGAGTTGCCTGGCCGGGAGTCAGCGCCGAGGCTGCCCCACTCCATAGTCCAGCCGCTGCCTGCAGCGGGGAAAGGGCGCGGGAAACTCTTGCAACTCGCCACACTAGTTCAGACTCGGCCCGCCAATTGCGGTGCGCCGCGGGAGCTCAGTTGAGCGCTCCAAGCCTGGGCTCGAAGTTTTCTTTCTGGGCTGCCGAATGAATCTTTGCCACCATCACTCACGGCGGGAACTTAACCCCTGAGGGTGCCTCCTGCGCGCAGATAGCGACACACCGTAGCTGCCTCCTTCGAAATTCTTGCTTCCTTCTTCCTCCTGCTGCTGCTGCTAAGTGATCGACCAGCGGGTCACCCCCGGGCAAGGAAGGCAAGCTGATTACAGCCAAGAGGTCTGCGGGAGATGCCTGGCTGCTCCACGTGGGGGGGGGATGGCGCGCGCACCAATCGGCGGCGCTCAGTTGCACTAGCCGGGCAGTTGCGGGGCGGAAGACCTGTTGGCTTCCATCGTGCGAGACCAGCCAGCTCCAAAACTCACCGCCTCAGGGAGGCCGGCGACTGGGCTGCGGCTCGCTTACGAGCACGTGGAGCTCCCGCGCGGCGCACTCCTATGCATGCGTAGTCCGAAAGTATGTCCCTGTTACCCTATAAGTATGTCCCTATGAACCAACGGGGCTTCTTCCAGGGCAAGGGTGGATAAGAAGAGAAGATGATTGCGCCATAGGGAAGAAAGCTGCAGAGAACAAGGCAACGGGGAATCTGAGGACTTTCTACACGAGGGATGTTGTAGCCCGCCCCACAGTTCACCCGATCCTGCGCCTTTAGTGCAATGGCGCTCTCTCAATAACCGGTCCTTGCTGCAGGGGTGATAACTTGGCAGGGGGAGAGTAGAAGAGCAAGAAAAGAGCTTGCAGCTGCTAAATGAGATGAAGGAGCGCAAAGTCTGCAAAAAATACATATTTTTCAGTTCGTTTCCTGAAATGGCAGGTTATTTTTCACAACTACCACTGGATACCCTGTCTAAGAGCACTGCCTCCAAGAACTTTAAAAAAAACCACATTCACAAAATGATACAGCGCGAGGGGGGGGAGGAAACTGTTTCGTCATTAGTGGCATCACAGCCTACAGGCAATATCACGTAGGTGCCTGTGTGACACTCATTCAGCTACATTCCACACAGTAATCACAATAGCAGTCCCTGAAGGAAGATGAATTCAACAGCTATCTGGGGGAAGATAATCAGCCCAGAGAGTCGTGATTATTTCTGGATTGGATATCAGGCCTGCTGCAGATCATATGGGCTGCTTTATCATGTCTAGGCCTTCCATTTTCAGTCAATCAGATTACCTGGTTAACTTTTTTTGGTCCATTCACAAGGTGTCTCAAACTAATCAAGGCAGCAGATTTTTTCAAGTGTTGATTATTTTTAATGCAGGTACCAGTACTTAACAAAAACTAGAACCCTGTCTTTGATTTTCCTTCTCTCTCACTGGAGGGGATGCCTCTTCTAAGATTGTGCCCTGCTGGAACACCTGTGTGCATAATCTAAGAGCAAAGAAAGAATTGTTTTTCTTCAGAATGATGCAGATGTATGCAGATTTAATCATTCAATTGATTATAACTCATACAGTTAATCAACTAAGATTTCTTTAATCAAGCGACAGCCCTAATCATGTCCCATAGTTCTAAAGGTAGCATCATACTTGTATAAAGCATACTGACTTATTACCATTTTCACACTGGTGCCCTCCAGCTAGGTTCTAGGGGCCCTATATCATCCAGATAGCACTGTGTTCTTGGGATACCTTGCAAAACTCAATCCATTGGCTTTTTCCAGATAGTCCTGATGCAATACCAAACACTAGTCTGCTATATTGGTACAATCTTTTTGAAATACTGGAGGCGAGGTATACCTTAGAACAGTGATTTTTAACCTTTTTCATCTCACGGCACACTGACAAGGCGCTAAATTGTCAAGGCACACCATCAGTTTTTGTGCTGTTTTCGGTGCGATAATGCTCCATGGTTGCAAACGCAGCCCTCCGGCTGCAAAACAGCCACAGAGCACAAAACTCCCGCTGCAGCTCCCCTTCGCAAGGAGACCGCAGTTGTCACCCGGAACAATTGCATCCCCCCGGCCCTGCTACACCTCTGGGGAGGAACCAGGGGTGTGTTGAGGGCAAGAGGGGGTGGATCCAGTAGCAACTTTCACTGGATTCTATCCCCATTTTGCAACCTGACACACCCCGGCTCTCCTCGGACTTGTGCCAGCAAAATGTCTTGTGCAGGTCTGAGGATACCCATAGATGATCGATCAGCCAGCCTACCAGGGGGTAAGTAGAAAATACCTCCTGCAGGCTGTCTGATTCCCACCACCACCACCACCATAGCATGCAGCATGTGCCCATTGGTGTGGCTGCATGCTATAACACGGTGGGGGATAGGATAACACGGTACCACAGGGAATGATGTGTGTCAGTTCTGGCTTTTACAACCACGAACACCAGAACAAACACCCAATTATTGTGTGGGGAAAGGGTGTGCTTTAATTATGTTTTGCATCTGTGTGGGGGGAAAAGGAACACTGTCAACTGTGTGGGGAAACTATGGGTGAACATATCCACGTGAAATTGGATTCAGACAATCACAACAACAATGGGAAAATGGGGAAATCACATGATAAAAGTAACATTTGTTCTGGCTTGTAGACTTGCATCGAAGGGCAGCTTGTTTCATTTTGCACATCATAAAAATCATCATAAAAATAGCATTTGGTGGAAATGGCCTTTCTGTTGCTGCTCTTGTAGCGCAAGAAACCGGTTCCTTTACAAGTAACACTATAAGGATAATGGCTTCCTTCTTTTCTTTTTAAAATGAAGTTAGACCAGATTCTTCTCCTAATTGTCGTCGTCGTCCCCCAGTAACCTTTGGGGTTCAAGATATTGAATCTTTTTAAGCATATAGATATAAGGCAGGTGCTTTTTCTAGATCTCTTATTGTCCTTTGAAAGGGGTTATTACTTTGAATTAATTATTATTACTTTGTATTAATTATTACTTTGAAGAATGGGTTTACGCACATCTTTGTCATTGGCAAAAGCAAAAAGGACTTCTCATCCGGGTGTGTGTGTGTCTGTAGAACCACATATCAAGATATGAACTCCTAAATTTGTTGGGTGATCTGGAAAGGTTTATTGAAGGGTGGCATGTACAGTTATTAACTTATTATATGAACTTACAGCCCAGTCCTAACTACCGGTAACTCCCTGTGTGGTGATACAGCGGCGCCAATGTGGCTTCAGCTGTATCCTGTGGGGGAATGTTGACATGTTGAGGCCTCCTTGAAACATTTGTTCCCTTGCCCCAGGGAAGGCCCATGCCGGCCCAATGGGTCTACTTGGACTTGTGCTGGCGATATTTATTATTTATTTATTTTCTGTATTTATATACCGCCTTTCTTATCCTCAGATTGGTCTTCAGATGTTATTCAAGGCGGTTTACATAGGCAGGCTTATCTAGATCCGATAAGGATCTTTACAATATTGTTCGGTATAGAACCCTATAATTCCAGATGGTTTCTTCCACGGCATAGTCATCTTCACTTAGCTGCTGAACACAAGCCTCGAGCATTGCCGGTCCACATTGATCCATGAAGGTGGATCAGGCCCAGGAGGGGGGTTAGGATTCGAAGGCCAATTTCAGTGCTATGAACTGGAAAAAGATTGAAAATAAACAGAAATATCAAAATCCTGTTATGCACAATTGTTTTCGAGATATCTGAATGAAGCTATCGTCCAATGCTTCTCACCAGCTGTGGGGCCAGCCAGGTAGAATCTTTATAAACAAACCATACTATTCTCACTCTGCATCAAGGCAACCCAAATTAAGTGCCAGGAAAATCAGAATCCTGCAACCTACATAAATTATGCAAATTAAAGCAGTTTGACTGTGTTTGTTTTTCATCATTTATTCTGCTCGGGCTAGTAATTGGGAAGTTCAAGGAGTTGTGCTCAGCACTGAGGCTCCATCTGTGACTACTAGAATTCTTATCCCAGTCATTTCTCCTCTCCTTCCACTCTCTAGCACCTTAAAATTCAGCAGGCATTGCCCACACATTGCTTTCAGACTCATCTTGGAGATGTTAATAGCCAAAAGTGGACCTTCTCAGACTACTGAAATCTGTGCCCCCCAAAATAATGTGGGTTTTTCACAGAATACACACAGCCTTCCAAAGAAGCAGCAGTTACGAATTGCAAGTGAATGAAAGTGGGCTCCTCTATAGTAGATCCACCAGCAAAACAATATGTTCAGAAAAGGCCTCATCAGATGGTTCAACAACGTCTTGTTGAAGAAAGATTTCTAGGGTCAAAAATTATTTTCTGCTGAAGCATTTTGCTGCCAGCTAATCAAATTTGCCAGAAACAACATCTGGCTGGTAATTTCCAAATACCGTATTGTCCCGAGTATAAGACTCACCTGATTATAAGACGCACCCTTAAAGTTTGGTGCTATTAAATTTTTTTAATTAAATCACTGGCATTATTGCAACAGCCTGATTATAAGATGCACCCCTAGATTAAAAACTTAAATTAGGAGAAAAAAGTGAGTCTTATACTCAGACCAATACGGTAATTGAAAAGTTCACCCTTCCTTTCTCCATACCTCTCTAAATGTGTCCTGTATGCTGTGACACTAATTGAGATAAAACAGACTATTGGATATATTGTTTCACCTGCTGTGTAATATGTGCATATGAAAATTGGATGTAAACCAGATACATCTCTTTGGATATTAGTAGATGCCATAGAAAGGTAGACTAAATGATTGATGCTCTGCAAGCTGGTCATGGGGTAGACCAAAAACATGCATCCTGGATGAGAATGAGCCCACCTTTCAAGTTTTCTTCCCAAATCTTCACTAAGAAAGGAACATGTAAAGCCAACAAAGAGATTCTCTGCCAGTATGTATATGTCAGAAAATGGCAACCGCCTTTTCAGTTTGCTCAGCGTCTTTCACGAAATCATCGATAGGAAAACAGTTTCCTTTCGTAACAGAAGGCCAACCCCTTTGACATTTAAAGTTCCTGCACTCAAACAATGAGAAACAAAACCCTCTTGGGGGAATGACCTTCTTCTGTCATTCAGCCCTGGAACTGTCAGAACAAATGGCGGCAAAAGGGTGACCATTTAGCTAGTGAATCTGGGTTAGCAACATAAATTACTCCCTTTCTGCAGTACACCATGACATCATTCAGAGTTGTGAATAGGAGGCAATAAATGTTTCTGAGAGCAAACATGGGGAACGTTTTGTAGCGTTGAGTGTGGGAAAAAACCTCATGGTGATACACCTTTTCAAGGGCTTTTGTCATCCTCTTGAACTAGACGTTATGCTATGTGCACCCACCAGCATGACAGGCTCCACCTTGCCCCTCAGTTGCCAAAGCAGAGCTCAAGAAACGCATTGCTTGCAGGCCAGTCTAGAAGATGGTGAGGGGGTGCTAGCCCAGAGTCTCTTGCTTCCTCTTGCACTCCACCTTGTTACAAATGGCAGACTTTGAGGCTTCAGCATCATGCCCGCCCTTGACTCTTCCCTGCCTCTGCTTGTTGTGTTGCTTAACCTGAAGAAGAGTTCTGGATAACTTGGAAGATTGCCCACTAGACTGATATATTTTGGTTTGGTTGCCCTTCGTTTTTGGGAATTTTTTTTAATGGACTAACAGCCCAATTCTACCCAGCGCCGGTACAGCGGGGCCGCACGGCCCACACGGTATCCAGTGGGGGAAGGGGAGGGGCCGAAGTTCTCCTTGAGTCAAGGGGACATTTGTCCCCTTACTCTGGGTAAAGCCCCAGGCAGCCCTAAGGGCCCCTTTGGATCTGTGCCAACTATTTAGCTGGTGCAAGTCCAGGAGACCTGTGTAAAGAAAAAGGCCTGGGAAGGGGCGGGATTTGGTGTGTGCCAGTGCCGCCAATCCCACCCCCTCCTGGGCCTGATCCGCTCACCCCCTGGCCTCTCCCCACCCCGTTACACCCCTCCCTGCCTCTGTGCCGCTCACCGCATTACTCACCTGCTCTGGCGTGCCGTCTGCTGGATTCAGCGCCAGCGGTGCAGCACAGGTCTTCCTGCTGGTGCTGCCTACTCACCAGGTGTTGCGCAGCGCTTTACGGCACTTTTGCAACACCCTAGGCCAGTGCAGCAGCTGTTGCACCAGCCTAGTGAGCGAATAGAATTGAGCCGTAACACAGCTATATATTACTTTTGTATCCCTCCTCCAACAGACATACAGGTGTCTGCACATGTGCGCCTGCTTTTGAGTGAACTGAACAGATGTTTATTTTAAAAGTCAACATGTCAACCTCTTCTCAGTCATCCCCTATACATTAACTGACTGTGGGGAGCAAGACAGCACCTTATGACCCTGTCCTCTGATGTCTGTGTGCCTGCTGGTCATGGCTGCCCCAGGCCCCACACTCAGTTTTCATGAGAAAGGGGTGCTACCTGTGTGCTCCCATAAGCAGAAACCTTAGTCATCCAGTGTTCCCATTCATCGGGAGTATGTGAGTAAGGTCCTTTTCTCATGAAAGTTGATCTTATGGCTACCGTGAGCCATGGCATCGGGGGCAGCCCCTCCTCATTTAGTAAATGAATGGGGAATTCATTGTATGAGGCTGTGGACTGGACACCTTGAAAATTCAAAATATAGATCACATGTACTGTTGTATGCAAATTGAATGAAAGGTGTGAATAAATGTACTTGGGTACAGATCAACATGAATGTATATTCTCTCCACAGATAGTACGTACATTGAGCATAACGTGTGAATAGGGCTAGGTGGTCCTTCAATGAGCCAATATAAGCAATTTTGGGGGGTACCTAATCTAAATATATCAAACTGCAAAGGGCACTGCCTCATCACATGTATGTGATAGGAGCATCCCACAAAGAGAGACGTTCATCATACAAAAAGAAACACTTCATGGATATTTTCTGGGGCAGGCAAGGTGGGCGTCTGGCAGCTTCAACTCCCTTCCTCCCCATTTCAGGAATTGTTTAGTTGCTTAGTTTAACACCGTGACAACGGTGTTTAGAATTTGCCGGGGTGGTTGCACACATGCCTCTGATCACACAAAGCCTGCTGGTTTCTCTCCCAGCACCCAGAATGCACAGCGATCACCAGCACCAGAGACCTGGCTGATGCTCTGCTGCTGGGCCCAGCACCACCACCCTTGTTTCTGATTGACCATTTGGATAGGGGCCTAGAAGCAATCCATCCTTTTATCTTGGGTGATTGTTCACCCAAAGTCAACAGAAGCGTCAGCAAATACAGCTGGAATGGAGAAGAGGGAAGCATTTTCCTTTTGGAGGATTGGGGAGGAGGGGAAACATCCATGTGTGTGGCAATGCAGAGCCTAAAATGGTAACACATGTTATGATTATTATCATAACTTCTTATTAGCTTTTCCATTTTTTACATTTAAATAAGTGTTTAAGCTGCCCCAAGCTGAAGTGTGTGTATATGTATACTAGTTATGTATAATATAAAACATAATAGTTACATATCAGAATGATTGCCTGTTGCACCCCAAACCTGACTCCTGGGAGCCAACTAGTAGTAACTACTCCAGGTACCACTTTGTTGTGACCCAAAGCTCCTATGAGTAGCCTTACCAGCTTCCCAGAATCGAGGCTGGCTTCAGCCTAGAGCAGACCCAAGCTGCTCCCAAGTATGCACCACAGCTGCCCAACGGCAGTCACATCGTTGACCAGAAGTTCCAGAAGCCAGAACCCCATTGGGCAGCCATAGTACACACTTGGAAGCGGGTCGGGTCCACTCTAGGCTAAAGCCGGACTCAATTCCAGGACACTGGTAAGGCTACCTATGAGCCACTCTGTTCCCTTCAACAGTCCACTTTGGGCTAAAATTAGCACCTTCCCTTTTAAATAGTTAAAGCACTGTGTGCAGACAAAAGCTACTGAACTCAAGGCAGCAATAAATAAAGTCCAGTAGCCCTTCCTGGGCAGTACTTATCTAAACATGCAAGTGTCCTTGGAAAACCTCAGCTCATTTCCATTCACAGCTGTAAAATTTCTCTGGTGCCTTTTCTCCAGTGTCCAGCAAAGCACCTTGCAGCAAAGTTTGATTATGGAAGTTTCCCCAATATCAGTCAATCCAGGTAAGTAGTCAATCTGGCAAAGGTTCCCTGGCTGCAGAAGGTCAGCAATCCAGCAGCATGTCCTCTTGGCGAGGTAGTAAGCTGCTTTGGGGTTGCAGTTGGAGTTCTTTATGCTGCAGAAGCCCTCATTAGGGTTAAATAACTGCAGCTGGGGGTTTGCAATCACTTCAGCAAAAGTCCTTCTGATTGTCCACACCTGGGGGTCACACCCAACTGGCAGCAGGTGTGCTCTTCGCCCACTCAGACCTTTATGTTAACCCCGTATCCTAGTCCTGTTAAAGTCCAGATCCCTTAACCCCTTCCTTCCCGGATCTGTCAAAACAGGGGACCGCTGCTAACACCACTAACGCCTCGCCGTTCTTCCGTGATTTTCACTACGTTGCCTAGAGTCTCCGCCTCCTCCTCTGTCCCAGCTACACTAAGTCCGCTACGCATATACCAGTTTAGTTCCAGAGGTCTGTACGGAAGTTGGAACACATGTAGCACAAAACAGCAGACTTGTGCCAGCCCAGCACTATTGTGCTTGTGCAAAAGCACCAACATAGCTGTCTGTAACTTGGACATCTGTAACTTGGGGAGCCAGTATACTCTGGAGTGAAGTGAGTCTGGTAGAGAAGGTCAAGAAGGGGGAAGAATCTAAGTAACCTTGATTACCCTACTTCATCTCTCAGTGCTGAATATTTTCCTCTGTTGAATTGTAGAGCTTGTCTATCACCCCATTGACTTCTCTGCCCCAACCCCCCTGGCAGTTTTCCTGTTTTCCTTACTGTCAGTTCTGTCCCAAATCCCTTCTGCATCACCACACTATTTTCCTACCTGCCCAATATCCTTCTCTCACTTTCCCTACATTATCAATTGTTCCTCTGCCCAGATCCCTCCACCTACATTTTTATACCTTCCCAGCTGCCTGTCTTTCCATGCCTCCACCATTTTCCTTACCTTTCAGGTAATCCGAGTCCTCTCCTTCCCCCTTTCCATATACGTATTCCCAGTTGTTCCCCTTTCTAGAAAGAAATAGATCTTTCTATTCCTTTTCTTTACATTCCCATCTGTCCCCAAATCTCTCTTCTGACCTGGAATTTATTTTTTGTATGGAAGAGCATTCAGTTATGTGAGCTCAGGTAGAGGTTTATTGCCTCATGGCCCAATCTTATCAAAGGAGTATGCTTGCCGAATGTGCCTTCCACTGGCGTTACCTCCTTTACGGCTGTCGCAAACGCAACTAGGCCAGTGCACGTGAGCTGGCCTAGCGGTGAACAGCCAGCTCCACGCGCCAACGGACACCCACCGAACGAGGTAAGCCAGCACAGGGAGTTGGTGGGAGGTAGGGGGGGATTGAACAGGGTGGGGTGGGCGGAATGAGGAGGGAGGGAGCGGAACAGGGCGGTGACAGAGGCAGGGAAGAGGGCAGATCAGGCCCAGGAGGATGGGGAACAGCCACAGTGCACACCGAATCCCAATCCCCTTCCCGATCCTGATCCACCTTCATCTATCAACATGGACTTGCGCCAGCGATTGAGCTGGCGCAGGTCTGAGTTGACCCATAGCGGCTGCTGGGGCTTACCCTGGGGCAAGGGAACAAATGTCCCCTTACCCCGAGGAGATCTCCAGCAGCCAAAACTTCCCTGCGGGATGCAGTGGAAGCCATGCCGGCGCCGCTGCATCACCATGCAGGTAGGTAGGATTGGGCTGCCCGTGTTTCCTCAGGCTAAATTTGAACAGAACACCATGGCAGACTCTTGTAAGCCTAATGCTAAGTTTTGATTGATCAGAGTAGCTTTAATGAAAACTGTCTTTCATTGGCTGCAACCACCTCTCTGCAATGTTATGGACACAGTTGCTAATTTATGCAAGCAAGAAAAGCCACATTTTTTTATGTATGCATACAAAACAAAAATGAAAAGCCAGTGGCATTGTAGCATTCCTTGCCTTCTGAAGCCTCTTTCCATCTCTCCCACCCAGAGCCTCGCCAGAAGCGATGCTGCTGAAAGGGCAGTGCAGGGACTCCAATTATCATGCAGGCTGGATAAAGAGCTTCCGTGGGGCCTTATGTTGATTAGGCAGAGACGTATTGATTCACCAAGGTTAACCAATGGTTCAAGGTTGAGTGAGGATTTGAATCCAGGTCTCCCCCAGCCAAGTCTGACACGGTCAATGACACCTTACTGGCTCTCCAACTTTTGAAAAACAAAGCCCAGAAGAGCTTCTGATGGATTTATGACACTACCTGATGGCTCTGCGAAGTCAGCCACTCTCGAAATGGGTAGGATTGGGACCATAGCAAGTGGGAGTATTTAACTCTGCACCACAGTACCGCTAAAATTGCACCCCCTAGCTATCATCCTGAGTAGATAGCAATTCCATTACTACCAAAGGAAGCTTCCCTCCGTGGGACCGTGGTATGAGGGGAAAGGATTAAACATGTGCAGGCTCTAAGTTGGCAACTCTGCACCTCTCATAGGGCTGGGTTTGGCCCAGGAGGTTCCATTATTTATGTGGATGTCATGGTTTCATTATTTTAATATTGGGTGTACAAATTTCTGTTTAATTATACATGTGTGTTTGTATTTTATTTTGCTAATATTCCTTGCCTGCTTGGAATCAGGGGATCAATGGTCAGGATATGTCTACACAACACAATGCCTTTATGTCAGCTGAGCTAAGGAGTGATTCCAAATGAATTTTTTGAAAAATAATTAACTCATGTATCTTAAGTGTACACACACACACACACACACACACACACACACACACACACACACCTTGGCCCTCAGTGCTGGGGCTTTTTGCAGTAGCGTAGCCAGGCTGGGGCGGGGGGGTTGCTGTGCCCCGGGTGACTCTGGAAGGCTTCAAATGAAGCTTTTTGGGAGTGCAGGGGGTGGGACATGCTCTTGCTCCCCCCAGTCAGTTAATGTATAGGGGATGACTGAGAAGAGGTTGACATGTTGACTTTTTAAATAAACATCTGTTCAGTTGTTCATTCAAAAGCAGACGCACCTGTGCAGACACCTGTATGTCTAAACAACATAGTGTGAATTGGAAGAGGGATACAAAAGTAATTCAATTCAACAAGGTTATTCCCAAATAAACGTGCATAGGATTGCACCTTGATTCATTTTGTACAGATTTTCAGTGGCGTACCTGGGTCATTTGGTGCCCAGGGCCCATACATTTTTATGCCCCCTGTATAAGGGGCAATGACATCATGTGACTTCTGGATTCAGTCAGTGATCAGCACAGCCGCTTTTTCCGTTGCGCTCTGAGCCAAAAGCGAAGGCAGGCGATTGACTGGAGGGGGGTGGCACACAGAGGGGGGGTGGTACACGGAGGCTGCTCAGACTGTTCTAAATATGCTTAATATTTTGAAATATTAATATACAGTATAAGATACGAATACTAGCAGCTTCCTTGAAGAGATGAGGTAGTCTTTCTCAAACACAGAAGTATCTGTGTATTCTTTTTTCAAATAAGTCAAAAGAAGCAGGCGATCATAATGGAGCTTAACCCAAAATGCACTGTCATGTTGCTATGAATTACAGGAAAACAAAGTGCAGGCAGATTGCAAAGTGGAACACATTCACTAAATGATGTTTTCCAGATTGTTGTGTCACTCCACTTAAAAGCATCTCTGTTCTGAAATGGTATCAAGCACTGGGAATGTTTTGTAGGTTTAACAATGATGAATATTCTATTTTTTATCCCCCTTCCCTCCCTCCTCCTTTCATGTATGGATGCTCTTTTTAGGCAGTTACCATGGGTGCAGAAATACTGTATGAATGAAGTGTTAGCTCAAGCACAGTGAAGGTAGATTTGCAAAAAAAAAAAAAAAAAAAAAGTAGGTGTGACCACTTTCTAAAAATGCCAGTCACAGGGATTTGGAAACAAGGACAAACACAAGCTGACTCTAAATTATTTTCATGGACAGATTTCATTTCAGTGGTGCAGCAGCAGAGTTCTCCCCTACTCCAAAGAAACTGTAACAACCAGCAATCACATATCTGGACTCAGGGCAGTGTTTTTTTCAAATAGTACTGTACTTTGAATTCAGCACTTCTTCTACCATCCCCATCTTCGAACCCAGTGCCAGCTACCAGTTTGGCAGGCGAGCCCAGTCCTGGACTGGAAAAGGTTAACACTTGCTTGGCTCCCTGTCCTTTCTTCTCTTACCTGGTTCCCTGTCCAGCATCCTGAATGCCAACCAGGTCCTGCACTGACTTGCAGGTATTTCTTGCCCTCCAGGAAGTGTTTCTCAAACGTTATGAAGGACATGCAGCCCAGAGTGTATTTAACAGCACAATCCTGTCTAACTCTGCACCCTGAGATGCAGCGGGGTCAGTGCAGCCTCCACTGCATCCAGAGTGCAGAGAGGCTGGCTCTCCTGCGTTTGTTCCCTTCACCTGGTGTAAGCCCCAGCAGCCCAAATGGGTCTCCTCAGATGTGCACCAGCTGTTTTGCTGGTGCAAATCCAGGAGGCCCATGTAATGGTGGCCAGGCCCAGGAAGGGGGATAGGATACAGCGGATGAGGCCTCCAATGATCCCACCCCCTTTCCAGGCCTGGCCAGCCAATCCCACCCCCCACCCACCCCGGAAATCCATGTTCCACCCCCATCAACTGGTGGGAAACTCACCTTCCCCGGCAGGCGCAGCTCCAAATCTGCAGCAAATAGAGCAACGCTGGCCATGGCAGCGCTGGTACTTCCTACTCGCCGAGTGCCGCAAATGTGCTTTATAGCACGGTATAGGACACCCTAGACCGGCGGAATATGTGCTCTGCTGGTCTATTTCTAGACAGGATTGGGCTGTAAGGGTAATTCTATAACATTTTAACCCTTACAAAGCAGTTTATAAAACTGAGACAATAAAACAGATTCATAATACAATCGAACAATATACTACAACACAGCAGTAGAAAACAAGACTGGATAAAACTATAATTACAACAACTAAGCAAAAGCACCGAATCCTATTCAGGATCAGGGTAACGCCGGTGCAGCTGGAGGCCTCCTCGGGGGAAAGGGATGTTCATCCCATTCCCCTGGGTAATGCCCCAGCTGCCCCTATGGGTCTCCTTGGACATGGATCCCTCTCCTCCCAGGCCCGCTGGGCCAATCCCCCCTCCTGTATCTTGTTGTCTGTGTGCTCCCTGAGGCACCTGGTGGGGCCACTGTGAGATACAGGAAGCTGGGCTAGATGGACCTTTGGCCTGATACAGCAGGGCTCTTCTTATGTTCTTATGTTCCGCCCCGTTCCATCCTATTCCACCCTTCCCACGTCCCTCTGCCCCCCGGCGCAGGACTTACCAGTGTCTGCCAGTGGCATCCTCTGTCCAGCGGAGAGTGAGCAACTCCGGGCTCAGCACCAGCACTGCTTACTCTCAGGGTGTTGGAAACATGCCTTACAGTACTTTTGCAACACCCAGGTGCAGTGGAGCAGCCGGCGCAGCCCGACTGTATTGCGCTGTTAAGCATTTACTTTTTATGTCCTCTCTCTCTCTCTCTCTCTCTCTCTCTCTCTCTCTCTCTCTCTCTCTCTCTCTCTCTCTCTCTCTCTCTTAGAGCGGTTCTTAAACTGGCGGGTTGCAACCCACCAGGAGAACTGGAATGGATAAAAACTGGAAGTGGGTCGCCATCGCCATGGAGAGACGATCAGCAGCACAGGGAGGCCTTCAGATGAGGCCGCAGTCCTCCCCGCACCCTCCAGAGGGCCAGCCGCGTGACCACTGTAAATCAAAAATAGTCCCCTCCCCTTTTCCCCTTTCCCCCCAGAATATATAGGAGCCTGTGGAGGTAGTTGGAACTTGCAGCTGAGGAAAAGAATTCAGACAATGGGTACACCATGCCTGCTTTCAGTCATCTGTCATCTAAACTGGCCTTCAGTGATAAAGAAAAGTGATTAATGAATATAGTCATGAATCATGATTATATATAAGCAACACCTCCAACCAATAGATGGTGCTGTACTACATCCTTAGCATTACACTAAGTTCTGTATCTTGTTCTGTCTGAACAGTTGAAATCTGTACTAGAGGCCCCTGCTGTTGGATGACTTGCAAATCTTTAATACAATCTATTTCTGTAAGTGAATGTTATTTTGTGTGTATGCACAAGTGTGCAGAGCTGTTTGATTCACCCTAGTAACTGTTGATAATTTTCTTCACAAGGAAAACACAGGGCTCATTGGACGAACTGGAAACTGTCACAACACTCCCCCAATCGGTCACAACACACCTTTCAGCCAATCAGAATCAAGTCGAGGGTAGGAGGCAGTGGATCCAGTGGCAGTAACTTTCACCGGATCCTATCCCCCATTTTGCAACCTGACACTCCCCCGGCTCTCCTTGGGACTTGCACCAGCAAAATGGCTGGCACAGGTCCAAGGAGACCTATTGACAATCGGCCATCCTACAGGAGATAAGTAAAAAATACCTCCTGCAGGCTGTCCGATTGCCCCACCACCACCGCCACAATAGCATGCAGCACATACTCCGTTGGCACAGCTGCATGCTGTACCGTGGCGAGGGATAGGTCCAAGGAGACCTATTGACAATCGGCCATCCTACAGGAGATAAGTAAAAAATACCTCCTGCGGCTGTCCGATTGCCCCACCACCACCGCCACAATAGCATGCAGCACATACTCCGTTGGCACAGCTGCATGCTGTACCGTGGCGAGGGATAGGATTAGGCCGTGAGTCTTTTAGATGTATTGTTTGAGTTCTGCCTTTGTCACATATCCCTTCTTTAAAAGTTTGTCCTTTGGAAGCAAAGCTGCATATAATTAACATTTAAATAGTTTTCCAATAAACCAGCAATATATTAATCAAGCTACATTTACCCATCAATGATTAATTTTCAGCTGCCATTTATGAGGCAGTAATCTGTACACAAAAACAAACCCAATGCCTCTTTAATATCCATTCAGTGCTCATGTTTTCCTCATTTTTCATATCAGTTTTCCATAGTGCGCCATCATGCACACATGCATGGTAGAAATTCCAACAGCAACTCCTCAGCCACATTCAAGAGGACAGACATGCTACATAATTTGTTTTATTTATTACATGTATACTGTAGTCTACCTTTCTTCCATAATAGAACTAAAGGCATTGGGTTGTATCCCCAAAAAAGTGAGAAGAAAGCTTGTACTGGCCCCCCCAGTATCCGCAGATCCCGTATCCGTGGATTCACTTATCCGCGGATCTGAGATCCATGTGTTCCATGCGTGCTGCTTATAGAACAGAGCCTGAATGATTCTAGCAAGGAGCCTCGGTGCTAGAGAGGCTATGAATGTTAACCAGAAGCAGACAACTAAAAGCCAGCACACACAAAAAAATAAAGGTAAGGACTGCATTCACCCACCCCAACTGCAGTTTTCAAGTATTCGCGGGGGTGTGGGGTGTGGAACATATCCCTGTACAAGCAAACTTCACCTTTCCCTTCTCAGCACCCTGCCCTCGGGCCTGCACTCCTGCAGAGCAAGGGACCCTCCAGAACAGGATTGTATGGGGACAAAAGGCTGCAAGGAGGAATCACTTAGGATGTAGCCCAATGTACGTGGTTTCCAAGGTGACCCTCTATCAAGGCACTAACTAGACTCAGACCTCTTAGCTACAGCCAGGTTGTTGGGTCACAGCCCTTCAGACCAAGCCCTGGCCTGGTTACTAATTCTATTCACACTTGTCAGTGACAGCACAATCTCTGCTTGTGGATGTGGTTATGCAAGTGATCTGCTTAAATGTGAGTTTGCTACATTGAATTTATGGCCCAATCCTAAAGGGGCCAGCCGATGTCGGAGTGCCTCGCCCTCTTCCACTGCTGCTGATTTAGCGCCAGTTGTAAAAGGCGCTCCAGCAGTGCGCTCCGTAGCGCGCTACCAGATCACTGGTGGGAAGGACGGAGTCTTCTTGCCTGTACCAGCAGATCCGAAGACGCCCACCACCAAAGGTAAAGTGACGGGAGGTGGGAAGGGGTGGTGGGAGAGCAGAACAGTGGAGGGTGAAACGAGGCGGCAATGGGGGTGGGAGGAGGGCAGAATGGGATGGCAATGGGTGGAGGAGAGCGGATTGGGTCCAGGAAGGGGGTGGGTTTGGTAGTAGCAGCAGCAGCCAAATCCTTCCTGGACCAAATCTCGTGGTGTGGATCCACACAGATCTGCACGCGCTATTTAGTTAGTGCAGGTCCGAGTAGACACCCCCCCCCCCGTACAACAGAGGTTTACCCCCGGGTAAGGGAACTATTGTTCCATTACTCATAGGAGATCTCTGCAACTGCCCCTCCCCCACAGGATGCAGCAGTAGCCAATTTTGGCACTGCTGCATCTGCGGGGGGGGGGATAGGATTGGGCTCTCTCCATGTCACTATGGATGCTATTGTATGATGTAAAGAGCAGATTTAGCCAACTCTAGGGTTTTTTATAACTAATAGCTAACATTGGTTTTCGTGACTGATGATTGCTAGGGACAGTGGCATAGCTAGCCACTCTGGTACCTGGGGTACAGTTCTAAACGTCACCCCTGGAAGTGACGTGGGTTTGAATGAAGGCGAAGAGCAAGGGGGTGGAGACTCAGGCAGCGGCATCGAAAAAGGTAGGTTGCTCACCACCCCCTTGCTCTGCCACCTGTTGCCCCCCAGTTGCCCGGAAAGGGGTCAGCCTGGCTTCACTGCCACTTGTTGCACTTGTTTAGAAGAAGGATAGAAGAGGAGGAGGAGGAAGAAGGTGAGAAAGAAGCCCCCCCCAATGCTGGATCTTGCCCACAAGTCACAGGCTCAAAACAGAGAGAACGATCCAAGTCCCTCTGACACATGACTTCAGGAGAAGGGAGCATGCAGGGAGGCGAGCCCAAGGCAACATTGGCAGACCAGCCCTGACCATCAACACATAGATCTAGTTGAAAAAATATCCAGACAATGAAGCAACCCACACTGCCCTCCTGCCCCAACCCCGGCCTTTGCCAGCACATCGCTTGCCCGCGCTGACTGCACCGTTTTGGCACAGCACCCCTGGCCCCCCCTTAGTTACATCACTGGCTAGGAACAGGAACACCCCATCTTCTACCTGGTGACTGAGAGTTTGGCAGCTGGAATGTAGTTGACTGGCAAGAAGCAGCTTTTGGTGGGAGGATGCTAATGCAAACTGGTTGTTTTGGGGGGAACTGATACTGCCTTAACGTTGGAGTGTTCATTAGTTCTCTTCCATGCACAACGTCTATATGTGTTATAATAAATATTATTACAAAACAAAACATAAAACTCCAGTAATCTTTTCTCACAAGGAAACCGACCTTTCAAAAGCTTGTGTCTCTGGAATTTCCTAGTAGTTTTTCCTTAGGAAAATGGTGGGAAGGGGGAATGAAACAATAGTGAAACCTGTGTGTGTTCCACAAACAGGAAAAAAGCTCTTGCTATGGGCTTCCCCCCCCCCCCCCGGCCAAACTACATGCTACATAACATTAAACACATTTTTAATGTTAAATAGTCATTGGATGTGTGAATGATCAGGACTGGGACTGTTGCACGGGTGGAGGGTTTTTAAAATGAGACCTGGGGGGCATTCCATTAGAGCCAATAGACGCTTCCCTCACAGACAGGCCAAATAGCAGTTTCGAGGACATAATTTTTATCAGGGCCATGGTGCCGCAGGAAAGGATATGCCCCACTTCGCACACCATAGGCCTGAACTCTCTCTCTCTCTCTCTCTCTCTCTCTCTCTCTCTCTCTCTCTCTCTCTCTCACACACACACACACACACACACACACACACACACACAGAGCGAGCTGCTGTTTAACTTAAAACAAAAACACAGGACAAATGACACATTAACTCCACTGTACGTTAAATCATTTTAACGTACAGTGGAGTTTGACCCTCAGCCTCTAGCTAATGGGCACTAATCCATACAATTTGTGACGTGTAGAGCCAGTAAACATGGAACATGGCAACTAGGGAACTAAAACTGGCCCCTTTTTTTTCCAGAGTAAATATAACCTACACTTGCCCATGCTTTAACTACATTTCTTACTCTGGGCCTACAGCATTTATTATATAGGTCATGAAATTAGTCCCAGAACCTCCTGAATGGGACTGTTCTGAAATCAATTTCAAGAAATACTGGATACAATGCAGTAGTAATAAACCAGTTTAGTTTAACACCTCCTAGAAGTTTCAGCCATCACCAAAGAAAAATTTCTGTTACCCTCAAGGTTGCACAGAGAGTCACTTACTGTTCATAACCATGTCAAAATAAACTTTCCGAATTCCTCACCACCCTGTTGAAAAATACTTTATTTGAAAATACAATGTTTAGTCAACATTAAAAATTAGACCCGTGGTTTCAAACCATTTAAAAGACATGTTTTTTCTTAATTTTTGTTTACATTTTAAAGTAGGTGTACTAGGTAGGTGTATTAAAATACCGGTAACTAAGAGTTTATGGACAAAAGTCTACTTCATCAAATGCATAAAGTGAAATTTGCAGGAAGCCTGCATATATACAGTTTTTGTTGTTTAGTCGTTAAGTCGTGTCCAACCCTTCGTGATCCCATGAACCATATCCCGCCAGGCCTTCCTGTCCTCCACTATCTTCCTGAGTTCGCTCATTTTTATGTTCGTTGCATCAGTGATGCTGTCTAACCATCTCATCCTTTGCCTTCCTCTTTTCCTTTTGCCTTCAATCTTTCCCAGCATCAGAATCTTCTCCAGAGAGTCCTCTCTTCGCATTAGGTGGCCAAAATATTTGAGTTTGAGCCTCAGTACTTGGCCTTCCAGGGAACTGTCAGGGTTGATTTCATTTAGGATTGACTGATCTCCTAGCAGTCCAAGGGACTCTCAGGAGTCTTCTCCAGCACCATAGTTCGAAAGCATCTATTCTTCGGCGCTCAGCCTTCCTTATGGTCCAACTCTCGCAACCATACATTGCTACTGGGAACACCATCGCCCTGACTATACGAACTTTTGTTGGCATGGTGATCTCTCTGCTTTTTATTATGCTGTCTAAGTTTGCCATAGCTTTCCTTCCAAGGAGTAAGCGTCTTTTAATTTCATGGCTGCTGTCTCCGTCTGCAGTGATCTTGGAACCCAAAAAAGTAAAATCTGTTACTGCTTCCATTTCTGCCCCTTCTATTTGCCAGGAATTACATGGTAATAGAAAAACAGGAAAAGTTTGGAAAGGCAGGGTCAAAGGGCTATCTCTGTGGGTGGAAGAGGTACAGTCAGTGACCAATATTATGTAAAATGATGATTCACAACCACAGTAATAGTTAAAGCAGCCTGCTTATTCTCCCTGCCCCGTGCTGAGTTAATTAATTAATGTATTAAGGAAGAACAATGGTCACCTCTTACAGACTAAACCTGTAAGCAGATGTTTCTTCATCTGGAGGCCTATCCAATCCAATATTTCCCCCCCATCATCATCTGTAATCATAATTTTTCACATAAAAGTCTGGGCAGCAGGGAGGTTGCAGATGGGCTTCCAGTATATGCTGAAATAAAGACTCTTTAGAGGGAACAAGAGGTCCAATCACGTTGACAGAGCAGCACTCTGTAAGATTAAAACCCACCCAGGTCCAAAGTGGAAGGTGAAGAGAGTTCACCCTGCCAATGGTAATTTCTAGTTCACCCATTTCTAAGCCCTGATTGAGTTTTCAAAGTGCTTCCCTGTGTTTTCAAGAGGGTTTTCCCTCTCCGTTTAGCTCAGCTCCTAAGCAGCAGAGACTGAACATTCTTCCCATGTGTTCCTCTGTGTCCTTCTCCTGCCACCTAACCCAGAAATCAAGGGTTAAAGAGTAATACTACTCCTTTGGAATAAGAGAGCATTTGAAAAGCTAAATCCCCCCAATCCCCTTATTCCAATTAGGATCTCTTCTCATGCAGCTGCTGGCCTTCCCCCCCCCCCCCCTTCTTTTAAAATGAGAGCAGTCTGCACCTAGGGGAAAAAAGATCAGCCAGGCTTCTCTTGGGTTGTTTTGCTATTATTATTATTATTATTATTATTATTATTATTATTATTATTATTATTATTATTATTATTATAACCCAAAGTAAGCTTTCCTTCCTTCTTCTACTCTATAAGCTGATTAAAGGATATTTTACTTTTATGGGGAATGGATTTAGCCAAGCAGTCCCTGGTACCATCTGACCTCAATACACTGGCATTTTGTATGGTGACCACATCCTTAGGGTCGGTTGATAACCTTACTCCAGCTTGTTTAGAAACTCTCATGATGACCTGCCCAAAGGAGTCGTTGTACTAGTGGCTGTTCATGCATGTAACAAGGCTGCCTTGTGCAAGAAAGTTAGTGGAGAGATTCAGGAAAGTTAACAAGTGGCCAGGAGGGTATGCCTATGACTGGAGACATGAGAAACAGCCCAATCCTATTGGTGCCATACGTCACCAGAACGAAGGTTCCAGCAGTGTATGGCGCTTTCTGGCTGTCATGAAAGACAACACACCAGAGCGCATGGTCTGGCCACCACTGCAAGCGGCAAGCAGCCAGCTCCATGCGCCAGCAGCCTCCGGATGCCCGCTGGCACAGGTAAGTGCGCGTGGAGGTAGAAGCAGGGGGTGGGTGAAATGGGGCAGGGGTAGGCGGAATGTGGCAGTCAGGGCCAATCAGAGGAATTTTATCAGGGGGTACAAAGTTTCTTTTGGGCCCCTTCCCCACATATAAATTTGGCTTGTGGGCCCCCTTTTTTGCTCCAGGGCCCCCCTTTTGACCCATTTTCACCCTGGGCCCGGGTACAAATTACCCCCATAACCCCCCTCTCAGAGGCCCTGGGGGCAGTGATAGGGGCCATGAGGAGGCGGATTGGGACAGGGAAGGGGTCAGGTTTGGTGGTAGCAGCATCTGCTGAATCCAACCCCCCTTCCTGGCTTTAATCCCGCAACCTGGGTCCACACAGACTTGCACCAGCTATAGAGCTGGCTAGACCCTGCAGCCCGGCATGGGCTTACCCTGGGGGAAGAGAACAAATGTTCCCTTGCCCCAAGGAACTCCTTGACACAGGATGTGGTGATGGCACCTGGCCTAGATGCCTTTAAAAGGGGTTTGGACAGATTCATGGAGGAAAAGACCATCACAGGTTACAAGCCATAAGCAACCTCCTGGCTTTAGAAGTAGGTTTTCTCTGTGCCAGGTACAAGGGAGTAACAACGGGAAACAGGTTATCTTATTGGCTGTGTACTTCCTGAGGCATTTGGTGGGGCCACTGTGTGATACAGAAAGCTGGACTAGATGGGCTTTTGGCCTGATCCAGCAGGGCTCTTCTTATGTTCTTATGTTCTTATGAAACCTTGTGGGCCTGAAACTCCCCCATGGGATACAGCATGTGCCCTGTTGGCACCACTGTATATCCATGCGGGGAGTTAGGATTGGACTGAAAGGCATCTTCTGCTCATAGAAGGGCTGCTTTTCACTCTGCACTAGAATGTTCCGAGTGAAACATGAATGAAATCCAAAGATGCTCTTCCACTTGTGCAAGATTTCAGGACCCTGAAAACTGCTTTATAAACCTTCTTCTTGCAGCACTGTGTAAACTCTTGCAGAAACAGAAGAGTGCTAGCACCTATTTTTCTTCTGCTCATGGTTCTTTGGTTTCATTCCAGAGAATAACTTTTTCCAAGTATTGAAGATGGTATGCTGGAGGTATGATTGCCCATGGAGTGTACTTTTACTCCATTATCACTTCTGATAAAAATGTTTTTATAGAGGTTCAGAAACGAGCAAAACCTGTTTGCCCAAAGGTGACAGTAGGAGAAAAAGAATGAGTATGTACACCAAAGACAAGAAGGCTTCCAACATATCACTTGCAGTTCTCTTAATTGTCTGTCTCCTATAGTATGAGTTTGCTTTTCATTTCTGTGGATGGATTTAAGAACATGGTGACGGAGATACAGAGCCCAGTCCTATGGTTTTCCCTGCCACAGTATGCAGGTGCGCCAAAACGGGCTGCACTGCATGCTATGGTGGAGGGGGAAGATCATGAGGCTTGGGAGGCGAAAGGGAAATTATTTTGTAAGCCTCCCGCTCACCAATGGGTCTCCTCGGACCCACACCAGCTCTTTAGATGACACAAGTCTGAGGAAACAGGGGGCGTGCCAGCTGCTACCAGAGGAAATAGCACCCAGTGCAAGTTGCCCACGCCGGGTGCCACTCCCTCCTGCCTCCCTCATGCCCCCCATCCCTTCCCCCATTCCACCCCGTTCTGCCTTTCCCATCTCCCCATTCTGCCCTCCCCGCCAACATACCTGAGTTGGCAGGCCTTCCTCACCCTGCAGTGCGGGGCCACTCCAGCCTCACCAGTGATATTCTCTGGAAGCGTGCAGTTTAGCGTGCTGCTGGAGTGCTGTTTTCAATGGCCATAAAGCAGCTAGCGCTGCTGGAGCACTAGTTCTGTCAGCGGTAGAGCCCAATAGGATTGGGCTGACCGAAATGTGACTGCACAGTATTATATAGCAATTATGTGGACATCTTGCGTGTAAGTGCCAATTAGTTACTAAGCCTGCATTAGGTCAAAAAGTTGAACATACTGTATGAAGCTGCCTTGTATCAAGTCAGACCATTGGTCCATCTAGCCCTGTACAGGCTCACTTGCCAGGTGGTGGCTCTCCAGGGTGTTTATGTTCTTGATTCCTGTGATCTTTGACTGGAGGTGCCAAGGACTGAAACTGGAACCCTCTGTGCATGGGCGTCGACAGGGGGAAGCGCGGGGGGCGGGCCGCCGGGGGGTGTCGCGCGCATAGGGGTGATGCGCGACCCCCCCACTTACAGTTTGGTGAAGAAGGTGGGCCTGCCCGCCCTCCCCTGTGTCCGTTTGGCTCCAAAATGAGCTGAAAACAGAGCGGGGAGGGTGCTCTGCTCCTGCGCGTGACGTCACACGCGGGGCGGAGCCTCCCCCTTAAAGGCGACGCGCGCCCCCGCTCTGGGGTGTCGCATCGTAGCGACGCGACTGCCTCTGTGTAACATGTACTGCAGTACTGAGGGATGAGCCCACTCCATGGTTATTTCCAGACTCAAGTCTTCTTTTCTGGAGACAATAAGGCAAATCCTTTTCCCTCCTCCACCTATATAAATATTCCTTTCTTCCATATTCCATTCCATGTCTTTAGAATGCAAATTCTGGAAAATCTGGAAGGTGACTTTTTCTTCTGCACAAAAGCTGATTTAATTCAACATGCCCTTTCAACTAAAATAGCATCTGAGTCAGATCCAACAACAGAAGCAAATAAATCATTAAGGAAAGTCCCCAAGTCTCTGCTTCTGATTCCCCCCACATTTTTATGCTCAGTCCTGCTGCCTATTATCCAGTTCTTTGACTTGGAAGCTTATCTACTTTATCAGTATAGGAGGCAATTACAGTTTTATTACCCATTTGAATTGTATCTGCTCTCAGCCCAGTGACTGATTACAGGGTCTGTGGCTGGATGCATCAGTAGCCCTGTGTCTAGTTTGTTTTCTCTGTTCTTGTCTCATTTTTTGGCCTCCAGCTGCCTTGTGGCAATTGGCAGGGTAATTGTGGCAATGTAAAGCACAATCCTGTATTGTATGGACAGACTAGCACAAATGGACAGACAGAGGCGTAGCCAGCTGGGGGGCCGGGTCCTCGGCGCCCCCCATAAAACTAATTAGCATAAATTATGCTAATTTTTCCGGCCGCTTTTTTTGCCGATTTTCAGCGATTTTAAACCTAAAAAAAGGGGTATTTTTAAAGTATGTCTGCTTTGCGGCACTTAACTTGTGTATAGGAGCCTCCAGCGAAGCGATCGGCTCTCTCCAGCGACGACGTTCTCTTCCAGGGGCGCAGATCGGCGATCGGAGATCGCTCCTCTGCGGCCCATGACTTGAACTGCTCATCGTAAGCTCATCCTTTGAGTTCGCGCATGCGCATAGCAAACAGCCATTCACGCATGTGCGAACTCAAAGGATGAGCTTACGATGAGCAGTTCAAGTCATGGGCCGCAGAGGAGCGATCTCCGATCGCCGATCTGCGCCCCTGGAAGAGAACGTCGTCGCTGGAGAGAGCCGATCGCTTCGCTGGAGGCTCCTATACACAAGTTAAGTGCCGCAAAGCAGACATACTTTAAAAATACCCCTTTTTTAGGTTTAAAATCGCCGAAAATCGGCAAAAAAAGCGGGAAAAATTCAATTTTTTCCCGCTCTCCTCTGGAGCCTCCCGCCCCCCCAGGAGCCTCTGAGCCCTTACGCCCTGGGGCCCACCGCCCCAGGGCCCCAGGTCAGCCTACGCCCCTGTGGACAGACTAGCCACAGGATGTGGTGATGGCACCTGGCCTGGATGCCTTTAAAAGGGGATTGGACAGATTTATGGAGGAAAAGTCCATCACAGCTTACAAGCCATGATGGGGATAAGCAACCTCCTGGTTGTAGGAGTAGGTTTTCTTTGTGCCAGGTGCAAGGGAGTGGTGACAGGATACAAGTATCTTATTGTCTTGTGCTCCCTGAGGCATCTGGTGGGGCCACTGTGTGATACAGGAAGCTGGACTAGATGGGCCTTTGGCCTGATCCAGCAGGGCTCTTCTTATGTTCTTATGATACAGGAAGCTGAACTAGATGGGCCTTTGGCCTGATCCAGCAGGGCTCTTCTTATGTTCTTAAATATTCCATGTGGAAAAGTGGGCAATGATGATGCCATTAGACTTTATGCAGTTGATGACTGAAATAAAAAAAAATATTACGGATCCTAAAGGAAGACTGTAGTGCGTAGGATACACAAATACACACAGAAGAGTGGAAGCCAAAGGTCCACCACCCCCGGCCCTCCTGGCAACTTGTTTCTTTAAGAATGGTCCCTCTGCTATCATAGTCAACTGGATGGATAGCAGTTGCTGGGCTATCCCCTGCAATTCCAAGGCAAGCAGAGGTTCCAATGAGTAGCAGTACAAAGTATTCCTGAGTGTGAAGAACATTTGCCTGCTTCTACCTCCAGTTCAAACCTGCATTCTTCCTTTTTGCTTCTGCCACACACACACTCCTATGGGCAGAACAATCTCAGAACTCACCCTTCGAGTAGGATAGGTTGACCATGAAGGAAACAATCCCCAGCCTTTAGCTCCCATGTCCCGCCACTGACGATATACCATCTAATCACCCTTGACTGTTAGCAAGCCAAGTGTTGGGTGGTGGTGGTGGGAAATCGGGGGGGGGGGGAGTGGAGTGGACTGAACTGGGGCAGTTTGGGAAAGGGAGGGGGAGGATCTTGGCGGCAGTGGCACATGCCAAGATCCTATCCCCCTTTTCCTGGCCAACATGCCCTCTGAGTCAGGGGGCATGTTGGCCAGGAAAAGGGGGGTAGAATCTTTGAGGCTCCTCAGACTTATGCAAGCTAAATAGTCAGTGTAGGTTTGAGGAGACCCATTGGAGGCCAGGTGGCCTACAGAAAGGTAAGTTAAAATATGTTTACTCTTTTAAAAAGTAACAAAACCCACAAAGAAGAAAACACACAAAAAATTTACCTACCTCTCCTGGCCAATCCTGGTTGCTCCCCCCACCAACTCTCCTGGTTGCTCCCCCCACCACAGCATGCACTCTGTCGGTGGTGGTGCTGCATGCTATGGGCTGGCGGGGGATAGGACTGGGCTGTGTGAGGTTAGTTGTGTTTCCATTTTAAGGAGATGAAGAACTGAGCCTGAGTGAAAGAGCAACTGGACCCAGGCCAGCAGCCAGGGAAAGTTTCCCCCCCCCCCCCCTGACCCTGCTCTTCTGCCTTTAACAGCATTCCTGACGCAAAGAAATTGAAGCAGGTGAAACTTTTGCTGTCACTTTATTTTCATGTCGGGAAAAGCTTCACATATTAGCTATGTGTCAGTCTGATGTGAAGAGCACAAGTAAACCTAACAGCAACAAGCCTAGCAGACCTTTATGAACTAAGTAGAATTTGTACCTAGATCTCCCAGGTTTAGGTGCAATATTTTAAGTACTGGACCACAGGTAGATAGACCCACAAAGCAGATAAGTGTATGATTGCCCTGTTGTTGTTTACCCCAATACTGAAAATAGGGCACACCAGTTTCCTGTGGTCTGTTGCTGGGATATGTGGGACCGGCAGTCCCTCTGCTGGCACAATCAGTGCAAAACTAGGAATGGATCAGAGAGGTGCTTTGCTGTTTCATGAACAACTGTGGACTAAGCAGACATGATGCAGGATATCTGATCGCCTGGCTTTTTTTTTTTCCTTTTAAGAGGAGGGAGTGTATTAAACTGTTTCCCCAAAAACAACCCCCTTGAAGCTGCTGTTACACCTGCAGCCCATATCACACTTTGAGAACTGATGCTCCAAATTGTCATAAGCTTAGTCGTTTTGATTAGTCTCTGCTGCCATCATGGGGCTATTTAATCAATCCATCAATCATCATCAAGGAATCTTTACCAATTTCCTTCCTTTCATGTGAGCACTTCAAAAGGAGTTTGAAAAGATAAAAAGATTAAACCACTTTCTGTGAAATGTTTTGTTCATGCAAGGTTGTTAAAGACATCCCAGGCTCCACCAAGAGCTCTTCCTTGGTGCCCCTGTTAACATTTCAGTGGTGATGTACAACTGAGATGATTTTCAGAGAATAAAATCTACCCTGTCTGGATCTATGTGTGGTGTGTTCTGTAGATGCCATCTACACTGGGACTTGTTTCTGATCTCAGAGCCCATTTGGGGGGGGGGGACTGGCCAAAAGGGGGCATTTGCAGAGGAGAAATGGTGGGTGGCTGGGGTGGGTGGGTGGCTGGGTTAAGCTCACCCCTGCATTAGCATTATAGGACTAACAGCCCAATCCCCTGTAAGTCACCTCACAGTGATGCAGCCGCACCTACGGGGTGTGCTCTGTTACATGTGAGTGTGCATCACTGAGCCTTGAAGTACCGTATTTTACGCACTATAAGACGCACTTTCCCCCAAAAAAAACATAGGGGGAAAAAGCGTGCGTCCTATGGTGCGAAGCCTAAAAAAAGCAGGAAAAAATACTTACCGGGGCTTCGGGGAGGCCTGTGCGAGCCTCTGCAGGCCTCCCCGATCTTCAGTTCGGCCGAAAACAGCAATTTTCGGCCATTTCCGGTTTTCACGAAAACCGGAAATGGCCGAAAATCGCTGTTTTTCGGCCGAACTGGAGATTGGGGAGGCCTGCAGAGGCTCGCGCAGGCCTCCCCGAAGCCCCCACAGGCCTCCCCGAACCGCCCCCAAGCCCAGGTAAGTGAAAAACTTTTTTTCTCTATTTTATGCTCCATAGGATACATGCGTCCTATGGACTGGTGTGTCCTATGGAGCGTAAAATACGGTAATTTTTTAAAACAAAGCAAAGGCTTTTGGAAAGGGGAACAGAGAAGCAGCATGGGGGAGAGCATGGTCTTTCCCCACGCGTCATTTCTCTAGTCCAAATCTTTCTGGATTCTCTCCTGTATGGCTCTAAAAGCAAATGCTTTGGAGGTCACACATTTTGAAAAAAGCTATCTGAGTTTTTCGATAGCTTTCTTTTCTAACATATCACCAAGGAAGCAGAAGCGTCAACTGATTTCATTACTGCCAGAGATTTCAAGGACAGAGTGATTCCCACCTTTTCTTATATATGTACTGTACTGTAAAGTACAAATGTCTTCTGAGACAATGGAAGCGAATGCTAGTGCATATCTGAAGACTAGCCAGAGCTGCAACCTCGAAAGTACTGGAGGGCAGTTGAAAGTTGTGTAAGAATAGGCAGTGAGGAATGGAACATATCTCCCTGTCCACTATTCAAATCATGTAGTAGAGTTGTCAGGTTTTCATTGATTCTCCTCCAGTGTCGTTCTGACATGCAGAAAATTGGCAGGCGATTTCCTTGGCATGGATCTGAAGTTTTGGGGAAAGTTTCCCCTGCTACCGTTCAGGAAGGCAGACTACTGTTAAAGGCACAACAGCAGGGTCAGTAAGTTGACAAAGGGGGATCTGGAATTGTTTGCATAAAGGACACTGGGAGGTCCACGGTCCCCAATAAATTTCAGAGTTAAGTCCTTGTAGAGAAATTGATTCATGAACTGGGTGGGACGTTAATATGTAGTGGCAGATTTTCAGGTTTGGATGTAGGAGATCCAGGTTTAAAGGTCTGACATGAAGCTCACTGTGTAGTTCCACTTATGCACAAACTGAAAATCACTTCAAGTTGATTCACCTCTTGTGACATCCTTCCAAGAACCCTGGGCTATGTAGCTTTGTAAGGGCACTGACAATTCTTTGTTAGAGGCTGAAGTTGAAGTACAATCAGAAGTGGTTAGTGACCATGATAGCTACACACGTTTGAAACTGTTTAAATATGTAATGTGAACAGACACTGTGCTCAGGTCACTCCATCGAACCCACTCTTAGAATGGTGGTGGTGAACAGACAGAGGCGTTGCTGGAGGGGGGCGGTACCATACGTTCCACACCGTCTTAGTCCCCATTTACTCCCTGGTACGAGGTGGCCCCTCCCCCTCGCCATCTGAGCCAATCAGTGCAGCAAAGGCAACGGGCGAAGGCAACATGGTGGGCCGAACAGCATACATGGCACCTGCTGAGGGCCAGAAGTGACATAATTAAACAGGGAGTGATGTCATTAAGCCAGAAATGACCAGATGGCTAGAAATAGGTATCTTCTGTACAATCCGGCCCACCCCTTCAAGTAATCAGAGACGGCCCTTCTAAAAGTGCCATCGCCTGCAGAGGTGGGAGGGGCGGCGGCAAGAAATAGGCCTTCTCAGTAGTGGCACCGACCTTATGTAGGTTTACTGTATTTTCCCGGTTCTAAATCAGGACACCCCTCAATTATTAAATAAATCAACAAATTTTAATTATTATTTTTGTGGGTGCAAAATTTGCCGCACAAAGGGCAGCCGAAATTTTTATTTATTTATTTATTTGTTTGTTTGTTTGTGGCCATGGAAATGGCCATTTTGCCGCTGCTGCCACTTGCCTGTCCTGCAGCCATTGTCACCGCCGCCGTTGCCACCATCGTTCTTGCTGTCGCTCTTGCCGCGGCCATCTTGCCGCGGCCATCCTCATTGTCTCCACTGCTATCCTCGCCGTCTGGAGCCTGGTCAGCTGCATCCAAGCCCGCCAGGACTCCTCCTGCCCCCTCCAGAGCTGCCACCGCCGCTTCTAAAAAGGTACCTGCAAAAGGTACACTCTCCAACGGGCAACCTTTTTTCTCGGTGGCGCCATCTTGGATCTTGCGAAATCCAAGATGGCGGCACACAAATCTCCTGAGGGCATATGAGACTGTCCAGAAACCAGGACAGTCCTGGGTTTTCCGGGACGAATGGTAAGCCTAACCTTATGGCATTCCCTCCCTCTAAACTTATGAACTGCTTCCTCCTTAGAGGCCTTCCATTGGGGCTTGAAAACATTTCTTTTTACACCAGCCTTCTGAAGTTACCACCAAGCCTAACATTTTAGAGGTCCAGCCCTCTCTCATAAGAGCTTTTTACTGTTGCTTTTATTCCTCTCTGTTTTATTCCTTTGTTTTTTAGACTGTATTAATGTCTTTTAAGAGTTTTTATATTAGATATTCACTGTTTTTATTATCTCTATGTATTAATTTTGTATTTTATGATTTGTTTTTATTGTAAGCTGCTTTGGGTCCCCCCCATGGGGGAAAAAGTGGAGTATAAATGTAATAATAATATATAATTAGTATATTAAAACATAAAAACAATACATCATATTTCAAAAGGTTATAGCAAGTGCAAAGCAATATATCCTAATATCACCAACATTCTATTCATTAACTGTGATCAGTCTTGAAGAGGAAGTAACTAGGTGGGCATTTGACTATTGCCAGTGCTTCCATCATACCCTCTATGATATACCCATCATTCTAAATGAGCTTCTGAACGTCAAGAACATTCCTTAAACATGCACACATTTATCCTGGCAAATAAAACTTCAGCAAACAAAACTAAGTATGGAACACCCATCAAACAGGGTAATTAAAAGAGGAAGAGATAGCAGTGACATTCACAGAAAATCAATCACTTAATACGCTCGCTATCATTCCAAGGATGTTTGCCAGACAAATTAGGAAATTAAAAAGGCATTCTAGCTTATTTGACATTGTTAAATGCTACCATTTCAATCTTTACTCAATTAATGATTCCTGATAAGGACAGAATATTTATAGGAGACCCCGGCAAGCGTGGGGCCGTGGCATTGTAGGCTCATGCGAGGAGAACCTTTGCTTGTTCCAAATCAGCATCTTTTTAAACTGTAAGTATTTTGGAAGTCTTTGCAGATGTGCTTGGCAGATTTCTTGCGGATCTCAGTGCTAAATTCCTCCTAGGCATATTCTGAGAACTATTCCATGACTTTTCCCGTTCCACCAAGCAACACCGTTGAGCTCTTGCAGTATGTGATGCCCCGGGCACCTACGAAACAACAATGCCTGCGAGGTTATTGAAGATGAGAGACCAACCCAGGCCTACCCATGTCATTTTATGGTCTTCAAAAAGGTTTAATTTGTTTTAGATTTTTTTAGTACTTTTCAGGTTGACTATGTCTCTGCCACACAGTCCCTTTAAAAGAAAGAAAAAAAGGCAGGGGACTCAGGCAAGACTGCCTCTTCACCTATTTTTTGAGATGTGGTAGATGGCAAGGAGAGACAAGGCCTCCTTAACAGCAATGCCTAATGTCTCTCCAAAGGTAAAATTTGCAGCACGTCGGCTTCCCATGGAAAAGTGGGGTATATTTTAATATTTCAGAATTTTTTCATATATTTTTTTCTGAAGCATGTACTCTCTCCTGCTTCCAGCAACAGAGAAGGTAGAATAGGAATATTTTTAGTGTCTTTTCTAATTCACATGAAGGGAAGGGGCCCAAAAGAAACTTTGTACCCCCTGGTAAAATTCCTCTGAGTGACATGAACAGTGCTTCTTGGTTTTTGTTTAAAAGTTTAAAAGGAAAAATGGGCCTTTCTTCAACAAGTCTCCCTTTTCCATTACATTTGAATAGTGGTCATGCCATTGCTGCAGGATTTGGACTAATATGAGGTAGTGTTTATTATTGGGACAGTTTATGTTGGTAAACTGATTATGCAAACTTTAGAGTTGTAGTTGTGTAACACTCTCCACCGGGCAAAATGGAAGAGTTCTCCACTGCATGCAGAACAAAGGGACTTTTTTAATAATGCAAAAAATAGTTTTGTCGCATCTTTAAAACTAACAAGTGTGCTGTTATCACAAGGTTTCATGGGCTACAGTCCACAGGATCAGCTTTACTAATGCAAATACTTGTCATCATTTCATGTGGATAGGCCACTTTCCACCAAAAGAAACAGAAGCAGGCATTCGCATCAATGACAAAACAAATCTATATTTCACTGAGAATGTAGCTTTCATTCTGCCTAATTAACAGCTCAATCCTATCATTGGGCTGTGTTGCTGGAATGTGTTTGCAAAACACAATGCTCCATAGTGTGCTACCGGGCCACTGCCAGAAACAGTGAGTGGTGCCAGCCACGCGGTCTTCCTGGATCCCCTCGCACTGGTAAATCAGTGGTGGGGGTGGGTAGTGGGTGGAGAGGGGGAGGAATGGGGCATCCCTGGGGAGGAACCAGTGGGCATGTTGGGGGAGAGGAGGGGTGGATCCGGTGCAGTTGTGCACACCTGACCTTATTCCCTCTTTTGAAAACGTCCCCACCCCTTTTCCCTCCTTGAACATACACCACCAAAATGGGTGGCATATGTTCAAGGAGACCCATAGGTTGCCTGTGGGCTTACGTGGAGGTAAGCAAAAATGTTTTTCATTTACCTCCCATTTGCCTTCAGGTGGTCGTCGATTGTCCCGTCCCGTCCCCATAACAAACAGCACACGTCTTTTTGGCACTCCTGCATGCTATAGTGTGGCAGGGGATAAGATTGGACTCTAAGAATTCTCAAACTTATCTCCATAGGATGGTTCAAACAAAAGACATCATCTTATCCATTTTTTTCTGCTCAAGATAGTCAATGTATGTGCACATGTTCGTTCTTTACTTCAGTTGTAGATCTGGAATACAGTTCAGATGGTGAGAATTGGTGAATTTGTGCATGGTCACAAGAAAATTTACCATGTGCCATAGTGCAGAGGTTCTCAACCTGTGGTACGGGTACCCCTAGGGGTATGCGGACCTCTTGCTGGGGGTACTCCAAGCCCTGCCCCTTATCTGCCCCATCAGCACCTAATTAAGTGTTAATTAACATGGATTTTAAATTTTAATTATTTTCAGAGCCCTTCTGTCTCTCTTATTCTCTCTTTCTCTCTCTCTCTCACACACACATACACTCAGACACACACGAGTTAAATAAGATATTTTTTCACATTTAAAATTGTTTTAGTACTTTTTTATTTAATGATTAATTACCTAATTAATTAATTGATTGATCCAATTAATTAACAGTTAATTAGCAGGGGGTATTTCAGAAATTGGACCGTGATAGAGGGTACCCGGGCCTCCAAAGGTTGAGAACCCCTGCCATAGTGCAATGGGTAGAATAGGCTTTGCGTCTTTTTTTTTACTATTATTGGCATGCAAATACTGTAGCCCAGTGCATACATGAACAGTGCTTCTTCATGCACATCGGAAATGGTTGCCAGTTTTCTCTTCATATCAACCACTGGTTCAAAAGGTCCTTTGATCTTCAGGAGCATTTTTTTAGGGAGCGCAAGGGGGCAACAGTATGAAGGGTCCCCATAAAAAAACCCATGTGTGTTCACAGCTCTTTGAATTCATTGGCATGTGCGTCAGCCGCAAAGCCCAACTTCTAATTATTTGTGGGATTCAGCTGAAAGAAATTAAAGGAAATTAAAGCACAGAGATCCAGCTGACCCTGGGGCATTGTTTTAGCAATGTTTTGTTGCGTCCCTCCAGTAACTACCGCAATAGTAGGTCTCAAGTGGTGGTTTGCATTGTTTAATTTTGGCGTGAGCGCCTGGGAGGTTAAACCTCTCTTCCTTTAAGTGGTGTCAAAAATGGTGCCAAGATTGTGTGTGGGCCTGTTTTATAGCAGACTTGTATTACAGTGATAAATGATGATTGTAGGCAATGTCACATGCGTCTGCGTCTTTTTCTTAGTTTGCTTGATTTCAGACTTTTCGTTTCGCATTCCTATGCTGTTAATAGATATAGGCAGAAGCAGCACAAGCATCTTCTTCAGGAGCAAGGCTTGTCTTTGAACAGGGCCTTTGACAAATCAGGGGAGGACCGATGTACATCAGGACAGAGCTGCTGTGCCTTTAATGCCTTTGATGCTATGTGCAGAAGAAGGACCTTTCAGTAAATGCAGCTTATCGTCCAGTGCAGCAGTGAGACAGACAAGCCTTATTTAGCAAAATGCACCGCGATTAACGGTATCTGAGTTTTCAACCTGCTCTGCAGTTTTAGCACTGGCATTTGGAGCAGGAGATATTGCTTGATTTGTCCAGGGATGTGGGCCTGACAGCCAGAGCCGTCGTCTTGCCAGCATGAACTACAACTATGACAGTCACCCTTGCAGATTGGAGACACCTCTTCATGTGGTGAGGAGGTCTGTCTGTGACTTGCAGTGTCCATTTTGTAGGTCCCATTGCCTGGCACGCAGCAAAATGAAGTGGTAGTGTGCAGAGGTGGTAAAATGGACCGACTGTATCATTCCTTGGATGCTCCTCTATGTTAAAACAGCCAGTGAATAAAAACTGCACCCCAGCATGCAAATAGTTGAGGTAGAACTTTTCTCCCTGCTGTGTTAGTTTCCTGTTTGCAGGGAGTGTTGTTTTTCAGTGCAGAGAAGCAGCCAGAACTGGAGCCCTCTGCTTGCAGTGTGAAGTGGTGCCGTTCATTCTTCTGCCTCCACATTCCTGCTTCGTTCTTTTGCACGTGTGGACCAGGTTGGAGGAGAGTTATTTGAACCACCTGGCTTTGGTAATGTAAATCAGCATGATGCAAACTAGGAATTCACCTGAATTAGGCAGGTGCATGCCTGCAGTAAATTCATGTATACAGAAATTGTGCACATACAGTATGGGGCTTCAGTCGCAATTAGGATTTGGGAGTTGGAAGGAACCACACACCTGCCGAGAAGAAAGGCATCTAATCAGGTTTCTTATTGATTCTGGTGGCCTCTGTGTTTTCCTCCCATTCCTTCCCCAGCCCACCCTGTTTCTTAGGATGAGACGGAGAAGCAATCCATAAGTAGTTCTATTCCGCAAGCTCCATTCAGCTCAATGGAGCATGCCTGGGCCTCAAAACGAAACGGCTGTGTGACGGCAGCGCTTGGTGGGTTGAGGAGGTCCAAATGTATTCATGACTTTACAAAGAGAAATATAATGTGGGCCAGTTTGCTTTATTATGTTATCATATGACTGCATTGTTTGCCCTTTGGTCTCACCCATATAATCAAATACTCAACCATTGGAAGGTAAAGATTGTCTCCAATTTGTAATTTGATTACAGACAGATTCGATTGGCTATATTGGGCAAATCTATACCATGTTTCATCTTTCTTTGTGAAGAAACATGTTTGTGGACAATTTCTGCCAGTGGCCTCTTGTTGGTTTGTTGATATTAATGCCTTTATTTCTGTAATATTGAAATGTGTGCATATGGTACAATAAGTCATCTGTATTGATCAAACAACAGCAGTGTTTTAATTACTCATTCAACAAACTGGATTTTTAAGGAGACATCATGGCTTTGCTGATGACTGGACTGTGGCAGTTAGTGATTGCAGTGATTCTTTTCTGTAACATCTCGGCAGCACTTCCTTCTGTGGAGAGGTAAAAATCCTTTTTGTGACTCAGCTCCTTCTCTTCCTTATGCAGCTTTCAGATCAGATAGTTTGCTAAACCAATCAAAAATCATCTTACAATTACCTAGAAAAAGTTCCTACCTGGAACGAAATGTTGGGTTTTTTTGCACAATTTTAAGCCTTGGATTTTAAATGTACGGTATTTATTCCTAGATTGCGGTTTTTTAACTTGTTTGAAGATCTTTGATCCAGTATTTTTAAATTGTTTTTAATTGCTATTTTGGCTTAAAAATACATGGCGTCTAAACCCATATACCCTGTGTCTTGTAAAAATCTCCCACTTTCAGCCTTCCTAGCCATTCTCCACCTGTCACCTCTGTGATTTCTTTTCACATCATACACACTTGCACAGTGCTCTAACCTAGGAAGAGTGTGGTGCAGATCTCTCTCGGAAGACTTGGACAGTTCCTGAGACAGGGGCACGCATCCTCTGAGTCTTCAAGGTTGTCTTCTTTGTTGTACAGTATTTACGCTTCTAGTATCAGACCAAGATATAAGAGCAAGAATAGATTCGCAAAAATAAAGCTATCTAATTGACAAGTTTTAAGACCCATAGGTGATCAGACAGCCTGCAGGAGGTAAGTAAAAATAACTCGCGGGACATCGTCTGGCGCCGGTTGTGGTCAATGGCGCAGTAAGCAGTGCTGGCCTCTGCGCTGGCACTGTTTACTCGCAAGGAGTCACAAACGTGCTTTACAGCACGTTTGCAACTCCTTAGGCTGGCAGAGCACTTGCTTTGCCGGCCTATTTCTAAGCAGGATTGCCCTGTAATTTTGAGTGTCCAGAAGATTATCTGCACATTAATATGATTTTATGGTCCTACTCCAAATTGGACAGAATGGGTCAGCTCATCACTAGTTGTAACAACTCCCCTCTGTGCTATTGCTAAGTGGATACTTAATCAGCATAAGTCTTGTTAATTAGTGGGCCTCCTCTTTTTCCCTAGCGAAAAGACAAGGAGACTGTTGTATCTAAGCCAGGGGTGGCCAACCTTTCCCCATGAATGCTTCTGGCCCTTTAATGGGTGTATAGGTGAGGGCATTTCAGCAGGTGCAGCTGCTTTAGCAGCACCATCAGCACTTGCAGCTGCCAAGATTCTGTCTTCTACACAACTCTTAAGAACGCAGAGGCCCCAATGGTGGAAGGTTGGCCACCCCTGATCTAAGCAATTACAATAGTCATTCAGTGTTCATTTCCATTTTAATCAAAACACAAGTGGAAGGCAGTTTTTAAAATAGTTGAAAATAATTTGAAACACGATTTGTTTCCCAAGGTGTACATGCACGTATTTTTCTATGTGGGCTTTTTCTGTGTGGGCTCTTTTCATGTAGATATAGTATTTATGACACAGTTACAGTTTTTTTTTTTTCTGTGTGCAGTTTTCCTGTGGACTTTTTTATTTATTTATTTTATTTATTTTTCACATTTTTATACCGCCCTTCCTCCAAGGAGCTCAGAGTGGTGTACATATTTCCTCCTCTCCTTTTTGTCCTAACAACAACCCTGTGAGGTAGGTGGGGCTGAGAGATAGTGACTGGCCCAAGGTCACCCAGGAAGCTTCGTGGCTGAGCGGGGATTTGTGTTTTCCTGTGGGCTTTTTTTCTGGTTTACCTTTGTTTTAATGTGGGTTTTTTTGCACTGTGATTTATGATTTTTTATGATTCCTACACTTGGTTTTTTGTTCCTATTTTTGCATTTGATTGTTTTTCTTTTCTCTATATTGTACACTGCCTTAAGTGCTCCATTTGTTTGGAGGGGAAAGAGGGATATAAATCATTAAAATAAACAAATAAAGCTGGGTCACAGCATGTTTTAGATGTCTCTCCTTTCTCAACTGCAGGCACCAGAGGCAAGTAGAACTCAAGTTGATGCATGATGCAGGCATGAGGAGAGAATATGAAAAAACTGTCAAATTACTTCAGGAGATGTTGGATTACAAGCGCAGGTAAAAATATAGACATGTAAACAAATAGAGGACTAATAAAAATCTCCTTGAACCAAGAGACTGAATCTCAGAAACTTTCTGCATGGCTGACACTGGATCATATAGAGTTAGGCCAAATGCAGGAAGGGATACAAAATAAGAGAGCCTGAAGGGAGTTGCAAAAATCAGATGAGTCTGATTTGGTCTATAGGCCTGAGGTTCGACATCTGGGTTACAGCCCCTGAGAGTCCTAAACCCAACGAAAAGGAGTTGTCGGGTCAACAAAATGATGCTTTAAAGCAGGGGTGGCCAACCTTTCCCCATGAATGCTTCTGGCCCTTTAATGGGTGTATAGGTGAGGGCATTTCATCAGGTGCAGCTGCTTTAGCAGCACCATCAGCACTTGCAGCTGCCAAGATTCTGTCTTCTACACAACTCTTAAGAACGCAGAGGCCCCAATGGTGGAAGGTTGGCCACCCCTGTTTTAAAGTATGGTTCATTTCTAGATTAGCTCAGTCATGTAAATAAAACAATTACGAGCCTTTGGTTTATCTAGTTCAGCGGTGGGGAACCTCCGGCCCACAGGCCGTTTCCGGACCCCGGGGCGATCCGGTCCGGCCCGCGCGAGACCAGACTCGAGTCCATTCAGTCCGGCCCGCGCGAGATGAGACCAGAGGCCCCACGCGTCACCTCGGCGCGACTCCTGAAATCTGCTGTTCTGTACATGCGCAGAACGCCGCTGACGCCAAGAGAATCTCTTGGTGTCAGCGGCATTCTGTGCATGTACAGAACAGCAGATTTCAGAAGGAGTCGCGCCGAGATGATGCGCGGGAGTGGCGGCGGCAGCGCGGTGTGGCAGCAGTGGCAGCCCGGAGCCTGAAGGTAAGGCGAGCGATGCGGGGGAGGCGAGCAATGGGGGGCGAGCACGCGCGCGCGCCCTCAAGTTGGCGGTGGAGGGGCGCCAAAATTGTGACTGGCCTCACGGCCGGCCCGCAACACATTTCCCCCATGGTTCCCCACCCTTGATCTAGTTCCTTTATAAAGTACAGACTTTGTAAGGCTTAGTAGTACATGCTGTGGATAAGTGTAGATGGGAGGAGCATTTCAGAACTCTCAGGGATAGAAATACTGTGGTGTTACAAACACCTCTCATTCCTGCAATGTTTGTCCGTACAGAGATTTCAGCTACATGTGAATTCCTGCGAGAAAATCCCAAACACCTGCTTCCTGACTGCAACGCAGTGACCAGAAAGTGCAATTGGGCAGAGCAATGGCAGCATAGTTGTTTAACCCTTCGCCATGCACTGTTTTCCCCTTGACTTCCTCCCCTCCCCTAAATGCTTTTCTCCTACAAGTTTTCACAGGCATGTGTTACCACACAAAATGCACATCTGAAACTTTGTGAAGGAAGTGGTTTGGTGTAGTAAAGTGGAAGTCACAGACGGGTTAAGCACACACATACACATAAACACACACATGATTCTCTGCTCCTTCTGACACTGCATTGCTGTGAGAGTCACTGGGCTTTCCTTTTCATATGTAACATGTAGCTCAGCTATGAGGTTCTACTCTAATTGCCAAGATCCATGAGTTATGATAGGCTGCTAGCAGGACACACCTGTACGAATATGCTTTTAAAACACAGTAGTCTGATCTGATCAGGACATTTTCATCCTAATTTGCTTTAGGAAATCAGTGAGCTTTACTAGACAGAAATGAAGTTTTGGGGAGAAGGAGCAAGCTTAATGAGACCATTTTCTGGGAAAAAGTTTTTTAAGTAGTGTATTCTCATTTCTGTGACTTACATTATGCCTGTGATTCAAAGCTTACACCTTTCCTTTGAATGGGTGGGATTCATGGAAGTGAGAAGAGCAAAAAAAAGAAAAGAAAAAAAAGAAGGGGACATAGATGTGCATATTGACAAATCTGTCACCCATTTCTGACCTTGCTTACTGCCTCTTTCATATGAATTAGTGTCCGAAACACATCTGGAGCAAAGGATACTTCTGACATGACTGATAAAAACAATAATGATTCATGGAGTTCAGAAGAGAAACTCATTAAGTTGAAGACTTGTTTGCAGTTTGTACAGAACCTTGATGCACGGTAAGACGTTTGCTCACTTCTGACGTTACATTTTCCTATTGACATTTTTAAAAGCATGAAGGGAAGAAGTCATAAAATTGCTTTTGTAACAAAAGACAGCTCAGACCTGAGTACAAGATTGTGAGTACAAGATTGTTTTTAAGATTGTGAGCCCTTTGGGGACAGGGAACCATTGATTGATTGTTTTTATTATTATGGAAACCAAGGGTGTTCGTGTTCCTAGGGTTTGCGTCACCCGGTGCAGGAGGCCAGTGTGTCACCCCTATGAACCTTCTCCCATGCAGTGGGCGGGGAAATGCATCATCGCCCCACCCCATGCCATTGTCCCACCTCCTGCTTAATCAAAATTACACCTTTAAATTTACAATATTATACGCACAGCCTAATGTATGTTTTCAGCCTAAACAAAGGCATCACAAGGGTTTGCGTCACCCAGTATGAGAGCATTATTACTTTATTTATTTTCATATATAACAGTACAGGTCACCCAATAAATCAGTAACCAACTCAGCTCTCAGAACAATCAGTCTCATTGGTCTGTTTTGAGTTAAGGAAATCCTTTTTGTTACACAAAGAAGTTGTTTTCTGTTTCTAGTTATTTGGCCATAACTTTTGATAGAATACAGATATTTTAAAGTGATTTGTTTCATTGCATTCCACATGTGATTACACATCGAACGATATATAACATGCTGATAGTATTCTCAAAGACAAAGGTTTTCACAATTTTGACCATTAGTTATGTCACCCCCCCTGAGGGTGTCACATGGTGTGGCCCACACACCCCGCACCAGTGTAGGGACGCCACTGATGGAAACTGTTTTGTGAACTACTCTGGATGAAAAACGGTATATAATAATAATAATAATAATAATAATAATAATAATAATAATAATAATAATACAAACATAAATTCTTGAGAAGATTCCATCAATGTTACTATATGTGTTCTCTGCATGTATTGCACTCATAAAAGATCCTTCCAGCATTACAGAATAATGATGGTAGAGCACAAGCTTTGCACCCCACATATCCCAGGTCCAACCCTTGGCACTTCTAGTTGAAAGCATCTTGGGTACTATGACTACCTGTGGAGAGACCTTGCAGAGGCTTTTAGACAATTCTTGTCTAGGTGAACTGACTTGGCATAGAAGCTTCATATGCTCACACCTTCTTGGATTGGTTTTACAAGGTCTAACATGACTTCTTGCATGCTGACAAACAAGGACAGAAGGAATGTACAGTATATGGTTGTCCAGCCCAGGTGGGGCTGAGTCTGCATGGGAGGTCACAAGGAACAAGTCAGGCAGGAGTGGAGAGCAGGAGGAATGGACTGCCAAGCCATGACTGTATTCACATCAATGTTCGGAGAGAAAACAGGAAACAAGGGAGGTCAGATTTTGGCTCTCCAGTACTCTGGACAGGTTCCAGGGAGAAGACACCTTGTTTTGACAAGGACCTGATGACAACTGAGCCATAATACAGTATTCCTGCCTGGATCTGACTATCCTCCCTAAGCCCCACCCCCTTGCTGGAAAATAGAAAGTGTTAAAGGGCTGCCTCTCCATTATCTCTCACCAGGTGCACTGCCTGTTGTGGTGAGTAGGCTCCAGGGAATGCGAGGCCCTTGGTGGTGTGGATGCTGGGAGGTATCTCTGACTTGGGGAGTCATTGTTTGCTGGATTCAGTGTCAAGGGCCCAACCCAGTGCCTCTGCCACATGTGATTATGGACTTGCTGACTCAGCTGGCCCTCTCCTGCTGAGTCAGTGTCCAGATCACTGCTGGAGGCCTGAGTCATGACAGTGGCTGACCTCAGGAATTCATCTTACATTTTGTTAGTTCAGCCGTCTTGGCTCAACTGGATAGTAGTTCTGTGTTTATTAAGGAATAAGGGTTGATGGCCACAATATAGGTATTTCTTCTGGCATAATGTTTTAATCAGCTAAGCCAAAGACACATGGGAGATATGTCTAGTGTATAGGCACGTCTCGTTTTACACAGGGTTTACATTTCTGAAAACAGTGCGTATCTCAACGCTTACATCAAAAATATTTTTAACATACCGGTAAGTACAGCAAAGTCCTCACTTAAAGTCATTTTGTTTAAAATTGTTTCATTTTAAAGTTGACGGGAAAATGCCATAGGAACATTTACGTTTATCGCCTATGGTAAAATTGGTTTCATTATAAGTCATTTTGCTTAAAGCCGCCATTTCCAAGAAGAACCTATCAACAACTTTAAGTGAGGACTTGCTGCATGATGTAAATAGTACAGGTTAGGGGAAAAGTCATATAACACTTATGTTGATGACTGGTGACTTCTGCTTGCCCAAGATGGTATAGGTGGCGGGCTGAGGTAGGAGGCTACAGGGAATGTGTGAAATACAGTAACTCCAAAGGAACACACAAAACAAAGATGCTGCGTAAGGAAACTGAGAAAGTGGTAAGTGGCAGCTCTGTGAATACTGCACAGTTAGTACCTCGCCAGGCAACATACGCGACTATACTGCCAGCCAAACGTGGGAGCATACGGGAAGTTTGACCACATTATACTTCCAAAAACTGGCAAGTGTAAATTAGGTTTTGGTATGAATTAAACAAAATGTCTAAATCAAACACACATAAAATGAGAGGCGACTGTATGTAGAGTGTTTCCATGTCTGGCAACCTGCTCCGGTGCAGGTAAGCTGGAATAGGGGGCGGTTCATGGGTGGGGAGGGGGAGCAATGGGGTGTGTTGGGAAGGAACTGGAGGACAGGGAGGAGGAGGAACAGGTGGATCTGGCAGCAGTCACACCAGATCTTATCCCCTCTTTTCAAAACCTCCCCACCCCTTTTTTCTCCTTGGACATATGCTACCAAAATGGCTGGTGAATGTCCGAGGAGACCCATAGGTGACCTGTAGGCTTACGCGGAGGTAAGTAAAAGTATTTTTTACTTCCCATTTGCCTTCAGGTCGTCCCCACCCCATAGCATGCAGAGTGCGCCTTTTTGGTGTGGCTGCATGCTGTAGCATGGCAGGAGACAGGATTGGGCTCTAAGTGGCAGGTGTGTAATTATTTTTCCTTTGGGAGAAAAAAACCTGGAGGAAAAATAGCCACCAGTCAACATCCAAGTAACCCGTCTTTATTATATTACACTGGTCAACACACTTTTTCTGGCATAAGGGATTCCAATGGTTTTAAGGCAATTTTGGGGCGCTAATTCCACATCTGGCATCAGTTTTTTTCTATCACATCAGGTTATTGAGATATCAAATATTGCATTTGATGAAATGAATGAAAAACAGCAAATTTATGCTCATCATATCATTGATGTCGTACTTTAAAGTAGGCAAGATAAACCTTCTTGACAAAGGTATTGATGTTGCGCCTTTAATCCTGCAAAGTGCACAGATGTAGCAGAAGATATCTGGGTCATTACTGCATTTCCTTCTTTCGAATGTTGTAGCCCAGGGGTTCTCAACCTTTGGAGGCCCGGGAACCCCCTTATCACAGTCCAATTTTCTGAAGTACCCCCTGCTAATTAACTGCTAATTAACTGGATTAATCAATTAATTAATTAGGTAATTAATCGTTAAGTAAAAAAGTACTAGCACAATTTTAAATGTGAAAAAATGTCTTATTTGACTCTGTGTGTGTGTGTGTGTGTGTGTGTGTGTGTGTGTGTGTGTGTGTGACAGACAGACAGACACAGACAGATAGACAGACACAGACAGACAGACAAATAGAAAGACAGACATATGCAAAGATCTCTTATTTTCTCCAAGTCTCACTTCCCAAAATCTGCTTCTCCCTCCCCCACCCCACCAAAGTACATTTTCCAAAGTATAAAAATAAGCCCAAAACCAAAACCAGAGAACGGCTCTGAAAATAATTACAATTTAAAATCCATGTTAATTAACACTTAATTAGCTGCTGATGGGGCAGATAAGGGGCAGGGCTTGGCGTACCCCCAGCAAGAGGTCCGCGTACCCCTAGGGGTACCAGTACTACAGGTTGAGAACCCCTGTTGTAGCCATTGTTAGATCACACCCTGCAGAAGGAAAAGATTAACTAAATGTGGATATCTACATAAAATGATATTATAAACACACTATCCTAAAAATACAGCACCATATTTTAACACTAAAGCAGTCACTGACTCGCAACAACTTGCAATCATCATAAGTGACAAAGAGTTAATTTCGGGTAAAATCAATGTAAATGGGGTATGCCGATAGCATAAAAATGAGATGTGATAGAGCAAATCTGAGATCAGATTTAGAATCAGCACCCTGAAATTAGAGCCTGTCCCAGCACCGCTGAAGGGAGAGGGTGGATCTGGCATTGATGGTGTGTCGCAAACAGTTGCAAAAGTCCAGGCCAGAAAAAAAAAAAAATTGTAGATCAGTGTTATTTATCTTGAAAATTGCTGTGTTAGAGAGTTACTCCTTGCAGCATTTTGACGTGGAAACAGAGGCGTCGCTCCGGTAGGGGCGGTACCGTAAGTTTCGCCCCGTCCTAGTCCCGTTTACCAAGCCGGCAGGAGGCGGCCCCGCCCCCTTGCCGTTGGAGCCATTCCGTGCGGAGAAAGCAGCAGGCAAGAGACTCCCTGCCTGTTGCTTTCTCCGCACGGGAATATGGCTCCGAGGGGGCGGGGCCGCCTCCTGCCGGCTTGGTAAACGGGACTAGGACGGGGCGAAACTTACGGTACCGCCCCTACCGGAGTAACGCCTCTGCGTGGAAAAATTGCGTTGATGCATGTACTTGCATCATGTTCGTAACAGTATGTTGCATGTTCATAACAGTAGGGGGAGCAGGAAGGATAATGAAATTGATGGGAGATGAACAAGGAAATGCTGAGTAGGAGAAGGGAAAAGGGAAGAATAAGGAAAGCAGATAATATTCTGAATCTGGGCATAACAAGGAAAAGGTAGATGAGCAGCCTGTCAAGACAGGGAGGTCAGAACTCATCCAGAGCAACTTACAGGAGGTTGCAGCATTGAGAACACAGCTGTGGGAATCATGGAAGTGGCTCAGTGAGCCAGAGGACAGTTGGAATAGTGGCTGCCTGGAGTTTCCAGATTTAGTAGCCATGTTGATTGGAGGCCAGTGTTTCAGGAACACCAACCAGTTGATTTTATTTCAAGTGTGCTTCTCTGATGACAGATTTCCAGGCAGTGATGCAAGGGATGCCACTCCAGTGATTAGTCATTCCATTTGCCGGCTGATCGCAGAATTGAATGAAGCAGCTTCTGGAGCACCAGCTGAAGAAAACCAGGAATGAAGCATCTCATGTTGGGCAACTCTTCATATAAGGCAATTGCCACATCTCATTTCCCTGTATAAATAACGTAATCAGGCAAAACAAAATTAAATGGCTAAATTAAGCAAATCGCTGAAAGACAGTAGTTTAAATAATCAAAATAAATGGGTCTGCTTGCCAGAATGTAGTAGACATTCACAGTATTCCACATGGAAGTACAGAGTTTAGAATTCTTTTTCTTTATCTTGTCTTTGTGTTCTGCAAACTTTAATAAAGGAACAATAGCACAACTTGGTACCGTATTTACTATTATTATTTTGCATGTGATGTTAGAAAATGAGGCAGAACTTTCATATCACCTCACAGAACCGTAACTAGGGTGGGGTAAGTAGGGCTTGTGCCCTGGGCGCAAAAGTAACAGGGGCACAAACAAGTTAAAGGGCAGGGTAGGGTGATCACCTGAGACCCAGAGAGTCAATTCCTGCTCTTTTAACTATTGCCTCAATTTATTAATTTTGTGCTTGATGAGTTGCGCCTAGCTGCCCAAATTCGCATACAAACAAGGCAGTTCAAGATAAGATATGTTAAGCCCCACCCACTTCTTGAGACCGGGAGAATGTGGTGGGTTTCAGCTTTTATTGCAATGAGAGTAATTTGCGGGGACTGAACTGATCACACTTATTGGAAATACTCTGCTATCACTGCAATAAATGAAATAATCTTTAAAAGATTATTTCCACAAGGACAAAATAGCAAATGACAACTATTGCTATAAAAATGTGCGTACCAAATGTATTCTAAATACGTGATTCAACAACTAAATTAAAAAATGTGTGCCATTTTATATGAAAAAGGGAGATGGTGCCACATTCTAAAGGTATTTTAATTCTTTCCATTACAGGAGCTGGGGGCACTCTTTTTTTCCCTTGCCCTGGGTGCTAACCTCCCTTGTTGTGGCACTGTCACTTCACATCACCTTAGCGGTAGAGGTGAAACTAGACTGGAGCGGAGGCAAGTAGTTCTGCAAGACTCCGTTACACCGGAGTCAGCGGCCCCTCCCCTTTGCTGTTGGAGCAATTCCAGCAGTGACAGGGGAGTGTCCTGCGTGTTGCCATTGCCGCCAGAATGGCTCCAACAGCAAGGGGGAGGGGCCGTTGACTCCGCTCCAGTCTAGCTACACCACTGCTTAGCGGTTCAATTGTGAAGCGTCTTGTGTTCAGTAATCCAGGGGCAAATCTGTAGGTGTAGGCCATTGACCCTGGGGTTCACGGCTTAAGGAACTTGACTACCAGCGCAATCCTGTGTAACTCTTGCACCGGTGTAACAGTAGATCCACCGGTGTAAGTCCACTTATGCCATTGTAACTAGCCGTACGCTGATGGATGCAGGACGGACACAAGTGTAACCCCCCTCGACACCACGCATGTGCAGTTCAGATGCAGGACAGACGCCAGCGCAACTCCGCCTGTGCAAGGGGCATTTGGACACCCCAGGAATGCCTCCTGTGCCAGCGGAGTTGCACTAGCATCTGTCCTGTGACCGAACTGCACATACGCGGCATCCCAGACAGGTTACGCTGGTGTTCGTCCTGCGTCCGTCAGCCTTTGGCAAGTTACAGTGGCATAAGTGGACTTACACCGGTGGATCTACTGTTACACCGGTGCAAGAGTTACACAGGATTGCGCTGTACATTGGTTTGTTGAGCAAACTGACAACCGGTGCGCTAGCCAATCTAGCCTCACCTTAGGTGCTTTATTTTCTCTATAGTTATTAAAGATATAAGTGAAACATACCCTCTTCTTGGCTCTAAAGGGTTGGCTTCAATTCCCAGGAACCTCATTGGAAAAAGGAAAGCCACTTTGGTTCTGTCCAGTGATGAACTAGCTTCCTACAGAGTATGTGACCTTGGCAAATCAATCAAGTTTGCCTGTAGTTTTTTTTTGCCAACACGCCTATATAAACAAACATAAAAGGGGCTTTAAAGCTTAAAGATGTTGGCACAGCATGGGAGAAGTGAGAGTAATCTGTTAAAAAAAAGGCTAAAAAAAAAGGCTTGCAGCTTGTTAAAGCCAAACTACAAAGTACTGACCAAACCTTTTGCTTAGGAAAAGATTTACAATAATGACAGGAGGAGGAAAGCACAGATAGGGAAGATACTTTGCCATGGTGCATGATCATAAGTGGTGTAATGACCTTTACTCACTATTGTGATCATCTTGATGGAAAAACAGAGAAGGAATGATCTGCCTTTCTTCCCCCCCACACCCCACACCCCAGTCCATGATTTCATAGTACAGTACTATATTGTTACAACAATCTCAGTTATGAAGATCAGGTAATTCCTCTCTTTTGGAATCTGAAAAATACTAGTGCTTAACTTGTAAATGAGACATGCCGAAGTCTCCCTTGAAGTCTTGCCCTGGCCTCTTGCAAGCAGGCAGATGTATCAGGACTGTCTGGAGTTACTCCGTGATGACACAGGCAGCCCAATCCTATTGGGCTGCCCCACTGGAGGAACAAGTGTTCTGCCAGGGCTAGCTGCCATAAGGTAGCCATAAAGCGTGATCCAGCAACACGCATTGCTGGAGCGCCAGCAGTAAGGCCAGAGCCTTCTCACATGCATCATCGCTGCACTGGTCGCTCGGTGGTGCTCACCAGAGCAGGTAAGCCAGTGCGGGAGGCACAAGGGGGTGGAATGGGGGTGGGGAGAGGCAAAACTGGGCAGGGAGGGGGTGGATCTGGCATTGATGGTATGTGCTGGATCCTATCCACCTTATCCGCAGCCTTCCCGCCCCCTTTCTCTCCTTGGACTTGCACCAGCGAAATTGCTGGTGCAGGTCTGAGGAGACCCATTGAGGGATGGGAGGCTTACAGAGGGGAAAGGCAATTTAAATCCCCTTTCCTTCCCCTCCCCCTGCTGGATACAGCACATGCCTTTTTGGCACGGCTGCACCAGAGTGGGGGGGAAGGATAGGATTGGATCAAAAGGCACTCTTCACATAACCAGAGTAACTTACATCATCGTTATTTGCAAGCCTGAACCTTGGAATGAAGAACATTTAGGTGGGTCCTGACTCTCCTTAAATTATTTTCCATGCCTGGTTATTCAAGTCTTTAATATTTGAATATTTAAAAAATTCAATATTCCTGGGTGGATGTCTTATAGTCCCTTCAGATATTTTCATGAAACAAAAAATGGTCCATCCTGTTCTATTTCGCATCATCAATCCATTCCCACTAGTTCCAGCAATGCACAGGTGCTCTTTATGGCAGGAATAATCCAACCTCTAGAACCAAGGCAGGACGAACTGCTTATCGCATTCAGCAACTGGTACTGGTAAATAAGTCATAAATAAGTGAATCAATAAACTAGGATGCAAAGGTTAAAATACTGACGGTTCAGTGTCATTTGCAACATTATTTCCTTGTTGAGCCCTGAAAGGAAGATGCATTGTTACAATAAATGAAGAAAACTGGATGATCTGCTTTTCCTAAAGTTTGGATTTGTTTTCCCAAGCGTCCCATGGCTCTTTTCAATTGGTTCTGTACCTGCATATTTTTCCTCTTGGTATCAGAAATTCATGTTCGGGCACAAAATCCAGGTAAGTGTCTTCTGTGGGTATGAGCAAAATCTTTGATAAGGGCTTAATACAAAAACTCAAATTAAAGAGGAATGGTTATGTTAGGGTATATCAACGGAAGGACAAAAACCACAAGTACTCTTAGGAAGTGTACCCTGTGCACTTCAAGAAGAGTCCTTTGGCAGAAGCAAAATCTATGCAATCTTCCTAATATTCTAACAAAAGCAGTATTCTGTAGGTCTTTGTGTGGTCAAAGTAGTAGTTTATAAAAGGGTTTGAACACAGGCAATTTCAAAAATAACGGTGTTTTATAACTGACTGGGCTCCATGCTGTTGCAAACATGTAGTGACAGCATGGAGGCCAGTTCCGGCAGACCTCCGCTGGCGAGGGAGCAGCATCCGCCAGAGGCAGGTGAGCTCTGTACTGGCTAGCCGGTGGTGAGGTGGGGGGAGAACAGTGGGGAGGCAGGGAGGTGTTTTGGGGTGGGGAGGAGGGCGGATCAGGCCTGGGAGGGAGTAGGTTCGGTGGATGAGGCCTCTGTCAAATCCTATTCCCCATCCTGACCTTAAAGCCCAACATAGGGCAGCTTGGAGCTGCGCCAGCCATTTATCTAGCGCGCCTCCGAGTAGCCCCATAGGAGCTGCTGGGGCTTGACACAGCATCATCCCCTTCCCTCTAGGAGACCTTCAGCCCCACACTGGATACAGCGGAGCCTGTCCCAGCACTGCTGCATCTGAGCACAGGGCTTTGGATAGGATTTGGCAGTCAAAGAATTAATTTGGAATCAATGATATGAAAAGAGATAATCCATATCCATATCACGCTTGGACTAAAGAATTCTGAAATGTGCTGTGGACCTTGGGATGTATCCAAAGTTATAAGGTTGCAGACTTCACAAAGACACTGGCAAAATTAACTGTTTAGTAACACTGAAATTACTAAGTATTAATATATGTATATCTCAATATCAACTCTATATTAAGCAGATTGTCTCACATCTACCTATTGCCACATTACATGAAACGTCCTATAAAATGTATGTGACTGTCTAGCTGAATGCTGTCAAAGAATAGCGGAAAACACTTCTTCAAAGGGTCGTGCTGTATGTCACACGAGTCCCATCTGCTGAAATGTATATATCATATTTCATCTCAACTGACGGTTGGGGAAATGGGGTGGGGTTAGGGCAACCAAGATTATGTGAAACCCGTGCTTGTCTTTAGACACTTTACTGAATTTTTCATAAAATTCTTAAAATATATATGAACCACAATATCGTGCAATGGCTACAATCAAGGTAACAATGCATGAGAAAATGTTAATACAGTAATTACCCATCAATAAAGCAAGTATAACTATACAAATTAGAATTGCACACTCTGACTGGGCCAGGGCCGGCCCAAACATAAGGCCAACTGAAGCGGTCACTTCAGGCAGCAAATGGGGGGGACACCCATCTCTGTCTGCCTACTTGCCTCTACAGCTCCTCCTCATCCTTCCACTTCCTGGATAGGAAAAGGAAGAGGGGGACAGAGAGGAAGAGGAATGTGGAGGGGAAGAGAGTGCTGAGCTAGAACATTGGAGAGCGGGAGGAGCAGAGGCTGGCATGTCATCGGGTACGGGGGCAGCATTTGGCGTGCTCCGCCAGGCATCAGGAGGTCTTGGGCTGGCCCTGCCGGAGGCCCTGTTAAAGCCTCAAGGATGTTAAAGCCTCAAGGATGGCTTTCAGTAGTTATCTGCTATAGTTTCCTGGAGACTTCAGGTCAATCTGGAAAGTTGGCCACACTAGTATAGATACATAAACTACTACTTAACCCGATATCCACAGCCTTCACCTGGAGATAAAACATTTGTTACAGCGCAATCCAGCCTAAAGTTAGGCAGGTGGAGCGCGTGCTCCGCCAGCCTTCGGTGTCACGAAACTGCCATAAAGTACCTTCACAGCACTGAGTAAGCGGCACCAGCGCAGAGGCCAGTGCTGCTCACTCAGCTGTAGCCCGACACCCACATTGCCAGACACAGGTATGTCCTGCACCAGGCAGCGGGAGGGTGGGCCAGGGCGGATGGGGCCATTGGCCAGCCAGGCCTGGGAGGGGGCAGGGATACTGGTGCCATGCTGTGACGATATTGGTGCCTCTAACCCCCTTCCCGGGCCTGGGCAGCCTTACACAGCCTCCCTGGTTGTGTGCCAGCTAAATAGCTGGTGCGCATCCAAGGAGGCCCATTGGGGCCGCCGGAGCTTATACTGGGGGAAGGGGACAAAGTCCCCTTCCCCGGAAGCGAGCCCAAGTCCTGCCGGCGCAGGCCACATCCTAAGCAGGATGGGCCGGTGCATCTTGCACAGGATTCAGCTGCCCATGACTTGTCACAAACAAAATAGTGGCCATGGCTTCAAAGCACCTGTTGAATTCATTGTGGCAATTCTTGTATCTGCTATTCAGCAAGTTTGCACTTTCACTGATGGACGATATTTTTCTTTTGCTTCACTAGATTGTTATGCAAGTAAAACAACGCTTGCAATAGAGGAGAACAACCCTCCTGGACTGGTGATTGCCAACATTACAACAGCCCCTGATGTCACAGTAACAATTGATCCCACTTTTCAGGACCATGACTGGTTTGAGATTAATGGTACACAACTAATCCTGAAATATTCAGTGGATTATGAGGTAATTGATTAGAAAAGATACCTTGCTATTGCTGCAATTTGGGATTAATGGCATGGAGGCATCTGCTCATGCCCATGCCAAGAAGGGAGCGAAGGATCCAGGGGATGTGAGGCAATGCAATATAGCAATATAGCCTATATATCTATATATATAGATATATAGCAATATATCATCTGTGGAACTCCTTGCCACAGGATGTGGTGATGGCACCTGGCCTAGATGCCTTTAAAAGGGGTTTGGACAGATTCATGGAGGAAAAGACCATCACAGGTTACAAGCCATAAGCAACCTCCTGGTTTTAGAAGTGGGTTTTCTCTGTGCCAGGTGCAAGGGAGTGTCAACGGGAAACAGGTTATCTTGTTGTCTTGTGCTCCCTGAGGCATCTGGTGGGGCCACTGTGTGATACAGGAAACTGGACTAGATGGGCTTTTGGCCTGATCCAGCAGGGCTCTTCTTATGTTCTTATAGCCAGAACCTGAGTATAGTAGCCAAATGTTGTTAGTTATTTAATCATATTAAATATTAACAAAATAAATTGTAAACGTACGTAAGTGCCTAGTGGTTGACAGTTAAGGTCTTAACCTTCTTTGATCAGAAAACTGGAAGGCAAGAACATACTTGGGTAAAAATGGGCAGAAGCCTGACTGCTGTTTTGACTTGTATGGACCCATGTTAAAGGACTACAGACTTTCATCTTGTTGTTGTTGTTATTGTTGTTTGGTAAAGAGTGCTAGACATTCAGAGAACAGGTACAATTCTAGGTGGTGGTTATTTCAAGCCCCAATCACATGTGACCAGAAAGTCAGGAAAGATGTGGGTGGGCTGACATGTTTTGTGTTAGCAGAAATGTCTGAACAGTTGCTATTTTAGCTCAGTCCTCTAAATATTTCCTCTTATTTTCTCTGTAAAAATTGCTTTGTGAATTTTTTTGTTGAAAAGCGGTATATAAATATGCTTATTAATCGTCATCATCAACAACATCAGCATCATAAACAGCCAACTGTATCAACAACTTACTTCCAGGGAATGGAAACTTTTATAAATTGAAGGAAACCTCCCCCCCCCCCCCGTTTTTCCTTTCAGCAATCAATGTGCCACAAACAATCCCTACCCCCAGTTTGGGCAGGCTGGCTAGCGAAATGTTTTGTTGACTAGGAACTTTTGTCAAGTTCTTTGAAAGGCTTGCGGTTGTGAAAGCATAAATGGCATTTACCATGTCTGAAGTCTGCAAACAAACAAAATGTTGGTGCAGGAGCCTCTTCCCCAGGTGGAAACGGAAAAAAGCATTTCTGGCTACTGCCACAATTTTTGTTACAGTCTTAGTAACAGATCCAAAAACTCTTTAACCCTGCAAAGCACGGTGGTGAAGGAAGGCACTTAAAACCAAATTTCATGTTGTGAAGAATGTACTGTATATGCTGGCCCATTTATTTTCCTTCTTTTTTAAAAAAAAATCATGTTAGCTGTATGCCCAAGATAAGAAAAAAACAAGCAGAGAGGTTATTTTTTTTATATTTTGCCCCCCACCGTGGTTCCCAACCCCGTCATATGGCCCCCTGTCCGCTATTTTAATTCTGCTTACTTTCAAAGAATTCTGCTTTATTCTGCTTCTCTTTACTTTCAATGGAAGGTTTCTTTTCTCTAAAAACAGCACAGGGGGGGGACACACACAACTGGGATGAGAACACCCCCTACCCATCTGCTTCAGTTTTGCTCCATTTTGGGTGCCCCAACACAATTCTGTTTTAAAGAAGGAAAGCAAATGGAACAGGCTAGCACAGAGACGTCGCTCTGGTAGGGGCGGGGCTGTAAGTTTTGCTCGGTCGGAGTCCCGTTTACCGAACGAGCAGGAGGCGGCCCCGCCCCCTCACTGTCAGAGCCATTCCCCTGCGGAGAAAGCAGCAGGCAGGTTGCCTGCTGCTTTCTCCGCAGGGGAATGGCTCTGACAGTGAGGGGGCGGGGCCGCCTCCTGCTCGTTCGGTAAACGGGACTCCGACCGAGCAAAACTTACAGCCCCGCCCCTACCGGAGCGACGCCTCTGGGCTAGCAGACACATTTCCTGTAATGTGTAGTTTAGCCTTTAACTCGAACTATAATGGATATCCCCACTGTAGGGGAGGGGTGGTAGCTCAGTGGTAGAGCTACAAAGAGCAACTGCTTTGTATGCAGAAAGTCCCAGATTCATTTCCTGGCTTCTTCAGGTTGGACTGACAAAGATGTTGTCTGAAACCCAGGGGAACTGCTGCCAGCCAATGAGTCCAATGGTCTGACTCAGTAGAAGGCAGTTTCTTAGTGATGTAGCCCAGGGTTTCTCAACCAGTGGCACTAGTACCACCAGTGGTACTTCAGCCAACTGCTGGTGGTACTTGGACTGCCAGACCGCCAGAACCCCGCTCTGACGCGGTGCTTTCAATGGCATGTTTTCATTCCCGAGAGGCTCCTGCCTTTGGCTGAGCCTCTTGGGAATGCTGAGAAGGGCCCTCCCACCCTATCTGCGTTTTCTGGACTCCAAAAACCAGAAAACCCGGAAGTAACTGGTAATGATGTCATCGCTACTCACCTCCGGTGGTACGCAGCAGGAGAGTGGCACCAGAGGTGGTACTTGGCTGGGAAGGGGTTGAGAACCCTATTGGGACATCATTCTTGTCTAGGTTCAATTGGCTCACTTATCTCTATCCCTTCCACTGGGGCCACCCACAGATACCTTTGGCAAATAAGAGGCGCTTTTCATCCAATTCTCAAATGTCCGTTAGAACAAAACAAAGAGTCAGCCCCATTCAGGGCCAACTGCTTCACACATGTTTCCTATGCAGAGAGATTCCACATGTTAAATGAAAGCATTTTTGTTTTCTTTTTAATGCAGAATACAACGGTGCTAATTGTAAATCTGCAGTGCTTGAGAGGGGGCATGGAGGTGAGCAATAGTTCAAATGTTCCTTCTTGTAGCTGAATGTTGTAGAACCATATAATGAAGATACTCCTTTAGAAGGCCATGCTGTACATACGCCATATGTGTCCCTTCTGCTGGAGGGACATACCGTATTGTCCCGAGTATAAGACGCACTTGATTATAAGACACACCCTTAAAGTTTGGTGCTATTAAAAAAAATTAATTAAATCACTGGCATTAAATTTATGCCTGATTATAAGACGCACCCCTAGTTTAAAAACTTAAATTAGGAGAAAAAAGTGAGTCTTATACTCAGACCAATACGGTATATGCTCTTGCCTGCAGTCCGACTGTTGGGGAAACGGGGTGGGGCTATGGTATGGCAGGCAAGAATTTGCAAAAACTGTAGAAGGAAGATTGGATCACTTTAGAAATATGCATCTTCATGTGCAAACTTCTACCACACATGAAGATGGAGATCTGTGATTGCATCTCCCAGTATTTGGTTTATATTAGAACAGGACCATGGGGGCTCCAGATTTGATCAGAGTGGGGAGGGGGAGCATTTAACCCTTTCCCTGTAAATTCCTCCCAGCCAGCATTAGCCTTGGGCTGGGAGAAGAGATACAGATACTGTACTTGTATTTTTCTCCTGCAGGACTACTACAACTTCATGCAGGGGGAGGGGAGAGATTAGATCATGGAAATGGTGCCGGGAGGAAAAAGTTAAACACCCTGTTCCCTACCACAGCATCAGTGCTGCAGTAAAATTCAGAGCCCCTTGATCTATTTTAAAGAAAATAAAAATTCAGATCTCTGATCACAGATCTCCTATGCTATGTCACATGTGATCTGGTTGTGAGTTACCCCTGGAAGTGGGGGGGGGGGTGAGCAATGTGTCTATGACTCTCGTCCCCACTTCCTGATTTCTTTTTCTTTGTTACACAGTTAAAGTCAGAAAAAGAGATAGAACGTTGGGAATTGGCTGACAGATAAATACCGTATTGGTCTGAGTATAAGACTCACTTTTTTCTCCTAATTTAAGTTTTTAAACTAGGGGTGCGTCTTATAATCAGGCTGTTGCAATTTAATGCCAGTGATTTAATTAATTTTTTTTAATAGCACCAAACTTTAAGGGTGCGTCTTATAATCAGGTGCATCTTATACTCGGGACAATACGGTATTCATAGACGGAATGCATAGATAAGTGGAACCTTGTTCATACAACCAGCTCAAATATAAGTCACCATCATTTGCACTAGTTGGTACCAAACAGAACTGCCACACATTCTTATTATAAGGAAATGCTCTTTATTTCTAAGAGTACCAGCTTCATAGAATTCTATAGTGTTTTTACTGCCCGATCCTATCCCCCACCATTGGTGCCGATGCAGCCGTACTGGTGGAGTGTGTGCTGCATCCAATGGGGGTGGGTGGGAATCAGACAGCCAGCAGGAGGTAAGTAAAAAAAAAATACCACCCAGCAGGCTGCCCACTCACAGGTCTCCTTGGCCTTGGACATATGTCAGTCATTTTGCTGGTGTATGTCTGAAAAGGGGGCAGGGTGGCCTGGGAAAGAAGGGATAAGATCTGGAGCACACTGATGCTGCCAAGACCCTCCCCCTCCCCCTCCCCCCCAATCCTCCCTGAAACTCCTCCTGCCCTCCCCCTCCCTGCCCACAGCACCGACAGAGGCCTCTGGCTCTGCTGCTTCACGTGCCATGTTGCTGCCCATTTGTGGCAGCGGCCCAGAAGCAAGCAGCAACAGCAGCCTGGCTGTTCCAGCAGCGCAAAGGTGACCATAGGATCAGTGGCATTACTTCGGTAGGGGCTCGACAGTAAGTCGCGCCCCGACCGACTACCGCGTTCAGAACTGGAGTGAAGAATGTACTGTATATGCTGGCCCATTTATTTTCTGCCCGTTCGGCGTCGCTGCGTGGAATGTCTCCGACGGCGAGGGAGCGGGGCCTCCTCACTCCGGTTCTGAACGCGGTAGTCGGTCGGGGCGCGACTTACTGTTGAGCCACTACCGAAGGAACGCCACTGCATAGGATTGGGCCCTTGATTCTGTAGCATTTGATCAGTCAACCTACTGCTGACATCATTGTGTTTCCCCCACAGATAGATGATCTGCTCATTACAGTGACTGTTGACAATCTGAATGATAACCCTCCTGTGTTTAGGGAAACCAACATCACTGTCAACGTTAACGAGGTAAGCAACTTCATTCACATGTCATCGTAATAAAAGTCAAGGGGATCATCAGGATGACAATTCTGATTTGGAAGGAAGGAAATCAATAAGACTGTACTATATTATGCATTCACTACTGAAACGTAAAGCTGCAACACAACCATGACTTCTGGGCCTATCTATTTGGAACTAGTGCCCCGCGGGACTTTTGGGGAGCATTTCGTCTTGGTAGGGCCTCACTGCAGTCCTGATTCTGGGGAGCACTCTCCCCAGGAACGCTGGCCAAAAGCAACTCTCCATGCCTTCAAAACAATCAGACTTCCTTTTTAGAAAGGCACTCAAAGATTTAGTAGAACAGTGAGTGATTTCACACAATGGACTGACATTTCAATAGAATCTATTCTTCTTTTTGCTGGATTGTGTTTGAATGTTGTGTGGCAAATATAGGATTCCATGAGTTACATGTGACACAAAAATATCTCTAAACAATGTTCCTTTGTTTTTCAGGATACAAAAGTGAACACAACTATTGTGCCCCAGGCTAATGTAACTGCTACGGATGCTGATGCAGATGTGATATCTTACAGCCTTACAGGGAGTCCACCAGTTAGTATATAGTTCAACTGAGCCCTTGGGATGTGGAAACAGGAATCCAAATAAATCAATTGCTAAAGAACATATAAGGAGACTGTAAAAAATTATCCATTGCTGTTATGAACTAGCATATTTTTGCAGACAAATTATCTACTCCAAAGTAGAATGCCATATTAGCAAAGTTTTTCTTGCTTATCATCTATTGGGGCGGGAAGGAGACGGAAATCAGGCTACTCTGCCCCATCTTTCTCCTTCAACACTCAAGCCCACCGTTCTTCTCTCCTCCACTTCTGTTTTTTCCCCTCTTCCTTTTCCAATCCAGGGGGTGGGGTGGGAGCAGTGGAGGCAAGCAGGAGGATGGAAGTGGATGCCCTCCACCAGTCTGCTGCCTGAGGCAACTGCTTCAGTTGGTCTCATGGATGGGCCAGCCCTGTTTGGAAGGGGGAGGCCCTCGCATGCCACAGTGTGTGTATTCATCGTGTGTCTTCATCCTGGCACTGTACACAAGGACCTCTGAATTGGGGCCAATGGACTTAAGATGCAGGATTGTAAATTTAAGTGAAACATGAGTTAAGAAATAAGATAATGTAATGTGTCACGGGTAGATTGTAGAATCTTTTTCCTTGGAAATAACACCCCCCCCCCAGAAAGCTGAAATCGAGTTCCAGAAGCCTCCCTCTCCTAAAAAAGCTCCAGAATGTATTGCAATGCATTCTGGGGTGAACTTGGGAGAGTGGAGGAGGGAGTTGAGCGACCTGGAAGAGGCTTCCGGAGCACGATTTCAGTTTGTATAAGGAAAAACACGCAGCGGTTTGCAGCAAAAAGGTAAGCGAACTGCATTTTAACTTTTTTTTTCTTTTAAAAATGTTTTAATGTTGGCCCCAATATCCACGGATTTCAGTATCCGTGGGGGTTCTGGGAATGGAGCCCCCACGGATACCGAGGGCCAAGTGTATTGTTATCATTTACTATGCCTCCCCCCATCAGCATAAATGGAAATTGCTGTGTTACTTATGGTCCAATCCTATTGGGCCGGTTGTGACGTGGTAACACTAGTTATAATGTCAAAAAGGCCTTACGGTGTCACAAAGAGCGGGCCACTGGCAGCCATTTTGGATCTGCTATCCGAAATGGCTGCAGTGGCGGTGGCCCAGTGGCCCAGCTCCTGGCTCCGCACAGGAAAGATGGCAGTTGGTGGGCGTAACAGGGCAGAGACTGAGGGGGGGAGGAGGCGTGTCAGGGTGGGAGGGTGTGTGTCCTGGCACGTGCAATCTGCACCAGTATGCTATCCTCTCCTTTGCCTCCTGACATGCCCCCTTTCTCTCCTCAGACTTGTGCCAGCCAAAGAGCTGGCACAGGTTCGAGGAAACTCATTGGCGATCGGGAGACTTATTGGAAGGTATTGCTAACTGGGCAAGAGGCACTTTTTCATTTGGTGCTCCTCTTATATTTAGCAGGGGGAAAGTAACTGCTCCCTTTCACCCCAGCACAGTGTCTTTTCTGGTGCCTGTTTGCTGGTGGTGTTCTGCATCTTTTTTTAGATTGTGAGCCCTTTTGGGACAGGGATCCATTCTGTAAACTGCTTTGTGAACTTTTTGTTGAAAAGTGGTATATAAATACTGTTAATAATTAATAATAATTAATCATTTGATTTTGTCTGAAAACCGCTTTGTGAACTTTTTGTTGAAAAGTGGTATATAAATACAGGTGGGCCCCCATATCCACGGATTCGCTATCCACGGTTTCAGTTATCCACGGATCGTAGGGACGGCCCCCCCCAGGCTTTTACTTTTTTCCCCAGTAAGCTTCGTTTCTTCCTTAAAGAAACAGGAGAAGTATTATAGGCAAGTAGAACGAGACTAAGTACTAGAGAGGCTCTGCAAGGTTAACAGAAACCTTGCAGAGCCTCTCTAGGACTTAGTCTCGTTCTACTTGCCTGCAATGGAGGCTGCTTCTCTGTTTGTTTTAAGGAAGAAATGAAGCTTGCTGAAAGAAAAATAAGAGCTGGGGGGGAAGCATGCCTGCCTGCAGGGGAGGCAGGGTGGGGGGCCCCTCAGGAAACCATGGAGGGGGTGTTCACTCTTATCCACGGTTTCAAGTATCCACGGAGGGGCCTGGAACATATCCCCAGCGGATATGGGGGTCCACCTGTACTGTTAATAATAATAATAATAATATTAATAATAATAATAAGAAGTTATTTTACCTCTTCCAAGCCTCCCAATCAGCCCCCCCCCCAGCTTGTTTTGGTGTGGCTGCATGCTTGTTTTGGTGGGGCTGCATGCATGTGGCTAAATGCATGTTTTGGTGTGGCCAGCTTGATTTGGTGTGGCTGCATGCTATGGCGGGGAAATGGGTAGGAGTAGGCTACTAACAATGGAACAGAGTTGAAACGGCATCCATAGATATGTACTGAGGACCAAACTACATTTATGAGCAAGGCGCCAGAGGCCACAGAAGAACCTCCACATCCCAGTTTCAGCAGTTAGAAATAATGTTCTTAACATTGAATGGCATTTTAGACCCTATATCTGCAATATGTAGTGCAATCCTCCATATGTCTAGTCAGAAATAAGCCCCACTGAGTCCAGTAGGACTTACTTAAGTGTGCATAGGATTGCAGCCTTTATATGTCACTATCTCTTTCTTTTTTGCTTTCAGGAAGCAATGGAGTATTTCAATATACAAGGAGTTAATAACCCACAAATTTTCTTGCAAAAAGTCTTGGATTATGAAAAAATTAAATTCACAGAATTGATCTTATATGCCATGGTGAGTTTGCTAATGATGAGCAAAACATCTGTTAACTTGTAGCTGCAGTGGCGCGTATATCGTGTATATTTCATCGTTCACCAGAATAATTCCCAGTGTGTTCTCAGAGCTAAAGCTGACACTGGCAATCCTGACAACCTGACAGAGCCCAGAGGTCTGTTCTAGGTGTAAGAATTCTGATACATACATGGAGTTCTTTCTGCCTGGAAATGCTCCCCCATTTATTTCCATGCAGGGACTTGATCCACATATGCAAAGGAATGCAGTTGCAGAGCCGTCTCCTTCACTAAAGAAGGTCATTGTTGAGGAGCTGTGCATATGCAGCAGACTGCACACAAGATCAGAGCCATTATCTTTAAATGAATGGGCCATTTATTTTGCTGGTGTAAATCAATACTGCGATTTGAATTTAGATCACCTGACATGATCTGCCCTGTTGGAATTTGCATGTCTACTGGTAGGGGATTGTTCTAGTGTTGCAATTATATTCAGTTCTGTATTTTGACCGAGTGGCATGTCCCCCTTTTTGTTGATCTTTATTTTTCCTTTGTGTAGGATGGGAATGCTAGTGCACCAGGGACACACACAGCTTCTGCAACAATAAACATACATGTCATACCAGCTGACCTCAGACCTCCCTGGTTTCAGCCCTGCACTTTCATTACAGGAGGCAAAGCATGTATCAATCTTGGCTACACTGGCAGCGTCAACATCTCAGAGATTGCGGTATGCACAGGGGATTCTTCTGCTGTATCCACACTTAACGTTTGGTTTCTTTTCTTTGCAGTTTGCCCCTCCTTGTCCTTAACCAATCTTGTGCATTTGCAGTCCAGGGATTCAAAGGGTAGAAGAATACTGAGCCTGCCACGTCTGAAGCCCACAATGCAACTGGGGACACCACCAGAATGGGATGTAGGCTTGTGGAGTCCGACCTTGTGCCACAACTCCGTGCAGCGTGCACACTGCTGCTTGGGCCACCCGGGAATTCTGGGTGTAGCCAGTGAGGACGCCATCACTGGGCGCTGGCGGAACGATGGAGGCTGGCAGGGGCTGGACAAGCCAGGCAATAGGGAAGGGATAGGGTTCAGGAAGGTAGGTGGGATGAAAAGGGGAGGAAGGGGCAGATGGGAGTGGATTGTGCAGGATCAAGAAGGCCTGGAGAAGGAAGCACAGAGTGAGGAGAAGCGTGAAAGGGAGAAAGGTACAAGTGCCACAGGAAGGAGGAAGAGGGAAGGATGCGGCAGTGTCGGGGTGAAGAAGCAGGGGCTACAGAAGGTAGAGGGCAGGACACCCAGAGGGGAGGGGAGGAAGGAGTGGAGACAAGGTGGTTGAAGGGGGAGAACAACCCTGGGAGTGAAGAAAAGGGGCAGGCCCAGCCCTTGGCTCCTCCCCCACTGAAACATCTGCTCCTGGCTAGCACTCGGGGCTTGGAGCTGGCTGCCCTGGCATCACAGAAACCTGCTAAGAGGTTGGGCCCCATCCAATGCAGCCTAGTTGATGTCCAGTGCTGGACAAGGCCCTCCCTGCGGGGCAACCCTTTGGCTCTGACTGGGAGAAGCTCCTGGTAAACCACTTATTAAGGGCCCCTCAGTGAAGGAAACTAAGAGAGCATGATAGAGGACTAAACTAGGTGTAAAAAGGTGTTGTTCCATGTGGCTTTAACAAACCGCTATCTCTGCAACAAACTCCCTGGCTGCATCTGTCTCTCGACCTCTCTCGGGCTCCATCATGTCATACCCCTTGCCCCCCAAAGTTGATCTACCTGGAGGGGGTGGGGCCTATCACAGCATTGCACCAGCTGTTCCAGTCTAATAAAAGTAGCTAGTGTGCACAAACCTAGATGCATCATGGGGCCCATTCCATCTTTTACAACTCCACAAAACTAAACTTTGCCTGGGGCGCAAACTACTACATGTTAAGCGGAGTTCTGTGGTTCTTTTCTCTGCACTATTTTTAAAGCCAAGCAGAATGTAGTAGAATATATATCTGAGCAGACCAAAGACAGTGGGAAGCTATTTAACCCTCTTCCCCAAAATACCCCTCCTCAGGGGGACCCTCCCGGATTTCTCTTTCATCCATGAGGGAAAAGGTATATCAGGCCCCTGCATTGTTCCCATCCAAGTGAAAATGCACTCTGGGGAGGGCCATTTTCAGCTGAAACATGAGGGAAAGAGAAGGAGGGAAGGGAAACATGAGGGAAGCAGACTCTCCCTGCCCACCCACTCAGAAGCAGCCTGCTTCAGGCAGTTTTGGTTTGAAAAGCCCTACAAAGCAAGGAATCTTGAAACTTCCCTTCACTTGTAGTGTAAGCCTAAATGCAGGCTTAAAAAGGGTTACCATATTTTTGATGACCAAATCTGGGGGGGGGGACACCTCTTCTTTTGGGTGCCATTTTTTATTTTTGTTTGTTTTTGGGCCTGGCCGTGAAGCTTTATTTTATTTTATTGCCGTCTGAAAAATTTTAATTATTTATTTCCCCCCCTTTTTGTTACTGCTTTTTAAAAACGGCCTTCCCCTTACTGTTGCTGTGGCCACCGCCATTTTTCATCAAGCCGCCGCCATTTTCCCTCCAGCTGCTTAATTGCACAACATGGAATGCGGACAACACAGCCATTTTTCGCGAGCCGCATGCATGTGCACAAGTGTCTCGTGAAAAATGGCCACATTGTCCGCATTCCAGGACGCGTTGCGCAAATGAGCGGCGGGAGGAAAAATGGCGGTGGCGGCACCCCCGGATTTCCCGAGATAGCTACCATACGCTCCAGGACACCTGGATAGGACCCCGAAATCCGGGAGGGTCCCAGCCATTCCAGGACGTATGGTAAGCCTAGGCTTAAACAGCTTCTAAGATAGGAAATTGTAATGCTAAAATATACTCCCACATGTGCCATGAAATGAGCCCCATAAGGGCAGGTGCACTTCTTGTGGTAGCCGCATTGAGGGTTGTGGTGGTAGGCAAAATTTCAGGTCCTACTTATGGCAAACTCATGAGAAGACCTGCTAACCATGAGAGTGGGCAAGTGTGGAGGAAGACACTGTGAAAAGGGTGGTCGCCTGCACGAACAGGCCATGGCCTGGGTGAACCTACCCATTTAGCTATCATCCAGTTGCAATTCCACACTGTGTCTACTGTTTCAGCCACGAGCTAATGGTCCTAGCAGGCATAATTTGGGGCCAAACTTGTAACATGTAAAGCACCCTTAGCAACCAACTACTGTACCTTGCTTTGGAAATATCTGGAAAAATGATTTGCTTTGTTATTGCAGACTGAGCCCTTGATCCTTCAGCCAGGACCCCTCTATGCTATTGATGGGGATAAACATTTGAATGAAAAAATAGTGTATGAACTAGTTGAAGGTAAGTACACACACACACACACACACACACCTCTGTACGCGTACTTGCACACCCGCTTGGAAGTAATCACTTTAGCTAGTGACATTTTCAAGCCCACTAAGTCAATGACTTCATGACGGAATGTTTATATAGCATTATACTATATTTCTACATGCCCTAAATTATAAGCCAAGAATCCCATTGTGGTTTTAGGTTCTGTTTCTCTATTCACTCAGATTCAATGGCGTCGCTACCGTCAAGTGACGGTAGCGGGCTGCTATGGGGTGACGCGCGCAAGGGGTGACGCACGCACGCGCGCGATGCATCACCTCTCCTGCGCACGTCACCCCCGAAGACGTCCCCGGAGCCAGCTTCCCCGGCCGACGCGCCAGGGCCTTCTGAGGAAGGCCTGCTGTGCGAACGTTATTTATAACGCTTTTTGCACATGCACAGACCGTCCCTGAGGGAAAAGGGCTGCCCTTTTCCCTCAGGAACGGTCTGCGCATGCGCTAAAAAACGTTATTAATAACGTTCGCGCAGCGGACCTTCCTCAGAAGGTCCCAGACAGCTGGCCGGGGAAGACGTCCCCGAGCCGGATGCAACAATTAAGTGGGTGCCCGGGCCAGCAGCCCGTCGGGCGCCCGGGCCAGCGGCCCGTTGGGCGCCCGGGCCAGCGCCTCGCCGGGCGCCCCCCCAAAATACATGATTGGACCAGACTTGCTTTTAAAGAGATGGACCTGCAACCACCAGCATGTCTAATATGGCCCTTACTGTATTTATATAATGACTAGTAAATGGAGTTTTCATTCTGCAGGTATGTCCGTGGTTGTCAGTCCCTGGATAGAAACTCTCTTACTGTTCCAAAGAAACTATATTTATTTATTTATTTATTTAATTTATTTACAATATTTCTATCCCGTCTTTCTCCCCGAAGGGACCCAAGGCAGCTTACAACATAGAAAAATACAATACCAAAAAAATACATACATAAATAGTTAGTTTCAAAACAATAAAGAACAGTTAACAAAAACTAATAAAAACAACATCTAAAAATTGATTTAAAAATTATTACAATTAAAACAGATCATAAAAACAGCAGCGCCCCACCTGTACCAGCAGAATGTTAAAAAAGACAAGGACTCAGAAGGCTTCTTTGAACAAGAAGGTTTTTTGGCCTCGCCGGAAAGTGTCCAAGGAGGGAACAGTTCGTAAGTCAAAGGGGAGGGAATTCCATAAGGTTGGTGCCACTACTGAGAAGGCCCTATTTCTGGCCGCCGCCCCTCACACCTCCCTGGGCAACGGTACCTGCAAAAGGGCCTTCTCTGATGATCTAAGGAGACAAGCCGGACTATATAGAAGTAGGCAGTCTCTCAAATATCCTGGCCCCAGGCCGTATAGGACTTTAAAGGTCAAAACCAGCACTTTGAATTGGGCCCGGAAACGGATCGGCAGCCAGTGCAGCTGTCGGAGAAGCGGTCCGACAGAGTTGAACTGCCTACCTCCAATGACCACACGGGCCGCCGCATTCTGCACTAATTGCAGTTTCCGAACCGTCTTCAAGGGCAGCCCCACGTAGAGCACGTTGCAATAATCTAGTCGCGACGTCACCGTGGCATGGATCACCGTGGTCAGGTCTGCGCGATCCAAGTACGGTCGCAGCTGGCGCACCAGCCAAAGCTGGGCAAAGGCCCCCCTGGCCACAGCCGCCACCTGGGAATCCAGGAGCAGCTGCGGATCCAGGCGGACCCCCAAGATGCAGACCTGCTCCTTCAGAGGGAGTGCAACCCCATTCAGAGCAGGACGATACTCTGGCACCTGCATCGTGGATTTCCGGACCAGGAGAACCTCTGTCTTGTCCGGGTTTAGTTTCAGCTTATTAGCCCTCATCCAGGTCCCAACTGCTTCCAGGCAGCGCTCCAGAACCTCAACAGCCACCCTGGAATCAGGTGGAAAGGAGAGATAGAGCTGGGTGTCATCGGCATATTGATAGCACCCAACTCCAAATCCCTGGATGACCTCTCCCAGCGGATTCATATAGATGTTAAATAGCATAGGAGATAAGATGGAACCCTGTGGCACCCCACACCTCAAGGGCCAGGATGCCGAACCGGCGTCCCCCAGCACCACCATCTGGGACCTATCTGCCAAGTAGGAGTGGAACCACCGCAGAACGGTGCCCCGACCCCCAGCTCGGCCAGTTGGCCCAGAAGGACACCATGGTCGATGGTGTCGAAAGCCGCTGAGAGGTCCAGCAGAACCAACAGGGACACACTCCTCCTGTCCAGTCCTCGGTGTAGATCATCCACCAAGGCGACCAAGGCCGTTTCCGTCCCAAAGCCCGGCCTGAAACCAGATTGAAAGGGATCTAGAAAATCTATAATTTGCTTCCCATTTGCTTCCTACTGTTCTTCCACTTCCAGGTGTGTCACTAGGGTTGGTGACACCCAGGGCGAGATTCATGGTGTTGCCTCCATTGACCTCCTTCCATACAAGACCATATGATATGGAGGCCTCTTGGGAAATGCAATCCCCACACGAGTAATGGCAGGGATCCAGAAAATCCCATTTTCTGCCAGTGGTGCATTTTCGCACCACCGGTAACAAATAGAATAGAAAGTCATTTTGGTGACACCCCTCCTTGGGGTGACACCCGGGGTGGTCTGCCCCCCCCCGTAGTGATGCCCCTGTCCACTTCTTACCTTTAAAATGGCAGGCACACCTACAGCAGTACCATTGTTTATAGGACATGATAGACTTCATGTCTCATGCTTTGGCTGACAGATGTAACAATACCACATTTCCTTTCTTTTCTAGCAATCAGCATGTCTTAGACTATGTATGTTCCAAATTTCAGTTTTCTATCAGCTGTAAATTTACTTTAATTATTTTTGATACATACATTGGGGCCTGATCCTGAAATAGGCTGGGCTCAGAACTGAAACTGGGTTTTCTCTGTCCATACATAGTCTTATGTCCACTTCAGTACATAGCACAATATTGTACCACATTCTTCCTTGTAATCACAAATGCCAGGCAATAATTTTCTCATTTTCTTTAGGAAATGATGACGACACATTCTCAATAAACATCGATACTGGGAACATAACAATGAAGAAACCTGTAAATACTCTAAAGACATTCATGTTGCATGTCATGGTAAGTCTTTTGATAATTTCGGTATCCTGCGGGTCAACTCGTATATGAGACAGGTGGCAACCACTTGGTTTATCATGAGCTAAGTAAGAAATGATGGGATACAGCCCAGCTGAATCTGCTCCCCAAAAAGTTGTGGCCAATGTTCTTTGTGATGTCTGTTGGGATAGCATGCAGAACAACATGAGGAAGTGAGGTCCCCCTTTGTAGACTTGCTTTCCTATAACAAAGAGTGGAAGTGGAATCAGTTACACCACCAGGAAGTTGTGCTGCAAACTGTGGAGCTTTCCTGGGACAGGAAATCCTCAGAAAACAGCTGATACAAACATACCCTTACTGTGACTGTACAAAATAAGTCCAGATGAGCCCCAAGGAATAGGTATGTAAATTATTTGGGAAGATGTTCATGTTGGCAATGAGAGCGCTGCCTGTGGGAAAAATGAAACTCCACTCAAGTTATCTAGAGGTATTAATGGGGTGAAGTTTCCATGTGGCAACGGGAGGTGATTACACTTTATTTTGAAGCTCAGGTGCTTGGTCAAATTGTTTGAGTTTTTCAAATTCAGAAACTCAGAGTAAAAGACTTGGAATACATCTTATTACTATAGTGGCAAGGCAGCAAACATTGACAGGGGATCATCCACTCCCTCCTCAACCCTATCCCTTAGCTACAGGGGCCTGTTAAAGGTGAATGTATTCTACAAAAGTACAAATATAAAAGCCAGTGTCAATCAAGGATAGTAACCAAACTCTGTGATTGAGCTACTCAAATAAATATTCAAAAGAACCTCAATGCTTACCTTCCATTTGCATTTCATCTCAAGAATAATTGTATTCATGCATCTCACTCTCGCTTTCTCTAGGCTTCCCAAGTCAACGATCCATTCAAATACGCCCAGACGACAGTGCAAATAAAAGTTGTATATAAAAATGATCACAAACCCTACTTTGAGAAAACCAATTACACAGGAACCGTGTCTGTTGGCCTACCTGTTCCCAGTCCAGTCATGGAGTCTGGGACACTCTCAACACCCTTGAAGATCTTTGCAGCTGATAAGGACTTCACTGATGTAAGGAACTAAAAGATCCATTGAGTGTAACAGAGCAGAGACCTTAAGATATTAGCTCTATCTGACATCATCATTATGTGATGTTGATTAGAGTTAATATATGGAGAATATTACCTTGGGGTAGAGAGTCAGAACGATCTTCACATTCCTTCCACTGATATGATTCCATAACCACTTGGGCAAATCTGTAAATTCTGATGTGCATCTGACTTGGACAATACACCTGGATCTGCACTCTCTTGTTGGAAACAAACAAGGAAACAAGTGGAAACACTCTTGGGAAAAAATATTTTGTGAAAAGTATCCCTTGTATAGCACACATTTGATTTTTCTATCAAAATGTTTCCATCAAATATTTTGAGGCTTGAAATTTATCTAAAGAAGAAAACTCACTGAAATGGTATAATTCAAGACTGCCAAAATGAAAGGAAATAATAGGATGGTGAAATCAGTGGCATTCCTGAAGGGGGTGTGGCACTGTAAGTGGTACAAGGCGCTACACTACACCTTGCAACCCAGTGTAACACGGCCCCTCCCACAGCCCCCCACTGAGCCATTCTAGCGGCGAAGGCAACGTGCAGCCTTCGCAGCTGGAATGGTTCTGGGGGTGAGTGGGAGGGGGCGCGTTACACTGGTTTGCAAGCGCGGTGCAGCGCCTTGCGCCATTTATGGTGCCACACACCCTCCAGGAACACCACTGGGTGACATTCATTTTATTTTTCATTCCATTCTATATTGAAGGAGTTATCAGAATGAGGGTGGGAAGGGAGGAAACAGGCATGTATTCTGATGCCAAATTATTTTATTGAAGGGAAGAACAGGGACAGGGTGGAGATTTTGTCAAGCCGAAATAAAATATTTTGAAAACACTGACAGTAATAAGCAGTTGATATTATTAGCAACCAAGCCATATCTAGGACATTGGCATAAGGCCCACACCATATAATGGGTTTGGGGGGGGGGAAGAGCAGTAAACTTACCTTTGATGTCCATTCACGTAGCTATAACCTAATATAGATTTACATTCACTATTTTCAGGAAATAAATCCTAATATCGAATATAAGATCCAAAACAGCACAGATTTCAGTGTGACAGCCGATGGATTTCTACTGACTGCTAAAGTTCTGAAGTTGGCTTCCACTATCACCCTTTTGGTAGGTCATCTTTCCCAAAGTTTTGACTAGAATATTAGTCGTACTGTAATGTCTTATGCTACAAAAAGGCACAATAGTCACTTTATTTGTAGACTGCTTATGGCCCAATCCTATCTGGGTCAGCCGACAGCAGAACTTGTGTTCCGTTGCCGGCAACTGCCTCATGGCGGTCGTAAAAACCCCTCCAGCAGTGTGCAGAATAGCAAGCTGCAGGAGCGCCAGTGGGAAGGTCAGAGCCAGATGCACTGAGGTGGCAGGTAGGACATCTGTGGAGGCAGGACAGGGTGGGGGAGGGTGGAATGAGGCGGCAGTGGGGTGGGGGGAGGGCAGACCGGGGTGGCAATGGGGAGGGCAGACCAGGTCTTGAAAGGGGGCAGGTTTGGCACCAGTGACGGCCGTAGAATCCTAGCCCCCTTCTCAGACCCAACCACATGGCACGGGTCCACGTGGACCTGTGCCCGCGAATTTGCTCGCGCAGGTTCGAGTAGACCTCTCCGTGTTGCAGAGGCTTACCCCCCTTACCCAGAGGAGACCTCTGCATCTGCCCCCCCCCCGCAGGATGCAGCCATTTTGGCATCACTGCATTGGTGGGGGGAGGAAGAATAAAATCGGGCTGTTATTCACATACATTGTGCTCAAAAACAGCAGAGTCTTGTAGCACAAAGACCAACTTATTTATTTCAGTGTAAGCTTTTGAAGACTAGAGTCTACTTCATCAGATTCAACACCAACTAGTTCATAAGTAAAATGAGAAAAACAGGCAAACTAGGATATGAATACATCAAAAACTATAAATCATTATACCAATACAAAAAACAGCACAGGGCCATTGTCCTGAGCTTAGTGCAATTATAATCTCTCTCATTGTCATTCATCATTCCCAAGACAGTCTGGTCACGAATAATTTAAAATAGACAAAACTACAAAAGACAACAGCTGTGGAAAACAACATGGCAGCAATTAACGTTCTGGCCAGGATCACAATCAACCCCCCCAGCAACCTGGTGTGGGATGTGGGGCACTTTAAAGGAGCAGGGCAGCATGCATGTCTAGAACCTCCCTCCATGTGTACAATTAAAAAAATCATTTGTTGTCTTTGACTGACTGACAAAATCAGTACCTTTATGTAAAGGATTAACAACCAGTGTTTGTGTCTGCACAGGCTATCGCTAACGATAAGGAAGCTCAACAAGAGGCAAGCACATTGATCATTGTAGATGTCACACCTTTGGCAAGTACGTTGAGAATTATTCCCTATGTGTGATTTATACAGTCAGGTCAAATTTTTGGATCACTGACATTGCTGAAGAGACCAAGAAAAGGTGCATTATAGAGAGATTGTTCAATATTATCCCCTTTTCAAAATGGCTGCATGCACATCATGAATAAAGGGTCCCAATTCCAAGAGTAAAAAACAGAACACTGAAAACTGTAATTGGCACAATGACTAATACAGTGGTGGCCAACCTTTCAACATGAATGCTGGCCCTTTAAATGGTTGCATGTTGTTGTTGTTCAGTCGTTAAGTCGTGTCCGACCCTTCGTGATCCCATGAACCATATCCCGCCAGGCCTTCCTGTCCTCCACTATCTTCCTGAGTTCGCTCATTTTCATGTTCGTTGCATCGGTGAAATGGTTGCATAGGTGAGGGCATTTCAGCAGGTGCAGCTGCTTTAGCAGCACCATCAGCACTTGCAGCTGCCAAGATTCTGTCTTCTACACAACTCTTAAGAACACAGTAGCCCCAATGGTGGAAGGTTGGCCACCCCTGGACTAATATCAATGTCTGATGTATTTCCAGGTACAACTAATCTTCCAACAACAGTGACCACAACCACTACTACGACTGCTACCACCACCACCACTGTCATCCCAAGTATAGGGACCACTATTTCAAAGCCGTCAAGTTCATCCACTCATTTATCACCCGCGATAAATAACACTGTACCTACAATTCCTCCTGGGTTGACTAAGTCTACAACACCCCTTGTCAGCACAACAAGGAATGCTGCCATTACAGGGATCACAGGGAAGCCGGTGACAAGTACAAAGCCTAGCTCAAATATCCCTCCTTTGGTGACTACAGTAAAACCTCCCATCATCACAGCTAATGCTTCATCTCAGACCACCAATTCCCACATGACAGGAATAAGCCAAACAACTATTGGGACTGTCAAATCTACTATTCAAACACCTTCTCAGTCTGGAGCCACTAAGCCTTCCATAACAGGTATAACTACTATGGCTACAGTTATATCTACTATCCAAACTATATCTCCAACTTCTTCCTGGACAGGAACCACGAATCCTTCCTTACCAAGTGGAAGCCCAGCAACCAACAGTACTGGACAGGCTACGGCTACAACTTCTTCTCAGTTTGGAACCACCATACCAGGTATAACCACGACAACTGTTCAGTCCACTGCCCCAATGTCTCCTCAAAGTAAAACAACCGAACCTTCCGCAACTTCAGTGTCCAGTGGAACAGCACAATCAACAAATGATCCCACATCTAAATCCACTACAGGTATAACTCCAGTAACCACTCCAACGTCTTCAACGCCTAGCACCCAAAAGACTGAGCCTCATAGAACATCTGCTCCTGAAACATCCCCCACAAGTGTTACAACAGGTACATTATATGTGTTTTAGCTACAATCCCACACTTTCCTAGGAGTACCGTATTTTTCGCTCCATAGGACGCATCGGACCATAGGACGCATGCGTCCTATGGAGCTAAAAATAGGGGAAAATTTTTTTTACGTACCTGGGCTTGTGGGGGCTTTGGGGAGGCCTGCAGAGGGTTGCGCAGGCCTCCCCGATCTTCAGTTCGGCGATAAATGGCTCTTTTCGGCCATTTCCGGTTTTCGCGAAAACCGGAAATGGCCGAAAAGAGCCATTTATAGCCGAACTGAAGATCGGGAAGGCCTGCAGAGGGTCGTGCAGGCCTCCCCAGGTAAGATTGGTAATTAAACATTTGCTCCATAAGACGCACACTTATTTCCCCCTATTTGGGGGGGTGCGTCTTATGGAGCAAAAAATACGGTAAGTCCCACTGAACACAATGGGACTTACTTCGGAGTAGACATGCCTAGGATTACGCAATTTAAGACCTAAAGCATTTCTCTTATGGCGCGATCCTGCATACTTGCTGTCCCAGGGCAGGGTGTCACGCAAAAGCACTTGTGTGACACCCGGAGAGCAAGCAGTACCGGTGCTGCGACCTGCGTTGCTCGCCCCGCCATCTCCCCAGCCCTGCACATGTCAGACTGCGTAAGTTCTATCCCAGTCGGGGCAGGGGGAGGGCAGACCGGGCGGTGAGGGGCCTGGAGGGGGAGGGGATACTGGGGGCCGAGATCCCCGGTATCCAAAGCTCCCTCCAGGCCCCAGGTACGCCAACACGGCTGGTGTGAATGTACGCAAGCTTTGGAGCTCGGGTACATTTGAGGAGGCCCATAGGGCCTCCCGCCGCTTACATGCGGGGAAGGGGACGATTGTCCGCTTCTCTCGAGTTGTTCCTGGGCTGCCCCAGGGCAGCCCGGGAACTTGATAGGATGTGGCGGTCGGCCCTTTAGGTCGACCGCTGCAGCCTACGCAGGATTGGGCTGCCCTTTCACTGTTACAATGTGTTTTTCTTCTGTGTTTCTTTCTGTAAGAATTGTTTGCTGTCATTTAGAAATTTTAGATTGAGGAGGATCCCAGACAAATCCCCATGTAAATTTCTAGACTTGCCTACAGACAAGTGAAGAATGAGTGGTTGAGGTAGATGCCTATCCTCAAAATCAATTGTAATTCTTAGAAAACTGGTCTCCTGTTCCTGTCTGCACTCAGAGAGGAGCCATAGCAAAGGCTTAGGTTAGGAAAGACCTGCAGTTGAAATGGGATGGATTGTAAGGCTTGGCTGGCTGGTTGGCAGGCAGGAAACAGAGTAGAGCAACGGTTCTTCGCGACCCACCAGGAGAACCAGATGCTTCCCCTGCCCCCTTAAGAGACGGGGAAAGCATGGCAACACTGGCAGCAATCCCAGGGATCTCCACCGCTGCTGCTGGGAGGGGAAATGTCCCAAAAAGGGGGGTTGTACTTACCAGGTCCTCCGTGGAGTGTGGGCAGGGCCTCTGGGGAGTGAAGGCAGGTCCCCTCCACAGGCCTCCCCAAGCTTCAGATGGTCACTCTGCAGCAATTTACGACCACCGGTTTTACGACCAGAAGTGATCGTAAACCGCTGCGGAGCAATGATCTGGGCTTAGGGAGGACTGGGGAGGGGTGGAGCAGCAATCTAAAGCTTGGGGAGGCCTGAAGAGGTCCGCAGGCCTCCCCGCACCCCCCCTGGAGGCCCTGGTAAGTACAAAAAACTTTTTCTTGGATATTTTTTCCCCGCACTGGTGGCAATCCCCGGGATCATCGCCGCCTCTGTCCCCGACACTTAAATGTGGCATCCCTATTGCCAGGGTGACCAGGATGTCGGGCACCCTGTCTGAGGGACCGCCTCTTATCCTGGGGCGAAGGTGTCAAAAGTGCAAGCAACAGCAGCATTGGAGGTTGAGCTTGGCTCCATGGACTGTCAATAGGCTTTGGTGGTCTGCCTTCGTCGGGACAGTTCGTTCCCAAACTGAAGGGAAGTTGAGATAAACTGCAGTCCCCCACAGCGCAGTTAAAGAAACTAGCTCTAACTCAACCAGACTCAAGGAGAGGAGCCAAGATGTGCACAAATGCACTGTGAATATGCATGTGCTAAACACATGGGGCTGGACGGACAATAGAAGTATTGTCCAAATTGGTAATAATTAACATTAACATCCAACAACACAAGAGGCAAGAGGCGACTCTACACATGGACATCACCAGATGGTCAATACCGAAACCAGATAGATTATGTGCTTTGCAGCCAAAGATGGCTTTGCAGCCAAAGATGGAGAAGCTCTATACAGTCAGTAAAAACAAGACCTAGAGCTGACTGTGGCTCAGATCATGAGCTTCTTATTGCAAAATTCAGGCTTAAACTGAAGAATGTAGAGAACACCACTAGACCAGTCAGATATGACCTAAACCGTATCCCTTATGAGTATACAGTGGAGGTGAAGAATAGATTTAGGGCATTAGACCTGGTAGACAGAGTGCCTGAAGAACTATGGACGGAAGTTCGTAACATTGTACAGGAGGCAGCAACTAAAACCATCCCAAAGAAAAAGAAATGCAAGAAAGCAAAGTGGCTGTCAGATGAGGCTTTACAAATAGCTGTGGAAAGAAGGAATGCAAAAAGCAAAGGTGAAAGGGAAAGATATAAACAACTGAATGCAGATTTCCAGAGAATAGCAAGGAGAGATAAGAAGGCCTTCTTAAATGAACAATGCAAGGAAATCGAGGAAAACAACAGAATGGGGAGGACTAGAGATCTCTTCAAGAAAATTAGAGATATCAAGGGAATGTTTTGTGCAAAGATGGGCATGATAAAGGACAAAAAAGGCAGAGACCTAACAGAAGCAGAAGAGATTAAGAAGAGATGGCAAGAATACACAGAAGAACTATACAAGAAAGATCTTAATGTTCCTGATGAACACGCTGGTGTGGTCACTGACCCAGAGCCGGACATCCTAGAGAGTGAAGTCAAGTGGGCCTTAGGTAGCATCACTAACAACAAAGCTAGTGGAGATGATAATATCCCAGCTGAGCTACTTAAAATCCTAAATGATGATGCTGTGAAAGTGCTGCACTCAATATGCCAACAAATTTGGAAAACTCAGCAGTGGCCAAAGGATTGGAAAAGGTCAGTTTACGTTCCAATTCCAAAGAAGGGCAGTGCCAAAGAGTGCTCAAACTATCGCACAATTGCGCTCATTTCACATGCTAGCAAGGTTATGCTCAAAATCCTACAAGCTAGGCTTCAGCAGTACGTGGACCGAGAACTACCAGACGTACAAGCTGGGTTTCAAAGAGGCAGAGGAACTAGAGATCAAATTGCCAACATGCGCTGGATCATGGAGAAAGCACGAGAGTTCCAAAAAACCACCTACTTCTGCTTCATTGACTACACAAAAGCCTTTGATTGTGTGGATCACAACAAACTGTGGCAAATTCTTAAAGAGATGGGGGTACCAGACCACCTTACCTGTCTCCTGAGAAACCTGTATGCGGGTCAAGAAGCAACAGTTCGGACCGGCCATGGAACAACCGACTGGTTCAAAATTGGGAAGGGAGTACGGCAAGGTTGTATATTGTCACCCTGCCTATTTAACTTATATGCAGAGTACATTATGAGAAATGCAGGGCTGAATGAATCGCAAGCCGGAATCAAGATTGCCGGGAGAAATATCAACAACCTCAGATATGCAGACGATACCACCCTAATGGCAGAAAGTGAAGAAGAACTAAAGAGCCTCTTGATGAGGGTGAAAGAGGAGAGTGCAAAAGTTGGCTTGAAACTCAACATTCATAAAACGAAGATCATGGCATCTGGGCCCATCAATTCCTGGCAAATAGAAGGGGCAGAAATGGAAGCAGTAACAGATTTTACTTTTCTGGGCTCCAAGATCACTGCAGACGGAGACAGCAGCCATGAAATTAAAAGACGCTTACTCCTTGGAAGGAAAGCTATGGCAAACTTATACAGCATAATAAAAAGCAGAGATATCACCATGCCAACAAAAGTTCGTATAGTCAGGGCGATGGTGTTCCCAGTAGCAATGTATGGTTGCGAGAATTGGACCATAAGGAAGGCTGAGCGCCGAAGAATAGATGCTTTTGAACTGTGGTGCTGGAGAAGACTCCTGAGAGTCCCTTGGACTGCTAGGAGATCAAATCAGTCAATCCTAAATGAAATCAACCCTGACTGTTCCCTGGAAGGACAGATACTAAGGCTGAAACTCAAATATTTTGGCCACCTAATGCGAAGAGAGGACTCTCTGGAGAAGACTCTGATGCTGGGAAAAATTGAAGGCAAAAGGAGAAGGGGAAGGCAAAGGATGAGATGGTTAGACAGCATCACCGATGCAACGAACATGAAAATGAGCGAACTCAGGAAGATAGTGGAGGACAGGAAGGCCTGGCGGGATATGGTTCATGGGATCATGAAGGGTCGGACACGACTTAACGACTGAACAACAACAAACATTGACAGAACAAATAAGGAAGGCCAGAGGAAGTAAATAATCCTATGCACCTGCAACCAGGCTGCCACCGAGTCGGAGGTCTACTCGGGGAAGGGGACGCTTGTCCCCTTCCCCGAGTGTAAATTCCGCCCAGGCCAATCAGCCTCCTCGGATTTCCGCCAGCAAAATTGCTGGTGGAAGTAGGAGGAGGCCATGTAACGGCCCAGCCGCTCAGCGGGGGCCGGGATATGGCTGAGGAGGCCATCCTCGCCCCCTCATGAGCTGGCTGGGCTAATGGGCACCCTCCCCACCTGGCAAAATGCCCCCGCGCCCACCAGATCCTTGCTTACCTGGTCCGGCAGCCGCAGGGGTGCTCCGTTGTTGGAGCAAGGGAGGCCGGCCTCTGCGCCGGCCTTCCTTGCTCATGAGTCATCGCAAACGTGCTGTACGGCTCGTTCTGTCGCTGGCACTTTGAAGAGGATTGAGCTGTAAAAGTGGTAGGAAAAAGAGGCAGAAGAAAGTGATACATTGAAGATATGATGATGAACAAGACTAGAAGGAAGGAGAAAGAAAGACACTTTACAAGAGAAAGAACAGGCTTGAAAGAACTCATAGCAGCCTATTCATTCCTTTATTTACTTGTCCAATTTCTATCCCACATTTCTCCCAAATGGGCCCCCAAAACAGCTTACAAAAGCATATAAAATATATATAAAACAGTTCATAATACTAAGTACTACTAAAACACAAAAAAATTCATAACATTAAAAACGTAGCTAAAAGCAATGAATAAAACAGCTAAAAAACAACCAACATGATAGAGAGAAAAATACTGTATACAAAAACAACAATAAAATGTATCCATAAAAGCCACCGAGTATTCCAGCACTAAAATAACCATGATGAAATCAGAAGGCTAATCTAAAAAGAAATGTGTTTAGGTCCCGCTGAAAGGCTTCTAAAGAGGGAGCAGTTCTTAAATCAAAAGGGAATGTCATAAAGTTGGTGTCACTACCAAGAAGGCCCTATTTCTTGCCACTGCCCCTCTCACCTCATAGGGCCCTAATCGAAAAGGACCCTCTCTGATGACTGTAGAGGTCGAGCTGGATTATATGAAAGGTGATCCCTCAAAAAACAGGAAAGAGGTCATTTATCTCTCTCCTTGGAGGGGGGGGGGGTGCCAATTAAACTATCCTGGATCTGTGGCTTTGTTTCTTTCAAAATGTAGTTCTCTGTGCAGAAGGTCAGCCAGGTCCGGCACTGGCTAAGACCAAGCCCTGAGCGCTCAGTACTGACAGCAGTGCCCAATGTGCCAGCTGGAGGAGGAGATTTTGGTGACCATTCTAGTTAGCAACACAACACTTACCTAGATGTAGAGATAGAAGGGGACGCCCTGGGGCCCAGTACAGAGGGCTTTGCCCCAGGGTCCTCCCTCAGCAACCTGGCACCAGCCCTGTCTCTGCGCACTTCCCCTTTCCTCCAGCACTGAAGTGTACATCTTCCTGATTTCCCGCCCCCAACCTCAAACAGAAGCTTTATTTAAAAAAAAAAAACCCTTCACCCCACCTCCACAAAGCAAAGCAACCCCTCTCTGTCACAGTAATGCAACTTTCCCATCCTGTGTGTGTGTGTGTGTGTGTGTGTGTGTGTGTGTGTGCGCATGCACGCGCGCACACACACGCACACACACACACGTGCGTACGTAGGGGGGCACTGTGTGTGTAGGGGGGCATTGTGACACTGGTTGCAGATGGGAGCTAGTTTGAGTAAAGTACTAAGGAACATTGTCTGAAAAGACTTTGGGATTCATATTCTGTTCTATTTATAACTACTATCATTCCTGTTTCCAGTGGTGCCAGGGGATTCATCTGCGAAAGACTTTGTTACGCTTTGAAAGTTCAACTTCAACTTACTGCAGTCATAATTTAAAAAAAAAACAACCAAAAATATTCCCTTCCACAAATCTTGGTAGATTTAGTATTGCCATGTAAAGGAAGGCACTGCGGCATTTAAAATAACCAGTATTCCATTTAGGGGAGTGGCTGATGTGAAGTTCTTTCTTTTCAAGAATAAATGCAGCTGGGTTTTATGCCCAGCGTTGTAAGAGTCCAAGCAATATTCAAAGTCCATGGTGCTACAGATTACAGGCGTGACGTTAATGGTCAGGCACATTTTTATTAAACACCATAAAGCAGTAAAGAGATTGCTATATAGCTATGACATCATGAGGATGTGAAGTGTGAAATGAGAAAGAACAACCCTCCAGAGCAAGCAAAAGCAAGTCACCTTTGAATACGCTGGCCTGTGTGCACAGGCTGGTTGTTACGGTGGGGGTGGTGGGTGGGGGTGGGCCCCAAGCAGCGGGTCGCAGGGGGGTGTACCTGTCGCCGGATCCGTTGCCGGATCCTTCTCGTGCAGCCGTTCTGGCTGCAAGTTTGGCCCTCCCACCCTCCTGGGTGCCATTTGGCTCCAAAAAGGAGCTGAAAAAGCACCGGAGTGTGTGTGTTTCCGCGCAGCATTGGCGTGCGTCGGTGGCGTCACGCCCCCCAGGGGCAGGGTGGGTGGCGTCCGTGGGGGGCGTATGGCGTCCCGGGGGAGTCCTGCAGTAGGCCCGCTACTGGCTGGTCGGGAACTTGGAGTACAGATGTATGAGATAACTAGTCCGTTACTGAATGCATTCGGTCCAAGAGCTGGAGTGGGGTTGAGAGGGGACGGAAAGGGATGCAAGACAATGTGGAGAGTGGAACAATCTGAGGTTGATCAAATAAAAGTTGCTGGGAACTTAGCTGAATGGGATTTATATCTGAGTAAACATTACAGAAGGAAGTTGCCATGGAGGCAGGCATTGTCAGGTAATATAGTACTGTATTAAGAGTGCTGTGTGGAATCTGTTTCAATTCTTCTGTTTCAATTCTGTGTTAAGCTGATTGCAGAAAAACAATGCCTCAACCATGTTAAAGGGCTCTAGGGATCCAAAGAATCCTGTAGTTATCTTCATTTTCTCTTCTCTTCTCCTAGCTACATACATATTTATACCAGCCTTAAAACAGTAGTAAATCTATCCGTCAGAGGAGACAACCTGCACTCTTCCCCCCCCTCACACCTTGGAACTTGTCTTTTGATCAGGGACACCAACCTTGCAGCCCCGCGTCTGCCATTGCCGCCTCTGCTGCAGCGTGCTAAAATGTGTGCGGTGTCACGTGGTTTTCGCAAACCAGGAAGTGCAGAACTTCTGGTTTTATTTAAAGGGACTGGGCAAATGCACTTCCTGGTTTGGGAAACAACAGAACAGAGCACAGTAAGAAATTGGATGATCCGCTTTTTGCTCACTTTTAATGAGTGGGAAGAGGATCAATGCGGTTTGCGTTGGCAGCAGGCTAAAAGGAGCTAAGTGTCAGAGTCAGGGCGCACCCCAAATCTGCTGCCCCCTTGCCTCTGCCATCTACCACTGACATTAGCAGCATCAGGTTGCCTCATGGCTGGGCTAGGTCTGTCCTGATACCACAGCAGGAAATACAGCCCCATGGCTGCTTTTAGCTGGCACAATGGAGAGAGAGAGAGAGAGAGAGAGAGAGAGAAGATGGAATCAGAAGGGAGGGGACAGCGAGAAACAGTTCTAGCTTGGGAGTAGGTCTGTGGAGGGCTGCTGTAGGCCCAGCAAGGAACTGAAGTGGAAGGTTCTTAGTTCTGGGTCTGTTGTAGTACAAGCTGTGCTAGGAAAGTCCTGGCAAATAATATACAGCTGTACCTTTTGAGGACCACTATCGTACTGGCAACTACAGAAGCCAGGTTAAATACTTTACAGGCAGCTCTCGATTAACACTATCTTAATTTGCACATTTTTGAAATAGCGCAATTTGCTTTGATGATGACATAATCAAAGCAAAATAATATAAGCTGCAGCCCGTAGGAAGTTTTGTTGTTCTATGCGAGGAGCTCAGAAAGGAACACCCACATACTCACCTGCAAGTTCAAGGACTGGGGCTTCCTTGAGCAATGTAAGTAACTTAAGCTAGGTACCAGACTTTTGCTTAGACCTTTAATAAACTACTATAGTTACATCTTGACCCTTTGTCTGCCTTGCAGGGGGGTAACTGCCCCCGTTGGCGCCCGGAGCAATGGGGGGTGGCGCCCCTGTAATTGAATATTGCCGCGGCCTTTGGCCGCGTCGCGCTCCGGAGGGGGGGCGGCGCGCTCCGGAGGGGGGGCGGCGCGCTCCGGGAGGAGGCGGCGACCCCCCCTCAATCGGGAGTGCCGGCTCGGGGAGGTCTTCCTCGGTCGGCTGCCCAGGGCCTTCTAAGGAAGGCCCGCTGCGAGAACGGTATTTACCATTTTTGCGCATGCTCAGGCGCATGCTCAGACTGTTACTGAGGGAAAAAGGGCAGCCTTTTCCCCTCAGTAACAGTCTGAGCATGCGCAAAAAGAACGGTATAAATACCGTTCTCGCGCGGGCCTTCCAGAAGGCCCCAGGCAGCCGGCCGGGGAAGACGTCCCCGAGCTGGCTCTCCCGATTGAGGGGGCGGTCGGACTCGAGTCTCCGAGTCCGACTCGGAGACTCGAGTCCGACTCGGACTCGCGGGCGGGGCGCCCTTCGGGCGATGGCGCCCGGAGCCAGTGCTCCGCTTGCTCCGCCCTAGTTTCGCCTCTGCTGCCTTGTCCATGTTCATGGGCAATTCAGTGGATTGTCACGTCTTTTTACCCTGCAGACTCTACTACGGGTTTGATTTTTAATAAGAACCCCTAAGGTCAGTGTTATCCTGGGAGAAGTTTTTTCTCTGTAGCCCCGTCTCTGTAGCCTGGGATGGTGGCAGTGGATCCAAACTACCAAGGGTCTTCCCCATTCAGATTCTGATCCAGTAAAGGAGAAACAGGGAGCAGGAAGGGGTATTGCGTGCTAACTACTAGGTGCTACAACCCTTGGTCAGCCTGCCTTCTTCTGGAACTTACTCCCTTCCCTTTTCTTGACAATCCCCTTTTTAGGGAGCTAATAAACTCTTTCTCATATGCTTTCTAAAGCTGGCCTCCTGTGTGCTTTTGAAGGAGGTATTGTATTCTTAAACATAGTGCCTAACCCCAGAGTTCCACTGTCCTGAAACATCAAAGACTAGAACCATCAAAGTCATATCCAATATAAACAGTGTTATGCTGTCACAACAGACTGCTTTGGTGATCACACACTCATGTTACTCCCTCATTTGAGATATGTTGTCATAGTGACTCATGGATGGGTCAACTGTGAACCTCATATTCTCACTGCACAAAATGTCTCCAGCTGCACAGTAAAACACCGTATTGTCCCGAGTATAAGATGCACCTGATTATAAGTCGCACCCTTAAAGTTTGGTGCTATTAAAAAACTTTAATTAAATCACTGGCATTAAATATATGCCAGTGATTTAAACGAACAGTGCAATCCTGTGCATGTCTACTCAGAAGCATGTCCCACTGTTCTCAATGGAGCTTGCTCTTAGGAAAGTGTGCACAGGATTGCAACCTAAACCATTCATTGCCTGGGGAGGGGGGATGAAAGTGTATGTGATCTTGCTTTACAAGAGGATACAAAACCCAGCAGAGCAGAGAACGAAAATTATCAACTTATTGCAGCCTGGAAAGGGTTACAGCCTGTACACAGGATCTATCTATCTATATCTATATCTATATCTATATCTATATCTATATATATCCTGCCAACCTAGCAGTTCCAAAGCATGTTAATGCGAGTAGATAAATAGGTACCGCTTGCAGGAAGGTAAACAGCGCTCCGTGTTCCAGCCGCATGCTACGCACTGTGGCAACGAGAGAGTCATGCCGGCCACATGACCACGGAGGCGTCTTCGGACAACGCTGGCTCTTCGGCTTTGAAATGGGGATGAGCACCACACCCTAGAGTCGGACACGACTGGACTTAATTGTCAGGGGTCACCTTTACCTTTACCTTTGTGTGTGTGTGTGTGTGTGTGTGCGTGCGCTCTTGTTTTTACAAAGAAAAGGGCAGAGAAAAGGAGCCCACTGCATCTCGGAGCTGCAAAGCCCTGCAAACAGAGCTGCGTCTCAGCAAGCAGCGATAATCACTTCAATTCGCTGCTTTGAAAACAAACCGTCTCCTCTTAGCCTCGGCTTTTTCCAGCAATGTCTCACGTTGTTCTCACCATTTTATTTTTTATTTTTGCAACAGTGCGAGTATACAACGCACCCCTAGTTAAAAAAGTTAAATTAGGGGGGGGGAGTGCGTTTTATACTCGGGACAATACGGTAATCCCTGGGCGCAGCTATTCACTGCACCAACACCGGGAGCCTAATGCTAGGAAAGGATCAAGATTAGTACGGAAATGAGGTCGATAGTCTGATGAGACCACTGTCAGCAGCTTCAGTGGGTTGCTGGCGCAGATTTGACTCGCTGGCACTTTGAGTTGCCAGCTTAAAAATACAAACTATGTGTTTAGTTGCCTAACATAGACATATTTAGCAAGCAGAATTATCATCCTCTTATTTTATTTTATTAATTTAAAAGGTTTAGACCCCCTCTTCCTCCCCAACTACAAGGTGGCTTACAATGTTCATTAAAATAGGAGAAAGGCTCTACCTGCCACACACCTGTTGTTCAAAGGACCAGCAGCAAAGAAGTTGATAACATTACTGGCAATGGAGGGTTCCTTTTTAGCTGCTCTGGAATGCGTCTCTGTCCCTGCCTGTGCAACTAATGTCACCCTATCAGATGGAATGCTTAGAAGCATAAAGCCTGACCCACACTGCACGAGTTCCGGCGTGTCCCAGACGCGTGCGGAGCTGTGCAGTCACCATTTCGAGAGAGCGCAGCTGAACGCGGGAGAGCTGTGCTCTCCCGAGTTCCGGCACAAGCAGAATAGTTTGTTGCCCATGTTTTGAGAGGGCGGAGATGCGGAGCTAGGAGGTGGGACGCAGAGCTAGTTTAGTAACCAATGGGATTAGAGGGGGTTTCAGCCAATTGGAGCACCAAACGTAATTGATTTATGTTTGAGCCAATCGGTGATTAGAAGGCAGGACAACAGGAGGGACTATTTGCGGAAAGACACTCATGGAGACAAGGAGGGACTATTTGCGGGAAGACACTCTGGGAGGCGAGCGTCCAGGCACCTACGCTTGCTCGCCTCCGCGCCGGATGTCGTGCAGTGTGGGTCGGGCTTAAGCTGTCTTTGCTTTCTTGCAGGTGCATCCAACATGTACAGCGCAGAGGACATGGCTGCTCTGGGTGCCACTTTGGGGTGCTTATTGGCAATCACGTTGGTGCTGCTTGGATTTATCTCCTACAAGCATTACAAGCAGAAAATGAAACATAAGCATGGAGAAGACCACAGCAACGTAAGTGGGCCTTGCCATACTTGTATTGTGGGGAAGTATCAAGACTGGTCTTTATTGCAAACAGAGGTGTGGGACTGGGACTTAGGACTTTTTAGTGCCATTTCCTAGCTACGATGTTACAATGGCAGCAAAACAGTGATAGCAGCATTGGCAAAAAAACATCCTAGAGTTTTGGGTAAATTCTTGGCTGTATAGGTTGTAAGTGGACAAAATGCCACAATTCCATTGCAGGTACAACAACATCACAAGCTACTGTGTTGCACTGGCACTGCAAGGCAGCAGAGGACATTATCTTGGTGTAGCAAAAAGGGTTGGTGCTGCTATTCTAGCAACTGCAATCACAGCACCAAGTACGTTGTATTGTTCAGCATCCTCTACTTCCTGGTATTTCAAACATTTCACCCAAATGTGCAAAATTGCTAGCAAGTTAAGTTGCATTTGAACATACCACACATACATACACGTCAGAGTAGATGCTATGTCATCACTAGTTGTAATAAATGTAACTGGCCTCCAGCTATAGGTAGAGTAAACCACCCTTTCTTTTAACTATCACATCTACCAAAACCATAATCTAAAATGCAATCTTCAAACACTCAGCTATCACATATGAGTTTTGATATGTGCAAAGTGATTCCACAGTTGTGGCATTTTCAGTGGGCCCCATACCTTCAACCTGCAGAGGAGAAAACTTTATCCAGATTTTCTTGAAGTTACTGTTCACAGTACAGTATTAGATTTGGGTCCCTTTGCTGAGTCAACAGCAGTTGGGATATTTACTCACAAGTAAGTTTTGCTGGCAGGAAGGGACTTTCTGGATTGAAAGGGGAGTAGATATTCAGCCCAGCTTGCTGCTCCAGAAAAACCTATTATGTGAGATAAAACTGCAAGTTAAAATCAATCTGCATATAGTTTATTTTCCATTGGTCTTTTGGTCACATACAGGTTTCCCATGTGGGAACGCTTTCACATACCTGCTGTATCACATTAACATTGAGGGTGAAAGTAACTTCATGGCAATTCTTCTGCCTCAAAAACAGTTTGTGAATTGGCTCAAAATTATGCTAAATCACACTACTGTATTTGTAGGCTTACCAGATCTCCAACCGGGACAGAGTGCTAGACCTTTAGGAGAAGGAATGTGGGCAGGTGTAGCTTGTTAAGTCCTAGAGCACAATCCTAGGCATGTCTACTCAGAAGCAAGCCCCATTGTGTTCAGTGGAGCTTGCTTCTGAGTTGTGCTCTGATTGTGATTGTGCTCTAGGACTTAACAAGCTACACCTGCCCACATTCCTTCTCCTAAAGGTCTAGTACTCTGTCCCGGTTGGAGATCTGGTAAGCCTATGTATTTGGGAATCAGGCCTAACCATTTTAAATGTGAGTGATCCTTCTACTTGTACCTCATTTTCCTTTTACTTTCCTGCAACTATGAGGAGTTTTGTCCCTCTTTTGCAGTCCTTTGAAGGCTACACTAACAACAACTACCAGGAAGATAAGAAACCTAGTCCAGATGAAAAAGGTGACATGTCACAAGCAAGTGTTGTGTCTGAGAATGAGGATTACACAGTGACACAGGGGCGACAAGGCACCCCTCCTCCCGTGGGGAAGGCAATGGAAAGCAGCCAGGCCTCAGCAGCTTCTGATGATCTTGAGGAGGGTGAAGAAAATGATGAGGAAACAGACAGTGAAAAGGAAGTCAGGTCCATTCTCACGAAGGACAGGAAAGTGGCAGATGATGGCTACAAGGCTGTATGGTTTAAAGAAGACATTGACCCAGAAGCCAAGGATGATGTTGTGATGATTGAAGAAGACAATGATGTAGAACGAAACAGGGATGAGAGTGATGGTGAAAATGAAGATGGTGACAGAGACGATGATGTCAGAGATAGTGATGACAATGATGAGAGTGATGGTGATGGTGATAAGAATAATAGTGGCCAAGGTAGCAGTGACGTATCTTTCATCCCAGGAAGACCTTGGATCTCCAGAAGTGATCCTATTGCCAGCCAATCTCATGAGGATACAGAAGAAAATGACATTTACTTTTAAAGTTAACAAAGTATATTTCCTTTGCAAGATACTGTAAGAGGTTGGGTGTTGTTGTTTTTAAGACTGTTTTCTGACTAGATTGTTTCAGCTTTTTGCTGAATTGTGTAAGAACGTAAGAAGAGCCCTGCTGGATCAGGCCAAAGGCTCATCTAGTCCAGCTTCCAGTATCTCAAAGTGGCCCACCAGATGCCTCTGGGAGCACACAAGACAAGATATCTGTATCCTATTACCACTCCCTCACATCTGGCATTCAGAGATAGCCTACTTCTAAGAACCAGGAGGTTGCTTATACCCAGGCTTACCAGATCATCACCGGACGGGAGCGGTCTACCCGTAAGGGGGTGGGACGCGGGGGGGCCAGAAAGCGACGCGTTCTGGCCCCCCCACACCCTGCCCCCTTAAGGGTAGACCGCTCCCGTCCCGGCGACGATCTGGTAAGCCTGCTTATACCCATCATGACATGTAACCTGTGATGGACGTTTTCTCCATAAATCTGCCCAATTGCCTTTTAAAGGCACCTAGGATCCTGGACTTTTAATGAGCAACATTCATCAGAATTGATTATATGCAATTTTGTCCCTAATGAATATAGCCAACCTTCCCCAAGCATATAACTGGTAGATAATAAAGTCGTAGGGAATCGCTATGATAATCCAGCTTAAGCATTATCATAATATACAGCACCCAGGGTTAAGTCATTTCAGTGCCTCAGGCAGAAAACAAAAATGGTACCTTTCCACCCCAAAACAGGCAGGGCCTCCTAGAAGTAGCATCTGCTACTACAGTTGTTTTGAACTGTGGTTGCTGATGCCTTCTGTTCACCTTGTGCTTGTCCTGATAATGGGTTTGGGCTAATAGTAATCATTATGGGGATCAGCACAGTTGACATCCAGCTTGTCATTCAGCATGCTGGCTTGCCAGTGTGTCAGTTACCTACAAAAGTCAACATCTGGAAGGACTTCCTAAGGGTAGTTCAGCATTCAAATACACTCTCTAGGGAGTAGACTGAATGGTATTTACAGATTCTGATTTATTTTTAACCAGGAATAAACTAATTAGTACTTGTTTACGGGATTAATATCTTCTCTTCAAATGTGCAATTACACTGGAACATCGCCAGCCTGCTCCAGTGGGTAGAGAGCTGGGCTTTGATCTAAGAGGGATGTTTGTTCCGCCTCTGCTGTGAACTTACCTTAAATGGCCTTGGGTATGTCATTTTCTCCATCTGTGAAATTAGTTGAATAGCGATTTATCTCTTCAGGCAGCTAAAAACTAAATGTTGGTAGTAAACTATCCTAAGCACACTCCCAAAGAAGCAAGTTACTAGAAATGAGATTTATTTCTGAACAAATAAGAATAGGATTCGGGTACAGACGTGGTATATAATATAAATAGTAATACTAATAATTTAAATTTTTTTCTTGAGTGCCTACAGAGTTTTGGCTGTCGCATTATTTTTTCAAGGTAGTTAGAAGATCTTCAATTTAGAAAAATCAATTGCTACACAAAGCTCTTTATAAATTAAGTAAGCATGAAGAGATAAAATTGGTCTATTGCCACTCTTTATGTGCATTTTTGCATGAGGAATTCTTTCAAATAATGACACAGTACGCGCTGATGATGCAAGTAAACTGACAAAAAAAAAAAAAGAAATGTAGCACTAATTGACATAACTGCTGAAAAGAAAAAAAAACATTTTCTCTATCTGTGGCTAGATTATCCATCAGCTAAGAATAATTTATACAAGAGATGAGAAGAAAAACGCATCTATATAATAAATACTTTTCTTATTGTCTTATGAAAAAGAGACATTAAAATTGGCCTTTAATATGATTGTGACATGAAGGGAAATGTATGAGAAATACTGGAGGCAAAGAAAGATTTCAAACAGCAAAGGATGGATAACTAATGAGATGCAGCAGCAAAGTTGACTAGTTCTGTCTGAGTTGAAGAAAGCAGACAAAGAATTAATATATTCTCTGTAAAATGGATTGTCAGTTACTAGATGAAGAGAAACATTAACATTTAATTGTGAGAATGGCTTACACGTATTACTTAGAGAGAGAAAAGAATATAAGGACTTTGTATGGTGCTGCATTTTTATTGAAGAAATAACATCTCTGTTTACAGCGCAATCCTGTGTAACCTTGCACCGGTGTAAGTGTACTTATGCCAGTGTAATTGCACTTACACCGGTGCATCTGCTGTTACACCGGTGCAAGGTTACACAGGATTGCGCTGGTAAGGTCTTAAATAATATAATGCTATTAAAGTCCATTATAAAAAAATAAAGAGAGTAAGTAGACTGTTGTTTGTTGCAGGATATGATGTATTGATTCTATACAGGGTAATTCAAAAAGGATAGTGCAAAAGTAAAGCTGATTTATTCTTAAATGAACTGATATATCAAAACCGTCATGACATGAAAAGACAGAAAAACTGTCCAAGTTTCACATACACATTACAAATGTTCAATATGTGTGTCATTGGTGACACGGCAGATGTCAAGACGGTAGTCCAGTTCTGTCCAGATGCGTTCCAGCATATCCTCGGATATCAATTCCACTGCATCGGAGATGTGTTGCTTCGGGTTGTCCAGTTGTTGTGGCAATAGGGGCAGATCCTTGATGAATCCAGAAGCGTCGTTACGGTGGGGGCGGTACCATAAGTTCTGCGCTGTCCTAGTCCCCGTTTACTCCCCAGTACGAGGTGGCTCTGCCCCCTCGCCGTTGGAGCCATTCAGTGCGACAAAGGCAATGGGCAGGGAGTCTCCTGGATGAATATTCACAAAAAGAAGTCACAAGGTGTTAAATCTGGCAACCGTGGAGGCCAGGGCTCCATTGGCAAATCCTCATTTCTGGCACGGCTGATTCAATGTCTCGGTAGGGTGTCATTGATATCCAAGGATATGCTGGGACGTATTTGTAATGTGCATGTGAAACCTCGACAGTTTTTCTGTCTTTTCATGTCATGTTGGTTGTGGTATGTCAGTTCATTTAAGAATAAATCAGCTTTACTTTTGCACTATCCTTTTTGAATAACCCTGTACTTGGTGAACTAGCTAGATATATGGGTGTGCAGTACTGTATCACTGCACAACATCCAATATATTTCGAGGTAAAATAGCTAACATATTTCTATGCTTTTGTTTTATGTTTTCTCTGTAAAAACCTAGACAACCAGTATTTGTCAATGGGCTTGCAAAAACTAGTCACAAACTAGTCCCAACACACATGGAATGCAGGCTGTGGAAGGTCTGTGCAGGGAGGACTAAGGAGAAGCTGACAAGTGATGGGAAGAGGCAGGAGCAAGGGGATAGGCCAGGCTGCAGTTTTGGGAGGTAAACCTGACTTGCTTCTGGATGCAATGCGCCTACAGGAAAGTCCCAGTTGCTGCTGGGGAAGCCCAAAGAAGGGACTCGTTGACAGGTGCCATCACTGAGCATGAAGAGAGAGCAAGGAAGAAAGGGAATAAATAGGGCAGGCCCACCCCCTTCCTTCCTTCCTTGCACATCAGCAACTCCTCACTTGCTGACTTCCTAAACTTAGCACACAGTGCCTCTATGGCCTCAGACCCTGGTACGGCTTGCTTGTGACCTTTTGTGGTTCCCAGAAAATTGCCAAATCTGCTAAAAGAATTGTGGAGCTTTGGAGGTTATCAAAAGAAGGCCGAACAAGTGTTGGTTAAGAATATTTTGGGTACAATGTTCTGTCTTGCACAGACATTTGTACTGGATGATCCTTTGAAGAACCAAAGGCAATAGAGTAGTAGTATAACCGCTGAACCATGAGCTGTCGATCGAAAGGTCGGCAGTTCGAATCCGCAACGGGGTGAGCTCTCGTTGCTTGGCCAGCTCCTGCCAACCTAGCAGTTCCAAAGCATGTTAATGCGAGTAGATAAATAGGTACCGGTTGCGGGAAGGTAAACAGCGCTCCGTGTTCCAGCCGCATGCTACGCGCTGCGGCAAGGAGAGTCATGCCGGCCACATGACCACGGAGGCGTCTTCAGACAACGCTGGCTCTTCGGCTTTGAAATGGGGATGAGCACCACACCCTAGAGTCGGACACGACTGGACTTAATTGTCAGGGGTCACCTTTACCTTTTTATAACCACACCACACGGTTAACGGTTCCCAAGACAGATGGTCCAGTGAGAACTTTGGAAATGGGAATTCCTTTCTGCTCATGTGTTGCAGCAGCCCTATTTAGAATATGTGAAACGTGCAGCCGACCTACAAGTGACCCCAAAGAGATTACGTGTAGTAATAATCCACCATCACCATCCTATGGAATCACCTTCCCAGACAGACCCATGAGAACCTACCTGCTACCAATGTTGTCTTCAATTGTATCAAAAAGTCATGAAAAAAACCTGAAATGGACAACAATGGCAATAACCTTGTTACAACCAGAGTTTTCTGTCTGAATATTCACAAGCTTGTTACGCTATATTTCCTCCTTGCATTCCCCATCAAATATTTATCTGTGCAGCAGCAATGACTCTTTCTTTCATGGAGAAGTAATTGAATGGAAGCTACAATGTAGTAATTTGGTGTACCATTTTGGATTCAAGCCAGTTTAATCCCAATGACCTGGCAGCAGTTAAATCTACTTGGCCTGACCTAGTGTGTGGTTCAGGGTGGATGTCTCTCTCTGGAGCTCATCAAACCCACTGTTTTTGTCTTGCATGCCTTTATTATTTTAACCTATGAGCCAGAAATGTGGTGTAAGTAAACCAGCATGATTTGGGTCTGGTGAGATGCTCCAAACAACTTATAGATTTTTTTAAACAAAACAAAACACAATAGCTCCCATGCAAATCAGTTTAGAGCAGTATAAAAGCAGCAATAAAAACAATTATGTTTAACAGAAACCAATTTAAAGGAGAAATTAGCAAGGCCCAGGCTGGAAAGGCTTTCCAATCTGCCTGTCAGTTTTCTCTTGATTTCCCTGGCTTCCATCAAATAGCACTTGAGAAAGAAAATGAATGCAAGGGATTTGCAATGAGAATGGCCATTCTGGCCAATGCAGGTTTTACATTCACATTACAAACATGCGTGAAGCAAGACCTGCTTTAAACGTCATGTGTGAAAATTAAACTCTTAGAGTGGAGCTACCTAATTAGCAAAATCACATTGTGGAGTTGTTCCTGGACTCTACCAGTTCTGACTACAGGTTGGCAGGGAAGTTGCAATTTTTTTTTAAACTCAGAGAATGTTAGCCTATAAAACCCTTCTCTCTGACATGCTAGTTTTGCATGTGGAGGGAGGTTTTTTTTTTAATAATGTAAAAGCATTCAAATATTCAGCCCCCATGCAATCTGAAATGGGACTTCTAGCAAAATATATATCACACATGAATCTGTTGATGTCGAGCTCTTATTTGTAGGCTTATTTGGCAGTCATCATTCATGCTTTTGAAACATCCCAGCTTGGCTACAGCAACACATGCGATGCGGAACTGACTATGAAGGGTGTTCAGAAACTGCAGCGAGTCCTTGGGAGCAGCATTTGCCAAGCTACGCTGGTTGTCACTGCCATTCCAGACTAAAGTCAAGTTCTCAATTACTTTGATCCAATATATTTTAGGGATCCCGTAACTCCCCCCTCAAGTTCCCGAACGAGATGAAATCAACAACTGAATTCCTTGAATTCAGCCAGGCCCAAAGAAGGGATTCCAGTGGTACTTTGCTATAGATTTTATCTTTGCTGTGCTTTGACAGTATTGCTGGGTTGCTCTGAACTTTGGAATATGTGTTTATTGTCTCCATCTGGGTTTCCATGGAGTAGCTAGCTGAGATGGGAGGGAATGAGACGTCTCTGGGTGAACACACACAGAAGAGACTGACTGAATTGTTTGTTGCTGTAGGAAGAAACATTCCCTCAGAATATGCAGTCCACCCAAACTTATGCTGAAATAAATTGGTTAATAGTTAAGTGGTTACAAGACCCTTCGTTGTTTTTATTGCAGCAGACCAGCCCTGCCCAATGTTAGGCCGATGGAGTGAGTGCTCCGCCGGCTTAAGGGGTTGCAAACGTGCCGTAAAGCATGTTTGCTGCTCTGCGCTGGTGCCGCTGGCGCCAGTCTCTGCGCTGGTGCCGCTTACTTCTAAGCGGCACCAGCGCAGAGACCGGTGCTGCTCACTCCGTCGACGTGCCGACAGTCTCTCCAAGGGGAACCCAAGCCAAGGAAGCTCTGCCCCTGCCACTTCTCACTATTCAGGGAAATAGTAAGCATGGAATAGCGTTTTACTATGTGCATTAGGTATTTTAGGACACTTTGCATGAATTATTTGACACTTGTATATAGTACTCAAACAAGCCGTCTTTAGCTTCCCTACAAAAGTGCAATTTACTGGATTGTGGCTTTTGCCTTTTATTTTCAGCTGCACAACACTCTTGCTGATTGCATTTAGCTTCCCTTGGTTAATCTACATATAATGTGAAATATTTTCTCATGGTATAATGGCTGTAAACAGTTACTAATTAACAGTAGAGAACGAATCTGCTGCAAAGGAATCCAGCTGCAAAGGTCCCAATTCCCACGCTTTCCGTACCCAGCATGGAAAGAGCTGGCTCAGAGAACAAGACTAAATATGAAAAGAAAACAGGTATACACAGAAAAAATGTAGGTATCCACATTCTAGTTATACCTTTATTAGGACTAGCCAAAGTGACACAAAATCTTGAGCAGCAAGCTTAAACTTTCAACTTCATCAGAAGCCCTTCATCAGGATGGATAGTATGAAACGCAAAAGCAGGAGGGGGAATTGGGCCTGGAGGATTTGTGCAGACTCGTGTCTATCTGGCTCGTGTCTATTAGCTACACATGATCTCAGGTTGCTCCTAGAACTTCTAGAGCACAGAGATACACAGAGGGAACTATGCCACAACAAAGGCTAGGCTGTCTGACTTTGACGGCCCAATCCTATCCAACTTTCCAGTGCCAATACAGCTGCAGTACAGCCACGTTCCCTTACCTTGAGGAGGTCTCCGTGACTGCTCCACCACCAGAAGATGCAACGCACGCCCTGTTGGCATGGCTGCATCAGCGCTGGAAAGTTGGATAGGATTGGGCCGTCAAAGTCAGACAGCCTAGCCTTTGTTGTGGCATAGTTAGTTTAGCTGGGCTCATAACTTCCCCACATTATGGCTTCCCATTTATCCTAATTAGGAGTGTCATGAAATGGTAAGCATTCTGGGTTTTGCATCTGGAGATTCTGGCTTTCGTAGCATCTTAACTCTGCATAGAAATATAAGAAAACACAGTTAGCTTGCAATCCTATAACACTTTCCTGTAAGTAAGCTTCATTGCACACAATGGGACTTCCTTCTGAGTAGACATGCATAGGATTGTGCTCTCAGTCTGTGACGTTAGTATTGTAATACTAGTAGTATTAGTAATAGTAAATTAGTATTGAGGTGCATATTCATCCCAGGCATCTTATCAACCTGTTCTGCATAAGCAATGTTACAAATCTGGCTCAGACGGATAGGAGCAGCATCTACTGGTTGGAGCTGGGATTTCTCCAAATCATAAAATGCCTGTGATTTGTATTAAGGGGGTGGCTTACTCAACAGTTGGATGTATGCATTCAAAACTTGAATTCTTAGCTTTATCATCAATGTCACCAAATCCACTGTGTGTTTTTTGCTACATCACAAATTGCACTGATTCATCATATCTTACCACATAAACACAAGAGTCCTCTAACTTTAAAAGGGGAACGGCCCAACAATAAACTTGACAAGTGTTGACTGAGCCAATAGGTGGTGCTAGTGCATTTCAGAACATATCAGCCATATACAGTACCTACCTGTGGGAGTGAAGTCAGAATTATGCTGATCAATCAGGGTTAATAAAAGAAATCTGTCCACCAAGCAGATACTGTAAGTTAACTGGCTAGAGAAGCGGCTTAGTGGAAGTTGCACCTCCAGTTTGCATCAGGGTGGTGCACTTGGGGATATGGAGCACTAGCAAGCCTCCCTCCGTGGAGAGCTGAGAGCAAAATTATGTTCACATGCAGAGTCTGTTATCAATGTTTGTATAGTTGAATGCACAAATTACTGTGTACATGAAATTAAGTATATATGCATTCAGACTTTGCCATTGTACCATTCAAAGCCCTCCAGAGTTACTCTTCTGTCCTCTAGGGCCAAGTTACACATTACAACAAATGTGTAACATGAACCTGTGTTTTTTGCTCTTTTAAGGGGTAAAGATTGGGTGAGGGGGGACCATGAAATGGTACAAAACTGCAGCAGGGGGCCTAATGTATAGCTTGGCCCCAAGGTTGCTACCTCTCAAAGTCCAATACACACAAGCAAATACTACTTGTGAAAAGAGAAAAGCACCTGCTGTATTTTACTTTATTAATCATATATAAACTTCTGGAAATTTGAAATCCTATCTAGCCCACAACAATAAGATTCACAGCCCATTCCAACGCAAGGGCTAAGCAGCACAAGTCAGACATAAAGTCAACATAAGTAGTTTACGGCGACTTTATGTCTGGAATGCGACGATTTACGGCGAAGTTATGTCGAAGTTACGACCGACGGACGAAGAACGCAGGACGGGAGGATGCGCATGCGCACCACCGACGCCGGCACAATTCGGACATAAAGTTGACATAAAAGTGGGTGGACCGTGGGCGGACCGTGGGCGGCAACCAATTAACGTTGGATTCCAGACCCTGGCGAGCACAGACACGCCCCCTCCAACATAGATGCTGACACAAATTTTATGTCGACCAAAAAGGTGGACATAAATTCGAGGAGACCCATAGGAGCCATTTTACCTTACCCACTCCAGCCCTCTCCTGAAAATTTCTAATACCCTACTCCTGAGTTATGTCAGAGTTATGTCGGAGTTGTGGCAGCAAGGTCTAGAAACGGACAGAGTTATGCCAAAGTTATGGAGCCTATCAGCACCCAGCTCCACCCAGCCTCTTTCCCACAAAAGCCCAGCCCCAGACCTCCAGTCTCTCTCTCTCTCTCTCTCTCTCTCTCTCTCTCTCTCTCTGAGCACATGGCGTGGGGTTTTGTCCCCCAGCAACCACAAAGTGGGACTTTGTCGGTGGAGGGCAAAATTCACAAACACCCCACTTCTCTCTTCTCTTCTCCTCTCTCCTCTCTGTCCTCCTCTAGGGCAGAGAGGGCTGTTCTGGCTGTGGCCAAACTGTTTACAGCTGTGCCTGGGCAGCTGCCTCCATGCAAGCATTTGCAAACCCATGTCTTTCTCCCAGCCCCTCCCCCCCACAGGCAACAACACCAGCAGGTAAGAGCAGGGAATGTGCTGAGAAGTGGTCTGACTTCTGCCTCTTTGCATATCGAAATATAGGATACATGCCTCTTTACCAATGTGCCCTCTGATGTCTGCCTGCATTGCCTGCTATGATATGCCTCTTTACCAATGTGTTGTCTGATATCTGCCTGCATTGCCTTCTCTGATATATAGGATACATGCCTCTTTACCAATGTGTTGTCTGATATCTGCCTGCATTGCCTTCTCTGATATATAGGATACATGCCTCTTTACCAATGTGTTGTCTGATATCTGCCTGCATTGCCTTCTCTGATATATAGGATATATGCCGCTTTACCAATGTGTTATCTGATATCTGCCTGTCGTCATGTGAACATAAAACACCATGTGTGTGTAACTGTTACTAGCCTGTAGACAACAGCTGTTCCCCCTCCCCTTTTCTCCACAGGGTCAACTGACAGGTCGGTGTTGATTGGTTAGCCATGTTTGTGACCCAATATATGTGTTGTTTTCTCTCTCTTTGACCTTTTTCCCTTACAGGATCATGCTCTCCTTACACCCAGGTAAGCAGCTCAGACCATGCTATGTGTGTCACACCTATCAGCTGTGTTTTATTTCTCTCTCTGCAGGCTTTTGCAACTGACACACTGGCATTTCTTCATTGGCAATTGCTACCACACACCAGCTGCCATGTAACACCCCCTTGTTTTTTGTCTCCCCAGGAACGTCCACTACCACCTACCTTCCTGGGAGCACCCCTGGGCCCGCAGTCTGGTTGCCCCACTGTCGTCTGCCTCGATGCTGCCAGAGGTCAGGGAGCCAGCCCTGCAACCCTCCTCAGCTGCCGGCGCTGCTGCTGCTCCACCTCCCTGGCTGTCGTACTTGCTGTCCCTCCGCTTTCTATGGAGCAGGCTGTGGTTCCACAGGGGAAGAGCCTGCATCTCCAGGTCCATGGGGCACGTGTGCTGCTGCTGCTGCTTTCAGATTGGCTGCTGTGACTACCCCTGGCAGCCTCACCTGGCCATCTCAGCTAATGTTCCAGAACAATAAAGACGCCCCTCGGGCAGAGCTCCCTTGAAAAATATGTGCCCAGTGTTACACAAGCATCGCCCCCCACACAAAGACAGCCCCCAGCACTCAAGCCCCTGCATGAATCCCTTCCAGGGAATGCCACTTCCTTCCCAGGACGAACACAGCTGGGGGGCTGCCAGACCTCCATGGCACAGAGGGGAGGGGGGAGTTGGGGGGGCCTCTCAGGCAGGCAAACAGTGACAGATGCCACGGAGCCCATAGCGGGGCCACTTGTGGCCGCTGCGTCTGTGTAGTGGCTGCTCGGCAACCGGGGATCTCACCCACCAGGGCGTCCGTCCGTCACGAAGTCCCTTCCGCCCATGGTCCACCCGTCACGAAGTCCCTTCCGCCCACGGTCCGCCCGTTTCTGTGTGGCTTCTGCCCAAAGTCCGTCTGCATAAGAGGCGCCTGTTTCTGCATCGCCTTCATCTGCGGAGCGCCCCCTGTGTCCCTATCGGTCTCTGCAGACCCCTCTCCCTGTATCTCTCGCCCACCAGCCTTGTTGTCTGTCTGTGTGTCTGTTTCAGACCCACCCGTGCCCCTCCCCAGCACCCCCTGTCTGCCTGCCTGTGTGTCTGCCTCCCCTCCCACTCCCTGATGATGGCAGTTGGCCACCCCCCACCCCGCCAGAGCGCCTGCTGCGAGGCGTCGTCGTCGCCCCATCTGGGGGCGTGATGAGCTGCGTGAGCCCTTCCCGCTCGCAGCAGACAAGCCCAAGGCATCTCTCGGTCATGGCCGGAGCACAGAGCAGAAAGCAGGCCGGGATGCCATCTTTGTGGGCATAGCCACGGCCCTGGAGGCCCAGGGCTTCAGGCAGCGCACGGGCGAGTCATGTCAGAGGCGGTTCCAGACCTCATGAGACCCCCCTTGTGTGTGACGTTCCCACCCCCCTCCTTCCTTTCCCTTCCCCGCTCCCCCCATGACTCCCACGTGCGGCCTCAACGTGGCTTGGGGGTGGCATCGCCTTCTGCAGGAGGGAGGGGACGGCCACTCTCCCCTGCAGCAGGTGGCTGATGCACAGGGTGCCCTGTGGCGGCTGGCTCAGGCACCTCGCTCACCTGTCACCTGCCCTGCGTCCACCACATGACTGGCGCAACCCCCATTCCTGTGGTCGGCCCGTTTGCGACCGGGCTGCGACAGACACTGCGGCAGCTGCCATGGATGGACACTGTCGCGTGCAGACAGAGGCCTGCACATGCACGAGCCAGACACCTAGCCTAGAGAGCCTGCCTGCCTGGGAGGTAAGTGTTGCCTGGATCCTGGGGTGGTGCTGGGCCACAGAAACTGCAGCCTGCCTAACTCAGGCATAACTCTGAAATAACTCAGACATAACTTATGTCAAACTTAGGCTGAACTTATGGCAACCTTATGCCAGATTTGCGGAGGAGTTGCGTTGGAATGGGCTGTCAGTGGCGTAGCTGGGGGGGGCAGTCTGCCCCAGGGCAGCAGGCCACCCTGACAGGGGGGAGGACAAAAAGGCTGTGATGGTGGTGGGAAACTTAAGCCCAGCTGGGTTTTTAAAAGATGCTAATCTAGCGCCGAACAGCTGATTGGCGCTATACAATTGTATAGCGCCAATCAGCTGTTCAGCCCTAGATCTTTAAAACCCAGCCCAGGTTTTAATCTAGAGTTAAGGGGCTGGGGGGGTGACTAGGGGGGAACAACCAGGAGGGGGGCTGAGGTGAGGAGGCGACCAGGAGGCAGCAGAGGAAGGGAGCTGTGAGCAGTCACATACCTTTTTGCTGCCGCCTCCAGTCTCCAGCTCTGTTAAAAAAAGCCTCCATTTTTTTAAAAAGTGCAGGATGGTGGTGGTAGTGGTGATGACATCACTTCTGGTGGTGACATCACTTCTGGGGGTGTCACACAGAAGAGGGTCCCGGGTGTGAAAGTGGCTACCTACACCACTGACATAACCATTGAGTCTCCTTCATCTGCATGAATTCAGATGTGGGCTGCCAACTGACACGCATCACCTACTCCAGCCAGTGGCTAACTCTGCTGCCAACATCACCTTCCTTCTGTTTCTTGCTGTCCATATGACCAGTAGGTCATCATGGCAGAATCCTGACCCGCCTTCTAGCTAGAACAGGGGAAACCCACTGGTTCCGATTTGTGGAACTGGAGGACCCTCCTTCCCACCTTTTCAGAATGTCTTAAGGCTTGGAGCAGAGGTGAAGCCAACACCAGTCATGACTGCAGTGTTAAATCAAAATCCCTTGCCATATGTGATATTAACTTTTCCCATGAGAAACTGCTTCCTTTCTGTAATAGGAAAACTCTAGATTCCTTCAAAACCACAGCCGATTAGGACAGGGCATAACAATACAGACTGCTGCCAAACAAAAAAATCACACTCTGACTGTCAAAGGAAATAAAGTTTCCTTTTTCCACGACTTGGTTAGCTTGTCCCGCAAGCCTAGATATTGCTTATTTCATTTTGAGGAAGAAAATTCCACCCCATTTTTTTTTGTTTCAGAAGCAGCACGAGTGGCACCTTAAGTGGCAGAAAGGAAAGGGGGAAAAACTTTGACACTGTATGTTTGCTTGATTCTTTATTTGCACAAGAGTGAGTCAGCAAATGGTAGCAAAGCAGGTCTGTGCAGAAATCTAAGGCCCAGACGAAACACGCAAAAACCCACATAGAAATTAGTGTTTCCCACAGAATAACTGCATATTTGGATGCAAAGCCCACGTGGGTTTCCTTATTTGTGAGACATCCATGGGTTTTTGCCACAGAATACCCAAGTACTTCTTTCCCACTTGTTCACCTCTCAATCTATGAGTTTGGCACCTTCCATGTGAGTTTTTGAATGTATGGTAACAAAAAGGTGGTTTTTGATATATGTGAGTTTTGAGTCCTCCAAGGAAGCGAGATGGTGCCCTAGACTGGCTCCTAGCAGAGCCCTCCCTCACCACAGCTCGCCCTCTCCTTGTTTTCAGCTTTAAAGGGCAGCTGTCTCTCCCCCTTGCTTGTAGCAAGTAGAGGAAACAGCAGCGAATGAATGTGGCTTTTGCTTGATCTTTTGCTCTACCTGCTTGGGATCGGGGGGGGGAGGGGGGAAGCCAACAGCTCTTTGGTCCAATTACTGCCCTCAGAAGGGCAAACACTCAGGGAGAAACTCCCACCCATTTTAGCTGGTAAGTGCTGCTGGGATGCTTGCAGACAAAGGAAGTCTGCTGAAGGATGACTGGCAACACAGGAGGGACTAGTATGGGTTTTGCCATGAAGAAAGCCCTGGATTGCAGTGAATGTGTGGTCGCAAATCCCACATGGGTCGAAACTCACAGATGTGTTTTCCCACAGAATAGCTGCATGTTTGGTCTGGGCCTAAGAAAGCAGAACAGCAGGTCACTCTGTCACACAACCATTGTAATGGCATGACATAAGAGGTTTACTGAGTGTGCAGCTGCTGCTGGATCCACAGCAACATTTCTTTCTGAATGCTTTACCATGCAGCTAGATGGAAGGTCACCACACATTTACCATATAGCCTCAGATGTTTTGTATTAGTGCAGTAAACCTGTGGTGATTCACACTCTGGGTGTGCAGCTAAAGAATCACCTTACTGTTGAGTCACCTTTTCTGGCAGCATGATCACTCACGCATTGCCATCGGGGTGTGCCTTAGCCCTTCGATCCTGCACGTAGGATTACACTTCAGCTCTACCAACTCCTTTTCAAGATTATCCATTCTTGCTTGGCCCATTCAAAATTATTCATCTGGGGAATGGGGTTGATAAAACTACGATCACACCAGTGGCATTGCTGGAGGAGGTGCAACACTGTAAACGGTGCAAGGCGCTACACTGCACCTTCCAAACCAATGTAACACAGCCCATCCCACTCGCCCCCAGAGCCATTCCAGCGGTGAAGGCAACACACTCATCTTGGGGAACAACCACCAAACATTTCACACACACACAGGGCTGATCTCATATATTGATAACATCATACTGTATAAACATAGAAGAGGCCCTGCTGGATGGATCAGGCCAAAGGCCTATCTAGACTAGTCCAGCATCCTGTTTCCCACAGTGGCTCACAACCAAATTTATTTATTTATTTATTTTTCACATTTTTATACCACCCTTCCTCCAAGAAGCTCCGAGTGGTGTACATATTTCCTCCCCTCCTTTTTGTCCTCACAACAACCCTGTGAGGTAGGTGGGGCTGAGAGATAGTGACTGGCCCAAGGTCACCCAGGAAGCTTCGTGGCAGGGATTTGAACCTGGATCTTCCAGATCTAAGTCCGACTCCCAAACCACTACACCATCCTGGCTCTCACCGGATGGTGACATCCACAATGTCTCTCGGAAGCCCACAACAGCCTCCCACTTTACGTTATTCCCTTTGGTCAGTAGAAAATGGTATTGCCCTAGAGAACAAAGAACAGCAAACCTAGCCAGATGGCTGCCCCTAGTTTTATGTTGGTGTTTCTTTGCAACTATCACAGGCACTTAGGTCTGATAGCACCGCCAGAACTTGGCTACCTGCACGGACTATGATTATCTTCTGCCCAACCTTCCTCCAGCTTCTTGATGAAAAGCGGCACATTCTGGCCATTTGGCTAATAGAAGAAAGGTGGGAGAGAAGAGAGAGGGGAGCCATTCATCTCATTTTACTTATCAATACATGTATAGAAAGGTTCCAAGCAGACTGTCTGTTTTCACACTCCTTTGAACTGTGCACATGGGAATCCCCACATACGTCAATGTTTCTGAAAATGGTATGGCATACCTGAAAGGCAGTGAAATGCCTCCACCCTTCCGCAGAACATACCCAGGCAACAGACCTAAGTATTTGCCCAATTAAATGTTCTTTTTTTCTCTATGCAAATGAATTTCATCCTGTCATGTAAGCCTGTCATGCAAGGGTGAGAAAAGCAGCTTCTGTTGAAATTCCCTCTTACATCACTGTTAATGCTCTGCCCTCTTTTAAGTTTAAGCACCCTACCCATTGCCCTGAATTCAATTTGCAGCTAAACTGAAACTGAAACTCCACTATTTTGCCAGGCTGAGATTCAAGCTTCCTGGGCAGCATTCTGACAGAGCTACCGAGTCCAGGCAAGTTTCACTTCCTTTCTTATATAAGCCTCATCATCGAAGTCCTTGTTTACCAGCTCTGTGGTATCGGGTATCTTTGAGCACACAAAGGTCCCACTAAGGGCCACCTCATACATTATGTACCTGTCAAAACCCGTCCAGTCTTTTCCTGCTTGTCCCCCTGCCCAAGTGTATTTTGCTGACAAAAGCCACAATTTACACACATTGATGCCACAGTGTTGCATATAGATAACACTATGCACACATATATTTATACAAATCACACTGTGCACCAGGAAATGGTGCATGAACTATAACTTGCCAAGTGGCCCCCAGCAAAGATGACCTGATAAACAGTTCCATGTGGCTCACCAGATTACTTGTTGGATCGATCACTTCATATACGATTATAAGCAAGGAAGAGAGAGGCAGCTATGATGCAGCCTCAGGGGGCATGTTGCTGAGCTCTCCCTAGCTTTGAGTGGGAGGGGTTTTTTCCCCCTGGGGGAAAAAAAAAGAGAGTGTGAGTGTGAGTCTCCCCGGGCCTGGACCTCACCGCACATCACTGGTGGCAGCTGAACATCAACTCATCCACCCCATCATTTTACCAGGTTGAGGATATGGTGTCACCACATGTTAATTGCTAAGCAACTGAAGAACTCTGGCTGCATTTGTTTTTTGGTTTCTAGCGCTTGAAGCGCTTAAGAGCTGTTTTTTCCCTGCCTTCTATGGGTTTTGTGTTGCTTTTTTTTTTTCACCTTCCAGCCTGTTCACCACGCTTGAAGTTTTTAACTGCAAGCACGAAGCTTGAAAAAAATGGCGGCCTCCTGCACCAATAGGAAGGCTTCTTGGCTGCAAAGGAGCTTGGGAGATGTAGTACAAGGGATGAAGAAATAACGATGGCAGCCTCATGCACCAATAGGATGGTTGCTTGGCTGCAAAGGATCTTGGGAGATGTAGTGGGAGTGACGAGGAGCAACAGCAACCATTCTGATTTTGGTCATTTCCATTCATGTTGGGAGCCCCCAGTAGCAACGATATCAAGCATGCTAGGAACATCACTTCCTGCTATTTCCAAGTTGAAAAACAAACACAGCCTCTATCTCTCCCTCCAAGTCAACAGGAAGTGACTAGGAAACACATCCACTAAGAGCTTCACAACTGCAACATAAGCTGATCTGCAGCAAAATGCAGCTGGGTATGGCTGCAGCACTACCAACCAGTGGTAAAAAGGAGGCTGCAAAGAGAGGAGACCCTAGGTTGACACCGCCAGTAGGCATTTTACCAGTAAATGATAAACAAGAGCAAAATGCAAATCAGCTAAACAGTATTACTGGTCTTAATCCTATGCAGCTCCTCCAATACCAGAATTCTGGAAACTTCCAACATCAATCCATTCAGAGGCGTTTCTACGGTAGGGGCGGTACCGTAAATTGCACCCCATCCTAGTCCCCGTTTACAAACTGGAACGAGGAGGCCCCGCCCCCTCGCAGTCAGAGCCATTCCGCATGGAGAAGAGCTCTGGTGGTTTTCCTTAAACATTATTTTTCCTCAAATTATTACTGATGGTTATGCTGCAAATATACCGTATTGGTCTGAGTATAAGACTCACTTTTTTCTCCTAATTTAAGTTTTTTAACTAGGGGTGTGTCTTATAATCAGGCTGTTGCAATTTAATGCCAGTGATTTAATTAAATTTTTTTAATAGCACCAAACTTTAAGGGTGCGTCTTATAATCAGGTGCGTCTTATACTCGGGACAATACGGTATATCGCCCTGCTAAATGGGCAAGAGACCTACTTTAAAGTAACAGTTCTCAGATATCTAGCAGCAGGGGACAGCATCTCCCTACTAGGTCAACAGAGCATCCCTCCCAATGGCTGTTGTTGTTTTTGCTCTTCTATTTCTTTTGAGTTTTTGTAAACCTCTTTGGGACAGGCAACCATCTTATTCCTTTTGCTATGGAAACTGCTTTGAGAAGTGTTTTGTTGATAAGTGGTATACAAATAAGAAAGATTGAAAGCTGTTATGACCGGCTACAATGTACCAGGATCAGGTCATCTTCGGGATTATGTTCATAAAAATGGTGAAAAAATGTTAAAAAATATTTAAAACATGTGCCTCCAAGATATGACTTTGTAAGTCTTTAAAATACACACGTGTGCAATTATTGCACACATGCGTATTTTATTTATTATTTTATTTTATTTTTCACATTTTTATACCGCCCTTCCTCCAAGGAGCTCAGAGTGGTGTACATAGTTCCTCCCCTCCTTTTTGTCCTCACAACAACCCTGTGAGGTAGGTGGGGCTGAGAGATAGTGACTGGCCCAAGGTCACCCACGAAGCTTCGTGGCTGAGCGGGGATTTGAACCTGGATCTTCCAGGTCTAAGTCCGACTCCCAAACCACATATCTTGGAGATACATGTTTTAAACATTTTTTCACCATTTTTATGAACATAATCCCGAAGATGATCCGATCCTGGTACACGGTATACAAATATTTTCAATAAATAATGCCATTCTGAGAGTGCCCTTCTTAGGGTCAAAGATGTGAGTAAATAAGCTTGTCATTGTTTTGGAATGTTGGGGTTTTTCCCACTTTGGAATTCAGGTCTCCTGTGCTATTCTGAAAAGCACATAAAATATAAAGGCATTTCTGTTGCCAGCAAAATTACCGATGCTCCATCTTTACTATTGGCCAATCATTGGTAGTGCAATCAAAAAGGGCTTTTTACATGAGGGAGAGAAAGCAATTAGAGATAAGGGCAAAGCAGCAAACCAGTCTGCCAGCCGCGTTTTCTCTATATGGGGCGGGAGGGGCAGTACCTTGCGTGGGAGGGGGGGAATTTGTGTACTCGCCTCACCTCGCCAAGAAATTCCCTTGCTGTTTCCGGTGCTCTCCACAGACGCGATTGCATCAGCCCGGCAAAAAGGGGAGATTTTTGAACGCAGAACTGTGACATGAGGCTGGCACAGACGAAATGCCGCTTGGAACTCCTCGAATTCAAACACCGCGCACAAGAGGGTTTATCATCATTCATTGTACTTACTTGCAGCCAGGGAACTGGGAGTTAATTAAGACCAGCCGGGCAATACAGTGATAGTGATGCCCCCCTGAGATCCTTATCTGTGGAAATAGTTTGATACTGTAATTTTTAATGTACATCACCTGAGCACCTCAAAAGCGTGTACCAGCAACTTGCCCTCCCTGCTACAGAGTCTCCTTCCCGTGCACTCATTCACTTCCCTCCTCTGACCCGGCGTTTGGTCACGTGCAGATGAGCGAGAGAGTGTGGGCGGCTGGTCGCCAGTCATTCGCCCTGTCTGTTCCTCTGAGAAATAGGGGATGGGGTGCCATTAGTTGGCACCGTGCCAACTAAGACTATTCCCAGTGTGTGGCCAAAAAACTCCCGAAGTTTTGCAAAACTTCTCAGTAACGCCCCAAACAGTATAAATTAAGAGAGAAAGTGCATTAAATTGTGTGCGTTGCTAAAATATTATAGAAATGTTTACGCATGTTAAACGACGGTAAATAAGTGTTTCAATGCTTTTGGCAATTTATTCAATATTAAAAGACATTTTTACCCAAGGGTGTATATATGCAACAGGAGTTAAATTCGTACACCTGTGGGGCTGGGAGGAAATGGGTTTTAAAATACAAATCGTTTATTTTGATCTTTACAACTACATGAAAAAAATGATAAACATCCATAAGGCATATATGGAAGAGTTCACAAACACAAAATAAACAGTATCAAGAGTTCAAAATATTGAAGGAACATCAAAGAAAAAATCATAAATAATAACATGCAATTCATGTCAGACAATCTGCTTGTGTTGTGTGTCTGCTTACTGGTTGAAGGCAAGCCAAAACTGCCGATTTTCAGAGACCGTGTAGACTCGAGTGATCAACGTGATGGTCATTCAATCATTTAGTGTAAACAAATGATACACTAAAGATTTATAGAAAATTCCCAATTTTGAATGTTTTACTTAACACTCCCACCCCCAGCTCATTTTTTAAAAATCCCAAAATTTGGGAACTTTTCCCAGAGCACATCACTGCAGGGAAGTAGATGGCAGGCAAGGAAGCAAGGGGCAGCAGCCTCTCCTCAGCGGACACAGACCCCTCGTTATAAGGGCCCTACCGAAGGTGTCTTGCCTGAGGACCCCCCAGTAACCTGAAGGACCTTCAGAAGGACGCTTATAGGACCTCGCCTCCATCCATGTCAAGTTCCGTCCTCCTGGAGCATGGATGGTGAGTCTGTCTGCAGCTATGAAAGCAGCCCATCTTCATGCTTCAGTTCTTGCTTGCCTTTAGCTTTAGGAGGTACAATGTTAACGCAGAAATGAGGTAATGCGCTTTCCATTACGCAGCAATGAGCAATGTTTACATACAGTATTGTTTTTGCCGGCAACTAGGGCAGTTAGAATACTATAGTTTAAAAATTACAGATGAGATTTAGGAGTCCTGCAAACTCCCCCCCCCCCCCCCGCAGCCCTAGCCAATGCATATTTACTCAGAAGTAAATCACATTTACTTCAATGTTTTTTGCAGATGTTGACAGGATTGCAACCTCTCCTGCTTGTATGAAACTTTCAGTGTGTGTCTGTTTGTGCCCCTTCCCCACTGCCATGGAAACAGTATGAGCAGCAGATGAAGGGCCGAATCCTATCCAACTTTCCAGTGCCAATGTAGCGCAGTGCAGCCCTGAGGCAAGGAAACATTTGTTCCCTTACTTTGAGAAGGCCTCTGTGACTGCCCCCCCCCCCAGGATGCAGCACACACCTCATTGGCATGGCTGCGTGAGCATCGGCTCTGAAAAGTTGGATAGGATTTGGCCTGCAGTCTGTACCTCCCCTCATGGCCTGATGATACCTAGAGTGGAGGCAAGTGAAAGGAGCTTAACTGAAAGTGGTTTGAAAAGGATGTGTACAGTACTCATTTCTTTTGACTGACTTGTTTTTTCTGGTCAAACCAGTTTTATAGGTTTTTGAATTTCAAAAACAATCGGGAAGTGAAATATTGCTCCAGGACTGTGAGGCCAGTGACACTTGTTCTTTTTCAGTGTTGAAAGAGGGCTCATTACTTGTGATGTGTATTATTATTAGCAGGGGTGAAAGTGGGATGAAGCAATAAAGTGAAGCAATACCACAAGCCATAAATTGTATTTCCAGCAGCCTTCAATACTGCAAAAACCTATGATCTGTCTCCAGCCTGACAGCCCCCCCCCAATGAGCACTCTATTTCCTGACAATTTTGTGTGAAAGTAACAATTTAAAGACGCACTAACCTTCCTGTAATTAGTTTGAATAGACAGTCATCTTGCAAGGTCTCTCACCCCAGGTACTATCCCTTTTCTCTTTATAATAAAGTTTTTGCACAAATCCACCATTTTCTGGAGAGACGTTAATTTCTTATCTTTTAACGGTGAGGAGACACCCTAGAATTCCCCCTTTAAGCACTGTATAATTGCAGCACCTGGAGAACCTAAAGCCATGATGGACCTTGCCTCTAGCACACCAGGTTAAAAGACAGCAATGCTGTCAGATGCAGGTATGGAAAATGCAAGAAACTTATATCTGAAAATTATTATGTTAATGAGTATTTATATACCACTTTTGAATAAAAAGTTCACCAAGTGGTTTATATAGCAAGATTAATGGTTCCCTGTTCCCAAAAGAGCTCACAATCTAAGAAAAGATGCAAAAAATGACTTCAGGAGTGATGTAGGAACTAAGGCTTTTGTGGACAGGGTTATCCTGAGGTAAAAAATTAATTCAGGTTTTTTGACCACGTTTCGCCCTCAATTGTGTAAGGGCATTATCAAAGTCATTTGATAATGCCCTTACACAATTGAGGGCGAAACGTTAGGAAGATCCAAACTCGTTGAACGTGGTCAAAAAACCTGAAATAATTTTTTACTTCAGGAGTGATATTCTGTGGTAAAGGACCTCCATTGTGGAGCTACGCTATTAAAAGGACTCGGGCACTGGCAGGCCTTGCTTACATCATCATAGACCTTTTCATTTCCTTCTTTTTTTCTCTTGCTAGTTATTTTTCCTCTCTAAAATACAGTTCTTCAGAGGATAATTGAAACAGATATGGCCAGATAAGACTGCTTGCTTCTGCATTTTAGGTCTGAAGAAAAAGAGAAACTCTAACTTAGAATATAATTTGGGAGATCTCAGATCTTGAGTCAGCTGAATGATTGGTTTGAAATAAACTTAAGCCACCACATGACAGTAGCAGAGCAGGGTCTTTCCAGCAAAATCCATTAGAGTAGCACCATTTTTATTTGATCATGCATTTCCTTCAACACCACTTTGAGCCTAGGAAAAGCAGTATAGAAACCTTTTATATTAAATGAACAGTAAATTTGGATGTTAATCTTGCAAATTGCCAATTTATATGCTATTTGACACTCTTTGATCCACTGCTGGATTCTGTTTTATTAATTTATGGCCCTGTTTGTTTTATTACGGTATATGATTTTTATTTTTTTTAAGTGTGTGTGTGTGTGTGTGTGTGTGTGTGTGTGTGTGTGTGTGTGTGTGTGTGTGTGAGAGAGAGAGAGAGAGAGAGAGAGAGAGAGAGAATTCTGCTGTATGCTGAGAACTGGTAAAGTTGAAAAGCGAGACGCAAAATTTTGTAAATAACTAATATAATCAAGGTATGAACCAGAAACCAAGATGCATCAGCCATGTCAAGCATCAGCAATGCTGACATTACTTTCCCTAAACAAAGCTAGCTAACCCTTCAAAGCTATCTCTGTTCGACTCCAAATGAAATGGAAATGTGGGAATACCACTGCAGTTTGTGCCAAGCAGGGTTATGTAACGTGCACGACATCTCCAGAATCAAGGGTTGCCAACTCTGACTGAAGCTAGAGGAGTTAAGAGCAGCGATTTTCAATCTTTTTCATCTCATGGCACATTGACAAGGCACTAAAATTGTCAAGGCACACCATCCGTTTTTTGACAGACAAGACACACTGCACTGCCAGTGGGGTGCTCACACACCCCAATGGTCCTACTAATAAATTACCCTCCCTCAAACTCCTGCGGCACACCTGTGGATCATTCACGGCACAATTGTTGAAAATCGTTGAGTTAGAACATACTTTTTTCCTTTAACATGATGTAGGGCCCAATCCTATCCAACTTTCCAGCGCTGATGCAGCCGTGCCAATGGGACATGCGCTGCATCTTGCAGTGGGGGGGGCAGTCATGAGGCCTCCCAAGGTAAGGGAACATTTGTTCCCTTACCTCGAGGTTGCATTGTGGCTGCATCTGCACTGGAAAGTTGGATAGGATTGGGCCCGTAATGTTCTAAATTCCTGGAGACACTGACAAAGTCTCCAGGACAGCTTTCAGTAGTCACCTGGAGATTGATGCAAATTCTGGTTGGCAACCCTATCCAGAGGCGTAACCGCCTCCCTTGGCGCCCGGAGCAGGGGGGGGAGGCGCCCCTATAATTAAATAGCGTGCCGCAGCCGACAGGCCGCAGCACGCTCCGGGAGGGAGGGGCGCGCTCCAGGAGGGGGCGACCTGGCGAGACCCCCCCCCAATCGGGAGAGCCGGCTGGGGACGTCTTCCCCGGCCGGCTGCCCGGGGCCTTCTAAGGAAGGCCCGCTGCGCAATTTTTTGCGCATGCTCAGACTGTTACTGAGGGAAAAGGTCAGCCCTTTTCCCTCAGTAACAGTCTGAGTATGCGCAAAAAATTGCGCAGCGGGCCTTCCTTAGAAGGCCCCGGGCAGCCGGCCGGGGAAGACGTCCCCAGCCGGCTCTCCCGATTGAGGGGGCCGGCCCGAGTTGGACTCGGACTCGAGTCTCCGAGTCGGACTCGGAGACTCGAGTCCGAGTCCGACTCGCGAGCAGAGCGGCGGGGCGCCCTTCGGGCGATGGCGCCCGGAGCGGGTGTTCCGCTTGCTCTGCCCTAAATACGCCTCTGACCCTATCCACAGTCTCTGTACCAAGTGATTAAAGCTGCAGACTGTATCTGCCTGGAAACTATAGCTCTGAGGAGGCAGTCATCAAGCATAGAAATTAATTTGTGAAGGAGACACGTATTCCACCAATTTTAACCCCATTTTGACCCTTTCTTCTGACCTCTATGTATTCAAAGTCCTCTTTGCACAAGACCCTATGTGCATACACCCAAATGTATTTGGGCTCCCTCTCATGGGCGTCGACGGGGGGAAGCGTGGGGGGCGGGCCGCCGGGGGGTGTCGCGCGCATAGGGGTGACGCGCGACCCCCCCTTACTTTTTGCCGGCGGAGCTGGGCCCGCCCGCCCTCGGGTCCGTTTGGCTCTGAAATGAGCCGAAAACGGCGCGGGGGGGGGGGTGTTCCGGGCATGCGCGTGACGTCAAGCACGGGGGCGGGGCCGCGTCGTTAAGGGTGACGCGCACGCCCCGCTCCCCGGTGACGCGCGTTGTGGTGACGCGCCTGCTCCCTCTGGATAATCTGTGCCCTCCATTTTTACAGGATATAGATCATACCTAGAGAGTGCTTTGTGCTCTGTGCTCATTTGTGTAGGCTGAGCCTACTAGGCTCCAGTGCAAATAAGATTTTGAACACATGGAGGTGGGTAGTAGGATCACCATGTGGAACTCCAATTCATTCTTCTGTGGTTGCTTCCACATTAGCCTTTTTCACTGGTGTTGGTTCACTTACTTTTTACAAAACCAGGGATGGCACCACAGATGGGACCGGATCCAGAGGCCCATGCCCACGCAATGGTCCCCACCCAATTGTGGCCAACAAAACCCCATTCAGATCAAAGTGTTCTGTTACTGTGCCCTACATTTTTCTTTTTGAAGCCTTCCTCCCTGTTGCACAGGCCTACATCAAACTCCCAAGTGCTTGCGTGGGCCCTTGGGATTATTATGTAGGTTTAATTCTAAGCTATGTTAAAAGCTTCTTGTCATCTTGTGGGAATTTTGGCAAATAACATAGTACATTATTGTGCATTATTATCCCAGCACAATCCTATCCAACTTACACCACCGGTGTAACCAGCGGGGGAGGGCAGGGCAGGAGGCTTTGGAGGGGAGGGGAGATTTAAATCCCCTTTGGAAGGGATTTGAATCCCCTTTCCGTTCTGGAGCCTCCTGTTCTCGCTGCACAGCTGGTTACACCGGTGGTGTAAGTTGGAATAGGATTGCGCTGTACACCAGGTTACACATATATTGTCATACTATTGGTTTGCATTGCTTATTATATTGTTTTATGGGGAAAAGAATGTGCTACTCCCTTTTCAGCTGTGCATTTTTCTTTCTGCTTCAAAGAAAGGGAGGGAAGGTCACTAAGACCTTTGCTTGTGACTGCTGCAGCCACAGGAATTCCTTTGTTTACAAATCATACCCAAGTATGTGATGATCGGAGGAGGCAGGTTAGGGAGCCAAAGTCTAGTTTCTAAAGAAACAGCTTGTTTGGTAGGAGTTCAATTTAGATAACACTGGTTCCACACTTCTGTCCTTTCTGTCTCCCTGTTGCTACAGAAAGATGGGTAAACAGGCCTTCTTATCAGCTCACTGAGACTTTACAACAGCCTTATGCTCCATTTTTTACTCTAGGAAGAATTCAGGAGAATGTTTCAAATGCTTGTTCTGAGAGGAAAGTAAGGATAAAAAGACAACCAGCTGTTTTATCTCTTCATTATATGATTAATGCTCCTCACTTCCCTGAGTTAGCAGTATGGGGTTTGCAGCACAATCCTACAGTATGCATGTCTACTCAGAAGGAAGTTCCATAGAGTGTTCAATAAGACTTCCTGCCAGGGAAGCATGTATAGGGAGAGTTAGAACGGACAAAATAAAATATTTCTTTATCCAGCGTGTAATTCATCTGTGGAACTCCTTGCCACAGGATGTGGTGATGGCACCTGGCCTAGATGCCTTTAAAAGGGGTTTGGATAGATTCATGGAGGAAAAGACCATCACAGGTTACAAGCCATAAGCAACCTCCTGGCTTTAGAAGTGGGTTTTCTCTGTGCCAGGTACAAGGGAGTGTCAACAGGAAACAGGTTATCTTGTGCTTCCTGAGGCATCTGGTGGGGCCACTGTGAGATACAGGAAGCTGGACTAGATGGACCTTTGGCCTGATCCAACAAGGCTCTTCTTATGTTCTTATGATTGCCGCCTTCAGTTGGATGAGATTGCAGCCTTCTTTGGATGAGAGAGCACTGAAGATTTGTAGCAGTATTCATGGTATTTCCAGGTATGTAAGTCACTAGTGTATGCTGTAAGTGGAGACACCCAGACTCCTTCAGCAGGTCACACAACCACTGATCCTGCATCAGGTCCCCCAAGGAAAACACCTGCTGCATCCCAAGGATGTTTCAACTAACTCATCATAGCTCTCTTCTTTATAGCCAGGTTTGAAATTTGAATTATCGTTTCTTCCCCTAGCTGGAGGGTGTTTCCTTAAACTAATTCCAAAGATTGGAGAGGATTTCTTACTATCAAGGAACATAATTTTCTTAAATTCTTAACAACCCACCAAGTAACTATTTTAGGCAAAATCATGGTGCTAAAGCCATTTCTGGTAAACAAGCTAGCCACACTCACAACAGCATGTATGATGAAGAGCCCAAATCAAGGCCAAATTGGGGGGGGGGGGAGAGACACACACACACACACACACACACACACATGGGACTATACAAAGACCAGGCAACCATCTCTGCCCCAAGTAGTATGCACAAGTTGATGCGACAAAGGGAACTAGGAACACAGAGGAGGTGTAATCATTTACTTAGTGTTTTTACATAGCAAGTTATTGACAACGTACCTCCAAACTCCTAAGCCACAATGCCTCATCAGATGGTTTACAGTTCCACTCCAGCTGCTAATCAGAGGATATTATTTTAAATGGGCTCCAGATGAGTTAAGGGGTGATATTTCAAGAGAATACCACCTTATTGTTAATACCATTGTACTGTGTTCATATTGATTAGACCCAGGGTTGCCAGCTGATAACCTGGAGATAATGTCTGTATCTTTCAAAGGTCCAGCCTGCAAAGAAGGACACAGCTGCTTCACTTTCTGCCACTGGTCTTGCCAGCAACTGTATGGTAAGGCCACATCTGGAGTACTGTGTCTGGTTCTGGTCGCCACATTTCAAAAAGGATATAGTGGAACTAGAAAAGGTGCAGAAGAGAGTGACCAAAATGATTAGTGGGCTGGGGCACCTCCCTTATGAGGTAAGGCTACAGCGTTTGAGGCTTTTAAGTCTAGAAAGAAGGTGGGGGGGGGGGCGGCACACATGATTGAGACATTTAAAATTATGCCTGGGATGTAATATAGGAAAGTTCTTTTCCTCTTGCACAACACCAGAACCAGAGGACATCCACTAAAATTGAGTGGCAGGAGAGTTAAAACGGACAAAAGGAAATATTTCTTTACCAAGCGTTTAATATGAGGAACTCCTTGCCAAAGGATGTTGTGATCGCACCTGGCCTAGATGCCTTTAAAAGGGGATTGCACAGATTTATGGAGGAAATGTCCATCACAGGGTACAAGTCGTGATGTCTATATGTAGGCTTACCAGATCTCCAACCGGGACAGAGTGCTAGACCTTTAGGAGAAGGAATGTGGGCAGGTGTAGTTTGTTAAACCTTAGAGCACAACCCTAGGCATGTCTACTCAGAAGGACCTAAAGGTCTAGCACTCTGTCCCAGTTGGAGATCTGGTAAGCCTATCTATATGCAACCTCTGGGTTTTAGAGAGAGCCTCTGGGTTTTAGAGAGAGCCTATCTCTGCATGCAAGATGCAAGAGAGTGGCAGCAGGATACAGGTATCTTGTTGTCTTGTGTGCTCCCTGAGGCATCTGGTGGGGCCACTGTGAGATGCAGGAAGCTGGACTAGATGGGCTTTTGGGCTGATCCAGCAGGGCTCTTCTGTGTTCCTATGTAGTAAGCAGAATTTTAGTTTTGCTTCACAGCAAGGAGAAGAGGGGATGGGTGAAGGGGATTAATGGAAGAGCAAGGAGAAAACAGCTTCCGCAGCTTTAGAACAGTGTCCATACCAGGCTGCTGGGGGCCCTGGGGCAAAGCCCTGCCCCACCCCACCGATGGTGCCTAAGATGCTCTCACTACCACCAGCATAGAGGATTCAGGGTCAGCACGTCTGGATGGATCTTCTGATAGCAATGGGTCCTCAGCCACTCTGACAACACCCTTGCTTTGGAACTTTTTTACTAGCATGATCTTCTGAGGGACATCTTGTACCCCTAGCAATTGAATATTTGCAAGTAGTATTCATGTGCACACAGAAATATGAGGGAGGATTCTACAGGATAAGAGAGCCTCCATTTAAGGGTATTTCCAGTCCACTAGGTTCCATGCCTCTGAAAGGGGGTAAGAGGGCAGGCAACCAATGGGCAAATAGCTTCAGGACCCCTGAAAAGATTTGAGCTCTGTCTTCCTGGAGGCCTTCTGTTCCAATATGAACTCTACATACAAATTTAACAGGACTATGGGAATGTCACGAGTTAACCAACAGGGAAGTCATAGAGGTAAATATACACAGTATATACAGGTACAAACAGGAATATGTGAAACAAATCACAGCAGGGAAGAAGCAGAGGGCTCAAGGAAGGAGACATTCCTTCTTTTGCCCTCCAACTACCCCCACTCTAAAAGTTGCTACTAGTAGCACAAGTGAAAAAAGGTACAATACAGATACTGTACCTGTCCTTCCCAGATGGGCCAATAGCAACTGGGGACACACACAACTGTTTGCTTGACAGAAACAAGGGAAAGGATTAAAAAAAACCTTCCCAAGAATTGTGGCCCCTTTCTCCTGGCATGCCTGCTGCAAAGAATAACAAATACTGAGAGAGCCAACCATAGGTTTCCCACTTACATGGAAGTGGCCTTGAGATGTGTTCTCTATTTAGGGAGGAATAGAACCTGGCAAATCATAAGTATCACATCAGCCAAGGCAAGGGCATTTGCCTTTTTAGATACTTGAGCAAGCAGCTGTCCTACAAGGGGCAGAACGACAAAGGGAAAGATTACAGCTATTAAGAATGGAAACAGGATGCTTCCCCCTCACCCCTTTGTCAGAAAACAAGTTAACAGGTCTTAGGCTTATCTATTGAGAGCTTGGCACCAAGATTAACAGAAACCATGTATATAAAAATAAGAACCCTGGTGGATCAGAGCAAAGATCTAACTACCGTACTCCTGCTTTCCATAATGGCCAGCTAAATGCCTTTAATAAGCCCACAAGCAGAGCTCAAAGGCAACAACCCTCTCCCTGTTGTTGTCATCCTGCAGAAACTGGTATTCAGTGTCATACCTGAGGAACTGCCTTCTCCCATATGAACTGACCTGTCCCCCAAGGTCAGCAGAGGGGGCTGGCGGAGGCCAGACTGATGGTAATGTAATGTGGAGCAAGGCCTCTTCTGTGGTGGCACTTTGATTACAGAACTCCCTCCCAGTGGGATTAAGAGCTGCCCCCTCTCTGTTAGCCTTCTTGTGAGGGCTGAAGACTTTCCTTTTTGGCCTGGCCTTCCCTTCTTTGTTAGTTGATTTTGATTCCAATTCCCAATATTATTTTTCCCTAGTCAGTCCATGGAACCCATTGGTTTAAACTATGGCTGAAACTAGATGTGACATGGCACGATCCAACCCAGGTGATGCCTACAGAAGGGGGAAGGGCACAGAATTTAAACATAGGTAGGGTAGGAACCTTTCCTTCTGAAACCACTTTGTAGCATTTTTTTCTTTCTCCTGGAGGGGCAGTACTTCTGATCATGGAGTCCCAACAGGAGAAAAACAGCTGCTGAAAGTGGCTTAGGCGGGAATAAAACATGGAAGGCTTAGTTCTCTCTTTCTGCCCAGCCATTCCACATTTTAAAGCTCCACCACTCCACTTTGCAGATGTTCAGCAGCAACCCAATTCAATGTCTGACATGCTGCTCTGCCGCATTGGGCTCCTGATAGATACATTCTAATCTAGACTGTAGTAAAATCATTCATAAGAGAGACTCCAATGAAAGGGGAGTTTGTGTGCTCCTTTTTGCTCTCACTTAATTTAAGTGACTTAAACACATTCATAGAACACCTGCATTTATGGGTGCTAGAAATATTTCCTTTTTCTAGTGAACTGTATTCTGTCAAAAAATGTGGTTCTGGTGGGGTTCCCAAATTCCCCTCCTTCATAGAAACATTTTTTGCCTGTGAGTGAAAGAAAGAGGTAGCTGGGCTCTTTTCTGCAATATCTATGATATTATGACTCAGTACATAGCTGTCTGTGGACAATATGCACAGACCACTTCCTGTTCTTATTGTGACAGATGAACATCCTCGTGATGCTTTCCAGCCTAGTCAGATTGGTGGCAAGAATGACACCTGTTGGTTCTATTTCTGCCATTATTAACCAAAACGTACCCTTAGAAAAATTAGCAAGACTTCTTTCTGTTTCCTTCTCAAAATATTCCACCCTGTATCTACTGGTACATAGAATTTCCAGCCATAAAGCTATGCTGTCTTCCAGAAATCCCATGTCCTTTCTCCTTCCCATGTTACCTACCTACACCATACCTTGTTAAGAACACAACATCCTTAACAAGACTAGCTATGCTAGTCTTTCATATGCAGGCCAGAATGTTATACAGACTTTCAACAACTCCTTTCTCAGATCTAGCAAAGCTACAAACCTCATCCAGCTTTGGGGAACAGCAGTCATGTTAGTCTGTTGCAGCAAAAATGAGTCTTGTAACAAGACTCTCAACCTCAAAGACTAACAAATTGGTTTCAGCGTGAGCTTTCATAGATTTTACAGTCCCATTTATCAAACACATGAAGATAACAGTCTATGCATCTAATAGACACTAGTCCGTCCCCAAACGTTTAAGCTGAAATAAATGTGCTAAGTCTTTAAGGTTCTACAAGATCAATTATGTTTCAATTTAATAGGGACCAAAACTGGACAGTGCCGCCTACTGCAGCAGAGTCAAACCCAACTATCTTTCGACAGTAATATTTCTCTTACTCCTGGTGCTCAACCCACAGCATCCTTTATATGCTAAAAATGTTTACATGTCAGACTGCTGTTTAAAGGTTCAGGAGCAAGACTGGCTACAAAAACAAACAAACAGCTGGTGTCCCCTAAAAGGTCCTGGCAGGTGGGATTTTCTTCTGCATAGACATGCATAAAAAGGTAAAGGTGACCCCCTGACAATTAAGTCCAGTCGTGTCCGACTCTAGGGTGTGGTGCTCATCCCCATTTCAAAGCCGAGGAGCCAGCGTTGTCCGAAGACGCCTCCGTGGTCATGTGGCCGGCATGACTCTCCTTGCCGCAGCGTGTAGCATGCGGCTGGAACACGGAGCGCTGTTTACCTTCCCACAAGCGGTACCTATTTATCTACTCACATTGACATGCTTTGGAACTGCTAGGTTGGCAGGAGCTGGCCAAGCAACGAGAGCTCACCCCATGGCGGATTCGAACTGCCGACCTTTCGATCAGAGGCGATCCTGCGCCCCCACAGAGGGGGCGCCACCCCCCTTAGGTTTCGTTTTTAAAATTAGGTTTCGGTTTTAATAAAGCGGTTTTTGGGGGGCGTAAGGGTTTTCCGGGGGTTTTTAGGGTAAAAAACAAACGTTTGGGGGGGTGCGTGAAAGTTTCGATCAACAGCTCATGGTTCACTGGTTTAACCCACTGCGCCACCCGCTGGCCTACATAGACATGCTGTGCTGTAAGTGAGGTAAAAGATCAGAAATGAACCCCTTGTAAAATCAGGGCCTCTGCTTAATACCTCTCTCAGTACCAGAGTTTTTATTTTTGCCATACAGAGGTTGACAGTGTGCAGACCTGCCCAACCTTTTCTAGAGGCCATTTTTTTTACACTTTAGGTGGCTGCAAGTCTAGGTTAGCTACACTTGCCAGGGAGCTATACCCAATCCTGGTTTTCTGACAAGGGTGTGTGTATGATACAAAAATGTGTATATGCAAGTACTTGCAAAACACATTATTCAGTGTTTTCATGTTTTGCATGTTTAGGTCAGTGTACAGTACACTTAAAATATCATGTGATATTTTATCATGTGTGATATTTTAAAATATCATGCAATTGGACAAAAATCCATTGCAAGAGCAGCCTGCATTTATCAAAGTCTTGGTGCTTATTTTTCAACTGATACAACTGGAAAGTGTGATCCATCTTTGCAGATAAACATATACGAGTGGGCAGAACAGCTTGAAAAATAAATGCTGGATTCTTCCACAAGTGAAGAACTTCAGGGTAGGTGCTTCAAGCTACCAGTAGTCTCATGGGGACAAGTGCATAGAAATTGTGCTTCCAGTTCTTAGAAGTCATGTCCAGTGCTGAAATAGCTACTGCTCTCGTGAACAGCAACATAAGTTAACCATACCTTCAGTTTCAAAATTATGTCAGACTTATCTTCTGATGTGACTACAGGAGGGGGAGGGAGGATGGAGGATGCTAGACTGTGGAATGGGTAATCCCATTCATGTAAAAAATTGAAGTCATCTGATACAGACTATAGTCAGCTTTGCCGCAGTTTCACTGACTCCTCTCATTCATGAAGCTGTGAACATGTGGAACATGCAAATTTGTTGAATGAAACTTGTCACTTCTAAGGTTGCTAGATTTTGCCCTTTTTTTAAACTGTTCTTACTCCTGTGCCGTTAATAGTCAACTACCATGCAGAAATAAAATAGGTGAAGATCTTCCTAGAGTTTAGGGAGCGATGATGGGGGAAACGTCACCACCACATAATGTATGTATGTTGGGGTCAAGCTACATGTTATATTCAAGTCAGAGCCTTACTACTGTCTAACTAACAACCATGTGGGATAGCAGCTTACAAAAAATCAAATGATAGGAAATCATGACAAGAAAAAAGTGTGGGCCACTGATAGGTCTCCCTGGCTTCTCCTGCAGGGCAGTTGATGGTTCTGTGGCCTCTGTTGAGAGGGCAAGAGGTACAGATCGGATTGAAAAGCACCAACAGATGAAGGTGGCAATGGTGAGTCTTTGTCTTGCTGGATCTTCATCCTGCTCAAAAAACTACAATCATCCTAGCAAGCATTCATTTCACTAATTACTTTCTCCACCTCCTGTCCTCAGGACTCTTCATATGAGGAGGAAGTGAGCCACTAGAGATTTGCAGCTGGACAACACATGCCTGCATGACAGACTTCTTGCATCCTCTTTAGAGCCCACTAATGAAAAAGTTTTTCCTGTTGTAACAGAGGTAGCATGCACTTCACTTGCAAAGTCGCTTTTTGAAACATTGCTCCAAGAGGGGAAGCCCAGCAGACAACTAGTATCAGAATAAGGGACAGATAGCAAAAATGTGATTGAAAGCAAAAGTATTTTAATTAGCTAATGTGCATACATAGAAACTAGCAAAAGGAAGGGGTGTCTTATTCCTCTAAGCTAGATGAGAGTAACTCCCTTTGATTTCTACTCAAATTCCACATCAAACAGCCTAAGCATGTTTACTCCAAGTAAGTTTCATAAGTAAGCTGTTCTGTGTACCCTTCCCAGGTAAGTGCATATAGGATTGCAGCCAAAGTAGGACTAAGGGCCTTTCCTCAGGTGGGCTGAGTTTGGGGTACAACTTGGGGGGGGGGAGAGCAAAAGGTTTGGATATACCGTATTGTCCCGAGTATAAGACGCACCTGATTATAAGACGCACCCTTAAAGTTTGGTGCTATTAAAAAAAATAATTAAATCACTGGCATTAAATTGCAACAGCCTGATTATAAGACACACCCCTAGTTTAAAAACTTAAATTAGGAGAAAAAAGTGAGTCTTATACTCAGACCAATATGGTATTTTGGCCAACAAGTCAGGATTTACCCTTGCCAGCCTTTTTTTTTGGGGGGGGGGTAGTAGCAGCAAGGGGAAGCGTCTCCAAGGCGGTGCAATGCATGAGCACAGGTGCCTAGGCCTTGCCCCAACACCACTTTGGAGCTGCTCCCTCCTTCTATACCATAAGAGGCCAACCAGGAGGCATTTTAGTCTTTACATTGCCTAAGGCAAACATTGTCCCTGGTTAGGAATGCAAGTTCCTATTCTTTTTCTCTTGAAAATGGTGGCCAAACTACATGTTATAGTTGCCAACTCTGAACACCCTGCAGCTGTACCTTTAAGAGTTGCATGATATGTGGATGTTACTGAGTGAAACTGTTTATCTCCATACTGTGAAACACTGTTGACTTTTGCAGATCAAGCTGCTGCTAAGGAGCCAGTCAGATAATTTTTCTTCAATAAGTGGTCAAACTGTAAATTCCTGAAAAGCTGCATCAGGGGTGTCAAACCTAAGGCCCACGGGCCGGATATGGCCCGCGGAAGCTCTTTATTCGGCCCCACATGAAAATTGGGCTCTCCCAGCACCACCATTCATCAGCATCACTTCTGCCTAGGCTCTGGAAGGGAGGATCAGAAGGAGTGAGAGAAGGAGATGCTGCTGAGGTGTTAGGAGACCCCAGTTATCATGCGGGCTGCCCTTTCATGCCCTTTCATGCCCTATCATGCGGGCTGCAGCGACCTTCTGCCACGGTGTCATTCCGCAGAGTGCCTCTCAGCTGCTGAGCTGTGAAATGATGCCTTGGCAGAAGCGGTGCTACTGAAATGGTGGCCCAAGTTATAATTGGGCTCTCCCAAATCTTGAAAATATGATCAAGATTTGCATATTTTCCCTGGAGCTAGTGAGTTCCTACATGAGAACAAAGTGCTTATTTCTAGCCATCATCTGCTTAATGACATCACTTCCTGCTTTATGATGTCACTTCCGGCCCACAGCAGGGGCACTACAAATACTATTTGGCCCGCGGAAAGAAGTTTGACACCCCTGAGCTACATAGTAGCTGAGATGCAAATAAAGTAGAAGTTAATGGATTTCAACCTGTTAAAAGATTTTGTAATCAAGCTATCTTCAAGTAAGGCTGGCCCATCCATAAGGTCAACTGAGATAATGGCCTCAGGCAGCAGATTAGTGGGTGGCACTCACCTCTGCTGCTGCTCCTCCTGCTTCCTCAGTTAAAAAAGAAGAGGGGAATGGACTGGGAGAGAAGAGTAGTGGGCTAGAGTGTCTCTCTTCTTATCTGAATCCAGGGAGCAGAAGCAGAAGGAGCAGGAGAGGCAGGAGCCTCTTACCACTCGCCAGTGACTGCTTTAGTCAACCTTATGGATGAGCTGGTTCTGGTAACAGGCCAAGGAGCAGGAGCCCTGTTCTCCTGCATCTAGTTGACCTTGATATAATTGGGATGGATTTGCATTCTGAAATAAAGCAAATAGACCACACGTGATGCAGTATTAGAATTATGTATATCTTCTGTTCCAAAATAGATAAGCTATTCACTTTTGATCATCCTTCTATGCATTCAGAGGGCTACTGTGTAGTAAATGGATTATAGTTTGAAGCTGTGGTTTACCCCACGATCAATAGAACATCCTGTATATTCCCTGTTCATTGGATATTGTGGGTATAATATTCCTGTACTGGACAAATGTTTAGCAAAATTCTCAAGCATTTTGAAATCCGCAGGTGACGTTTGGCATTAAATGCTTGTTGGGATTGTTGTATGGAGATATACACAGAAAAAATCCAACCACAGGCAGAAGAGGGTCTCTATATCTCATGCCAACGTTTCACTCCTCACATGGAGCTTTCTCAAGGCAAACACAGTTAAACAACTTGTTGGGACTGCATATTACCTTCTCCGTGCTGCTGCCATTTTCTGTGACTTCTCAGGCTTATCTATCCCCTACAAGTTGTGCGAGAGTGCTGATAACCTCTCTGGCAAAGGTTCAGCCCCAAATGTGGTTTCTGAGAATCAGAAAACATGAAAAATATAAAGGAAGGGTTACTGTCTACTTGTTTGGAACAAGTCTTCCACCACTGGAATGAATTTTGTGGTTTCGGCAGCAGTGTCATGTCTTTATATACCTAGTTACTTGTAATTTTTTTTTTTTGTAAGTCACACCCTTATTTAGAATGAAGACAAAGAATAAACAATGAATACCAGAGTGCTCTTTTTGTATTGTATCATCAATGCTCAACCTTTCAGGAACACAAAGACTCTATGGCATTTTCTGCCACAGTATGAGTCCGCTGGTCAGTTAAATGCATAGGGATGTATGACCTGTATGTTCTCCCCTGTATGGCAGATGGGTAATACTTCAGCTGGGTGCCTCTGGTCAACTGAACCTCAAGACCAACTAAGTAGACTTGTGTCACTAATCTGTATAGTTTCTGGAACTGTGGCGACATTTAGTTATCCTATGAACCTCAGTTGCTCACCTTGCTGTCTGCTATACCAGGTTGTGCATGGTGTAATTAACCTTACGGAGCAATCCTGTGAAAGTTGCAGTGGCTGGCGCAGGCCCCAATGAGCCTCCTTGGATGTGTGCCAGCTCTTTAGCTGGCGTGTGTCTGGGGAGGCCGTGTAAGGCCAGCCTGGGCTGGGAAAGGGCATAGGATATTGGTGCAACTCAGTACCAATATCTCCGTCCCCTCCCAGCCCTGTCCGGCCAATGGCTCCCTCCCTCTCCGCCCCTGCCCTCCCTCTCCCTGCCCCTGTGCTGACTGGTGCGGGACCGGTGTGGAGCACTCGCTCCACCAGCCTACCTTTAGGCAGGATCGCGCTGCCCATCTGTGACTATAGCATAGTTAGGCTTAGGAACCTAATCTGCACACAAGGGGATTCTCTAAGTGTTAAGTGGTACGTGAGAGTAGCAGACCAAACTTAGGTCCTGTCAAATCCATTTCATTGGGGTTGGAAATTGGAAGCACAGCTTGGGCAAAAAGTGAAAAGCTGATCCCTCCCTCTGGTAGCTCTTTTTACACAAAAACTGCATTGACCCAGCTGTTCTTCTCTTGTTGGGTTTACTTCTGGTTTCAGAGGCAGGAATATAACCCACAACATAGGGGTACCCGTGTGTTTTGCCTTGTGGAGCAAATAGCAGCTTCAAGGAGGCAATTTCAATTGAGAAAATGGCAAATGGGGACGGGTTCAATCCTTTCTCCCAATCAAAGCCCAGCCCTTATTCAACTCTCTCTTGTTCAAGGCATTTTCTTTAAAACATGGGATGTATTCATAGATCAACCACATCCCAACAAATACCCAAATGGTTAGAGCAATTAAAGTCATACCACAACAGTGCAACCTCCTCTCTCCAAGGAGAATTCAAGGGGAGGGGGAAATGCCTCCCCTAAACTGAAATGGTAAAACATCTCCACAGAGGATGCAAGGTTTCTGCTGTTGATGACATAATATATGCCAGTTTATTAACTGAGGATTGCTAGTTGTTTGATTGCTAGTAGAGGAGTCCCTTCCATGCTTTCCATCAATTGAAGTTTCCTGCCTAATCACTCATTTGGGCCATATTTATGCTTTGTAACATTGCATCTAGAAGTGAATTTGTGCTGAAAAGTTATTTTATGTGGAGGGGAGGCTATGGAAGAAGAAATACTGGTATTATTATTAGGCTTACCATACACAAAGGGGGACACAGTGCCTATACCTTTTAACCATTGTATAAAGAAGGAATTTGGGCAGGTGCAGCTCATCATGGAAGGGTGCAATGGTTAACGGTATAGGCACTTGGTTCCCCTTTGTATATGGTATGGCTTATTATTATTATTATTATTATTATTATTATCTGCAATGTTGAAAAATACATAAAAAGAACCCTGCTGGGTCAAATCAAGGGGCTCATCTAGTCCAGCTTCCTGTATCTCACAGTGGCCCACCAGATGCCTCTAGGAGGACACAAGAAAACAAGATGCCTGTATCCTCTTGCCTCTCCTTTGCATCTGGCATTCAGAGAGACACTACCTCTAAAACCTGGAGGCTGCATACAGTCCTCATCGCAACTTATAACCTGTGATGGACTTTTGCTCCATAAGTCTGTGCAATCCCCTTTTAAAGGCTTCTAGCCAGGTGTAATCACAACATACAGTACTGTGGCAAGGAGTTCCACAGATTAATTATGTGCTAAGTAAAGAAATATTTCCTTTTGCCTGTGAGTGGTGCTCTTCTATGACACATAGGGCATCAATCTCCAGACGAGTACTGAAAGCAATTCTTTCAGTAGATTTTAACAGGCCCTCCAGAAATTTCTGACATTACATCTTATGGAGAAAAATTATCCAGGAATAGCTTCAGGCTGAGCTGACAACCTAACTGCACCTTTCCATCTTAATTTTCTGTAGAATTTATTTTAACATACCTGTCTAAAAAGTAGGGATATCAACTACCGTATTGTCCCGAGTATAAGACGTACCTGATTATAAGACGCACCCTTAAAGTTTGGTGCTATTAAAAAATCTAATTAAATCACTGGCATTAAATTGCAACAGCCTGATTATAAGACGCACCCCTAGTTTAAAAACTTAAATTAGGAGAAAAAAGTGAGTCTTATACTCAGACCAATACGGTATTTTAGTGCTCTTGCTTCTGTGCCTTTAATTAGCGTTCCAAAGGCGCAACCACATGTGATTTGGGTAGACCTGATCCTTTAAAAATAGGTCTGAGGAAATACCATATAAAACAGAGATAGGTTGCAAATTAAAGAGCAATGGTGGTGCTATCCTTATTTATTTAATAAATAATAGTAGTAATAAGAGAGCTAGTTGTGCTGAGCTCCACTAGACAGAGTTTGGCTTGACAGAGAAATGGGTCTGTATTGGTTATTTTTCTGTAGCTCTTTCTTTTCAATGGACAAAATATTAATAATAATGCTAAATAGGTAAAGATATTTCCTGGAAAAAAAGAATTTAAGGCTGTTTTCCCATCTACACTTTTGGGAGATAATAATAATAATAATAATAATAATAATAATAATATACAGTATTTATATACCGCCTTTCTGGTCATTGGATTTCTCCTCCGACTTTATTCAAGGCAGTTTACATGGGCAGGCTGTTCTAAACCCCAAAGGGTCTTTACAATATAACGTTCTAATCTTTCATAGAACCCTTCATTCGAGATGTTACTTTCACAGTCTAGCTCTCTCTCTCTCTCTCTCTCTCTCTCTCTCTGACGTTTGCCTCAGCACGCTTCAGCTGCTCCACTCCCCCACAGGGCTCTGCAGTTTATCAGCTCGGCGTGCCAGCAGCTCTCCGACAGACTTCCAGCCGTCTTGAACTGCTGTCCTGCAGATCTTCAGGCATGTGTGAGACCAAACTGAGGCTCGGGCTTCACATTTTCAGCCCATCTTATCTTTACTACTCAGGCCGAAGTACATCCTAGTAAAATGTGACTTGCTTCCAGATAAGAAAGTAAACATTTTCAATTTTGCATCATCATTTTATGTTACGTGATCGGATCAGAAGTTAAGTCCTACTGAATTCACCTTTCAAAATTCAGAAATTCACCTTTCAAAAATTCAGTCCTGCTGAATTCACACAGCGCAATCCTACACGTGTGTACCCAGAAGCAAGTCCCGCTGTGTTCACTCTCATGATAGCATATCTAGGATTGCAGCCCTAATGTAGCATGCTTCCAAGAAAGCGGACCACTTTGCCGGCGTTCGCGTTCAGCCAATCAGAGCCTGTTGTTTGAACCTGGGGGTGGGAGACCGGACGCGTGCTGTGTGGATCCGCCACAGCTTGAACCTGTCCTCTCTTGCGTTTTTTTTTTATAGTAGTTGTGACTTTTGCCTTTTTTTTTTTTTAACGGGGAAGGCAGGGACTCAGGAAACTCCCGTCCTGCTCCAGTGTCACTTTCAAGGAAGTCCTGGCCGCTTTCCAAAAGAACGCGCAACTCCTGCGCCCAGTTTCAGCTTTCGGCAACGGAAGAGGGCGCAGAAGGCAGAACCAGTTCATGAGGTGCACCACGGAAATGAAAGTTAATTTTTCACAAAGCTCACGTGATTTATAGGAACGGAAATGCCATATATGGACATTGCATCATCCTCGCAGTGACAATGTGCTTAGACGAGAAATATTTGTGGTCAAAGAAAACCATGTGCGCGCCTGTTCGAAAGGTGGTTCCTTCTGATTGGCCGATCGCGACGGTCTTGAGTCATTTTAAGCCAATGAGAGAATCCCGAACTTGTTATATAATACCGGGGAGATGAGTGTTTTTGTTTTTTCCCCCCCGGGGCCGGCGGTCCTCATCTCTCCAGCAATAGAAATCAATCATCTGGTAGTAACTTAAGGTAACAAGAGAGTTTTCTCCTTTTGAGTGTTTTGAGTAAAAGGAGGCAGTTGAGCCATAGCGCTTTGCTCAAGTCACCAAAATGACTTGCATTTTAAAGGAATATTATTTGCAGCGTTCAATATTTTATGTGTTATAAAATTGGGCAGACCAATTATACTTGAGTCAAGTTAGTATGTATAGAGAGCTTTGTCAGTCTGACAAGTAGCGTCGTGCATATAGTGTCTGTCTGAGTTCTAAAAATAAAGTTTTGGCTTGTCTGAAAATCGTATTCTCTGTGCAGCTAAGCGGGTGCATATTTGTCTCTTGCATGCCAGGGGACGGTGACAAGCCTGACCCTCTCCGCGCTCCCGACAAGCCGGTGTTGGTTGACAGTGTGTAGAGTGCATGTGTGCGAACTCCAACTGCACGTAGTGTATGTATACCAGAAAAATTGGGTGTATGTGATAAAATGTCTCTTTCGGGAAACGTAGTCTTGGTTTTCTGCATAATGTGGAGATAGTGAATAAAGAGACGTTTTTTCTCCCCCTCTCATAACACCACAGCCAGGAATAATCCAATAAAACTGACTGGGCAGGCGATCAAGAATGGGCAAAAGGAAAAGTACAGTACTGTACTACTTCAGGCAGTGTGCAACTGCTCCATGGAACTCACTGCCACAAGATTCAGTGATGGTTTGGGTGTGTTTGAAAGGCTATTAGACAAATTGATAGAAGAGGAGGCTGTCGAGGACTCCTAGTTATGATGGCTATGTGCTGCCGCTGCCCCAGATTCAGAGGCAGTATATCTGAATACCAGTTGGGGAGCAAGCACAGTAGAGGGCTGTGTGCCTCAGGACCCAATCCTATCCAATTTTCCAATACTGATGCAGCTGTGCCAGTGGGGCATGTGCTGCATCCTACAGTGGGGGGGGGGAGTCACTGAGGCTTCCTCAACTTAAGGGAACATTTGTTCCCTTGCCTTGGGACTGCAATGCAGCTGCATTGGCACTGGAAAGTTGGATAGGATTGGGCCCTAAGTGGTGTTGCTGGAGGGGGTGTGGCACCATAATAATATATACATTATTTATATGTACTGTGTGTGTGTGTATATATATGTATGTATGTATGTATGTATGTATGTATATATATATGTGTGTGTGTGTGTGTGTGTGTGTATATATATATATATATGTATGTAAATATATATATAAATGTAAATATGTACCTTGTACCATAAGTGGTACAAGGTGTTGCACCGTGCCTTGCAAATTGGTGTAATGTGGCCCCTCCCACTCTTCCCAGTCATTCACTGCCGGAATGGCTCTGCGGTGAGTGGGGAGGGGCCACGTTACACCAGTTTGCAAGGTGTGGTGCAGTGCCTTTCACCACTTAAAGTGCCACAACGCCCCTGCTGTACCCACATGTCCTGTGGGAAACAGGTTGCTGAACTAGATGTGCTAGATTGGTCTGCTCTAGCAGGACTCTTAGCCTATATAGAGAGCAAGTGCACAAAGAGCTCAGCAGGATTGCATCTGCCACATGTCAGCAGTGGGAAGTTTGCTCTTTTTGTGACTTGTGGTGGCTAACCAAATGTCGGAATGGGACTTTAGCCTATGGGTATTGGCAATGTTTGACCAATGTATGTTAGCTGGGTGTGTGGAGGGGGTGGGACCTGGCAGCATGATTGCCATGTCCCTGGAGCGTGTGAAAAGGGTAAAAGTCTGCACAGGGTTTATGTGCATGGGGTGGTGTATGACCATGGGACTACACTCTTCAGGTGCATGGGAGAAGTTCTTGTATATGTGTAACAGTTTGAAAAGTGTGGGTGCAGTACTGTAGTTGAATGCCTGGCAAAGTGTAAGCCTAGGTTCTCCATTTAATTGACTTGGGCTGGATGTCTCTGTTGGTTCTGCATTTTTAAAACAGGGCATAGTACTTTGGGAGAGGATTTGTGAATGACTTTCAACTGAATTGCTGTGTCAATGATTCGAAAGTATTGCTGCTGCAGAAGTTGTTAATACTGTTGCATTTCAGGAGAAATCTAGAGTCTGGCTCGACAGAGAAGCAGATCTTGGTTGATTATTTTTCTGTAGCTCTTTTCAATGAACAAAATGTAAACTTTGCCAATGACCAGCTGATGCTGCAGGTTCATTGCTCTTAAGTGACTCTTGTCCATCACTAATAATTGATGAATCTGGGTAGCTCTGTGCACTCTGAAGATTCTCCTTTTGGTTTTTGTTCTGCTAGATGAGAGAATTCTATTTATTGATGATCTTGCATCAGCCCACGATGTGCCAACAAAATAAACTTTATTTTCTGTCTTCCATTGCTTGGGATTATTGCATCAACTGCTGCCTACTGAACTTTATCTCACTTCAGCTTCCTTCATTATTACCTCATTACATTAGGGGAAATCCTTACTGCTGTCATCTAAGGGTAATTCTAATTGGTCTGTGTAGAATGAATGAGCTCTCTGAGACTGTAATCACAGTAAGCCATTTGCTTGCAGGCATGGAGTGTTGCCAGGTCCATTCCTAGAGACAGAGGGAGTGCCTATGAGTACAGCAGGTGAAATCATCTCCAGCACACACCTCTCAACTGACGGGGGGGGGGGCGCAAACGTAGAGCATTGGTGAGCATAGTAGGTCGGGAAGGAGGTTTGGTAGGAACGAATGTAGAAGAATGAATGGAGAGGCCTGGGGGCAGCGGCAATAGCCTCACTGAGCTCATTGGCAGATAAATAAGTTCCATTCTAGATACTAATTGAGAAATCTTATCTCTTCAACTCTTTTTTTAATTTCTGAGGTTTATTTCCTATTGTACAAAATTTCCAAACAAACAAACCCCACCTCACTTTCTGCAAGCATTATTTTGCTTGCGAATCTTTTGGCAGTAACTGTGGTGATCTTCTGCAGCTTTAAGAGCCATGAATGCACACAAACCAGTACACCCTCTGTGAGGGCAGCCTGTCCATGATGATGCAAGTTGAAAACGTCATGTCAGGCAGCAAATAGGGGGAAGTGGCAAGTTGGCATGGGGCACTTCGCCACTCTACCACTGCCTCCCCCCCCCAGCCTGTCGCTTCCATGAAGTGCAGACCAGCTCCACCCTCTTCTGGTACCATAGCAAGCAAGAGGAGAGTGGGGAGGGCTGGCTGTCCTCCCTTGGCATCCAGTGCCTCTGCTGCTGCTGCCGCTGCCTCCTAACAGCCAGTGGAAGGAATGCTGGTAGCCCAGGATATTCCCTCTATGGCAGTGTTTCTCACACTGTGGGCCCCCCCCAACCCACCAAGTGGGTCCTGGCCTGATTTTTGTTGTTGTTCAGTCGTTAAGTCGTGTCCGACCCTTCGTGATCCCATGAACCATATCCCGCCAGGCCTTCCTGTCCTCCACTATCTTCCTGAGTTTGCATTAGGTGGCCACAATATTTGAGTTTCAGCCTTAGTACCTGTCCTTCCAGGGAACAGTCAGGGTTGATTTCATTTAGGATTGACTGATTTGATCTCCTAGCAGTCCAAGGGACTCTCAGGAGTCTTCTCCAGCACCACAGTTCAAAAGCATCTATTCTTCGGCGCTCAGCCTTCCTTATGGTCCAACTCTCGCAACCATACATTGCTACTGGGAACACCATCGCCCTGACTATGCGAACTTTTGTTGGCATGGTGATATCTCTGCTTTTTATTATGCTGTCTAAGTTTGCCATAGCTTTCCTTCCAAGGAGTAAGCGTCTTTTAATTTCATGGCTGCTGTCTCCGTCTGCAGTGATCTTGGAGCCCAGAAAAGTAAAATCTGTTACTGCTTCCATTTCTGCCCCTTCTATTTGCCAGGAATTGATGGGACCAGATGCCATGGTCTTAGTTTTATTAATGTTGAGTTTCAAGCCAACTTTTGCACTCTCCTCTTTCACCCTCATCAAGAGGCTCTTTAGTTCTTCTTCACTTTCTGCCATTAGGGTGGTATCATCTGCATATCTGAGGTTGTTGATATTTCTCCCGGCAATCTTGATTCCGGCTTGCGATTCATTCAGCCCTGCATTTCTCATAATGTACTCTGCATATAAGTTAAATAGGCAGGGTGACAATATACAGCCTTGCCGTACTCCCTTTCCAATTTTGAACCAGTCGGTTGTTCCATGGCCGGTCCGAACTGTTGCTTCTTGACCCGCATACAGGTTTCTCAGGAGACAGGTAAGGTGGTCTGCTACCCCCATCTCTTTAAGAATTTGCCACAGTTTGTTGTGATCCACACAATCAAAGGCTTTTGCGTAGTCAATGAAGCAGAAGTAGGTGGTTTTTTGGAACTCTCGGGCTTTCTCCATGATCCAGCGCATGTTGGCAATTTGATCTCTAGTTCTTCTGCCTCTTCGAAACCCAGCTTGTACGTCCGGTAGTTCTCGGTCCACGTACTGCGATAGTTTGAGCACTCTTTGGCACTGCCCTTCTTTGGAATTGGAACGTAAACTGACCTTTTCCAATCCTTTGGCCACTGCTGAGTTTTCCAAATTTGTTGGCATATTGAGTGCAGCACTTTCACAGCATCATCATTTAGGATTTTAAGTAGCTCAGCTGGGATATTATCATCTCCACTAGCTTTGTTGTTAGTAATGCTACCTAAGGCCCACTTGACTTCACTCTCTAGGATGTCCGGCTCTGGGTCAGTGACCACACCAGCGTGTTCCTCAGGAACATTAAGATCTTTCTTGTATAGTTCTTCTGTGTATTCTTGCCATCTCTTCTTAATCTCTTCTGCTTCTGTTAGGTCTCTGCCTTTTTTGTCCTTTATCATGCCCATCTTTGCACAAAACGTTCCCTTGATATCTCCAATTTTCTTGAAGAGATCTCTAGTCCTCCCCATTCTGTTGTTTTCCTCGATTTCCTTGCATTGTTCATTTAAGAAGGCCTTCTTATCTCTCCTTGCTATTCTCTGGAAATCTGCATTCAGTTGTTTATATCTTTCCCTTTCACCTTTGCTTTTTGCATTCCTTCTTTCCACAGCTATTTGTAAAGCCTCATCTGACAGCCACTTTGCTTTCTTGCATTTCTTTTTCTTTGGGATGGTTTTAGTTGCTGCCTCCTGTACAATGTTATGAACTTCCGTCCATAGTTCTTCAGGCACTCTGTCTACCAGGTCTAATGCCCTAAATCTATTCTTCACCTCCACTGTATACTCATAAGGGATATGGTTTAGGTCATATCTGACTGATCTAGTGGCCTGATTTTGGGTGGGTCCTAAAACTGAAACTTGATAAGCTGATAGCAGACAAGGAAAATGTATTGAGCCCTATGGAAACCGAAGCAGAGCAGCATTGCGCATTTACTTGTGAGTAGGTGACCATGCCTTAGTCCATTTCTAAGGACAGGCTGAGGGGAACACAACGCCATCAGAATGGTCCCAATCCGATGAAGGCAGGCCCCAACAAACTCTCGAAGAAAGCCCCCCCCCCAACCAACAAGGAAAATACTGTATATTGAGCCCTATGGAAAGCGAAACTGAGCCGCAAGCTTGCCTCAGCTGCTCTTAAAGGCCAGGCAAAGCGAGAACACAAGGTCACCAGAATGGTCCCGATCCAATGAACACAGAGCTCAACAAACGCTCCAGAAGGTGGTCCCCCCCCCCATAGTAAAAAGAATTGCAACAGAGGCTTGAGTGCTGGTAATGTGAATTTTTTTAAAAAAGTCTAGTAAAGGTAAAGCTAGGTGGGTCCCGACAGTGTCATTTTGAAAAGTGGATCCTGGTGTTTCAAAGTTTGGGAACCACTGTTCTATGGCCAGCAGTGGCTGTGGCGCAGGATGCCAAGGGAGGAATGTAAACCCTCCCTATTCGTCCTTCTGTGTCTGGCACTGCCTCTGCCACTGCCGCCACCGTCTCCTCCTCTAATGGCTGATGGAGGGAATGCTGGGAGCCTGGCATTCCCTCTGTGGCCATTACAGGGGTTGGGGGCTACTCTCCCTGTTCCAGTGAAAAAGTAGCAGTGCCAAAATTGACAATTCTGTAATAATCTCCCCTTAAGAGCTTGGAGGGTGTGGGTAGGAGAAAGAAGAGCATGCAAGTTCAGCAACAGCAAAATCTGAACATCAGAGATGTCCCTTTAAATCTGTCTAAAGCTCAGAAGTAAGAAGATTTGCAGGTGGGGCTGCAGCAGTTCAGGACCAGTTCAGCAGTTCAGTTCAGTAGCACAACAGGGAGACTTTCAATGGGGACCCCTTTACTTACCCTGCCTGATCATGCCCACACGACATGCTTTCCTGAAATCTTGCTAATTGCATGGGGGAGTGGTGTGTGGACTGAACTATGCATGCGTGTACGTACGTACACACACACACACACACACACACACACACACACACACACACACACACACACACACACACACACACACACACAACTGGTAATGGAGATTCATAAGGAAAGTGAGGGGAGGGGCCAGGATGAGCATGCACCTCATTAAACGTGTGGGGCTAGTTAGTTGACCCCACTCCATCCCATTGCTGGGTGAGGGAGTGAAAGTTGGTGTTTCTGCCCCTTTCTGGGTTTTCAGTACTGTAACTTTAAACTTTTTTTTATTTAAAAACCAAAAAACTACTTTGAGTAAAATGCATATAGGGGCAGCATGGAGCATGTGTGGCAGCACCAGTGAGAGAAACTGAAATCTCCTGATGTGATGCTGCTGCTGCACCTGGTCTTTCCTTCACAGCGGAAACAGCCACAACCTGACTTGCTCTGTCTGGGGGGAGGAGGGCAAAAGAGCCACACAGTACCTGTTGTCATGCCAAATCAAGCATATCAAACCTCTTGGGTCTGCTGACGTTTCCGACTCTGTTTTCTTCTGATCACAGATTCTGTCTGGGGCTCTTCCATCAGTCTGCAAGGCCACATCAAGTAGTACAAGGCCAGAAGTGTACAGTCCTTCAGATTCGCTTTTCTCAAGACGCAATGTCGGCATTGGCAAACGAGAGGTGAGTGCCTCTGACAGCCTGGGTGTGTGTGTGTGTGTGTGTGTGTGTGTGTGTGTGTGTGTGTGCGCTCAGTTTTTCTCTTCAGTTCTGCACGATGACTTCTATCGCTGTCTTGGCTCCATGTGCATGTGTGTTTGTGAGTTTATTAATAAAAGCAATTGTGCACCTAAGCACTATTTTTCACATGATTTTACTTAAAAAGTAGCAACACAGGAAGTAGCTAATATACTGGCACACTGATGTCTGCAAACAGCAAAATGGCTAAACAGGTCAGGTGTATCACAAGACTTGCTACATCTAACCTGGTTTAGATGCAACAAAAAAAAGTGGTTGTTTTGTGAATACAAGCCCATGACTCATGAGTTCTCCCTTCTCCAGAGGCGTTTCCACGGTAGGTGCCGCGACTGTAAGTCGCGCCCCATCCTAGTACCGTGTTTACCAACTGGAACGAGGAGGCCCTGCCCCCTCGCCGGTGGATCCATTCCACGCTGCAAAGGGGATGAGCAGGGAGTCTCCTGCCTGTTCGCCTTCGCAGCGCGGAATGGCTGCGACGGCGAGGCCTCCCCGTTCCGGTTGGTAAACACGGTACTAGGATGGGGTGCGACTTGCGGTGCGGCCCCTACCGTGGAAACGCCTCTGCCCTTCTCCTTTGCACGTGAGGGGGTAAATTGAACGCTTCTTTTTATGGTTATAACAAACCAGTTTTCTGTATCTAAATTGGGGAAACTGTGGTTTGAAAGCTTCTGTTCAGAGCTTGTAACAATCTCCTTGTGTGCAAGCCCTGGGCTTGTGCTCATTACAACAGTGATTTGACCTTGTTGGCTCAAGTGTCCCAGGAAGGCTACATTTTTCCAGGAGTCAGGACCTTGGCACACAGCCGTTCCAGTACTCCGGAGACAGGGAGGGAGCTATTTTCCAATTTTTGTTCTTGTTTTGGATTCCAGTTCCAAATTAAGCCAAAGGAGATTGCCCACAGCTTGTTGAAACTAATAAGAACTTTTCTATGTGCAAACCATAATATACATTGTCTTGTGCTGATCTTTTGGTTTTAAGCAAATAAAAGACTGCTCCAGGAATGTGCATATTTTAAAGAAAAGTACAGTGTTGGATTTGGAATGTTAGATGACCTTGGAGATCATCCAGTCCAACCCCCTGCACAGTTCAGGCAACTGTTACAGCATCCCTGACAGGTGGCCATCTAGCCTCTGGTTGAAAACCTCCAACAAGGGAACGGCTACAACTGCACAAGGCAGTTCGTTCCAGTGCTGGACAGCTCTTACAGTTAAGAAATTCAGAAGTCACTTCTGGAGGCCGGCCCAGGCCTGGTGCGATGAGGGAGCAGCTTCCAAAGGTAGATCGCGAGCTGGAAGCTGCCTTCACTTGCGTCCGGAGAGCTCCAATTTGGAGCCAATCAGGCTCAAGGGCAGGTGGGAGGGCCCAACTAAGCGACCTGTCACAGCCCACAGTTTGGGGAGCGCTGATGAGTGCAACAATCCCATAACTATTGAAATTCATTCCATAACCGTTGTCAAATAATTCTCTCCCAAGTGGATGTTCCTTAAACAACCTAGTGTTACTAAGAAAGGAGTGCAGCTAACTCTTCCTTCATGGTAAATCACTTCAGTGATTATATGCAGCACAGCTGCAGATCTGCAAGTTACTGGTCTGCTCATCCATTTCAAGCTCTCTCCTATTCATGAGTTTTTTTTAATTCCTGGGCCTCTCCAGTTGTAGAATCTACAGAGCTATACCACTAACAGCGCAATCCTACCCAGATCCTCCACTGGTGCAGCAGTGGTGTAGGGCAGAACGGGAGGCTTTGGAAGGGAAAGGGGATTTAAATCCCCTTTCCCTTCCAGACCCCAGGGTGTGCACCCTCTCTGTCCATTCAACATGGTTGATCTTATTGCTTGCTGGTTACAGTGGTGGTTAAGAGTCATTCTGTGGAAGCTCATTGTTGTTCTTGCTATTTCAGGGGCCATCAAAGGCTCCGTTTCTTTGACTGGCTTGTTAATGAGATCAACAGTGGAAAGTATGAAGGCTTATGCTGGCTGGATGCGAACCGCACAACTTTCCGTATCCCTTGGAAACACAATTCAAGGAAGAGCCTAGTGGTGAATGATTACAAGATTTTCCGGGTATGAATCCCTTTTGCTAAGGCTGTACATACTGTACAGGACTTACTTATGAGTAAACATGTATAAATTCACTGTAAGGGTGGCTCTTGCTGTGCCCACATCCACATTCTTTGTATGTGTGCAATGTAGTAATTTCTGGTAACGTACAAAGGAAGCTGCTCCTGTCAAGCAGCTGTGGGATGCTTGAAATTGGTGTTTTGCATGTGCGGGTGATGGGAAGTGCCATGTTTGTTTGTTTGTTTGTTCACATTTTTATACCGCCCTTCCTCCAAGGAGCTCAGAGTGGTGTACATATTTCCTCCCCTCCTTTTGTCCTCACAACAACCCTGTGAGGTAGGTGGGGCTGAGAGATAGTGACTGGCCCAAGGTCACCCAGGAAGCTTCGTGGCTGAGCTCCCCGCTGGATTTGAACCTGGATCTTCCAGGTCTAAGTCCGACTCCCAAACCACTACACCATGGACTAAGCATGGCAAAAGGCACGCAAGAAGCTACACTAAGTCTACCAGTGTCCACCAGTTGCTTATCAAGCACTGGAGTTCTTTGGATGATGCATGTGACTCGCTCCACACACACCATGATGAGGAATGCGAGTATATGTGTCCCAGTTCCCCCTCCCAGGGCACCAATCCATTTTGCATAACTGCATGTTGGGGACAGTTGATCCGAGTCTCCCCCATGTGCAGTTTAAGCGTTACTTTAACATAGTATTTAAATCGTGGTGGGGCAGTTTAGATGAACCAGCCCCTCTGCAAAATAGGCAGAGCTGCAGTGCATGGCGGGGAAGTGGGATGTGCATGCTTACGTTCTTCATTGTGTGGTGGGCAGGGCTGATGAGAGGTATCGTCCCGTCCACTAGCATTTGGGATAGACATGCTGGACGGGAAGGTCAGGTGATGGGCAGACTGACTGATCAGAGCAATCCTTTCACATTATTTCTTATCTCTTATTTCCTATGTCTCCATGTGGAAAGGAGTGGGCAATCGTCAGTGGAAAGTACGTTGCCGCTTCGCCAGACCCAGCAAAATGGAAAACAAACTTCCGCTGTGCCTTGAAGAGTACAAAGAGGTTTGAGTTAGTGAGTGAGTCCAAAGACCCTGACCCTCATCATGTGTACAGAATCAACCCCTACTTCGCACCAGCTGCTAACCCTCCTGCTGATACAAGTAAGGACAGCAAAACAATAGAGTTAGACTTTGTGGAAGTTCTGTGCTGTTCTTATATCTTACTTTTTTGATAGACCAGAGAGCGAGAACATTCTGTTCTGAAGGGAGTGGGGAGAAGAGAGTGGAATTTAGAGGTGAAACCACATGTGACACTGGAAGCATCATTGGAGCTTTTCCCCACTCTGTGTCACAATAGTACCTGCTGGGGGACAACTTGGGAATGGAACTGTGGAACATGGGGGGGGGGGCAAAACTTTTTCCTTGTACAGGTGTACCCTGGTTAACGATGGTATGATCTACATATATAACGGCAGTTCCCCAGTACAGTACCTTACAAAAAGTCACTGCCGCCTGAGCCTGCAGGAAGCACTCGCAACCCTTTTAAAATCCCTTTTAATGCATGTTTTTAAATCCCCAGCCCATCAGCTGTTCGGCGTTAAAAATCAAAACACTAAGCTGTTCGGCACTAAACATCAAAGCACTAATCTAGTGCCAAACAGCTGATGAACTGGGGATTTAAAAAGGCGCATCTGGAGTACCTGCCATTAATTCCCTATTACAACTGCACTGTAATACATAGGCTATGCGCTAAACCAAAATCGACCACTAGATGGTGCTGAAGACTCACTTAATAATGGATTCACTTTACAACAGAGTGTTAAGAGTAGTTAACCGGGGGACGCCTGTACCACCATCCCAGTGAAAATTGCCTCCCAACTGCTATTTTAATGTGTAAAAACCCAAAAACTCACACTTGGAAACTTAGCATCATGTGGTTTAACCCTTACAATTACAGCCTTTAGAACAGACCACTGGCATAGGCAGACTGTGTATGCTACCCTGAATTCCTTGGAAGAAGGGAGGAATTAAAATGAAAGAAAGATAGTAAAAAGAAATATCTCTGCTATAGGCTGACATCTGTTCAGTGACAGTCTCATGTCTGAAAGTGAGTAATAAGGTACGATTGTGCTGCTGATCCATTGATTGGTCATATTGTCTTCACGTTTGACTGCAGCACTATAATGCTCAGGGTGCACAGCCCTCACATCGGTGCTGGTAGACTTGCCTTGCTTCCTGTTCCCCTCCCAGTTAAGCTGTGTGGGGTTACAGGAGCTCTTCAGCCCATGTCCCTAGGGTTGGGCTGTAAAAGCCAAAAATACCTGTGCAGTGTCTTGAATATTACTGCTTGGCTATGTGTTCATTAGAATTGTTTCAAAAAAACTTGAGACGGATCTGTAATTAACATTTGTCTGTCTTAGTTTTTTAAAATGAATTCAACGCTTGACCCCTTTGTATTTTACCAATATTTGAATTGGTAAATATTAGCTCAGTTGACAAATGTATAATTAACATTAAATGTGCAATCCTGCAGAAAATACACCATGGCTATGGCTGTACCATACCCCAGCTATGTACCAAAATACCCCAGCTATGGCTGGGGGAGGCAGCATGGGGAGGATATGGAGTAGAGAACATGCAGGCGAGGGAAGGGTTAAGCACCCTTTCTTCTACTCTGCCCTAAATTCCTCCCCTCCTGAGATAGCTTTGCTTTTTTTAAAATTGGTGGGTGGGGTCCATTCATTGTTTTGCATGATCTGGAAAGCTCAGGTTGAGCATCTGAAACATTTGGTATTGTGATGCTCCCAAATATTCTTAACCTGCACATTAACCTGCACATTAAACTATGTTTATTCCCTAATTAGCTCTTCCCTCTAAGGAAGTCTGTTTGTTGTATGTCATTTTTGTTGTCTTTCCAGATCCCTCCGATCACAGAAGCGATCATGAAGATGATCCATTGCATGTAAGCCCTTACAGCGATGGGCCCCCAACTCTTTTGATGTGTCGGCCTACACATCAAATGCAGGTACAAAAGAGAGAGGCATGAAAGAACGGCTGATCTTGAGAAGGTTGTGAAACGGTTCAAGCTCTGTACTTTTGAACCTGGTGGGCACTGACCAATGACCATTGCCTTATCCTGAAACGCGCTGAAGGTATAGCTGGCACACACAGAACTCCAGTCTAGGGGTGTGCTGGTTTTTTTACTTTTAAAAAAATCATGGTCCAACCAATTTAAAATCCAAAGTCGTATCAATGCAAAGACTTTTGGGCATTCCTGAACTTTTAGTAGTGGAAGAGTTGTAACAAGACGTTGGATACGTTTCATATCTAACTGGTGAAGGACTGGCATCTCAGGGGATGACTGAGATTAGAGAAATCCTGTTGCTGTCAGTAGGGCTGGGGCTAGCCTGGAGGCCCTCCACGGAGCATTCTGAATAACACATGAGCAGGCTGACTTCGTTAAAATGTTCTTTAAAAAAAATTAAATACATCACATTAAAAACGTTGAAGAAAGTATCCTCTTTATTAAAACCTCCATGGCCGGGAAACCCAGAAGCTTTTGTTTTTAATGAAGACGATGGCCATGAAAGCCTTAGAATCTTGGTGGGGAAACATCACAGTCATTTAAAATCAAAGGCAAACGGTTAAGTAGCAAAATAACTCTTTACCATGGGAAAATGGCAAATGAATGATCTTGCATAAATGAATCTATTAATCGGATTATGATGGGCAGTCTAAATGACCCATATACTGTAATAAAACTATACGTTTAATCGTTTTTTTGGGCATGTCCATATTCAGTGGAATCTGATGGAATTATTCCCTCACCTGTGCCATTTGCAGAAGGTGTGACATCTAGTTTGCTTATGAACTTAACTAAAAGTAGAATTTAGCTCCGCATTTGAGATGCACGTAATTTGGGCATGATGACACAGAGCAGTTTCCTGGCGTCCACAAACGTGCAGCAAACCCAGTTTTTGAGAGCTGACTGACTTGTGTTATCGGTGTGCTCATGTAGGTTGTGGCCCCGATGTTGTGTGGATTGCACCCACCTAACAACCCCTAAAAGAGTAATCTGGTGGTGGAAATGGGCTCCCACACATGCATTTTTGTAGCGTGCATGATGATCTATGTCAGTTTAATGTGTATACATAGGTGTGCAAGTGTCTGAGGTACAGGTCAGGTGCCTTTTCTCCCTAGACGGCATCTAGTAACTTCAAAAAAACAAATATAATGTTGTTCTCTTATGACAAGAGAGGAAGATGGTGCAGAAGTCTGTCATTAGGCTCCAAAGCACTAAGGAGGAATGTCTTGTCTTCTCCTTTTGTCCCCACACTTGGCATGCCATTCTCTGCTGATGGGCAGCCGAATCCTAACTAAATTCCCCTGCTCTGATGCAGTGGCGTAGGCGCGGGCTACACTGCATCCCACATGGGAATTTAGCAGGTGGGAGGTCTCCTTGGGGTAAGAGGACATTAGTCCCCTTGCCCTGGGATAAGCCCCAGCTGCCACTATGGGTCAACCTGGACCTGCACCAATGATATCACTGGCACAAGTTCATTGATCCATGTTGGCGGATTAGGCCTGGGAAGGGGGATAGGATATGGTGCGCGCGCCAGCGCTGCCGATCTGCCCTGCCCCGTTCTGCCTCCTGCACACAGCTTACCTGCTTCTGTGGCATCCCAAGGAGCATTGGTGCGCATGGGAAGGTTCCAGCCTTCCCACAGGTGCACCAGGCCTCTGTGCTATCACAAAGTGCTTTGCGGTGCTTTTGCGACAGCACGCACTAATGGATCTTGCGTTCTGCCGGTGCAAGTGGCTCATAGAATTGAGCCATTAGTGTATCATCCCAATTACCTTTTCAGACATGAGTGAGCTGGCATGCTTCCTGACTTCTAAGCAGTTGTGTCTTGGATTTTGTCGGCACTTTTAGCTAAAAGTCTTGCTGTGACTCAGACAGCCATGGATTTAAGGCAGTTTTCACATATGAAACCAATTCTGTTCCTGCTTATATCTGTTTTGCAATGCAGCTGTAAACTATGTTGCTCAGGGTGCCTTCTTGGATTACAAATCCTCCTCGGCATTTTCGTCCTTACTAACAAGCACTGGACATTTTTACAGGACCATATTTAATATTGTTTTTGATCCTCTCTTCTGCTGTTTGTATTAATGGAAGAGAATGGGAAGGAGAGACATTTGTAATGTGAATGAGCATTCAGGCCAATGTAGGTTCACATTTGCATTACCAAATTATTTAAACGCTGCTTTAAAACTTCATGTGTGAAATGTCTGTTAACTTAATAGTGTGTGGAGCTCAAAAGATTTAAATCTCTTGTATGAAAAATACTCCCAAGACCATAGCTTTGATGAAAACTTTCAGCCCTGAGCAGTATGCTTGGGAAGCAATTTGGAAGTCTCAAACTAGTTCTTGTCTTGATCTGGGCGCCTGAGACTTGCAAGGTGAAATGCAAGTTTATGTACCTCTGTACCACAAGAGTGCAAAGACAGTTGGTCACTGAAAAATGAAGGATCATGGGATAAGCTTACAGTACTCCCATGTAAAGATGCTGGGAACAATATAGAATGAACATTTTTGTGTGTGACACAACCTCTATTTGTCTGGTTCACAGCAGGAGATAGATGTTGCTTTTGAAACTTTGTCACTGGGAAATCCAGTCCCAGGTAAGCTGACAAAATTTGATTCTGTGATTGCTCACTTAGAGTTTATTGCCATCAGTCTGTCTTGGTGTGGATGTTTAGGATGCTTTCTTATTAGACATTTTTTATACAAGTCTTGTAACTGCTAGTATTCTCCTAACTCTTGTATCTCAAGTTCTTCTGTGGATGGAGGACTTTAGAACATGTGATGATGGGGGGGGGGGGGTGTCAAAATTCTTCTCCCCCTTCCTCTGCAGCCCCCTGAAAAACTGTTCTTGAGAACTGGAGGACCTCTGGAATAGGATGGCATGTGGCACTAGTGGGGGGGGTAGAGAGCGTTGGCAAAAATCGCCTTCTAGGAATGGAAGTTCTTTCATTTGCGGCACAACAATACAACCTAGAATTGAATACGTTTGCACTGACACTTTCTTTTGTTGGAGCCTACTATTGGAGGTACAGGTGGGCCCCCATATCCGCTGGGGATATGTTCCAGGCACCTCCGTGGATACTTGAAACCATGGATAAGAGCGAACACCCCCTCCATGGTTTCCTGAGGGCCCCCCCACCCTGCATCCCCTGCAGGCAGGCATACTTGCCCCCCCCCCCAGCTCTTATTTTTCTTTCAGCAAGCTTTGTTTCTTCCTTAAAACAAACAGAGAAGCAGCCTCCATTGCAGGCAAGTAGAACGAGACTAAGTCCTAGAGAGGCTCTGCAAGGTTTCTGTTAACCTTGCAGAGCCTCTCTAGTACTTAGTCTCGTTCTACTTGCCTGTAATAAGCAGCCAGAGGCTGCTTCTCCTGTTTCTTTAAGGAAGAAAATAAGCTTACTGGGAAAAAAGTAAAAGCCTGGGGGGTCCCCACGATCCGTGGATAGCGAATCAGTGGATATGGGGGCCCACCTGTATATCTATCCATGTAGGAGTGCCATGAGCCCAGTAACACCAACTTAAATCCAGTTGAGTAACTGTTGGAGGATCACAGAGTAGCTTAAAGAAAACAATTGCAGGAGTGACCCCAATCTGAGGATTTTGGTGTTGGGGCTGCCAACCATTTTCTCTGCCTTCTATATGGTTGCATCCAGCCACGCTCTATACCAGTGGTCCCCAAGCATACCGCTGCTATGGCCCACCTTGCCCCCCCCCCGCTTCCGGGTTATGACTCGCTTGTACAAGCTGCTCCTGCGTTGTGCTGGGCCATGGACAGCCTCCAGAGGCCTCAGAATGCCTCCTGGATGCAACTGGAAGTCACAATTGGGAACCCGGAAGTGACCTCTGGGTCACTTCTGGAGGTGATCTGAAGCCTCTAGAGGCTGACTTGGGCCCAGTGCAATGCAGGAGCAGCTTGTACAGGTGAGTCGTGACCCGGAAGTGGCCTCCTCTTGCATCCAGACCAGACGCAAGGGAAGGTGGGAGGGCCCATCAATGCAACCCCACCACACATCGGGTCACGACCCACAGTTTGGAAACTGTTGCTCTACACTATTTAATATTCCATGTGTTCCAGGTGGGCTGCTTAAATCATTCATTTTGCAGATGAGGGAGACTGAGGAATAAGTGACTAACTCAATATTATTCTATGCTGAGCTTTTTAAAAATTGCCTTTTAGGATGGAGTTGGAGCTGTTTGAACAGGAAAGACTTGGCATATGCATACATGTAGTATAAGCTTTAGCAAAGCCCAAACTCCCACCCAATCTTTCCTGCTCCTGTAGTTGGTACATCTTCAGCAGAGGATTGTATTTGAAGTAGATGAGCACTGATAATCATCCATCAAGTGGAGCTTTGTTATGAACCAGCGTTGATTCTCTTTTCTCCCCCCCCCCCTTTTTTAAAAGCTTTGCCCAATACATAGAGACCAAGTTCATCCGTAGCTATTGGCTTTGATAAGCTGCAGATCAAAGGACCTCCCTTGTTCTGCTACACCTCTTTTCACAAATGCTTGGGACAAACAAGAGCTTGCTGTGTCATGCCTGGTTGGGAGCTTTTCTGGGGCATCTGATGGGTCACTGTTGGAAGTGGACTAGTTGGGGCCTTTGGCTGGGTTCAGAAAGGCAATTCAGCAGGAAAGAAGATTGTCATAAGTGATGGAGGCACACAGTTGTATGGGTGGAAAGATGGACAAGATACTTTCCTCACGGCTTCCTTTAAAATATATAAGGTATTGGTTATATGATTTTGATTGAGTGGCACATTTCAACCACTTTAAAGATAAAATTTAATTCGAGCCAGACAGGGGTTGCACTCAGAACTGGACTAGAGTATTTAATATTTTGAATCTTTAATTTGTGGAATGTGTTTCAAAGAATGAACCACGAAATAGTCAAGCCGTTACTTTGGAATCAACTGCTCTAGGTTGCTATGAACAGCCTTCTTGGCCAGGTTAACAAGAATTGATCTGTCTAATAGTGGTTCAGATTGCTCTTTAACCTAGCTAAACATGTTTTTTATTGTTAAGGTAACCTGGGTAAGGTAGTAATTAGAACTCTAATTATGCATGTGATTATTTAGTTTGATGTGTTGGTTATAAACTATTTCAGGCTCTGAGTTACTGTACTCTGCTCAGCTAGAAATATGGCAAATCACTGAAAACTTGGTTTGATCTATGATTGGGCACTCGGTGTGGTGCGGTGCAATGCGGTGCAGATTGATCAGCCAAATAGTATCTGTGCTTAGGTGTTCAACCAACTTGCTATGTTCTACATCAGTGTACTGTACCATCTATTTGGCGCAAGAAGGTGGGGGCATGAGCCAACTCTTTAGCTCAGTAGGCAGAGAATGTTTCTGTCTCTGTAAAGTCAGTGTATATAAGGTTGGTGTTGAAGTCAAAACCTTAACAAGGTGTTCTAAGATACATGTGTGCCCTATTGAGGATACATGACAAGATCATTTCCCCCATGACCAGGAAGTTCTGGGGCTTATCTGATGTCGAGATGGGTAGGGAGCTCCTTATGGGAAACGATTCATGGTTGACAATAAGGAGTGCGCGTTTTTTGGCTGCTGCTTGTAAAACGCGTAAGGGCATTGTCAGCATTGAGGAGAAGTATTAACCTCTAGCCATTCCCAAGCCCTTTGTTTTTTGGCACGAAAGTTAATATTTTAAATTTTTTAATTTTGCGCTTTAGTTTGAACATAGTTATATGATAATGTATGCCATGTTTTGCAACTGTTGCTGGTCTTTGACCATATAAATAAATATTGATGTGTGCCCTACAGTGCCGAATGCAGTCCAAGTCCAGTGGCTCGTGCATCAGTTGCCACCAGACAGGAGGCCCAGCCCAAATCTGAGTGAAATTCAACAGGTTGCATGGACCCTTACCCCACTGAGAGGATCTGATAATCCCATTGGTAGGTCTAGATCTTTGTTTGCTTACCGCCCCCACCCCCCAAAAAACCCCGCACGACTTCTTGTACTGATCCTTCAATCTCTGTGTCAATCTACACATTATGCAGACTGAGATGGTAAGCAGGAAGTGGTAGAATTCTGGACTGTTCCTCCTCATACTGCAAATGGAGAGTTGTTTGTGTTTGAACCCTCTTCCATATAAGCTTCTCTGCCTTACCCCAATCCTGCATATAATAAACCAGCAAACTGGGGAGATGCCTGCACTAAACCTCTCCTCCAGTGTGCTCATTTACTACATGCAGTAATATGTATGTAGTAAATATACATATTTACTACCCACACCACGTGTGCCTTCACCTCTTTCCCCCACCCCCTCCTCGTGGGCTAATTTGAGAGGGAGAGCACAGCAGGAAACTGCAGACACCTGGCTCGGGGAGGTGGGTGTAGTAGCCTCTGCGCATGCTGAGACTACCCTACCTATGAGCAGGGTGACCTGGAAGTGATTGACATGACCTGGAGGGGGTGGAGCTAGTGACACCATGAGTTACCGTACTGACTGACACTCCCCTTAGCTAAGCCACTGAGCACATTCAACCTGTGCTAAGCTAAGCACATCCAACCTGGAATGCGCTGATTGTACTGAAGTGTGTCGCCTCATGGAATAAAAGGAGCTGCAGCACACACTACACAAGGGACAAGTGCTTCTCCTGTATGCTCCTCTCCCAACTGTACAGGGCTGAGGACGCAAAAATAGTGTGGCCTGCTCCCAGCATGAAGCAAAAAGGGTTAGTCATATGATATTTAAAGTGCAATGGCTTAATGTGTCATGGCAGTCTGACAATGATGGGTGGAGCCTTTATATCCATAACTATATTGAACTAATTTCTAGACGTATGATTTATGGACCTCTCATTTTGTTTGTTCTGTCTGCTATTGTGTTTTGAGTCACATTTTTTTTCTCAACACAGCAGGGTTCTCTGCATATGAACCAGGCAATGCTTATATAATCCCTCATGACCAAAATGGCTGCCTGCCAGTTGGAAATGGAGGACTGAATGAGCCAGTGGAGGACCAGTATTCCATGTGGTCAGCTCAGACTACACCAAATGTGAATTCCCAGTCAGCTGCCACTCATCTACTGCAGCATACGCAACAAGACTCACCTGGAACAAATCCGTTTAACTTGGGTGAGGAATATATTCTACAGTCTACATGTTTGGGTAAATTGAGACAGATGGACATTATTTGAGCAGAAGTATGTGCAGGGGGAATAGATGCTTTTGAACTGTGGTGCTGGAGAAGACTCCTGAGAGTCCCTTGGACTGCTAGGAGATCAAATCAGTCAATCCTAAATGAAATCAACCCTGACTGTTCCCTGGAAGGACAGGTACTGAGGCTGAAGCTCAAATATTTTGGCCACCTAATGCGAAGAGAGGACTCTCTGGAGAAGACTCTGATGCTGGGAAAAATTGAAGGCAAAAGGAGATGGGGAAGGCAAAGGATGAGATGGTTAGACAGCATCACCGATGCAACAAACATGAAAATGAGCGAACTCAGGAAGATAGTGGAGGATAGGAAGGCCTGGCGGGATATGGTTCATGGGATCACGAAGGGTCGGACACGACTTAACGACTGAACAACAACATGCGCAGGGGGTATAATCCATACTTCTGCTCAAATAATGCCCAAGTTCTGGTTTATGGACTAGGCAAGATTATATTCATCAAAATATGGAACTGAGCTTAGATGTCTTTTGTTTGTAGCTCAGGACTTTGCCAGGTTGAAGATTTGTTTTCTGCATAATTGTAGCCATGAGGATGTCTCCCCTGTGTCAGTGTCTAGATCAGGGCTTCTCAAAGTGTGGGTCACGACCCACTTTGTGGATTGAGTCTGTGAGTCGTGAGTTGGGTCCACCAGCCTGCCCTTACTTCTGTTTGGCTCCAAATTGGAGCCAAACAGAGGCAACCGGAACCCACTTTTGGGGCCCGACACACCTCCTGGCGCTTTTCCCTTGTTGCTCCAGCCCGGGGATGGTCTCGGAAGGCCTCCAGAAGTGACCCAGAGGTCACAGTTTCGCCAATGCAACTTTCGGTCGCGTTGGGAGACCTGCAGAGGCCGTCCCCGGGCTGGAGCAATGAGGGAGCAGCGCCAGGAGGTGGGTCGCGACCCACCTCCAGAGGACAGAGGTGGGTTGCAGCCCCCAGCAGGTTTGAGAACCGCTGATCTAGCTTGTAAACCCCTCGGCCTGTTTTACATTCTGTGTAAGGCACCATGCGCATTAACGACTCTCTATAAACCTCTTACTACTACCACTCTTCTTCATAGCTTCCAAACTACTAAGGTGTAAATCTATTAAGAACTTCAGCCCTGAGCAAAATTCATGTTTTCATGAATTTGGCTCACTTCCTGATCTTCACTTGCACACAAAATGTAAGCAAATGTCTAAATGCCGTCTTATTTTTAAAAAGCACTTACAATTTTGTTTCCAAGTTTATATATTTCAATTGGTCCAGTCCAGATGTTTTGAACTTGCAACTACAACCCTTTTTCACAAATCTCGTGCAGATCATCTTTATCTTTTAGCCCCAAAATAAAGGCCATTGTCAACCCCTATATTGGTAGAATGCCTCTTGAACCTGGGATAAGCCCTTCTTGTCTGAACACCCTGTTCGAGTTCCTGCTAGACAAAGAACTAGCAAAGCAGAATGTTTGAGAGGCCTCCCAGTAGATATTTGCTTTACACAGTAACTTGCATTTTCTTTCCTTCCCCCTTGGAGGCTATGTTTGAACTTATTTTCTAAGGAATATACTGAGTTTTAATTGTGACATCGCTGAGACAAGAAACACAGAAGACAATTTTGAAGGGGGAAGTTACTAACTCCCCAACTAGGCATGTGACTAACTGTTTTTCAAAACATTTCATTCAATGTTTTTATTAACATAATAACATTTAATAATATCAGTAAAAATGCTCAAGGGGGGAGAGTTACCAACAAAATGCCGATCGCCCCACTTTTCTCAGACAACAAACAGAAGTACAGTATGTCAAGGGTTTTTTGTTCTTAAGTAAATTGTATAGAATGAGTCAGAATAACTTTGGATGAGAGGAGTTGCATGTCCAATTGCAGCACTGTATTTATTTTTGGACAGAGGAAGGATGCTATAGGAGTGGTATTTTATCTGTGGCTCTGCCCATTGGGGCTAAAGCAGCAAATAATTCTAACATGACACATCAGGATATTCAAGGTGTTCCTCTTCTGCGTTAGGAGATACCTCATATAATAACTGCTTCATCGAGAATGTTTTCATGAATGGAGAAGCTCAGGGATATCAAGCGGAGAAGAACAACCCAACAAGGAATGACTATCAGTTGCCAATAAACGAGTGTGTTGTGGCAGAACAGGACATGTTTGTGCCTCCAGCTGTTCCCTCCCCAGCAGAGCAACCCCTTCTCATTGCTCCATTGCAGAATAATACAGGTTGGTAAATGCGCTCTGGCTTGAATAACTAGCAAAACACACTGAAATTGGCAACGGGTGCAATTTTGGGGGCAACAGAGGCTTTGGAAGAAAGATTCATTGTACTAGACGATTGGATAATATTTACAGGATTAAAAGCCATGGCTGTATTAAAAATGTTAATAGTTAAAAAAAATAGTAAGTTGTTGTTGTTAACAGTATTTATATACCGCTTTTCAACAAAAAGTTCACAAAGCGGTTTACAGACAAAAATCAAATAATTAAATGGCTCCCTGTCCGAAAAGGGCTCACAATAAAAACACTACCAGCAAACACCAGAAAGACACTGTGCTGGGGTGAAAGGAGGGCAGTTACTCTCCCCCTGCTAAATATAAGAGGAGCACCAATTGAAAATGTGCCTCTTGCCCAGTTAGCAGGGGTTTGTACTTAAAGCGTTAAAAACATCAAAACATTAAACTACTAAAATGCTAAAAAATACGTTTTGTCTGGCTTGTCCCAGACTTGCTCAGGTAGCAGGCTCAGCAGGTTGCAGTAGCTGTTAAAGCCATGCAGCTGCAGCCGGATGGTTTAAGAAGGAAAAACGTCTGCCGATCAGCTGGAGCTTGTTAATACCCGGCAAACCGGTTCTCATCAATTAACCTAGCTGCTGCACCTAACTTAAGACTGTCTCTGCACTTTACTCAACATGGGAGCCCAGATCTTATCCATGAAGGCAAATACGTTGCGTATGTTGAGCAGAAAGAAAATGCAGTGTTCCAAAGCTGTGAATGCAGTCTTTGCCCACAAATTTAAAAGACTATAGAAGTATCTCTAGCACATGGGAACATAATGACAGACAGGAGGCGTGTGGTCCTTGGCTGTGGTGATCCTTGGGCAGCATTCAGTTAAGCTGATATACTGTCACCAAATTGAGAAGATCCTTTCCATTGTCTAACAGTTGTTGCCTCTGCAAGGCTTCCCTCATCAGTCTTTTAAAAATCAGTTTGGCCACTGAGGAGAATGGTCATCTTAATACCCAATTGAGTGGTTTCTGCAGAATACTAAGCAAGGCAGTGGTTAGGTTTCCATCCTCAAGAAGAAAACTGAGCCTTTCTCTGTTGATACAAATGTTCTGTCTGCTCTCTTGTCGCAATTTCTGGGTGGGGGTAAAAATGTCCAAATCATGTATTTTAAAATGCATATCGACATACTTTTGCATCCTAAATAACAAGCATATTAACATTTTGAACAGTTTTCAGAATTTTTAGTCCAGTCACAGCTGTTCAAATCAGGAAGCCAGCATGTGGTGTGTGTCTAATTGTAACAAAAGTTACAGCGCAATCCGACTTAACTTTTGTGCCGGTGTAACCAGCGGCGCAGCGAGAATGAGAGGCCCCAGAACGGAAAAGGGATTCAAGTCCCCTCCAAAAGAGGAATTCAAAGGGTATTTGAATCCCTTTTCCATTCTGGGGCCTCCCGTTCTCGCTGTGCCGCTGGTTAAAAAGGTAAAGGTATCCCCTGACAACTAAGTCGTGTCCATCTCTAGGGTGTGGTGCTCATCTCCATTTCAAAGCCGAAGAGCCAGCGTTGTCCGAAGACGCCCCCGTGGTCATGTGGCCGGCATGACTCTCCTTGCCGCAGCACGTAGCATGCAGCTGGAACACGGAGCGCTGTTTACCTTCCCGCACCGCTGGTTACACCAGCACAAAAGTTAAGTCTGATTGCGCTGTTAGTGTAGCAGAGCAACTTACAATCAGAACACACTACTTTGAATGACTGTCTTGACCCTTTTATTTTTACAAATAGCATCAGCTGAGGGGAGTGCTAATGAGATCAAAGCCACAGTAGGGCTTTGTAGTTGAACACTTGCCCCCCACTGCAGTTCTGATCCAGATTGCACACCCCTGCACATGCTAGGCACCATAGTAAAATGTTTGTATAATGACTTTTCAAAAAAAAAAAAACTGTCCTCCATCTTCATGGCACCTTTGTTTAAATTTTAAGGATGTGTCCTCCAAGAGCCTCTTTGCATCTGTGGCACCCTGCAGGGGGGAGGGCAAGAGGGGGTGGCAGAAAAAGACCCCCGAGGTCCTGGTCAACAAGACCTGAGACCTGTGGCAGGGCTGCAGCATCAGGATGGTGTCACCTGGGTTGTTAGCACAGCTACCGTATGAAGCCTTGAGATTCCAGAGGTGGTTAATGATCCACCCTGGCCCCTCTTTCTCTCCCCCCCCCCAAGCTGGCACCAGGCCTGCTCTGCTTGTTGCTTCAGTCAAGCCCTCGGCTCCCCGGTGCTCTGCCTCATCATTGGCTGGCCACCCATTGTGTCTGCTCACCCACCTCCATCTAACTCCACCCTCCTCCTGCAATCCCTAGATGCACTGCCTCATCTACAGTCGCTGCTGCAGTTACTTCCAGTTAGCCAGAAGTGATGCAGATAGGGTTGGCGTGGCTCCCAACGCTCCACCCACCGCCACCATCAAAGCGGGTGTGCTGCACCTTGGGCCACTCTTTCTCCTCTGTTCCAATGCCTGGGAACGGTGTATTTTTGTTTGACCTGTTTAGCCATGCTAACTAGAATGTCCCTTCCTTTCATTTCATTTCGGATACGATGGTTCTATAAATGCACCTCCAAATAGCATGTTTCTGTTTTGCATGATGCCTAGGAGGCATCTCTTCTCCCCATTCCCACCCTGCTCCTTCTCAGTCAAATTCAACTAGATGAAACTCATCCTTGTCTCTTGCAGGAATGCATTCTCTTAACTTGGATGTCTCCATCTACTACAGAGGGAAACTAGTATATGAAAGACACGTGGAAGCCAGTAGATGCATGTTTGCCAACGACCAGCACTCTGGTTCCACTGTACAGGACACACAGATAGTAAAGTTTCCAAGCCCAGAGACCCTGCCTGATCAGAAGCAGGTGAGGCACACCTTGTCCCTGCTGCCGATTGCCAGGCTGCTGCTGTATCGGAAGAATGAGAAGATTTGTGCCAGGCGACTTGGCAAGTGTAAGGTCTTCTTGGCCTTCTCCAAGCAGCTGGAGGACATGGACCCTCCGTCCAAATTGTTGCCACGGGATGAAGAGGCAGAGATCTTCAACTATGAAAATTTTTTCCAAGGTGATTCTCTTGGTTTCTCTGTTTCCTCTCTATGGGCACCAAGTAGGCTGTCTTTGAATTTATTTTGTACAGTTCTTTCTCCTTTTTAAATGTTTTAAGATGGCAATTATGTGGTGAACTGGCACATTGTTTCTTTTACCATGCTGTCTGTCTGTCTGTCTGTCTGTCTGTGTCGGTCTGTCTCTCTGTGGGGGGGGGGGGAAGTCATTTGAATATGAGTCTGGTCAGGAAGTTTTGATTTGAAATTGTAGCACAGGTCAAAACACATTTCCAAGGCTGCAACCGTGCCTATAAAAGGCCCCTTAGGGTGGTGGCTTCACCTTGCAATTGCCACCTTTAAAAAAAAAATAGTAAAAAAATTGGGCAATTTGGCCATATTCCACCACTTCAAAAATACTTTGTACAGTGGTATGGTGTTGGATATTATCAATAGTCTGAAACAACTGTCCCTCACTCTTAACTAATTTTCAACCGTGGTCCTGCAGTATTGGTGCTTACTCTGTTGGGGGACTGTATATAGATGGGGTCAGCCAGATGAAGTTGGTATTGGGCACAGGACTTGTAAATCTGAAAATCTTTGCTTCCATTTACAACAAAACAAGACAACCCGATAACAAAACAAATGTTTCTAGCCCATAACTGCAAAAGCTTCAGTGTGTGTAGGCAATGCCTCAGGAAAACCCAGAAGCTGACTGGCCTGGGCTCAGCCTGCAAGTGCCTGGTGTTGGTGACATGGAGAACATTTTTTCCTCTTGTCCCTATAATGTGCATAAATGTAAGCAAAATAAGCCAGCATGTGCCAGCTGAGTTGCCTTGGGACTGAATTTTGACTTTTTTTCAGTACAGGGTACACACAGCTCTGAGTGTGGCTCTTGATGCTTGCAGCAGTTTCACTTTGCCTGTAAAGCTTGTCCTCTCTTGCCAGCAGAATTCAATGCATAGCTGGTGGTGCAGGAAGAGGAATGAGACAGTATTACTATGTTGCATTTGTTTCAAAGCACCTTGCAATCCTTGCATCTCTGTAATCCTTACAAAACAGCCTTGTAGGTCGGTATTATATTGCACATCTGGAGGCCAAGAATGAAAAGCTCACTTAAGGCCACCTCTTGGGTTGTGAAGTGAAATTTGAGTGGAGACCTCCTGGCTTGTAGCTCAGTCTCCCCTTGCTGCTGAACTACACAAGCAGTAGTGTGCAACGTTGTGGTTAGCAATGTATGCACATAAAAAAAATCTATTGCTGAAAATGAAATCCACGTATGTTGTCATTGCAATCTGGCACTTGTAAATTTGGTTTAAAGCTCAGTGAACTAAGAACTGCTTCATCCTTCATTGTCCTGTTGTTCCAAGTATGTTTGCATCTCACTGGCCTATAATGCAAATGTGTAAAACCTACACTGGCTGAAATGTGTGTTTGTGTCCTACACAAAAGTCTTATGTGGTACATGAAAACATCCTTGTATTTTTCTAACAGAACTGAAGGATTTTTCTGAGAATCGACGCTGTTCTCCTGACTACACCATCTACCTGTGCTTTGGACAGTGCTTCTCTGCTGCGAGGCCCAAGGAGTCGAAGCTCATCTTGGTGAAGGTGAGCAAAGAGTAGTCCTGTAACGATACAAGTCCTGAAATGCCATACAAAGTGCCACCTTCAGCAATCAAAATCCTTGCATCTATAAAATATGGGGTCGTATTGGGGACAATTGCATAGGAATCTGTGTGAGCAGATGGGCTTAAGTTGCTTCTGTGTGTCTTGCAGTTGGTGCCAAAGCTCTGTAAATCTTGGCATGAGCAAGCACAGAAGGAAGGAGCCTCATCCTTGAGCGAGAACCTGAGCCTACAGATCTCCAACAGCCTCTATGAAATGATGGAAGAATTCATCTCCTCCTATAATATGCAGGTGTAAACTTGTTGAATGTTCTGTTACACTCCAATAGTAAGATTCCGTGTGAGGGTGCGGAGGGGGAGAAGGCCTTCCTTGCTTGGCTTATGAAGAACAGCCAAAAGTTGCACTAAGAGATCTTGCTGTTTTGCCAGCCCACATAACTTACAGTAATGCAATTATCTGAAGCTGGAACTAGATGTTACATGGACCTTGGGGAAGCAGATGAAAACGGCACCCTCTGTTGGTGGTTGGAACACTTATCCCATAACATTGCATTGTGTGACTTTCTGCACCCTTGCCAGTGGCAGCTGGTGGCAAAACTCACAAAAGGATCCTATCATGGGGCGAGGGTTCTGTGCGCTATAGGGGAGACCTTGGCAACACAGGTGCCATTTAGGGCTGCATCTCCATAATAATGTCTCTGTGTATCCAGCCTGAATCGACTCAAGGGATTATTTAAATGTTTAAGATGTTTTGTTTAACGGAGGCTGAACTGTCTCTTTTCTATTCCTCCCACCTCTAGATGAGTTTGACTCATAAGTTCTCTGTAGGGGAGGAGGACAGGGCAGGATCTTGTGTACTCTGCAAAAAAAAATCCACCCAAAACTGCTTCATGAAAAGAATTCTGTGACCCAAGTCAATTATGAAAAATTGAATAACTCAGCATACTTACTTACCTGATAGTTTTTCCCAATTGTCTTACATTACTTGTTGAGGGTTTGTTTCTCATGGGAGGGGCAAGAGTACTGCTGCCCTGCTCCAAACACTGAAAAATCTTACTTGGCCACCTCTCAGGCTTCTGAGATGTCACAAAATAGTATTGCCGTTCTGGTGGCCTCGTTTGTCCATCTCCTTGAGTACTTTGAGCCTGTTGAGATGGGGAAGAGCTCCTGCTGTGCTTCCAAAGGACTAGCCTGGCTGCTTCTGCCCAGAAACCAAAGAACTGGTTAGGTCAGTGTTGGTCTTGTAGAGACCCGATGATCTGACCTTGCAGTCGGCAAGGATTCAGCTGCATTAGGCTTGGGGCATATGCTATTAAGAGAGGGCAAGTAGCAAGGCTTACAACACGGATGAATCTGTGTCAAATTGGGCCTGTAGCTCAAGGTCAAATTAGATGTGCTTCTAATCATGTACTGTGGCCTGATGGAGGTTCGTTTTTATAGCCTAAATAGCATGGCAGAGCTGGAAAACTGCATGGTTGGAAAACTGCACATAGTCCCCACCACAGTCTTTACCCCATCTCTCTTCCTTTCATTATTTTTAGTGGAAGAAAAAAAGTCAGTTAACAAATTGTGTGTGTGGGGAGGGGGGTGCACTCCGTGTTTGGAATAAAAAACCAAAAGTAGCTGTGGAGGTGAGAAATCTAGATCAGGTGTGTGGTGGGTAAGGAGTTAACTGTTTCCTCCTGAACCCATCTTTTGCTGAAAATTGACCCCTTTAAATTGTTTAGCTGCATGTGTAATTTTTTTTTGGGGGGGGGGAGGGAGAAAGTTAAAGTTCTGCCCCCTTTTTAATGCTGCTTTTTTCAAAAGCAGCATGGAATCCCCTACAAGAATCACTCGCTTCAAGTAACGTCAAGTTGAGCTCCGAGTTCATTTAGATGAACTTCTGGGTGGTGGATGCAGGTGACTTTTTTTTTTCCATCCATCTGTGTTTGAGCATAACAAATCACTGTACCAATTGTCTGTATACACATTATGGAAAGCTGACTGCTAAGCACATGGCTTCTGTGTCCCATTTTTCAAAGATGGGGAAACTGGAAATGTTGCTGCTCTTAACATTGTTTTTCACTTGAGGCTACCATCTAGGCCTAGTTAAGAGGGTCCTTCCTTTCAGAGACAATAGAACAGAGCTCCCTTCTTTAGAACATGCTCCACTTCCAGTGTCGTCCTAAAGTTTTAGTGTGACAACGTTGTTGTTTTTGTGAAGGGCGGGGGCTAATGAGGGAGGCAGTGAGCAAACAAATCCTATGCACACTAGGGAAGCCCAGTACAAATTCTACAGCTCTGGGACTGTATATAATTTATACTTGGTAACCAGAGGGATAGCTCTGTTACAGGAAAAAAAAAAAGAGCCTTATGACCTCTTAAAGAATCAACAGGTTTATTGCAGCAATAAATCTGAGAGTTCACAAGAGTGTTCTTGTTTTATATGCACTTCAGTTAATCCTCTAGAGGCATAAGCAGAGGATAGGAAAGTTGGTTTTATATTGTCCATGGGGTGACATGTCCCTCTGCGCTGCCTGAATCTGCCACCTCTACTCACACGTGCCGAATGCACCCTTCCTGTGGAGGGCAGGCAGTCCAATGGGCAGGGGCACTGCCATACTTACAAAGCATGTGCTGTGCAGCCTCTCCTTGGTCCTTGTCAGTGAAATTAACAGGCTCGGGAGGTGCTGGGAACCCAGCATCCCTGGTTTGTGCTCATAACAAAACAGGAGGAAGATTCAAGCAGGAGCGTGGGAGGTTTCACAGCTTGGAGGAGGAGCTGGGAGCAGGAGACTCACAGCGCAATCCTAACCAACTGTCCGTCTCCGGTGTAGCCGCAATGCAGCCCCAAGACAAGGGAACAAATGTTCCCTCACCTTGAAGAGGCCTCCATGACTGCCCCTGCACTACACAATGCAGTGTATGCCCTGTTTGCACAGCTACACTGGTGCTGGAAAGTTGGTTAGGATTGCACTGTCAGTCTTGGGGTTTAACAACGCACCCAAAAAGCCACACACACACACACACCAGCACTGAACGTGATTGCCTGGGCTGGTGAACCATGGACATCAGTAGCCTCTCTTTGTAACTGCTGCTCATTAAAATAAGTGCTCGCAGGCTGTTCCCTTTTCATGCTGACCCCATTGTTCTCCATGGGAAAGCTGGTTTTCATTTGCAGGTTTTTTATATACATGGGATTTTTCAGGAACCTGACCCCCCCCCATGAGAATCCAGAGCTGTCTGTATTCTGAGATTTGTCCAATGATTGGGAATGCCTCCCCATAATGGAGAAGATTTTTCTCCAAGTACACCATTTCTCCCTGCCGAGAGACGTTATACTTGTGGGCAACAGATGGGTGGGGTTTCCTGTGCCCTCTTGCTGTCCCCCATCTATGCATTCTTACCCAAAGATTTACTAATGTTCGTCATGGGCTAAAGAAAGGTGCTTGTGAAATCAGTGTTGAATGTGAATCATAATTAACAGGGTGCTATCCTGCTTCAGGTTTATGTGCAAGTTACATGAAACGAGTGTAAGAGTGACTGCATGCTTTAATGTGAAAGTGAAATACTAAAGCTTAGGACACTAATGACCAAATGTTGCACAAAGCATGCTTGCAAATCTTATGTCAAAACAATAGCCTTGGTGTTGTACAGTTGAATTGCCAAGCATGTAGGCAGAGTATTCATTTGCAGGTACAGGTATTCCCCAACTTACAGACAACGGCGTTGGCACTTCTGCATAGATACAGACGAGATGACCTTGTGGTTTCATGCCTGTGCAATAGCACCATTCCAACATATGTTGGTTCCAACTTCCAGACAAATGTCCCGAGTGGAATCTGGATGCAAGTTTGAGACTACCTGCACCATTTCAAATGAATGAGGAGACTTGCAACTGCTCAGCCTTCCACTGGTGGCACACTATTTACTCTGCATGTATGCACGCACACCCTGAAAAATATAATGCTCTCTCTGATAAAGCAATGCTAAAACACTCTTGATTAATGGCGGGAGACTGACAAGCTTGCTTTCTAGTGCACACTAAACCATTTTTATTTAAGTGACATAATTCCAAACATTGTAAATTTGAGAGCTTGGTCCATCAGCAAAAATGAACCAACATTGTTCACTAACTCCTGTGAAGCTGCAGTTAGGGCCTGGTTCAGATTATCATCTCAAACCAGTTTAAATTTATTACGAATGAGCCATAACAAGTCTCAGGCTTGCATATGCAGCCTCCTCCTCTGTGCAACTTGAAAGCTTCCACTTTATTCAAAACAAAATGGGTTTCCTGTTGCATCCAAACTCAACACTGTTTTGATAACTGACAGACCATCATTTTGAATTCCGACAAAACAGAAAACTGCAGTTTATTCAAAACCCAACACTGTAGTTTTCATTTCAATCTTCTCTCACAGGAGAACATGCCATGAGGTAAAAGGGAATAGAAGTCAAAACTCACTGTAGCTTGCTTGCAACACCATAATTAGATCATCTGAACGCAGCAGAAGTGATGTAGGGTTTACCCAAGCAAAGAAGGGGAATGTGATTTCTTAGGCATTTGAGTGCTGATGAAATTGCACTATGAAGTGTTGGTGAAACTGCACTATGGTGAAATTTGCACTATAAAGTGCTAGTGCAATTTCACCATGCAGTATGAAGAAATTGCACCCTGTGATGTCTGCTAAATTCTGTTGGCCTCCTTCCCACTACTTGCAGGATCTTCCTGGTCTATAAAACTTGTTTGATAGTAAGGGTTAAGATGTTACGGTCCTGTTTCCAGCCCTAAACATTTGGGAAAAGAGCAAATTTAAAGCATCTGTTCTGCTACTCTAAGCATGACTGGCAGGAACAAGGGGCAGGGCCATTTTGATGTGAAAATCCCCCAGAAAATAAGATGGCTCTCCCTCTGGTAGATCTTGAACAGAGGGTAAAGGCCTTTTTTTTTTTTTTTTTACTAGCCTTCTGCTAAAAATTGCCTTTTGTAAAAAAAAAAAAAAAGTTGGCATTAAGGTGTACTGTACAGTACTTTAAGATCTGTCTATTTTATAGGATGATAGTGGTATTGTCTGATTTAAAATATTTATTGTAAGCCAGCCTGGTGGAACCTCTGAAGGAAGGGCAGGGTAGAAAAAGTTTTAAGTATGTAGCTGCCTTCAGTGATGACTCAAATGTACAAAATGTGGATTTGCAGATGGGGAGCTAGGCAGAAGGTTAGGTGACACCAATCCTGTTATCTACTGCATGGGCTACCAGCTTGTTTCTGGGCTTAACTTGAACGGTTAGTATTGACCTTTAGACCCCTACTCAGCCTGGGTCCAGCTTACCTGAAAGATTGCCTGCATCCATACGTGCCTATCCAGGGTGCTACCTTTTAATGCCGATTCGCTTAGCAGTTTCAGGACTTTCTCAACAGTGGTGATGCAATTCTGGAATTCCCTCCTTGGGAAGTACAGTGAGCCTCAACCTTCTGTTAAGCAAGCTGTAAAACTTATTTTGTAAAGCCTCTATTGTAATTCCTTCAATGTAGTAGTACCACCCTTATTTTGTAAAAGGCTGATTTTGATCAGTCATGGATTTGCCTACTGTTTGCTTTTACTGTAGCCATATGCATTGGAGTATGTCCTATTAAGTTATGTCAGCCACATTGGCAGGATGTAAATATTAAATAAATGTGTTCTAGATATTACAGTTCTGAACTTGGACTTTTCTAGATGGTGGCTTCTTTAGGGGCACCCATTTTCTTTACATCGTGTAAAATGCTGCATAATGAGAGATGCTTCTATAATGCTGGAAGCCTGCTCAGCTGTAACTTGGATGCACATGTCTGTGCAAATAAATTGGCATGCTGCTGCAGTGGGTAGGAACTGTCCATTTATTAGAACACTGGGCACAAATGTTGGATTGAAACATTTGAACTATTCAGTGTGGTCCAAAATGTACACACCACCTTAGCCACACTCATTCTTCCTTAGGAAAGAGTTCCTGATTTTGACCAGTGTCTTGTGTTGCTACTGTCATTTGTCCAGGATGTTCTGCAACAAAATAATAACTAATAAATAATAAATAAGGTCCAGATAATAACTACAACGTGGCCATTTCATTAACAGGAATCAATGAAAGAACACAAAAACCTAAATATATCAAACTAAGTGATTCAACCTTGATTGACTTAGTCAGTCACAGCTAGCTCTTCTCATTGATTTCAATAGGTGTAAAACATAACGAATATTCTGTGGTAGGCCTGGCACCTTTGGTAAATGATGCAGCAAGCCAACCAACCACCAGGCCCCCTTCAAATTCTCCTTTCCTAGTGTGCCTCACCAGTGTGGCTGAAGCCTCTATTATAATTCCTTCAAAGTAGCACCACTGCTGCATCTGCCTAGTAAACCCTGCCAGGGCCCACCACAGGGCAGTGTACACAGACCTTGCTAAAGCCTACCCTGTTTTACAGATTCAGGCTACAGTTCCTGACATATGAGGAGCAGGGACTCATACAGGATGATGGCAGGACTGACACTTCTGAAGGTGGCTGGTGTGGGTGTGGAAAGTCTTAATGGGGGCAAGCAGCTCATGCCCAGAGTAGGAACATTTTTGTACTGGCTTTGACAGAGGGGTCAAAATGGTCTGAAGGTACATGATATAGCCAGCTTACTTAAGCAAAGCAGGGCCTGTCTGGACAGGGCACCTCCTAGGAATCTTGTGTGTATTGTCTTGACTTCTACCATGGAAGAAAGTCAGCGGTTCTCAATCTTCTTGGTGCCACGACCCACCTTGTCATCCATGGTGGATCACGATGCCTGAAGGACTCAACGGGAAGACGGGAAGGCCTCTTCCAGGTCACGCTAAGTTGTTAACCCTCTCTACTGGTGTCTGTGGGCCTCAGAAAGCCACTTCTGGTTTTCGGAAGCAAACCAGAAGTAACGTTCTGAGACCCACAGACGCCAGTACAGTGGGTCACCGACCTGGTGCGACCCGGAAGAAGACTCCCTACCCTCTCGGTGAGTCATTCAGTTTCTGGAATGGCTCTGATTTGGAGCCAAACCGGAGAAAGGGTGGGTGGGAGGGCCCAGGCCACGACCCACCAAGTGGGTCGCAACCCACACTTCAAGAAGCCCTATTCTGTAGGCCAAAGTGCGTATTTGTACATACTTTTGAAGACCTCACAATATTAGCTGTTCTAAACCACAACAGTTGGAAGTGCTAGTATAAGATACCTGTCTCTCCACGTGGACTGTGCTGGATCCAAAGGTTGCATTTCCATAGCTGGTGACGTAATAGTGTGCAGGAAGCGGGACGATGTCTGGCTTACTTGGGACTAAAACAATACTCTCATCAGACGTGCTAATAGACACAGATTTTCTCTTTCCACTCTATTTTCAAATGTTAGTACTGTACCAGACTATGATACTTAGAAGAGGACGCAAGGGGTACCTGAAGCACAACTATGCCTGCAGGCCAGCAGGGGCAGTGGAGCTCAATGAACAAGACTGAGCCCAGAAAGTGCCTCCTGGCCAATACCCTCTCACTGCACAGCTCTGTTGCTTAACCCCTACAACTACACTGCGGTTAGTAGAGTAAGCGTTATTCATAGCGACGGCACTCTAGGCCTGCTCTAATACAGAGTTAAATGCACTTTCTGCTTTATACATCACCCCTAACCCATTTATAGTCTGAACAGAAGAAACAAAATGTTCAGCATTAATACCTGTTCTGTTGTCACATTGTGTCTGCAATTAAAAAAAAACCAGCCTCACCTTTGGGTAACAGGAGCTCTGTTTTAAACTGGTAGGCACAAATTCCACAGGTTTTAATTTTTTCTTTTGTCCTTTGTGGGATTAAAAGCACAAAGGCATAATTAAATGGATTTGCAGCCACATGATTATTTTTTTTAAACCCTGATGCTTTAAATATGGTAAAACAAGGATACCTAAAATACAAAATTCAGACCCTAGCAGGCTGTGCTGCCATCTGGGAGACCTGGGGCCTGGATCAATCGTCTTAATAATTGAGAGGTGTCTTCAGTAATCCACTACCCTGTTGCAGCTCTTGGCACAAACTCATCGGAACTTATGCACATATGCATAAAATATACACCTATTTTGTATTATTAAATGTTGGTCTTGCATAGTTTTGAAGCCCCAACCAGTCTTGGAGCTCCATATTTCTCAGACTAACCTACTCCACAGGACTGTTGTGAAAATAAAATGGGATATTCTCCCCCCCCCCCCATGTCATCTGATCTTGGAGAAAAAAAACAAGACAGTTGCTAGACCTAGTAAGACTAGGGAGCAGAAATGATAGGAAACCTTATTTATAGCCTATGGGGAAGGGAGAAGAATTACAATATTACCTATAAATCCCACATGAGACAATTTGATAAATTTGGCATGACAGACACTAGTCACTTAAATTTCTGCTAGTGGAACAAGCATCTGGGGGGAGAGAGAAAATTACCCTGTCTAAAGTAACTGGGAATCTTTTAATTGACTTCTTTGTATGCAGGTAACCCTCTCCTACTTAATATGAATACAGAGCAAATACGTTCTTGACCAACATCAGGGTTCTATTTGAGACTCTTGGACTTCAAGAATGCATAAACACGATCCAGAGCAACATGAGTAGAACTGAACATGCCCACTCACATCATCCCCCGTGTCCCCCAAAATGCTCGGAAATGGAAAGAGCTCTAGACTGAAAGGGAGGGGGGGGCGGCTGTAAACTTTGGCCCATAGTATAAAGGGCCAAGGCTGCTAAAGCTGTAATTTAAGTTGGATACTGAAGGATGGTGTCAGGTTTTGCTGTGGAAATGTTGGAAGACTGCATACTAGAAATGTTGGAAGACTACATACTAGAAATTAATCTAAGAAAACAGTTTAATGATACATACACAGTGCTCTTGTCATCCACATCTGGCCAGACAAACTCTGCAGGACATCCAGCTGTCCGACAAGGTGCTTTTATATACAGATGGAGACCAGGCCACTCTTCCATGAGTTTATTGTTGATAGAGACTATTGTCATAATGAAGTCCCATGATAACTGGAATTCTTCAGAAAGCAACAGAGAGAACTAAGGTCAGTAGCTAAAGGACAATAAGAGCAAGCACATCACAGTCTATAGAACCTATGTGCAACAGAACAACAATAATTGACAAGTCAGAACCAAAACTTTCAGTGTCTTTACTATGATTCTAAACCACGTTTATAACACATTTAATAACTGAAAACAGTTAAATGTAATCTTCCCATTCTCATTAAAATTGTACTGTTATGACTATCCTTTTTTTGTGGTCCAGAAAGTTAAGAAAACGACTTTTTTAGCAACTAATAGAACATATTGCCCAAATATGTCACTTAGGATGCAATTCATGTTTCCCAATCACTTTAAATTCCTCATCATTTTACTTATATAATTCATTGCATGGCCACTATATGAGGTACAGCAATACCTGCACTTTTGTCTGTTTAGGAACCAGAGCATGAATGAAAGTAAAAAAATAGATGAATGTCAAAGCTTAGCCTTATTTAGCTTGCAAATTGATTTTGGCCAGTGAAAAACAAACTACATAATACATGCGATTGCTTGCAAAACCTAAATAAAACAAACAAACATAAGAACATCGACAAACATCGTGGAAGGTTGGATGAAATTACAATAGAGGAAAGGATGTGGATGAAATTTATAACCATATAATTTTCAATTACTGTGTTAGTCTGTTGTACTTCATTGTTCATCCTCTGTGTGAGTTTACAACGTATAAAACATATTTACAACATATGGTTCCTACGAGGAAAATTACATTGGGTGTCTCTACATTACATTAAACCAATTTAATAGCCATTTCCTCTCTCCAGCAAACACTGCAACTAATTATGGGAAGTGGAGAAAGAAGACAATGAATCTGTAAAACAGGATTCTCAGCACAATTGCCATGACAGTTAAACTCGTATAAAAGCAATACATATTGTTAATGGTGATACATATCCATATCCATAGTGGTGGAACAGCTCCAGGTACAATTTGTATCACCCGTGTAGTTTCATGGCATTTTAACACCATGTATGCCAGTCTCTCCAAATGCTGGATTATCTGAGGCTATACTATGTATGAATAAGTCTGCTGTTTTCAGAGCAAATAGAAGATGCAGAATTCAATACCACAGAATGAAAGAAAAACAAAGACAGTTTCTCCTACTGATCAAATCAAGATGGTTCTTAGCATTACCTGCTCTCTCCAGTGGCTTTCTGCACCTGAGTTCAATGTAGCTATATCCTTTTTGGTTATTTGCTCTGATCAGTAAAGGTTTCCCACTGCATATGAGCAGACATACTGATTTTGCAAGCCAGTGGGTTGAAAAGAAGGAGCAAGCTTTCACCATGAGCCTGAAAAGAGAAAAGCATCAGGCAATGCCACAGATCGTGGGTGGTGATGGTAGTCTTTTTTGGTACCCCATATATATTTTTTCCAATGTTATCGTTTCTGTTTGACCACAAGCCCCTCCATGTAAACACCACCAATCCAGTATGGGACCAAACAGTCTCTAATCCAGAAGCTGCTCAACACTGAGAGCTAAACCTGTGTCCTTTTGAAAGTTCATGCTCAGTGTTAAACATCTTCAGTGTTGGGGACATGATGCAATCTCATCACGCCAGCCAAGTGATCTATTTGGGGCATCCATCACTTAGATATTTAGCTTGTGTTTCACGTTTTCTACTCAAGTCCCTCCTGCCTGATACACAGGTATGCATACCTCATAACTATCAATCAATCTACCTACACACACACAACACTTCCCCAGCACATATACCCAGGTCTGTTACCTAAAAGTAGCTGTTGCACAAACAGGAGAGGAAGGCACACAACATCCTCAGGGCCCTCATATGCCAGCACAAGGATCATAACATGTGGGTAATCCCTATATACAATTAGCCCACTTTTATGATTGCAGTCTCAGTTTAAAAAGAGTATTGCACTGGCAGAAATTTGCCACATGTAGGGCCAAGTCACAACATATGACTTTCATGCTCTGGCTCGGGTTATTTTTTACATGTATTTCTGCCTTTCTTCCATTGTGAAACTCTAGGCAGTGTACATGGGGTTCCCAGATGTTCACCTGTCCAGACACGGACCAGACTTAGACTTGCTTAGTTTCAGCAAGGTGACCCTATCGTGTGCTCTCAGACGATGCTCTATTACCTTTGGAACAAGCCCTCTGGGATCTCAGGGGAAAAGTACAAACGGATATGAAGGTCCTCTGCTTGATCTCCTCCCCATGTTGCTGAAACTTCCTCACTCTGGTTAAGATAGGTGGGAAATAAGTAGTGAACCTCCTCACGGCCTTGCACAGTTTCCCAGGGTTGTCCAGGCACAAACACCCTGGCTCTCGGATTCAGTCCCTCTGCATTTCTGACCTCCAGGCAGATCTCAAAATGCTCCAAAAGGCTGAACAGTTTGCCCTTCTGGGATCTGCTGCCCACCATTTCCTCGAAAATGTCCCTCATGCCATCCAAATAGAGCTGGTGCTTAAGCAAGGCTCTTATGGCTTTCTGGCTCAGCATGGCCTTTGACTTAAATGTCCACACCCAGTTGGTCCGGTCTCGGATGGTTGCATGTTCTCCTACCAAGATGTCCACACTGATGCTCTCCAGCTGCTGCATCAGACCACACCGAACAAGAGTCTGGAAGGGCAGAAGCATTTAAAAGAGGCATTAAAATGCAGTCCTAAACACACCCATCTGGCAGGTTCAAAAGGTCCACTAGAAGACACTACTGCCTTTTAGCACATGCTGTAGTTATATAGAAGGCAACATGACTTGCAGTCAAAATGGCATAAGGTGGGCCCCAGAAGATAGTGATAGAGGACTTCTAGGTCTCTTGGTCATTGGCCTGTGGGGGTCCAGCAGGGTTCCATCTTGTCCCCAGTGATATTTAACATCTGTATCAAACTGTTGCGGGAAGATGTCCAAGTATTTGGAGTGTGTATGTCCAAGAGACATCTAACCGTGTCTCTTCTGCTCGTCTGAAACCAGGGAGGCTGTGGATATTTTGAACCAGTGCCTAGGTGCAGGACTGGATGTGGGCTAACAAGCTGAAGTGTAATCCTGGCAAGACAAAAGTTCTACCATTGGTCAGTAGGAAAGCCAACCTGGAATCAGGTGTTCAGTCTATTCTACATGGGGTTGCTCTCCTTCTGAAGGAGCACATCTGCAACTTGGAAATGCTCCTGGATATGGCTTTACTCCTGGAGAACTAGGCAATAGCTGTGGCCAAGGGTGTTGTTGCATAGTTTCAGCTACTGTGCCAGCTGCGCCCTTTTCTGGAGAAGGCAGATCTGGCCATGATTATTGGTGTCCTATTCACACTGAGGTTAGATTATTGCAACATGTTCTATATGGGACTAGTCTTGAAGACTGTCTAGATCAGGGGTTCTCAACCAGTCGTACTAGTACCACCAGTGGAAATTCAGCCAACTGCTGGTGGTACTTGCACCGCCAGACCACCAGAACCCTGCTCTGATGCAGCTCTTTTGGTGGTGCATTTTCGTTCAAGAGACTGCTGCCTTTGGCCCTCCCTCCCACCCAGAGCCTCCTACCTACGTTCTCTGGCCTCCGAAAACCCGGAAGTGACTGGCGATGATGTTTTGCCCTCAAAACGGTCTGCGCATGTGCGAAAATCGAAAAAATACCCAGATTAACGCACTACATGGGCCTTCTTTCAGAAGGCACTGGAGCACCGACGGGGTCGGACGCTCTGAGGCCGGCTCCCGGGCCGGCCTTGGAGCATCCGGAGGGCGACGCGGGGGGGGAGCCGGGTCGTCCCCCCCGCGCCGCGATCGTCACTAGGGTGACGCGCGCCCCCTGCCCCAGGGCGACACGCGTCCTAGTGACGCCAGTGAACACACGCTTAAAAAGTACACACACACGCTGGCCAGCTCAAGATAATTGAAAGCAGAAGAACACAAATCACAGGTACTGGTTCTTCCGCTTTCAATTATCTCTAGCTGGCCTGCGGTTGTGTGTGCTTTTTAAGCGTGTTTGACAGCTCCAATTTTACCATCTTATCGCAGCCCGCTGCATCTACAGCCTGATGAGGTTCGTCAAAGAACAAATGAAACGTTGCTGCTTTTTTAACTTTTATATGTTTTAACTTTGTTTTTAACGGAATAAATTTGTTATGACTTTTAATCCCATAATGGACATACAATCTTCATTGATCATCGCTGGCCATGAAAATCTTAAAACTTACTTGAAGTCTCAATCTATTGCTACCAGAAGCCTGGGCCAAGTTATAAACTGATTTCTGAGTCTTTAATGGAAAATGCACACACTGTATATTTTTACATTTTTCTGCAAATCACAGACATAGAAATTCACATTTTAAAAATCAGTTAATGTGGATAAATGTTGGGGAATGTGACAAATTCAGTTGGCTCCCTGTTTTACAACATGGTCATGACTGGGACGCCTTTCAGGATGAAAGCAGGTGGAAAGAAGGATATCTGGTACTCACTTTCAATACAGTGATCAGAATGGCTGGACGTAAAAATACAATGTTTTCGAGCTGCTTGACCTCTTCATACCACACAATTAGTCCAATGCGGTGGAGGTATCTCAAGATATCCCGCAGAAGTTCTCTATCTAGATGGGTCAGGTGGTCTTTGCAAGAAAGTTCACTATGTAAGAGACTGAAATCCATCATACCTGGAAAATCAGAATAGGACTTGCTGGTAACTACTGCAAGCAAAAGATTCAATCTAGGCAGCAATCCTAAGCAGATGTTCACTGATGGGCGATTGAACACAGTGATTGCCTTCTGAGTATGCGTGTGTGTTCACAAGTCAGAGTGTAAATGATGAAAAAATGCGTTAGAATTGGAGAGGAATCAGGATGAACCCTACACAGGACAAATATCCATTGATAATCACATTCCCATCTATGCAAGCTCCTCCAGCAGTTCAAACACTTCTTTGGTCACTGTAACTCAGTTGTAGACAGCAGAATGCGAGACACAAAAAAATGCAAAGAAAATGTTGACATTATTATTGTTTCACTGCAGTCTTGCAGCTGTGAAGTAGTGTCTCTCAGTAGTCACGTATCAGTGTCAAAATGTGTCATCAGAATGAATAAGGGCAGACCTGAGATGGAGGGGATCTCTCCCTCTTGTGGAGGTTATTGGCATCCTGTCTGTCTGAGACCCTGGAGAGCCACAGCCAGTCAGTGTCAACAATACTGAGCTACCGTAAATGGACCAACGGGCTAACTCGGTACAAAGCAGCTTCCCATGTTGCTGAATAGGGACTCGAGAATGATTTCATTTCTCCCAAGCAATACTTTTTTGTCTATATATTATTAACTTTCAAGGAGAAAAGCAACCTGGTGCAGAAATCTCCCAGAACATATCTACAGTGCAAACTTAAATATTCCTTCTCCCAGGGAACCCTAGGAATGATAGTTCTGGGGAAGTGGAGGAATATCTAGACAAAATTCTCAGCACTGTCACCAAAAATTCAGAGGGTTGGATAACAAACAATCAAACAATAATACCACCACCACCACCACCACTTCTATACCGCCTTTCTTGGATACAAACTCTGTTGCATAAGTGCTGTCTCCCACTTGCACAAGACGGGGAGGGGTGCAATTTTTGGCTATTTTCCCCTCCCTATTCAGCAACAATGCTATACACTACCTTGTTCCTGAGTGTCCCCAACTCTCAGGAGAAGATTTTCAGAGGGTCCAGAAGAGGGAAGGGGAAATTGCTGAAAATTATGCCCCACCTCCTCTTGTGTGAGCGGGAGACAGAACCTATGCAACAAGTATTTGGATCCAACCCTTAGATTTCTTTTAGGAACCACGACTCCCTGAATGTGGTGAAAGTAACTGCTACACTTAAACTAGCATCAAACCCGATATAAGTTTGTGATGTGAAGATATGCACCTATCGAGTTCAATGTAGTGAGGGGCAAGCAAGCCACGACAGGGTGCATGGTTGAGAGATGCAACTCTCTCAACCATGAGAGTTGGCTGAAATGCAGCTTCACCCAGGTGACCCATAGGTGGAAAAAAACATTTAGGGAGAACGTGAAGCAGAAATTAAAAGCACTCTGGAAGGAAGAGAAATGGAGGTAGTGGAAGGACAACAGCATTGGAGATATCGCATTATACCCAAAGCAGTGAATGGAGGTAGAAGCAAGCCTAAGTTTGGTGCTGTGTGTCTAGAGTTCACAAGCCAGGCTGAAAATTCACATTCATCTGAGCTAGATATGGTTACTACATAATTATTGACATACCCTCTGCATATGTTCAGAAACACTCTGTTCTGTGTTATGATGACTTCACATGTTGCAGGCCTAAGATCTTGCATGAGCAAGGAAAAGAGTAAGCAGTGGGGAAGCTGCAAAATTGAAACTGGTAAAGTTTACTTGCCATGCTCTGCCATCTCTTCATTTTTTTGCACCATATCCACAATTGCGGCTTCTACTTGTTTGTAGATGGGGGGGAGCACTTGAATGACATTCGGGAATATTGTTTCATTCTTGACATGCTCCAAAATTGTGTCTTCAAGTGATTTGATGTCTCGATAATCCATGCAATTGACAGGAACAAGGTCTAAAATCTGGAGCAGGTAAACAGACACACCTCAGGCTCTAAATAGTTAAGAAATAAGCAACAGATGCAAAGTATTCATTTATTTAATAGATGTTTATTCTGCTCCAGGAGGTGTGGCCAGTTGGAAGTCTACCACATGGCCATGAGCAGTCAGAACATTTAAACAATCACCATGACCCCACCTAAGGTCACTCCATTAGTTGCATTACCCTTCTCAATATTATTGCACCAATTCATCTGAACCCATTCTGAAGAACTGGACATCACAGCAATCAATATGTAGGCATGCAATAGAGAGAGGCAAAACTCTTTATTTAGAACTGGGCTCCGACGGGAGGGGGGCAGCATGCCATCCGGTCACCTAAGACCTTTACCTGGACCGTCCTATCTATGGTTCCTGAAAGGGGAGTGGTTCCCCGTCCCTACTTCCTCCTTCCCAGCCTCCCTCTTTTTCTTCTCTGACTACCAACCTGGGCTCTGCTCTCTCTCCATCTTTTAAGTGTTAGATCAACCTCTGGCCTTAGCCAGACACTGTACGTATGAACAAGAACCATGAGTAAACTTTTCTTTTGCAACTTTAACCAGTCTCTGCCTCTTATGTCTTTTTAACTATAGCAGTCAGCCTGAGTGAAAGGGAAATTTCCTGATTACCACTGAGGTGGGGGGAGGGTGTCCCACTGCTTTATCTGCATCCCCCCCTGCAGTACCTACAACACCATATACCTGTATATGTTTCACCTGCAAGAACAGTCGCTCTAGACTCTAGAATTTTGCAACTAAGAAGTCACTATCAGAATTTTGGTGTCAGATAAAAGACGAGTTTTGTCAGATAAAGCGAAAATCATCCTTCTGTCCTTTGCAACAACGTACTTATCTGAATCAGGGTTCTTTGCCTATGTGGCTACTAAAACAAAATACAGATCCCGCCTCAATGCAGAGCCAGATATTCGGTTGCAGCTGCCCCAAATTCAACCAGAAATAACCACATTGTGCAAATCAAAACAGTCCCTTGCCTCTCATTAGAATCTAAGTTCCCAGGCTATGCTTTATCATTCTTTTTCGATGCCAAGTGACATTTTTGGTTTTGCAATTGTAAAAATGGTTTTAAATACCATATCTATAAATACAATTTGAAAAATACAGTTAGGTAAAAACAGCCAAAACAACACACATGTGTCTTTGGCATAAGGACGACGATAGTGCTCCGTGACTAATTTCTCTCCTGAAAAATGCTCCACAACTCAAAAAGTTTGGGAACTGCTGCATTAGGGGCATGTGAAAAAAAAATGACCCTAGAACAAGGGAAATATCCAAATACATTGGACCACACATATTGTGAGGCACAGATTAGGGCACAGAGAGAACTGGGAACTTCCATATGCTAAATAACTTGTGTAATGACAGATGATGGTGATTTATGAGATTGAGACCCGTTTGGGTGGGATGATGAGCCCATTAGGTAAAGGTGACCCCTGACAATTAAGTCCAGTCATGTCCGACTCTAGGGTGTGGTGCTCATCCCCATTTCAAAGCCAAAGAGCCAGCGTTGTCCGAAGACGCCTCCGTGGTCATGTGGCCGACATGACTCTCCTTGCCGCAGCGTGTAGCATGCGGCCAGAACACGGAGCGCTGTTTACCTTCCCGCAAGTGGTACCTATTTATCTACTCGCATTAACATGCTTTTGAACTGTTGGCAGGAGCTGGACAAGCAACGAGAGCTCACCCCATCGCGGATTCGAACTGCCGACCTTTCGATCGACAGCTCATGGTTCAGCGGTTTAACCCACTGCACCACCCGCTGGCCTTGATGAGCCCATTACCAGTAATTAACTATTGCAATGATGATGGAGGTGTGATCACTAGAACAGAACAAGGAGTTGGGGTAAAGCAGTGCAAACTCACTCCCATTCTGTTGCAGATATAAAAACTGCAGCTCCGCAAATGGGAACCTGCCACAAATTTTTTCTATTTAAAAAAGCAGATCTCTAAACTACAGCAGGAAGGAAGGAAGGAAGGAAGGAAGGAAGGAAGGAAGGAAGGAAGGAGTGTGCACACTTTCCAAGTTCAGATCACAATCCATATGCCTCGAGCCCTTTAAATAAGCAAACTACATCACCATAGGCCTCACCGTTAGACTGCAGTTTTCCATTTCTTTCAGTTTATTCCACTGGTCTACATAAAACTCAGATTCGTCATTGTCCTCCAAGTTGGCAATGAAGTGGGCTAAGTTGGTCTTGCGCTCCTCCAGCATGGCCTGGATCTTGCTCATGAGGTCCTGTTTCTTTACTTCAACCTCCTCAGCACTACAGACATCTATGTGAGTTCCAACAGGGAGGACGACAGAGTTTGGCACTCGCATAAACAGGTTGTTGATCCAAAATCCAACAAGTTCCGTAAAGGAATCGTCGCTGAGCTGGTATCTGGAAGAGAGAGAGAGACCCCAGAGCACTCAAAGCCTCAGCCAGTTGCCCTGCCTGGCATGGTGTGGATAAGCAAACTCATCCAGATGAAAGTACTCCGGTCTCTGGATGAAGAAGAACTGCAGCATAATCTCTGCAGTTGGGAAATGCTACTGTTCTCAGTATGCAGATGGGGAAGTGAGGTCCACCACTAGAGAAAATATCCATTCAAGGGGATAATTAAATGGTTAGCAATGGCATGGCATTTGTCCACCATGACATGCCATTGAGATGGGAGAACTATATTGCTAATAAGAGAAATGTGTTCTGCACATGCTGCACAAGGAACTTTTTATTTTGAAAGGGGACAAAGACAAATAGTTGTCCTGTTGTTCCGACTTGGTTAACATCTTTAATTGATAGCTGAATTTACCACTAAAACCTGAAGTAGGCAACATCTCACGCAGCCCGCTGAAGCAAACAAGCTTCAGCGGGAGGTGCAAGAAGGGGATATGCAAAGAGGCCACTCACTGCTGTTTTGGGGCCAAGCACTTCTGAGGCTCTTAGGAGCAACATCCTCCGGGAGAATATCCTCAGACAGTGAATTTCCCAGGCTAGTTACACATTGCATTAAGAAGGTACCTCCCCATGCAGTACACTTGGCAGGAAATCTCATTGTGTTCAATGGGACTCCCTCCAAGAGAAAAAAATGTACTGAACAGCATGCCCATCAGATAGAAGTAAGCTATTAGAAAAACTAACTTGTTTTTGCTATAAGGCAGAATCTGTAAGCTCATAACCAGAAGTACCACCCTAGCCAAAGTTTAAAATATTCCATTTGTTTCAATGGGAAAGTGAAGCACAAGTTCTGGTTTCTCAAAGTGAAAACAATGGGCCTGAAGCGCTGCTCGACTTTGGCAATACCATCTCATAAAATTAGCGAGATGGATGACACTTACTGCTGAAAGTTAACGACCAAGATGACAAGTGCCTGTGGGGTGATGAACATGTGGTGGGTCATATAGTATTCCAACTGGCCAGCAAAGTCCCAAAAGAGAAAGGTGAAGCCCTGGAGATGGAACTCACTGATCTCAATCCCAACCGTTCGCTCATCCTCCGACATTCGAACTATTTGCCTCTGCTTTAGGCTCTTGCAAATGGTAGACTTCCCTGCTAAGGACGTCCCCAGGAACATAGTCTTTACTCTCCTGTCCTCTTCAGCTTGGCAGTTCTGCAGCTGGTTGAAGTAACTGATGATTTGCCTGATGCCTCCTGCACACACTTCATAGGGAGGCTCCCTCAGTGGGTTCTCGTTTACCTTGAACATCTTCAGTGGCAGTTCTTTGAATAATTCCATGGGAAGCTGGCGCAGCAGATTGTTCTGTATGTAAAACTCCTGTAAACTTTTAAGCTCCAAGACCACCAAAGGGACAGCTCGGAAGCAGTTGTTGGACAGGTTGAGGTACTGGAGACTGCCACTGCAGGCAGTCAAGTCCTTGGGAAGGCCATCCAGGCGGTTGTTATTCAGTCGGAGATGTTTTAACTTGGAAAAGGAAGAAAAGACCCCCTCTGGAATGACTCTGATTTGGTTCTGATTGAGTTCTAACTTCTCCAGGTGGACCAAATTCCTGATTTCCTCTGGGAAGTCTGCTATATCGTTTTTAGACAAAACCAGTTGTTTCAGATTGCAAAGCTTTGAAATTCCTGTCAGGTGCTTCAGTTTGTTCCGGTCCAGATTCAAGCTTTCTATGTTACTGTTTTGCAAAACTTCAGGTGGAAGCACTCGGAGCCGGAGAGTGGAGAGTGTCACGTCAGTTGAGCAGCCATCTTGCTTTTGTCCTGGTGAACAGAGGGCATGAGATGCTGTTGCTTATCATTAAGTAGACACAAAGGATTTCAGCCAATGGACAACAAAGAACATCTCCTGCTGTGTGAGAGTAGCTCTGCTCAAGATGATTGTGTAACTGTGCTTCCTACACCTATTTCAAACTACACCTATTTCGAACAGTATAATTTAAAGATAAAACAACTTCACTGGAAAGAAATATTGAGTTCAGACAGGTATCCTATATAGGAAAATAAAAAACAGAAACAGCAATGCCACATCTCTCCGATTTCTATGCAGCTTCAAAAATTGCACACATAATAAGATGGGGAAGGACCACTTCTCTGAATAGGCTATATTTACTTCACTGTTTTTAAATTGCTAGAGGCTACCAGCTCAGTTTTCCAAAGAAAAATGGGAACATGTTACAGAGCCACTCAAGAAGGAACAGGATGGTTCAGTCTAGAGGCCAGGATATCTTTCTGTAACGCAGGGTTAGGGACTTGATTCGGGTGACTCACTCATGAGTCCGACTTAAGCCGCACTAGCAACTTGACTCAGACTTGACTCGGGTGCCACTAGAAGGTCGGCCTGACTCGACTCGGGGCCCTTTTGCAATCGAGTCACTATGAGGCTTACCATACCAGCCAAGGGGGACAGGAGGCAATAGGGAGTTTGCACGCCAAAACCACTGCATTTTCTCGTCTTTACAAAGTGAAATCGCGCTCCAGGAGGCACTTCTTGGTTGCTCAACTCTCCCCTCCCTTCACCCAAGGGTGCCCCAGAAAGCATTGCATAATGCATTCTAGTGGGAGCCTGGGGAAAAAAGAGGGAGTCGTGCAACCAGGAAGTGCCTCCTGGAGCACGATTTCGCTTTGTAAAGGCAAGGAAATGCAGCAGCGGTTTGGTGTGCAAAGGTGCCAAAGGTAAACACACAAAAAAAGTTTTTAAAAATCTCAATTCCCTATCGCCCCCTGGCTGGTAAGGTAAGCCCCATAGTGACTCAGTGCAGATGGGGACATGGGGGGGTGTTACAACCCTCCCACCCACCCCGCACTCACCCTCCCTTTTTCTGTTAAAATAGATAGAGACTTGAAATGAGACTCGAGAATTTTGGGCAAAGACTCGAGTCGTGACTCGAGACTTGGAGCCAGAGACTTTTCCACATCACTGCTGTAATGGTTGGTTCAAAAATCAAATCAAAATTTAAAAAAATGGAAGATTATGGTAGAATCTGGTAATATTTTTGTTCTTAGAACTTCAGTGGCTAAACTGTACATGGTGTTTGTTTCCTCTGATTTGCCTCATAAAGAAGAGGAAGTGTATATGTGGGAGGGATGAGGGTGGAGCACAAAAGCAATACTGAACATACATATAGTACAAATACAAATAAAATAATCTATAAAACCACAGTGAACACACACACACACACACACACACACACACACACACACCAAAATTCCATTAGCAGTACAATCCTACGCAGGTTTACCTGGAAGCAATTCCCATTTTGTTCAGTGGGGCAGGCTTACTCCCAAGTAAAGCCAGAGCTACACGACAGGCAGAGGCTCCGCCGCAGCCTCTGCCTGGCGCCTCCGCGCTGGAAGCGGGGGAGTGTCTTCCAGCCTGTTATCCCTCATGTTGTCCCGCCTTCTTAAGAAGTTGATTGGTTGTCGTTCATATTGGCATTCAGCCACCCTCCCCTCCCTCTCCTGCGATTGGTAGGCTGCAGTAGCTCCGCGAACTGCCCCCTACCTCTGCGTCCCCGCCCCCTGAAAAATAGAACACTCGACTTGAAGTACGCGCCAGTGGTGCGGAGGTCCGGCGGCTCCGCCGGATTCAAAAAAGCTCCGCGACGCGTGTCGTGTAGCTCTGGCTTAAGGCTGCATAGGATTGAAGCCTAAATCTGGTAATTTTGTTATGCATCCCTCATGCAAGACAGTGGTACCTATAGCTGTCTCCCTCCCCAACGCTTTGGGCAGGTTTTTTTTTTTGGGGGGGGGGTGTTTTTAATTCAGGATAATTCAGAAAATTAATATCTGTTTCAATGTTTATTCAGTGCCTGGCAGTGATAATTAAAAAATAATTTCAAAAAAACACCTCAAAACTAACCCTGCTGTCCAAGCATGAGATATAATATAAGCATTGCCTTGGCATAATAAAGATATTCACCATATTCCTATTGTAGTTTAGGCTGGATCTCCACCTACAAAAATATTAAGCAGTAGAGTCCTGAAGTGGTATATTAGTAATTATATATTACTATTAGTATATAGTAGATTATTATAGAACCACAGACTACGGTGAGGAGATACATGGTTTTTAAAAAAATATGAAACAGACCTGGTAAAGAAAGAATATGAGCACATTAGAGAGAAAGTTCTAGCCCCCCACCTTAGATTTCTACTTACAAGTATTTTGTTTGTTTGTTTCACTTCTTCTACCTAGACTAGAGCCTGTTGTTGTTGTTCAGTCGTGTCCGACCCTTCGTGATCCCATGAACCATATCCCGCCAGGCCTTCCTGTCCTCCACTATCTTCCTGAGTTCGCTCATTTTCATGTTCGTTGCATCGGTGATGCTGTCTAACCATCTCATCCTTTGCCTTCCCCTTCTCCTTTTGCCTTCAATTTTTCCCAGCATCAGAGTCTTCTCCAGAGAGTCCTCTCTTCGCATTAGGTGGCCAAAATATTTGAGTTTCAGCCTTAGTATCTGTCCTTCCAGGGAACAGTTAGGGTTGATTTCATTTAGGATTGACTGATATCTGGGATATCTAACAGAGCCTGTTAGATATCCCATTCTGCTCTATTTGTAGGAGAGGCTTCAGTAACTTATGGAATGTATGTGCCTGCAGTGCAATTTGCATTCTATTAGTAGGTGCCGACTTGCTTTATTTGGAAATACTGTATAAGAAACCTGTATAAGAAACAGTGACACACTTGCCAAGCTGGCTGTTGCAAGCTACCTGAGAAAGAATAAGTAGAATGGCCAGAAATAGGGCCTTCTCAGTAGTGGCACCAACCTTATGGAATTCCCTCCCCTTTGACTTACGAACTGCTCCCTCCTTGGAGACTTTCCGGCAAGGCCTAAAAACCTTCTTGTTCAAAGAAGCCTTCTGAGCCTTTGCCTTTTTAACATCTTGCTGGTACGGGTGGGGTGCTGCTGTTTTTATGATCTTGTTTTAAATGTAATTTTTTAATCAATTTTTAGATGTTTTTATTAACTTTTTTAAAAAAAGGTAATTATCTATTTGTATTTTGTGTATTTGTATTTTATTTTTGTGTAAGCCGCCTTGGGTCCCTTTGGGAGAAAGGCGGGATAGAAATATTGTAAATAAATAAATAGAATGGTGGGAAGGATAAAGGAACAAGAGGCAGGTAAATATACGTATATTGCCTATTATATAACTATAGTAGGTTGCAGGGCAGGTGAGGAAGGAACTCAAGCTCAGGAGAAAGATCTCTGTATGAGAAAATAGTCTTTTTTAAATTCCCTCAGTCCTAGCCACTAGACCTCTAAATGAGATGCGGAACCACTAGACAACAGAGAGCTAAAACTCACAGAAAGAGTTGGTTGACAGAGATGATAGGACTGTACCCCTTCCTATTGTAGGCAAACGCTCTTCTATGCAGTCTCCTAGCATGTACCAAATTAGCACATTAGAGAGGGCTGTACCTGTGCCAAACCTGGTACAGATCAGAGTTCTGCCACTTTGTGCTGCATACCATGTAGAGCAGTTCAGAAAAGCATTAAAATCTCAAACATTCAGAAGGCAAAATTAAAGCAACATTTCTCTCTCCCCTTGTATTGGAGAAAGTTTGGCTAGAATACAGCAATCCCTCCATTCATTCTCTCTCTCTCTCTCAAAGCAGCAGCAATTAGAGGGCAATCAAAGACCAGTACTCACTAGATCCCGACAGGGCCATGATTTCTGCCTGGTGCTCCCTGTATAGCAAGCTGCAGCTGTGGCTTTCTCTGCTACACTCATCTGCTTTCATTTCCTCAATTGTATCTTTGAAAAGTCGTAACTCCACCTTCTCTTTCCCACAGTCAATTTCAAAATATGACACACATTCCCACCCATACACAACACACAGAACAAAAAAAGAACTGGGTGCTCAGTATTCAAGAGTAAAACCCTCTGAGCCATTGGAAATGACCCCACTCATTTCCAAAAACATGAGGCAGGTGAAACTGTTGGGGGGAAAATGCATTCCTTCACAATCTCAGGTGCATGACTGTACTTTCTTAACAATGGGTTGCTTTATTGCAGCATTGCTTTAAATGAATTGTTCACCTTCAATTAATACTATCTGCTCATCTGTTGGGATCATCTATAAAGACTCTTGTACAGGGTTTCTCAACCTGTGGTACGGGTACCCCTAGGGGTACGCGGACCTCTTGCTGGGGGTACGCCAAGCCCTGCCCCTTATCTGCCCCATCAGCAGCTAGTTAAGTGTTAATTAACATGGATTTTAAATTATAGTTATTTTCAAAGCCCTTCTGTCTCTCTGGTTTTGGTTTTGGGCTTATTTTTGTACTTTGGAAAATGTACTTTGGTGGGATGAGGGAGGGAGGAGCTGATTCTGGGAAGTGTGACTTGGAGAAAAAAGAGAGATCCTTGCATCTCTCTCTCTCTCTCTCTCTCTCTCTCTCTCTCTCACACTCACACACACACACACACACACACACACACAGAGTTAAATAAGACATTTTTTCACATTTAAAATTGTTTCATTACTTTATTCAATTATTAATTACCTAATTAATTAATTGATTAATCCATTTAGTAACACAAGTAATGTTTGTTTTTTGTTTTTAACCTTGTTGTATTTTGTACTTGTTGGTCTTTGATCGTATTAATAAATGATGATGATAATTGATCGTATTAATAAATGATGATGATGATAATTGATTAATTTGATTAATTAGCAGTTAATTAGCAGGGGGTACTTAAGAAAATTGGACCGTGACAGGGGGGTATCCAGGCCTCCAAAGGTTGAGAACCCCTGCTCTTGTACACAGACATATTTGTGGCCTTAGGAGGTACCATACTGCATTACCAGATCTAGGCTTACCAGATTTTCCCAGTTCTAAACCGGGACAACCCCCCCCCAACAAGTAATTAAATAATGAAAATAAATTTAAAAAACTTTTTTTAGGGCGCAATGCACCCTTTCCTCCCAAAGGGTGCCTGAAAATTTAAATTGTTTATTTTAGTTAGCTTAATTGATTGATTGATTGATTTGCCAATCGCCGCCATTGCCCTCACTGTCCGTCATTGCCATCATTGCCCTCGCCGCCCAATTTCGTCACCATTGCCCTCGCTGCCCAGGAGAGATGGTTTCGGTTTATCTTTTTGATGCGCTTGCGTTTAAGCTAGCTTTTATGCTCGTGGTGCTAGGCAGCCCACCAATCAGAGAAGCGCATTTCTCTTCACCAAATCACAGCTGCGCTTTCTTCAAGAAGACAGGCAAACGTTCAGAGAACTGCTAGACGCACGTACAGACGCTAGAGCAGGGCATGCGTGCCGGAAAAGGCTAGTGTGAATCAGCCGCTGGAAGCAGTCGGAAAACGTCCGAGGAGCTGGCCAGAGAGCACTGCCACTGAGGTAGGACGAGAGCTGGCGGTGGTTACCTGGGAAGGAAGCGAAAGCCGTCGAGAAGAATCGAGGCTGCTGCGGGCACTGCGTGGCTCGTTGAAGCCTGATTCACATATGACAGCGTTGTCCCTGCTGTGCGCTTCACGGACCCGCTCTGCGCTGTATTTGCATATTCATCATGTAAAAGGACACCATTCCGGGGCTCCAATGGTTCGGTTCATCTTTGGCGGAGCTTTTCTCGTGGAGCTTGTGGGCGGGTTCACAGCGCTACTGCAGCCACCAATCGCGTGGGGGGGGGGGAGAGTGGTTGCATGCCAATCACAAGTAGCTCCAATCGCGTTGGAGGTTACAATTCCACTGCTCTTCCGAGAGGGAAACCCCCGAGGAGAGAGCAAGCCTCGTTATTGCAAAATGTCATTGCAAAACTCTCAAAATGTTCCCAGTTCATGCTGGGATAATGATATAAAATTTGTGGTTGAAGTAAGGGCAAGAACTTCCGAGAGGAAAAGGCAAGCAGAACAAGAGTTCTCAAGACGTCAGCCAATCAGAGCGCGGTTGTGTGTAACCAATCACAGCTGCGCTTTCTTAAGAAGGCGGGACAGCAGGAGGGAAGACAAGCAGAGCGACGCTCCCCCTGCTCCAAGCGCCTGATCACGCCTGATCAGCGCGTACGCTGGACGGGGACAACGCTGTCATATGTGAATCAGGCTTGAAGCCTGATTCACATATGACAGCGTTGTCCCTGCTGTGCGCTTCACGGACCCGCTCTGCGCTGTATTTGCATATTCATCATGTAAAAGGACACCATTCCGGGGCACCAACGCTTGAATCGCTGGAGATTGGCTAGGTTCAACTTTGGCGAAGCTTGTCTCGTGGAGCTTGTGGGCGGGTTCACAGCGCTACTGCAGCCACCAATGGCGCGAGGGGGGGGGGAAGAGTGGTTGCATGCCAATCACAAGCAGCTCCAATCGCGTCGGAGGTTACAATTCCACTGCTCTTCCGAGAGGGAAACCCCCGAGGAGAGAGCAAGCCTCGTTATTGCAAAATGTCATTGCAAAACTCTCAAAATGTTCCCAGTTCATGCTGGGATAATGATATAAAATTTGTGGTTGAAGTAAGGGCAAGAACTTCCGAGAGGAAAAGGCAAGCAGAACAGAGTTCTCAAGATGTCAGCCAATCAGAGCGCGGTTGTGTGTAACCAATCACAGCTGCGCTTTCTTAAGAAGGCGGGACAGCAGGAGGGAAGACAAGCAGAGCGACGCTCCCCCTGCTCCAAGCGCCCTGATCACGCCTGATCAGCGCGTACGCTAGACGGGGACAACGCTGTCATATGTGAATCAGGCCTGAAGGCCCATTCACACTAGCCCTTTCCGTGCGCGTTTTGGCTTCTTTCGGTGCGTTTTTCATGCTTGCGTCTAACGCAGCATGAGCTCACGACGCGTCCAGGAGAGATGGTTTCGGTTTATCTTTTTGAAGCGCTCGCGTTTAAGCTAGCGTTTATGCTCCCGGTACTAGGCAGCTCACCAATCAGAGAAGCGCATTTCTCTTCACCCAATCACAGCTGCGCTTTCTTCAAGAAGGCGGGCAAACGTTCAGAGAACTGCTAGACGCACGTACAGACGTTAAAGAAGCCAAAACGCGCACGGAAAGGGCTAGTGTGAATGGGCCTTTAGGCTCTTTGCTTCTGCGTGCCTGAAGCCGGAGACAGACCAAGCCCGTGGTCCGGGCGGTGCGTGCGTTGCTCCAGCTGCGTTGCCGCACCGGACGCACACTAGGGGGCTGGATGGGACGTTACTATGTCCCACCCAATCGCAGCCGCAGCGAGGATCGAGCAGCAAGCGAGTGAGGGAGAGGGGGAGAGAGAAGGGGGGGAGAGAAGAGGGAACTTCCCCCTTCTCTCCCCCCTCTCTTTTGCTCACTCGCTGCTTGATGACGCTCGAAGGTTTGACAGGCGCGCTCGCTCGTAGTTACCCCAAGCGAGGAGAAAAATGGCTGCATTACGAAAACATTCTGCCCCTCTTTCCCTTTGATTGACGTTTGCTTCCTTTCCTTTGATTGGCTCTGGCCGCTCTGTGTCCCGCCTCCAGGGGGCTGGGACACGGATGGAACGGGACAAACGTTGCCAGAGCTGGGCTTGGGGCAGCTGAAGCGTTTACGCGCCCGTGGCTGATGACGTCTGACGGCGGCTGCCAGGAGCAGAAACGGAGCCATGTCACACTGACCAAACGCGCCCGCAGCACGGACGTACCGCACGGAGCACGGGCTTGGTCTGTCTCCGGCTTGACGTGTCCTGATTGCAAAGCACCAGCGCACCTGCTGGAGGTTTTTATAGAGCATGGCGCCGTCACCTCTATACGTCACCTCTAAACGCCGTCACCACGCCGTCACCATGGCGGCTAAGCAAACAAGACTCTTTGCTTCTGCGTGCCTGACTTGTCCTGATTGCAAAGCACCAGCGCCCCTGCTGGAGGTTTTTATAGAGCATGGCGCCGTCACCCGCTGGGGCAGGGGGCCGGTAACGTTACGGGGGGGCGGGAGGTGACGCGCCCCACCCCTGCCACAGGATGACACGCGTGACGTTACCGGCCCCCAGCCCCAGCGGGTGACGGCGCCATGCTCTATAAAAACCTCCAGCAGGGGCGCTGGTGCTTTGCAATCAGGACAAATCAGGCACGCAGAAGCAAAGAGCCTTGTTTGCTTAGCCGCCCAACGAGCCGCGCAGTGCCCGCAGCAGCCTCGATTCTTCTCGACAGCTTTCGCTTCCTTCCCAGGTAACCACCACCAGCTCTCGTCCTACCTCGGTGGCAGTGCTCTCTGGCCAGTTCCTCGGACGTTTTCCGACTGCTTCCAGCTTCAAGTGCGCGTCGAGGCTGGAAGGTCTCCTTTGTCCTTGTGGGTTGTAATGCAAAGTTGATGAGTTTGACAGGAACCCCACCACCACCTAAGAGACAGACAGCATCTTCTACTTCGCGAAAGCTGTGAGAGCAAAGCTGAAGGAAAGGCTGATGTTCCCCCCTTTCCTTGGCAATGCCCCTGAGAAGAGAAGGGAATATCCCCCCCCCCTTTTTCCAAAGTGAAGGAGTTGAAGGAGTCCAAAGGCTCGATCGACGTGGTGATGTGAATGCGGCTCGGAATATAAACTGAACAGGTGCAGGCGACACACTAAAAAATCGCTCAGTGGGCAGTTTTGTTTTTTTACCACCTGAACACTGCTGTCTTCACCTGGCTCGAGAATCTTTTGCTGAGACGTTTTCCAAGTACTCCCAACCTCACGCAGGTGCGTGAGGCTGGGACGGGGAAGAGGAACCGTTCGTGGAGGTTGCTGGAGAGGGGAGAAGAAGATGCACACTAGAGGGGAGATATTACTCTTGCAAGGGAAAAGACTTGTACTGAAAATATACACATTTCATTTTTAGGGGGTGTATTTTATGATTGCAGTGGTGTATTGAGGGTATGGGGGTGTCATGTTTCTTTAAATGTTGCTTTAAATGTTGATTTTAATAATAATGTAAGTAAAATATTTATTTAAATATGTTGCTTTTCCAGAGATTTTCCACCCCATGTGATATCGCAGGGGGCGTGTCTGGCTGGATATGTCCCTTTGTGACATCACTTCTGGCGGAAGTGGCATCACAGTTCCTTGACGCCCTGTGATGTCACTTCCACCCCCTTGGGGTGCCAGAAAATCTGGTAAGCCTACTTAGGCTTGCCATTTGTCCTTTTGCCCTCAGCGGCGGGTCTGCCATTTTGGCACATGCACAGAACGCCGCTGAGGGCAAAAACTGCCCTTTTGCCTTCAGTAGCGTCGTCACCATTTTGGTGTGCGCACAATGCTGCTGAGGGAGGGCCTAGTTAAGAGACTGAGCCGCCAGCCAGAGAGGACGCGTTGAGGTCCTCTCCCGACCCGGCGCGTCACCTCTGTGCGCGTCACCCGGTGGCAGCCCGCCACCCTCGCCACAGCCCAGTGACGCCGGGTTCCTGGAACACGGCTTCTTGTAACATTTCCAGACCTGCCCAGGAGTGAACTCTGATGTTTTCTGAGATCTTTCAGCCTCACGCAAGGCTAGAAGCACTTGGAAAATGTCCAAGTGAACCAAGTGTGGGTAAGCAACGAGGCTAGAAGGTCTCAGAAAACATCCAAGTTCACTTGGACATTTTCCAAGTGCTTCCAGCTTTGCACAGGTGGGTGAAGAGTGTGAAGGGGAGACCAGCCAGGGGTGATCACTCAAGGATATTAGTTTTATTTCCTAAAATTGCATAGGTGGCTTTATGTTTAAATTTGTATACTGTACATTGTGTACTGTATTACAACTTTGTTACCTGCTTTTTGCAATTGCCAATAGTTAAGCAAATAACTTATACCAAACCTACTGATCTGTGGGGCAGAGGAGAGACTAGAGTACTGGATGGTTGGCAATGGAAGATTTTACTTAAGTGATAAATTCAAGGACATGAGTTACCCTTGCTCAGGTCATCCACAGGTCATCCTCAGTGTGTAGTAGTTGCAGCTTAGGTATGTTAAACAGAAAAAAATTATTTGAGGGGGGAAGGGACCTTGTGACAAAAGAGGAACATAGCTAGGTCTACCACATGGGGTGGCTTTAAATTTCAGACTCTGCTCCTAAAGTCCCTGTGTAAATGACAAATGCTTCCTGAATATCATGTTAGTCACTCCTGCATACATCTGGAGTATTATTGTCATTGGCAGGAGAGATATCTCTTGTTTACAGTTAGGCACTGCTGAAGCAGTGCGGCAAGTTACACTAAATCACCACTAAAGTCAACAATTTAGTAGCTATCCCATCCTTTCATATCCTCCATTGACTCCAAAATCTGCTACAGAAAGGCACCTTAAAATGGTGGAAGAGTTGTTACAATAAGTGAGGTCTTTTCTATACCGTAGTGGTTCTCCAACTGATGTGTCGCAACCCACCATAAAGGGCCGTGGGGTCTCCCCACACTCTCCAGATGATGTCCTTAGTGATGACTAAGTTAAAAATAGCCCCTCTTGTCACTGGCACTGCTGCGATCCCATGAGCACAGCCGTCGCCCCGCCCCTGCAGCTATTCACAGTTCTCCCCCCACGTGTGGGGAGAACTTTGAGAACTGCTGCTATACCCTGTTCTGACTCTGAGTTTGGTTATTTAGTTTGGAAATACCTGTCAGGCTTGTGTTAAAGGCTTCCACCCACTTGGTTCCTCAACATCATACCATATAAGCAACGTACAGTGCATGGATAAAAGCCTTTTATAAACAGAAACTCAAGCCTGATTAAGGCAGGAGGTACTGTTGCTGTGTGGTTAGTCTGATTTAGGAGATCATATTCAACTCTGTTCTGAACAGGATTAAATGCCCTATAAAGCAGGGGTTCTTAACCTTTTTATGATTAGACCCCAATGGATTGCCCAACGTCCCCATACCTCCTTCACCAGACTGTCAAAGTCACCACCATCAATTCTATTTGGTACCAGCATGATGTACCAGTAAAGATGTCAATAGCTTACTTTTACTTTACATATGGATAGCTAGGAAGAACGCCTCAATCCATATTGATAATGGTGATAGTTAATAAATCAATCTAATAATCTAATCAATAATCTAATGGTTCTCAACCCTCCCCCCCCCCCCGTGATCCACCTGTCCCCCTGCAGAGGGTGCAGCAACCCACCTCATTCCCCTCCCTGTAGTGGGCCTCCAGTAGCAACCAGAAGTAAATTGAAAGTCACTTTACGATTGCATCTGAAGGTCTCTTGAGGCCTGAGGCCTAGTGCAACATGGGAGAGGCAGGACAAGGTGAGTTGGACCTGGAAGTGGCTTCTGGTTACTTCCATTTGGCTCCAAATTGGAGCCAAACAGGAAAGAGCAGGCAGGTGGGCCCAAATGACAACCCACTAGGCATCGGGCTATAACCCACCAAGTGGGTCGCAACCCAGAGTTTGAGAAGCTCTGATCTAATCTAACTTTTTAAAAAATTGTTCAGAGTCCCATACCCCTAAGACAGTGGTTCCCAACCTGGGGGTCATTTCTGGGGGGTTTCTGGGAGGGAAGCAGCTTCTGGGGGGTTGCGGGATTTTGGCTGGATGGCCACACCCAAGATGGTGGCTCACTCCTCCCCCCCCACACACACACACTGCAGAGAAAAAAGTGTCTGATGCTCTCTTGGGGCTTGTTTGTTCACCTTGTTACTTTCTGCTTGCCCTTTAGCATCTCCATTAAGTATTAATATTAGCCGCCCTCCCCCAAATGACGCTGCTTATGAGTACAACTTACAATTTTTTGATTTATTAAACAGTGCAATTTATTAAAACCAATGACATCACTTCCTGCTTACTGACATCACCTCCGGCCTTAGGGGGGTCCTGACAGATTGTCATTCTAAAGAAGGGGGTCCCAGTACTAAAAAGGTTGGGAACCACTGCCCTAAGGGGTACGGATATCCCTGGTTAAGAATCCCTGAAGGATCAAGCTTGCAGTCTGGGGGGTGCTGATTGAACTAGCTGTCACTGGAGGCCACGTGGTAATGGTGAGCTATAGCAACTCACATCCACTGAAGTTGATGTGCCAACTACAAGCTCTCCTTTCTCAGAGACAGCCTACCAAACATTCCAACACCACTCAAATAGGGTTATTGTAATCAGTTATTTGCAGGGCTGCCTTTGAATGTTACTCAGAACAGAGACATCATTAGAGGGACGGGGTGTTGAGTGGCAGGGGGGCGCACTTTCACCATGTCAAATTTCGGCGGCACCGCAGCACGAAAGCACACCCCTCCCCCCCAACGTTTTCATGGCCTTTTTTAGGCCACACAGAGCCTGGGAGGGCAGGAGGATCGGCCCTCCCACCCTCCCTGGCTCTATACGTCCCAGAAAAGGCCATGAAAACGCCGGAGAACGTTGCTTTTGCGCCATGGCGCCACCAAAATTTGGCGGCAGTACGATGAAAGTGACGTTGCACCCCCCAGGGGTGGGCCTTGTGGTGTCACGTGGGGGGTGTCGTGTCAGTGACCCCCCACGGGGGGTGAAGAAACGCCACTGACTCAGAAACTGCATAGAATGCCAGCTTCATTGGCTGTTTTGTAAGTTTCCAAGCATAATTTGGAAACGGAATTCTTACCTTGTGAATCTCCTGTTCTGGGATGAGGAAGAGGGCATTCCTGACATGTGGGTAGTCCCTCCCACTTGGAAGGCAGGGTAGGCTTAGCTGAAGTCGTCTCCTCCCCGTGGGAGGGGCTTCCCAGACCCCAGTCCGGACTGACGAGCTGAAAAGACACACCTCCCAAGAAGGAAAAACCCCACCGGCAAAGGTGGGCAGAAAACTGTCCAGTAGAAAAACTGGTGCAAACAGTATATAGAAAAAATGTCAGTAAAGGCAATGCATAAACGACAACAGTAAGGTTCTAAAAAACACCACCAACACGCCTGAAGGATCTGATTCCACCTCGGGAGAAGAGAAAAACTCGTAGGGCGTGCAAGCACCAGAATACTCGAATACAGGCCACAATCCCCAAGCTGTGAAGAGGTGGGGCGGAATGCCCTCTTCCTCATCCCAGAACAGGAGATTCACAAGGTAAGAATTCCGTTTCTCTGGATTGAGGAAGAGGGCATTCCTGACATGTGGGATGTACCAGAGCCGTACTTCCCGGGAGGGCAGCGCGGGACCCAAACTATTGTGGCAACCTTCTGAAGCACCCTCCTACCAAAAGGGACTTCAGCAGACGCCAGACGGTCCACCCGGTAGTGGCGAAAAAGGGTATGGGTCGAGGACCACGTAGCTGCTCTGCAGATGTCCTCAAGTGAAACATAACCCTCATATGCTGCCGAGGTAGCCGCCCCCCCGAATGGAGTGTGCAGTGATGCCCAGAGGGGGCTGGAGATTCCTGACCCTATAGGCAGAAGCTATTGCCGCCTTTAGCCAGGCAGAGAGTGATACCGAGGAGGCCCGAAACCCCGCCCGTGGCCCCTTGAAGTAAACGAAAAGGGCCGCCGTTTTCCTAAGGTCCTTGGTCCGATCAATGTAGAAGCGTAAGGCCCTACGAACATCAAGGGTATGCCAGGTTCTTTCCCTGGGGTGTTTGGGGTTAGGACAAAACGAGGGGAGACACAACTCCTGGGCTCGGTGGAAGATGGAGTTGATCTTAGGAACAAACTGAGGATCCGTACGGAGGACAACCTTGTCCTTGTGGAAAACACACAAGTTAGGGTCGGTGGACAGGACCCCCAATTCAGAGACCCTCCTAGCGCTGGTAACCGCCACCAAGAATAGAGTCTTATATGTGAGTTCCTGTAAGGGCGCGGAAGACATGGACTCAAAGGGAGCTTTGGGGAAAGCCTATAGAACGATATTCAAGTCCCAAGTGGGACACCTATGCACGGGGGGTGGATTAATCAAGGAAACCCCCCCTAAGGAAGCGTTTAATATGGGGGTGAGAAGAAATATTAATGAGTGATGGCGCCCCCAGAATACCATTCAAGGCTGCCACCTGTCTCCGTAGGGTGTTGGTGCTGAGCCCCAACTCGAGTCCCTCCTGGAGAAACTCCAGGATGTGTTAAATCTTGGGCTTAGTCGGCAATATGCCTCCCGTCCTACACCAACTCACGAACTTCCTTCAAGTCATAGTGTAAGTCCGCTTAGTGGATGACTTCCTAGAAGCCATCAAGGTATCCACAACCCTGGACGAGTAGCCATGCCTTTTCAAGGCTGTCCGCTCAACTTCCAAGCCATGAGTTTGTAAAGAGAGGGCCTGGGATGAAGAAGGGGACCCTGTCGGAGGAGATCTTCCCAGGGGGGAAGGGGCCAAGGGTCTTCTACCGACAGATTGACCAAGTCTGGAAACCATGGTCTCCTGGGCCAGGAGGGCGCGATCAAAATCAACGTACTCGGAGAGGACTGAATTCTGCGTAGGACCAGGGGAAGTAGTGGAAGAGGAGGGAACGCATATAGAAGGCCCCGGGGCCATTGACACTGCAGTGCGTCTACCCCTTCTGCTCCTACCTGCCTTGCATAAAATCTTTGCAGCTGCTTGTTTACCTTTGTTGCGAAGAGGTCCAGTTCTGGAAGACCAAAGCGCAGGGTCACTAGGTGAAAAACCTGGGGGTGCAGTTGCCATTCCTCCTCTCAGAGAGCTTGTCCCTTGTGCAGGCCCGAGGAACAAGTCCCGCCCTGGCGGTTCAGATAGGCTTTCGCCGAGATGTTGTCGGTGCGGATCAAGACATGCGAATTCAGCACCTGCGGATGAAAGAACACTAGGGCCAGACGGACCGCCCTTAACTCGAGACGGTTCATGCTGTAGCGGGATTCCACCCGAGACCAGGTTCCCTGAGCAAACCTCCCCGAATGGTGAGCTCCCCATCCCCACAGACTCGCATCGGTTGTGAGGACCGTGCGTTGAAGTTGGAGCAGGGATGTCCCTTGTCCCGGGCGTCCCTCCGTCACCCACCAGGATAGGGAATTCTTGAGCGCTGCGGGGATTGGTATCTGAATGTGGCATTGGGCCTCTATCTGCTGTTGGTAAGGCATGAGGAAACGTTGGAGGGGGCGCATGTGGAGCCGTGCCCAAACTATCACATCCTGGCACGACACTAAGACTCCCAGGAGAGAGGCAAGGCACACGAGGTCCATCGTCTCCGAACGCAAAAGTCGGTACACCATCGTTCGGAGAGAGACCTGCCTGTCCCTGGACAATGAAATCCTGAAAGCCACTGTATCCATGATGAGCCCCAGATGCTCTATGCACTGCGAAGGGTCCAGAGAGCTCTTCCTCCAGCTTATTACAAAGCCCAGGTATTGCAAAAGGTCTGTCGTAGCTCGAAGATCCGCCAGAGCTTGGGAGTGTGAGGCAGACCTGATCAAAATGTCGTCCAGATAGGGGAAGACTTAAATCCCCCTCTGGCGCAGACAAGAGACCGGAGCTATCAGTAGCTTTGTAAAAACTCGAGGGTAAGCTCTGTGGCGTGGCAGGATGGGGACATGGAGGTAAGCTTCCGTGAGGTCTATGGATGTTAAATAGTCGTCCCTTTCTAGGGCTGCCACTATGGTCCCCCATGTCTCCATCCTGAATTTGCGTTTGCGGAGACACCTGTTTAGCGGTTTCAGATCCAGGATAGGGCGCATGTCCCCATTCTTCTTTGGGACGAGGAAGAGAATCGAATAAACACCCGTTCCCCGTTGTGAGGAGGGAACTGGCTCTATTGCGCCTATCTGTAGTAGATGCTGGATGGCCTGTAACAAGTTCTGGTGTTTGGATGGATCCGTTGAAGTCGCCACTCTCAAGAATCTGCACCTGGGTCTGTGAGAGAATTCTAGGGCATAGCCCTTGGAGACCGTCTCCTGGATCCATGCGTCACTATGCACGAAAAGCAAGAGACGGCCGCTGACAGCGATAGAGGAGGTAACAGGAGAAGAGTCATGAGGTCCGTTGTTCCTTATGGGTCTTGGAATGGCCCGAGGAAGAGACCCCTTGGGGCTTGGTCCTAGGGAACACTCCTGTCTTATTCCACCTGCTACGGGGCTTGTGGGAATCTCTGGAGCGTTGCTCTGTCCTGAGAGGACGAAAAAACTGAGAGTTAGACTTTGGTGGTTCCTTAGAGACCGAGGGTGACTTTCCTCTTATCTTTGTTCTCTACTAAAATGTTTTCCAGGACAGAACCAAAAAGCTTAGTACCCTGAAAAGGGACCCCAACCAACCTGACTTGGGACCCGGGGTCCACCGACCAATGTCGCAAACCAGATGTTGCGGCGAGCCACCACATTTGACGCCCTGGCTCTAGCATCCATCTGCAACGCATCAAAAGAAGCGTCAGCCGAAAACGCAGAGGCCAGGGCAATCTTCTTCAAGGTGCTCTTGGCTACTTTGGACAGGCCCTGTTCAGTGGCGGCGAGTTCCTCCACCCACAGATAGCCGGCTCGGGCAAAAAAGGAATTAATGGCAGAGGCACGCACAGCCACGGAAGAGGCGTCGAAGTTCTTCTTTAACACCGCTTCCACACGTTTGTCACAAGGATCGCGAGGCCCGCCCTCCGACGGAATAACAGTGGACGGGAGCATCCACCGTGGGGCACTTCAAAGAGGCCATGACAGGGTCGGGGAAATAATAGAGCCTATTAACCAACCAGGAGGGGTGTCTGGCCCCTGTGGGGGTGCCCCACTCCGCATCCAGGACCCTCTGGAAGGCGTCTGGGGAGGGGAGCTGTGTCTGGTTTAAAAGGGGTTTGGACAGATTCATAGAGGAAAAGACCATCGCAGGTTACAAGCCATGAGCAACTTCCTGGCTTCAGAGGTTTTAGAGGCAGGTTTTTCTCTGTGCCAGGTGCAAGGGAGTAACAAAGGGAAACAAGCTATCTTGTTGTCTTGTGTTCCCTGAGGCAACTGGTGGGGCCACTGTGTGATACAGGAAGCTGGACTAGATGGGCTTTTGGCCTGATCCAGCAGGGCTCTTCTTATGTTCTTATGGTTTAACTGGGCCCTGAGGGAAAAGAGCCCTTTGGGAGGCAGTCTTGGTCTGGTCAGGAATCGTGTCAGCACCTGTAGCAGGAGGCAAATTCAGGGCTTGAACTACTTTGGTGAGCATTCTAGAAAATAGATCATGAGGGAACAAACGATCTATCTTAGATTCCTGTGGGAAGGAGTCCTCCCCAGGAAGTTCCCCCTCTTCCCTGCTGGAGCCAGAGGGGGAATCATAAGAAGACTGTGAGGAAGACAGTTCCACATAAACATGTCTTTTGCGTTTCCTCAGAAATTTTCTGCCCCTGTAGTGCTTGAGAACCTTGCTTTTAACTGTCCTGCGTGAGCGTTTTGGCAAGACCACCTCCTCCTCAGAAGAGGGAGAGGAGAGAAGGGAGAGAGGGCTGAGGGATTTCCTGCGCTTGCGGTGATGCCAAGTTCTCTCAGTGTGCTTAAGGAGCAATGCGGGAGGTTTCAAGGCCCCCCGGAGGGCTTCCTGAACTGCCTTAGCAATTTGTGCCTGAATGACGGGGTCGAGTGGCTCCGAATGTTTAGAGGAAGGGCCCTCCCCAGCTGGGACAGAGACCTCCGTTCTCGTAGGCCCAAAACCCCCAAACAAGGGCAAATGACCTTACCCGGCGTTTTGAGCAGGGAGATCAATGCACTCCCCTCAGCGCGCGCTGCCTCGGGGCAAGAGCCGACCGAGTGGTGGAACTCCGGGCCGAAGCCGCTCGGAGAGCTGAGGGAAGGCTCACAGCTGTATGCGCCTGCGGAGTCGGCCTCTTGGAGGTCCGCTCCGTAGCGTCAGCCGAGGGGCGAGAGGCAGCTGAGCGACGCCAGTCCGGCCGCCGCCTCAGCACCTAGCAACACGAGGTTTCGCCCTCCTGAGGTGAACCACGATGGCGTCTGCGAGAAGCGCGGGTTGGGACCTCCCGGTCTGGCGAGGCCCAACCGCGAATCGCTGGGTGGTTCTGAGATGCGCTCCCAAACCTCAGGTGAGGAGAGGAAAGCGTGAAAGGTAAGGTTAGAGGAGTAGAAGAAGAAACAGAAGAGGAGAAGACGAAAGGATCTAGTAGAAGAAATCCTATAGAAGCTGTGGAGCAAGCTAAGCTGCGACCTGTCTCTAAGGAGGCAGGGCAGGACTGGGGTCTGGGAAGCCCCTCCCACGGGGAGGAGACGACTTCAGCTAAGCCTACCCTGCCTTCCAAGTGGGAGGGACTACCCACGTCAGGAATGCCCTCTTCCTCAATCCAGAGAATTGCTGGTGCTCACCTTTTATTTAAACCATAAATGGCTTGGGATGTGTACCTGAAGAGCCATGTTTTTCCACATGCCTCCGCAGGTGCGTAGATCTTCAGAGGCTTTTATTTGGATACCACCGCTTTCTGGGAGAAGGGGAAGGTTTCTAGAAAGTGAGAAACCTCTTTTCTTCTTCCTAAAAACTCTTGGTACGCATCTTTATACTCTAAACTTAATCCAGCTGGCCTGTCACTGTTTAATAAAATACAAATGTTGTATACAAATGCTTCTTGTATGTAACATTTGTATATTAACATTTCCATAGTTTTGTGTATTTTTATCTAATTATTAAAGCTGGATATGTAACCTAACTTTTCAATGCAATTCCTAAATTTAATTGCAGGTCCATCTGGTCTTATTTTGGTTAATTGGGTCTCTGGCTTGCAATTTTGAAATAAAGCAATCAATTAGAAAATTGTGTCAGATAATGAGTCTCCAGGCTTTCTTCTTGAAAGAAAGCCTGTGCAAATGCCTACTTCTGCACTAGTCAGGGCAGGGAAAGCCAGCACACAGCTCACTTAACTCACTACATAAAATGAAGGAAGATGCAGCTGGAATAAAGCCAAGACTAGTGCACAGTTAAGCAACTGGAAGCAGGCTGTGGAATCACACAGGACCACCCATACGAATTCCCTACCTTGTCCCCCTCCACATGCATTGAATGTTATATACTATTATCACTTACCGGTAACTAAAATTAGAAGGCATTTGGGATTAGTCCTAAACCTATCTAGGCTGCAATTCTATAAGCACTTACCTGGGAGTAAGTCCCAATGAAGTCAATGAAACAAACTTTGGAGTAGACATGTATAGACTTATGCTGCTATCAGCACCCTCCAAGTGAATTTAGGCACATCCTCAGGCTATTTTTAATTCAGGCTGACAAGTGCATGTAAATCCCAACAAAAACAGAAACAGGTGGCAGTGTACATAATCCCACAGCCTGTTTCTGATCCACAAGCCCCAATAACTTGTATTGGCCTATCCTCTAATCGTGATAAAAAATAAATAGTTTGCATCTAAATTACCACCACAAACTCAGAGACACAGAATTAAAAGAACAAGGACAAAAATGACAACTTCCTGAAGAACAAACGATTCAAAATAACTTTATAAATTGTCACATTTCTGCTTTGTACATCCTTCTATTGCATTCCTCAGGTTTGCAACTGAAAGTCTGCAAACATTGCTCTCCCCCCCTTAGTGAAAGGCAGCGTTGTTGAATGCAAAATACCTCAAAAACCAACCCTTCAGCACATTATTCACAGGAAGCACAACAGAGTTCGGTTTCCCTGTCACCATGCTACCCCCCCCTCCCAAATCCCAAATGGAGTTCCTCATTGAGATATTAACAAAATGTAAATAAATGCCACCCTCTGAAAGTGGTATTTTCAGAAGAAAATTTATAAAGGTGTGAACGTATTTGCAACTCCCACCTGACAGAGCGAACCAGAGTTTCTCTCATTGAACAAGCTAAAAAATACCACAGTTCAAGTATTAAACCAATTTCTGAGAAATCTCTAAATAATCCATATTTCCGATAAATAAGAACACAGTATACATTGCCATATACTGCATATAAAAGTGTCTGCTTTAAACTGCGAGCAGGACAGGTGAACAGACCCAAAAATGTGATCAAAGTAAACCATGAACATCGATGGGGCACTTTCCCAATGGCCACACAAGTTTCCTTTGTCCAGAGTTGCTCCACAAGCTAGGGGGGATATGCTGGCTTATTTGGTTCTCAAACGGCAGTCAAATCCAAGAGGAGGTTCTACTCCTATGTGAAAGTGTGCCATCCTGCAGGAAGGTCCTCTTACAGCATCCCATTTCTGAGGGGTGGGGGTGGGAGGAGGAAAGGCTTGCAACATGCAACTGCAGATCCCCATCTCCCTTTGGAGGAAGCAAAATTCCTTGGCTAGCACAGCCTCTGCTGGTTTCACCTGGGGTCTTCAGTGCCCCATATATTTTGTCCTCAGTTCCCCATTTCATGAGGCTCTTCTTCAGCGTCAGCCTTCTTATGTTTCCTCATATGTTTGTACTTCTCAACATAAGCCTTCACAAGATTAGCCACCTTCACAGGGTTGATTTCACCACTTTTGCTGTGACAAATCTATAAACAGTAAAGTATAAACAGTAAATAAGTCAATCTTAATCTCAGCATTAGTTGCTACAAATCAAAATTACTTCAAATTTTACTTCGCAAAGGAGTAGGTAAGATATTCCTGTGTCAGCAACTCTAGCTCCCAGTCAAATCATGCATTTCCCCAACATCCCCTCTCCCATTACCTTTTGCACTGCCTTCCGAAGAATATCCTTGTATTCCTCCTTGGTGATCTCCCTCTTCTGGTAAAAGGGCTTAATTGCAAGTTTCACTTCTTCCACAGCCCTCTCTTGCATATGAAGTTTCTTCATGTACTACAAGGACAAAAACTGGGTTAACAAAGAAGTGCCTGCAGGCAGCATCTCAAGTAAAATATCCAGAGGCCCGTTCCTACATTACAGGAGCACACTACTGCTGCTCTCCTACGGCTACATCCCATGCAGTTCCCAGCAATGTTAGAAAAGGGAAAATCACATGAGATAAGCAGACACAATGAGATTCCAGGTTCTGAAAAATCCCCTTAGTTTTGCAGTCATGGGATAAGAGGCTAGGTCTTTCCCTAAAAGCTGGGGGGGGGGGGAAGAGGGGGAGAACATAAGAGCCCTGCTGGATCAGGCAAGGCCCATCTAGTCCAGCTTCACAGTGGCCCCACCAGATGCCTCAGGGAGCACACAAGATAAGTACCTGTATCCTATTGACACTCCCTTGCACCTGACATACAAAACGAGTACAAAAGAAAGCTACAAACTGAGGCTCAGAAAACAGGAATATATTTTGATGTGCAATAACACTAACAAGTTTCAACTAGTTTTCTTCAGGAACAGCAAATCTTACACTGTATTGTTCCAATGTCTTACTGCAGCAATTCATGGAGTACCATGTTGTATCAACGTGACAGGAAGCAAGGGGTAGGAATAAATGGATAGTTTTCACATAGGAAAATAAGCATCTGCATTAAAACTGATTCTGTTTAATTCATAAATGCATTGGATAGCAGGTGTAGTGCAGTGGAGATGGCACTGTCAGCTACTTCAGGTAAACTACCGAGGATTGTAAAAACCCACATATTGTAAAAGGACTTCTCTGGACTGGCCAAGTAGATAACAAGATGGGAGATATACATTCACTTCTCTTAAACTGAAACTGAGCAAAACATAGTTACACTGGGTGCAGCAACCCAGGAAGACAGACTATCATGGGATCCCAGCTCAGAAAGGGAAAGTATAATATTCAGAGTTGTTAAGAAAGAGGCTGAACACAGCAAAGGCAGCATCATGCTGCCATTACATCAATCTATGGAACACACACACAGGCAATTCTGATCTCTCCATTTTCTAAAAGAATATAGGAAAGCTGGAAAAGGTGCAGAAGGTACAATTAAGATGATTAGAATTGGGTAGATAAGAATGGATTTTAGGTCACAGCGGCATCCAACACATACTGCACCAGTTGAAGCACCTGCCTTGACATTTCCATTCAGGTCACATGTAAAACTCTTTCTTTGTAGCAGCCAGGTTTCATCAGTGCCCAGTATTTTAAGAGGAAGACAGCAGGCCTATTGTCTTTATAAAGACAATATAAATTACTCAAATGTCTTCACCCAGAAATGAAGCTAGGCCTGACCTGATGAAGAGATCAGGCAGATGCATTCACAGAAAAGTTTAGCAAACATATAGAAAATGAAGACTCAGAATAGTGCGTGATAAAGGGTCCGATCCTAGCCAACTTTCCAGCGCTGATGCAGCCATGCGAACAGAGCATGCGCGGCATCCTGCGGTTGGGGGGGGGGGGAGAGTCACGGAAGCCTCCTCAAGATTAGCAAATGTTTGTTCCATTACCTCGGGGATGCATTGCATGTTGGATTGCTTCCCTGGCATTGGTGGATGGAGCATCTCCTTTATGAAGAAAAGCGTAAGTCATTGAGGTTTTTTAGCTTGGGAAAATGACAGAGGAAGAACTATAAAACTACCAACAGTGTTGATGGAGCATGTGAAGAACAAGGTTATTCTCTCTCTCTCTGCACTAGAATGTGGGACCGTCCAGTGCAACTAACTGGCAATAGGCTCAGGACAAACAAGAAGGAAGCCCTTCATCAATCATTAATTCATGGAATCCCCTGTCACAAGGGCTGGTGACATCCACTAGCTAAGATGAATTTAATGAGGATTAGGCAGTATTCATGAAGGGACAGGTCCATTAGTAGGGATTTAAACAGAACCTCCATGAACCCCTCCTCCCCCCTTAGTGACCAAATGCTGGGAGGAGGATCTCTATCATGTCTACTTGTGAGGCAGCTGGATGACCACACCTGGAGACAGAATGCTGGTTCTTTGTTATCAGATAGCAGCAGCAGCAGGATGAGCAAACCCAGATTACATTTATCTTGGCTAGTCACTCACCTCTTCGTTTTTTGTTTTATCCACAGGGGATTTAAGTGCTTTGACTTTCTCCTCCATATCTCCTGTGGATGCTGCCTGAATTCCTGGCTCTGAAGCTGTGGCCAGATTGCCGGGCTCTGGGGTCAGCCCCTGCCCTGCCACACAGCTGAGCAGAGGAAGGCTCCCTTGCATTATGAACTGAACAGTGGGCTGACTGACAGGCGCATAGGGCGGCAGACTTGATGGCAGTGGTGCTGTCAAAGGCAGGTTTTGGTTGTAAACCTGAAGAAAAGGAACGGAAGTCAAGCTATTTGCTGTACCCCAACCCAGAGTACTGAGCTCCAGGGATTCCAAAGGTACCTTACATTCACCAAAACGGCACGTAAATTGCTGCCAATGCAAAAAGAGCTAAAACCTATTATGCTTGGTAAGCAAGTAACAGGTGTACTGCAAAGCAGCAGAACATAGTTTTTGTTTTAAAAGGGGAGGGGGGAAATACCAACACCAGAAGCTTATTGTAGTATGTGGGGCTATATGAAAATGTACTGCACATGGAAGGAGGAGGAGCATTACGCAATGAAATCAGGTGGGGCACGAGGTCACAGATGGAGTGGAATGGCCTTCCATGATACTTGGCTTTTGGAGTGGGAACCAACCTGAGAGGTATCTACATCAGGAAACATGGGTTCAGGAACCATATAATTGGTTGGAGGAGGCTCAATTAACTGCACCTGATTTAATGTTTGGGTCAAATCCTCTGTTTTCCAGACCCCTTCTTTCATTCTCTGTTTGCAGAATGGCACCCCTAAACATATCCCAAAAGAAGAAAAGTATTTCAGCACATCAACACATCCAAGCGGCTGCAGCAAATAACCCGCCTCTCAGACTTCTGCTCTTCCAATGACATTACAGAGAAAGCCTGAAAATAATCTAATACACCCCCTCCTTCAAGATGGCATTCCTCACTAGCCAATGGCACAGGACATAAGACTCTAGACTAGTGTGCGCTGCACAATAAGTTAAGAATGAGCACGGAACTAAACATTTATATCTTAGTAAATCAGACAACTGGCCCATACAGGTCAGTTATTATCAACAGACTAGTAGTGTCTCTCCAGGGTTTCAGACAAGAATATTTCTCTGCCCTACCTGGAGACGCCGGGGGTCAAACATGGGATCTTCTGCATGCAAAGCAGGTGCCCTACCACTGAGCCACAACCTTTCTCCTAATGGCACACCCCATCCTCAACACCAGGGTCTATTTTCAACTCTCGTCTTCTGCAACCTGAAACTCTGCATAAAGTTTCAGATCTTCACCCGTCTACCAACACACTGATAAAGAGCAAACATCCAATGGAGAAAAATGTGCTTTTTTTGATCAATCTTTTTTTGAGCTTCACCCATAACTGCAGTCAGCTCTGTGGCTTTGGGTTAAGAGGGAACCAAACTACTGTAATAGCAACACTTTGAGCTATGTGCATCAATATTCCTTCCCACTTAAGGTGGCTTCTAGTCCAATCATTTTTCCCCCACAACCCCCACACTCTTACTTGTTTTGTCCACAGTCACTGTATCACTTTCTTCCTCTTGCAGATTCCACGTAACCCTTTTCACTGGTGCTTTAGATTTCAACACAGGACCTTGAGCACAGGCCTCTATTTCAGGTTTATTTACATCAGCTGCATCATCACCTAACACAAGACCCCCATCTTGAGCCTCTGTTGGCATTTTGATTTCAGATGAAACTTGAGTTGCTGTTTCAGCAGGTCCCTGTTCAAGTTTTTCCTTCTCCAGAGGAAAGTCTGTTAGAAATGGGCATACTTCATTATCTTCTTTTTTAACTGAAATTTCTTCCATTCTCATACTATTTTGACTACTGAGCTCTGGTGAATCATTGCCCACTGTCAGTTCTGTCTCCATGGAAGAGTCTACACTGTCAGGTAAAACTCCAGTATTTGAGCACTCTGACTGGGAAGGAACTGCTTCATTTATAAACTTCTCACAGATGTGCTCTGCTGCAATGGACTCCTTTAAATCAGCTTCCATTATATTGCCCTTTGGGGGAATCTCCTGTACAGGTATCAGGTCTAGATGAACATTCAAAGGTTCTTGCATCATTTCTTCCCGCTCTTGTTTCCAAGGGGGAGCATACTCAAGCGAACTGTCTAGGTTGTCATCTGAAGATCTCTGGTCCTTCTCTTGAAGAGGTAGAGGGGACATTTCCTTTGGCTTCCGTTTTCTTTCTTTGGAGCGCGACCTGGATCGAGGCCGTCTCTCTCTTGATTTAGTTCCTTTGGGCTCCCGGAATCCTGATGCAGAGGGTGACCTTGATCTCCTTTTTCGCTTCTCCCGAGACCTAGATCTTGATCTTTTCCTTGAGGTTCTCTCCTTCTCATATTTGTCATAGCATCTCTCTCTTCTGTGCTTTTTTTTCTTAGTTCTCTCAGTACTGTTCGATCGGGAACATTCTCGTCCCTTTGCTCTAGAGGCAGAGTGCTTTTTCTTCTTTCTGCTTTCGTAAAACTCAAGAGGAGAGTTGCCTGGACTACCAGATCGTGACCTAGATCGCTTGTGTTCTTTTGCCCAGGTGCTTTTTACTTTTTTGTTCTTCATTTTATCCTTTGTTTTCTTTTTTTGGGATTGCTCATGACTACTAGAGCGGTCGCTTGATGACTGCCTAACCTTTGATGTCATCTTGTGACTTTTGCTGTAGTTTTCTTCAATTGAGCGGGAAGTAGATCTGGAACTTCTATCCCTTGATCTAGATCTTGATTGGGTACATTTGTACTCTTTTGTGGTTGCCTCTTCTCTTTTTAATTTTTTCTGGCTCCAAGAACTGGAATTTGATGGGGATTGTGAAAGATGTTGCCTCTCTGCTTGTCCATTTTTAGGTGCGTTTTGGTGCTCACCCTTTATGGGACTGCCCAACTCCATTTTCACTCTAGGTTTACCATGATCATCTTCAAAAACTATCCTAGGACTGATCGTGTCACGTTCATTTAAGTGCTCTGCATCAGGAACTTGCTTGATGACAGTTGAAGAACAGGGTATACTTGACCATTCCTCCTCCTCCTCATTTTCTTGTTCTGTATCAGAGACATGTTTTACCAGCCTCTCCTTAATCACCACATATTTGTGGGACTCTGTGTTACTTGATGGCACATCAGACAACTCTGCTCCTGATCCAAAGACGTTTTCCAGTGTGTAAGGGGTAATGCGGCGCACTGTTTTGAATGTCTGAACTTTGGGGCTTGCTATAGATATTGTTCTGGTTATATTAGTGAGGGGTAATCTTTCAGGACTGCTATCTGCAGAGCTTGAATCCGAACCTGTTGGATCAAAAGGATCGTATATTTCACTTTTGACAGGTTTTGTTTTTTTCAGAGAAAAGAAAGGTGAAGGATTCTCTTTCTGTTGTGCTTTATTGTCAACAGGTCGAAAAGTATTGCAAAATCCAGGATTAGACAGTCTGCTGGAATGTCCAACATTTCCAGGGATGTTGATTTTAAAGCTCTCAAAGGAAGAGCTTCCAGCTTTCCCCCTTGATGAAGAAAGAACAGAACTGCCATGAGCAATGGTATTTGCAGAAAGAGAGCCTCCACTGGTACGTGCTTGCTGCTGAGTGGCATCTGGTTTGCCGCTTTCCATTTTACTACCTCTGATCGGCTGGTCTGTACTCCCTTTACCAGTCAACTGCGTTATACAGGAAATGGGAACATCACCACTTCCGTCACTGGCAGACTGTGATCCCAAATGGCCACTATTGGTTTCCTTTTTAATCTTTGGTATCCTGGGAAGTTCAGAGATATCAGGCCTTTTAGGAATGGGTTTGAGAGGCTGTCTCACAGATAAAGGTTTTGCGAATGAGCTCGAGTTATTGTACAACTTAGAAGGTGCAGAATGAGGGGTTACAGACTGAGGGTTTCCATTACATCTGGACACTTCACCCAGTTTGGGAATACACTTATTCAGATTTGCTAAATTCTGAGTCTGAACAGACCTTGGAGTCATTGAATATTCAAACCTAATGGGTGCCTTTCCCGAAGCCGTCTGCAATGGACTCACAGCTTTGCTTGCCAAGTGTAGGGAAGAGGAGCAAGTATTTGAGGTGGCGGCTCTGGAGTTTGTATTCAGCTGCAAAGAACCCAAAGATTCAGCACCAGAGCTACTAACTGGAGTCCCCAAATGAGATGCTCCAGGCTGAGCACCATCCTCTGAGCTTTCCTCTGCCTTTGAATTGCTTTCTGAATTGCCATGCACCAATGGGACTGAAAGATACATAAGAAAAAATATTTAAGTTTTCCAATAATTAGCACAACTAATCCACACCATAACAGCATTTCATCATTTTTATATGGAGCTAATTTGGGACACAGTAATTATTGACCACAGACATTACTATGCAAGTAAACTGCTACTAAAATGTCATCTCCACAGTCTACTGACATTACTAGCTAATATGGCTTCTATTATGGCAGAAAGTTATCTCCCCTAGCAAATGTGCAAGAAACACAAAGTCAAGATTCTTTAATAAAAAGCTATCAAGATGCTGGTTGCTGTACCATAAGCTGCTTCATACCGATTCTGGTATAACTTTTGAACCCCAACATACAGTGGAACCTTGGATTGTGAGCATAATTGGTTCCAGAAACGTGCTTGTAATCCAATATATCAAAACAAATTTTCCCATAAGAAATAATGGAAACTCAGTTGATTAGTTATTCAGCAAGGGATCTTTGTGTGTGTCTGTATTATCTCCTGGGCTCAGCTAATTAAGAAGCTGCCCTCCAGAGTCCTCCTTTGCTCTTGCAAACTAGCTCATTATTAAGCTGTTCTCCCCCTTCCTCCTCCCCTCCCCTTTGCAAAGTGATCTGCAGAACCTGTGCCTTGTTCTGCAGAGTAAACGTCTTTGCAAAGAGGCAGATGGGGGAAGGAGAGACCTCTTGCAGAGGGAGAACAGACGTTAACGACCAAGGGGAGGGCAGTTTGTTGCCCAGGAGACGCTATTGTTCCCTCTGCAAACACACAGAGAGATCTCTTGGAGAACACAATGTACTCGTATTGCAAGACCTTGCTCATTTATCAAGTCAAAATTTAGAAAACAATTTTGCTCGTCTTGCAAAGCACCCGTAAACCAAGTTACTCGCAATCCAAGGTTTAACTATATATAGCATGCAGAAAAGATGAGACCAAATTTCTATATTTCTGTGAAAATTCAGATTCACACAATGCATTCTATAAAGCCCAACAGCCACACAATATTCAGTAGTACGCCGTTTTCTTCTACTGAGCCCATGCTTCCAAAAACCTAAACACCCCTGACTTTACTATCAAAACAAGACTTAGTCTTTACAGGATGCAACTGACAAAACCAATTACTTGGTATTTATTTGCCCAGATCCTGCAGGGATTAAAAATTGTTTTTACGAGCATAAAGCACAAATGTATCTGCAGAAACAGAGCCAGTTTGACCCACACTGGCAATTAAGGATTAAGCTGCCAAAAAATCCTCACCTGCTTTCTTTGCTGTTAACGATCCATCTCTATTAATTACGACATCTGAACCACTCATCATAAGACGACTCTGTTCGGCCAGGATGCTTCCCAACAGGTCTGACACAGGTGCTGACTCAGCTTCTGGCTCCGATATCAGGGCAGGCACACTCCTCCTACAAATCACACAACAAGGTCTGTTTTTTTTACAATGAATACATCTATACAAGTTACATCAGGACAAGAGTACTTTTACATGAGAACTCTGTACAGATTTCCAAACACAGCTGTACCAGTATAAACAGAATGCATGTCCTGATATAGGCAATCAGGAGTGATTAACACAAATAAACCTAGGGCTACTGCTACCATTGTTTTCAGAAAGAGCGGCCTGTGTTGTTCTGCTGGCAGTCTATACGAGTACTGCAAAAATCAACTATTGGATAAGAAAGGAATTGTCAAATACAACTTGCTTCGTTGAAGATGAAGTAAGTTGTAATGTAAGTAAATTTGAAAAACCTGTTGGAAGGTTTTATTTGCTATTAATTTGTGGCTATTGTTTCTTTTACAGTGTGGGGAAAAAGTATTTGATCCCCTGCTGATTGTGTACGTTTGCCCACTGACAAAGAAATGATCAGTCTATAATTGTAATGGTAGGCTTATTGTAAAAGGTTTTTTTGTTATTCTGTCTCTCACTGTTACAATAAACCTACCATTACAATTATAGACTGATCATTTCTTTGTCAGTGGGCAAACATACACAATCAGCAGGGGATCAAATACTTTTTTCCCACACTGTAATTTTGCATTGTTAGCCAGGTTGGGAGCCCCTGTAAGGGCTAAAAGATGGAATATCAATACCCAAAATAAATTGGGGGAGGAAGAAAAATGAACATAGTAAGCTGACATACCAAGTCAGACTATCTCTAATTCAATACTGCCTGCCCTGATTGGCAGTGGCTCTCCAGGACTTTGGAGAGGGCTCTTTCCCACCTCTACCTACTCAGGGACTGAACTTCTGCCTGAAAAACCTGAGCTCTTCAACCGAGCCATGGGAAATACATAGGGCGGCGTATTTTACAATTTCATGCAAGTGCAGAAAACCTGCAGAATGGAATAATAGGCACAGAATTGGCCTTCCCAAGAGCTCCACTAATTTTTAAAACATATTTATTCCTTCAAGTGAGAAGGGAAAATGTGTGGGCAATGCCTGGAGGATTTGCAGAGCCTCAAGAAGTGGTTCAATAGGATTTCCAATAACCAGGGCAGTGCCCTGAACAGCTTCTTGGCCCCATGATTAAGAGAACTATGTAAATGTGTTTTGCATAATTTAAACAAATAATTTAAATGCAAGAGTTTTCCTGAAACCAAGCTTTGATTTAAAAAGACTGTACGTACACACACAATCTCAGTTATTCAAAATGATATTCATAGATAATAAATGGAAGTGCTATTCACAGAGTTTGTGGCCAAAACTTGGAAAGGAAGGCACGGTGGTTCCAAAAGGGATTTCTGAAATCTAGAAGTTTCATATAAACACAAGTCTTAGCCTATATACCATTTGTAGTGACATCTTGGCTTTTGGCCTACTACGCTTGGTCTGTATCATTCCTAAGTTTAAGTCAAAACGAAATAATATGGAGCACAATCCAGGCCCATAACACCAATTTTAACAAGCACATGTTTAAATTTTTCCTGTTGAAACCACAAGGACTGAAAATGTTTACTCTGGCTGGTTTGTGTCCATCAACAGTTACAGCAAGAATTTTTCCACATTGCATTTTTGTACTGTCTTATAGCGCAATCTTACATAAGGAGCCGGCGGGCGGATCCTGAGCATTGGTGGCCAGGCTGCCGCCAGGCCAAAAATCTACTCGTGGAAGGGGACGAGCGTCCCCTTCCCCAAGCATAAATGCCGGCCAGCCAGACTGGCCTCCTCAGAGGTGGCCGTGTAACGGCCCAGCTGGCCAGCGGGGGCTGGAATATGGCTGAAGCCATCCCCCGCCCCCTCCCGGACCGGCTGGGCAAATGGCCTCCCTCCCTGGCCCGGCAAAACGCCCCCCTGCCCACCGGATCCTTACTTGGTTCGGCGGCGACTGCAGGGATGCTCCGTCGCCAAAGCAAGGGAGGCCGGCCTCTGCATTAGCCTCCCTTGCTCACGAGTCATCGCAAACGTGCTTTCTGGCACGTTTGTGACGTCTCCTGGCGCCGGAACACACGTTCCGGCGACAACACATAGAAGAGGATTGCGCTGCCCATGTGTTTTACTCGGGATAGGAATCTAATCTTGTGGTTCTGGCCCTTTCGATGAGCATTCCATAAAGTTGCCACAACCCTTATATCATCTGTGTCTTTTACCTTCCTCAAACTAGTCTCAACCTATGTTTCAACAGCACCTCCCACTACTCCGAAGCAGCAGATTCTTTATATTTGAATATTTTTATTGCACTTAATTTTTACAACTGTAAGAATAGGAATGCCCCATCTCATCCACAACTTTTCCCAACAGCTAATTAAAAAAGAACAGCAATGAAAGGGGAGGAAATAAAGGTCAGCCTGATATGTACAAGAGCCCCCTCGGGGGCAGGGAGAGCGTGCACAGAAACACAGGCCAACCCAGAATTAATGTACATACGCTTCAGTTCTGAAATGAACCAACCACCTTCTGACAAAAGGGTATGTTGCATTTGCATCTCTCCTATTAGAAGACACTTTTTCTTGTATGCTAAGCTTGAGCATTTTATCAATTGCTCAACAGGAGAACAGCAAGACATACAGTGTTGTAGTTCTCAATCTCTTTGCCACCCAAGAAGCTTTTTGAACATGTAAAATATTTTTAGAAAGCACCCATGAAGACAGGATACAGCTTCAGAGCCAAATGATGGAAGGAAAGTTGTACAAAGGTACAAAGATTCATGCCAAAGAACACTACTCCAAGGACAGCTCCAAAGACCCCCTCATCTCTTTAACACCTGCCCTCCAAGTGAACGCCACATCGGAGAAAGAAAGGAATAGCCATCTTGGCTGAGCTAACCAGGTTTTATCTGCCTGACTTCACACAAGCTAACACAACACCCATTCATATGCAAATACAAACGTTGTGGGACACAAACAAGACAACCTTCGTATGCACTCTGCCTTTCCAGAGAGAATTCTGTCTCTATTGCACGGTCCTTCAAGCATTTCACAATGTGAGGGAAAGGTGGGATATAAATACAAATAAATACATTTCTTTTTAAAACCAAAACTGTAAAGCTAAGCCAAGAGCAGTAAACTGGAAAGCCAAGAGCAGGGGGCTAAAGGAACAGTAATCGAGAACATATGGAATCACAGTACACTCAGCACCTAAAATACAGCACTGCAACACAGCTAGTGTTCAGTACCTGTATACCCTGGAGACACTATTTATTAAGAGCTCAAGCTGGGGTGGCCATGGCTTCAACTACAGGTATATGATGAAACAAGATTAGATTGCTTAACTATCAACTGAACTTGAGCTAAGCACTTTGAAAAGAAGAGTCAAAACTGTGATAAGTTTCTTTTTGTGTGTATGTGCGCTCACTTTGGAACTTTATTTTGGCATTCCTGTCAGGTGCTGTTCGCTGGTTTTGCCTTACCTGTAATAACTCACCTGTAACTTGCCTTCTTTGGAGGTTAACATTTGGCTGCATTCCTGCTCTTTGGTAGATTCTCTGATAATTCTCAATGGGCTTTGGCCCCCTTTGGTTCTACAGGCAACATCTCTGTGTATTCAGCTTACACTTTGGCTCCTAATAAAAAGGAAGCAGAAAGCTCCCTAAACTTTAAAGCATTGTTTATTTCACAGACATGAACCTGCATGAGAAAGGCTTCATTTCTGGTTATCACTTGGGAAGATGAGCAGGAATCCAGCCAAATGACCCTGTTCAGATCCTAGGCAAGGAAGCTATTTTTTCTAAGCTAACTTAATTTCCAAACACATAATTAAAATATTTTACATAACCCTCTCGTACAGAGTTTCTAAATCAGCTACCCTGATACAGGAAACAAAAATCAGAAAACTGCAGGGCAAAATAGCCAAATGCATAACAGCATTATTCCTGAAGTCTGTAGTCTTTTCCAAACCCATTTGAATTCTAGGTTCCCTAAATGACAAACTGAAATTCCCTTAAATTTCCATGCTCCTGTGGCCTGTTGCTCCAACATCTTTCCCCAATCCCTTGTACTCACGCCAGTAATCCTCCTTTTGAGCAAAATCCCAAATTGCCCCTCACTTTCCTCTAGGAGTCCCATCCTCCACTCCAACTGCAACAGAACCTCCCAGATCCAATATTCCATCTGATTTCACCATTAAAGGGATACTCCCTCATAAACTTCCAGTGTCTGACAGAGACCTAAACTGAATAAGATGTCAAGGGTGCTTAACAAAAAATACACAAATACATGTTACCTAAATAGCATTGCATGAACTCAGCATCACAATGATTGCAACATTAGCACGGCAAGGTCTGTAGCTCAGGAAAGTGCGAGATTGCTGTGCTAATGTTGCTTGCACAGGTACTAGCACTCAATTTACGTGTGATGCCAAGCACATGGAGCCTTGCAAAGTTAAGGTTTGAGGTTTTCATGGCCAGCAACAACCAGTGAAGATAAAATGTCAGTAACGGGATTAAATGCCATGACTACATTTATTATATGAGAACGTTAGTTAAAAAATAATAAAAACATAATTTAAAACAAGGTTTCAATCGTCCTTTGACGATCTTCCTCAGGTAAGCAGACACAGCGGGCTGCGGTGGGATAACAGCCTCCAATACGGAACCTCGTAGCTTTTAAAAGACGGTTACTTTGCGTTACCAAAGTGGCGTTACTTTGGGTAATCTTGCCGCATTGTGAATGAGCTGCGAGTTCATCTTCAGTCATCTTGAGAACTGATACTTCCGCTCCCTAATTGTTTCCAGCTGGCCGGCAGGCGCGCATCTTTTAAAAGCTACAGGATTCCGTATTGGAGGCTGTCATCTTGCTGCAGCCCGCTGCGTCTGCTTACCTGAGGAAGATTGTCAAAGGACGATTGACATGTTGTTTTAAATCTATGTTTTTATTATTTTTTAACTAACGTTCTAATGTAAGAAACTTAAGGTATTTTGTTTTTAAACCTGCTCAACACTGTTACTTGTTCAAATTTAATGCCTGTAAATACACTTTGAATACTCTAGTGTACAGACACTCGTGATTGCCAATCCCCTCACCTCTAATCAGAGGATTGTTGAAATGCATGCAGAGAACTATCACTATCTTTGATTGTCAGCTGCACACTTTTCTACAGTGCAGAAGACCTTTGCAGATGAAGAACGTTGAGCTACATTTGTTCTAAACTCCACCTCTCTCTTTGGGAACCACCGTATTTCATTATTCCCCATGAGCAAGGATGCGGAAGGGAAAGAGGGAGACTACTTAGATTACAAGGTTAAGGTTTTCTGTTTATTACATTTTCACGTGGTAACATAACCTTTTATTCTGCAAATCATTATTGTTCCTGATTTCACAGACTGGGAACTGAGTGGAAAGACAGCCTGCATCTAAGCCAGAGTTTGAACCGTTTCTCCAGGTATGCATCCCTACACTCTAGTCCACAGCACTGAGCTTGAATCCATAGACCACAGCAAAGAGTGGGGATCTCTCTGTGCAGTACACAGAAACAGAGAGACAGTCATTTTTACATAAGACGGCATCACCTGGTTGACCTTACCCAGAAAACCCCATAGCAACAGGCCTAGCAACAGGACGATGCGATCTAAGTGCTGATCGAGAAAGGACTCTTCTTTTGGCGCTCAGAGGCGAGGTTGAGTTTACAGGAAGCTCTTCATCACTACACAGAGAAAAGTGTGAAAGGTCACTGTCAAATTCTGTCTCATCAGAGCTTTGTTTATTATTGTAACTGTAGTATTCAAACCAAAAGCTGAAGTCTTTCAATTTATTATCAAATCCATTGAAAACAGGGTGGGGAGAGAGACAGGAAATTACAGAGGACAGCACTTGCAGTTGGTACACTAAAAGCCTGACTTCAGTCTTCAACTTAATTTACAGCCTGACTTCTGTATTCAAACTTCAATCTAATTTACAGCGCAATCCTAACCAACTCTCCAGCGCCGATGCAGCTGTGCCAACAGGACGCACACTGCATTTTGCGGTGCGGGGGCCGTCACGGAGGCCTCTTCAAGGTGAGCCAACATTTGTTCCCTTATCACGGGGCTGCATTGCAGTTGCACTCACCCTGGAAAGTTTATTTTCTGTATTTTTATACCACCTTTCTCATCATCAGATTTCTCATCAGATTTATTCAACCCGATAAGGGCCTTTACAATATTGTTCTATTCATATATAGAACCTTCCATGCTCGAGATGTTTCCCTTCCAAGTGCAGCCCTCCTTCTGGCTTGTGCTCTGCACTTCCAAGCTTCACAGTTCACCCTCAGACGGTTGTCAAGATGTTATCTCTCTAGCTGACTCCTCCACATTTCATGCTCTCACGATGCCTTCTCAGTGTCTTTGCAAGGTACATCAGCAGCTTCCGTCTCCCATCCAAGCAAGAACCAAGGTCGACCCTGCTTAGCTTCTTCAGACAGGACACCGGCACGACCTCCAGGCCACACCTCCTGCCTAAATTGGTTAGAATTGCACTGTTGGTCTAGTCTAGGGGCTCCCAATCTTCGGAGGTCCGCATACCCCCTACATGGGCCTCTGGCTGCCCCGCGTACCTTTGGAGGTCCACATACCCCCCCCCCCGCGCACCCTTTCCCTCCGGGTTGCGGCGCAAGAAGGAGGACCCGTCCGCCCACACCGCATCCCGGAAAAATGTCCCCGAGATGCCCCTGGTAGCTCCTTCTACCTGTTCTCATGGGTGCCACCATCTTGAATCTCACGAAATCTCGCAAGTTCCAGATGACGCTGCCCAATTCTTGTTGGGAACTGCCATCTTGGATCTCACGAGATTTCTTGAGATCCAATATGGCGGCGCCCAGCAGAACAGGTAGGAGGTGCTACCGGGGACATCCCGGGGACATTTTTCCGGGTTGCGGGGTGGGCGCCCGCCTGAGCCACAACCCGGAAAAAATCCCCTTTAGCAGCTGTTCCTTATCAGCTGCTGATAAGGGACAGTGTCTCGCATACCCCTGGCCTGCAGTCTGTGTACCCCAAGGGGTATACGTACCACAGGTTGGGAACGCCTGGTCTAGTCAGTTTACATTTCAGTATCGGGGGGGTTGTTATTTGTGTGTGTGTGCGCACGCACGCCTTTCCTGTTGTTCATATCAGGAAAGAAACAATAGTATGTAGGTCAAATATGACTAATTCACAGTAGCAGGAAATATTCAAAAGGCAATCCTAGTAAATTAAAGAACAAAGAAATGACTTCTCAAATATAAGGTGAGCCAGCTGGATGTTTGCATAACTGAGCAAAGGGAGTTCATAAAAAGCATACTGCTACGTTTGCTGTGGACATAGCTTGCACAACAACTTTGCAGAGTGGTATTATACTTCCAAACACACATTTGTGAAAAGCATCAGTGTGAAGCTCTCAATAAAACAGTAAAGTCACAGTATCTTTAGGCCTGTTAAATGCAGCAACAAAAGAAAACTCAGATATAAACATTAAGATATAAAAACACTCAGATATAAGCATTAAGTCCTGAAACACACCAACTTCATTTAAAGCAAGGTTACATGATGTAAAATGTCATTCTTTAAACCTCTATTACCGTAGATACTCGCTTGCAAGAAGAGAAATTTAGGCAAAAACAAAGACCTGGAAAAGCTGCCTCGTCTTGACATCGGGTCACTCACATTCATTTCAAAAGACTGCAGATTTGCAGTCAGCTTACAAGCCAGACCGCCTCAGGCATGTCCCTGCTTCCCCTCCCCCTTCCTCTCTCTCTCTCTCTCCCCATCACTCCCCTCTCCAGCCCTGCCCCGTGCCACTGAGGAGCAGGAGCAGGAGAAAATCAATGTTTAAGGCTAAAGTATGAACCATTATGCAGTACTGCTAAAACTTCATGAACTTCCAAATTTTCTCTTTAACAGAACTGAGCAGCATGCCTTGTTTATCTTAGTCAAAGAACAGAATGTCAGGCAAGTAGCACCTGAATGGTTTAAGATAAGCACTTTGCAGAAGGAAAATTTCAGCTAAAGCAGTGAGGGTTGGGGGGGGGGGGGGCTGAGAGAGAAACAGGGAAAGAAAATTTGCAAAACTGCAATGCGTCAGGATTTACACAAAAACTGTGCAGACCAGCAATTGAAAATGGTGAAAGCTGAGCAGGTCCTGCTCACAGCAGTTAATAAGGTATTTGGCAGGAGACTGCAGAGCTTGCATCTGTCTTCTGTCCTTAGCAGCCTGATTTCTTCTGATCGTCTGAATCAACATCTTGTCAGCAAGTACAGTGTGTGCATTGTCCCCCCCCCCCCATGGTTCTCTGCCTGTGTTTTTTTTTTCTAAGTGGTGACTTTTTCCAATGGTTCTCAGTCTTTTTTTTAATGGTGCTCTGTCATATGCTCTGCCATATTAACATGCTCTCTTCATATGGTCTGCAGTTGCAATGTTCAATCCACCTCAATGCATCTCTGTTAATATGGTCTGCTGGGGTTTGTTTGCTTTTATGGCTACTGTGCCTCTTCCCAGATACGAGTTGCAATGTTAGCATCACCTCCCCCTATTTATGTATGATTCCTGATTTAATAAAACCTGTGATTTCCTAAAAAGAGTAATTTATTTACAGTAGTAAAATTACATCACTCAACTTATACCAAACATTTTCCACTCTTTTACTGTTCAATACATTTGAATGTAGAGTTCTTAGGTAACGATTACTGGTAAAGTCATTTGAGCTTTTCCAGGATTTGACCCCACAAGTCCTTAAGTTTTACCCTCGTCTTATCAAAGGGTCATAGCAAATTCCAGGATTTTTGGCTCAAAAGCCCTCATCTTATCAGTGAGCCCTCATCTTAGCAGTGCGAGTATATACGGTACTTATTTACCCTTTTGATCCAACCCTGACACAAAGGCTCAAGATAGGTACTGTAAGTTGAAAATACCAGAAGATCTTTGGGCACTAGAAAACTGTTCATACATTCACAAACACTACATGACTCACAGCCACCCTGTCGCTTATAATTTCCTTACCACCAGTCATATTGTTACCTGTCACATGGGTCCAACTCAAAAGGATCTCCAAAAACAGAGAGAGATGCTGCCCCAATATCTGCTCTCATAAGACCAAGCGAGGGTTCTATTGGTTTATACATGGAAGGAATTGATATGCCACGCACAGGCTTGCCAAGACGGAGAGTTTTTGCAATTCGGGAACGAGCAGTCATCTCAGTTTTCAGCTGGGTGAGAGAAGAAGGAGTTAACAATATGCTAAGGAATAGGATTTCCATCAACCCTCTGAAGACAGAAAATGAAATATCACAAAAATAAGGGAATGCATCTCCACCCTTCTGTAAGTACTACAGTATATTCTAAGAAAGGATAAACTATATCAGTTTCAATACTGGTGAAACTAATATGTGAGCTTACTTTTATTTTTTTTCCCCATCTCCTCTTTGCTCGACGTTTTCGTCTCTTAATCCATGTTCCGGAGCTCTTTTTTCCGACATTTTTTTTACCTGCCACTCTCTTTCTCCTCCCTGAATTAGGCAAAATGTAAAAGATTTTGGAATTAGGAATCAAACATGGACTCCTATACTCCTCCCTGCATTATCTGCTACTAAAAACCAACAGTTTATACAAGGAAAACAAGTGCCCTACCCTGAACTTCTCAAGCCACCTAAGCTGGAAGGGTCACACCCTTCAGAAGAGCATAACTGGAAATTACTATAAAAAAACATAACATAAGGCACATCCAGTCCAGCTTCCTGCATATCCCACAGCGGCCCACCAGATGCCCCAGGGCTGACACTTTGGATGTAACTGCTATTTTCTGTAGTCCAACAGTTTGGGGTTGATTCAAGGTTCACTTCAAAAGTTGTAAAGCCACCACAGAGCAATTCCCCCCCCCTTTCAACAGGGTAACAGGATACATAAATGCCATGAATATGTCATAAGATCCTCATATCTGAGGTCAACTTCATAACATTTTCCAAGGTACAACAAGTTCCACTGTCACTGTGTGTCTGTGACCTGCCCAAACACTTACACAGCATGATAGAGAGATATAGATATGGCAGTTACGCAGGTTCTCCCCCCCCCCCCCCCCAGGAGTTGACAACTGCCATCATTCTAAGCTTCTTACCAACTTTTCGTTTCTTCTTAGATGGGGCCCGAGGAGTCAGCGGTCTCTGGTAAACTGCTGTGCTTATCCCTGCTGCAACTGCCTCAATTGATTCATCAAGGGAAGACATAAGGTACCTTGGTACACGCTAAAAGCAAGATGGACATTCCAAGTTACTGTTTTAGGCATCTATAACATTTGGCATTTTAGTGCCAAAAATGGAGAAGACTCACAAGGTCCAATCAATCTCCAAGCCCAGTGTGAACTTGCAGGACCATGAGCAATTTTACGTGGCACTGCACATAAGCACACGAAACGTGAAGACAAAACGAGTCTCCAAACATGCAGTGGATATGTGCTACCCCAGTGGATATATGTTATCCCTGCTAACTGGCAAAGAGGCACCTTTTCAAGTGCTGCTCATCCGATATTCAGCAGAGGGAGAGTAACTGCCCCTCTTCACCTCAGCAGTGTCTTTTCTAGTGGCTATTTGCTGGTGTTTCTTCTGTATTATTTTAGATTGTGAGCTCTTTTGGGACGGGACCATTTAGTTAGTTGATTTTTCTCTGTAAACCGCTTTGTGAACTTGTTTGGTTGAAAAGCAGTATACCTGTATTATAATAATAATAAAAATGTGCTAGGGAGACACAGCCAATCACGGCCTCCTAGCATCAGTTCACTGCCTAACCCAAGTGTTTGGAGATGCACAGGTTACCACAGAAGCCACAAAGTGTACCTGTGGTGCCATAAAGTATGAAGTAGCACACAGCCCTGCAAATTCAAAAGGGATCTGGGGCTCCTTTGATGCACATAATCTGAGGGTCTTGAGAATGATCACACTTTTAATTTCATTCCATAAACATTTATTGTTTAACAAATCTCATGAAATCTACCCTATTCAAAACACACACACACACACACACACACACACCCCTACAGAGGGCACACCGGAAAGATCTCCCATGCAATCTTCACAGAAACTGAATACCACACCAACAGTGCAATCCTAACCAACTTTCCAGGGCCGGTGTAACTGTGCCAACAGGGCACACACTGCATTTTGCAGTGCAGGGGCAGTCATGGAGGCCTCTTCAAGGTGAGCTAACATTTGTTCCCTTATCTCGGGGCTGCAATGCAACTGCATCGACGCTGGAAAGTTGGTTAGGATTGCGCTGTAAGTGTTCTTGCATAGATCCTATTTATTTTAATGGGGCTTGCAAAGAATTCCCAGAGGATTGATTCTCAAACCTTTACTTTTTGGGGTTATGTCCCACAAGGCCTACACAGTTGTAACATTATGTTGAAACTTAAGTTCCTTCTATGCAGGCAAAACGTTATACCCTACGTATGCAAATATTTGATAACTCACTGGATAACAGTTTGAAGAGTGTTTCATTCCCTTGATCATACAATACCTGAATTCGCTGTGCAGTTGTTATACGGTTTCTGTTCACTGTTGCCCGCACACGCTCACTCTGGCGAGTTCGGGCTATAGCCCGCGTTCGGACATTAGGGCGTAGTCTACTGGTAGTAGGGACAACATCAGCTATGAGGGAAGCAACTTCCTCTTCACTCACACGATCTGTTTCTTAAAACAAGATCTTTGTGTCAGTTCTGAGTGTTCCAATCAGCACCTGAACCCCTTTTCTAGAGACCTAAATCCAGACATTCTGCTAAGCTTCCGGAACAAAACTTGCAAGGGTTCTGAAAAAAAGAAAGTTTCTTTAAAATTCCCTTGGTTTATAATCCCAAACAGAAGGCTCAAACCTTCCCAGGTTGACAGCTTTATACAAAGCCCAGTTTAAATAAATAAAAGTTTAACAGCACAATCCTGTCTACCCCTGAGCCCTGCGATGCAGCAGGGCCATGCAGCCTCCACTGCATACAGAGCAGGTAACTGAGAGGTCACCTCGGAGGAAGGGAACTTTTTTTCCCCCAGGGTAAGCCCCAGCCACCTGAACAGGTTTCCTTGGACGTGCGCCAGCTATTTTGCTGGCGCAAATCTGGGAGGCCTGTGTAACGGGAGCAAAATCTGGGAAGGGGGATAGGATTTGGTAGAGCGTGCCACCACAGATCCCTCCCCCAGCCCGAGTCTGGCCGACCCACCTCCCTGAAATGCCCTGTTTGGCTCTCCCCCCACACAGCGGAGACCATACCTGCTCTGGCAGGTACAGCTCCGTATACAGATAGGGGAGAGCGGCACTGGCCTCTGCACCTTACGGCATGTTTGAGACACCCTGCTAACTGGGCAAGAGGCACTTTTTCAATTGGTGCTCCTCTTATATTTAGCAGGGGAAGAGTAACTGCCCCCCTTTCACCCCAGCACTGTGTCTTTTCTGGTGGCTGTTTGCTGGTGGTGTTCTGCATCTTTTTTAGATTGTGAGTCCTTTTGGGACTGTGAGTCCTCCTTTTGGGACAGGGAGCCATTTAATTATTTGATTGTGTCTGTAAACCGCTTTGTGAACTTTTTGTTGTAAAGCGGTATATAAATACTGTTATTATTAATAATATAAATAATAAGGCGGAACAGCGCTCCGCCAGTCTAACATCTAGACTGGACTGGGCTGTAAAAGTAGTATACACAACACTGGGTAGATTTAGACAACCAAAAAAACCCATGGTTTATTCCAGGGGTTGTCAAAACATAGTTTGAAATCTACTGGTAGTTCTCTGAATAACTTCCAGTAGAGTGGCAAGGCTTTCTGACTCTCAAACGTTTAGCAATAGCAACAATGAAATTTAGGGTGCCGAAACCAAGAAAGGGGGAAAGAATCAGTGAACAACAGCCCAATCCTATTCGCTCCCCCGCCCCCCACCAATGCAGCGAACCCAAAACGGGGGGGGGGGGGGGGAGAGTTGCAGAGGTCTCCTCTGCGTAAGAGAACATTTGTTTCTTTACCTGCGGGGGGGGGGGGGGGGAGCCTCCACAGTGCTGAGGAGTCTACTTAGACTTGCACTAGTGAATTTGCTGGCACAGGTTCATATGAACCCTTACGGGATCAGGTCTGGAAAGGGGGCTAGGATTCAGCAGCTGCAGCCAAACCTGTCCCCTTCCCGGACCTGATTCATCCTTCCCACACCCATTTCTCCCTCCCCCACCACCCCACCTGCCTCAGTGGGTTGATGGCAATTCACTGACACGCGTGGGAAGGCTGTGGCTTTCCCGTCAGCGTTCTACAACGTGCTACTCTGTGTGCTGCCAGAGCACCCTTACGACTGTGGAACGTGCATTCCGCTGGCAGCTGGGCCCAACAGGATTGGGCTGTAAACGACAGCTGTTCTGGTACTAAAAACAAATTCCTGGACTGAACATGTGTTCAGAGGAACCTTGTTCCTTAAATCTAGCTGCATGTCTGCTCTTCGCACACGCCCGCCCGCCAAGGTCATCATTTAATACCTGGCTCCTATTGTTCTCTTAAGAGACCAAAGTAAATCCCTGAAGTCTGCCCACCCTAGTTTGATCATGAATGTGTCTGAGCTGGCACGCTCCCTCCTCCCCTCACTTTACTTCCTAGGCTCTGTGGCCAAGCCATTTACATCAGTATCATGATTTGGTAAAAGCATAGCTGGATGATTTGTCCAAACCATGGAGCTGTGCTTTCACTGTGGCTTATGGGCCACTTTGAAATCAGTTGAATATCTTTTTCAAATGTTGGTTTCATCATGGTTTGTAAGCCACAGTGAAAGCACAGCTTTAAGTTCCTTTGAGCAATGAAGCTGTGGTTTTAAACAAACCACAACGACAAAGAAAGAGCTTACCCTAATTTTAACTGGTTTGTATACAGGGAATCAACATTATCTGAAGAAGTGGGAGCAAAATGCTATATAAGCTATGGGAAAGTCTTGTTCTTTAAAAAAATAGCTTATTGCAATTCAACGTTAAGCTAAAGAAGATATTTACCAGCATCAACAGGCACAGCATTTGCCAGTGTGCAAGGTGGACAGAACCATTCAGCCACAGGCACCTCACTCAGAGGTGGATTAAGGCATTCCATGTGATATCTAGCAAAAGAGAACACCACACAGTGTAGTTGTACAAACATAAACAGAAGAAAACAGAAGAAACACCCATCTCTTTACACTAATATTAAAATCCATTCTTCATTATTGAGACAGGCTTGTCTTTACCATCAAACACAAGCCTAGAGATATTTTATGATTTTACAATAAACAAGTTTCAAGAGGCAAAGATTCCTTACCCTGCATCACAGCCATCACAGAGCAAGAGGCGATCTTCTCTGTCGCTTCGGCCACACACTTCACAAAAAGTTGGATCATCCTCCAGCTCATCCTCCTGAGATTGTGCATTTTCAACTGGAACCTAAACAAAGTTGTATATTTTTAGAAGAGTCTGGAAAGTTTAAAGGAGAAAGACCTCACCGCCAATCACATAACAGTTTCCATCCTATTCATCTGTAGCAAGTTTCATTCAACAGCACCCACGGGCAGAATGTTACATGAAGTAGTAAGTGGGGCTTAGTTGCTTGCGTATGCAAAATCCCTTGCATACAGATGCAGAAATGAGATCCCTAGACGACCACCACGGCCCACTAAATTAATCTTACTTCTTCAAGTTATCTGATTTTACAAAGTATGCACCCCAAAACTCAACTGTTCATATTTCAGTTTTCTGTTCACAAGTTTTCAAGTTCTCTCTTATATTTAGCAGGAAAAGAATAACTGTCCCTTTTCAGACCAGCACAGTGACTTTTCTAGTGTCTGTTGCTGGTGTTCTTCTGCATCTTTTTAGATTGTGAGCCCTTTTTAGTTATTTGATTTTCTTTGTAAAACGTTTTGTGAACTTTTTTTGTTGAAAAGCGGTATATAAATATCCTTAGTATTTTTCAAATGGGCATTTGCACATCAACTATGGCATAGAAGAAAGGTTTCAAAACAAGGTTGAAAGAGTCGGATCCAACACAAAAGTCACTTTGAATTATGAGTTGAAGATAGACAAGAGAAAGCCGATAAAGACTAACAAAACTGTAAAAACAAGCATTCTAAGCTTTAATTGTCTTAAGTCAATAGAAAGCCTACTTTTTTCAAGATTTCTCCACCAAAATGCTCTCGAATGCAGATAAATTTAAAAATAATTCGATCCACTGGACATGAGTTGGCATTCTGCAAAAACAAGAAAAAAATTAGCATCTATCCTTTCAGCATCTTATCTTAGTTGCTCCATGTCACAGCAAATTCAAGTTACCAGACTGCTGGGGTCCACAAACATACTAAACAGTGAAGAGAATCTCTCTCAACTTGCTCTTTCCCTGCTAACTGGACAGAAGCACCTCTTAAAGTAGGGTCCTCTTATAGGTAGCAGGGGGAGAGCAATTGTCCCTCTTCACTCCACATGGTGTCTTTTCCAGTGGCTGTTGCTGGTGTATCTTCTGCATCTGTTTTTAGATTGTGAGCCTTATGGGGACAGGGAACCATTTATTTGTTTAGCTGCATAAACTGTTTTGTGAGCTACTTTTTGCTGAAAAGCTATATACAACTATTCTAAGAACAATCGGGCAAACACATTTTCAGCAAGTGCAGAGTGAGAGATGGGTGGGGCTCACCTTTGCCTTGAGATTGACTCAAGCTCATGGAAACTACATTTCTCCCTGCTTTCAAGGGCTTCCAGAGTCCACCACCGACTGCTGTGACAAGCCTCTCTTGGCTTGTCATCTTCAGTGATGACACTGAATGCGATGACACAGTGATGACAGTGATGGAGGGAGTGTGCTAGTCAGGGTAAGGGCAGAATTTGTGGCAACTACAAGTTCTGACTGACTACCAAGACAAACCAAAAACTCAAGGATCCTTGCCAGATCAACAAGTTTTACTTTTTATATCTAAATAACTACACGGGAAATGTATGAGATAAGAGTAAAGCAAATAATGTACTGGAATTTTGAAAAAAAAAATAAGCAAGCACATGCACTTTTAAAAACTATTGAGATTACTACTACCAATACTAAATTAAAAAAATTCTGCAGTTAGACTCAAATAGCTTGCAGTAGTAACTTAAACGTGTCATATCGGATTACATTTGGTCTAATAACTGATTCTGCTGGCCTACAACTGGCCTGCATTGATAACTCGATCCTGTACAATAATTTTCCATTAAAATTACTAAAAATTATGTGTAATTACAGGGTTGAACTTTCAAATTGTAATAATTTTAGAAGCAAACACTAAAAAGTGTCAAATTCACAGTTCTTGGCCAAATACAGAGTTGTATCCTAAGAGGCACAGACAGAAGTGAACTTCCTGGCCCCTGCCTTGACCAGATAACCCTCTGTGCCCCCTGCTCAAAACTACTCAAGGGATGTCCAGTGCGAGATTCTGTGGGGTGCAGAGGGTTATGAGGAAATCAGCAAGGATCACTCCTCTGTCTGTGCTCAAACAGAAGTGCCTTCCATTTGTGAAAGAGAGAGTTAGAATACAACCTCCAGGCTATCAAGACACCACAACAGCAGTTTTGGAAGAAGCACAGGGTTACTACAGAACTGGGAATTAGTAAACCCAATCTCTACATACAAGTCTCTTGCATAGATCCTTTAACAAAATAGGGAGCACGGGTTTTACTCCCACTTGACGACCCTGATAGAAGCTAGCACGAAGGCACACAATAGGCAGCCAAGGTTACAAAGACTGAACCAGTAGGATGCTGGGGGGGGGGGGGGGGAAACAGTTATGTCCTCTTATTTAAAAAAAGCATTCTTACTTTAGACCACTCCACTATACAATCAGAGCAGAAGTAATGGGCACAGTTCTCAGGCGTTCCAACTAGCTGATCCCTGAATGTATTGAGGCATATTGGGCATTTTTCAGCATCTTCATCAGAAGAAGAAACTCCTCCATTAAGTTGTGGCTTTGCTTTCACCAAGTGAGTTGGTTGCTCAGCAGCAGTTTCCATATCATCCTCTTCCTCCTCATCTTCATCAGAATCTTGAGAAACAATGAAAAATAGCCTAGTTACAGTACTTACTTCCAGATAATGCATTTTGGATTACAACATTAGTGTGCTATACAAATCTGAAGGGAGGCAACAGCTGAATAGGTTTCTGGAGCAGCACAAGCATGTCAATAGCCATTTTCTGGACTTCATAAGCCTGCAGTATTCAGAAAACATTCTGCAGTTAGTCCCAATGAATTCTGCTCCAGAGAACTACTAACATACGAACTGTAGCTCAAATGTTGCACTGAAATTCCAGTTAACTATATGATATTCTTGATAGTCATGAAAGTGCCAAACCTTGTTTGAGACAGGAAACTGCACAACGAAGGTCACAGTATGAGCAGAACTTAATCATAGTGTTCTATGATGTAATAATAGGACTATTTTCTGCAAATGATCTAAGTCAGCGTTTCTCAAAGTTCTCCCCACGAGGCGGGGAGAACTCTGAGAGTTTGTGGGGGTGAGGTCAGCAGTGGCAGTGATCCTGGGGATTGCTGCCACCGGAAGGAAAAACCTTTTTGGGCACCTTTTCAGCGATGCCGGCAATCCACGGGATCACTGCTGCTGCCATGCTGTCCCTGCCCCTTAAGGGGGCAGGGGGCAGTTTGTGGTCTCAATTGTGGGTCGTTTGAGAACCACTGATCTAAGTTAATAGCATTTTCCCATTTCATGATCTATACCAGTTTAACAAGCTCCTTGCTCTGCCACAGTCATTAACATCAACTTTATTTCACTACGTACCAATATTCAAAAATTGGTGTAAAGTGACCCACCTTCTAGATCTTCATCTTCACCTTCTTCATCCTCCTCACCTCCATCTTCATCAGTATTACCTTCTTCCTCACTTCCTGTATCATCAGAGTCCCCACTATTTCCATCGCTGCTTTCTTTTGATCAATGGAAGGGATGAAAAACAAACAAACCATGAGCTGTCATGACCAACCAGCCAGAATATGGAGCTAAGAAGAAGCAAACTTCTTGTTAAATATCCAATTGTACTGTGCTGTCTCTTTCCTTGTTGATTTTTCTACCAGAGATTGAAGGCTTGGTTCTTTACACAGGCTTTTCCCAAAATCACTTTGTTTATTCCTCATTATGATTTTGTTTCAATGGCTATTATTTTATTGTATTGGTAATGTTTTTAACTGATATTATAAATTTGCAAACCTATACACACTATCCTGGGAGTAAGCCCTATTGAACACAATGGGACTTACTTCTGAGTAGGACTGCGCTGCAAGTTGCCTTGGAGCCCACCAAATGGAGAAAGGTTAGCACAGACATTCTTAAAATGTATAAATATACATGAACAATGAGCACCAGTGGTATTTCCTCATCAATTGTGTGTACCATTCTGGAGGAGCAGAACAAAACCAATATAAAGCCAATATAACGATATCACCACCAGTGGCTTACAAATGATACAAGACCAATGGTATTAGGTTTTATTTACATACCACACACAATACTGCGTGTATATGGTACCTCTGTGATCATAATATGTGACCTAAACAGAACTCAATATCCTAAGAATCTCCATCAAATTTCAAAAAAGACTAGAATAGAAAAAGTTAGAAGCCTTGGTTCTAGCTTTTATGGCTGCAAAGACAAGTCTAAAATGTGTGACCAATGACTCGCGAGATCTCAGAAGCTGGGGAGGGGCCTTTGCAAAATGTCTAAAAAGTAAGGACTGAAGCATCATTATTGTACATTGCTTCTTGTCCCTCCTCCATGAATAATGAAAACAAAAACAAAACAAGTACATACACATCATGTTAACATTGATAAACTGGCATAGTTATTCACATCATAGGATCTGGCTTTTCTAGAGGCAGAAAACTAGGCATTACAGTATTCTTCTTTTTCCTCCCTCAGAGGAAGGATGGGGTTGTATCATTATGGATAATTCCCTTCTTACCCAGCGACAAAACACACTCTCACGCACAACAGGATTTAAAAAAAATAAATAACTGCTACCATATTTGGATGTGAATAAATTCCTAACTGAAATTGGCACAAATGTTCACTACAACAACAGTCACACAGACAAGGTCTCAGACTGCCATGTAAAATAAACAACCAAAAAAAGATCACCAAGATGCTTCAGGTGAGGTAGACATTCTTAGTTGGTGCTGGGTACAGGACTGTCAACCTCATACATCTAAATATTACACTGAGATGATACCAGCACCTAGAGGTGTACAGCTACAGAACTATCAGAAACATTTCCATGCTCTAGACCGGGGTCGGCAACCAACGGCCTACGGGCCAGATGCTGCCTGCCAGCCAAAGTCCGGGCCACGCAGAGCTCGGATTAGGAGGCGAAGTCTCCTGCCCAAGTCACTGCACCCCAGATGGGGAATGGCACAACTGCCAACAGCAAACTGGGCAAGAAACTGTGGCTCCCAAGACAAGTTCCGTGCGGACCGCTTCCAGGTGCTTGGCGACCCAGACATTTGGTGGTGATGTAATTACATCACTGGCGAACATCTGGCCTCTAACCAAAAAGGTAGCCAACCCCTGCCATAGAGACTACAGGCAAACTGGTTGCTGTATTAAGAACAGGAAGCATAGACCATTTTAAGAATATGCTTCAAATTGTTTGATTTACCTGCATCACTGAAGAGCAGCGCGTTTGTTTTTTTGGCTTTGCCTAGTGCAGCATTCTTATTTATGAGCTCGTCTTGACTGTCATCATCCATTGCAGGGCATTTGGAGTTGGCTCCCTGCAACAAACAAGATCTCAGCTGGGGACAAACATTTGCAGGGAACGCAGAATGCAAGTTCTGAATAAATTTAGGTGGTTCAACGCGTGGCCGCAGGCGGCCCCCGAACGATCTCTGAGTTCCCCCCCCCACTAACAAGCGGCGGCGGCGGCTGCATCCTTCCGGTTCGCCGTCTCCCTTCCCGGGCCACTGCCAGAGACGTCCTTCCCGGCCGGCCGACACTATGAACTGAGAGGGTTGAGAGGCTGCGCCTGCGCAAAGTAGCTGCAGCCCAGCGAGACTGAGGAGAGGGGGCTAGAGAGGCTGCAGCTACTTTGCACAGGCGCAGCCTCTCAACCCTCTCAGTTCATAGTGTCGGCCGGCAGTGACCCGGGAAGGGAGACGGCAAAGCGGAAGGATGCCGTAGGACCTGTGTGTTCTCTACTCAGCTTTACCAAATATTTCAGTGTTCTGATGGGATACTATGTCCAATGTTAATTGCCCATTGAATCGATGCTTCTTTCACCACTTCATCTTCCATATTTATATCCAACAAAAATTTATACATTCTTTTAATGTATTGCTCATCTTTCGAGAGCAATAGTTTATCAAATTCAGACTTCTGCATATAGATTCCTTCTTTCTCATCTTCCTTCCAACAGGCTCTTATCTGCATCTCTGACCACCAATCTAATTTTATCCCCTTTTTCAATAACTCTTCTTCCAAACATAAATCTGCATTTTCATCTAACAAATCCTCATAGCTCCAGTTTTGTGTTTTACCTATCCAACACGTCAGGCCTAGGAACTCTCTGGTTTTTCAATATGTGGCACTTCACCACATATTTCAATATGTGGCACTTCACCACAAGGTGAAGTGCCTTGGACATGCCTGAAAATTTAGACAAGGTAACAAGAAACCAGCTTGTTTCTTTTGCTGTTGCCAGTGAACATATGTTTGTCTTTCACATGATGTTCATAACAAGAACTGGTTTTTGTTCATAACCAAGCACTTGCAAGTTGCACCTACTTACAACTTGCAGCCCAATCCTGTGTAAAATGCGACGGGCATCTTATCCAGGTCCCGGCCAGACCTTGCGCTGTTAAACTCAGATATACTGTACCTAAGAATCCAGAAACAGCTTGGCATAACTTTGGTAAAGTCTGCTTACCTTTAAGTCCTATACACTTTGAGATTCAGATCACTGACTCCTACTGGACTATACCCACTTTCTGAGCTCCTTCCCTAGGTGCCTTTGGAGGTAAGGTAGGCAATGACCCAAGAAAGGGCCTTTTCAGTTGTTGCATCCTGCCTGTGCCTCTGGAACACTCTTCTGAAGAAGGTTTGCACCTGGTGCTAACTCTGCTTAGCACTATACCTTTTATTCACCTAGGCTTTTTAGAACATTGCAGGAACTGGTTTTTATTACCCCTAGGGCTTTATTGCTCTGAAGAGATGGTTTTATTTTGTTTGTTTTAATTATAATACCTCTGAAAGACACCCTGGGAGTGGCATCATATATCCCACCCTTCAATGTTTGCCAAATAAATTAAACAAATACCTATGCCGACTAATGAGCAATCAGTGGTACAAATCCTCCCCAAGTTATATCATCCACCTTGGGCATTTTGTAGCAAAAGGAAAAGGCAGGATATAAATAAGTTTTTTAAAAAAGCAATTGGATAATTTCTCATTGGGACGGGCACGCAAATACACGCAAAAGTAGAAAACAGGCCTTGGCCGGAACACCATGAAGCGTAGCACGAGAAGGCACCAAGGTCGAAACGGGGCTGCTCAGTTTGATTTCTAGCACCCACAAAACGAGCCACAGGGCTAGGGAAACGGGTTGCAAGAAAGACAAAGACCCCAGAAAGCCCCCCCCCCGCAAGAACTCTCGCGCCCACTCACAACACGCCCCCGCTGCCTCCCCGCCAAGGGCCCCCTTCGCGCTCTGCCTGCCGACGACATTATGCCCCTGTCAGGGCTGCAGCTAGAGCGGGGGGGGGGCTCTAGGCGCCCGTCTCGGGAGAAAGCGACTGCAGACACGCACCAGCGCCGCGGTAGAATCGAGAGTCCCTCGCACCCTCCGGCCCAGTCTGCCTGTTAGTCGCACCGCAAGGCCGGCTGGGTCCCCACTCACTCACCTGCCAGGAGGGAACCCCACAAGACTAAGAGCGCAAGCCGAATGCGCACGCGCACCAGCTGCTTTCTGGAAAGCAGGTGACACGGACGCGCCCCGAAGCTGGACCACCGAGAAGGCCCAGAACGCCTTTTGGCCGACCCGGAAAAATGAGAAGCTCTTCCGGGTAACTTGGCGTGATGGGCGGGGAATAAGAAATAGTACGGTGTTGAATTTCCTGCCAGGCCCTGCGCTGTGTGAGTGGCCTGAGTTTGTCGGCGTAGGCCGGTTCTCTTCAGGCACTCACGTTTTTAAGTGAGGTATTGCAGAAATATTGAATTCGGGCTGCAATCCTATACAGTACACACTTACCCGGGAGTAAGTCCCATTTAATTCAATGAGATTTACTTCTGAGTAGACGTGCATATAGCCATTATTACTTACTAGGCTGGCCGAAACTCCCACCAGCTCTTTCCAGGCTTCGTGCAGCGCGGTCCTAAGCGTGGTGTCCTCAATAGGGAAAATGGGCATACAGTATAGGCGGGTTGCTGCTTACGATGAACACACGAAGCTAGTGCCGTCTTGTATACGGAGTGAGGCCACGGATCCCTCTGGCTGAGTGAGAACACTACTCTGACTGGTAGCAGCTCTAGACTAGCCTAGGCATGATGTCTCCCGAGTGGCTTTTACTGGAGATGCCAGAGACAACGTAGATAGAAACTGCTAACTGCCACTGATGTGCTCCGCCACTGCTCTGTAACCCTCCACACCTAAACCTTTAGTTAACTTAACTACTATTAGAGGAATCTGAGACTACACTCTAAAACAGTGGTGGGCAATTAATTTTCTTAAAGGGCCACACATAAGAAACGGACTGTTGTAGAAGGCTGTTCCAGGCCCCCCTGCAGATACCGGGGTGGAGTCCCCCTCTGCAGCGCCCCCCCAGATACCGGGGTTCCCCTCTGCAGCGCCCCCCGCAGATACCGGGGTCTTCCTCTGCAGCGCCCCCCATGGATACTGGGGTCCTCCGCAATGCCCCCTCCGCAGCACCTGCACGCCCCCCCCCCCCCGCCATTCTCTTGCCTTCATTAGCTGCTCTGTGTCTTCCTTGCAACACATGTTAAAAGCAGCAGCATGCTGCTTATAGCACAGATGCTGAGTGCCAGAGAGGTTCCTTCCTGTCCTTCAACTGAACCTCTCTCGGCACCGGAGCGATGTGCGGGGGGGGGGGGGGAATTATTTTACCTTAATTAGCTGCTCCGTGTCTTCCTTTAAACCTCACATGGGTCGGTCAGGGACAGCCAAAGGGCCAGATGTGGCCCTGGGCCATAAAATGCCTAGGTCTGCTCTAAAACGAGGCTAGTAAAGGAAAAGTGCTCTGCATACCATACGTTCGACGACACTCTTACTTATTCACTCTATAGGGGTGCCAGGTCAGCCTCTGCTGCAGCACGTTGAAAAAGAAAAGAAAAAACCCTTATTATCGTTGCTCCATTGCACAGTTTTCACAAATGCAGAAGTGCAGGACTTCCAGTTTTATTTAAAGGGGCCACACGAATGAAGGAGTGCCTTTGTTCACATGGTCCCTGTAAGTAAAATAAGTCCCACACTTATCGGTTTGCAAAAACTGTGCAATGGGGCATGGTAAGGAAGCGGATGATCTGCTTTCTGCTCATTTTTAGTGAGCAGAGAGTGGTTCAATGCAGCTCATGTCTACTGCAGGCTGGAGGGAGGTGATAACAGATTCAAGGTGAAGGGCATCCCAATTCTGCTGCCCCTCCGCCATTGACGCAATTCACATCAGTTCATTTCGTGGCTGGGCCAGCCGTAGGTGACAAGGTACAGAGACTTATTGAGAAACTGAGTTCAATGAAACTCTCTCCCCAGGGTGCATGAGATTTAGAGATGACTTTTTGACATGTGCAACTTATCATGCAGGGCCACGGAAAAGTGCACCTACTCAAGTGTTCTTTTAAAACAACAGGAACCCAACTGTTCTCCTTCCACATGATCACCTAAGAGTGACTGTGTGTGACTGCAGAGGAGAAATGTTTGAACAAAGTTTTGACTGAAGGCAGGGAAATATCAGAATTGTCAATTTTATTGTATGAAATTGTAACGTACAAATCTGCAGCAGCCCTGTGGATGTGGAACTCCCTACTTTGGGAGATTCTCCCAGCTCAGTCTCTATATTGTTTTCTGTGTCTCCTGAAAACATCTGTTCAGGTTGACTTTTAATTTTGGCTAACAATTTTATGGTTCAATTTTGTAGTATGCTTTCAGGTCTCTTTTTCTTTTGTAATTAGTTTTTGATATTTTTGTTTTTCAATTGTTGGATTCAGTTTTAATTTGTTTGTTTTTTACTGTTTTGTTAGCTCCCGAGTCTGCTCGGGTAAATGCTGGATATAAATCACATTGGTTACATAACAAGCTGCTATATACCGTCAATCCATTGATTGATGTAATCTAGGTCAATATTGACTGGTTTCAGACTGGTAATTCTTAGCCCTACCTGGAGATGCCTAAGATGATGACGATGATGAGCTCCATCCAATTGTTTATATAAATAAAATCCAACCATTAAAAAATTCTTATTTTTAATACAGTCAAGATTTTAATGTGATACCATTATTATATATATGTGGGGAAGGTCTAAACCCCTACATGCAATCAGGAGAATGACTGCAGTATGCATCTGAGTTGTCCTCAGAGTTTTTAATGGGTTCCTTAAAGCAGAGTTGAGGCAAAAAAAACACCACACCAATATTTTGATTTGTTGGAAGTTAAAGCAATACCCAGTGGGCATTTCTGAGTAATTATGTTTAGAATTATGAAGTTCCTGTCACAGGGTGCTTTGAATGCAGCAAAAGAGCATCACAGATTCTTTATCCTGTTTTGTTTTGTTGTGCCAGATTTCTCCCACAAGAGGTCTCTGTAGTACCCATCAACAATACTGCACCCTGCAGTTTAATGAGAGCGAGTTGTGCGTGTTAAACCTTGCTGAAGGGATGAACAGTGTGGCATGCCAGTATTTTCTTGCTAAAAAGTTCAAGATTATAAAGATTACAGCTCGCACAACCGGGAGGCCTGGTTGTTAACTAATATTCCATGTAATGAATGAGACACAACTGAAAACATCCATAAAAGCAAAGGCCAAGAAAGGTGAATAACTTGTTTTTGCTGCAGTAAATAATTGTTCTTGTCACTTAGAATGTAAAACAACAAATCTGCTAAATAGACATACAAGGTGTAGTAAACCGTGTCTTACCGCGCAATCCAGCACAGATATCCCCCAGCGGAACTATAGTTCCACCAGGGGAAGGTGTTGCAAACGTGCCATAAGGCATGTTTGCCAGCATCCGGCAAGTTGCATCCAGCATCCGGCATGTTTGCCGAGGCTGGCACCACTCACCCCGCCCGGGGCTGGAGCCACTGGCAATGGACGCAGGTAAGTCCTGCATCGGTCGGGGCAGGGGCTTGGGAAGGGCGGGCCAGGATGGCAGGGGGTGGGGTGATTGGACCGCTGGGTCCGGGAAAGGGGCGGGGATATCAGTAGCGTGCTCTGCCGATATCCTAAGCCCCGTCCCGGGCCTGGCCGTGTATTTTGGTAAGAATAATACTATGTGGATGAACAGCAGGTAGTGCAACAGTGCAGCATTATGAGGAGTAGCGCACTCTCTGGAGTGAGCTCCATTGAACACAATGGGATTTATTTCTTTGATTTATATCCTACTCTGTCCCATGGACTCAAAGTGGCTAACTGCATTTTTCCTAACTGTTAACAATCCTGACCTCAAAGGGGGGGGTCACAGTCAAAAACGTTAATGGCTGGGAGGAATAAAAGAGGCTAAATGAAATCAAAATGACATGGTAAACATCAAATAGATTTAACAGGAAAAAAAAAAAAGCTCCGTCTGTGTGGCAGTGGAGCTAGTGTCTCTGCAGCTCTGACCAGGAGGGAAGGAAATGCCAACACAGAGCTGCTGCTCATCCTCCTCCTCCTCCTACAGCAGTAGCAGCAACTGGTGGAAAAGGTGCTGCAGGGTCAGCTGGGCTGGTGGGGACTGGAGCAAAGCTCAGACCTAGGTGTGATGGAAGCTCTGGGGCCACTCTTTTGGATCCGACTTCGCATCGATTGTTTGTGTAATGTTACCTGTAAGTTATTTAAAATAAAGCTAGTGATTTAAAGCAAAAATAAAATCATATACACAAGAAATCTGGACAATATACTGAGCAGTCTCCTTGATACATACATCAGGGAGAAAAAAATATGGCTCTTTATTGCCAACCACAGGATGGTAACTTGTCAAGTGCCATAGAAAAAGAGAATGTGTTTCCCCAGAGGTAGTAAATACAGCTAGTATGAACTACACCAGTATCAGCTGCCCCTTTCTGACAGCTCTGGGAACAAAGTGAAGCAAAAGGACGGGAGAAGGAGCTGCCTTTTTCAAGCTATAATTCAGGAAACACCGAGTGTTTAACGGAAAGACAAGACCTCCCAATGAATTAAAGGCTGTTACGATGCCACTTTAAGAACTCCGTTTTTGAAACAAAGTAGGATTTGTTGCTTTTTGAATTGGATTATGCCAATTAAGTTTTATTGATTGATTGCTTTTTGAATTGTAGAAATAGGGTCTTGTCATGATCTTCAAACGCCATGAGCACTAGTCCAAATTTCCTTCATTTGCCATACACTTCTTGTGTGATCATTCCAGGGTCACCACCTTTTTCACTTGTCCTGTTCCTCTGCCTGTAACGCCACCTGACATGTTGAAATGTAGTACAGTAGAATGATGAAGCATTTTCTGGCGTGGAGATAAGTGGTAGGGAAAGGTTCACCTAAGAAATTTCAATATGTTGGGTGGTGCTAAAGACTGAAAAACAGGACCAGAAAAAGTTGGTGATGATACAAGTGATATTTGAACAGAAGATGCAAAGTCTGTCCATAAACACATTTGTGCACGCTGTGCTATTTTTCTACTTTTGAGTGAGGAGCTTCAAAACCAGTAGCATAGTCACAAAATTTTGAAGCATGGGAGCTCGTCATGACATCATCCTCCATAGCCATATCTCACAAAGACTATACAACAAAAACATCACATTTCAATGTCTTCATTGCAGTGTTTTCTTCTCCTGCCACTTATGTAGTTTGTGTAGATAATGTAGTTTGCAATGAGGCTGATGTCGCGTTTGTTTGTTTGTTTAGCTAGCAAGCAAAGTTATTAGCCACCCTTCGTTATAAAACTTGCAGGGTGGGTGGTGTACAGCAATCCAGAGAGGCTGTCATCCCAAGCCAAACAAAAGTTATTGCAATCCCTCCAGTGCTGTCACTCACTCCTCAGTTTCCATTCATTTTGATGGAGCTTCTCCCTACACCCCTTCCCCCCCCCCCCACATCATGGAGCCTGTGAGTAAGCAGTGCCTTGGAAACACCACGGATGTGCTGCACTCCTGCCCTGGGATTGCCTAATGTGCCTTTCAGTGCATATCTCATTAATAAAGGAAACAAATAAGGTCTTGATTGCTCTGGATCTCTCTGGCTTTCATGGTTGTTCTTTTCAAATCCAAAGTGCTTGCAAGGGTATCAAGCTGCTTGATTGTTACTGTCTCTGCATTGCTGGGTAGGCTTATGAGTTCACCAGGCACTATGTCATTCTCCAGGCTCCTTCAGAGGTGAATTCATGCCCAAACTGCTGGCTGCAAAATTGCTTCTCGAAACTCATATATGTTGAAGCAGCCATTGGGCCAAAACTTGTTTTATTAATTTCTGTACGAATCTTCCTATTGTTACATTATAAAGGGTAATGGCAAGTAACATGCTTAGAAAAGAGGCAGAAAACATGGAATAGTAGTCAGTAGCAGTAGCTATTGAATAATGTTTGTGTACATTTCTGAGAATTCTGTGTTTCTAATGCATTTGAAACCAGAGCTTAAAGAGAAGGTGGCAGAGACCTAGAAATATGATGTTCTCTTTCATTAGATTTTCTTGTAGTATAGAGCAACAGCAATTTTAAGTTAAAACCAAATACAGTTCCTATTATATAGTACATGCAACATTGCATAATATTGAGCCACATGCAGCTCTTTGACGTATAATGTGCAGCTCTCGGAAATACAGGTATGTTGGCTGAGCCAGAGACGTCACTAGGAGGCGCGTCACCCCCCAACTCGGGTGGGTGGGAGGTCAGCGCGTCACCCCCATGATGCCGCTCCTGTCCCCTGCGTCCAATCAGGGTGACGCACAGGGAGGGGGTGACGCATCCATTGCCCCCCGGTACGACCCGTTTCTGACTAGGCCTGGGCAAGTCTGAAACTGAAACCAGCACATTCTACGCATGCGCACAACACTGCTTGAAGCCCTGCCCTGGCCTAGTCAGAAGCAGCTGAACCGAAGAAGATGCGAGCGGCGAGCAGGTCGTACCGGGCGGCAGCAGGGGAACAGCAGGCGCGTCACCCCCTCCCTGTGCATCACCCCCATCGCCCCCCCGCCACGCCCTGGGCCAAACTGTGGCTCCTGAGCCACATGCGGCTCTTTGACATATAATGTGCGATTCTTGGAAATAAATATTTGCATCACAATTATTATGAAAGGAAAATAAGAAATTTTCAAGCTTTGTAATTATTTACTGGGTATAAACCGAGAGTCCACTGGATTAAAACATAAGTTTAATATTCATGGTGAGTAAATATATTTAAGAATTTAAATGGCTCTTAAATATTGCGTCTCTCAAACATCTCTAACACCTGAAGTTTATCGTATGTGGCTCTTACATGAAGCATACCCCTGGCCACCCCTGGCACAATACATCAGTTTTTATATGGAACTTAAGAACATAAGAAGAGCCCTGCTGGATCAGGCCAAAGGCCCATCTAGTCCAGCTTCCTGTATCACACAGTGACCCCACCAGATGCTTTAGGGAGCACACAAGACAACAAGATACCTGTATCCTGTCGCCACTCCCTTGCACCTGGCACAAAGAAAACCTACTCCTACAACCAGGAGGTTGCTTATCCCCATCATGGCTTGTAAGCTGTGATGGACTTTTTCTCCATAAATTTGTCCAATCCCCTTTTAAAGGCATCCAAGCCAGGTGCCATCATCACATCCTGTGGCAAGGAGTTCCACAAACCAATTACACGCTGGGTAAAGAAATATTTTCTTTTGTCTGTTTTAATACTCCCTCCACTCAATTTGAGTGGATGTTCCCTAGTTCTAGTGTTGTGTGAGAGGGAAAAGAACTTCTCTCTATCCACTCTCTCCATCCCATGCATAATTTTATACGTCTCAATCATGTCCCCCATCAGAGGTGAAACTAGACTGGAGCGGAGGCAAGTAGTTCTGCAAGACTCTGTTACACCGGAGTCAGCGGCCCCTCCCCTTTGCTGTTGGAGCCATTCAGGCAGCGACAGGGAGCGTGTTGCCATTGCCGCCAGAATGGCTCCAACAGATTGGCCCTCAACCGCCTTTTTTCTAGACTGAAGAGCCCCAAATGCTGTAGCCTTTCCTCATAAGGGAGATGCCCCAGCCCACTAATCATTTTGGTCGCTCTCTTCTGCACCTTTTCCAGTTCCACTATATCCTTTTTGAGATGCGGCAACCAGAACTGGACACAAAACTGCAGATGCGGCCTTACCATCGATTTGTACAACAGCATAATAATATTGGCTGTTTTATTCTCAATCCTTTTTTAATGATCCCAAGCATGGAATTGGCCTTCTTCACAGCCGCCGCACACTGGGTCGACACTTTCATTGACCTGTCCACCAGTACCCCAAGATCTCTTTCCTGATCCGTCACAGACAGCTCAGAACACATTAGCGTGTATGTGAAATTTTGATTTCTTGCCCCAATGTGCATCACTTTACACTTACTTAGATTGAAGCGCATCTGCCATTTTGCTGCCCATTCTCCCAGTTTGGAGAAATCCTTCTGGAGCTTTTCACAATCCCTGCTGGTCTTCACCACCTGGAAAAGTTTAGTGTTGTCCGCAAACTTGGCCACCTTGCTGCTTATCCCCAACTCCAGGTCATTTATGAACAAGTTGAAAAACACCGGTCCCAAGACCGATCCTTGGGGCACACCACTTTTCACCTCTCGCCATTGTGAAAATTGCCCATTGACACCCACTCTCTGTCTCCTAGTCTTCAACCAGTTCCTAATCCATAGGAGGATCTGCCCCCTTATTCCCTGACTATGGAGTTTTTTCAGGAGCCTTTCATGAGGGACCGTGTCAAACGCCTTCTGAAAATCCAGGTATATAATATCCACGGGTTCTCCCGCATCCACATGCCTGTTGACTTTTTCAAAGAATTCTAAAAGGTTTGTGAGGCAAGACTTACCCTTGCAGAAGCCATGCTGAGTTTCCCTCAGCAAAGCTTATTCTTCTATATGTTTTCGATTTTATCCTTGATGATGAGGCTTTCCACCATCTTCCCCGGAACAGATGTTAGGCTGACCGGCCTGTAGTTTCCCGGGCCCCCTCTCCTTCCTTTTTTAAAGATTGGCGTGACATTAGCTATCCGCCAATCCTCTGGCACAGTGGCCGTTTTAAGGGACAAGTTGCATATTTGGGTCAAGATATCAGCAACTTCATTTTTGAGTTCCTTAAGCACTCTTGGGTGAATGCCATCTGGGCCTGGTGACTTATTGATCTTTAATTTGTCAATTAAGTCTAAGATGTCTTCTCTCTTAACCTCTAATTTACTTAATTATTTAGTCAGGAGTGGCCGTTCGGGCAGCGGTATCTGCCTGAGGTCCTGCCGTGAAGACAGATGCAAAAAACTCATTTAATTTCTCTGCAACCTCCAAGTTCCCTTTTATCACCCCTTTCCCTCCCTCACTGTCCAGTGGGCCTTGATTAGTTCACATGTTGAACTCTCAGTGCTGGTGATTGTGGTAGCACCCAGTGTGCCATCAGGTGGGGGGGGACCATGGGGGGTCCAGTGTAGGGCTTTGCCCCAGGCCCCCGCAATTTAATGCTGTCATTAAATTGCCCCCACAATTTAATGCAAAATACTCTCTCCCAAGAAGGGGGAGGCAAGACTATATTCAACTGTAGTCTGTTCTTTCTAAATTTGGAAGATATTTCAATATTCTACGATCTTGGATCCTGGAGATATGAAGCCAGCAATGTTAACATGTGGGGCACAAGATGTGGAAATGTAACGTTGTATAAGGTTTTGATGTATAAGGTATTATATGGTAAAACATAATGATGAGGATAGAAATCCATGGGTTATAGCCAAAGAACGTTAGTCATGACTAATAGCGCAATCCTGCCTAACTATATGCGGCCGGCCTAAAGGGTTCAGAGACCAGAAAACACAGGTAGGAGGCTCTGGGCAGGTGAGAGGGCCCTTCTCAGCTTTCCCAAGAGGCTCGGCCAAAGCCAGGAGCAAAAATGCACCGCTGAAAACGCCGCGTCCAAGCGGGGTTCCGGTGGTCCAAGTACCACCAACAGTTGCCCGAAGTACTAGTACCACTGGTTGAGAACCCCTGTTCTACTGTTAAAAGAACAGTCAACCTTTCTGGCTAGAAGTCAACTAATAAAGATGTGGAAAATGTATATGACTATCTTGCTAAATAAGTTTAGAACTATATTCCTATCTGATTAAAAATGAATAAGTATTATAAACTGGAAATAATCATATTTCCTCCCTGTGGTGAGAATTGAGGAGATTCATTTCTTAGATATAACAGCATCTGAAATCTCCTCCCTGACTGTAAGATATACTTTGGCTTTGACTAAAAACCACTCCATTGTCTTCAGGCAGAGGATTTGAATCTACTCCAAACGTCGATGTGCTCTCCGCAGTATGTCATGCACAGCTAAACACAGGGATAATTAGAACTACAGACACATTTCCCACATAAACTCAGCCATGGGGCATCCATTTTATTGCTGGGCTGTAAAAATTTTCTGTGAGTTTCATGAATAATAAAGGCCTAACCAGTTGAGATTGTAGTAGCGATCTCAACACTAGAGCTGATTGAAATTCAAAGAACACAAAGTTGAAAGCCTGTCATTATTCTCTTGTGCTTCCATCCTTCCAAGGTCCAATCCCTGCTCAGCCATGAAACTCTCTGGGTGGTCTTGGTCAGGTCATTTTCTCTCAACCTAACCTGCCTCAAAAGGTCAATGTGAGGGCAAATGAGGGAAAAAAAATTGCAAACCATTTTGAAAACCAGGAAGAACGATGAGCTTGACAAACGCAACACCTCATGTGGAGGGCATAGATAGGAAAGACATGTTTTTGAAGTGAATGGCAGGCTGGCCTCAAGGTGCTTCTGGCAGATTGTAGGGACAGCCTCAAGAGTCTGCAAAGTATTGTGGGGAATAAAATTGTTCTCATCATCTCCACTTTCCCAGTAACTACTTGATGCACACAACCCAGCTGTCTTCTTGGTTTTCAACCTGAGGAAAGGACCACCACACAGTGGCACAGCACATGCTGTCCATGCAAAAAGATCCATGATTCAATCTCTGGTATCACCCAACTAGAAGGATCAAAGATAATGGAGCTGGATAAGTCCTCTGATTTAAACCTTGGTGAGCTGCTGCCAGTCAGTTCTGGATGAACCAATAATAGGTAGTATGATGAGGTAGCTCCATCTGTTCAGTTTTAGGGCTGGTCCAAGACTTACTGGCACCTGAAGTGGCATGCTAAATGCTGCTCTCTCCCCCCCCCCCCAACCTGTTGATGTGCTAGCCTCTGCTCCTCCCACTCTCTGGATAGGAAAAGGAAGAGAGGGACAGAGCAGAAGAGGAATTCCGGAGGAGAGGAGAATGGTTGGCTACACCACTCTAGCCCACCACTCTCTCTTCTCCTCCACACTTCCTCTGTCCCGCTCTTCCTTTTCTGTTCCAAGAATTGTTCCAGAACAATTCTACTACAGTGACATGCAGGTTTTCATGGCTTTTTACAATTTGCAAAGAGACACAGTTTATGGATTTTCCAGCCATGTGTATTTTCAAATTGAAGAATTAAAAATAGAAATTGAAGATTTCTAAACTTGCCTTAAAAAATTCCTTACTGTAGGTTTTCATGGCTTGTTACAATGGACAGAGAAGTAATGTTTATGGGATTTCTAGCCATGTAAAATTTTTGAAATGAAGAAATAAAGAATTGTTCAACACAAACTTGCCTGGAGAAATTCTTCTTCAAACGTATCTGCCACCGATGTGTATGCAGGCGTCCTTAAAAGATTATCCAAAACCAAACAAGCAACAAAAGCCTTAGATCTTCTGCTTGACGTTTCTTCCCACACTCGGGATTTTTTCAAAAGCAAACAAAGAACAGCACAGCAACAATGCTGGTAGATGGTCCTAACCATCTGTGTTTTGTCCACAAGATTAGGACCATCTACCAGCATTGTTGCTGTGCTGTTCTTTGTTTGCTTTTGAAAAAATCCCAAGTGTGGGAAGAAACGTCAAGCGGAAGATCTAAGGCTTTTGTTGCTTGTTTGGTTTTGGATAATCTTTTAAGGATGCCTGCATACACATTGGTGGCAGATACGTTTGAAGAAGAATTTCTCCAGGCAAGTTTGTGTTGAACAATTCTTTATTTCTTCATTTCAAAAATTTTACATGGCTAGAAATCCCATAAACATTACTTCTCTGTCCAAATTCCTTACTTTACCGCAAGTGCTGTCAAAGAATTAACAGGGCATCCGTTTTCTACGGATTATCCAAAAGCAGGCAAGCACTGTCTTTAAAACTTCTTGTAGGTCTTCCACTTATGTTTCATCCCACCCTAGGGACTTTTTCAAAGCAAAAAGAGAGACAAACAACCTGGCCACTAGCCAGTAGATAGTACTGACTTTGAAGACAACCGCTCTGTTTTTATAACAAGGAGAAGCCATAGGGGGCGGGTAGCACTAAATTAGCTTAAATTTAAAGGGGAAGCGGCTAATTCCACATTGACTGTCCGTGTTTGTTTTGCTAGTGAGAGCTCTTGAGACTGTAGAAATGATCTATTTAATAGCGGAAACCATATCTTGTTTACAAAGGACATCTCTTGCTGACGGTTTAAAAGGCTTTGCGATCTCCTTTGTGAAATAGAGATTGCCTCCAAATTTAACCTTTGTCTGTTTTTAGCTTCAGTGAAAAGAGAGTATTTTGAAAGGCGATTTCGTGACCAGTCTCTACAACGTGAGAAGAGATCATTTCTACAGTCTCAAGAACTCTCACTAGTGAAACAAACTCAGACAGTCAATGCGGAATTAGCCGCTTCCCCTTTAAATTTAAGATAATTTAGTGCTTCCCGCCCCCTTTGGCTTCTCCTTGTTATAAATACAGAGCGGTTGTCTTCAAAGTTAGTACTATCTACTGGCTAGTGGCCAGGTTGTTTGTCTCTCTTTTTGCTTTGAAAAAGTCCCTAGGGTGGGATGAAACGTAAGTGGAAGACCTACAAGAACTTTTTAAGACAATGCTTGCCTGCTTTTGGATAATCCGTAGAGAACGGACACCCTGTTAATCCTTTGACAGCACTTGCGGTAAAGTAAGGCATTTCTTCAGGCAAGTTTGATAAATCTTCAATTTCTATTTTTAATTCTTCAATTTGAAAATACACATGGCTGGAAAACCCATAAACTGTGTCTCTCTGCAATTCTACTACAGTCTGCTACTCAGGTGACTGCCTCAGATGGCCTCATGGATGGGTCAGTCCTGTTCACTTTATTCTTATTGATTGCAGCTTTACCAGGTGGCGGGTTGGGCTGAATATAAACTGGGCAAACCTCTGTTGTGTGCCTGTGCCTTGCAAACAGATATGATTTTCAAACGAAAACTTTCATGGCCAGCTACGATTTTCCAAGACAAAGGATATATGGGTAAAAGAGCCATGTAGAAAATGAGTAAAAGCCAGCAATTTATGCATAAAACAAGCTTAAAAAAACATATGAAACACACTTTAAAAATACTTTTAAAAACATGCAGTCATAAATTTAAAAAAAACAAATTAAAATCACGTAAAAACTGGAGTTTAAAAACCAACGTTTCGTCCTCATCTGAGGACTTTTTCTAGGTACAAGCAGCGTGGCTGTGTAGATGACATGGTTTTTAAACTCGTTTTTACGTGATTTTAATTTGTTTTTTAATAATTTATGACTGCATATTTTTAAAAGTATTTTTAAAGTGTGTTTCATATGTTTTTAAAGCTTGTTTTATGCGTAAATTACTGGCTTTTACTAATTTTCTACATGGCTCTTTTACCCATATATCCTTTGTCTTGGAAAAAAGATATGGTTTTACTGAACAGCATTATTAGTAAATCAGCTTTTATATCACCTATTTAGGCTATGCTCCCTATCATAAGAACCTAAAAACCATCGGTTCCCTAAAAGCATAGACAATGCAGTTCTAGGCCTGTCTATTTGAGAGTCAGTCGAGTCCTCAATGATTTCTATGGTGTTTAGTCCACATTAGGTATTGCCATCTCTCTCTCCAGCTAGTGATTCAGAATACAATAAGAATGAGCTATTGATCCCAGCTCAGTTAATAGTCACAATCCAGCAGTGGCAGATAGAAGTAGAATTGCCAGCTGTTCAAGAAAGAAACGGTCTTGTCCTGCTCTTCTGCCTTAAGTTGCAGTTTGATCAGCAGAAATCAGCAAATTAAGTTTTTCAGGGCATGGAGATAAACATTATTACCTCATTTACCTGATAGTGTCTGCACATCAAACTACTGTTAGGCACAGCTAATGTGTATCTCTAATCCTTGGGTAGAAACTGGTCCTCTTTTTTGCAGTTATGCAATGGTTGGAAGACATGTGAACATATTATAAACTCTTACAGTACAATCTTGTGCATGTTTATTCAGAAGTCCCACTGTTTCAATGGGATTGATGGCCCAATCCTATCAGGGACTACGGCAGCAGATCTTGTGATCCGCTGCTGTAGGCCCTGTTGCAGCAATGCGAAAGCTGTACTGCTGTCGCATGTAATGGAGCCACTGGCAGAAATGGGCAGCGGCATCATGCATGCACCAGACTCACCTGGATGCTCCACTGGCCCAGGTAAGATGGCGGGGACGGACCATGGGTGGGCCATGGGCATTTTGGGGGAGGTTCAGAGTGGAGAGAACAGGGGGTGGGGAGCAGGCTGGAGGGGGTGGATCTTGGCAGCAAAGGCACACCCTGGATCCTATCCCCCCCATTTTCCAGCCTGCCCCACCCTCTTTCTCTCCTTGGACTTATGCCAGACACATAGGTGATCCATAGGAGACCCACAGGTGATCAGAAGGCCTACTGAGGGATACGTGTTTTTTTTTTTACTTGCCTCTTGTTGGCCTTCCGGTCACCACCTCCTCCCACCATAGTATGCAGCGCATGTTCCATTGGCACAACTGCATGCTATAGCTGTGGTGAGGGATATCATTGGGCTATTAATCCCATTAAAGTGTGAAGATTGCATCATTGCAGCCTTACTGTTGATCAATGCAAAGGCATCTAAGTCTTTTGGGCTTAGTTACTGCAAAATCCCTGCAAAAGAAAATTAGCGTGAGTCTAATCTCATTTACAGTGGTTTTAAACCACTGTAATTCCCTGACTTCAGTGGCATTACTTTGCATGTATGCCAGGAGTACTGGATTAACCAATAAGCTTACTGCACTCCTTGCAAAGGGTTTGTGCCATAAACGACTGTAAAGTCTATGCTGTTTTGTATAAGCACTGGCCCGTGTGTGTGTGTGTGTGTGTGTGTGTGTGTGTGTGTGTGTGTGTGTGTGTGTGTGTGTATATATCATTTCTACTTTGGTTAAATATTGCTTTGATAGTCCCCTTGAAATAAATCATATATAGTAATTATATATAGTAATACTTGTGAACATATTATAAACTCTTACAGTTTACCCCAAATTATATATAGTAATACTTTCTCCCGGTTTTAAATTCCTTGTTGAGTAGCCAAGACCACTGGTAGCAAAATTGGCAGATGAAGTAAGGTTTGCAAGTGAGCAGGTGACCATAAAGGAAAGAGAAAGAAGCCGTTTGCCAGTGCAGTTCTGGGACTACAAGAAGGGAGAGGTTCAGATTGTACAAAGCAAATTTAGATAGGATATCAGAAAACATTTCCTAACTAACTATAAGAATAACCGAACATCACAGACCAAGGGACTTAGGAAGTTATGGAAAACTCATTCCCAACAGCTATTAAACTGCCTGCATATCTAGGGTTGCCAACTTTTTTCTGACAAGACTCCTGCACCTTTTATGACAAACAAAAATCAGTAGGTAAAGCTTTTTCTGTCCTTGTATCTTGTATGCCAGAAAATATTTAATTGTCAAATTCCTGCTTGACATGCAACTGTTAAAGGCTCAAGAACCTGGTGGTGTATTTTTTTTTTGGGGGGGGGGGGAAATTGGTAGCCCTGTCAACATCAAGAGTGTTCAAAGTCTAAGGAACTTTGTCATTTCAGGGTTTGGAGTAGATGATCTTGAGGTATTGCCCAGTGTTACGATTCTGTGCTGCCAATGCCAAGCTGCCAATTAACAAAGCAATTACTGCAGCAAAATAACAATCGAGACTTTGTTTATTCAACACAGCTGCAGGTCCTCTGAACAAACATAGAATTTGGAATCCTGAAAATCTAAGACTGCAATCGTATATACACACTTGCTCTAGAGTAAGTTGCACTGAATTCTACATAATCACACAGATTGGGTTGCATGGCTGCAAACCCTACCTGGCAAATTTAGTAGAGAGCAAGTCCCAGTGAATTTGGTGGGACTTACTTCGGAGTAAACATGCTTAGTATTCTGCTATATATTTGACTGGGGGGGGGGGAATGCCAGTGGCCATATTCAGTGCTGCCACCCCATTCCATGCTTGTATATGTTGTGGACAAATCCCTTTTGCATAATTGGTCTTTTGGCCTGAAATGCTTTCTTCCTGCCATGCTTTCTGTCCTATGGAAAGCAGCATCCACCACCATAGGCCGAGTTCCTCTTCTTATGTAACACATTAGCCAGGCTGTTATTGGAGGCCGAACAGGGAGAGGAAGTGCTGTGTGCATATTCACCACACTCCTCCCAAGGATTTTACATTTCTGCACGGACGGACAATAAAATGTGAACACAATGTTTACTCATTGACTCATCATAAAGCAGTGGAGAGGGGGGATTTTACACATTGCTTTGAAGGATAACTGTAGTGTATTGTGTCAGATATAATTTCTGCACTTCATCCTCTACTCGTGCTTCACTTCCCCCAGTTTTAATACTGTAGAATGGGCCTTGTGTTCAGCACTATAGGCTGCATGAGAGAAACACAGCTAGATTGCCTAAAAGTCATAAAGTTAGTTAACATACAAATATATTTAACTGGATCTGTTCAGACATGTCGGTTGCCAGGCCACAGCTGGTGAATGTGTGGTACACTTTCTGCCCTGCCACTGGGCACAATTTCTGGAGTGTACTAAAATAAAAAAACACAGGCCATTCATAAGATCATTAATAATTGCTGAGATCTCCGTTGTTACTCAAATTCATGCACCAAGTGTCATAAAGTGCACATTGTACAGTATACACTTTTTACATAATAAGAATTCCAGTAGAGAATCAAGCTGAAATTCCTGCAGTGGAACTTATCATAGACAGCATTTCAAAATTGTGACATTATGTTAGAAAATCATGAGATTTGAAAGCAATTCGTTTATGTTTATCTTTATTTGCACTGAGAGAGCTACATTTCCATGACGTTTTCCTCTCTTCTGATGGGGTATGCCGTATTCTTGTATACTTGTTAAAAATGAAAGCTAAGAAACTGCTTGAAAAGTCAGACGCAATCCACGAGCCATACGGTGTCCAGCATATATGAGGCATTTGGGGCTCAGTCTCAGATGCACGAATGCCTTTGATTTGCACCATCTCAGGAGCACACAAAAATTGTAGCGCTTGCTGCACAGTCTTGAATGTACTGTTCCAGTGCTAAAGATAACCAGATCCCCAGGGCTTTTTGCACGCACACACGCGCGCGCACAGTCGCACAGACACACACACGCATCCTTTCAAGAAGCAAATGAGGTAAAAGAGAAGGGCGGGGTTTCTTTCGCTTCCACCTTTTGAAGGGGGAGAACGTTGGGCAGGACTGTTCCGCGCTGGGACTCAAAGAGCCTTTGAGGACAACGCGCGCCAGCTGCAAACAACAGCTGCATCGGTGGCCGTGCGGGGGACATCTAGTGGCGCGCGCCTGCCCTGCCCGCACCGCGCGCCACTTGGGGCCCGTCCTTCTGTTGCTTCTGCGCTTGCTACGTGCACATTGACACTGTCCTCATGGCAAAAAAGCCCAAGCTGGGCTATACCACTGAACACCCCCAAAGAGGGGAGAGGAGGAAGAGAGTCGAACCACAAATAAAAGGCAGCGAACGCGACCCAGAGGCTCGCCCTGGCGTGACTTCTACTCCCCAACAGCCACGTTCCTGGAAAAGTGCCTCGCTGGCGGCAACCATTACGGGAGGGGAGGGGGAGAGCAGCGCTAACGCTTGGACAAGTACAGTTGGTTCCTCCCTAAAGTAAGGACGTGCAGAACCGAACGCGCCGAACCCCTCACTGTAACTCACGGGGAAGGAAAGGAGGGAGCTGCCTAGCCCGCTGCAAGGAGGGAGTGCCTGTTGATTGGCCAGCGCGGCGGGGGGCGTGGCGCTCGAGGAACCGGGCGCAGCTACTATTGGAGGATTTGGAGAGACGCGTCACAGCCCTTGATTTGCATGAAGTCAGGGCGGGGTAGGGAAGCGAGGGCGAAGGCAGGTTGCACGGTAGCAGTGGCCGCGGCGTGGGCAGGGCTAGGAAGCGCAGCAAGAAGAAGTTGTCGCTCTCTACTGTCGGAGGTGGCCCTGCCTGTGCAAAGTGCTTGGAGCAGGCGGTCGCCCCGGAAACTCGCCTTGTCCCTAGTTAAGGAAGATGGGGGAAAAGTGCCTGAACTGTAGACAGTGCGCCGAGCGCCTCCAAAGTTCAGGTAAGGAGAGTTACTAGATAGGAACGAGCAGACGCATTTGGGATGTTGTGCATGTAGGTGCGTTGTACCTTTTGTTGATCGGGCACAATTCAGGGAAAAAGAGCATCTTAGAAAAAGAAAGGCGTAAGCAGGATTTTTAGCTCCGCTCCGCAAGTGGCATGAGATTATTTTCAGTAAATCAAAATACGCATCCGTGTCTCCACGTTCAGACAAGAACGTTCGCTCGAAAGTCGTTGTCAGAAATGTAGAATGTTCTCTGACTAGGAGCAGGAGCAAGTTCGTGCAATGTCAACCACAGCCCTCGATATCCTCGTAGGAAAAGGGCTCTGAACTTCCATTCAACTTTTTTTAATGCCTCTCTGTTGCATTAATTGTGGTTTCGCCACCCCTAATACGTCATGCTCTTAAACGAAAGTTGTTTGCTCTTTAATGTGCGCGTGTAATTTTAAGTACAGTATATGGAGAAGCTACCAGCTAAACACGGAAGTTTCAAGTAATAATAAGAGCTCAAACGTTCAGGAAAAAGATCTTAGAGTTTGTATTAAGCACAGGGAAATCGGTCAGTGACCAAGGATGCAATTCATCTCCATTAAAGTCAATGAGAAAAGTTGGTATTTGTGTCAGCAGGAGGTAAATTGAACTCCAGATAGGAGTAGCTTGGATGAGAACTGCCCTTGTTATGATATCTCCTACAACAGCATCTCTTGCTGTCTGTGAAACAGTTGCTGGGAATACTCAATTGGCTTGACCTCCTGTATGGATTCTTAAATAATTTTCCACAATTAACCTGCTGTTCTGTATTGGTGGGAAGACAGTTTCTTCGGAACAAGTAGAAAAAAAGGCCTAGGAATTGGTTTCAATCTAAATCTCAGGTGCCCAAAGAGAGGGAATGCTCTGAATTCAAAAGCTATGTGAGACCAGACTGGCTAGGTTGCAGACTGTCACTTTCAGTGAGATGTTTTACACCAGCCCTGCACACATTGTAGTGGACCAAGATGTTAAAATGGAAGGTTTTTTGGGCTTATGGCATGTTGGATATAGTATCTAAATGTGTCAGGCAAGCGTGTATTGGAACGTAGAGAATGATGGTGGTGACTGTTGCTGACCTGTTTCTTGTTTGTTTCAGGTCATTGTTGGTAGGGGCAAGGGTGGGGTGTGTGTGTCTTGCTGGCATCCTAGGAGGACAAACCTATCTATGTTGGAATAACCTCCAGAAGCAGGTGAGCCACTGACTAACGCACATTGTGCTTCTAGTGTCCCCACTGTGCGTGTGACAGCGGCTAACCTGCTTTTCGGACATCACTGTGTCTCCTGTTACCCCCACCCCACCCCGGAAAGCATCGACACGTTGGAGCCTGGTGACCTGTCTTCCAGTTTCCCTGAGTTCAGTAGGAGGAAAAACTCTTCGGATCTGAGCATCGACCACTAACAAGCTTGTACATCCATGATTATTGCAGAAAAGCAGACCTGACATCTGTGTACAATCTTTCCTTTCCCCTTGGGGATGTACGAAAGACTCAAAATAGAAATGAAATGAAATTGACAATGAAATCACTGTTGTCTGTTTTAAGTGAGTTATGTTTTTACAGGGGTCATTAGATTGAGACGGGGGTTAATTTAGCAAAGACTTGTTTGGCGTGCTGAAAGATGAACCATGACTGAGTTCTTCTACATAACCAATGCCGTGAACTAGATTTGCGAGCTGATCATGGTCTGTGTGGGAAGATCATGAATATATGACAATAAATATAAGGAATTGAAAAACCTTGCCCCCCCCCCCCAAAAAAAGTTTCAAGAACTGTTAATGGATATTGTATTGAATCAAATATCTCTGTTTTGCCTGGTACACAGTTAAGTGAATGATAGTGCAATTCTACTGAGAAGCTAGTCTCACTGTGTTCAGTGGAGCTTATTCCTAGGTAAGTGTGTATAGAATTGCAGCCTGAGTAAGGTAGTCAAGACTTCTTCACATGGCTCTATCAAGAGAAGAGATTATATTTGCTCTTGCTGTTGGTGAATTACAAATAGGGAAGACTCTGATGCTCAAAAGATGATCATCCTAAACCATTTCCACCATTAGAGTTGTTTGTCTGGTAAGTGTGGACTGTGCTCCTGTTCTTGCTAATCTTCCTCAGAGAGCAAATTGGGACAAGTGAGCTGCTCCTCTGATAGGCAAAGGAGAGAGCAGTGACCTGTCACTGTGGATGGATTTCGCACGTACCACACAATGCACTTTCCTTTTACTGTTGGTGTTTCTATATGGAAGACAGGAATGCAGTTTTAAATGTGCTAACAGCTTTAAAAGTGGATAATAGCCAACCAGAATGGCAGACTTACAACAGAATTTCAACTTGTGAGCAGATGAGTTCTGTCTGAAGCGGATAGATGTTTTAAGTCCTCCTCTCAACAATTTTTTCCCATAAAGTGGTACACATTTGGGAATAGCATTTTTCACATTCTAACCTCTCCTTCCTGTACAGAACTGTAGAGGGAAAATCTTGTCAGTTTACCGATGTTGGAAAAACTTCACCCATCCATTTCTTGTGTCTGTTTCTGCTGCTGCTCCAGGGAGGCCAGGGCGACCTTTTCCTTTGAACAGGCAATAGCAGTACATTAAAGAAACAGACATGTCTTTCCCTGAACCTTGTCTTTATCTCAGGAGTGTAGAATAGGGGACAGTCAAGGAATAGTGGTAGGCTAGGGTGGTAAGAGGTATGTGAGATTACATCCAAGTCTAAGCACAAAGCACTCCTGGCTAGTATCTGGGGTAGGCAGGTGAAGAAGACTTCTCCCATGTTAGCTGGAGTGGATATGGTGACATTAAAAGTGGGAATTGGGAAAACATTAGTTTGGAATGATACATACTACCTGGGGTGGGGGAGGACTCCTGAATGACTATTAACATGCTTTAGATCAGGGTTTCTCAACCCCTTCCCGGCCAAGTACCACTTCCGGCGCCACTCTCCTGCTGCGTACTACCGGAAGTGACTGGCGATGACATCATCACCAGTTACTTTCAGGTTTTCAGAAGCCAGAAAAACGTTCCTGAGAGGCTTGGCCACAGGCAGGACCCTCTCAGGAGCGAAAACTCACCACCAAAAGCAGGGTTCCGATGGCCTGAGTCCCACAGATGGGTGACTATGACTTTACTGTTTGTGTCAGACAGCTAATCTGGGTTAATAGAATTATTTTTAATAATAACTTGCTACTGCTTTTTTCTTTTCTAGCTATGAAAGAATTTTTCTTTGGCATAGGGGCAAATATTCCTGTAGGAATATACATTCCTGTGTATATCAAGCAAAAGGAATATACATTCCTGTGTATATCATGCAAAAGTCATCAGACTCGTATGGCTTTGTATTGCTTTTATTTGTTCTGTCAAGCACAATTTGTGTGTAATATGCTATACAATCATTGATCCATACAACTTCATGACAGTCCATGCAAGTAGGTCATTGTGTTCCTGTTTTATAGATGGGCAACTGAATATGAGAGGGATATACCCAAAGACACCTAATGAATGTAAGGCTAACCTGGACTTTGAACCCAAATTTCCCAAGGTCATCAGCCCATTCAGTGGGCTGCAATGGCTCATTGTTCAGCTGTGTCTATTTCTATAGTAATAGTCACAATACAGGAACTTTAAGGAAGACATTGCTGAAGGTGTAGATATGGACCCAGAAAATAGCATTTGAAAACCAGTAAGGAGATTGTGGATATGTCCATGTGTGTGAGAGAGTGAGAGTTATCTCTCTCTTCCCCCCCCCCCCAGCTATACATATGAGAATACAATATTGTACACCAGGGGTTCTCAACCTTTGGAGGCCTGGGTACCCCCTATCACGGTCCAATTTTCTGAAGTACCCCCTGCTAATTAACTGGATTAATCAATTAATTAATTAATTGGGCTATTAATTGTTAAATAAAAGTACTAAAACAATTTTAAATGTGAAAAGATGTCTTATTTAACTCTGTGTGAGAGAGAGAGAGAGAGAGAGATGCAAGGATCTCTTTTTTTCTCCAAGTCACACTTCCCAAAATCAGCTCCTCCCTCCCCCACCCCACCAAAGTACATTTTCCAAAGTACAAAAATAAGCCCAAAACCAAAATCAGAGAGACAGAAGAGCTCTGAAAATAATTACAATTTAAAATCCATGTTAATTAACACTTAATTAGAGGCTGATGGGGCAGCATGGTTGGAGTACCCCCAGCAAGAGGTCCGCCTACCCCTAGGGGTACCCGTACCACAGGTTGAGAACCTCTGCTGTACACCATTTTAAATAGAAAAACAAAATATATACCTGCCTCAGAAGCCATGTGATGCTCAACTTCTACCAGCATGATTTGTAGAATGCACGTTGCCTACATTGAACTTTCTTACATATACAGGAGGGCACCGGTATCCACGGATTCCTCAACCGCGGTTTCAATTATCCACGGTTGAGGAATCCCCCCCCCCGCACCCTCCACAGCCCCCTCCGCACTTACTTTGAGCAGAAACCTCCGTTCAAAAGTTCCGAGTTTCCATCTGTTTTAGGCCTGAGCAACTAGACTTAGGTGATAGCTAGAGTCTCAGCAAGGTTGTAGAGATTCTAGCTATTAACTAAGTCTAGTTGCTCAGGCCTAAAACAGATGGAAACTCGGAACTTTTGAAGAAAAGAACGGAGGTTTCTGCTCAAAGTAAGTGCCTGGGGGGGGGCTGTGGAGGGCGCGGGGGGGTCGCGCCCAACCCCTGCACTTACTTTTAACGGAGAAAGCTCCGTTTTTTTCTTCAAAAGCCTTTGCTGTAGGCCTTACCAACAAGTCTTCAGTGCTAGAAAGTCTCAGCAACCTCTCAGCAAGGTTGCTGAGACACTCTAGCACCGATGACTTGTTGGTAAGAAGGCCTACAGCAAAGGCTTTTGAAGAAAAAAAACACGGAGCTTTCTCCATTAAAAGTAAGTACTTGGGGGGGGGTAGCGCAGGCCCGCGGGGGGTAGCGCAGGCCCGCGGGGGGGTCGTCCCCCCCCTGAAAACCACGGAAATGGGTTTTCGCCCATTTCCGCGGTTTCAGGTATCCACGGTGGGGGCTGGAACGTATCCCCCGTGGATACCGGGGTCCCCCTGTATCTTCTATCTGGCCTAAATTGGCTAAGTCATACAGCGACTTGAGTTTAACCCACATACCTGGAGAGAAAGGAAAGCAGTGTTGACAGCTGCTGGTAGATGAGCCGTCTTTGGTTGTCTTCAGCACTGGTGCCTCTAGTGTATCCAGGTTCTAGTGTACCTGGGAGTGTCTATAAGCAGCATTGCAGTAAATCTGGGTGGGTTTCTAATCAGAGAAGCTACAACCTGTAGAGAACTTCCCAAAGAAGGATGTGTGTCTTGTTGGACCTACAGTCTAGGTGAAATCTCTCAAGGTCAGTGTTCCTGGCTGTGTTTCGTACCAGTGTCTAGTTGTCTTGACAGCAAACAGGCTTCTCTGTTTCTTCTACATCTAAGGGCTGGTTCATCTATGTTTGGTCATCACCTGACGACTGCAGGATCAAGAAGCAACATGCATATGTTAGGGCTTTTTGGCCTTTTTATTTTGCTTTGTTTTTCTCCCCCTCCCCTGCTTTCCAAGTATTACCAGAAACAGCAGCTATGCACAAAAGTAGGCAGCTTGCCCCACAGTTGGGGCTTTACTCTGCACCCTCTTTCCCCCCAACTCAAGCCTTTTTTGGGAGGGGAAGGGCCAGGAAATTGCACCGCTCACAGGCGCATCACTGCCCCAGCCATCTCCACTTCTAGTAGGGGCAGACCAGGGGGGGACAGTGGGACCAAGAACCACCTGCTATAATGTGAAGTACCACAAATTGAAAAGCAGTGGCATACATGAATTGGTTATCATAAACATTTACAGGTATAATGAACAACTCCTGTAGCTTATTTGTGTGTTGGTGGCACAAAGTGAGCTCAGTCTCTGTATATATGATGTCTATATATGAACTTACTGCTCAAAATAAGGCTTTTGTACAGCATTATAATGTACATGCCCCTATCCTTTAATTGCTGTTAGTAAATCTTCCCTTTTAGGGTATCTCTCTAAACTTTGCATTGCGTTGGGTCAAACTCAGGTGCCCATCTGCAAAAAGGGAATAATTATGGCATAATGCAGAGATTTGCTGTGAAGGTGAATGAGAAAAGAGTTGTAGAACATTACATAAAATAAGTGCATACTAAAAGCCACTGGGAGGTAGTTTGGAATTGACTTCTGCCTTTCAGAAAGAGTTTAGCCTTCACCTGGACAGTGGACCACTATCAGAAATAGTCGGGCTAAACATTCTCCCTCACTCTCATCCTGCACATGCCCTAATTTGCTGTCTCTAGAGTACTAAGCAAATATATAACAACCTAGGATTATATGTGAAAAAGGTTAAAAAAAAAAACACAATTATTTTCCCCCTCCCCTTTTTTTAAAGTATAGAGCTGTGTAAAGTGTGTGCAAGGGGGGGGGGAGACCTAACCATTTGTCACATTAGCGTTGTCACACTGCTTGCTAAAACAATAAATATCCTGCAACAATTGTGTACATATTACTTTTGGAGCAACATGATTGACAGTTTGTATTGTTGGGGTTGCTTTTTTGTTTTTTTATGATTATGTATCATCTGTGAGTCATGTTTGATTATCCACTATGACAGAACATGAGGGAGGGGAGTCTGATTTCATCTCCTTACTTCATCTCAGTTGAACGTGCCACTTCCTACATGTATATTCCCTTCGTTGGTGTCTACATTTTCCACTTTAGCAGATATGTAGACAGAACAACAAGAAATATTCTATTAGTAGTTTCTTCATACCACAGTGTGAGCATCTCAAGGGGGCCTCCTACGGTTAAACAATGATCAGTGCTATTCTAAAGAATATTAACATTCTGCTGAGGGAGACGTGACTCTTAATGGTACTGTTTAGATATTTCTGTATTGGCCAATAATATCAGGACTTAAGAGTCTAATAATCCAAATATTTGCTACGCCACGAGCACTTAGTACTTGGAATTGAGAGTGTTGACAGCTACACATTGTAAAACATTGCTCCTACCAAGTGTGTAAATTCAACAGCAAACCTTTCACGACCAAAGTGCAAGTCATTTCAGCAAAGCACTATGGCTCTTTGTGGAATCCCCCAAATGTCAACACAAATAAAATGGTGCTTTAATCTTGGAAGAATTAGAAGTGAAGTTTGTTGATTTTTTTTACAAATATTTTTGATTAAGGTTACTGTGATTACATTTTCTGCATCCTTATGGAGAAGGCAGGCTGAAAGTGAAGTACTCATCTTGCTTTTAATGCACCCCAGAGTCTGTGGGTATGTAGCTTTGATCCTAGAAGGTTTCTCGAGCACATGTTACTTGCGCATAAATGTAAGCAGAGGCTTATATAATACCTCTTAAAATCAGTTGGCAGGAAATTCCACTGGGAGAGAGAACTCGCTCATCCAGAAACAGCCAGAATCTTCTGACACAGAACAAGAGCTGCTGAAAAAATCATAAGGCAAGTTGAAAGCTCTTGTGCCTATCTAATACAGTAGCTGTTTCGGGATGGCTCTCTTTTATCCTTATAAATTTATGAGTTTTTTAATTCCTTCATTTAAACTCACTTGCAACATACTGAGCTTTGCCCATGGCATGAGAATCTATCGAAAAACTCCAATTATAAAAGAGAGAGATTCTATTGACACAGGGAGGGAGCACAGATAACAAAAGTTTGTATTGTATTAATGATTCTACTTCCTTGATTGAACCACTCATACTTAACATGCAAGATGCCTGCCCAAGATGAGTTCTCTTCCTGGCCAGTGCAGCCCCTCCTGTTGCCTTTGCATCCGTATTTGTATATCACCTGGAAAGGTGTTGGAGTCTGCAAGCCTCTTCTGTACTTTAGCACTTTGCATTTATATAACAGGCAATTTCTAAAGGAAGTAAACTTGGAAAAATGCCTTTCAAGTTCCCTTTCGAATGTAAGGGAATTTAAACTGCTGGTAACAGAACAAACTAAACTATAGAATCCATTGCCCAAGACAAATCTTGTTGCTTAACTGTTTCCAAGTATGTTAACAATCACAGTGGAATAGTTTCAAGGTGAAAATAAAAGCTCTGTGTCTTAGATAAATGAAACAGGTCTAAGATATAGAGGTTCTGTTCTGAAGGGGAGGGGAATTACGTTGGTTAGATGGAAGTTCCTTTTTTACCTTCATTTTCAAAAGCAGGGATGGTGTTGCAGGTTGGGACACCGGCTAAGGACCCATCCCCATCATCAGAGTGCCTACCTGGTCAAGCCAACCCCTGAATCATCAGTATTGATGGCAGTTGTGGCACCCAATGTGCCATCAGGGTGGTGCCATAGGGGCCTCAGCAGCCTGGCACCAGTCCTGCTCAGAAGTATTCCTAGCTATTGCAGGAAAAGCAAACCCACCAGCGGTAGGCTGAACATAAGGGCAGACAATTTGTCTAATCTTGGCTCTCTTCCCCACCCCAACCTGAGGCATCTTTATTCACTGTCAAGCTGGTTTCCGTTTTGTTAGAAATGTAACTCTTGTTTGTGTGTGGGGAGTTATCACACCCAGCACTGCATTGTCGTAGTCATGCTGGCACAATGAGCTGCTCTCTTCATGGAAATGTGCAGGTTTCTGCTTTACCGACCAGGAGGGCGCACAGGCAACAGAAAGTGTCTCAAAGCAGGATGGTCTTTGTAATGAATCGGACTGCTCTTGCTGGAATCTGCAGTCTTTTAAAAAAACCAAATCTATTGCTGGTATTGCTGCATTTGGCATGACTTCATCAGCTACTGGGATCCAACACCTCGATATCGAAGAGATGCTGCCAGCCGTTCAACCCTTCCTTGTTTAGATGGCTACAGCTGGTATGGTTGTGTTGCCTGGCAATGCCTACAAGGAGGTCATGTGACCTCCCTGCTTGGAGAGTGAACATTGTGTTCTGCCTTGGTAAAGGGATGGAGAACAAATTTTAAACCACTTTGTAGTATTTTTCTTTGCTTTATGAAGGAACGGCTTCCCCTTTCTCTGGTCTCCCTTATAAGTCAGCTCTGCGAACACATGGCCACTTGCTGCCTTCATAATTCTTTCCCCCCCACACACACACTATCTTTGGGGCTGCACACAAACTAAATTGCGGTGCTTTTCTGTACCATTACTTTGAATGGCTCTATAATGACTCCCTGTTGCTAGAAAGTGGACTTTAGTCCTCCTGTTTATACTTGCGTGAGCTTTCTGGAATAATCTGCGATCCCACTGCAGTTTTCCTTGGGCAATGTGATCCTATGCTCCCACTGTGCTCCCACAATGTAGTTGCAATCCTATGCGCACCTAGCAGCAGAGTCAACAGAACAAGGGTTGCTATAAAAACAAAAACACAGCATCTCTGGAGATGTCACTGCTGCTCATCAATCAAGATGGTACATATCCATGATGTTATTGCATTACTTGTGCATAGAAGGTGCCAATCACTGCATGTTGGTAATGAAACACTCTCCATAGTGCCACACCCTCCATACACAACAAACAAGGCAGCCACCCCATCTCCACCGTCTTGTATAGACTGCCAGGGCACTATGTCCTGCATGGAGAACCAATAGGCTTCCCACGAGAAAGGGTTCAAGCCCTGCTTTCAGAACAATACTTCCAGGAATGCCCACAATGGTTTCATATTTGCTGTGTCTGTAAAGGGAGCCAATGTTTTGCAGAGGAGGGGTGATGAGTGTGCATGTCAAGGAAAGAACGGTAGCTACAACAGCAAGCTCATAGGAGGCCCCACCATAAGCAGCCCTGTAGTGTAGCTGAGTGGGGGGAAAGCAATGCAAGTCTCACACTAGAGAAATGTAAATCTTCTGGGGTCTTGCTGGCAACAACCGCTTCAACAAAAAAGGAAGCAGAAGCTGAACCTCCCACTTCACTGAACAACACTATTGTGCAGCTCCAGAAGAAAGACCCAGGAAGGGACCTTGTCGTGGACTAGGCCCCTTGGAGATGACTATTCCCCTCTTCTTTCTCCTGCCCCATGCACGGTAGCACTCCCAGCCATGTCGCCCAGGACCCAAGGGGCCCTATGTGAGCCAAAGGTCAGTAAAGACATTGGCACTGCCTATTGGAAGCCTTAGTGCAATCCCTGGTTACAGTCTAATAAGGCAAAAGCCTGGGCGTGTAGTGTGATGGCCAACCGACATGACTGGGAGCCATCCAGTAGGCTCACTTACATAAACGTTTGTCTTGCTGATGCTCTAGATGCCTTCCATTTTGACTAGCACTCTTTATCCCATTCAGTCATATGCTTCCCGTGTTGAGTAGAATGATTCCAGAGTCTGCCCTTTATTGTCTCAGGATACAGTGAGTGTTGTCAATTCCCCACTTCCACCACACACACTTCATTTTGTACCTCTCAGTCCCTGGGTTGATAACACCAGCAGAAACTGGGCAGAAGACGAGACCACTGAGCTGCTGGGACTGTCATCCTTACTTTGGCTAGTGCACCCATGGGAAGGTCATGGGCAGGATGCAGGCTAGGACCAGAGGCAGACCCTGGGGCACGGCCTGATTCTGGGCGCTGGAGTCATGCTGTGCTGTTTCTTAACTCTGTGTGTGACTCACACATTTCCTTAGTGAACTTCCAGGCTGCTGCAAGTTTCACAGCAGCCAATGATTGGGTGAGGCATTCAGCTGCTCCCCCCAGCATGTGCGCCAGTAGGTCAACCCTCTGACACTGCCCTAATGCAGATCCTCTGCTTAGCTGTGATGAACCATTTATGCCCCCATTCGCAGGATGCATGCCCCCTCCCCATGGAGATCACCGAGGTGAAAAACATTTGGAGAGGAAATGGTCCCCTTAATGTCACAGAGACAGTGATGTTTGAACAGCATCAGTTGTGGAGTTATGAGAGCATTGCAGAAGAATGCAGTAGTCAACCATGGACCAGTCTGGATGATACTTCAACTATCTCACTAGCCCCCCCCCCCCATGATAAAAGATGTGCCTGCTCATTGAGTGCATATGTCTTAGTCCCTCGTTTTGCATCTAGGGGACATTGGAGCATGTCCCTCAATCAAGTGTGAGTTCATCTGAACTGCCCCCCCATCCAATAAAGCAAAATGCTCCCCCTGCTACGAGGGGAGGAACCAGGACATATATGCTCGTGTCTTCTATCACATGGGGCCTGTCAAACATTTGAAGTCTCATCCCAACTCATTGGTTTTTCAGGGCTCTTATGCTGTTAAATGTTGCGTAACAAAGGAGCAAAATGTGCAACTTTACCCATCGCTGCTGCCTGTCTAAACTGGGCAGAGGTGCACTTGTGTGAAGACAACAGTAAACTGGACCCATAACTGCTCTTGGGTGTTATGCCAGTCTCTCTTAGCCTTAGTGTTTCTGTATCTTCATCCTAGTACCCAGACCATTGGTAAAGGCAGGCAAGCTTTCTGTCCTACACTCTAAGCAGCAAGCTTTCCCACTGTTTCGCCAGTAATGTCTGCTATGGAATGATGATCTGCAGAGGCTAAAATAAGGCACTTTGACCCTTTCCCCCCCCCCCCCCGCAACCACTAGCACTGAGCTGCCAGGGGGATCCTGCTCCTGCCTAACCCACAGCAAGGAAGCTCTAAACCTCAGAGAATCCTCTTTATCTTATCGTGTTTTGACATTTTAAACTCACACTTTGCAAGCTGCTAACGAGGCACAGCTTGGAGCTGATGGAGCCCACATCTATTCATTAGAGCAGACCCTGGGCATTTTGCTGAAGGGCTAATCCTAACTAAGAGACAAGGGTGAGGGGAGAGGTATTTTATATGGACAACTCTGAACACCCATAACACTTCTGGATAAGAATATCGTAAAAGTCTTGGTCTGTCAGGGCTTCCGGTAATCCTACATCAACAACATTTGAAAACTGCTAATTAATTAGTGCATCACTTACTGGGCTGAGCCAGTTACACTTGAGTACCTTACCGCAGCTGCTGTGGCAGAATTTCCCCAGTTCATTTCCCCCACGGAGAAGCCAAGACACGGTAGTTTGGCTCACTGCCACAGCATACCTGCAGAGGGAACCCACCGCAGCTCTTAACATCCAGGCTCTTGCTCCAAGCCTACCTTATCGTGATCCCTTCTTCATTTTCCACTCCATACTTAAGTAATAGTTTGTTGTACAGTGGCCAGTAATTCCTTCCCACTGCTCTGTTGTGGTCTAGAAAAGGACAGCAGCATCTCCACCGTAGCAAGAAGGCTTCTCCCAGGGCATAAAATTTTAATTAGAAACAATCAGGCAGCCTTGAAATGGGAACGGCAAGCAGCAGAAGTCAAGCCATCAATAAAATATTCAAATGGCAGAAATGTATTATTGACGCAGCCTCTGAGCATAGCTTTAAAAAACGCTGAAAGGCATAGGGTTGTGGATACAGAGACGTTCCAGCTTTCTGGCCTTAGATGCACAGAAGCTGTTAAATGACAGCATATGCCCAGCATTCATTGGCTTTCAGGAATAATAACCATCCATCTGGCCCAGCGCTGGTTATGATGTGGAGTCCAGAGATTGGCGACACCAAGAATAGCTCTTTTCAATTACTAGTGGGAGGCAACAAGCAGCACAAGTTTGAAGAAACATGGAATTCATCTCCTTGTAAATAGTAACACAAGTTGCGTGTGCTAAAGACATCTCAGACTAATTTCTCTTTGCTAGGTGAAGGCATCGTTTGACAGAAGCAAGACAATATTTTCCATGCCAAGGGGCCTTCCCTTCTTAAAGAAGGTTGCTTGTCCAGCTCTGTTATGTTGTTCACCGCAAGGTAGGAGTACTAGTCACATTCACAAGGAAAGGCAGTGACGACTAGGCACACAAAATCAATCTCCTTCCCTCTATGAAGAAATAATGGTTACTTTTCATACCTAACCAGGACTAAAGGTCTTCTATCTTGACCATGAGTTCTGAGAATTCAGGGGCCTCAACACAAACTCCCCTATAAGCAAATAGTCAGGAAGACCAACTCTCCAATGAAGTTATGATTGGTGGTGAATAAATTTTGCACATACTTTATGCTATACCACACCGGGGGGGGGGGGGGAGAACAAGAGTGTGTGTGTTTCATTGGTATCTTAGGTGCTTCTGTGACCCTCTTCATATAATGACACAGAATAAGCATTAACTAACCGTTTTGGCTTATAGGCCATATTTTGTGGAGCTTATAATTATCTGTTCTGCCTTTTTTAAAAAACTAAAATGCAAACCTGTTTTCATATCTTAGAATGTGTTTTTCTCAGTAATTGTTGATATTCTCTTCTCCTACTCAGTTTCTCTCCTCATCTTCTTTACTTGGAGTGTCACTTATTAATCTGGTGTGCTTGGTGACCATAGGTTAAGGGAGGAAGCTGAAATGTGTTTTATTATGTAGTTTGGAGTAATATGTTTCGCGTAGTTACATATGCATTGAAACAGCATAACCAATTATTCACTTAAAAATTTAAAAAAACTTCTCCTGTGATTGACTACAGTACTTCCGTAGGGAAGAGGGCTTATCGTGTGAAGAACAAGAAAAAGTATGTACTTGACAAAATACCACTTAGGATGTAGTTTTGTCACTTATCCTCAGTGATGTCAAGGGCACTTACCAATAGGTGCCTGTGGCAGTTGTACAACATTCCACACAGCAATTACTATCCCAATAGACATACTAACTGGGGAGGAGAGTTGCTTTTTTATGTTCGTAATAAAGTATTGTGATTTGAACGCTGCAAAAATGCAATTCTCCCCCCTCCCAGAAACACAATCCTGAAGCAAGCAGGATGCTCGCATCTTAATATGGTGGGGGTGGGGGAACACCTTTGGATAGGAGACTGTTACTTATTTTATTTATTTAAAAAATTATACCCCGCCTTTTCCTATGCCGAAGGCAAATGCCCAAGGCAACATGATTTTTCCAAGGCCATCTAGTGACCTGTACAGCTGAGCAGGGTTACAAATATAAATCTTCTTCCCTCGAGGTCAATACTCTTGCCCTCAGTTTAAGTTCTGGTACACACTTAAGTTGCACCACAGAATAAAGCCCCAGACACATTTCTACAGCAATCCTCATGCCATCTCTGATTCTACAGTGCAAATAAAAATGGAACACAGCAGAGCTGTCTGGAACAAATAGCGACTATATATTTAATAAACCCTTTCCATACACATTTTAAAACTAACTATACACTGGTAACATATTACTGATCAGCTACAGCCAGAAGTGATGCAAAATAGATATCAGACATCAAATAATTTAAATTTGGTGTAGGAATGTAGACTTTTGAACTGTACCGAGTTCTTTAGCAGGTAGCTTGAGTCTGTCTCAGAATTCTGACAATTTTTGTTTCACAAAGGCAATTAAATGTCTTTGAGAGAATGAATCCAGGAGCTGACCTCAACAGACACAGCGCGCAACCCTATCCAACTTTCACCACCGGTGTAACCAGCGGTGCAGTGAGAACTGGAGGCCCCACAAGGGAAAGGGGATTCAAAGGAGATTTAAATCTCCCCTCCCCTCCCACCCTTGCATGCACGTACGTACATACGTACGTACGTACGTACGTACGTGTGTGTGTGTGTGTGTACACATGTGTACATAAATACCTCAGTGAGGGCCTTTTCCATCCTCTTACTGTGTGGAAAACACACCCATGATCTTTCCTGTGGTCCTGAACATGATGTATCATTAAAAACAGTGGTATTTTGACTTCTTTGTTGATGTGCTAGAGGCTATGTACAAATTATCAGGTCCTTTCAAAACCTGCTGAAGAATTGGAGGGGGGGGGGGAAGAGGTATCTTTCCTGGACCCCAAATGGACCCATCTTGCTTTCTGCATAGTACTGCTCTTGTATATCTAGCACCAGCTGTCACTATAAGCATCAGCAGCCATTAATCTAAGGCTTTTATTAGCATATTAAACTCAACTGTTTTCACGGCTACTGGGCTATGTTTTATAGCTAACCCACAAAATCTTCTAGACAGTTGTGAGAGCAAAATACTAAGTAGCTGGCAGCAATGTAAGCACCACTTTGTTGTTTTAGACTCCTCTTGGAGAAGACATTTTGGAAAGACAAAGGAAAGGTATGACATGCAAAAGGGCTTTTTATCAGATATTGTCCCAAAGGACAGAATTGCAGTTGACTTTCAATCAGAATTTGGTCAGTTAAATGGCTGCTCTGTTGCCACCAGCAAGAGGTTAGTGGAATGAATACTTTCTGACAAGAATCATTACCACCATAGCCATCTCAAAAGAGATAGGGCAGAGGGGTCTGGCTCAGGGGTCTGGCTCAGCTGGTAGAGCCGCCACCTTGCAAGCCCGAACATCAGTGAATGGCAAGTTAGAGACACGCCACCGACAAAAAGCTGTGAAAGCCTCCATGAGGAGAGATAAGAGCTCCCAGCTGCGGTGGTCGAGTGTGGGAGTCGCCAGCCAGCAGAAAAGCCAGGCTGCAAAAGGATACCACCTGGACTGTAGCTGTTCATGAAAGATTGGACATTTATATATTATAAAAAAAAAACACCATTGGGGGTTAGGAAAGCCTGCCCATGTATACCGCCTTGGATTAAAGTCAGAGGAGAAATCCAATGACTAAGAAAGGCGGTATATAGTGTGCGTGTAAGTAACACATACAGTACAATAAAGGAAAATAGAAAGTGCTGTTTTCTTGGTATTTTCATATTGCTGAGCACTCTGGAAATCTGCAAAGGAAAATTGTGCCATAGAAGACAAAATCCAGCATATAATGAGCAGACTGAATACCGGCTACCACAAAAATATATCACACATAAAGTGTGCTTTTACCCCATCAAGGTTTCTTGTAATAACCCTGACAAAGAATGATTGAACTTCTGTTTTCTGCTGTGACAGCAATGGAACTGTAGGATGGCGCGCCAAAAAAAAAAAAAGTGATTTTATTGCTAGAACTGTTTGATAGACTGTTGCATAAAAAAGCCAAACAGAGCCATCAGGATTTCAACTGATTGGCAATGGAGAGACTCAGTGGCACTGTTCTTACAGGACATCTCATCAATTAATGTGCTTACTAGAGAGAAGGTTAGCTCTAGTTTAAACTGGAAAATGGGTGTAGAGCACAAAGGGATGTTACAAAGTTACATATCAGGATATTTTTTAATTTGACCAGGATGCCAATGTGCAGATGAAAGGGAAGGGCTATGCAGACAGGGGACCATTCAGCTGTTAAATGCAGTAAGAGCCACTTAAGGCATTATAATGCTGCAAATTTTGGACATTGCTAAGAGGGTCAAAATCAGCCTCTTGCCCCAAACACTGCTACCATTATGGTCTGCAAACACACACCCTTCTTCTATTCCCACTTTTCATAATCCTCAAGCCATTTGTTAGGGGCCACTTAGCATACAAGTTTGTCATCTAAAAACTGCATTTTATCATCCCAGTGGGTATGTTACATTTGGATTGATCTAGTCACATATAAACCTAACTTCTAATGATGCAGATATGGACCACAACATTGGGCTGGGCAGGGGGAATCCTGATTCAAGTCACAGCTGTATTTTGCTACCAACAAATTAGTATAAATGCTGGAAAGATGCAAAATCCCCACAGTGGTAGTGATTGCTTGATGGAAGATGGCTGGTCCAGCACAGCACATGGATTACAACTGTACATTTCTTGAATTAAATCAGTTGTTTGAAAGGCTTTAAGTTACAGAAAGGCCTGCAAGGACAAAACACATGGAGTACATGTTCAACTTTGGATTGAACATCCAGTGCAGGCCGGATCCGGCTCACGGGCTGTGGGTTGCCAACCTTGGCTATAAACAGAAGACTTCCGAAGGAGAATTGGAATGGAATATTTCAGAAGAACAAACACACGCAAGCAATGCACAGTAAACAAAGATCAGAACATTGGTGATTCTAGACATCTCAGCTTTAATTCTAACTAGATACAGTTGGCTTCACTATCCGCAGGAATCCGTTCCGGACCTTCCGTGGATAGCGAGGATCCCAGGGTCCACATTAAAAACACTGTAAAAAGAAAAAGGTAAAAAAAAAACATGGGTTTACCACCTTTTAGAAGCAAACCGTGCCATTTTGAAGTCTCTGCAGGGCTTCTGGAAGCTAATCAACCCACTTCTGGATCAGAAGAACCTTCACATGACCTGGAAGTGGATCATTATGCTTGCAGAAGCCCTGCAGAGGCTTGAAAAGCACGGTTTCCTTCTACAAGGTAAAAAAAGTGTTTTAACATTTTTTCTTTTTACAGCGTTTTTAACGCGGACCCCGCAGATCCAGGACCCGCGGTAAGTCAAATCCACAGATAAAGGCTCCACTGTACTATGTTAGTTAAATATTTAACACATTTGCAACTTGGTTTGCATTTATTTGGAAACATCTTCTGCAATTGTTACATAGTAGTTCTGTATTTTACCCTAACTTATCCTCTCATTCCCCACTTGGGTGCAAATTATCACATATAAATATCATTTTAAAGTGCAGCCCAAGTTGGAGTGAGATGATAGTGTATGTCTTTCCTAAATAGCACAAGTAGCTGTAGATACACTGATTTATGCAAATGTCTTATGTTTCTAGCTCTTAAGACTATAGAAGGAAAAAAAACCCTGCAACTTTTAGGTTAACCATGTGGACTATATCATGTGAACTATACAGATTTCAACGTTTTCAAAGCTATAGGTCATTTGCATATCACTTCTGAATGTGCAAAGAGGCTTAATCTTATAGACTTTGACATTAGACTTGTAAATTTTTCCAGTTCAACATGAATACACAGTACCACCTGGACTGCTACAAAGGAACATCTTCTTGTTCAGCGCAGACTAAATGAAGTAAAAATAAAGTGTGTTCACTATAGTACAGCAATGTACTATTTATAATTAGGCCTGCAAGATAACTTGAACCTAGGGGCTACTGGACAGCTCCTATGGCTATTATGCATCCTTTCCTGGAAAAGGAAGCAATGATATGCAATGCCACAAAACCTAAGCACCCAAAAAAGGAAGCCTCTCTTTATTTTAAAATATTTATATCCTGCCTTTTCCAAAAGAGCGAAGATGAATCACCCCACAATTAAATTAAAATACAGTAAAAATAAGAAACAGGCCAGCAGAGCACATTACCAAACGTCACCAACATCAAAAAAAAGTGAGAGATATCAATGCAAAGATGGTCAGAAATAATTGGAACAGGCTTGATGAAATAAGTCTTCAGCATTCCCTGAAAAAGCAGAAGGGAAGGTGCGAAATGAGCCTGTTGTGGGAGGAAATCCACATTCCTACTTTTTCTGTCTAGGTGTGTCCTGCAAGTCTGCTCTTATACAGACTCTGCTTCTGCCTCAGGTGCTGAAGCATGAATTGAACAGAAGCTCTCAGCTCCTGAATGTGAGCAGCTGCTGCCAGCTCCTGCTTGTAGCCCACATATTGGTTTTCAATACTTCAATCCTGGGAGAATGACGGAGCTGAGGTGCCATCAGGAGTGTCTCTATGGAGCTAATCATTACCCTGCATCATGGCAGCCCATTTGGATGCCCGACACTCAATTCAAATGAGAGGAGGAGAAATGACATAAAGAACAATTCAGTGTGTTAAATCCAGTACCAGGGGGCAAAGTCTTCAGAGTCAATATTAGTGTGTCCAGAACTCAAATAGCAGAATACCCATGGGAGTGGATACTGTGACATTTGACAAGATTCATAGTTCTTCTAGCAGCATCACAAACTCCCCCGTAGTCACTTCAATATCTTTACAGATAGGTGAACAGGATCTATCCCCATGATAGGACTTCCATTGTGGAAAAACTGCAGTTTCCCAGCACTTAACCCACACTATTGGGTCCTTTTCCCCACACATCTAGTAGCACCATCCAGTGAAATACCAAGTGCTCTATGGAATGCAGTTGTGTGAATGTCAGAGGCACTAGGATCTCTCTACCAAAAAGCAAAGCAATTCCTTTCTCTTCCTTGTGAAGCTGGTAGCATGTTTTTTGAATGCAATGCAGTTCTTTACTAGTAGTTCTGCTCTCTTCCAAGAAATGCCAAGCTCAGCTCTTGAGGAGAAGGGGCTCTTGCCCTGAGCAGCATTTGAATGGGAGACCACCTGGAAGCCAATAGGCAAGCTGCTCTGCAGTCTCTTGAGGAAAAGCAGGTACGTATTGTTGGAATTCCCTTGGGGGGGTAGCTATTCGTCGCTCTGTTCCCCTCTCCCTTACTCTGTTTTACTCCCCACCCACGTGGCAGACTTGCTTAGCTTTACTTAGCTAGAGAACACACACTAGGCATAGTTGATTGAAGTTGCAAAAAGAAGTTTACTTACAGTTTTCATTCATATCTACAACGTCTGATTCACATCAGAGGATACACTAAACTTGAAAGGACAGAACCCTCCTAAAGCTAGGGCTCTCTGCATGGAGGCATGCTGGAAAGATGGCGCTGGGCTGCTGGAGGGCAGCTTGCCACGTCTTCCCTGGTCAGTGGTCAGATGCAGAAGAGATTGAGAGAAGGGTGAAGAAGAAGGAAACTGGGTCTGGGGCCACGCCCCTTCCTTAAGACAATGAGGGGTCAAAGACAAGAGGGTCTACCTAGGTGATCAAATAACATGCATACACCCCCCAGTGTCCAGCATACGGAATTTGCCCATTATTTCCAACACGTATAGCTATCAAGATAGCCAGTAAGTCATTCTCGACACTTGTGTATTCACATTACAGATGGGTGTTTGAAATTGCAATGGCTCAACTAATCAAAGAAGTTACTGCATTTTCCATCTCAAATTTGTTGAGGCTCAAGTAGCAGGAAAAATACAAGGTATCTGTTACAGTCGATACCTGAAATCCATCATTTTTAGTTTTGACTAGTCAGACCTAGAAACTCCAGATGGTATCAGAGATTTCTAGCACTGCACAGGAAGAACTAGAAACTACTGCATCTCTCAGGAGAAACTCGGTCTGACTAGTCAGAACAAAGAGGTCCATGCGGTGTTCGAGGTTTCTGGTGTCGTCTAGTTGGAGCTAGAAACTACTGCGTCAGTCAGGAAGAACTACTGTAGTTCCAACTAGGAAAAACCCAAAATGACGCAGACTCTCTCAATGGAGCAAGAACAGGTTCTTCCCAAGTGGCATGGTACTTTCTAGCATTGACTAGAAATGCTTTCTAGTCTTTCACTGCATCATCTAGCAGTGATAGCAAACCATTTGGGCTTGGTGTGTCAAAATTTTTGAAAATACCTAACTTGACTCTGCTGGTGTGTCAACCCCCCCCCCCAACTTTTAATAGTACTTTGACTATTGCTACTTTTAATAGTAATTTTGAATTGAACTGAACTGAAAACAACTATAGAACACATTGCATTTTATTTAACATCAGTGACTTTTTTTGTTGCTGAGCTTTATTAAATGTTCAAGACAAGCCTGTAAAACCTGCGAAAATGTAAGGTGTGTCGGGCCCTGGGGGAAATGTTGGCGTGTCACCTAAAATGACCTCACGTGTCACTAGTGACACGCGTGTCATAGGTTCGCCATCAGGGGACTAGGTTCGCCATCAGGGGACTAGGTGATACTAGGAGCCTTGGATGCCGGCCAGATCTTCTAGTTTCAACTAGACATGCAGTAAGAACCCATTTGTACTGGCTCCGCACAGTCCAAATGGGTTTCTTCTGACAGGTGCAGTAGCTTCCAGTTCTTCCTAGGCGACACTAGAAACCCCCAATGCTTTCCAGAGTTTCTAGTTTTGACTAGTCAGAACTAGTAGTGATGGATTTTTACTGTAAAATATCCAAAACAAAAACAGCAGCACTTCTCCAAGGGAAGACTTCTGGACCTCAAACTATGCATTAGTGGTCTGAAAAAGTTGCAAGAACCACACACACCCACCTAAGCACATACTCTTGAGTGGCAAGTGTAATAAAAATAGTCCTTGGTAAGAGTAAGGGGCTTTCCAGACCAGGGGGAATGTATGATTACTCACTTGTTGACAGCAATCCAGATAACATGCCCCAGTTAGACAGTGCCATAGGAGAAAAATCACCTCTCTTTACTCCTCACAACTGAAATATTGTTATACAAGGAACATGCAATTCCTCCCTACCAAGTTCAATTGTTATATTTGCACATGATATGTGGCATGTTGGCTGCAGTAGTGTCGACAGCATTGGACATATCCAACATCCTTGTAAAAAAATCCACATGCACAGTAGTGCTGAAGTCTTTAATATAGATTAAACTTTTTTTTTGCAGACTGTGTTCCCCATAGTACCACTGAAGCAAGGAGTACAAAGGCTTTTCATTGGAGCACCCCAAGTCTATCGCCTTTCCTTGGGGTACTACCAACATTTAGGGTACTTTTTCCATTTTCTTCAATTCTTTTCATGTTTCTAGTTGAAGGTGGTACACACATCTCCCTTGATTTATCTTGTAGGATGTTCTTTGCTTCTCCAAGACACATTTTTGTAGGTATGGAATATAGCATCATTAGCACTCAATCAGAACTGCTGCTACTTCAATAAAAGTAGTTTGCATTCCAAGTATTGGTCAGCTGGAAAGGACCCAAGAGCCTTGTTGCCACTGACATCTGCTCATCAGCTCCGGGTTGTTTGAGTTCTAGTAGCAGATTGAGTTTATGTTGATTGGTGGGGAGAGCAAATATAATCTCTTTAGAAAAGGAAGGGGGGGGGGAGAAGAGATGCTTTAACCTGTAAGTGATGGCTGGCCTTTCTGCAGAAACAGGCCAATTTGATTAGATTACTTTAAAAAGGAGTCTGCAGAGATTATTAACTTTGCTTATAAAAATGGCATGCAATGTACAGTACCTGGAAAGAGGAATAGTAGTAGGCTACACAACAAAGATATAGTGTACTTAAACCTAGCATCTCTGTGCTGAGACAGGGTAAGCCTACATTGTTGTACAAGGCCCTCTATCTCTCTGAATTCAAGGTTTCCTTACCTTTAAACCCACCCCACCCCACCCCCGTTTTCCACACTAGGAGACAAGACTTAATCTGGATCAGAGTTCATGGTGATGATGCTCTGGAAGCATCAGTGTGTCAGTGTGTATTTCTCTCACCCTGAACAGCTGCAACAATTCTCTATACAGCCAAGATTATGAATAAAGTCTTCTAGGGCAAAGGGGACAAGCTACAGAAAAGCACTGCAGGTGAACCCTTCCACAGTTGTTAGTCCTAACAGCTGATAAAAAGGAGCATAGCTTCTTGAGAGAATTACTAGACTTGAACCTATAGGGTGGGGATATCTATATTTCTGGCAGAGTTGCTGGTTTCTGCATACTGTGATTATTGTTAAACAATAAGTGATACGAGAGGCACAAATCCCTCTCCTGGTGTGCATGCACGCATGTGTGTGGAAAACATAGCTTTACTTTTGTATACATCATATCAGTCCTAAAATGAACAATTTTTGCAACTTAATCTAGATCTTTAAATCTTGTTACCTTCCCTGAGATGTGCTGAATCTCCTCCCAAGATGTACATATTTATTCAGCTATCTGTCCCATCTGCCAGCCTGACTATGCGTTGATTGGGTCAGGAAATGCCATGGAAGGGCACAAGATGTACAATTTAATGTCTTGCCAATACACACCAGAGGGTGTCAACAATGCCCTCTGCTTCAGTAAGTTTGGTCACAAATCAGGAAACACACCTATGCAAGTTACTTTCAGGAATTTTATTACAATTCGAAACCAGATAATGTCATTAGTGCACAGGATATACATTCATATATGGAACACTTTCTTGAAAAACAACAACAAAAGAAGAAAACAGGAGTCATGTTTCATATGCATGATACACAAAAGACATTTTAAACGCAAGATCAGGGCTTTCGGAGCTATTCAGTTTCCCACCCAAATAGTCAACACCCCCATGCCTAAATTTGCCTCTCTTGTCTTTGCAATGAGAACATATACCAGCTTTGAACAACTTAACACACAAAAACTGCAATATTACTGGCCAGATAAAGTCAGCATGAAATGTTATCAGTCATTTCATACTCCAAGAACATGCAGCTGTTAAAAGCAGCTTCCACCACCAGTTTTGAAAGTTAATTTATAGTTTATCCTTGCCTATTGTAGATCAAATCAGATTAGGTGAAAATGACAGCAATTCTATTGGGTCTCAGTCATCTTTCACACACGTACGTACACACCCCCCCCTCTAGGATGTTCTGTGCTGCTGTCATAAAATGTGGAACATGACACTTAATATTGAGAAGCAGGTTGAATCTGCAATTAAAGATGGTCGTAAAAATCAATTACTGAATTAAGAGAGTCATTTTCTGGTGGTAATTCCTTTCTCTATAAATGGGAGAAGTATGAGTTTCCATTCAGATCTGTTAAAATGAACAATAGCTATCTTTAAAAAGATGTTCTCTTAGCACCAAAACTGGGGGGGGGGGGGGTGTTGAAAAGCTTTTCAAGCTAGCCTGTTGGGTTTTTTGTTTTGCTGAAGAGAGAGAGATCTTGGGGTACTGGTGGACAGGTCGATGAAAGTGTCGACCCAGTGTGCGGCAGCTGTGAAGAAGGCCAATTCCATGCTTGAGATCATTAAAAAAGGGATTGAGAATAAAACAGCCAATATTATTATGCCGTTGTAAAAAGGGATTGAGAATAAAACGGCCAATATTATTATGCCGTTGTACAAATCGATGGTAAGGCCACATCTGGTTCTGGTCGCCGCATCTCAAAAAGGATATAGTGGAACTGAAAAAGGTGCAGCAGAGGAGAGCGACCAAAATGATTAGTGGGCTGGGGCATCTCCCTTATTAGGAAAGGCGGCTGAGGGGGGACATGATTGAGACGTATACAATTATGCATGGGATGGAGTGGATAGAGAGAAGTTCTTTTCCCTGTCACACTAGAACCAGGGGACATCCACTAAAATTGAGTGGAGGGAGTATTAAAACAGACAAAAGAAAATATTTCTTTACCCAGCATGTAATTGGTTTGTGGAACTCCTTGCCACAGGATGTGGTGATGGCACCTGGCCTGGATGCCTTTAAAAGGGGATTGGACCGATTCATGGAGGAAAAGACCATCACAGGTTACAAGCCATAAGCAATGGTTTTAGAAGTAGGTTCTCTGTGCCAGGTGCAGGGGAGTGGCAGCTGGAAACAGATTATCTTGTTGGCTGTGTGCTCCCTGAGGCATCTGGTGGGGCCACTGTGTGATACAGGAAGCTGGACTAGATGGGCCTTTGGCCTGATCCAGCAGGGCTTTTATGTTCTTATGAAAGATACAACCATTTAAGCTAGGGAACGTCTCACTTTGTTCTTAATTTTGAACTTGTACAAAGCAGATGAATTATGAGTGCAGCATATGTTAAAAAGAAATAATGACTGCATTCCATCCATGCCATGTCTGAGATTTTAGGAACCATCAAACGGAAGACTACATAGCTTGCTCTTCTTTAGCAGGCAATCTAGAATGAAAATTGGCACTCCTGGGGTGCTGCCTGGTACCCAGAATATATAGCAAGGTATTTTCTTACATATTGATTTACTATTCTGCTGATATCCACAGGAGCCTTATCAGTCTCATGTATGAATCTGGATATCTTCAGAGCAGCTCCATTATCTGTTTATTGCCTTAAGCTGCTGAATAACTGGTAGCCACCATTTTCTGAAAAAAAGCTTCTCCAAGAAGCCAGTGCTGGCAATATGTCTTGAAAAGCTATCTGGCTCATTTAAAGCCTTCTATTCCAACACAACTTAGCTGGATACGAGGATTTTTATAACATACAATAGTAAAACTGCAACAATATACTGCATGCCCATACTGAAGTTCACATGAACTGGGAATGGCCCATTCAGCTGCACAGTCCACTCTGAGGTCTGGTCACATAACAACGGACTATAGACTAAGACCACTGAAGACAGGAGGGTGGGAAGCCTTTTTCCCCCCTCTAGGAACCACATCCCCCAATGTAATTTTACTGCCACCCCACATGCCACCCCACACACACTCTCCTCCTCATATTGCTCCTGTCCTCACCCTATCTACAGCAGCCTGAATAGACCTGTATAATGCAACCCTAAGGATAATTTGCTATTATGAATGGAGAAAGAGATATACTTGTTTCCACTGCTGCTTTCAGTTCTATCCTTCCTCTGGCAAAGAAATCCTTGAACCAGACCCATTGGAAATTGAGGTCCGATAGGAATTGGAATGGGCCAATTGAAAAAAAAAAAAAAAAGAGGTAAAAGGTTCCCATCAATGTAAATTAGCCATTAATGAACATCTTGAGTTGCATCCTTCACCAAAACTTTATCTATAGAATCCATTCCCTCCAAGTGGCAAAAGCCAAAAATATATAGCCCAATGCAGAGAGACCATTTGTGGAGCTACACTGCATTTTTGCTTCACTGACCTGAATCTTTGGCTCAACGCAATACAGGCAGCAGTGTAGAAGCTACTCTTCAAGTACAAAAGATCAAGACACAAACACTCCAGAATCAGCCATTCTACAACATAGGACAGCGCTTTTTGTTGCCAACCTACAAAATACAACGTCAAGAGTGTCATAATTATCAGACAGCAATTTATTTACTTGGGAAGTTTCACAGGCTGGGTTTTGGAAAAAAATCTAGAATTGACAAGTACCGTAGATCTTTTCATTACAAAGCTATACAAAGGCTGAAGCAACTTAATTCTCTTTATGCAAACTGGATGATGCAATACATGGCACGATGCACAAATGGCAATACAGTGCTAGCACCTAAAACCCATTTTACCAGATCTGAAAGGGCCTTCCTGGAATGAATTAAGCATCAACAACATTATGAATGGGACCTGTTGATGGACAAGAATTCTATCCCAGAGTGCCATCTCTGTTTCTAAGCTCACCAGGAATAGAACACAGTTTTATTTCACCCATTCTAAAAAAGAGAGAGCTGCGTATTCCACAAACACGTATGATAAATTGCAAATGAACAAAAAAGTATACAAGGGAGCACCACAGTGCACTGCTCTTGTCCAGTTAAGAGGTCTGGCTGATAATATTCATTTGCCCCTTCATTGTATGGCAGTAGCTTGCAGTATAACCTTCAGAATGGACGTAGAGGACTTGCTACTATATGCTTTAGATAGTTCATCCCCAGCAGGTTTCATAGCCCTCCAGGGCAATTATTTAGTCATGTCATTACTTGAAGAAGTCTTAAAAATAGGAAAGCTATATAAATTCAGATAAGCCACAAAAAGCATCTTCGTTTTAAATTATAGCAAAAGAGATTTTTAAAAAGTACAAGAAGTCCATTTCCTCCAAATGGGTTCAGTTCTTTTTTCTTTAAAAAAGTCTGTAAAAATATTTTGCACAACCATCTACATCCATCCATTTGTGATAAAAAGAAGTCAAATACATACATGAAATAGGGTTTTATTTCTATATAGTTATACTCGCAAGGCAATCAGTCCTCCTTGGCTGGCCTTTTTACCTCCAGATGCTCTGCCTTGTTGATACGACTGCAAGACATACAAAAATAAACGAAGTGACCCCATTATGATAGCTTATTGTTTGATAGAAGGCAAGGGTGACAAAGAAAGGGGTGGGGAAGATGCTAGTCCATGCAATTGCAGATCTAAACAAAAAATTGTGACAGACAGAACTATCATGATGGTTCAGTTGAAATAAGCAAATTTGGCAGCACTCTCATAAATATTAAGTGCATGACAGAAGAATGCAGGAAACGTATCCTTACTTTAACATCACATTATAAGAATACCCATTTAATATCTACTACAAGCATAGCAATTTAGGGAGACTGGATTTCCAGAGCATATGCTCCTCTATTTGAAAGTAATACATCAGCCCAGTATTCTCAAAGGACACCCTCAACACTGAAAACATAAAAAGCAAAATTCCAGTAGCAAGGAAAGCATAACTGAAGAAGCTGATTTAGTTTAACAAAGCAGAGTCACAATAGATAGCATCAAGTTTGTTATGCTGCAACTGTGAACTAGAGAATTCCTATCTGGTTCTGGAGATTCAAGATTTCATATTGCATCAAAAATATAATTTATGAAACAACTTGGGGTCCAGTATTACTCATGCTCAAGGTTGGATACCATGCCTCAAATATCTGAAGAATCTGGCTACCTTTTTACCCTGTGGACAGTCAAAGAAGGATGCCCATGGGCCATGGATCTCAATAAAGGTTACTAGTATGAGGACCACACACACTAGACAAAAATTCCATAGGAATATTTCTTGCACAGGACCCACTTAAATGAATGGAACCTGCCCAAGAGAAAATTCTGGAAAAAAGAAGTAGAGCAGTATCTGCCTGAATAGGTAACATTTTTCAAAGCAGGACATTTGGCCAATATCATTATCTGTTTCTACTATTTGGGGCCAAATTAGATATTCACACTATTACTGCTGAAGGGTTTGATCCTAAGCCCAACCACCATTCCCTTGAAAGGCATTGTACTAAACACCATATAATACCTTCACCAGCTGTGCCATAAGAGGATTTCTAAAGCAATACACAAAGAGAACACAGGTAAGATGTGTTGGAATGCTTTGTCCTGTGTCAGAAGAGTTCGGGTGATGACCCCAGCTTGATGACAGATAAACAGGAACAAAAATAATGGAATGCATCAGTTGCATTGCAAAGCTCTAACTAAACCATTGGTACAGAGTATGGCAGGGGCTGGTGGCTCCTGGCTTCACCCTGAGGACCCATGCTGGGATGTTTTGGCTGTCCATCCTGCTCTGACACGACCGGCCAAGAGGGTCTGGCCCATGGCTACTGAGGGCAGGAAGGCTCAAAAGGGGAAAGAGCAGAACAGAAGGTGTCGTGAGGATGGAGTGAGAGGAGAATGGAGGACAGAGAAAGGGAAAGGGCATCTGGTGGGGCCACTGTGTGATACAGGAAGCTGGACTAGATGGGCCTTTGGCCTGATCCAGCAGGGCTCTTCTTATGTTCTTATGTTAAAGGAGCAGGCAAAGAATGGGGGAAAGACAAAGAGTATGAGCTGGATAGAAACACAAGAAGATAGAGAGGGAGAGAGAATAGCCCTGAATAGGAAGGCCACTCAAGGAGAAAAAGGAGTGCAAGCCAAAAAGGATGAGATTGAGAGAGTGGGGGCAGGAAGGCCAAAAGGAGGGAGAAAGAGAGGGCCAAAGGAAGGGGACAGCCCCATGGAGGGAATCCAAGGGAGATTCTCAGTAATAAAGTAGTGAGGAACCCCAACAGACAGAGGGAATGTCCAGGACTGCCCCAACAGAGCCACCCCAGAAAGCCAAGTGTGTTCCAAGGCTACTGCTGCACTGAAACCAAATATATATTTCTACCCAAGTCTGTTCAAGGTCCCGTCCCCCCCGTGACACTGAGACCAAGAATCACAGAGGCTCGATTTGAGACCTCCAGTGAAGATAACTCAGGGTGAATGAGGAACTACTTTGATGCCTTTGTTGATCCCCCCCTACCCAAGCTTGTCAAATAAACCCCTTCTCTAGACTGCACTTTGGTACAGTCCGGTTCCTTCAGGTTAAAAAAAAACAAACGCTGACTATCAGTGCAATCCTGTGTAGATTAGCGCTGGGGGAGCGCGCGCTCCCCTGGCGCTGGGTGTCACAAAAATGCTATAAAGCACTTTTGTGGCACCTGGAGAGTAAAGGCTGCTGGCGCAGAGGCCAGCGGCCCTCTTTTCCCCATCCCCACGCCCGTCGGGCAAGGTAAGTCCTGCACCAGCCAGTGCAAGGACGAGGGCAGGGCAGGGCAGACCGGGCAGTGAGGGAGGACGGCCATTGGCCGCACCAGGCAGGGGGAGGGCGGGGATATCAGCGGTGAGATCCACCGATATCCAAAGCCCTCTCCCAGCCCAGTCTTGCACAGAGGACTCGAATGTACGCCAGCTCTGGAGCTGGCGTACATTTGAGTAGGTCCATTGTGCCTCAGGCTGCTTACACCAGGAGAAGGGGACGATTGTCCCCTTCTCTCGAGGTGCACCCAGGATGCCCCGGGGAAGTCCGGGACCTGGATAGGATATGGCGGCCGGCCCTTTAGGCCAGCTGCCGTATCTTACACAGGATTAGGCTGCCCGTCTTACTCTACCCTCCTTTGATGCAGCCCTTCCTTCACAGAAAAAGATGGAAGGGGGTGGCTACTGGTATACCTGACCCCACTGCCATAGTGACCATGTGCCTTTGTCCCAACCCTGCTGGAAGTGGAGATGGCTGAGGCACTGGAGCACCAGTGGGCAAGATGTGGCTATGCAACATTTGTTACCACCTTACAGCAAGTAGATGGAACCCTGATTCCGTGTGTCGATTTTGGGCCAGCCTGTCTAGAATACACTTCCCAGCCAAAATAGCATTTTGTTAAAAGAAATCAATGCATTTCCTCAGCTGATCAAGATCTTTTCCAGGGATCTTGGACCCACAGCTCCAGTATAAAACACCTTCCCCTTCACTTCTGATTCTACACCTAACCTTTTAAAGAGAACTTTGAGAAGTACAACACTGTACAGGTGGGCCCCCCTATCCACTGATTCGCTATCCACGGTTTCAGTTATCCACGGATTGTGGGGACTCCCCCAGGCTTTTACTTTTTTCCCAGTAAGATTCGTTTCTTCCTTAAACAAACAGGAGAAGCAGCCTCTGGCTGCTTATTACAGGCAAGTAGAACGAGACTAAGTCCTAGAGAGGCTCTGCAAGGTTAACAGAAACCTTGCAGAGCCTCTCTAGGACTTAGTCTCGTTCTACTTGCCTGCAATGGAGGCTGCTTCTCTGTTTGTTTTAAGGAAGAAACAAAGCTTGCTGAAAGAAAAATAAGAGCTGGGGGGGGAAGCATGCCTGCCTGCAGGGGATGCAGGGTGGGGGGGCCCTCAGGAAACCATGGAGGGGGTGTTCGCTCTTATCCACTGTTTCAAGTATCCACGGAGGGGCCTGGAACATATCCCCAGCGGATATGGGGGCCCACCTGTACCTTAAAATCGTAAACGTCAACTCTTATACTTTGAAGATAGATATTCTGTATCCTCGGCCTAAAAGGATTAAAATGTCTACATTTCTCGACGAGACCACTAATGGCATATGAAGAAAGGGTGGCAATGGATTTATTTAAAAAAAGCCAGTCAGTTACACATTCCGCATGCAGACATGTGAGACTCCCTTGCCATCAATTCCTAAGAGGCCAAGATTTTAACTAAAAATATATGGATACATTTAGCAGCAGAAGCTCAGATGCAGACAAAGATTGCACATGCAGGGTAGTGTCCTTGTAAGTGAAGTTTTAAACAGCCCTGAACTAGCAAACAATAACCTCAGCTGAACAAACAACACAGTGCTGGGTAGCCAAAGCAATTGTTCCAAAAGATGCCATCGTGCAAATAACTTGACTGCCTGACAGTAGCCCAGCCACCAAGCGGCATGCTATTAATGGGCTACAAAACTGTGGCCCTGGGTTGTCGTTTCAAACTGCAGCAACAACTTCCAGGAATTTTACTTACTCCCATCCTCAGCCTTCTTCCCCTTGCCATTGGCTATTGTTGGGCCCAACATAATGCATAGGTAAACCATGCTGGACAACCAAGTTGCTACAGTTCTAAAAGACGTCGTTGATAATGGGAGGAGCACAGGGGGAGGGAATGGACAGTTGAAAAGTTTGTAACATAGCAGCCTCCTTGCAGATGAAAGCTGCCCCCACTGTAGCAGACTAGAATGTTTGGAGGACCACATGGCAAGACCAGGCATGAAGCGCACAAAAGGGGCTTAGGCCAGTTCAAACATACACACCCTCAGGGTTCAAGCTGGACACCAGGGGGTTCTGAAGGTTTCGTGGATTGCCGAGGAACTGCTTGGCCGTGGCTCTGGGAGGTGAATCTGTGCTGGGATAGAGTAGATCTATGGAGGGGGAAAAAAGGTATGGTTACCGTTCAGTTAACTCAAGGTATACGTGTTCAATCAGAACGTTTTCAGGATGTACTTGCTTTGGCTCAATCTCTAGAGACAACGGCCCCTTATATTTCCCCCCTTTAGCAGTACTGCCTCCACATGCATCTGAGGATTTCTGAACTTTATGAATAAAGAGCTATAAGTGGGGACCAGTGTTTCCTGTAAGGTGCGTGGCTGTGCACCTCTGAGCTGAGCTCAGAGCTCAGCAACCTGGAAATTTGGTGATAACATGCGACATCATCACTGAGTGTCCAGGGATGGCTGTTGTGACGCTGCATAGAAGAAGTGGTCCGCACACTGGTCTGGGTCCTGAGGGAATACGGGTGGGGACTGACAACAAATATGTTGGTATTGTGTGTCCCCAACCCCTATGAGGAAAGCTCCTGTTCAGAAATCCTGCTCATGCTTCAAGTGGGGTAAGGGAGGGAGGCAGCAGAGGGGAAAAGATCTTTTTTCACTCCCTTAAGGCCCTCTCCTGTTATACAGGGCTAAAGGGTTGGATTTGGGGCTGGCTGTCAGTCCTAGACCTGAGCATTTTGTTACAAAGTGCTGCTGTGACGGGTCGACAAGCAGGAAAAGGGTATCTATCTTTTTTCCTTCCTCTTGCAACATCCTTTTACAGTGCAGAGTGTGGAAATAGTTTAGCCTCACAGCACGTATCCTCCAGAATACTGACTATAAGCTGTTCGGGGCTGGAGCAGGTCAATTCCCTCCCCTCCTCCCCAAACAGCCAGTTTCCTGCTTCCCTCTCCCCCTCAATTCTGACACTTTCAGCATTTAATGTGTCTCAGCTGTTCTCAACCACAGATTCACTGGTTCCTTAAGATGCTTCTCACCCTCCAACGCACAGCAGAAGCGAGAGCTACCCATAAAGAGAACAACTACCACCACCACCACCCCAGGATTTTGTATAGTTGTGATTGTGCAGCAGCGCTCTAGTGTTTTCTTATCTTGATGTTTTAACATTCCAGAAAGTCCTGGAATGCCATGAAGCCATTTTGTTGTATAAAAAAGCCTCCGTTTCCAAATGTATAGGCTTATATGTAGTCCCCCAACTATACAGAAGCCATTACCTTATTTTTGGGTGGTCCTGTTTCATTTTTAAATTGCTGGCACTTGATGACCCTCATTAACAAGTATAATACCTTCTAGTAGTAAAGTATTTGTACCCTACTCTTGCACTGAACTTGCACCTATGGCTATTCTTGCCCATCCCCCTCCAAAGCACATGGTCATACAGTACAAGATAGGAGCATTATGCTCCACTTCCTTAACCACAGGTAAAAGATCAGAAGTGGACCACAAGAATGCAGGTACATTCCCCTCCCGGTGCAGCAGAAATTCCCCCCCCCCCCACCAGTCTTAACAATAAATTATGGTTTAACAGAATTTGTAACCTGGTTTAAAACGGTCATGGAATTGTACGGGAATGGCGCCTCTTAATGGTCACTTTGCATGGTGCCCACCATCCCTTCTGAGAATTCCTGTGTGGCGCCCCCAGGCTTCACAAGGTTGGGGGCCCCTTTACTAGCCAATGCTAGCTTTTGATTTGCAGCATTTTAAAGACAGGTTATATTAAAAAGAGACATTTCTGTTCAGACAAGACCTGATCTACCTTTTGCCCGACTGATTTGCTCCCTCTTAATTCTAACGTGGCTCTGCTGCTGTTCCATTTTATTGTATTGTTAGGATTTTAAAATTTATATCTTCCCATACTGATTATTTTTTCAATTTGTGAGCTACACTTTTTTAAACAAAGAAATGGCAGGGTATAAATCTTGAAAATAAAACAGTTCAAAGGTCCTCTAGGACAGGGGTCCCCAACCATCAGTCCGTGGCCTGGTACCGGTCTGTGGCCCGTCAGGAACCGGGATGCGAGGGAGCCTCCGCGGCTCCGTGACTGTCGAGCTTCCGCGGGGGCTTGCTGTGCCGCGCCACGGTCTGTCGTCTGTCCTGATGGCGGGAGGAAAGCCAGCACGTCTGGCTGTCCTGCCAATCGGGTCACCAGCTCTTGGCTCCGGAGAGTGCAGCTGAGGTTTTTGCTCCCGACAGCGGGGCCTCCTGCACTGCCGCCCGGTGAGCCCACCCCTTTCTTCATGGCAGTCGCGTATGGACGGGCTGGGCTCTGCACAGTCCTGCTGGTGCCAGCCGCGGCTCCGAGGGAGCTACACCCAAGGGCCCAGGACTGTGCAGGGCTAGACGGCGGTGAAGAAAGGGGTGGGCTCACCGGGCGACGGTGCAGGCGGCCCCGCCATTAGAAATTAAAGCCTCAGCCGCCGGAGCCAAGGGCTGGCAACCCGATTGGCAGGACAGCCGGCTGCGCTGGGTCGCCTCCCGCCATCAGGACAGGCGGCAGACCATGGCGCGGCACAGCAAGCCCCCACGGAGGCTCGACAGTTTGCAGAGAATGCAGTTTGCAGCAGAGAACACGGTAAGCCCCCACTCCACATAATCGGATTAAGTTGACATCATGGGGTGTCATTTTGCACTGCCCCCCCATATGCCCCCCTCCAGTCCATGGAAAAAAATTCTACTATGACACTGGTCCCTGGCGCCAAAAAGGTTGGGGACCGCTGCTCTAGGATGCTGTATTTATACTGACAATCTCGTATGTTTATGTAAAAGGTAAGTGCTTGTATGAGTGGGAAGGTGTTCACATTTCAGATGTTGCCCTCACTACCCAAATTGCAAACCTGTTTGTCAGGTCTGCCCATCAGTGCCCTAAAGAACATAAGGCAAATTCAAAACCTACCTATAGAGATGCTTTTAAAAACGGTCTGCCATATTTAATGCAAACAGTGCAACAGCTCACAAGAGAACCCAGAATTTAACATGGAGCAGGTCGAATGTATGGCAACGATCAGGAAAGATAGGTTCCTTACATGCAGCTATGCTTCTTCACGTGGTCATCTGTGCAGACACATAGTGAAGTTCTGGGCATGCACAGAGAGGACCTTGGAAGTGTCAAGAGCTTTGCCGAGCATTCTGCCACTGCCCCCGAGACCCCCTGTGCATAGAGGGTGCAAAGCAGCCCCCATTCCTCAGTTCTTTTGAGACTGCCTCCCAAGTCAAACTGTAGCCTGTGAAAACCAGCCCTAGGACATGAAGCCAGATCTGCAAAGGGGCACTCAGGTGTCTGCACAGATGGCCACTCAAACACCACAGCTACAGGTAAACAACCTAATGTTCAACCAAGCTTAATATCAACTAAGCATCTCCAAGTTCACTCTGCATCTCATTTTTAGACAGTGTTTCAGTGGCAACTCAATACAATTTAGCAGCAGTGTAACTGGTTCCGTTGGCGCCCGGTTCAGGGGGAAGAATTGGCGCCCCCATAAGTAAATATCGCCGCGCTCCGGGAGGAGGCGCCGCGCTCCGGGAGGAGGCGCCGCGCTCCGGGAGGAGGCGCCGCGCTCCGGGAGGAGGCGCCGCGCTCCGGGAGGAGGCGCCGCGCTCCGGGAGGAGGCGCCGCGCTCCGGGAGGAGGCGCCGCGCTCCGGGAGGAGGCGCCGCGCTCCGGGAGGAGGCGCCGGGCACCCCCCCCCAGCGCGGACCCGGCCGGCTTACCTCCATTTCTCCATTCCCGTTCGTTCAGTTCAACTTGAAAGCGCCGGCCACGCAGCAGCCGGCAGCCGCGTCGGAAATGACGTCGTGAGGCGAGTCCTCCTTCAATTCCCTGCCGCTCTCGGAGTCGGACGGACTCCTTTTCCCCGACCCCGCGCGGTGAGTGTGTGCCTGCCCCCTCCTTCGATTCCCCGCCCCCTCCTTCAATTTCCCCGGACTCGACTCGAGTCTGGTGCCTCCGCAGGGGTGGGCGCCTGGTTCGGCTGAACCACGCGAACCACCCTTGTTACGCTACTGCAATTCAGTGTTCAGACTTGCACAGCAGAATTCAAGCAAATGCCCAGTTATCATTTTTGGACAACATTTTCCAGTTAACTTATTTATGGCCCCACCCCTTGGTCACGTGCTTTTCTTGTCAGGTACTTTAAGGAGGTCTCAAAGGGAAAAGGAGGTCTTTAAGCCACCCATTTGTTTCTATGGGCTCTCATCTTAGAACTGTCGAAATCAGCAAGATGAGTCACAGCTAGTGGCAAGAAAATTATATCACTATTCCCTACTAGTTTAAAGGGGAAGGAACATGATAGCACACTGGCAGACCCTAATGAGACCCGTCTCCTGACTTCCTTCCCTCCTCCCTCCGAGATGTGTTCTGACCTCCATTTCTCTGGTGAGCTGGCAGCTCATGGCTCATTTGATCCAGCTGGGATTCCGCCTCTGACCTGGGCTGCAGAGCAGTCACCATAGCTCCCGTCTGCTGGATAAACTGCTGCAAGTTACACTGCCTCAGCTCCTTATTTAGCTCCTCCAGCTCTTGGTTCTGGGCCTGCAAGATACAGGAGGAACAGGCAGAGTGAATTCCAAATCTATTGATCTGCACAGCTTTTTCTGAGATAATAAGAAGCTGCAGAAAAAAAGGCTTCTGATCCCACCACAGCCCTTCCTCAAAGACCAGCTCATTCGTTTATTTTCCATCCTTCAGCAGTAAGTAGAAAGTTACCAAAAACTACAGGTGACCCGAGTAAGAAGAGAGTATCGCCAATTCCTTTATCATGGAGTCAATATCTGCTGGCAGCCCCAAAGTATGTATGTGTGTGGGTGTCTGTTGGGGGCAGCAGGACTGGTCCACTCATGAGGCAAGGTGAAGTCGTGTGATGGGCAGGGGAAATAGCAAATGGTGAGGGTGGCCTGCATCTCATGTCTGCCCACTGCTTCCGCCAGATCACCGCCTGCCCCGCCCTGCCAGCCATGCCGCCGTCGCCACCCCCCTCTTCCCCACTCACTTGCCTTCCAACAAGGGAAAGCAGCAAGAGGCAGTGTGCAGTGACAGCCCTTCCTGCTCTTCCTCCAGGGCTGGAACAACAACCCCTCTCCTTGTCTTGCTCTCCTTCTCACAAGAGAAGGGATTTTGGCGGTGATGCAAGAGGCAGGGGAGACAGCCTCCTGCAATCCTCTCCCACGTCCCACTTGCTTCCCTTCCTTTGTGGGGCAAGTAAGAGGAATCATGGGGTGGCAGTCCTCTAATTTGCTCTGCAACTGGCACTTCTGCTTCCCTCGGCCTCTGAACAGGCTGGGTGGGCATTGCTGGAGTGAATTGAAAAGACAGACATGTCCACTGTCTCCCCAGGCGCCACCAGTCAGCCTGTTTAGAAGCAAAGAGAGCCAGGAAGAGGATCAGGACGGTGGGGGTAGCAGTGTGTGTGTGTGTGGGGGGGAGAGGCGCTGCAGGGTTGCCTGATACTCTCCCCCCCCAAAAAAAAGTGGGGCAGAAACTGAGCCTAGTTGGGGGGTGGGACAGAAGATTTGACAAGAAACATCCTCTCTTCCCAGACACGAAGATGTATTCTGACCAGACCACCTTATGAAGATTAGTAGCAACAGAGCATACTGGGAGAAAAAACCCAAACCACCAGGAGGCAAGGAAGCTATCCAACTGATTATCGCAGTCAACCGCTACTAAATGCTGATGTGGCCACGATCATAGCCTGGCCTGTGTTCTCAGTTCTTGCTGAATTTAGTAGAAAATAACCGAAGTTAAATGCCACGTGCCAGCATTCATGTACCTCGGGCTGAAATCCTAAGCCTGCATACTTGGAAGCAAAACTATTAAAATCAGCATGCCTTAGGATTGGGACGGTAGCCTGTTACAAGCCAGTCATGCTACACACTTGCATGACTCAGCCTCCCATAAGTGAGAAGTGGGATGATGCTTAAAAATGTTGGCCAGGGAGGTGCAAGCTCTGGGTGAGATGAGGCCACTGAGGACAGAAGGTCCATCTGGCAGAGTCTATTTAGCTTACAAAAGCAGCTCAGTCTTGGAACACAACATGAAGGTAGCACAGTATGATGGATCCTCCATCATACTTGACTGGCAAATGGCCCAACACAATATAATTTCTCAGGCTTTGTAACTATTTTAATAAGTTCCCTGCTAGTACGATACTAAATTGTGATCGCTCAATCAGAGTTGGGGGGGGAGAAGAGAGAAGTACAGCATTTCTTCCGCTTGTCCATAAGAGGGCACCAATGTCGCGTAAATAGCTACATGAGAGCAGCAAGAAGGGACAAGTTATGCGGGTTTCTGCTCCTATACTTTGCTTTAAGCTTAAGCAAGCAACAAGAGCCAGGGCCTTGGACATGTGCACACAGACAGAAATGTGTGAAGTTTCTAACATGGGTTTCCTCAAACTTCTGACATCTGAGGCACACATTTCCCTTGTGCCCCTCTCAAGGGGATGCCTTCAGAGCAGGGGTCTCCAAACTTTCAGCTTGCATTTGAGTAAACACTACAGGGGGGGGCCCATATCCGCGGATACGCTATCCATGGATTCAGTTATCCACGGATAGCAGATCCCACCACTACCCCCCAGGCACTTACTTTTACAGGAGAAACCTCAATTTTTTCTTCAAAAGGCCGAGTGAGCAGCTTCCTTGCAGGCCTCACCAACAAGACTTCGGTGCTAGAGAGTCTCAGCAACCTCTCAGCAAGGTTGCTGAGACTCTCTAGCACCGAAGTCTTGTTGGTGAGGAGGCCTGCAAGGAGGCTGCTCACTCCGGTCCTTTTGAAGAAAAAATTGAGGTTTCTCCTGTAAAAGTAAGTGCCGGGGGGGGGGGGGTCGCGCCAGCCTGCGGGGGGGGGGGGGCGCAGGGGGCTCTGAAAACCGGAGGGAGTGTTTGCCCCTTTCCAGGTTTCAAGTATCCACAGTGAGGGCTGGAACGTATCCCCCACAGATATGGCAGCCCCCCTGTACTTACCATCACAGGGCTAGCCCACGACTACACTAGCAGATCTGTTGTGGGCTCGCCACTTCCAAAAAGCAGATAATTCTGTTGCATCTCTGCAACAGGAATGATTGAACTGAGTGAAATACACCTGATGCAGAGACACGGTGGGATTACCTGCCTGCAGTAGAATCTGATTAGGAGGCAGCAAAGCCAGGGAGGTGAATTATGTAAAGATATACTGGGCAGCGTCTGCCAAGGTCGGGTGCTTTGGGCTCACAGAAGGCAGCATATCAATAGATCTTCATTCCTCACATTGGTATCCCACACTTTTACCAAGGAGTTAAAAGTGGCGCACATGGACATTACAAGGCACACACTCTGTTGCAGGCCTGTCACCGCTGGGATCCACAGCTAGGCCAAGAGAGACTTAACCCTGTAAGCGAGATCAGGGAAGGAAGGGAGGCAACAGGGATGGTGGCTGGCTTCCTTGGCAGGACCCCTCCCCTCCACCAACACTAGCTCAGCAGATGTTAAGCTAGAGATCTATCGCAAGAGGCATCTGACTTCCCACATGCCTGTGCAGTTTGCCAAGCTGAGTGGGGAGGGGGAGAAAGAGGAAGCAGCCAGGGATGCAAGTCTGCAGATGGCTGCAGGTCCATGAAGGTTCCAGCTGATTAGCATGTGCCTAAGAGGCAGCCATGGGTGCTTGGAGAACCCCTCTTCTCCCCTCCCTGCTCCAAGCTAGAATAAACCACTATACACAGTGGCGTCGCCAGGCGTCCCCGCATCTGGGGCGGGCCCCCCAAAGCCCCCCAATAAAACTGTCAAAAACCGAAACCTATTTTTGACAGTTTTATTGCTTTTTTCCCGCCGATTTAAAACGGCGATTTAAAGTGTGCTTTTTTTTAAAAAAGTGTAAATGTATGCTTTGCGGCACTGAAGTGAAGGGCGCTTCCTTCCGATCGCCGATCTTCTTCCCGGGCTTCTCCCTGCCTGCTAGGGGCGGACTCCGTAACGCCCCTACTAGCGCTTTTCCGGAGTTTGCGCATGCGCAAACCCACGGAGTTTCCAGTGACGGTTTGCGCATGCGGAAACCCTGGAAAGAGCAGCTAGGGGCGTTGGGACTCCGCGTCCGGGCAGGGAGAACCCCGGGAAGAAGATCGGCGATCGGAAGGAACCGCCCTTCACTTCAGTTAAGCGCCGCAAAGCATACATTTACACTTTAAAAAAAAAAAACACACACACACTTTAAATCGCCGAAAAAACGGCGAAAAAAAAAGAGTTTCAGGAGGCTCCCGCCCCCCCCCAGAGGCTCTCCGCCCCTCCGCCCTGGGGCCCACCGCCCCACCGCCCCCCATCAGCCGACGCCTCTGACTATTTTATTTATTTATTTCAGGAATTTGTAGCCCGCCTTTCTCCCGAAGGCACTCAAGGCGGCTTACAACATATTAAAATACGTAACACATTAAAACAATTTAAAAACACATTAAAATAATTAAGTTAAAAACAAACAACCCCAGTGGGTCACCAGCATATACATATATTAAAACCAATTGTTAAAAAGTCAGCCCACCATGTCAGACATTAAAAGCAGTCCTGAATAAAAACGTCTTAAGGCCCCGCCGAAAGGCCTCTAAGGAGGGAGTCGTTCTTAATTCCAAGGGGAGGGAATTCCACAATTGGGGCGCCACCGCCGAGAAGGCCCTATTCCGCGCCGCCATCCCCCTCACTTCTGTCAATGGCGGCACGGTTAACAGGGCCCCCCCTGATGACCTCAGAGTACGGGTCGGAGTATAAGGAAGGACTACACAGCATCCTGGCACAAAGTCTGGGAATCACTCTATCATGCAGATAACTAATGCACAATGATGTTGCCCAAACAAGCAGCCTTTATTATTTATTTGACTTTTTAATACAAGGTCAAATGTTCCCTTTATCTTAGGACTGCTTACTTGATATATAGGCTACAGTTTTGCATACTCAACATGCACATTCCTTAAGACCAGCATCTTCCAGGGCATGCAGTACTACATCATGACATCTTCCTCCTTCACAGCCAGTTTCAACCAGTGTCCATAAGAACAGCAGAATGGCTCCATTCTAACAATTCAGGCAGAGGATAATTTTAAGTCCTTTGGGTACGACGACCCTGGAAGATGCCAATACCCCTGGTTTCATTCCAGCTAAAAGCACATTGTAATCGTCATGGAGGAGGTTGTCAATGAACTAACAGAGGCAACCAATTGCTGAGAGCCAAGAATGTGTCAAGCTGGTCCAGTCCCAGACCACTCAGTACAGTGCAGGCTCACTTCCATCTGTAACTGAAAACTACACCTTTCCTCCCCCCCCCCCTTCTGCAGGTTTATAAGCTCCCAAAGCCTAGCTAATCTACAGCGAAGTGCCAGGAAGGACATGATTAAAAGGAGATTTTGCGACTTAAAACTCCAAGTCTGCAAAGCCTTCCAGCAGGAGCGTTTTCCTTCTTTGGGACAGACTGCTTGTGGCATTTTAATCTAGACCAACAGAAATGCCTTTTTAAGTTCACCATTGTTCTGTGCCTACATTGTCTTCATTTAAATTGCAAGATAAATACACATTAAAATGTGCTGCTCCAAGGAGGGGAAAAAATGGTCAAGCTAAAGAGCTTTCTGAAACAATGAGAAGTATAAAAGCATAGGTTAGACACTGCAACAATCTACACGTAGGACCTCAGGTGGCAACGTTACTAACCACGTACCTGAAGGCTTTGCTCTGCTTCCTCCAAGGCCTTCCCCATGGTTTCCAGGCTGCCCTCCAGCTGGACACCATGCTTGGTCTTGGCTTCCAGATCCTTTCTCATTTTGGCTGCCATCTCCTCCAGATCAGCAGGACTCTGAGAAGGGGTTTCCTTTGCTCTCTTGGCCCTCTCAGTCATTTCCCATTGGATTTCCCTCTCCAAGGCCTCTGTTTTGACCATAAGCTCATGAATTTTGTGTGTATACTCCTCCATGGTGGCCCTCAGGCTGCGCACTTTTTCCTGCCGCTCCCTTTCACGCTCCTTCTCAGAGCGCAGTTCACTGTGCCAAAATTCTTCCTCATTCAGTTCACTCTCATTTTTCCGGATCAGCTGCTCCAGACGTAGGATCTCATCCTCCTGACAAGAGCCTCTATTATATTCCCAGTGCCTGAGGTCTATTTCCAAGGCATCCCCCTGCATCACCAGTGAGTAGAGATGCTCCTGTTGGTGCAATACAGTCTTGAACAGCTCCTCTTTGGAAAGCAACCCCCCATTGGCCCCGTCCGTCAAGCCCATGCTGTCCTTTTTATGCTGCCTCAGCTTGCTCTTTGCAAGCAGATCACTGGAGCCCATCGGACCCAAGTTGAACGTTAAAGATTTTTTGGGTTGCCTTGGCCTGGGCACTTCTGTGTCAACTGGCCGAGGTTTGATGGGCAGGCTAGCCCTGACAAACGTCCTCTCAGGTACTTGGGGGGCATTATCCGAAGATGGCCTCTCTGTGAGGCTGGGGCCTGTACGCTGCAATATGAACTGCACATCATTTGCATACTGTCCACACTTGGACAGGGACTCCACAGGGCATTCATGTGGGAGAAGCTGCCTTTCTTTCTCACGTAGTCTTTGGATAAGAACATAGCGACCGGTTTGACCTGAGGAAAGAGACAGAAGTAGGGTCATTAGGAGCCACGTATGCCATTACTGGGGGGAAATATTTCTTCACCACAGAAACATCAGTGACCTTCCATGCAGCTTCCATCTTTTTTTAAAAAAAACTCCGAGCACATACAGTACTTCCGTTCCACTTTTAACATGGACATTCCTCCACGGAGAACTAGCGTTTACCATAGAAGACTCAGATCACTAGCTGGTTGCAGACTACTACTGTGTCATCAGAAGCAATGTAAAGCACCACCTAAAGCAAGAACAGGTGCAGTTTAGAAAGTGGCTCGAGCCTTCACGCCAGTAGACAACATGAACTTCACAGACCTCCTTCTACATTTATGCCTGAACCGACTGCTACTGCTAAAAGAGAAGCATTTCACATGGAGGCACAACCCAGGAGTCTTATTTTCATCTGTATCCTAAACAAAGGCTCAAGCTTCCATTTTCACATGGGGGACACACATCTATAAACCTCCCTAACCAGACTCTTGGAAGCAATGATGGCGGCATCTACAAAATCTGCATGGCCATGCACCACGAAACACGTAATACATCCATGTGAGCAGGAATCTGATGAAACATGAAGAGTTTCATTGGTCCTCTACTTTTGGTGGCAGCATGGAGAGAGAAGAACAAGAACACACATGAGGGCAGGAACACTTGCTAAAGACTCAGAAACTGAACAAATGCAAACCCCTGCCCTCCCACCCCTGCAATACTGCCTCCCATGGCTTCCTTCCTCTTCCCTTCCATGATTCTCAACATTTCAGATGCTTTTTTTGTTTTTAAAAGGAGACATTTTATACCTGAAACAACTTAGGAAAATGTTAATAAAGTCAGGAATACATTTTTCTGTTTGCAGCTCTTGGGAACATTCTAATGTAAGAACCTTGACCTTTTATGAAAAGTTAAGATGGCTAATGGTCATGAGGATGGAAAGGTCCCTGGAGGGGATGAAGGAAGGGGCCTTGTCCCCTGTCCTGGGCTGTTTTGCTCACCCATGTGCCCAAACCACTGCAGCGTTTATCTTCGGTGCGTTTGGTATGCCTGTCCTGCTACAGGCTGTAGGTTGGGCTTGTGGCTGGTTCTGTGGGGAGGTTTGGGCACTTCAGTAGTTCAGAACTTCCTTTGTGATGAGCTGTTGAACCAAGGCCAAGAAAAAAAATCCATGTTGCCTTGAGTAACGTGGGGATAGGGTGGGGGGCCCAGGCTGCACCTGAACAGCTAGAGTGGCTGGGAACCCAGAAGGGTAGGCCTGGTCCAAGTTGCTGGCCTCTGTGGAAGCCATCACAGCACACTCCTCACCCGAGTTGCATGAGGTGCGCTATCAAGAACAGGAGAGGAAGAAACCTTTTTGGGTGGGGGAAGAGGCACACTGTATCTCAGTAGTACGGAATCCGACAACCTCTGGCCCGGGGGGGGGGGGAACAGCTGGAACACATTCCTCATAGTGAGGAATAGTGGTGAGGAGAGATGAGTGCCAAAGCAAAAAAGGTGCATGGCTGCACTGGCAACGTTTGTGGCAGGTGCTTATGTGCCAGTGCCTCTCTCATCAGCCGACGTTTCCTGCCGGGGGGGGGGGAGGAGGGGAATGGAACTGCCCGAGGACCCTGTTGCCTGCTAGCCACACAAGGTCAGTCTGGGGGATCAATGGGGATCTCGTCCCCTTGGTGTTCGCTGCCTGCTACCAAGAAGAGGAGCTTCCCACATGCCAAGACTGACCCACCCTGAAACCACTGGAAAAGGGTATGTAACAAACATATTTTGTCAATACATTTTCAACTTACAATGTCAAGAGAGGATCTGCACCATCTTTTTTTCTTTTAAGTGTCATGTATACTTACGAGATTCAAATCCACGTTTCCAAAGTTTATCATGCAGTACAGTATTTCAAAACTATTCTACATCCACTGAAGTGGTTTATAGTGAAAGCAACTTCTAGGCTTCACATAATCTGCCAAAGATAGCTAATCTAACCTTTCTTACCTTACTGCTGGCAGGTAATGGGCAGACAAGTCAGAAGACACCACCATCAGCTACCCTACCTTGTTCGCAAGGTCCTTCTTTGTGCAAAAGACCCCGGGTGTGACTAGCCCACTTGGCCAGGGGAAAAGGAACTGCCTATGCAAGACTCTGTGTTTCCTCAGTTTGACACAATAGTGGTGAAGACCGCAAGAAAGGTGCAAAACTGCAATGGTGAGAGACGTTTTATGGTAGCAATATTAGCACTAGCGGGACTAACGTGCTTGTATAGCTAGAATGAATTCTGCACCTGCAAAACAGAGCATCCAAATAAGCCTTTAGATCATACAAAGCTCTGTCACGTCACTTCTAATAAGGGCAGACTTTAAGCTGTAGGTTGTGCAAACCAACTATGCAGGCTACTACTATTCATACAGCTTATGGGTCTTTTTTTTACTTCACGGGGTACCAATCTTCAAGATGCTGGTTTTGACTTTAAAGCCCTAAACACCTTGGAACCCATCATCCGAGGCACTACTTCAGGTGCTTGGTTGATAAGAAGTGCAACTGACATCCACAAGAAGTGGGGCCTTTTCAACAGTGGCACCAATCCTGTGGAATGCCCTCCTCTTGAAGGTCAGGCAGATACCTACTCTGCAAGTCTTTCCGTGGCTGGTTTCAAGACCTGGCTGTTCAGAAATCTGATTGATATTCAGTTCTCTTGGCTGGTTATATTTTGCTGCTGCTGTCAATTTCATTTTTTATTCTTTTTAGTCAGGTGAAGGACTTTTAAGAATAAATAAATAAGTTAACAGGAAGATGAAGATTCACAAGTGTAAGCAAAGCACCTTAATGTTCCCAAGGCAATACTCCAGCAGTGATTTTAAACACAGTAAATGGAGATTAAGATTTTCTTTTAGACAGAATAAGTGTAAAGACTGCTTACCAATGGCACGTGCCAATGCTATGACAACCTCCTGGCATGTGGTCTGATCTGAGACACCACATACAACCCGCTGGACACCATCCACCCAGACCTTCAGCTCCATCACCAAAAGGGCAGAGGATTAGGCTTTCTGGATCATTGCCGTGAATCTTCCCTGCAGAGATTTTTTAAAAAGAAACAGGAGTATAAGTGCGCTGTCTGATTCACTCTCACATAAGTGTCCTTGCCCCAAATGCTTTAGGAGCAAGAATGTCAACTGGTGGAAATTCACAGAATCATATGCTATTTTACACCTCTCTTTCTCCTGCCCCTTCACAGTTTCCAAAACCAGCCAAGAGATAGCTTCAGTAGATAACTACCATGATGTTAAATCAGTTGCATACAAATACCTAGGCACACTTAAAAAAAAGAGCTTGAACTAGCTGTTCCTCAGACCTGCCATCCTGGGTAGGGTGACAGATTCCAGATGAGTACATATACCACACATATACCTGGGACCAACTGATAGTTACTAGCTTGTTTGTTTCAAAAGCTTGTTTGCACGAAAGGAGTTGAAATTAGATCAGAAACTGTGCTCAGCTGAAGGTTCTGTCCTAGCCAGAGAAGGGGAGAATTGCTGCCAGAGCACCTGTAAAGAACCACACACAGACTGCAGTTAACTTTTATTTGCTGCAGGTCAATATGCAGCTAGGCAGTCTGCAACTGTGCAACAAGTCATGCAATGCATGCCATAGAAAACACTGAAGTGATATAGTTCGAGTCATATGATATTAAGTATTTGCGTTAGGCGATGTGCCATCAATTGAAATAGGTTCCTACAGAGATGTGCAATTAACAACTACAAGATTATGAAAATTAGTTTGCTCTTTACATAAACTGCCTGGCTGAAATGGTATGCTGCCCGCACACACAGCAAACAGCTTTTGTCCTCTCTCTCACTGCATTAGGCCATCATCAATACTAACATGCTCTTTTTTCTCATTTATCTACGGTGTATAGCACTAGGTGTCCTGGGAGACCCATGATTAAGTTCAGTATTCCAGATAAATCAGGGGATTACTAGGACATAGTGTTATCCTGACCTGAAACTACATGGAGGTAGAAGCCGCAATTTGGGTAAGTCAGAGAACAATCCACTTTTAACAATTATAGTCGCACCTCGCTTATCTGCAGGGGATCCATTTCAGACACACACACACACACACACACACACACACACACACACGGATAGCTAGGATCTGCAGATACCGGGGTCAACTTAAAAACCTGTTAGAAAAGAAAAAAAAACCCAGGGGGAAAAGCAGGTTCTTTACCTTTTTGAAGCAAACCGCTGTGTATTCTTGCTAAAACAGCCTGAAATTGCACTCCGGAAGCCTCTTCCGGAGTGCACGACCCAGAAGAGGCTTCCGGAGCGCAATTTCAGGCTGTTTTAGCAAGAATACGCAGCGGTTTGCTTCAAAATGGTTAAAAAAAACGTGGTTTTTCTTCTTTTTTACAGAGGACCTCGCAGATCTGGGATCCGCAGTGAGACAAATCTGTGGGTCCCGAATCCGCGGATAGAAAGGGTCCACTGTATTTGGGGATTTGTCTATCTACCCAAGACACATCCCATCTCTTTCCCCAAACTTTTAGTAACGTACTAAAACACAGAACACAGAAGGCAGCAGTTCCAGAAAGTGTCAAATACTGAATTTTTTAAACCCGATGCAAGTCACCCGCCCACCAAAACTATGAAAAGAATTCCAAGTTGAAATTTTCTGGCTAGATATCAGCCTGGTGGAATCCAGCAGCCCTCATTAGAAAGCCACCTTTGGCCGACAATGCCACACCTGAAAAATGTTCTTGTCTCTCAGCCAGAGTAAAGTGCAAAAGTACATCACCCAGAGGAAAAAAAGGGGGGGGGGGAAGGGGAGAGGAAACCAAAGCACAAAAACTACAAGATGTATAAGAGTAGGTAGGTTGATTGTATGTTTCCAATCCCCCTCCACCCACCCACCCACTTAATATTTACTGACAGGTCTTTGCATAGTATAAGAAACATTAATCATCAAGAGCTGCTGTATTGGACAATAGCAGGACATAAGAATAGCTGGAAAGATGTGTTTAAGGAAAGGTGTGTTTTTCACAAATCCATGAGTTTTACAGAATCCCTGAAAGCATTGCTAAATACTTGCATCTATGAAACAGACTGCTACCCGGCCAGGACACCACGCAGAAGGAATATCCTATAACAATTCTTCCTTCGAGGGTTTTCAGAACTATATCAGGCCAAAGCATAGGACAACGTAATTCCATCTACATACATTTCTTCCCTAGGTACGGAGAAGTAGATATGTTTGTAAGTTAAGAAAACCCAAACAGCCCCATGCAGACTGAGCATGCTCAGAGGCTCCCATGAAATGTTGAAATGTCAATTGGGGAAAAATGGAGCAGCAGAATAAGGAGAAGGGCAGGAAAAGGAGATCTAGCCTGCTTGAGTCAACTGAGCATTAGGCATTGAGAAGTGCAACATTTTATTGCAGGTTTGTCTTGTACGGTCTAGATAATAAACTTGGGTGGCAGAGAGTCTATCAGCTTTAAAGTAAAAAGAAAACCATTAAAAAATATGGTAAGGATTTCTATATACTTGGGACATACGGTATACCGGTTCACACAAGTATGCAAATAAAACATGAACGAACCAAATATAGTCCTGTGAGCTTCCAAGACCCTAATAAATCTTGAGGGGAGGTAAGAAAATACTGGAGTAACTCATCTTATTGTCTGCAAAGGTGAGTTGCAGGTTTGCATCAAATACCAAAACAGGAACTTTGCAATCTTGAGCAGGAAACACCCAAGGTCCTAGATTTCTAATGGGCTACTCTCACTTCTGCCCCACAGAAAGGGGGGGGGGAGAGAAGAGGATTTAAAAAGGAACCAGAAAGGCAGAGAAAAATCGTATTAAAGCATTAGTCTCCACAGGGAGAAAAATTCAGGAGAAACCTAGACAAATGCACTAGGGCGGCAATCCAATAGGTAGCTATGAGAACGTTCAGTAAGAATTGAAAGGGAGAGGAACTAAAAAATAAGCTAGAACACAGATCAAATACTTTAATATTGAGTATACAGTTGGGCCCCCGTATCCGCAAATTCAGCATCCGCGGATTTGTCTCATCGCGGATACGGGGGGGGACACAACTGGAAAACGTTAACAAAAACAGGTTAAAAAGCTATTTTCTTACCTTTTTACTGCAAACCACTGCGTGTCCTTCCTTTAACAAGCTGAAATTGCTCTCTAGAAGCCTCTTCCGGGTTGCGCAACTCCCCCTCCCAAAACAGAATGCAATGCATTCTAGGGTGACCTTGGGGAAGGGAGAAGAGAAATCGTGCAACCCGGAAGAGGCTCTAGGAGCATGATTTCCTCTTCTACAGGCAACAAAATGAAGCAGTTTGCAGTGAAAAAGAAAAGCTCTTTTTAACTTTTTAAAAACATTTTCTGGTTGCCCCCCCGTATCCGTGAAGCATCTGCAGTGAGTCAAATCCATGGATATGAAGTCCAACTGTATGATATTGACTGTGGATATTTCCTGTGGCAGAGACTTTCAAGGATTAATGTTACACGGTGAGAAAAGGGAGGAATCTTCCTACAGCCAATTTTAAGATTTTCTAAATTCTATGTGGTCTAATTCAAGAACTAAAGATCATAATGTACTATGAAAAAGGGGGTACTTTTCACCTTTTCCAGAACCTTCACCATTTATAGTATCATATTTTTTAGGTTCCCCTGATCCTGAAGGCATTTTGGTTGCTATTTTCTGCCCCTTTCCAGATCTTCTGTTTATTGTTGAAATGCACCTATTATAAAGGCAGTTCACTGGACTAGACAATCCCCAGTACCTTCTTCAGGTACAGGAAACCAACTCTACGTTGTTGCAAAGCACTAGGCATCATGAACCACTTTAGGAAAACTGCTGTACAGTATTCTCAAAAATTACACATTTGCACAGGGAGCAAGACAGCAACATGTGAAATTAGCTAAGAGGAATGCTGCTCTATCAATTTGTCTACTTCTTTGGCAAGAGAGATGAAACTTGTAAGTGGTGAAGAAAGGTAGCATTATTTTCCAAAATGGCCAAGTCTAAACCTTGTTACTATAAGAGGAGGGATATGAAAACGTGCCAAACTAAAGGCATTTGCTAGTTGCTTCAACTTTAGGTTTTCTGGGATTGTTCAGTGCTGCCTCTTAGCGCATTAGAGGATTGGCAGCAGTGGCGCCACAAGCCCGGCAGCCATTAAGAGGCTGACATGATATTAAGTGGTGGCTTTCAGGTGCTATAATTTAGGCTTGGCTGTAAATTCTGACAAGTCTGACTTGGTAACCGTGCTTATTTCTGTCTACAGATGAGGCCTAAACGGAATGAGCCACTTCCTGAAAGATATAAAAAGGTAAGTGGAGAGAGGAAAGTACTAGGCAAATATCTCAAGGGTGTACAACACTCTCTCAGGATCCAGTTCTACAGGCACAAATGTAAAGAGGGAAAATAGTAATGGCAGACGCACAACCAGTGGTTTGCAATAAAACACTGCAATAAAATTAAGCCAGTTTTTCTTCTCCCAAATAGTCACTTCCAAAGTGCAGTCACTTAAAAGCTGGGGGGGGGGGGGAAGAGAAGAAGAGGAGAAAATTCGTCTTTTCATTTTATGTACATCATGGGCCCAGGAGGCTTCCAGACTCTCCCAACATCAGTCATCTACAGTCTGCCTACATTTTTGGGCATAGCTCAGTTTCAGGGTCTAGTCATTGTTTTAGCATATGTGGCTAAATTTATGTCGGTAGTGCCATGGATAGGACAGGGAGGGGGAGACATGATGAGAGGGGGGGAAAGTGATGCAGCCAGCTACAAAATCAGCCTTGTTCCTCTCTTCAGGCTCTCAGAACAACAGATATACAGTATCTAGAATTACGAGTCAAGAAACAACATTATGTAGTGCTCTCAAGCAAACAGATAAGGTGTACTTTCACATGGTTCTTTAGTGCTTAATAACTGTTATAGATGCTATAGTGCTACCAGAGCCATTTCTTACAGGATCAGTGTCAATGTTTGAAAGCACAGGGAACAGGAAGCAGGTCTATGCAACGTCTTCAGCAGGAACAGAACCCTAGATGCATGAAGTGCTTACAGATATCCCCTGTACCTGCCTGGCTCCAGTTCTTACACAGAAACTTGCCTTCCAATTAGGTGCTAAAGGAAATATACAGGGGCACTGAGCAGGGCAATATAAACAGTTCATCAGAAAGTGTCTTTAGATAAGGGGAAGAGGGGAGAAAGGGCCATGGGAACTAAGCACGTACTTCGTGTTTAGGTGCTATTAAGCACTAAATGAAACTAGGTATGTTTCAATGTGTGTCCCATTCTCCATTTAGCACAGTAATGCACTACTTTGAATCCTAGTCTTGTTGCTTGCTTTTTACCCCCTTCATGAGGTAGGATTACATTTACTCCGAGGTGCACTTGCAGTCGCCTCATTTTTTGTTATACCATGTGTGGTTTTGACAGGGAATAGGGTTGGGTACCAGCTCCGCCACTGCCGCAAAAAAAGCAGAACCACAGAATTCCTTCCCTCCCCTTTGATGGCTTTCAGGTGGACCAAGATTCTCCTTTTCCTATTTGCTTCTCCAACAGTGAGACACTCTAACCCAGCCCTCTGGACAGGTGGATGGACTTGACCAACAGACCTTGTTAGCAAACTCCAATGGGATGCTGGCGTTTTCTGCCTGGCCAGATGTTCTAACAGAACCAGGTATCAGTCATACTGGCACAGCAAATACACATCTGAGGTCAAGCTTTTCTTGTCGATATGCAGGTTACAGAGAGATCATAATGACAGGATGCACTAGCTGACTAAGGCAAGCAAGCACCATGTCACGGACGCACAGGGACTTTGCTATCAACTTCACATTGTGGTGAACAGGAATTCTACACCCTAATAGTAAACTAGAAGACCTGAATTATTAACTACTTGCAGAAGCCCACCAAAATTTTATGGCTGTATAAATTCCTCCTAGTGTGCAGCCATGCCCAGCAGATCATACAACCATCTGGTATGCAATGGACCTCTGCCTGTAGCCAACCCACCTCCACAATGGGCAAGGGGGGGGAAATATACCCTTAAACTGCTGGTGGGCTTCAGTTAAAGACTAATAATCATCCCCATCTTTGGCTTTGCCCTCAGTTTAGCTTAAGCAAGAATGGGGGACACATTAAAACATATCTGTTTCCTTAGCAATGCAAATTAGTCTAGTCTGGATATAGGAGGAAGATAACATTGATAACTTGCCAGTTATGAAGAGGGTAATTCTACAGTACCCACGGCATTGTTACAACAAAGAGCCAAGTAGCTCTCTTCTTAGTGGGGTTCGTTATTTGCACTTCTTTTGTAAGGAGTCAGGCAACTGGTTTCAGCAAATTCCTTTCCCTCTCTTGAGCAAACCCATATGGTACTAATCCCTCCTTTGTCCTGATAAGCAGGCTTCCCCAAGGATGCGATATTTTCCAATAAGGCGATCTGAACACAATTCACACATTCAACACAGTTGCAAGGGAGAAGATCTTGTACATCAAAAGGTGCTTCCCTCAGCCTAGACAAGTGCTCAGATTTTAACAGGCACCTGCAGAAGTACTGTAGACACTGCAGCAGCAGTGTCCTCAGGAGCCAATGGTCAAAAGGCATGAGGATCCAGAGCTGTGTTCAACATCAACCCTGAGAGGAAGCATCAGTAGCATCTCTTTTACTGGAGTGTGAAGACAGAATTAATAAACTGAGTGCAAGTTACTATGCTTTGGCTCTGCCATTGAGATTGCCACATTCCACAACTGTCCTCAGACTGAGTCAATGGAAATACAGTGTGGACTGTGAACTGCACTTCTTCCATCACGCGAAGCAGATGAGAGCATCTGTTCACAAGCAAATTTTGACATTAATAATCTTACTCTTTGCAAAAATGGATCTAAACGGTCCGATTAATGGGCAAACTGCCTTAGCTGCAGCAGTGTGCATGTGTGTAAAAATAGCACAGCCTATCTGTGGCGAGCCAGTGAGGCTATTGCAACCCATCTTGTGGGATGGGGGGGGGGGAAACGAAACAAGGCACACAGCTTGTACACTTTACCCCCTCCCTGCACCTTACCCTGCCACCATCTGAAAAAAGGGGTAGCTGCTGCCACCAGAAGTCAGTGTCCTTCTCCCAACTGGGGAGGACCCAAATTGCCAGGGGTCTTCACAGTATGAGAGTCCGCTTCTACAGCAGTATTTCCCAAACATTTTTTACTCTAAACACAATTTTGCTCTCAGCCCAGTGAACCATGGAGTTGGGACAGGTTAATAAAAAATAAAATTCACAAATAAAGAAAAGGTTAGTAAAATTAATGGCTTGGGGAAAAACACCATTAAACACTACGAACTTGCGTGCTCTCAATTGGACAAGACAGATGTAGGCTGGCTACAAACTGTAGCTGGCCTCCAGTGTATTCAGACACAAAATCACCAGACTGAAACACAAACACAAACACAAACAGACCCAGGTTTTGTTGGGCACTTTGAAGGGAAAAGGAAAAAAATCTACCTGACTGCCATTACTGCTGCCCTACCCCACCATTCACCCTTGGCAATCATTAACCTGCATTCCTTCTGTAGTACTTTCCAAGAACAATGTAAAAAAAATAGCTTGAATGGTATCCAGTTTAATATTACACAATGTTCTCACTACCAACACCCTTACAACTTGAGTGATTAGACGTTATTTCATTTATCAATAAACACCATCTCCACTCCTTACACAAGCCCCTGCCTCTTCAGGCACTCAAAGAATATATTTTCCAGATGAAGCAGTAACCAATCTATGAGGGTGGGGGAGAGAAAGGTAAGCAGGCAACAACGGTGACTCTCTGGTTGCTAGTTTTTCCCTTATGCAATATTCTTAGTACTGTAATTAGAAATTTGCCTTTGCCTCAGAAACACACCTGAACTATTTATCAAGGGGAAAATAATCCTCACACCCATCTTGCAGCTTCTTGTCTTGTGAAACCTCAGCAGCGAGTTTCAGTTCATTTTGCAAGATGTTGAAAAAAAAAACATTCCTTTTTTGTTTTACAGTCTACTTGTCCCCAATGGCTGGGCTGCCCTAACCAGGAGGCAGTCCACAGCTGGGGGCCCAGGTGATCGGAAGCTAAAGAGTCAATGTACCTGTAAGGTACACGGAGCGCAGGGCCAGAGAAACAAACTAGAACTGGGTATGTTTTCGGAAAAGCATCCAGATTGAATTTAAGAGTAAGATATAATACTAGAGAGGAGAGTTCTATTTGAGCAAAGCCCAACAGCCCTGGCCCACAGTATTTGGTACCTAATCCCAGTATCTATCCTCAGCTTTCTTGGATAGGGACCAGTCGTAGTTGCCCATGGAGCCATGCTACCAGCCCAAGACCTCCTGGCACCCAAGACAGCATGCCAAATACTGCACCCCCTTTACCCAGTGATGGACCAGCCTTTGCTTCGCTTGCTCCCTGCGTGGAATGTGCAAACAACTATAAGGTAAAGGTAAAGGTGACCCCTGACAATTAAGTCCAGTCGTGTCCGACTCTAGGGCGTGGTGCTCATCCCATTTCAAAGCCGAAGAGCCAGCGTTGTCCAAAGACGCCTCCGTGGTCATGTGGCCGGCATGACTCTCCTTGCCGCAGCGCGTAGCATGCGGCTGGAACATGGAGCGCTGTTTACCTTCCCGCAAGCGGTACCTATTTATCTACTCGCATTAACATGCTTTGGAACTGCTAGGTTGGGAGGAGCTGGCCAAGTCGCGGATTCGAACTGCCGACCTTTCGATCGACAGCTCATGGTTCAGCGATTTAACCCACTGCGCCACCAGCTGGCAAACAACTATACCCAGGTACAAACTAACGATTGGGTACTGTTTAATATGCAAACTTTTCCCATTATGTAGGCAATACCTGCATGTTAGCATCTTTGGAGCAGGCAAGTTAGATCAGGAAAATAAAATGAGGAAGAAGGTTCAACACCACACACACACTCCTCCCAGGTGCTGTGGCCCTAATTCCATGGTTACGTTTCAGTTGGGGACCCATCTAATCTACTGGCCTCCATTTGTTATGAATTTTTTTTTTAATTTTGTGGGGTAGTACTGTACCTGTGTCTGATTCAAAAGATATTTTCCAAGAACAATTACCGGTAGATCAATTTTTTCAAGGTGCAATCTGTGCCTTTGCAAATCAAAAAGATTTCTAGAGGCATCAGTAGAATTTGTGTCAGGAAACTAAAGAACACCAGCTGCCCACCACCCTCCATCTCTGAAATCTTCTCACTGACTCAGATTCTGGTGGAGTCTACTATTCCCATACCTTTTGCCAAACCAACCAGCTGAGGAATAATGCATTTTTGTCTTTTGTGTTCCCAACACAGTAGAACAAATGGAGGCTATTCTGAAAGGTAAGAAAAGCTTATCATTCTCTAGCACTTTTCAATCTTGCAGCCCTATTCCACCGGTGTAATACAGAAAAATACTTTTCCTGAGTTCTTGATTGGCTGAAAAGAAAACAGATAGTACAGTATGTTTCTATGTCCTGTACCAGCAGCACAGCAAATGCTAAGATAGCTAATACACAATGCAACGATGCATTTCTAGAAATATACACATGGAAAGGATCAACATGTAATGAACACAGCCATTTAGAAAGCCGCAGGCCATTGTAACCGCTACTTTTTTTGGTGAAAAGAATGTGCAATGCTTTCCCCACCACTGATCATGGTAGTCCTTTTAGCAGGGGGAGAACTGTCCCTCTTCATCCTGGCATTGTGTCTTCCTAGTGGCCGCTTGCTGTTTATTTGCGCGAGGCTGGAAGCACTTTGAAAACCTCCGAGTTCACTCAGACACTTTCGGAGACCTTCTAGCCTTGCCGTGCACCCGTGCGAGCCTTGCCGTGCACCCGTGCGAGGCTAGAAGCACTCTAAAAATGTCCAAATTCACTCGGATGTTTTCCAAGTGCTTCCAGCCTTGCGCAGGCTGGGATAAAGACGCAGCATATTAGAGCTGCAGCAGGGGCAGTACTGGACAGCCAGGACTAGAGGAAACTGTGAAAAGGCCAGGATTGTCCCAACCAGATCTGGGACTATGGTAAGCCTACCTCTTAGCTTTCTACTACCCAAGAATCTATTTTTACCCAAGGGTGTATATATGCAACAGGAGTTAAATGTGTACACCTGTGGGCTGGGAGGAAAGCTGTGCAACACTTGAATGTGGAACATATCAAAACATTAAAACCATAAGGGACATAATAATCTAGTCTAGTCATCCCTTTACCACACACCACAAAATGACACTTATTTTTGCCTTATCTACACAGTTGTTTCCAGACGTTTTCCACAAGGCTATTGTCTTTCCTTCCCCCACCCTTCCCTTGTAACCAAAATCAGCAGGACAATTAGAATACAAGGCCCATTAATCCCTTTGCAAACGTGTGCAGGGCTTATCTTCAATGTTTTTATCACTGGGGTTTAATTAAAAGACTCCCAAAAGGCAAGAGAAGCCATGCCAACATTCCCCTCATGCACATGATGTTGTGATTCTTAGCAGCAGGTCACATCAACAGCTGGATATAGGGAAGTATTATTCAAACCAGATGAGCTAGTGTGTTTACACTTAAACAGGTTCTTATTTAGATAAAAGCCCACAACCCTGCTTCAAAGAACAGGTATTTCAGGTTGCTGGGAAACATCAAATCCTCTCCGCCAGAGCCTACCTTTTTAAAGCCACCAGATCAGAGGCAAGAAACCTCATTATCTTGCCCAGCTGTGTTACTTTCTTTATGCTTAATCCTTAATCCATAATTCCCAGAGAGGCTCACTCATTACACAATGTATTTAAGTTTTTCTCTCCCCTACCCTCCAGGTTTAAAAAAAGCACACTTAAAAAGTAAACTGAAGTTAGTCATTTGTCTTCCCAGAATGATAAATTCCTCACTCCATCCTATTCTACACTCTTCATGGTGGCTTGCTATATAGCCCTTTCATTACAGGTTTGAACAGAGAAATATCTTAGCCAGAGGTAACCTCCTGTTTGAGTCTCCAAGTGAAACTGGCCGATAGTCTGTCAAAACAATGCAAATGCTATGTCAAGGCACCACCAACGTTGCACTTGGAATACTATATATTCAATATTTGCGTAGTTCAAGTTTAAATCCGTTAAGCAGAATCTGGAAACATTTGGACAAGGATTGGACACAAAGGCATTTAGTTTTGAACTAGAAGCTTCAGAGAGCAATGGAAAGCCCTGTGCTTTCTGAGCCTTGAGCAGATACTGCACACACCCACTGACCAAAAGGCAGCATACAAATCTCTATAACAAATAAAATGCTAGCAACTGGCTTTTTCTAAAAGGCTTGAAAGATTCTCAGGAATCTATATGATGTGCCCACTTTTTGGGTTTCCAAGTTCACTTTCTTGCACTGTTGCAAGGCAGCTACATGGTTATGAAGACTGGAGGAGTACGGTAACTTCCGTTTGCACCCTTGCATCCTAGTACTCAAAGCCTATGCTTAAATGCATTTACTCACAAACGCCACCATATTCAATGGTGTTCACTCCCCTGGGAGTGTGCATAGGACTGTAGGCTTATAAAATTAGCTTTCATTCATTGTGTATGCTAAAATGCAAGTTATTCTTCTTCTTGGGCAATTATACGCTATCTGAAGGTTTAGTCACACAATGCAGTTATGCCAAGGCGCCATATTTTATTACTGTACATTTGTATCCCATCTTTCTTTCAGCATGGAAATCAAAGTGGTGCCATGGGATGCCCAGGTGATCTCCAAGGCACTGACCAGACCCAGTGCCAAGTGTGCTGCATTATGAACCTTCAGACCATGCGGTGTTCATTTCTGGGTTAAAGCACCTGGATTGAAACAGTTACAAGACCTACATTTTTATTCCAGCACGGAAGAACTGTGCCTACATTCACTGAAAGTGTTAGTACAAGACAGACAAATTTTGGAATATCATACCTTACAATTTCCAAGGATGCTTTTGTACAGTACATATTATGACCAAGGTTGAGCCAGCTGAAGCTATGATTCAAAAGCATATCAGCTAAACACAGTACACCCCAGAGTGTCAATTCCCATTAGTGTGACTGAACTCCAAATGACCTGGGATATTTCTAGGCCATTAAAATATACAGCACATGCAATAGCACTAACCTCTAACTTTCTAGGAAATAAACCTGATCAGCTGGAGCTCATTTCAAATAAACAAAACCAACATGGTGAGATGGGCTGTGCTTGTATACACATACTAATCACTTACATTGCAGCATGGCAGGTGCTGTACCAAAGCAGCCATGAGCAAGGTTCTTTTCTTCCTGTGTGCTTGTAGAGGAACAGTTGTCATGAGAACTCAGCCCCAAGGAACACAATGCCTTTCCTATGAGACATACCTACCAACCCATGTAGCATCAGTCAACGAGGTCTTGAGTTACAGGTACAGTACGTTACTGAGTATGGAGAAGAAGGAAATGGAAACTTTATGTATAATGCCCGTTGAATAGCTCAAGGTGGTGTACAAAACATGAAAATACACCCCATATGCTTATTTGGGGGCTAGGAGTGACACTGCTTAGAACCTGAATGCACAGGCATTAATAGTTATTCCCCATAAACAGAAGGTTCCACAGTTTGATCCCAATGCGATCAGGCACCAAATAAATGCAAAATGCACCGCTCATTCCAAAAGTTGGCTCATCTTGCTGCTGTCAACATCTATTACCCTTCTACTGATGGGCAGCGTGCTATAGCAGAATGTGTGCATGCCAGGTTGTCAAACCCCTCTCTTCTTAAAATGGGGGCCGAGTAATAATACCAGTTTAACAAAGGAGGACATGGGTGCACAAAACCTAGACCACAATCCCTTGGTGCCAGCTATTTTGAACAGACAGGGTGCTCATAGCAAAGTTAGACAAAAGCAGCAAAGCTTGGCTCAGCCTCCTACACAAGCAGCATTCCAAAATGCTGACGTGCAAGATTAAATGGGAGGGAGAGGCTTTAGCTGCTCGATTTCACTCTGCCAGAGCTCAGTGCCTGGCAGTGGGAGGGCAGTCAAACACTGACAGGAAGATGATGAAGCAAGCTTCATTTTGTTCACATTCATGGCTTACTTTTTTAAGACATGGGGCTCACACTGGAGCCTTCCACATATGGAAAATAAAGATTTTACACCTGAAGACATGAATGCCTGTGTACTCAAGATTCCAAACAAAATCAGCCATAATGCAAAATACAGCAGTAGTACACTTCGTGTCTGGATTCAGACCAAGTAAAACATGCTGCTCTTTGGTTTTGGAGAGCCAATCATACCAAGAGGCGCACATATTTAAGAGAAATGCTGCATTTTGGGGGTTAAAGTTCACAAGCAGGGATACTCAAAATACAGAAAGGTGAGTCAAGAGAACAGGTGAGATGAAACCCTCCACTCAAAGTTGGCCTATTAACTGTGAGAAAGTAAGGGGGTGCACACAAATACACAAACTGCCTGCGAGAAGCAAGAAGAGGACTTTTCTTGGAGAATTATGGTATGCTAGATGAGTAGAAGAGGCAGCCTGCTTGGTGCCCAGTCCAGAGTTTAGTGTGTATTATTGCTGTGAGCAGCCTGAGACAGCCAATCTCTTACATCTTGCATTATTTTGCTGCCACTCCATAGAGGGGATTTACTGCATATGAAATTCAACAGGTAATTTTAACAACTGTTGAATGATGGTGTTTTCATGAGCCATGGCGAAGGGAGGGGGATCGCGTGACCTGGAAGAGGTTTCTTGGAGCACAGTAGACTGCCCGGCAAACGGAGCGATTTTGTCACGCAAAAGGTAGGGAAGGCCATCTTATTTTCTTATTTAAAAAAAACATTTTTAAAAGGGTCCCTCATATCCATGGTCTCTGCAGATTTGGAAGTCCGTGGGTGCCAGACCGGTGAATAATGCTGGTCCACCTGTACCACCAGAGATACCTTGTACTTCCTTTTTGAGGTGCTACAGCTTCCTACTGAAGCTGCCACTTAATTGCCTCTTTGGGGCAGAGAACTGGCAATCCAACCTCCATTAATACATTCTAGGAAGGGATACTTATAGTTATACGGTATACCCCAACTGGCACTGAAAGAGACTTAAGAGCATGCATGTCATTTATTGAACTGTGTCCTCTTGCCCCTCCCTGGCGGTACCGTCTTCATATAATATGTTTAAATAATCTATACCTTCAAGAGGTGGCTGAGTGCCAATCAGCTTGTATATGAAATGGGGTAAACCCATAATAAAGCAATGGCTTCTACAACATAGGTAGCCAACCCACGGCATGGGTGCCACTTAATGGCACGCCAAGCCTTTTGCAGTGGCACAAACTGCTGTTCCTGCTCAAGCCGAGCGCTGGTCCCTCTCTTTCTTGACCCCAGCGCACCTTTCCAAGCCTGTGACACTAGAGGAGGTCTCTGCACCCCACTGCGCCTTATTCTTCTTGCACTGTCACTGTGCTTTAAATATTTTCATTACCTTAGATTTATTTAAGTGGCACGCTCAAGATTATCTACATAAAATGTGACACATGGCATGCCACGGGTTGGCCACCACTGTTCTACATACTCAGGGGACTGTCTACTTATGCAGCAGTACATAAAATTGTAAATTAGAAAGAGGATAAAATCCTCAATTCAATCAAATACACACTGAACAAGCTTGATGAACCCCAGGAGTCATGAAATGTTAGTGTCAGTAGCAGAACAAAAATAAATAAATTAAACCAGCAGAAGGTAGGGGAGAGACAAGGAACAAAGAGGAAGGAATTGGCCTGCTGCAGCCAATTGGACATTAGCAGTAGGGAGGGAGAACAATTTGTTGCAGATCCTTATTATTTGGACTATTGCAAAACATTGGAGGAACTCAAACCTTTTAATTGATCACCCACTATGCACATTTTTCCACAAAGTTTTATGCATTTTCTTATCCTCACTATTTTGGCAACCCAGAAAGTCAGTTTTCATGTAAAATAATGTTTCTAAAGGGGAAGGGGACACACATCCTTGGTTCTGTGGCATTTACAACCCATTTCAAATGAGTAAAATTTTAAAAGCAAAACATTTTTAAACATTCAGTAAATGTATCCATGACAATTGGGGGCAGGAGCAGCTGATAGCCCTGAAAGTTAGTTTAGCAACTAATCCACACTACAGTAAGAAAATTACATGTTTCTCCCAATCTCCTCAAGATGTACGTTTAAAATAACCAAGCCAATGCCCTCTCAGTGCAGCTACTTAATTACTATGTACATTGTAAGGAACTATATGAAGATTTTTTTTAAGGCAGGATGGTGGAATTAAGATGTTTGGATTTTTTTTCCCTTTGAGGAACAAGAGTAGAAATTTGCAATGCCCTTCATATCATAGTTCAATGTTTCAGACCTCAAAGAAATACCGTAGTAAACTGCAGAAATTATGTAAGCTGGGCAATTTACATAATTTGTGCAGGTCGCAGAACTCAGCTTCTCTTTGTGCAGAGCGTTTATATTTGTTGTGCAGTGAACACACAACCGTAGAGGGGTTACTCAGAAGGGCATGTCTTATTCTGTTGCCACTCTCCACCCATTTAATATCAGATGCACAAATAGTGATGAGGAGGTTGTTTTGGTTTTGTTTTTTTTAAACTATAGGTAGGTTACCCCTTGTACCCCCTTAATACAAGTTGGTTACATCTGAAATCCAGATATTTTGGGGGCTATGACTTAAAAAAATGTTTTCCAACACCTGGCTGGCATAGCGCAAGCCATGCTGGGGCACAAAATTATTAAAAAATATTGTATAAAATTACCTTCAGGCTATGTGTATAATGTATATACAAGACAAATGATTTTTTTATTTAGACTTGGGTCCCATCCCCCCATAAATCTCATACTTATGCAAATATTCCAAAATCCAGACAAATTCCTGTCCCAAGCAGTCCGGATAAAAGATACTCAACCTGTACTGTATTTTTTCAATACATGAAACAACCCCAGGGCAGCCCATTCATAAGGCCAACCGAAACAGTCATTTCAAGTAGCAGTTGAGAGAGGCAGCAACTGGTAGGGGGGAGGGGGTGCCTGCCCAACACCTTCCTCAGCCCAGTGCTTCAGCATCTTCTCACATGCTGTCCTTGGAGAGGGCACAAGAAGAGGAGAGTTACCTCCAAAACCACAATCCTTTCACTGAGTATGCTCCTGAGCACTCAGGAAAAGGATTGCTGCCTTCCACCCAAGCTTCCTGTAAAGTCGTCAGGTGGCGAAGATGCTGGGAGTGGAGAGGTTCTGCTCCAAGGATCCTCTCTGGCACTGTACAAGAAGCTGTGACACCCGAGGAGGCAGTGGTGATGGTAGACAATGAGGAGGAGCAGCAGCAGCATGTGGTGCACAATGGTGATGGTGTGTGTGTGTGTGTGTGTGTGTGTGTGTGTGTGTGTGTGGTGCTGGCACATGGCATGCATGCTGGTACGGAGTAGGCAATGAAATTTGGGTGGAAGGGCAGCAGGCCGGCTTGGGCTGCCCCTGAACAGCCCAACACACAGTAGTCTAGCAGAAACTTTCATGGCCAGATATAATCTTGCAAGACACAGGGTATATGGGTGAAGATGCCATGTAGAGTAAATTAAAAGCCCAAAATTGCGATTAATCATGGCATCTTCACCCATATACCCTGTGTCTTGCAACAACACAGTAGTCTTTCAAAAATGCCTCTCTGAATTTTGAGGCTTATATCATTCAACAATGGAGTAGATTAGTGCTGCAGTTCTCAGCAATTTTTATACTGTTGTAATTTTGAAACAGCGATACCAAAATGCAATCACTTCATATCCTGTGAAGAAAACCATCTCATTTTTGTCAGCACTCAGAACAACCAGCCACCATACCCTGGAAGGATGAGCACAAAAGTGCAAACCCCAGACTTGTAAGTCAGTTCTCGTTATCCTCTAGGGTTCGGTTCCTGGAAAACCTAGGATACCGAATTAGCGGATACCGATTCATTGAGCCTATGGGGGAAATGGGGTTAGGTTCCAGGGGACTCTCTTCACCATATACTATATGAACCTGAATCTTACCTTGAAGTCTATAGGCTGGGTGATACTGGGGGCTGCGTCCAGTATACCACATTGGCTCTTTGTTATGGAACAATTCCTAACTTTAGCAAATTATTCCTCATATTTTTGTTCAATATTTAAAAATCTTTTTACATGACTTTTTAACCTATATAAACTCTACCTCTTTTGTCATTATGTCTGGTCATGAAAATGTCCATACTACAAATTATCATTCCTTCCTAACATTATGCAAATATAAAAGGTATTGTACAGTATCCTGGAAGCCCAGAGAGAGCAGAGTTTCCATTGTGTTGCAAATGGCATTCAACAGAAAATACACACACACAGCAACTCCAGAAAAGGGGGGGGGGAAGAGAGGGAGAGAGTAATTGCAGCAAGGCAGGGAAATTTGCTCCCAGAGGAACATGGAAACCTGCAAAAAAAATAGCTAAGTACACACCTGGCCCCAACGAGATCGCAGATAGAGAACAAACCGTGGATACAGAGAGATGTGGCAATTCTGCCTCTCGCAGATAAGCGAATTTGCAGATAGCCAATTTGCATATAAAGAGAACCGATTGTATTTCTGTTTTCATATTTGCAATAGAGACACAAACTGCCACCTTCAAAGAGACTAAGGGCCCATTCCTATCCAATTTTCCAGCACAGATGCAGCCACTATGCAGCCCCAAGGTAAGAGAACAAACGTTCCCTTACCCCGAGGAGGCCTAGGCAACTCCCCCCCCCCACCGCAAGATGCAGCGCGCACCCCGTTGGCACAGCTGCATTGGCCCTGGAACGTTGGATAGGATTGGGCCCCAAGGCTACAATCCTGTACACACTTACCTGGGGGCAATTTCCATTAAACTAAATGGGAGTTACTTCTGAGTCGACATGCATGGGACTGAGCTGTAAGACACACATGGTAAATTTACATAAAGTGCTACCAATGAATGAAGTGCCAATCAATGAATAAGAGCCTCTAGTCTCCATCCCAAGAAAAACCAATGGGAAGAACTCTTTCTGCTTCCTCCACACAACCCTATACAGCAAGTAGGAAGCAAGTATGGCTGTTGTGCTGAATGAAAGGGGGACCCCAGGTACCTTGCGAGCAGTTCTGCTAATAGCAGCACTCCCTTGTCTGCTGCCTACCTGCCAAGCAAGACAGCTCCATTTGTGCTTAGCACTGTGGGGTTCCTTCAAACTTGAAGTAAACAAACTGTCAGTCTGGCACAACTCATTTGGAGTTGTCAAGATAAGATAGACGGCCAAATAGTCTTGTATAACATAGGAGAAAAATGTTCTAACACTGAAGAAAAGTTTAACCTTGCTACAGTATATAGTCCCCAGTTGCGACACAATATGAATATGAGGCAGAATATAAGAATCTATTTAGAGGGTGGCTCATGGATAAGATTGTGCTTCCTCACTAAGTTATTCTTCTAACCATCATTCTTCCTTATGCTTTTAAAGTTATAACTTATAGCCTTTATTGAACTAAGTAAAAGTTTAAAACTGTGCAACACGAGTGCTTGAATTTTAGAGAGTATTTAACACTGCCATCTATGGTAGCAGCAACAGAATTTGAGAAACTGAGTGTAGAACTGCAGTTTCTCTCGCTCTCAAAATGCACACACCACTGGGATAGAAGTGCACTATAATTAGAAACAGCAGCAACTGGGCAAGCAAGCACCCTCCTCCACATTAATTTAGGCTACCTTCTGTGGCAAGCTGTTAACCTGATCTAAGTTGGCTGTACAGACATCTAAGTTGGCTGTACAAAGACAGAGGACAAGTGGCCGATTTGAACAGGTCTGTGTTACTTAGATCAAGCACTATCTGGCTTGACTACAGTGATGTTACAGACACATATACAGTAGTACACACCGGAAAGCAAGCAGCAAAGGTTTCAGTATATCCTGTGTGTGTTTTGCTCATATACTGGAGGTCAACATGACCCCTTTTCAGGCACAAAGTGCTCATTCATCCAGCTCATGGTCACTCTTCAGTTTATTCAGTTACTCACGCTGAAGGTTATTTTACCTAGCCATTCTCTCCCCCGTACAATGGCTTTTTCTGTGAATACAAAGAGCTCTTCAGCAACAGATTCTGGGAAAGTTCAAAGCCAATAAAAACTTCTTGGTGCACCAGTTCCCTAGATAGGATTTTTATTTTAAAAGCAAGGGGGATTTTGTTTCAATTCATCAAGTTGTCTTCCAGCCTCCTCTTGAACTACCGGTAGCGGGATATACTATGGTCACATGCACTACTCCCATTAATAAAATAAAATTTACTGAAGTATGATTTCATCCAAATGCATTATAAAGGAACAGAGGTAGCCAGGAGAATGACATAATACTCCCTGCAATTATGTCTACAATTGCTTGGGCCTCACTAACCAAACCACTAAACACACTTCTACATCATCTGAACAAGGCTGGTGATGTATCTTTTCAAAGTTAGCAAGGCAATTTTCTTGGCACAATATTGGTAGAAAACTGCATCAGAATAGCTGGAATTATGTGCTTATAAAATTACAGTTACCGTATTTTTCGCACTATAAGACGCACTTTTTTCCCCAAAAAACATAGCGGGGAAAAAGCGTGCGTCCTATGGTGCGAAGTAAACATCGGGGGGGGGGGAGGCCTGCAGAGGCTCGCACAGGCCTGTGCGAGCCTCTGCAGGGCTCCCATCGGCCCCAAACAGCGATTTTAGGCCATTTCCGGAATGGCCGAAAATCGCTCTTTGGGACCGATGGGAGGCCTGCAGAGGCTCGCGCAGGCCTGCGCGAGCCTCTGCAGGCCTCCCCCGATGTTTACTTCGGCCCCAAAGAGCGATTTTCGGCCATTTCCGGAATGGCCGAAAATCACTCTTTGGGGCCGATGGGAGGTCTGCAGAGGCTCGCGCAGGCCTGCGCGAGCCTCTGCAGGCCTCCCCCGATGTTTACTTCGGCCCCAAAGAGCGATTTTCGGCCATTTCCGGAATGGATGAAAATCACTGTTTGGAGCCGAAGTAAACATCGGGGAGGTCTGCAGAGGCTCGCGCAGGCCTCCCCGAAGCCCCCACAGGCCTCCCCGAAGCGCCCCCAAGCCCAGGTAAGTACAAACCTTTTTTTCTCTATTTTATGCTCCATAGGATGCATGCGTCCTATGGACCAATGCGTCCTATGGAGCGTAAAATACGGTAACTTTAAGTCAGTCAGGCTTCTGAATAGATGCTAACATTTTAAGCAGAATTTCCTGAATTTTTCCTGAATTACCAGCATTTAAATTCCTAAAGACAAGAAACAAACTGTACTTATTAACTTAAAGGTGTATGTTAAGAAAAGCCATGAGACCCAGGGAAAAACAAGCTAGGAGACCGAAGAGCTGATGAATGACAGTGACAATAAATCTGTCATAATTATCTACTCGGGTAAAGGTATCGACATAACCGTGTGTTAGTACCAGGTTCCTAATCGAATGTTTATTTATTTATTTAAAATAAATAGACAGGCAGCCCAATCCTATCCCCCGCTGGCACAGTGGGGCCAAACGACATTCATCCCCTTACCCCGGGTAAAGCCCTAGCATCCCCAATGGGTCTCCTCGGATCCACGTCAGCTATTTACCTGGCGTAAGACCGGGTGGCCCACATAGGGACCGAAGGTCTAGGACAGGCGTGGGGAACCTCCAGCCCGCGGGAAGATCCGGCCCGGCCTGCGCGGGACCGGACCAATCCAGCCCGCGCGGGACCGGACCGGAGGCTCCGCCGCCGCTTTCGCGCACCTCCTTGGTTTAAAAGCGGCCTTTGCACAGCGCCGCTGAAGCTGAGATTGCCCTGAGGGCAATCTTAGCTTCAGCGGGGCTGTGCACATGTCCAGGAAGGCCGCTTTCAGAAGGAGGAGGAAAGCGGCCTTCCTGGACATGCGCACAGCCCTGCTGAAGCTACGATTGCCCTCAGGGCAATCTCAGCTTCAGCGGCGCTGTGCAAAGGCCGCTTTTAAACCAAGGAGGCGCGCGAAAGCGCGCTTGGTGCAAAGCGGCGCTTGGTGCAAAGGCCACACCAAGGAGGCGCGCGAAAGTGATGGCGGCAGCGGCGGCGGCCCCAGCCCGGAGCCGAGGTAAGGAGAACGGGTGGGTGGGTGGGAGGGAGCACGAGCGGTCGGTGGGAGGGAGAGAGGGAAGGAGAGAGAGAGGTGGGAGGGAGGGGGAGCGAGAGGTGGGAGGGAGGGAGGAAGGGGGAGCGAGAGGTGGGTGGGTGGGAGGGAAACTTGCAGGGGGGGTCAAATTTGCGGGGGGGGGGGAGAAATCGGCCGGCCTCCTGGCCGGCCCACAACAAATTTTCCCATAGGGAAAATGGCCCCCCACTGCAAATAGGTTCCCCACCCCTGGTCTAGGAAGTGAGACAGGATTCAGCGTGAGCCACTGCCGCCAATCCCTCCCCCCCTCCCAGGCCCTCCCCCTGCTCCATTACACCCCTGTAATGCCCTCCCCCCACTGCTCTGGGCGGCCCTTACCTGCTCCAGCATGCATTGGAGCCTGCACTGGCATAGGCACTGCTTACTCACGAGGCATCTTGAATGTGCTTTGTGGCACTTCGCAACACCCTGGGCCGGTGCAGAGCCCTCGCAGGCAGGATTGTGCCCTAGGCTACCATCAAGCTAAATCCACAGATGGATATTCTTTCTTGTTAAAGGTCTCTTGACTACACCTATGGTGGAAACCGATGGCAGGGGAAGACAAAAAGTGCCCATAGACGAACACTTCTGGCCATGCTGAAAATCTGACTTAGAGAAACCCCACTGAGATAGCAATGGTGCAGGAGACATCCCATATTATTTTGGTAGAAGTACTCAGTGGGGGCACTGAGACAACAAGGATTCAAAGATGCAAGGAGGACCTAGTGCTACTAGAAAGCTTTGTTTATTGCAAAAAATAGTAGTTTTTAAAATATTCTGAATTGATGCTTGGTTATGGTGAAGGACTAGATGTGGATAAACAAACTGAAGCTCAATCTAGGCAAGACAGAGGTGCTCTTGGTCAGCAGGACAGCAGATTTAGACTTGGGAGTACAGCCTGTTTAAGGGGAGTGCAATTCTATCCAGAAGAGCCAGGTTCACAGACTGGGAGTACTTCTGGACCCAGTTCTGATCCTGGAGAGTCAGGGGTCAGTTATGGCCAGACACACATTTGCCTAGGTTTGGCTGGTGTCAAGTGCTCCATGCCAAAGTCACATCGTTCTTGGATTATTGTAACAAGCTCTACATGAGGCTGCCCCTGAAAAATGGTTTGGAAGCTCACAGAAAGCAGCAGCCTGGGTCCTTCCTGGGGCCTGTTGGTCTGATCACATTACTTCTGGTTCTTTACTATCTATATTGGCTGTCAGAAGGTTTCCAGGCCCCGTTCAAGTTGCTGGTTTTTACCTTTAAAGCCTGACATGGTTTAGGGGACCTGGATACTTGAAAGACTGCTTTCTCCCACATGTATTATCAATGAAATTTGCTCATCACCCGAGGCTTTGTTCCACGTTCCACCTCCTCGTGAGGGCAAGGCCTTCTCAGTTGTAGCACCTGATCTTTGGAATTCCTTCCCGTGGGAAGCCCAAGTGGCACTGTCTACTGGTGTCTTAAAACCAAAAATTAAATACATCAAGCCTTAGACTGGTCTTCTCTTTTCTCATTTTCCATTACCTTTACACCTGTCATTTACACCTGATATTTTATGGAAAGGTTTCAAAATGCTATTTATGGATTGGAATTTGTTCTTTTAATAACCGTTTAAGCCACCCTGGTGGACTGTGCAGGGTAGAAGGGCAAAGCATAATTTTAAAAAAATAAATCAAGCCAGACCACTACCACAGGACTGAAAATGAGAGTCTGTGCTTGGATGTGTGCTGGCAGGAATACAGTGAGTCATTTGCTTGATCTCATCTGTTTTCAGCAATATGCTAGAAAAATATTTAAATACTTGCACAAGCCCTTTCTTGGACAGGAGACTGAAGACTATGTGGGTGGGTACATAATTTGGGTGACAGGGCTGCTGTGGAAGCACTCGCCATCGCCATCCCACATTTGTTCATATGTACAAACTCTCCAGGATTGAGCTCAGGGAAACTGGTTGTGCAATTGTGCAACAGAAGCCACCTGTGTGCAGCAATAATTAGCTGCAAATTTACAAGTCACACTTTCCCAGGAGTAGGATTTTATTTTTTAAATATATGAAAAGCAAGTATTTTAATTGTATAGTGGCTCTTTAAGCAAGAACAAAAACGTGGGCAGCCGGTCTGAAACACAGAGGGGGGGGGGAAATGGAAGAAGCAATCAGTGTTCAAATTAGTGGCAAATACACCTGTCATTTACACCAAAGAGGGAGGGGGAAGCAGCCAGGTTCATACTGGCGGAGGATAAAAAATGCTGACTCCCCATTTTTACTGTAGTATGCATGCACTGTGTATTTTAATGGGGGGGGGGGTTTGAAGGGAGAGAAAAGAGCTACTTCTAAAGCATTATGATATACCCAACAATATTCCAGAGCTATTTTTGTACTAGAAGTGACAACAGGTGTTCACATGGCTATTCTAACTTCTGGTTTCCGAACCTTGCTGGTCACATTCTTAAGGCCATCTCCACAGCAAAGTCCTGCATACAAAGAAAAGTATTCCTGGACTGTCAATTTGCCCCTCTAGACAAACATTTGTGTCTTGAAATGTACTCTCTCTCTCCAAGTTGCAAGTTGAAACCAAAGCTTCAGGGAAGAGGAAATCTACGGTATCTAAAGATCTGTTGACTCCATTAGAATTTCTTTGTAAAAAGAGGACTGAATAAACACTGCAGAGAGAAAAGTAGCAGCTCTCAATTTTCGCGGTACAGTATTAGGTCTTCATGCTATTCTGCTTCTATCACTTACAAGTAATTTTAATTATGCCAAGTTGCACCAACATTAAGCATGTTTGCCTTTCCAACAAAGTAAGAGGACTATTTTTCATGTGATGGTAAGATAGCATCTCAGCCTAGCTTCCCTGTGGCCCACCACCCTCATTGTGTAAGGAAGTAGCTGAAGCCACAGGTCACAGAAAAATCTATTGGGACACATGATCTCAATCTAGGGCATCTTGTCCAATAGATATGTTTACGGCAAAGAAAGGGACTCAGACTGGCTCATTTAAAAGAATTATCACTATTTCTTTAATGTCGCAGTTCTGACTCTTAGGAAAATACTTCCATGATCTGTTGCATATTCGAACGCCTCTAATCTTGACATACTGAGAACCCAGGTTGGAACCCAGGAAATACACCTCCATTCTTAACACAGACTGCAGACCAACTGTGATTTTGCACAGATTTACGCTGTACTTGTGTAAAAGTTAACTAAAGTAACAGTGCAATCCTATACAGGTTTACTCAGAATTAAGTCTTATTGTGTTCAATGGTATTTACTCTCAGGAAAGTGTGCATAGGATTGCAGCCTAACAGCACAGTTCTATCCAACTTACACCACTGGTGTATCCAGCGGAGGAGGGCAGGGTGGGAGGCTTTGGAAAGGAGGAGATTTAAATCCCTTTTAAAGGGGATTTGAATCCCCTTTCCGTTCTGGGGCCTCCCGTTCTCGCTGCACCGCTGGTTACACTGGTGGTGTAAGTTGGATAGGATTGCGCTGTTAGGCTGCTAAAATGCTTTGAAATAAGGGATATCTGTGAGTCTCACACTCTGGAAACGACAAATCTTAAAATATCTGGCAAGTCCAACGTGGGGGGGGGGGAAGAAAAGAGATGGATTTCATTTGTCTTGAAATGGATAAAATACAAATTACAAGCATACAAACAAATGCACTGTGTGTGAATCTGTACTTTGCTCTCTTCCCCTTCCACCCAAATATATTGCTTTCATAAGATATCCCTGACTGGAAGCTTGCAAGCTGCATAATTCCCATTCCTTGATCTGTTTTGTCTCCTCTGTAAACAAATGCAGTGCAATCTCTGGAAGTTTGACCATGGTTGAATTCAAACCAAAAGGAGCACCCACAAAACAGAGGCTGCTGTCCAGGTGGCAAAAATGTCTGTTTTGTATCCAACCAGAAGCACTGGCACAATTCAAACACAGAGAGGAGTTTGGCAGCATTCAGAAAGCTTTAGAAATGCACCGCTAGCATTGTGTTAATTTGTCACTATATCGGGTAACATGCATAATGCAGGAAAAATTTCATGTCATCTACACTCTGTGAAAATAGCTCATCGATACCGTGAATCAAGATTTCCTGGTCAAGCAGAGAATCAGGAAAGTACGGTAGTTTTGTACTCTTATGTATGAGTAATCCTTCCAACAATTCTAGGAATCACAATGTTCCTGCCATTTTAAAGAGTTGGGCAAATAAATGATTAGCTATTTCCTGACTGTTTAAAGATAAGGGCTCTGTTAAAGTTTAAATAAAATTTAAGACTTCATGTTTAAGGGACTCTCAAAATTACAACTAGCTAAGGGAAAAATGTTGCAGCTACAGTGAATTGCTTCTGAAATCTAAACAGTCAGTCCAGTTTTTTCACAGTGATTTATGACCCCCCCAGCCAAAAGCAAGAGAATTTATATCCCTTTCAGCATTCATCCCCCCTGCTCTCCACTCCTGCCATCTGCAAAAAGCTTCTGACTAAATGAATCACTGGTATTAAGACAGGGATTAGAACACAAAATGAAGAGTCTCAAACTTTGTTTATGACACCCTGGTGAACAAAATTGTTTTATTCTCACAAAATGCAGATTAGAGCAGCGGGGGGGGGGGAGAGAATAGGCATACCCAGCGGTGCATTGTTACGGTATCAAGCATACTCTGTCTCACCATAGTAGCTTTATTTTGCCAGAAAAGATTGACCGTTTTGGATTATTAGCAGCCAATTTGAAAAAAAAGTATAGTTTCTATCCTGAGCTTGGTAAATAAAAAGGGAAGGCTCTCATCTATAGTAGCTATAAACTTGCTAGAAAGAGAGATGGGTTCTTTTTGCTCACCTACCTTTAAGAAATGTTTTGCCTTTATGGGAACGTAATACAAGAAGCCATACCCAGTACCCAGACACAGAAATACTGAAGAAACCATCACTCTACTGGCTGTCTTTAGTACTGGTAAAGAATTGTTTACAATTTTAGCTCCCATAAATCAAGAGCATAAACATGCACCATATTCAGATTGCAGATTTAGGAAGGCACCAGGCAGTGGCACAGGTTCTAATCCAGTTGACAAAGTTCTTTCCAGCAGACAGCAGTGAACATTATGCATAACTGTATTTGGAATACTACAGGCAGCAGTTAAGTTGTCAACTATGCCCCAGCTGCCAAGAAACCTAGACGCATCATTAACAGGCAATAGTATTTTCCACCATTTACATTACTAGAAAGAAGCCGCTTACATCAGGGATGGAGTTGCACCAGTTCCCTCTGTTATATGTGATGGGGCAAACTAGTGCAACCAACATATAAATCTCATATGGACTGACTGATTAGGGCTACACTTCCCAAGTTTTGGTTGCTAGAAGCAAATACCACATCCAAACCAAGTGCTCTCCTCCACCCAATGTTCCTCAGGTAAACATGGGGCCAGCTCTACACAGGCAGTTTCCTGGGATGCCATTACACACAGTTCTCTGGAGGCAGTGCAAACACCTTCCTCTTACGGCTGCTGTCAGACAAGACTACACTCTTAGCAGCAACAGCTATGCTGTGTCAGACATTAGGACCCAGAAGCGTCTTCTTTTTTCACCTCTGAACAATGGTTCATCTGAACATCTCTGAACATCTCAAGCTACAATGGGGGAGGGGGCAACATTTTCAGTCCTTGTCCAGTCAGCCACCAGAGCTACCACAGAGAGCGGTTATTGGCCACTCTCATGTTTTCCTATTGCCTGACTCCGACACAGGTCCACCCAATCCAACTACTGCCTGCCCAATTACCTGCCCCACAATCAGCCCACTTAGCAGCTACCCTAGCTGAAACTCTCCAGTCACCATCCTTGGAAGAAGATGGTGAATACGGTCCACCGAGCTACAGCAGCTGCATGGAAGACAACCAACAGAGTGACATTTGGGAAACTGTCACAAGACTTCTAAGCCTAGGCAAAGTGGCACAGGTATTTAAAGGCACAGAAGAGGTGTTGGCTGGCAGGTGCGTGTACATATACACATACAACTCAGATTAAAATCACAGCTCAGCTGGGAAGCTCACTTGGCAATCTTGGGCAAGTCACTGACTCTCAACCTCCCTCCCTCCCAAGGTTGTTGTCAGGCTGAAGCCCAACACAGTGTCCCAAGAAGAGCCAACAAGGCACTTTTGTTCTCAAGGCCACAAAGAACAGAGTGCAGTGCGACTTGCTGCTTTCAGTTTTGCCATCACTTGTTTGGGCGCCTTTCTTTCCTTTTTTAGTGGCACTGTACTTAAAAACAAAGACCAGGTGAACGTGCAAAGCTGAAGGTTTAAGAACCAACCTGGTTTACCACAGATATTCAAGCTCTTAGGTGAAAGGGGCAGGGGGCATCGCTGCATCGGCAGGGGGGTGGGAAGAATAGGATTGGGCTGTCAGTCTCATTTATCCTTCAGAAAAAAGTCTGCAGCTTTATCTCGCCCTCCACAACATAATCAGCATTTCAGCTAACCAACTAGAGTTCAATTGGCAAAGTACAAATTATTGCTTCTCAGCAGCCTGGTCTTTTTAACTTGAAAAAGGGGGAAGTATCACAGAAAGGCTAAACTAACCACATCAGTGCCTTATCAGATACATTTTGACGTTTTGACTCATGCTCTTTGGAATTGTGCACAAGAGCAATGGAAACAGAAAAGCATCAAGCATAATATACAGTGCAACTCTAATCTCAAAGGACTTGCAAGTACATGCTTTAACAGGCTCTCTTTGAAGTAAACATACCAGGTCTGGTCAGTGTTTGGAACATTTTAGATAGTCGGGTTACATCCTAAGGTCCAGGCTAAGCTAATACTGCAGCCTTACAAAGGGACACGGCTTTTCCATCAGACCATGATGACTTCCAGCTGCACAACTACAAATACGGTTGCATGAATGCAAACTGCCACACACTGAATTCAGCTTCAATTAGTTTTTGATACCTCTTATTGAACAGATGTAATCATATGACAAAAGCCAATACAGGCTTATTTAATGTATGACAGTCGGCAGGTATTTGCTGACCAGTTCAGCTTGCAACAGCACAGCTTGCAACAGCACAGTTACCGGTAACATTCGGAGGAGAAAAAAAAACCACCACTGCCTGAGTCTTAAAGGGTTGTGTATATGAAACTGGCACTTCATTGTATCTTCACAGATATTAAAATACTAATGAGGATTTGCTGGTCACATCCATAGTATAGTAATTGGTCTGCGAGTCACCCCCCTGGCATTTTAATTCTAAGATGCATACATCACTATCTCTCAGCCCCACCTACCTCACAGGGTTGTTGTGAGGACAAAAGGAGAGGAGGAAATATGTACACCACTCTGAGCTCCTTGGAGGAAGGGCGGTATAAAAATGTGAAAATAAATAAATCTTATATAAGTGACACAGCATTAGTTCACACCATCCCATTTATTTGCTAGTGCAGTGAAATTCTAGGATAAGGTTATAAACAAGTTTAAGGAACGTTACGATGCTATCACTTTAACTTCACAAATTTGTTCAATTTCTCCATTTAGCATATACTTTTTCCTTAGTCTTTTCAGTGCTTTCTTTAGTTGTTTGAATACCAGAGGGGGGAGGGAGAATTGAAATGGAGCAATATAAATGCCAGAACAAAAGATCAGCACATTGAAATTCACGTTTCTACAACGTCACAACATTATCAGCCAGAGACCAGCATTTTACATGAGCCTTTCCAGTTTAAGAAATAAAAAGGTGACAACATTTGAACAAGATTTAGTGCCGTTGGAGTTACTGCTTCTTTGGATGATTTGTAAACTACATCTGTGGCTCAGAATGGACAAGACCGACTGTCCTAATGTGTGTGCATGTTTCAGAATCAGGACACTGGCTACCAAGACTGCACCTATGACTTGCTACTTAGCCAAGAACTTGATTCAATCTTTTCACCCATGAGCTTCTGTAGAACATTGCTCAGTGCATCACTAGGATGCCAAACAGGAAAACTCTATTCACCCACACCTCTGCATATTCCAAATGTTGTCACAACACAGCATGACTGACAACTGCTAGTCAGGAAGACTTAACTGTGTAGATTTAGAGAGCCAAGACTTGCTAATGCAACATGAGAAAACTATGGCACACAAACTCTGCGGAGGGCACAAAATATATTTTTCAGCAACTAGCAATCTAAGGGAAGCGTACATATTACACCACATTTATTTGAACTATGTAATCAGTTACCAAGGCTAATCCCACATGTTTTGTTTTGAAGTGAGGAAAGAAAGATTTAGAAAAGTTCACGGTTCTACAACAAGACACAGGCCTGCAAAAGCAGCACAATTTTAAGAGACAGCTCAACAGAACTTGGGACAGAAAAAGCAGCATTCCTGAAATTCCAGCAGACACAAGATTTCCAAGTAACTGCAATCTAAAGCTTTCATCCCTGCCCTCTTGGCTTTACAAAGCTGTTGGCACCATATGGCCCTTGCCCATACCTCATGGGAGAGCCACACATTTTTTCATTCACTTAGGACAAAGTATTACTGTATGCCAGATAAGAGGAAATTCATATACTACCAATAAACCTTTCAGCACTTGCTTGCCTCCAAAGAGAATATGACAGAGCTTGCAGTTGTCTTCAGAACTCATTCTTTTTACAAAGAGAATAATTTTATAGTTTACTTTATGGAGAGCATTACAGTACTCCAAGGATTTTAAAATGGAGAAAATTAACATTTCCACATTTGAGTAGAAAGATCTACCACATGCTGTTTCTCTTCTGTCATAATCATAGATAATATATCTTGGTGTGACTTGATTGTGCCTTTCTGTGATGAGAGAACTGCACGAATTAAGGATTGCACGAATTAAGGACATGTTGATTCTTATACAATATCATCTTTAACAGTGAAGCTCCAGTAGAAAAATATTAACAGTATAATGCAAATGTAGTGTTACCAATACAGATTCTGCCATACAACAGGGCTGGCACAGGTAAAATGAAATTGATTGGAGCTTCAGAAAGGCTATTAAGACTACAACTTTCAAAAGAAAACAGGGTCAGCTCACAATAGCACAGAATGTGGTAGGCAAAATAGAAATGGGAACTGCTAAACAAGGTTGCGCACTGCAGGCAATATATAGTGCAACATCCAATTCAAGGTATTTTGGGTGATGGCACCCTGCTTATGGAACTCCCTGCCCAGCAAGGCCTGGCTGGCTGAGTTGCCCATTTTATAGTGGGCACTAAACACTTTGGTTTGGTCCAGTCCTTAAACTTTGTAACTTTTAGGTCATTTCTCCACTATGCTTGCTTATGGTTTACTGTTGATGTTTTAATTGGACACTACTGATTTATGCGAATTGTAAGCTGTCTTAATGACCCTTTAAATGGAACAGAAAGCAGTCTATAACTATTTTAATAAGGGAAATAAAGCAGCATCCTGAACCCATTTTCCTTAACGCCAGCAAAGTTTACAACAGCCTAGTTCACACCTCTTTCCCAGTGTTTTTGAGCCATAACAATTAGGGACTATAGCAATACGTTGACTTTCATCGCTTTGCTCTTTCAGCTGCTTTTAATTCTAACCACATTTCGAATTTTGTCCACATGCTTTCCTCTTTCATCCAACCTTCCATGACATTCGTCAATGTTCATACGTTTATTTTTCTTTTATTTCTGTTTATTTAGGTTCTGCACGCATTTGTATGTGTTATATAGTTATTTATGGTTTTTGCAGGCCAAGATAAAATTTCAAGCTAAATAAGGCTATGTTTGACATTCATCCATTTTTTACTTTCATTCATTTCTGTGGTTTGCACAACATCAACCTGTTGCTAAATACCACTAGTAGTTAGATTCTATGACAACATCCTTGTCCTTTTATCTTGATGCGCTCTGGAATATCCTACAATCAACAAATGGCATCATTAAATCAACACAATTCTGAGAAAAAGGTTTAAACATAAACTTTATACAGTTGGTATGCAAGGATGCATTCAGGTCTTGCCTCTGTTACAGTATTGCCATGAGGCAAATTGTGCGTAAATGAAAAACTATTCAGCAGCATTTAACAGCTTCCTGCTACATAAGACTCAAACAGCCCAATCCTAACCTGCGCCAATACAGTGGGGCCAGTGCGGCCATGCTGCATCCTATGCACAAATTGAGCCGGTGGAGATCGACGTAAGGGGAAAACCATAGCCTGCTCAATGGTGCAACTCGGGATCAGCGCCTGCTAAATAGCCAGCTCAAGTCCAAGCTGCCTCGTGTCAGGATTTAAGACCCGGGAATGGGGATAGGATTCCCCTCCCGGGCCCGATCCACCCCCATCTCCACCTTCTCCCCACCCCATTACACCCCTCCCCTGCACTGCTCAGAGCAGCTCTCACCTGTTCCAGTGCATGTCAAGGCCTGTGCTGGCGCCAGTGGAACGGCACAGGCCTTTCCACTGGTGCCCCTATCTGTTGCAACGACAGCGTGTGGTTGCAGCACTGACACGAGAATAGGATTGTACCGAAATGTCTTGCTTGCTCAACTCTAACAGAAGACTACAGCAAGTTGCAACCTAGAAAGTGCCTCTGTAGAACGCATTGCAAAAGAGCTTCAGTTTCAACTATTAGTGATACAGGGGGCACTAAATTGCTTTCATGTTACCTCTATAAAGATACCCCATCCTTACTTTTTTCTCATGTCACTTCTTGACTATATGCACCACACTGATGCCACAAAGGCTCATATGCACATTTTCCTGGTTATCAAGCTGTCACCATAAATATCAAGAACCAACAACTCATAACTTTTTCTTCACTGGCATTTAGCAGTGGGGTAAATTGGTACTGGAGAAGTTTCATAGTGGTGGCAAGGAATAGGCTAAGATTTTTAGAGTTACTTTTAAACACTGATGTCTGCCTTAAGCAAGTCAAAAATCCAAATAAAGTCACTTGTCTCAAGGCAAATTCTAATGCATGTCGGCTCCTTTTCACAACAATAATTGAAACTTGTGGAACAAGACAGTATATCAGACAAGAATAAAGTGATCTCATCTGATTTAAGATAAGATCTGAAACTTTCATGGCCAGCAACAGAAAGAATCAAGGTCACAGGGTTAAAAGCCATGTCTGTAATAAAAACTTTATAATTAAAACCAAAATAAAAATTCATTAAAAATCATAAGTCTCATAACGTTTCATTCAATCCTGTGAACATATAAAATAAATGGTGAACAGATAAAAGGAGCCAAGCAGCAGCATAAGCAGCATTACGCTGCTGCTTGACTCCTTCCTTTTATCTGACAACGTTCACAGGATTGAATGAAATGTTATGAGACTTATGATTTTTAATGAATTTTTATTTTGGTTTTAATTAGTAAGCTTTTATTGCAGACATGGCTTTTAACCCCGTGAACCTGACTTGTTTTACTCCTCTGATTTATTTTCAATGGAAATTTAATTCACAGGCTGCCTTTGCAGAAACATTTTTGTTGAAAAACAGGCCACAATATTTGTAATAAAAATAATTTTACTGCCAACAATAATCATGGAGGTGTCTTTACTTTTGGAAGGTTTGTACATGACAAGTGGTAGTTTCATGTTAAATGAGATTTAATTGTTACTGGAAGATCCAGCCATTTATACTGAACATTTCATGGGGAAAAAATCATTTTAAAAACAGGGCTCTCACCAGTCAAGCATGCTTGATCTATGGTTGCCATATTCCCAGTCTCCAAATTTGAGCAGCCCAATTTGCATAACATGCCATTTTCCTAATTTGCATACTATACTTTATCTTAATTACGCAAATCACACCTATTAAACATTAAGCCATGTTGCATTTTCCAGTTGTTGAACATCTCTTCCAGGCAATGGCCTACAATGCCATCAGACTTCTTGTTAATAGCAGCCTACTACTCCACCACCATCCCCCTAGTTTGCAGTATCTGAATATGTTCTCTAGTGGTGGAAAAAAACAAAGTCTTCCTCATTTTACAAATGAACGAAGAACTAATACTGTCTTTGATGTCACTTTTGTCACCATAACTTGCTAGAAAGCAGCAACTAGGAAAAATAGTAAAAAGGATATTACTATACGTCAGAAATCTGGTAAGAAGTTATTGCAGCTGCACACAAAGCAACAGCTGCAATGGGCTCCGAGAAGAGATAAGGGACAGCAAGGGAAACGCGGTCCAGGTGAGGTGGGCTCGGGTCAAGCTCGGATGTGTTATTAGACTGTAACTGCCTTGCTCAGTGCAGTAAGAAAAAATAGATGTTCTATAATAATGCTGTCTTTCAGGAATTGTGCATTTGCCCTTTCCTGTTCTTCCAAGGTAGCCAACTATATATTAAACTAGTACAATATTCACCACAGAGCACCTGATGAGACATTATTCCAGCACAATGAACTTGCAGAATAAAACCAATCACTGTCTTATTCCATAGGAGTCTCACTACTAAACAGACTTTCCAGAACTTTCAGTAACTATTAGGAAGAACGGGGCAACTAAAAGTCTAGTACAAAAGTTAATATAGGAGGCTACTTGGAATGAAACTGCTCACAGACAGAATTCACATCTTTCTTGAACATGTCATGAAATGTATGGTAATAAAAACCAATGCTGTTTTTTATGTATTTATTTTAAGAATGTGGGTCTCTCAATAGCCTTGGCTGGTTATCTGGTTATCTAGAAACAAAACTGAGCTCACTTGAAGTTTGGTGAAGCAGATTTTTTTAATTGAAAAGTAGAATATTCTTTATACATACCCTATTCACAAAAGGCAAACTTATCTTCCTAACAGCACTTCACTTTACCCACCAACGTAATGCTCCCCAGAAGCTCCAGTGGCAGTCACTGAAATGTCTTTACCTATGCTGATGCACACAAAGGGAGACTATCAAAACTCCTCTTCCCATGCAAGAGTCCACAGAGGCATGCTAAAACTAAATGCGACTGAAATGGCAGAGAGAAGAAGAAGAACTCGCACATTATATCCTGTGTGCGGATCCCCAGCACAGAACAAGGACTTTTCATTGGCAACTATAGAAGGGCAAGTAACAGTTGAACTGGTCCATTAGCATTTCCATCATGCCTCGATTTAGTTTCAGCCCATTAACCCGCAACAACTCAACCACAGGCTATAAACACTGGTTCAAGACAGAGGCAGCTGCCGGTGAATGCTCAGATAATGAAATCTAGCCCTGCATGTCATCACATATTGATGACACTGCACTGCCAAAGGTTCAGGCAATCTCATCCAGCAACCATGTACAGTTGCGAAAGAACATGGTGGACAAGACAGATCCTAGTGGAATAAATACCATATGACGGTTCTTACATTGGGTTTACATCTTAAACGGAAAATGGAAATAACTTTATGGTCCAGTGAGGAAAACTGGTCAGCAAATTTCAGAAATTTGGTCAAGTTAAGTTGAAACGAATGCTGTTCAATTTTATTATGCTCTGTTCAATTTTATTATGTTCTGATGGGAAGAGGCTGCTTTTCTTGTTCAGTTGAGCCATTGGGCCCTATATCTAAAAAGAAAAGAAAAGAAAAACAGTGGTCTCCTTAGCTGTCAGTTTAAAGGCATAATTGTTGACATTTAACACCTCATAGTCATCATACATGTAAATAATCCAAATTTAGATACATGCCATAGGGCTGGTGAAGACATAACATTCCCTGTTCCTTAATCATGATTAAGGGATCAGAAACAGGCCACATGATCACATTGTACGCATTTACAGTGCAACATTCAAGTATAACCTCAAAAGGTTAACTCCTTACCTGTTATAGTAGTTACATAATGGTCTTAAGCATTAGGACTATTATATCTTTGCACAAGAGGACATTTAAAAAACAAACTCATGGCTTAGATATGCGCATTATCAATACAAGAACCATAACCCCTTTCTTCTTCAACAATTTCTTATGGCAGACAGCTCTGCAGGTAATTTACACATGATATACACAAGAAATCATGTAAAAACCCTTATCCCTCCAATCCCCAAGGTAACTTTTTATTCTTGTAGTACAGAGAATGAGAAACCTACATCTATGATTTACACAGCACTAACCTTTCAATACCATGTACATTCCACCGTCTCAACCAATCAATCTAACCCGATTTCCATGTCTTTTATGTCAACTACCCATCCCTGAATTCTGCTATTCTCAGGCAGTAGGGGCCTATTACTATTATACCAATGAGATACTACTGATTTACAGCAAAATCAAAATTCATCCCAAAGCACATATTTCTGTATTGTGCAATACATTAGAAAGCAATTCAAGTAGCTCCACTTCAATTTCCAGGTGCCAGTGGATCCAGTTATCATTTACAGCAGAGCTATCCAGTAACAATGCAAGTGGAACTCTGCGCACACAGTATTCTGAAATATATTTCACTGCTTTACCCATCTGGCAGCTGACACTTCTTTATTTTCAAAGTGTCACTTGAGTACTTGTATAATTTTTTTCTGCTCCTTGAGCTCTTTTGAGCTCAAAACAAATGGCTATTTCGTGTTGAGCTGAGGCATTTGCTGACTGAACCCTCCATAGCAACAGCCATGCTTCCTCCTTCTGGGTGATTATAATTAGAACTCTGTAAAGTATATGCGCAATTCAAACTAATCCTCAAGATGTACATTACCTTGCCTTTGTCAACAAAAGAGCCACTTGCCTAAGGTCACAACCCGAGTCAGTGACAGACCTGAGAATAGAACCCAGAGGGTTCCAGCCCTCAGTCACAAGCTCCAACAATGCAAGCTAATACAGGAAGTCATTGGGGAACAGGGTTGAGCACCGGACAAGCCCCAAGGGAGCAGTCAGATTTGCATAACAGGTATAGCAATGCTGCTCAGGGATACACAGACACAATGTTTTCCCTACACAGAGGTAACCTTTCTGTAGGAAAAAGCAGATTCATGGTCATTTCTGGATTGCAGCTCAAGTGTTCATTTTGCCCAAACAACTGGACAGAAAGCAGATGCATCAGGAACAACGCAGAAAAAGAAGCTGCCATCACTGACAATTTTACAGCATTAGCCAAGCTCCAAACTACATCTCATCTACTGACAATTACATTTAAAAAACAAGGCAAGTGGAAAGTTCACAATTGGTTACAAAAGGATCTGTTAATGCAGGGAAGTATAAAGTTACATAATAAGGAAGCCTGTTTGCTTCATCTTTTTAACTTTAGAGAGAGCAGTGCGAAGGCTGAAATCCTGTTGCCAGACTGAGCGTAAACACAACATGTGCAATGACAACTAAGCTTACTTGTACCCGTTGGTGCCACCTATGCCTACTCGTCGTCACCTCCTCCTACCAGTCATTTTTATAGTTATACAGAAAGAAGCCTTTTGCTATTGACTAATAAAAGACACAGTAAGCAAGTACATACAGAAGACATTTGCTTTGTATGACCCAACTAGCATTTACCAAGGGAGAGGTGGAAAGAAAATCTTGCCCCCCAGTCCCACATTTTCACACAATACTATCCCACCCCCCGTAGAACTAACTTCCAAGTACTGTAAGTATACTTAGAATTGCAGCTTTACAACCTAAACCTCTGCATGTTTCCCGTTTTAATATGTTTCTAATGAGCCTCAGATGTTTCAAAATACGTTATTATAAGTTGTCGATACATGCTCCAATTCCGAGCCTTCAGGGATAGGATGGGTCAAAAATCTAAATAGAACAGTTCAAGGAAGAGGCTACATGTTTATAAGCCAAGTGTATTAAGTACATGCATATTTGATTCTCAGCTGACTATGCCATATGCAAATCACAATTCATTGCAGGAAAGGTGGGCGAGTGTTGTTTAAGGTTAAAAGCTTCATTTATCACTCCACACTTTGATTTCAATATCATAGTGAAATATTTTCTGCTTTTCCTTTTAGACAGATTTAAAATTTGGAGAGGATACCTGACCCCACTCACTTCCAGAAGGAGATGGGGCGGGGAGAACAAGAACTCCAGAAAAATCTGATTTTACTGTAGCCTGAGCATCATCTGAAAAACCAATACGCAATATACAAGAGACCAAACAGAGATTCCATCCTCAAATAATCACTAGGCTGTGCCATTCACAGGGGACAAAGACAGACACACAAGCAGGAAGAACAGGCTAAGCCACTCCACAGAGAACTTAGAGACAGTGGATTTTCCCCAAGGAAGGGGAAAAAAAGGGAGACACAGGTTGCCAAGTGGCCCCACCCTCCACCTTTAAGGGAGCACACACAAAAAAGTGCTGGTTTGCCAAAACAGGTGATTCTTAACTGGTGGAAAGGAGAGTTCATCTCAGAAGATGACCCAACCTTGATGGCAGGTGGCCGCCAACTGGGGATTCAAGCAAGTCTGGATCCTGTAACTTTGCACCAAGGAAATGAAGGAGACACACAACGAGTCCGACAGGTGGCTCACAAACGAAAAATAAGAGTCCAAAATACTACTGGGAGGTGGGGAAGGGAGATCGTGCTAAGCGGACAGGGAACTGAAAGCAATAAGGGACTGCAAGTGTCTAGGGGCCGAAACAGCGAAGGGCAGACAGAAGGCGAGTGAGCCCAGGCGGGCGCACCTTGTTGCAAGGGGGGGGAAGGGGGAGAAGCGACCTCGGAGTCCGTCGCGCCGCACGCGCTTACCTGGCCGAGTCTCCACTCCTGTAATAAGTCGGGACAGAAACAGCAAGGCAAATCCTCTTTGCAGACCGCAGCCGGCCCTGCCCGGCCGGCCGCTCCCTCCCAGCAACAGGGCTCTCTCCGCCCGCTCTCCACTGGCAGAACTGCTGCTGCTTTCCCGCCGCACAAGGTCACACGGGTTCCCTTGCAGTGAGCATTGCTCGCTGAGCAAACTTGCCCCCGTGCCGCTCAGCACTTCGCGTCTGTTTTCTGGCTCCCGATGGCAGTAAGTTGCTGACGTGCTGCCTCTTTTAAGACGAAACAGCTCCGCAGCGAGCGCCTCCCCCAACTCCGCTCCTCGCAGGAATGCGAAGCTTCTGAGCAACCTGCAGCTTTGCCTCGGCACACCGGCCCTGAGCGCACAGCTCTCGCGCTGCTATTGGTCCGCTCTGACGAGGCTCCGCCCCGCGTCCTCCTATGCCAGGTAGGGGCAGAACCAAAACAGAAGCACGGGGCGGGCAGGAGCCGCCAAGCCAACCACCGCTTGCTTCTATTGCTCTGGCTGGCAGCCTGCGATTCCCCAAGTTTGAAGGCACACAGCCTTACTTGTTGTTTATTTTTAAAATGTCAATCTGTAGCAGCAGGCGGGCTTTGAAGCCGTTCTGGATCTATAGGGCATCCACGCAGGTCCATCAGAGTTTACCAATAGGCATTACCAGGTTCCTCTTTCTCAGCCCTTTTTTTTACCTGCACTTACCTGGGAGTAAATCCCATTAATGGGACTTACTTCTGAGTAGACATTCCTAGGATTGTGTAGTTGTTGAATAGTTATCATTACAGTGTAATACTATTCACATCTACCCAACATCAGTTCCGCTCAGTTCAATAAAGTTTACTCTCAAGTGTGTTTAAGATTGCAGCCTTAGTCTGTAACAAACTAACCCTAGCCAATTCCTCTGATACTTCTCTAACACATTTGCAGGCAATCAGCCACCTGCAAGTCAGATGTCTACTATGTCAATCCCTGTCACCTGTGATGGTTTCTGCCAATTCAAATGTACTGTACTTACAAGGAGGGTCAGAACAGCAGGGACACCAACTGTTGTGTAAACCACCAACAGCAGCAACAAATTTTCAGAAGAACATGTCTTCCCTCTACAAGCTATTTCCTGTTTTGCATCCAGAGTTGTGAAGTATCCCATCACTGTGGAAGCTGATGTCTGAAAGTGCCCTTAGAGACTAACAGCACAATCCTATGAATGTCTACTCAGAAGTCCCATTGTGTTCAATGGGGTTTCTCTGGGGTTTCTCCCAGGAAAGTGTGTGTATAGGACAGCGCTGGCTCTTCGGCTTCATAACGGGAATGCGCACCACACCCTAGAGTTGGACATGACTGGACTTAAATGTCAAGGGATACCTTTACCTTTACAATGCTATGTATGCAGCTAAAACTAAATACGGACAGACATATGTGGTTATCAGCTCAGGGCTGGGATCTCTTTGGTTTTCTTAGACCACCACACTGTTTATTTTCATGCAAGGAGTGTGCAGGTTGGTTCTACCAGCACAGTTCAAAAAAAGCTTCTTGAACAAGAGAATGTCAAAATGTCAGGATGATTAAATCATTCTGGCTTATAAGATTCCAGAATCCTTAATTACAAGCCATAACCTCTGCTTTTTAAAGGGGAAATCCCTGCTGCACACTGATTTGGATTATAATCGAAAGAAAAAGCCAACTGGGAGTTTCTGTTGAACGCAGCAAGATAACCTGCTTCATAAAAATAATTAAGACTGTGTTCCTCTGAGGATAAGGCTGTGCCATAAAACTGTCGCCTTTCTTGGCAGCAATCAACATGGGGGCTTGAAAAAATAATCTTTGTTTAGAGAGCTGCCTGGAATGAAATGTGTCTACTTGATGTTTTCTAAACTCCAGTCATTTGCTAAAGCCTTTAAGGATTAGGGTTTTAAAGAAGCTGAGCCCTGACTCAAAAGATTTTGGGCTGGCCCTTAATTTCAGGTATTCTGGAATCTAAATCCTGCAGTCTAAAGAAATTCAGAAGTAGACAGAAAGGCAGGATGAACAGGTTTCAGGAAAAACAGGTTCATTCCATTAGCAAAAGTAGGATTAACAGCAAAATCCTAGGCATGTTTACTCAGAAGTGTTCAATAGGGCTTACTCCCAGGAAATTATGCATAGGATTGCAGCCTAAAACAGCTTTCCAATCTTGGCATCCCTGCTAGGAACTCCTTACCTGTCCCTGTACTTTCAACAAAACTGGGTACATTGGTGCACTTTGAGTTCCTAGAGCTGCTAGCAATAGATCTGCTCCTTATGCCCATGGTAGGGGCAGGAGATAATCACATTTAGGAGCACTGATGGCTGGCAGCTGTGCCAGGAGAGTACGTTCAAGACATTATGAACCTGAAAGGGAAAAGCCAAATGGCACCTCCATAAGAAAAAATAATAATCCAAAAGCATAATAATAAATTAATAATTGACAATTAATAATAAATTAATAATAATAAATTAATATTTGATGCCCAGAGTAACAGTAGGCCAATTCTGTGTATCAGTGCTGAGGTTAAGGTCAGGCTTTGTCCCAGCCTCATCAAGAAGGCAGCAGGTTGTTATTTCAACGCTGGGATTCTTATGCCTGATTCGATGAGATACTAAGTCAGCTCAGCCAGTTTCAAATTATCAAACTACTGTATAAAATAAAAGGGTTTTTTGTTCATACCAGATACAAACATACATACATGGGAGGGGGTGCAGATCTACATAGATTCAACACACCACTGGGACAAATTACCTTAGGAAAGTTAAAAGGCTGTGCAAAGCTGAGGATTGCATCACCACCACTGATACTCAATATCATGGTTGGAGCCCACAACCCCTTACAGTGCACTAATTGGTTGAAGATGGGATGGCACTGGGCCTTTCAACATACCTAAAGGGAGGGTTCCAAGAACTCACACCTGTCTGGGAAATAGCCCCAAGAGAGGCCCACCACGTACTCTGAGAACTACTTAATATCATAGCATAGTATGAGGTGCCTGATGCCAAACAGGTCTGGGCCTGGCCAGTAGCTGGATGAGATGAGCCCCAAGGTTGTTGCTCTCTGAGTGTCTTGGAGGAAGAATAGAATACAAATGTAACAAATAAAGAAACTGTGAGCATGCTGGGAGAGTAATTTTCCACTGGTTTTTGCACCTCATTAGAATAAATTTACTTGCTGTGTGGGCAGTGGCAGGCTTATACTATGCTTTAGAAACCTACTTTCCTTGTTTTTAAATGCTTACATTACAAACACACACACACAAAATGTCACTCAACAATCTTAATTGCTTTTTTAATTAATTGCTTTCCTTTACTAGTTATTTGTTAAATTCAAATTATATTATGCAGCACCATAAAAGATAATATCCCCCTTTGGAGAACATACAAAAAGGAGAAAACACACCAGATAACAAAAAGAGTTTTCAGAACTTTTTCCATCTTTCCTATGGATACAGACTGAGATTCCTAGGGTTTTACCCCGAAAAATCTTAATTTTTTTAACTCAACGTTAACTATTTGTGGTTGGATTTTCTTTTTAAAAATGAATGTGTAATTCATTCTGTCTTTTGGAAGCAATGCTACTTCAAGTAAGCATTTTGTAACTGGGCTTAATCTAAACATTTTAAACATTTTAAAATATATTTGTATTTTAAATGGAGATTCTTCCATTTACACCCACTTCACACCCAGCATCATTTCCTGATTTGTAAGTACTATAAGCGAAAGTCACCAGGCTGCCTATAGAACAGAACAAAGACTGTGAAAACAGAGTGCCGTCCATTTCCATTGGGCAGTGTTGCATTTCTTGAGGCTCTGTGATTGGCTGTCAGGCTGTGTCCAGTGCAAGTCTAAGACAGCGGCCCTAAGCATACGCAGTGCCTGAAGCTGGGTCTCATATGTGGGATGGAGAGTTGCTGACTGGGGGCCCAATCCTATCCAACTTTCCAGCGCTGATGCAGCCATGCCAATGGGGCATGTGCTGCATCCTGCAGTGGGCGTGCAGTCACAGAGGCCTCCTCAAGGTAAGGGAATGTTTGTTTCTTTACCTCTGGGCTGTGTTGTGGCTGCGCATTGGTGCTGGAAAGTTGGATAGGATTGGGTCCTGAGTTACCTAGGCATCTGAAAATGGATGCCCCCTGTACTGTCTATACCCTGCTGACTGGGCAAAGAGGCACCTTTTAAAGTGATAGGCTCTTACAGTTAGCAGTGGGAGACCAACAGTGCAATCCTACCCAACTTACACCACCAGTGTAACAAGCAGTGCAGCGAGAACAGGAGTCCCCAGAACGGAAAGGGGATTCAAATCCCCTCCAAAGGGGGATTTAAATCTCCCCTTCCCTCCAAAGCCTCCCACCCTGCCCTTCCCCACTGGTTACACAGGTGGTGTAAGTTGGATAGGATTGTGCTGCAACTGTCTACCCCAGCATGGTTATTTTCCACTGGCTGTTGCTGGTGTCTCTTCTGTATTTTTTCCCCCGATTGTGAGCCCTTTGGAGACACGGAATTGTTTACTGATTTGTTTTACTATGTAAACCGCTTTGCGAACCACTTGTTCAAAAGCGGTATGCAGTATAAGTATTCTTAATAATAAAACACAAGTAAAGGTGACATCCAGGGTTGTAACAGAACTCAGTCCTCCTCCATCTTCCAGAGATCACCCTAATAAGAAGTTTCTCTGGAACTACCTAATTTCATGCAGACTACAAACACGGTGGAAACACATCATAAGATTAAAAAAAACCAAATTGTTGGCAGCCATATTGGTCCATGAGAAAAAATCCAAATCCCACAATCTAGTTATAACTTTATTTGGAAGAACCAAAATATTTAAATTTGTGATCAAGCTGTCAAGTTCTCCAGAACTCTTAATCAGACTGGATATTAAGCGAAGCAACAACAACAACAAAAGTGAGGGGGGCCTGGCCACAACATAATAGCTCCCAAAGCCTGCAGTTTAAAACAGCCGAAGATAAAAGTACAAGTACAGTTAAACAGACTCATGTTGATTAGACTCACTAGAAGAATTTCAGGTTGCACCCAGGGCTTTTTTCCCTATTAAGGAACAATAATGGCTGTTCCCCCCACCCTTTTAAAACAGAAAATTCAGCAGTTACTCTGTTCCATGACCCTTATGAACTGATGGACCACCACAGCTACAAGCCCAGCTGGCCCTTGACTTAAAAGCTCTTCTTTCACCTCTCTGACCTAATAATTGAGTAAACAAACCTTGGGAAAGGCCTCTTGCCCACTGCTGGAGTCTGAGCGTTTTAATAGATGCCTTAAGTGGTATTGCTGATATTAAGTAATGCTAGTTAAGTGTAACTCAGAGCACCATAGATACTTTTCAGAGGCAGGAAGAAACTGCAGCTGTCATTGATCTCAGCTGAGAAGTGTTTGTTCAGCATTTGTAAAAAACCGGGTGCACTCTTCACCTACAATCACACAATGTTCTCACTGGCAGAATTCCCCCCCCCCCCCCCCAGGTGCTGCAACTCAGTGCCACAACTGGTAACCTTGGGTCACACAATAAGTGAAGCACCTTACTGTATAACAGGGAAATAGGTGAAATCTGAGACATAAAGCCCAGGTAGGCACAATATCACAGAGATTTTTTTTAACCCCATCCCCACTCCAGGGATGCTTTGCTTGTAAAATGCCAAGTGTCACAAAAATTGATGGCGCTTTAGTAATTAATAACACTGGACAACACATTTTAACAAAGGTCATGTCCCCAAGATTAAATTAGTCATTTCTTATAGATTTTGAGGAGCTGAGCACGAATATGACAATGAAAATGCAAAATTGGCTACGGCTTGTGAGAGATCCACAACAGATAGTTCCACAGACATGTATGTCTGGCTCAGTTGGTTAGAGCGTTTGTCTCACAAATGCCTGAAGATCTGCAGGACAGCAGTTCAAGATGGCCGGAAGTCTGTCGGAGAGCTGCTGGCACGCCGAGCTGATAAGCTGCAGAGCCCTGTGGGGGAGTGGAGCAGCTGAAGCTGAAGCGTGCTGAGGCAAACGTCAGAGAGAGAGAGAGAGAGAGACCTGGACTGTGAAAGTAACATCTCGAATGAAGGGTTCTATGAAAGATTAGAACGTTATTATATTGTAAAAACCCTTTGGGGTTTAGAACAGCCTGCCCATGTACACCGTCTTGAATAAAGTCAGAGGAGAAATCCAATGACCAGAAAGGCGGTATATTATATTATATTATATTATATTATATTATATTATATTATATTATATTATATATTATTACTGGTAAATGCCCAATGGTACTTACAACACCTACGTACACAATGTGGACTGCTTCTCCTAAACTAGAGCCAATCGACAGATTTTATTGTCATTTTCATTTTCAGCACATTGAAATTAGTAAATATTAGTTCTTTCTATTTCAGGGCCAATTTCATTTTGTCCAGTGTAATCAATAATACAATCAATGGAATATTTATTATTCCATTTTACAGGGTATATTTTAATCACTACTGTACTGTGTCAAAACTCTGTGAAGGCACACCAAAGTCTGATGCATTGTTTTCAGATGACAAGTTTGGTTTCTGAAGTGATCCCACGAGTGCTTAAATACAGTGATATTACACGGAATTGTAACTCAGCTTTCCTGAATGCATCCTTGCATTGGGTCTTAGATTTCTCTTGCTATGAGCTTCTGTTTATGTATTGTGAGAGTAACAAATTGGGTTCATGGGATCCTTTAAAAAAATTAATCACGAGGGCAAAATGTTATGATGAGATAGACTGAGACTTTTTTTAAAAAAAGGTCAACTTTTTCAAAATGTCTATGTTCAGAAGAAAGCATCAGCCTGCCATTTCAGAGTACTTGAAAGGGTTAAATGAGTAATAATAAGCAATGTGCCATTCACATCTGCTGCAGTGCTCCTGTGTTTTGTAATTGTACTTCACATGGCTCTGGCGAGGATGAAGAAGATACTGACAGCAGAAAAAAATGAATGGTACAAAATTGCTTTAGAACTTTTAACGTTGTTTTGCTCCCTGCCTTTCTTCTCCCTTTGGGGACAGGGGATCATTTATGTATTTGTTCCGCTATATAAGGTGCTTTGTGAACTACTTTTTGTCGAAAAGTGGTATGTAAGTATTCTTAATAACAGTACAGTAATAAAGTCACCAAAAGTGACTAATAAGCATATAATAAGCCATAAACCAATAAACTAAAATAGTAAAGCAGAATTAAAAGATGGCCGCAATCATACCTGGCTGACATAGGACCTCTGCGCCGGCCCAGGACTATTGCAAAAGCTGCCGTTGCAAAAGGACACGACTGGACTCAATTGTCAGGGGATACCTTTACCTTTTTAGGCTGGTGCAGAGGCCTGCACCGGCCCCTGCAGGCAAGATCCGGATGGCATGCAGCAAAAAAGTTTGCTTACCTTGAGGAGACCTCCAACCCTGCCTACTCTGCTCAGGATACAGCATTGCCAGCACTGGCATAGCTGGATTGCTGAGCAGAACATAGGATAGGGTTGGGCTGTAATAAGCAAAGATACAGGGAGAGTTTAAAAGAGACCTAACCCAGCAGAAAATAAAAGGGCTAGCTGGAGGAACAATGCTTTTCAGTGGTGGAGAAACGTCAATATGGAGGTAGCTATGTAGTAGCAATGACTAAGGCTCCTGAGTCCTGAGGGAGTTCCACATAGTGAGTGCCACGACTGAAAAGGCCCTTTCCTCCATTACTACCAGCCGTATTTCAGAATTACTGCGTAAGCGACGGATGCAATGCTCACAACGTCCCGCGGAGCTCGCTCCCACGGAGATGTGCTTAAGACTGCAGCCTATGTTATGAATCCAGTTTGTGAAGAGGAACAAAGCTGAGGCAACACAGCTGGTACAATTCCTCCCCATCTCAGGCCCATGAATGTTTGTTTTTCACAGGTACCAGCAAGCATATTTTATATACCGGTATCTCCCTTTTCCTGGGAGACAGCATCATTCCTTATGTTGCTGGGCATGGGAATGCAAACAGCTTTTAGTATCTCTGCTTGCAAGGGAGCCTGTGACCTTCGCCATCTGGATCTCTCAAGCAGTTAGCAATGCAGTCACACTAATTTAGTTAAGGTTTTAAAAGACTTTCTAGGAGAAGCTTCCTCCTTCCCAGGGGCCCTGCCAATAGTGACCTGCTGACCCCCTCCTTTACAGCTAGGTTCAAAAGCAGAACTGCAGCTGTCAGAGTTCTTCCCTCCCCAGTGACAGTGTGATGGGAAGATGAAGGCTACTGGAACAACATGCTCTTTATCTAGTTCTGAGCACTCTTCTCTAAATATGAGCAGCATAAGCCTGTCTTGGCACTCTCACAGATACCTTCTCTGACTGTCAAACACTTGTTCACTATCAAGTTCCAGTATTAGGTCCTGCAGCATGAGGGTGGAACCAATCACTCAAATCCTACTTAGCTGTTAGTCTGCTGCAGTAAAAAAATCACTCTTGCAGCACCTTAAAGACTAAGCAGTTTATTTCAGCATCAGCTGTCACAGACTACAGTCCACTTTGTCAGATGTATACAGAGGCTTTGTGAGAAGAAGCTGCCAACGTTGCAGTTGCGCAGTGCCACCTTCTTTAAGATATGCACTATTTGGTCCACCATCCAATTTTATTTGCCTCCAATCCCTTGAAAACTAAGGGGACATGTGCTGACAAACAAAAGGATGACTACTAGCCATATCCTAAGTGCTAATATAGCACAATGACTAAGGCCCCAATCCTATTTGGGCATTGTGCTGCTGGAACTAGCATTCCGGCAGCATATGGTCCTTTATGGCAGCGTGAAAGTTTGGCCGCTGTTGTGTGCTACTGGGCTGCTGCCACAAATAGCAAGAGGTGCAGCATGCACGGCAGCAGTTCTGGGAGGGTCCGCAGGTACCAGTAAGTTGATGGCAGGGGCAGGCCATGGGCAGGGAGGGGGATTAATGGGGCATGTTGGGGAGGAACCAGGGTGTGTTTCTGGGGAGGGGGGCTGGATCCAACAGCAGTTATGCATGGCGGATCTTATCTCCCATTTTTCTGCCCACCCCACCTCCTGGATCTCTTTGGACATGTGCCAGCTATATACTGTAGTTGACGTAGGTCCAAGGAGGCCCATAGTCTCCAGTTAAAATCTCACCTTTGTTTGCTAGGTGGCCTTAGGCAAGTCATTCCCTTCACCCCATCTGGAATTATGAATAAAAATTACACTGACCCAACTTACAGGGTTGTCGTAAGGAATACGAAGATAATATACCAAAGTCCCAAATGCTTAGTATTGTTATTATCTTATCTACAGCTTTGTTAAGCTGAAGTATTTGGATGCAAGGCAGGTTAATTCCATTGAAAGCAGTGAGAATCAATTGGCATAAGACCTTTGGCTTTAGGGAATTATGGATCAGTGCCTGTAAGATACTTTGGGGAAGTTGCATATGATCTGCCCCAAGGAAATACAAAATGACACATACTCCATCTTGACAAGACAATGCCCAGGTTTCTCTGGTTTAAATTAATGGGGCATGTTGCCAGAATATATTTATTTACAATGTTTACATACTGCCTTTCACCAAAGCATTTTAAAAGGGTTTACTTAGACAGTTTTAAGCAGCAATTAAAAATATAAAAACACAGTCAGACACTAAAAAGCAAAATTAGCAGTCAGAAACCGAGGTCCTCAACTTTCAAAAGCACAATGGAAAAAAAATAGTGTTTGTCTCAGAAAGGAGACAAGTGAAGTAGGCAGTCAGATCTCTCTAGAAAGGACATTCCATGTTCCATTCCTCGCTAGACAGGTAATCAAGGAAGCTGTTTAAAATTAGCATAACAGTTTCATGTTGTTCTACACTGTCACTCAACAACAGCAACTGCATTTTGAAATACTTTGAGAATTCTGGAGGTAACTGAGGAATGGTATTACCATTTGACATCATTAAGATCTTCCTTGGAGATCCTGCACTTGGTTCTTTCACCATCAGGGTTACAACAATGGAGGGCTTCCTGGGTCAGGACCTTCTCAGTAGTGGCACTGAGGATACGGAACTCCCCCCCTAGGGAAGTTTGCTTCACCCACTCTGCTGATATTTTAATGCTGGGCAAAGGTAGTTCTTGTGCAAGGAGCTTTTCGGACTCTCTGAGTCAAGGCTGGCCAAGTGAAGCAGTCTCCTCAGGCATCAGATTGTGTGTGTGTGTGGGGGGGAGGGTTGCCCATCTCTGTCTGCCTATTTGCCTTTATTGCTTCTCCTTCCACTCTTTAGATTGGAAAAGAGGGAAACAGGGGGGAGGAGGAAATGTGAAGGAGCAGAGATTGCTGTGAGCTAGAACAGGGGTTCTTAACCCCTTCCCGGCCGAGTACCACCTCCGCTGCCAGTGCCACTCTCCTGCTGCATACCACTGGAAGTGACTGGCGATGGCATCATTGCGTTACTTCTGAGTACCACCAGCAGTTGGCCGAAGCACCACTGGTGGTACCAGTACCACTGGTTGAGAAATCCTGAACTAGAACATTAGAAAGTGGGAGGAGAAGAGGCTGGCATGTCATTGGGTAAGTGCGGGGAGGGGGGGCAGCATTTGGCATGCCACCTCAGGCATCAGGAGGACTTGGGCCAGGCCTGCTCTGAGTTATGCATTTTCTTGGCTTGCTGTTCTTTGTTTCCTGCTGCTGAAGCTAGTTAGTTACCAGTTTCCAGTTGGTGTTTTTCTTTTTCTTTTATTGTGTTTTTATTATTGAAGTTTGCATTGCAGAATTTTAAATTTGGTTAGCTGCCTTGTAGAGTTTTTTGGACCAAAGGAAAGGATGCAAGTTTTTAAATAAATAAAACCTAACAGTTCCAAAGATCATTCCCAGAGGACACTGTCTGGAATGAAAGTAAGTGCCTTGCTTTTTTTAACATCCTGCTGGCACAGGTGGAGTGCTGCTGCTTTTTTTTATGCTCCTGTTTTAATTGTAATTTGATGTGTTTTTATTAATTTTAGATGATGTTTTTACTAGCTTTTGTGGATTGTTTTTATTGTTTTAAATGTGATTATTTTTTGTATTATGTATCCCATGTTGTAAGCCGCCTTGGGTCCCTTCGGGGAGAAAGGTGGGGTAAAAATATTGTAAATAAATAAATAAATAAGTGGTAACAATTATAATTCCAGGATGCAAGGATAAAAATAGATCTCTGATAGAGACAAGGAAACCACAAAAACAGAAATGATAGCTTCAGAGAATTTGGTGCTGTTGGTTTCTCTGAACTACACCTTGCTGATTTTTGTCTATGTGTGCTTTGGGTGCAATAGTGATGTCATACTTTACAGAGCCTTACAGTCGATCCCATTTAATAACCTGTGGAATGACAGCCTACATCCTGTGTTTATATACTTAACAGTATGTTTGATTCATCCTCTCAAGCTTCTACATGAACATGGAGGGCACCATAATTATTCCAGATGAAGCAGGGGAGACAGAAAGGGGAAATGACTTGCCTTAGAGTCACCAACAGAGACTGGGACACTGCAGGAACAGAATCCAGACCGCCATACTCAAGGTCTATGATGAGTGATCTATCCACTGGACCACACTAGCACATCCTCTGGAATCCAGTTAATATAAGCCTCAAAACACAAGAAGTTTCATGAAGAAATAACTTGCTTATGACTCGTAGAGCTCACCTTTAAAATAAATTATCCAATTTCTCAAAACTTGTTTATTTTAAAGGTGAGCTATATTTTTCCTATTGATAGCAGCAGGTTCCTACCTGTAGCCAAGTTATGAAAGGACTCCCCCTTCCCCAGTATGTCTGGCCTTCTCAGTAAGATTTCTGGCAAGCCAAAAGCTGTTACACCCAAAGAAAAAGTCAAATTCACACTTCGAAAATGAAAAAGTCTAGTAATTCCCACTGAAATAAAAAACAACATAGGGTTTGGGTTTAGTATATTAGACCATGTACAGCCCGTCTTATGCAGGATTGGGCTGTACTATGGAGCGCTTTGCAATAGCAGAAGACACTTCTACTGTTGCAAAATGGCTGCCAAAGGAGCATGGAGCGCTCCGCTGGTGGCCATTTTGGGAGTGCTGCCATAAAAGGCGGCAGCACTCCCCATCCATCACCAGACCCTGTCATGGTCACTGGAGCAGGTAAGACAGCGCCAGGGATGGGGGAGGAACAGGGGGGGCTGCAGAGGGGGTGGATCTGGCAGCGATGGCGCATGCTGGATCCTATCCCCTCCATCGGCAGCCCCTCCACCCCCTTTCTCTTCTTGGACTTATGCCAGCTCTTTAGCTGGCACAGGTCCAAGGAGACCCATTGCGGAGCAGGAAGCTTACAGAGGAGTAAGAAGATTGAAATCTCTTTTCCCCTCCAAGGCATCCTGATTCTCCCCCCCCCCCCCCGGATGGATAAAGCATGCTCCTTTTCGGCACGGCTGCACCAGCGGGGAGGATAGGATTGAGCTGTTTGTGCATGGATATATACAGCCCAATTCTAACTAACTTTCCAGCGCCAATGCAGCCATGCCAACAGGACGCTCACCTGCGGTGATGGTGGGGTAGTCACAGAGGTCTCCTCAGGATAGGGGAACGTTTGTTCCCTTACCTTGGGGCTGCATTAGAGCTGCATTGGTGCTGGAAAGGTGGTGAGGATTGGGCTGTCCTTTATCTGCGCTGCGTCACTATTATCATTAGCATCAACATTTATTAGCCACCTGAGACTCAGGAAGCACTTGTTGACTAGGCAAAGAGGCTCCTCTTATATCTAGTGGGGGAGAACAACTCTCTCCAACCCAGCATAGTGTATTTTCCAGTTATGTTTTGCTGGTGCTCCTTTTTTAGACTCTGAGCCTTTGGCAACAGGCAGGGACCATCTTTTTCATTTGTTTTGCGATGTAAACTGGTTTGTGAGCTTTTTTTGCTGAAAAGAAGTAAATAAATATTTTTACTAATAGAAAGCAAAAAACTAAATATTTGAATACTGAGTATTTGAGTACCATATTTGCCATTTTTGCATGACACAAGAGTTTTCAGATTTATTCTGAGTGCTGTGAAAACTGATTTGGTCTTTTGCTCCCCCTTCTCTAGTGGGCTCTCTGCAAAGCAGTCTGAGGGGGTGATATCTACAAGGTTTTGGGGGGGAAATCCATAGGACAGACGTTCCCAACCTCTGGTACGTGTACCACTGGTGGTATGCAGGTCACAGGCTGGTGGTATGCACGCTGCCGGCGGCCAAGATACGGCCACCATCTCAGCTGAGATGCAACCGAGCCCAAAAAGCAGTGCTTCTAGCTCTGCTGAGCCGGCAGAGCTCGTGTGCGTGGGCTGTAAGCGCCAGGGATGGCCCTCCTGCCCTCCCCTGTGTGTTACCTTGCCTTTTCTGTCCTTCTTGGAGCTCCAGCCAGCTGCGAACCCGGAAGAAAGTGCCGATGATGACGTCCATCGGCACTTTCTTCTGGTGGTATGCAGTCGGCTGGAGGCCCACTTAGGTGGTACACGGGCCGACGAAGGTTGAGAAACGCTGCCACAGGCGATTACAACTAGTTGTCAGCAACAAATCTGGGACACAATAAAAGCCCCCAGTACTGTTAGGATTGCCAGGATCCAGACCTGGGGAAAGGTCTAGATCTTGGGGAAGGTGCTCTTGCCTCCTGTTGGACAGTCTTGTTTGTTTGTTTATTTATTTTATTTAAAGAATTTGTATCCCGCCTTTCTCCCAGCAAGGGCACTCAAGTGGCTCTTGTTCCATCTATGACTGACATCCATGGGTCCCCAAAAGTCTCAAGCTCAGGCAGTAGCAACACTGTCGCAACAAAACAGGTAAGAGTTAATTGTCTGATAGTTAGAAGCCAACACAAATACCAGTCGCTAGCAGGCAACGTTTGAGGCTGAGAATCTAGTTGGGAGCCAAATTACTGAGCTCATCATAAGCAAGTGAAGAGTCAAGGTTTCAATAGCTGAGGGCACAACAGCACAGCTGTCACAGTAGCACAAAACTGGCACAAACTAATGCCTGAATACGTAACTAAGAGCCCAATCCTATGCCGCCATCTGCCAGCGGGACTGGGCTCCACACTGTCGCAAACGTGCCGTAAAGCACGTTGCAACAGCGCGGAGGCCTGTCCTGCAGGCCTCCGCCAGTGAAGGAGCTATGCCCACCGGAGGCAGGTAAGCTCTCCACCGGCCAGCAGGGAAAGGGCGGCAGGGAGGCGTTCTGGGGTGGGGAGAGGGCAGGGAGGAGGGTGGATCAGGCCCGGGAAGGGGCAGGCTCAGCGGACGAGGCCGCTGCAGAATCCTATCCCCTGTCCTGTGCCTGAAAGCCCAGCATGGGGCTTCTCAGAGCTTCGCCAGCCATTTTACCAGTCCATAGGGGCTACTGGGGCCTGACAAAGGGGAAGGGGACGATCATCCCCTTCCCTCGAGGAGACCTCCAGTCCCACACTGATGCAGCAGAGCCTGCCCCGGCGCCACTGTATCCAAGTGCGGGGTTTTAATAGGATTGGGCTCTAAGATGAGTGAGCCAAGGAACGCCTTCTTAGACCCATCCATCCTGTCAAGCAGCCAGCTGAGCACTTTGGTTTCTGTGAAGCTTTAGCCTGGGCAATTTGCAGCATGTGTGTGGTGTTTCTGAGGAGAGGAGAGGGAATGTTCAGGTTGTTTTTTGAGTGGGTAAGGTAAACTCCTAGGGTGTTGGATAGGTTTGCTTCTACATATAGACCTCACCATCTGAAATGTCTAGGCTTCTCAGTGCTAAAGACGTGGATTTTGGGGAAGGATCCAAGGTAAGATTTGGGGAATCTCTGATATTTTTTGGCTGGGTACTGTCAGGATTGGTGCAAGATCCTCATTCTGTAATGCCTGATGAAAGGAACCTTTCATGGGAACCTGTGGGAACTGTTGGAAATGTCTCATGACTGATTTGCCCTAATATTTCAGAGGAGATTTAGCTTCTTACATTACAAGGATTATTCAAAGTGTGAGATCAGTTTCTTTACCTGTCAAATGGGTACACTATTGATTGCAATCACTTGTTAATTGGGATGCATATAACACAGTTCAATATTCTTTAATGAATATATTAATATATAATATATTAATATACAATATATATATAAGATACAATTAATGTTAATATAGTAAATGAATATTCAGTAATCTTTAATGAAATATGTAAATTAATTGTGGCTATGATGTGAGGACAAAGGGTTATTACTGTAATTATAGGGTAGTGATAATTATTAGTAATCTAGCAGACTGCATATAGTTGTGACCCCATTGATATCTGATTTCTAACCCACTGCTAATTACCTCTCAGCTCCTCCTTATACAAGAGAGATGCTTTCTGCACCAGCAGCTTGAATCTCTTCTTTCAGTCTTGTGGCCACTTGATGTCCTTCAGAAGGGAAATTAAGGCACTACACCTCGCTCCCTAAGCATGACTGATGATGATGATGAACTATTAACATTCAGCACTACCCAGCATGAAGAGATCTATATTAAGAATGCAAAAGCACTTTTATGTAGTCAGACTTATTATAGGCATTATACAGATAAGGATATGAAAAGGCAATTTTCATCAGTGTATTGGACAAATATGTCTCTCATAGCCTAATCCTAAGCGCCGCCAGCGGAACTAGCATTCTGGTGGTGGAATCCACTTTCTGACAGTTGCAAACAGGTACATGTGCTTTCAGACTGCCACCAGAGTGGCTGCAGAGGCCCCACACGTGGCAGTGAGAAGATGGTCCACCAACGGTCGGCAGGGTGGGTGTGACGGGGCGTGTGATGAGGTGTAAGAGGGGAGGGCCAGGGGCATATCAGAGGCAGGAGGGGTAACACCCTGCAAGGGCAACTTGCACTGGATGCTACCCCCTCTGGAGCTAGCTGACATGCCCCCTTTGTCTCCTCAGACTTGCGCCAGTTAAAGAGCTGGTGCAGGTCCACGGATATCCATTGGTGGTTGAGGGGCTTATGGTGCAGTAAGGGAAAATATTTTCCCTTTCCCCTCCCAAGTCTCCCAATCCCCCCCCCCAAAGCATGCAGGCATCCTGACTAGTGCTTCCACCATCTGGAGCTCACTCCACAAACAGAAACTTCCTCCTTGAACAGAAGGAGTGTTCTGCGCTTGTTCAAACGGAATGCTCCTTCCGTTTGCAGAGTAAGATCCTGATGGTGGAAGCACTAGCTGGGATGTCATCCATTGTATAGTATTAGCCACTGTACAACTTTCTGCAATACAGAAACAGCATTTTCCCCCAATATTTTACACTCAAAATTACAATCATTCATAAGGAGATGTAGAAGTAATGATAAACAGGCCCAAATCCTATTCAACTTTCAAGCGCCGATGCAACTGTGCTAACGGGGTGTGTGCTCCATTCTGTGATGGGGGCCAGTCACAGAGGCCTCCTCAAGGTAAGGGAATATTTGTTCCCTTACCTCAGTGCTGCATTGTGGCTGCATCAGTACTGGAAAGATGGATAGGATTGGGCCCACAGAAACACTTAAATGACAGTATTATTTGATCATGTATTTATTTTATTTGCCATTTGAAATGACTGTGCATAACTATGTTACAACTAAAATATGCTTGAAAATGCAAGCATGTAAACAATTTTATTCCCTCCTTGTATAGCAGGGAATAAATTTCATTCATCTCCTTCCATTTGAGAGATAAAGTAAACTGTAACCAACTCTACATTGTAATTGTTCTGTTTTTTAATCAGGGGGTTCTTGGTGACCACTATAAGTTTTTAGAAGAAAGTTCGTGTACTTATATGTGACTGCAGGACATACAGTGCCTCCAGTAAACTATATATTTCCTATAATATTTGAGCACCAATTTGAAAAATAGATAGATCTAAGTGGGACAAGAGGGCATTTGTATCCATCATCTATCAGAGGGGCTTGAAGAAGTAATCCAAGCTTCCCAAGGTTTCAACATAATTAAATTGACAGCTCATTCTATATAACTCATGGGTCTCTGTTATAGATAAAACCTCATCCTGAAGCAAGGGAAGGACAATACTGTATTTGTGCTAAGGCAGAACCAAGGTCAAAGAGAAGACCGAGAGGCAGCAGTAGAGGGGGTGTAACAGCTACTACAAGTGGCAGGTTGGGACATGGTATGGGTGTCCTGCACCTCGCACCATCCCCCACCTCTCTTGGCCTGCTGCCTGCCCAACTTCTGCTCCATCTTCTTCTTGCGTGCTCTCCCTGGAGAGTGCATGAAAGGAGAAGGGGGAGGGACTTCCTTTTCTAGGGTTCCTGCCAAGGATCATGGCACTGGAGAAGTTTGCTGCACATTGACACATTGCATATGCTGGGGCTTATCCCAGGGCAAGGGGACAAATGTCCCTTTACCCCGAGGAGATCTCCAGCATACAAAACTCCCACTGCGGGATGCAGCAGAAGCCATGCCTGCGCCGCTGCATCACTACATGGGGAGTTAGGATTGGGCTGTCAATGTGCACCTGTGCAAGAGCTACATTGTAGGTGCTACAGTTGTGGAAATGTCTTTCCTTCCACACTTTGGCATCCTTTCAAAATGAAAAACATTCGGAATGCATTAGGGCAAGCCTGGGGGAGGAGGGAAGTTGCGTGACCCAGAAGAGGCTGTAGGAGCACGGTTTCACTCGCTACAGCCCTGCAATCGGAGCAGTTTGCCTCGCTTTGCAAGGATTTCAATATCCTTGCAGGGGGGGTCTGACACAGAACCCCCGCGGATACAGAGGTTCGACTGTATATCGTTTTAAGAAAAAACAAATGAATATGAGACAAAAATTAGCATTCAGGAAAATAGGAAGTAAGAACAGAGTTTGGGTTTAGCGACACCATCGAAATTCTGGAGTGGATCAGGGCATTTTTTTGGTAACAAGGAAGAATGATAGCAGGGGAATGGTCTGGCTGGTTATCTTAACATAGGGGAAATGGCAGGACAAAGTAGGTTGGCTTGAGACTTGTGAGCCTTTAAGACAAAAGTATTTTCACTAGTGTCTTCAATTGCAGTCTGCCCTGAACTCTCAAGATAGGGTGGGATATAAATCTAAATAGATAGATATGAAAACAAACTAATCAGGGAGTAGGAATGGCTGTGCTGTGCCTAATGTGTGTCAAATTCTTACTATTATTCTGCTGGTTGATTACTTAGTTTGGGAGAGAGCTCAGTTACAGACTATTTTTGTTTGCATGAGAAACTCCCACACAAATGCTTTCCATGCTGTCTCAAGGGACTCGATCCTCCTATTGTGCAGCCTGATCTATATTCAAGTTTACTCAGAAGTATACCCCATTGGATTCAGCGGAACCTACCCCCTACTAAATATGCTTAGCACTGCAGCCTTTGTTTACTTCTGACACTCTAACTTTTGATAAAGTGTATCTTGGCGTTACCACTTGCACTGGGTTGCCTGGTAAAATAGAGCTTAATTCAAACAAGCTCAGCACAGAGAGCTGGTTGTTTTTTACATGCTGTAAGGGGCTTTTGCTCAAAGTGGCAGGGGTACAATATAATGTTCAGACCAGCTCCTTATTTAAGGGTCAGTTTTCTTTCGAAAGGTCGGCAGTTCGAATCCGCGATGGGGTGAGCTCCCGTTGCTTGGCCAGCTCCTGCCAACCTAGCAGTTCCAAAGCATGTTAATGCGAGTAGATAAATAGGTACCGCTTGCGGGAAGGTAAACAGCGCTCCGTGTTCCAGCTGCATGCTACGTGCTGCGGCAAGGAGAGTCATGCCGGCCACATGACCACGGAGGCGTCTTCGGACAACGCTGGCTCTTCGGCTTTGAAATGGGAATGAGCACCACACCCTAGAGTCGGACACGACTGGACTTAATTGTCAGGGGTCACCTTTACCTTCCATATGATTGACACAATCTCTCAACTCTTTGGAGCATACACTGTAAGTCCTTTGGACAACGGAGAACTGATGTTTTGGAAAGCAACTTTGCAGGTCTATAGACAAGCTAAAACCAGTTATACCAGAGAGTGGGAAGCAGGGAAGGAGATAAGATTTCAAGAACTCAAAAGGGGGGTGGAGGAGGGGGGGGGCTACTTGGAAGTCATTTTAGCAGCATTTTCATCCAAAGCCAGCTCAATCCATCATTGACTTAAGCATCTGTTTGACAAGCAGAGTGGCTTGGGACAATTATATTTCAGACTTGCTGAATGCTGAATATGAAAGAAAGGATGCAATAAATACACAGCATTCATGAGGGATTCCCCAGGGCACAAGACAATGTTCTGCTCATAAAGAGTTGGTGTTTGTGTCTCCCTATAGCATTCGATGAGCAATCAAGAGAAAAAGAACCACCCACAAGGTGCCATTACTTCCTTTCTTTGAACTACATTATTAAAAGAATTTGTGTGCGTATAATCAGCAGGAAAAAAAAAAGACCAAATAGGCTAGATAAAATGACCACAATTCTTTTAGGTTGATCCAAGGGCTGGTGCTCATCTGATGGATTTGCACTTATCAAGACCCAATGCTGCATCACACAAAGCACTGAACAATTTTAAATGTTACTGTTTAAAAAAAATTGGGCATGCAGCGTTTTAATTATGCAGGTTCCGTGAATTCTATCCCATACCTGTAGCAAGCATATATACTGTATTTGTGAAAGAAAGAAAAAAAGAAAGAAAGAAAAGCCATAATTAAAACTGTCATAATTTTAGTCTGCCCCTCATCTATGTTTGATGTTTATGTCAAGCATCAAATACCAGGTATGCAAATACTTGTTAAATGGAATTATTCTATAGCAATTATTAGGTGCAGACAATCTGAGTAATAAGGGCAATGCTTTGTCTATCCATGAAAGATGGAATAATGTGTTTGGTATACCTTTCCTTAGAAATACTACAATTGGCTGGTTCTTGGTATACATTTGTTCTACAACGAGCTATATTTTTATGTGGTCAATGAATAATGAAGGCAAGATTTTGTTTTCCCTGCTGCGTTACAAGGTAGCATAAACGCTGTTAACAGAGGTCACTGAACTCATGCCACATTTTCTAATCCAAGAGAAAAATGAAGGTAGTCCCATGTTACCGTATATGTCAGAATAAGAGAGTCACAAAAGGATTTCAGTGCCAGTGGGGCTGATCAAGAGAAAGGAATTACGGTATACCAGCAATCCTGTAGTGTCTCTTCAGGTTATAACTTGGCCTCCCTGTATTAAGAGCTGTTTGTGCATATTGTCATAGAAGTTCAGGATTATGAAGATAAGTTGACAAGCAAGATCTCACATACAGCTTGCCTGCATATACTTGCCAGAATATATATTGCTGGTTTTATTTTATTGATTGATCAATCAGTCACTTAAGCTGCAATCCTATAACACTCTGAACTGAATTCAGTGAGACTTACTTCTGTGTAGACATGCATAGGACTGCACTGTTAGAGGGCAAAGTGACCCTCTAGCCCAGGGGTTCTCATCCCTCATGTACCACCGGAAGTGATGGGCGATGACATCATTGTGTGTCACTTCCAGGTATTGGACACTGACAGAGCTCAGGAGCAGAGGTTTCCGACGCTGCGGAGCTCAGGAAAGCGCCGATAAGAGGCTTGGGGCGGGCGGGAGACACTTTTTCAGCACACAAAACTATGCTGCACACTTTTCAACACACTTCCGCTCACCAGCCAAGCCTCATGCCAGTGCTTTGTGGCGTTTGAAACCTCTGCTCCTGAGCTCCATCAGAGTCTAGAGAGGGGTTTTGGGGTTCAGGCTGGCCACATACCACCAGATGTACCCCAAAGTACCATCTGTGGTATGCGTACCATCAGTTTACCCCTGCTGTAGCCTAATGCTGATAAATTATCTACTCAGGTTTATATCATGTATCATTAAAAATATAAAATGACGCAGCACTATGAGAAATCCCAATCCCAACCCCAGAATCCATATGTTAATTTGTATTTTGAAAGCTTGTTTTACCAGCTGTGAGGATGAACTGTGAATTTCAAGGCAGCAAACAAGTGTTTCATCTGCTTTTTTGCATGAAAAACTTCCCCTCGAAATTTGTGTCTGAGGGAGTCACCACATCACATCTATTTTGACATAAATTGAGGAAAAACTGCCAGGAATGAGTCACAGCCTCTTGTCAGCTTTAGCACCACAGGAGTCTATTCAGCCCAGCCCATTTGTAGCACTATCTTGAATTTAAAAAAAATGGCTTATGTCAACCTGAGTATCAATATAATACAATTTAGAACATTACACTTTAGTTTACAAAGGTCATTTGCAATGCTGGAGGGAGGGTGTTAGTGAGGACTCAAGGAGGTTATTTATTTGGGAGATATGCTATGACTATTGGCCTTTCTTAATTTTGATGTTGCAAGTCTCCTGCAAAAAATTAATACACTGTTAATAAGAACACCAAGATCAGAAAGAATATACAGTATTATGACAGGAGATTATCTGTAGCTAGAGAGAACTGCAGCATGAATTCATACAGCAGAAATTGGGCTCTAGTATTTCTACTGCTGTGTAATTGTGCTATTACTTCTGTTTACAGAAGAATACTGAGCAATGAAAAGATAAAATGGAACAATGTTTATAATTAAGGAATAGAGACAGTATGTGACAAGCCAGCATACTGGCTAGTCACAACTAGCATAATCACATTATGAAAGCTATAACTGGGCTTGTGTGTAGGTTTACACACTAGTTAGCGTTTGCATTGTGCTTTTCATCTTCAAAGCACTTTCACAAGTATCTAATTAACTTATCTCCTGCACCTTTGATTACTTACTATACACTCATATGAGAAGGGGGGGGGAGGAAGCATAACAAAACTGAGCAGCTTGCTCAAGGGCAGAGTGAGGAGGAGCTGCTTTGGAGAGCCAGGAGAGACTCAGCAGTTCTTGGCTTCCAGTTCAAATAACTAGCTTGCACCACTATATATGTCAGAAGTACACAATGCAGAGCTTCATAAGCTCAGAGTTGGGTAATAGTCAGCTCCAGCACTTACCAGCTTGCAAAAAAAAAAGCAAAAAAAAAAAAGCAGCTGAATACAATGCAGGCCATGAAAGAAAGATATTATAGCACTGCTACAGAAGACAAAGTCTCCTACAAAGAAGTCATTTCTATGCAGGAAATTGCATTCATTCACATGTGCAATGACTTCTCATACAGTCATTTTACTACATGTTTACACATAAGTGTTAAGTCACCACCTATTTTGATTTTCCTTGTGTTGGTACAGTTAATTAAATATGTGCTTTCATCATGAGACACAGAATTCACAGGGAAGAGCCTTGTGTGTGGGAAAGACTAATTAGCTCTGAGAGACAATTTTTTTTCTTTGTCACCATCATGTCTGTAGGATGCCATCCAGCTGAGCTTTTCTTTGTAGTGCAGGGCTTATTACAACAGGCCCCTCAAGCTCTTCATGAAGACTACTCAGTGGTTCTCTGTGATGATTTTGCCTGGCACTTTGGGGGGGGGGGGAATTGCTTCTATCAGTCACAACCTGGACTCCACATTAACAGTGTCTATTGAAGTTCCCCAAGGCACCTGCGGGTCCCATATTTTGGGATTCTTTTCAGCTTATATTACCTGATGATGTGGAGTGAGAGGCCAGCTGCCTGCCCAGGTCAGCCCAGGGAGATCTAGCCGAGTGGGTCAGGAGGGTAGTGAATGCATCTTTGATGGCAGGGCCGGATTAAGCTAGCGTGGGGTCTGTAGCCCCAGGACGCCTTGGGGAAGTGACTGGGAAGCAACTTCCGCTTTCATGGAAACAACTTCCAGTTTTCTTCCGTGACTTCCAGTCATTTCCCCAAGGCATCCTGGGGCTCATGGAGACTAATGGAGTATGTTGCGGGCCTGGTGCAACACAGAAGCGGCCTCCGGAAGCAACTCTTGCTGGATTGGGTAAGACATTGTGGTGCAACTTCACCATCCACAGAATTTGTTACCCATGGGGGGTTCCAGAACCAACCCCCCAAGGATAACCAGGGCCCACTGTATACAGTACTTAACTCAATAAAGTTAAATTTGAATGAAATTATTTATTCGTATCATATTATTAATGATGTTCGTTATTATTACATACCATGCAGCTCCTCCGACGTAAACAACAGGGTTACTAGATCGTGAGATGCCAATTTCACTAGATAGCTTGCAAGCATTTAGTTCAGGGCCCTTGGAAATGTGGGGCCCGTAGTATATGCTACTTTTGCTACTAGATTAATATAGCACTGTTTGATGGAGGGGTCACGACCTAGAGTCCTGACGGTGGTGGTGGGTCACCCCTCCTGAAAAAGCCCTCCTTTAATCCCACCATTCCGGGCAACTTCCAGCCAATATCAAACCTCCCTTTTCTGGGCAAGGTGATCAAGCAGATGTTGGCATCTCAGCTCCAGAGGGTGCTGGATGAAATGGATTATCTGGATTCCTTTCAATCCAGCTTCAGTCCAGTCTTCAGGACAGAGATGGCTTGGTCACCTTGGTGCATGACCTGCACCAGGGACTGGACAGGGGGACTGCATTCCTGTTAGTCCTGTGGGACCTCTCAGAGGCTTTCGACACTATTGACCATGGTGTCCTTCTAGTTTGGTTGGTTCAGTTGAGGCTTGGACGCACTGTTTTGTTCCGGGCCACCCTGCAGCAGCCCGGAGGTCTACTCAGGGAAGGGAACATTCGTCCCCTTCCCCAGGTGTAAACTGGGGCCAGCCCAATGGGCCTCTTCGGATTTCCACTAGCTAAATAGCTGGCAGAAGAGGAGGCCGTGTAACGGCCGAGCCGGCCTGGCGGGGGACGGGGATATGGCGGACACCATCCCCGCCCCTTCCCAGGCTGGCTCGGCCAATGGCCCCCCTCCCTTGCCGCCCGGACCGCCGCCCGGACCGCCCCCGCAGCCGCCGGAGCTGGACTTACCTCCAGTGGCCACAGGGGCGATTTGACGCCCAAGTGAGGGCAGCTGGCCTCTGTACTGGCCGCCCTTACTTCTGAGTTGTAACAAACGTGCTTTACGGCACATTCGCGACAGCTTCGTGCAGCGGAACAGTTGTTCTGCCACCCGATCTACCCGGAGGATTGCGCTGTAAATCCGACCAAAACAGAGGTTCCCCTGGTCTAGAAATCCATGATGCAAGTAGATTGTTGAAGGTGATTTTTCATGAATGTAGAATGTCTTGTAGGACTGCAGTAGCAAGAGAAGCTACACTGGATAAAACTTTTCCTTACTACAACTTACTGAAAGCACAAGAGTCATATTTATACTGAAAGTGATGCAGTAACTTAGCTACCTTCAAGCTGCAATCCTATACATTGTCATTAGGAGGAACTCCCATTGAACTCAGTGGGATTTACTTCTGAACAGACATGCATAGGAGTCTTTGAGCGAAAACTTTCTTGACCGGCAACAATGTTTAGAGAACAAGGTAATACGGGTGATCCAGTCATAGTTAAAACCAAAGTAGCGATCCAGTTGATAAAAACAATATCGAAAATACCCGGTATGAACTTTTGACAGCTCAGAAACCCAGGTACACAGAAATTATTTAAAATCAAAGTCTGGATTTTGATTTTTACAAAGTCTGTGTACCTGGGTTTCTGAGCTGTCAAAAGTTCATACGGGGTATTTTCGATATTGTTTTTATCAGCTGGATCGCTACTTTGGTTTTAACTATGACTGGATCACCCGTATTACCTTGTTCTCTAAACAATGCATAGGAGTGTTTAGCAAAGGTTGCAGGTGATTAAATATTACCATCAATGTGCATGAGGATTTACAGGGTAACATAACAAAAACCCTGTGTCTTCTGTTATCTCAAGCAGCTTACAAATGGCAAAGAGAAAGGAGGTGAAGGAGAGGTGTAGGTAACAAGGGAATATTTCTTTATTTACCTACATTTTTCCTATTCTGTTTTATCTTATTTTCAAAGCAGCTACAAAACAGAAAGTGTAGTCCATTTAAAAGCAGTAGGTTGTATGTTCTGTGCACAATCAGATTTCCGCCATTATAAAGAATGGCATAATGCAGGTAATGGCTCCCTCCCTCGCTCTCTTTTTTAAACAGTGTTTATTTTCTCTGCAACTATATATTGCATTATCCTGTTCTTTAACATTTGCAGTCTTATGCAATAGACTGGGAAGCCTCTTTGTAAAGTAGAGAAGGGGGGGGGACTACTCCCTTTGCCTCTAATAATCAAGCAAGCAGGAAACAGGCCCCTGCAGAGAACTGCAAATAATGGATCAATTTACTACAGCAATCACAGGGTGTCAGATCCATCTGATTAGCTTCCACGTTGACTAAAAGGGCAGCAGTAGCAGTCATTCAGTGCTCTTCTATTTTGTCCTTACTTAGTTTTTAAGTGGCTGCAGTGGTCTTTGACTGAAAGAGATTTTTCTTGAGAAGGGGAAAAGGTGTATTGTTTAAATAAAGAGTCATTTATCTAGGGACAACAAGCAGGTACGGTACCAACTTAGTTTTGAGATAGCTGTATTTTTTGCCCCCCTGTGCTCACATAGTGGCTTCAAAATGTATCCTGACTGAAAGTACCAATGCATTAGGATTCTGAGCAGACATGCATAGGATTGTGCTGTCAGTAACATATGTGCTACCAAGCCAACCACCACTTGCTTCTATTGCTCTGACAGCCAACGATTCCCCAAGTTTGAAGACACAGCATTTGTTTGTTTGTTTGCTTTTAAAATGTCAATCTGGAGCAGAAGGCGGGCTTTGGAACTGTTCTCCATAGGGCATCCACTCAGGTCCATCAAAGTTTAGGTAAAGGTGACCCCTGACAATTAAGTCCAGTCGTGTCCGACTCTAGGGTGTGGTGCTCATCCCCATTTCAAAGCCGAAGAGCCAGCGTTGTCCAAAGACACCTCCGTGGTCATGTGGCCGGCATGACTCTCCTTGCCGCAGCGCGTAGCATGCGGCTGGAACACGGAGCGCTGTTTACCTTCCCACAAGCGGTACCTATTTATCTACTCACATTAACATGCTTTGGAACTGCTAGGTTGGCAGGAGCTGGCCAAGCAACGAGAGCTCACCCCGTCGCGGATTCGAACTGCTGACCTTTCAGTCACTGCTGATCAACAGCTCATGGTTCAGTGGTTTAACCCACTGCGCCACCCGCTGGCTCCATCAAAGTTTACTACAGGCTAAAAATGCCTTATCCAGACTGCTTGGGACGGGAAGGCGTCTGGATTTCGGATTTGTCTGGATTTTGGAATATCTGCATAACTATAATGAGATATCTTGGGGATGGAACCCAAGGTTACACATGAAATTCATGTATGTCTCATATACATCTTATACACATAGCCTGAAGGTAATTTTATACAATATTTTTAATAATTTTGTGCCCCAGCATGCCTTGCGCTATACCAGTCAGGTGCTGGAAGAAGTTTTTTTTTTTTTTTTAACGAGTCACAGCCCCCAAAATGTCTGGATTTCAGAATAGTCTGGATTTTGGATGTCTGGATAAGGGGTAATCAACCTGTAATAGTGTTGCCAGGTTTCCCTGGTTCCTTTCTCTTAGCCCCCCCCCCCTTTTTAACCCAAGTCAGGCTGCAATCTAATATATACAATTTCTTAGGAATAAGCTCCATTGTACACAATGGGGCTTACTTCTGAGTAGACATGCATAGGATTGTGCTGTTAGGATGGTACTTTTAGTATTGCAGCAAAATGGGTTCTGATAACCTTTACCTACAGTAAGTCTGGAAGGAAATCTTGTTCCAACAAGGGAAGCTGAATTGCATGAAAGGACATTTGATGAAAATCTATTACCACTGTGAAGTTGCCACCTTTGTTAACCAATTGCTCCTGGTTGTAAGATGAGGCAGTTCTTACTTTTGTTTCCTTTTCTACAAAGAAAAAGCAGGATATAGATTCAGAGGAGGAATTTTGGGATGAATGTACAGGGGCCTCCTGGTATTCGCAGATTCATTTATCCGCGGATCCGGGATCTGTGCCCTCATGCCCCATACCTTTATCTCTTTAGCGCTGGCAGAAACGGTTTCCTGTTAACGTTCAGAGCGTCTCTAGCACCGAGGCTGCTTGCTAGAATCATTCAGGCTCTATGCTATAAGCAGCATGCTGTTGCTTTTAGCATTCTGTTTAAGCAAGACCCATGCTGGCTTGGCGCCAGTGCTAAAGAAATAAAAGGTAAGGGCGTGTTTACCCCATCTGCGGTTTTCAAGTATCCACAGGGGGACCTGGAACATATCCCGTGTGGATACGGGGGGCTCCCTGTATTGTGCAACTTCATTTCCCTGGAAGTCATTGGGAATGAGGTCGTAATGGTGGAAATCAGCTGCTATATAGATCAGTGCTACTCAAAGTGGTGGGCCATGGACTGATGCTGGTCCGCGAGCCATCGGCTTCCAGTCTGCAGCAAATTTCCAGGAAAGAAACAATAGTACAGTATAATTTAAAAATCGCACCGGAAATCTACCAAGAATAATTTTCAGTTCACATTAAATAAGATTATGTTTTCAGAAGCACATATTATAATATTGATAATTATGGTATGCTATAGTGCTACAGTACAAACATACCTATGGACAAACATATTGTTATGTGTGCACCCGGGCACTTGAATCGAAATGTAGCTAGTCGTAGCTCATTGTTATGTGTGCACCTGATCACTCGAATTACAACGTAGCTCGTCAGCTGGCTCAGGTATATATTTGAGAGGTTAGGTAGCATTTTTCCATGAGACACACAAGCATGTGCTCACCCTACTCCTTCACATACAAGACCCTGCCCCAAAGGTCCACCAGCAGTTACAATCAAAAGGTTGAATAAAGAGCATTACGGATCTCTGTGCATTTGTCATTTGGGACTCCGTCTAAACCCACTGATTCAAGAATGTAAGCAATAATAATATTATACATTATAATCATTATTTTCTACCCTACCCCACTGTATCCCTGACAAGGTAGACACAACTAAGCACTACACACCTTAGCCAAATAGACAGTTCTCGTTGCTCCATATCCATATGTCATTTCATACATGCTCTCATTCTTATTTATAGCCCTCTACTCTTCTTGAATCAAGCTCACATGTTTCTGCCAGGAAGTTCTCAAAATTCCTCGCTTTCTCACTCCATATCTTTCAGACAGGCAAGTCACATTTTTTTCAATATTCATCCTTTCTATAGTTCATTTCCGTAGTTTACCCATCTTAACTTTCTAATGATTATCCTGTTTGTAATTTAAAAATTTTATATTTTCTTTTTATCCTAACATTACTTACCCTATTAGCTATTACTAAGAGTGACGAGAACGATCAGAGGACTGGAGAACAAGTCCTATGAGGAAAGGTTGAGGGAACTTGGTATGTTTTTAGCCTGCAGAAGGGAAGGCTGAGAGGGGATAGGATAGTGCTCTTCAAATACCTGAAGGGCTGTCATATGGAAGAAGGAACAAATTTGTTCTCAGCACTGCCTCTGAGAGTAGGACTAGATCAAATAGGTACAAACTGCAAGAGAGGCGATTCCGGTTGGACATCAGGCAGAAATTCATGACGGTAAGGGCGGTTCGGCAGTGGAACAGATTGCAGAGGGAGGTGGTGGATTCTCCCTCACTGGAGATCTTCAAGCAGAGGCACGACAGACACGTGCTGGAGATGATCTAGGAGGATTTCCTGCTACATGCAGGCGGTTGGACTAGAAGACCCTGTGGGTCACTTCCAACTATGATTCTATTAATCAAAGTTCTACCACACATACGGTATTTCTCAACAAAAGCACTCCCGCTGCATTTATTCAGCTTTCATCCTATGACAATATCATATATGGCACACAAATATGGTACCAGACCCTGGCACATTGGGTGGGGGGATTCCAGTCTGCCACATCAGATAGTTTGAGAAGCAGTGATCTAATTCTAGATCACCCAGTGAAGTTTCTCTGGAATGCTTGAGTGTAGGACAGAAGCCAAAGAAGCCTGCTGGGGCTTGAAGTACTGTAGATACGGAGGTTTCAGGTGCAGAAGGCAGGATTTGTAACATAGTTTTGCAGATGACTTGTTCTGCTGCTGGCATTTTGTTTATGATGAAAACATTGAGATAATGCATGTCCTAATGGAATGGCTGTCAGGGACTATAGAGGGAAATATGTGCAGATGGAAAGAAGCAGCTGATCACTATATCTGATGTCCACCCACTCAGTGTGTTTAACAGTGTTATCCTAAGCAAACGTTCTCAGAAGTACGGTAAATCTCACTAAGCTCAACTGGACTTAGTTCTGAGTCAACATATTTTGGATCCCACTTTTCTTAATAATACTGTTACAAGATTAGGAAGTGAGTTCTGGAAGTTATCATTTCAATATTAGATCAACGGCTCTTACATGACAGAATTATGGCTGGCCAGTTCTTAAGAATCCAGTAGGTTGGAATTTAGGTTGGGGGATGAGGCCCAGGCTTTTGTTAAGCTAATAAACCAGGAGGCTAGTTAGTGGCCTTCCTCCATGGGAGGCTATCAGGGCACTCCCATTTACCTGAGATGAAGGACTGAGGTGTGATTCACCTTCCTTTCTGTGGCCAATGAGAAGCACAAAGACAGCATTAACTGTTAGAAGACAGAGCCTGAGATGAGATTTGATCTGGGTTTGACTGGAAACCAAGAGGAAGAGCTGGCAGCGAGCAGCTGCAAACATACTTAAAATACACAGGTAGCAGAAGTTGTTTGTGGGAGCATATCCTATTATTTAATGTAATCCAACACTGAAACTTGTAGATTTGTAACCAAAGCCACTAGTACATAGACACATACATCTCCAGTGACCTCACTTCTAAAGGAAGACTGGTAATGTGGTTCCCCTGGAACTTCTCACTGCTGGAAGAAGCGGGGCAGGAGCCTGTAACAATACATAATAGCATTTGTATAGCCCTTTGAGTGCTTTACATGTATTATTTTGATGTAATCCTTACAACAACAACCCTTAAGGTAAGTATTGTTCTCCCTGTATTGGAGCTGAGGCTGGATGTGGCTTGCTTAAGGGCCACTTGACTTACAGCGCAATCCTAACCAACTTTCCAGCTCCGGTGCAGCCGCAATGCAGCCCCGAGGTAAGGGAACAAATGTTCCCTCACCTTGAAGAGGCCTCCATGACTGCCCCTGCACTGCAAAATGCAGTGTGCACCCTGTTGGCATGGCTACACCAGCGCTGGAAAGTTGGTTAGGATTGCACTGTTAGTGAGTTCTTGGCAGAGACGAGATTCAAACAGGGGCAGTTCTCATTTGCAGCTTGGTCTCTTGGCCACTTTGCTACACCAGTTCTCTCTAACAAACTAAGGCCCAGAACAAATGTGCAAAAACTCAAATGGAAATCAGCATTTCCCACAGATGTAATGCACGCGGCTGTAAACAGGTAGGAAAAAAAGTGTGTTAAAGAGCGGAAAGTGGGAAGTTTTTCATTAATGCTTTCTTATCCTTGGAAAGGGCAACTTTCACAGTGAAAGTTGAACCTTATGAAAATTTGGGACAGCACTGAGTTCGGCTTGCATGATGGAGCCCAGATTGCTACTAAATTGAACCATGTCCTGAGACTTCTAGCATGGAGATGGAAGCTTACTTTGCTCCCATGGCACATTATAGCTACCTTTGCCCCTTTTAGGTAAAAGGCAGTTTGCAAATTAAAATAAGTACAGAATTACTTATGGAATTGAGGAGTTTCTTCTATAGAGTCAATTGTTATTTGTATGGCATGGATTTAGCCTGTCTTACAGTAAATTTAGTAGTGCTTGTTGCTTTTTTTTAAAGCTGCATAATGATGAATTTCTATAGTTGCATCTATATACCTACTGAAACACTTTCCAACAGATTGTATTCAGGTGATCAATAAGATCATGATGAGAGAGCCAGGTGTTAAGCTTATGCTAATGAGCACTGGCAAGGTGTTTACAACTGAATAAACCATGGTTTTCCCACTCATGAATATGGTCTGAGTAGGGTTGCCAAACCTTCAAGATTGGCCCAGAGGCTCCAAGAATCCACATCAATCTCCAGGAGACTAATGAAAGCAATACTGGAGTTCATAACAGAGCCTCCAAGAATTCCAATTGAGTATCATGCTTGGGGGAATAAAATCTCCAAAAATAGCTTGAGTCAGAGTTGGCAACCCTAGGTCCAAGCATGTACATGTACTGCATCAGCTCTGCACTGAGCTTAATATCTGCATTAACAGTAGAGTTTTGTGGTTCATCCAAACCCACAGGTGTTTGAAAGCAGAGTTCAATCTTGGCTTCAAATATTGGGTTTTAGTTTGTAAGCCACAGTTAAAGCATAGCTCTGCGTTTGGATGAACCATCAAGCTGTGGTTTGGTTAAAACATAATTGCAATGGATGCAAGCGGGGAGGGGGAAGAGAGAGTGTGACATCACAGTTTATAGTACAGTTATTTGAATAGACCCTAAGACAACAAGATACCTGTATCCTGTTGCCACTCCCTTGCACCTGGCACAGATAAAACCTATTTCTAAAGCCATAAGGTTACTTATGGCTTGTAACCTGTGATGGACGTTTCCTCCATGAATCTATCTAATCCCCTTTTTAAAGGCATCTAGGCCAGGTGCCATCACCACATCCTGTGGCAAGGAGTTCCACAGATGAATTACACACTGGGTGAAGAAATATTTTCTTTTGTCTGATCTAACTCTCCCTCCACTCAATTTTAGTGCATGTCCCCTTGTTCTAGTGTTGTCCCCTCATGAGATTTGGGTGCTGCCATCTTGGATCTCATGAGATTTCACGAGATCCAAAATGGCAGTGGCTGGGATAACAGGTAGGGAGAGCTACAGGGGGACATTGGGAGGGCTGTAGCCATTTTTCCCAGGTTGCGGTGCGGGCGGGCAGCGCACCGCGACCCAGGAAAAACAGTTCCGCTGCCTGTCATCAGCTGCAGATTGCAGCAGCTGATAATGTGCAGTGCCTCGCATACCCCCTGCATGCAGTCCGCGTACCCCTGGGGGTACGTGTACCACAGGTTGGGAACCCCTGAACTAAACAGTTACAAAAAAACAGACAATTGAATTTGCTGACTTGTAACAAGTAGAAGTTTTTTTGAAATAATGTTTTCAGAAGCATATATTTTAAGGCTGCAATTATAAGTATGCTTACTAGGGGGTACGTACTGCTGAACACTGTGGTACATACTTCTAAGCAAAAATATTTCAGAGCCTGATGCACAATTACAGTAATTTTGCTACAGCACTAACGTAACTAGTACAAATTACAGAAGGGAGAAGAAATAAGCTCCAACACTGGTTTAAGGTTCCACAGAACTCTTGGGGGGGGCACTGATAAACATGCAAACTAGTATTTGATTGTGGCAACAAGTACAAACAGTAATATAACAACAACAAGGCAACCTCCAGGAAACCCATGATGCTGAGAAACTAAGCTGTGCCACTCAGCAGAGGAGACTACCTTTGGAAAACTATTATAGTACTATATTCTGCATAATATTTTGTATAATCATTTGCTATTGCAGTTTATAGGATTACACAGTTGTGAAGTTCCAGGCTTCTCCTATTTATTTCTGAGCTTGGGGGGAAAAAAAGCCCTATTTACTCAAGGTAAACAGGATTGCACTGGGAGGAACACTGATGGAATTTAAGAGATTATTTTACAAACAAATTGAGTCTGTAGTTGCAAAGATAACTTTTCAAGCAAGGATTAGGCAATGTTTGATTTGCTCTGAAACTGGACATAGTTATAAAAACATCCTCCTGTTCTTTAGGGACACACTCAAAACTGTTATGACAGCAAACCTATTTTTCATACAAAATCATAGGGAGCAGTGTTGGCCCATTAGGAATAATCCCAAAGTCATAATCGGTAAACCTCTTATTAGGATCACTCACTCAAGTGACATCTTGAGAAGCAAGCGTTCAAGTTTTCCAGAACTCTTCTTCAGGCTGGATGTTAAGCAAAGCAAAAAAGTGGGGGAGGGGTCTGGAAATACTATGAGCAGCTTCTTTTCCCCTCTTCTCCCCTTTTTTAAAACTCTGCTTAACATCTATTTTGATTAAGATCTCTGTTGAATGCAAAAGCTAGCTGCTCAAAACTCAGTGTCATCCTGGTTGGTTCTAACTTCTAATAATAAATGTATTACCAGACTGTGGCTTTTACATCTGGGGAGGGGGGGGGGATGTCTTCTCCAAACCACTAATTTAGCGGTTCTCAAACATTTTTGATCTCTGGAGCCCTTTATGCTCCTAAGAGCACAAAGTCTCAAGGAACCCTGCCAGCACATGCGCGGAGTCTCAAGGAGCCCCAAAGTGCCAGCGCAAACTGGGCAGGGGGCGAATGGTGTCCACTTATGGCGTGCTCATGGCATCCCTAAAGGGGTCTCAGGGAGCCCCAGGGCTCCTAGGAGCACACTTTGAGGAACGCTGCACTAGTTCATCACTAGCAATTATATCCTTATTCTTCAAATCACTGCTCCCTAATCAACCTTGCTACAAACCTACAATTCTTACCATGACTAATCAATAGCATATATCATCATTAAACAACTGCCTACTGACTTGCAGAAGTCATTTATGTCAACCAGACAAAGCTCAGGATTACAAATAATGATCTTCATTCCACCCAAATTAATTTAAACACAATTACTGATCAATAGTATTTTATTACATACATTACAAGAAAAGACAGGTGCACAAAACTGCTGTGAAGTCTTAAAGACTAACTGGTTTATTTGACGTGAGTTTTTGTAGGCAAAGGTCCAGTTCACTGTGGCTGAAGTGGGTTATGGCCTAGGAAAACTCATGCCAAATAAACCAGTTAGTCTTTAAGATTTGCCCATCGTACACCGACAAACTTGAGGCTCAACATTCTTCAATGAGAATTTTAATCTGCCATCTCTGGTTCGTCTGGAACTCAATTGTCAAGTCTTAGTTCCATATATCCTCTAGGACAGCGATTTTCAACCACTGTGCCGCAGCACATTGGTGTGCTGCTAATGATCCACAGGTGTGCTGCGGGACTTCGGAGGAGAGTCATTTATTGGTAGGGCCTTGGGGGGGGGGGTTGAGCCCCCTGCCGGCAGTGCAGTGTGCCTTGTCAATTGTCAAAAAACTGATGGTATGCCTTGACAATTTTAGCACCTTGTCAGTGTGCCGTGAGATGAAAAAGTTAAAAATCACTGCTCTAGTCAGGCAGGAATCCTGTCACTTATGTGCTTTACAGAATGGCACATAAGGTAAAGGTGACCCCTGACAATTAAGTCCAATCGTGTCCGACTCTAGGGTATGGTGCTCATCCCCATTCAGGCAGGAATCCTGTCACTTATGTGCTTTACAGAATGGCACATAGCCTCACACTAAATAAAAGCTCTTACTGAAAGTCAGTGTGCACCATTCTTTCTCAGTGCAGTATACCTTTGATCATATATCTTCTGAGCTCTAGACCAGGGGTTCTCAACCCCTCCCCACAGGAGAAGTCCTGAAACTCATCTAGGATATTATAATGTGTGACTGATGTGGTGTGTACCATATCCTATCCCCCTTCCTGGGCCTGATCTGCTGACACGGATCAACGTGGACTTGCGCCAGCAATATCACTGGCGCGGATCTGAGTTGACCTGTTGCCGCAGCTGAGACTTTCCCCATGGCAAGGGGACAAATGTCCCCTTACCCCCAATGAGACCTCCAGCCTGCTAAATTCACATGCAGGATGCAGTGGAAGCTGTGCCAGCGCCGCTGCATCAGCGCAAGAGAATTTAGGTAGGATCAGGCTGTCACTCTGCTACTATCACAAAAAGGCTAAGGGCACAGAGGTGGTCTCAGGGATCAGCAGTGGGGTCATCCGAGGGCCTTGGGCCCTCAGCAGCCACCCAAAAATACCATCTCCTGAAGCCAGCCCTAAAATACTACAGATGCTACCCCATGACCATTATCTTTGGAAGCCATCTCAAACAACTGTGTGCATCTTGCTGTCAAGTTCTCCAGCTGCAAACTAACCAACTCTTTCCACACAAGGTAATCTGCAAGATACCGAGGCAATGTTGCTTGGATTTGCACCTCATTGTGTGAACATGTTACTCAACCTGTTGCTCAGAACAAGTGGATGGCTACTCACACTGGCTGAAGTAAGGAAAGCAGACTACAAAAAATATCTTTATGTTCCTGAATTATTTCTGCATTAAAAAAAATTGACTCTGCATATTTTCCACAGGTGCTGCTTTGACTCTTCAACTTTACTGCAACTCTGTAATATGTCTTCACCCTGAAGATCTTTTTCCTAATTAATTCTCAGATTTCTGCAGGGCATCAGCTCCTGGACCTAACCTCTCTTTAGAATCTGCTCTACTCCTTAGCCCTGCATCCTTGCTTTAACAGAGCAGCCACCCTCTCCCCACTTGTTCCTTGGCTTGCCTGCTGGGGAACAGAGGACAGCTTTATGTGGATAGATTTCTCTCTACTTGTACTAAAGGCAGGAGATTATTTTAGAAGCTACGCACTTCCTTATGCCACTGTAACTTAACAGCCCTAGTTCAGCCTGATGCTGTTTATTTTTTTCCCCCCATCATATCATCAAGAACCAACTACAAGCAAAATTAAAAAATCCTATGCATTTTAAAAACCCTTTTCTAGAGACCCTGCTTGGAACAGCTCTCTACTATTAAAAAAATATTGCTCAGAAACTTCTTATGCATACTTACATGGAATAAGCTTGCTCTAATTTGGAACATTATTGCCGAGTTGAACCAAACAGTGCTAGTTTCCATCAGTTTGCATTCCAGAGCAGTATTTTAAGCTGCAGTACCATAAGGTCACTTGATCGGGAAATTAAGAGGATCAATTGAATTTGCTTCTAACAAAGGGATGTCTGAAGCTGATTATTACAGCCAGATCCCAAACATGATTACTTAGAAGTGTGAATGCAGTCTTAGGGCCCCAAATTAGATGTGACAGAGCAGCCACATGTCTCAAATTTGCCCTATTCACATACATAAAGCAGGAGGTGGGGGGGCTCTATTTTTCCACATTAAATGGAGCAAACAAGTAAGAGAAGCAAAACTACCCCCTCTCCTGATTTACATCTCTGTATCTCTGACTGAAGTGCAGCAAAGTGCAGGAGGAGGGAGAGTTTTGCTCCCCTCATCCATCCACACTCTCCATTTAATGTAAAAAGCAGAGCCCCACCTCCCGCTTTATTATATGCACATATATATTTACATATGTATAAATTCACATATCTATCCCATCACATCTAGTTAGGCCCTTAAATACTGAAGTTTCCAGTACATTTCCTTTCAGTCTCTATCCAGAAAGAATTGGTTTGTTTCAAGAGGCTATCAGAAACCAGTTTCAGTTACCACAGGTTAGGTCCTGCAGTCTTAAGCATACAATACTATCAAAGCAAATTCAGCTGAAATCTTGGAATTGCTTCCAAGTTCAGTAAGTGTGCTTTGGATTGGGCTGTAAATCACATCCATGACCATTTTTTTCTAATGCTACTTTTGAAAAAACAGAGCTGTGCTAGGGGGAGTAGTTAGACTAGTGTCTAGTCTAAACATTCATGAAAAGTATAACGCCTGAACTGTAATACACACATTTTTGATGAAAAATAAGACGCAGTTCCGGAAGCACGGCCACAGCTTGCCTCCCCTCACAGATGGGCACGTATAATATTGCTCCAACATAATGTTTTCACAGAGGTTGAGACACAGGTGCACCTTCCGGGGGAAGGGGGTTTGTCTTAAAAACATCCCTTGAAAGAGCAGTCTCTCGTGACTTAAGGAATGAGTATTCCAGGAAGACCTGACAAGAATGAGAGCATCTCAGATCTGAACACACACACACAACATTATTTGCCATATAAAAGTATTACCAGAAAGAAACCCAAACAACTAATAGGTACCTGAAGAAAGTCTTGCTGCCCAATGCGGTGTTTCTTGCTCTGTGTCTGTGTCTGTCTGTCTGTCTGTGTGTGTGTGTGTGTGTGTGTGTTGTTTTTCCCTGATCTTTCTCCTGTTCCTGTTGCACTCCTGTGAGAGGCCAGGAAAGTATGGCTGACCAGCTTCTCGTTGCCACGGCCACCTAGGCTTTCAAAAAAGGAGCCAGTGACCAATCAGGCCTCAGGGTGAGAATGCACTCAGCCCTAGGTCATGTGATGCTTCAGTGTCTGTGTGAGTGAAAAGCATGACAATATCCATAAGGACCAAAGGGAGCTGTCTTTGTATAACTTCAATGCTCCCCCCCCTCCCCGCCCAAGCTTCTCATGACTGGAATCCCATTTAAGCTGTGCCACAAAGCTGCAAGTGGGAGAGATTGAGGGGAGGGGAAAGGGCTCATGAGAGGAGAATAGGCAGGCCTGAGTCAATTCAGTGAACCTGCCTTGGGCTTCCCAAAATCTGATTTCAAAACTTTATCCTTCCACTTTACTGTGTGTCATTTCATATCTGCCTGTAACTGCGGCTTTCATGTGGAAAGCTACTGACTCAGCTAACCTGGCCAGAAATGAAAGGGCAGCCTCACAAGGCCTGGGGAGGCAAGTGCTAGGGGCTTTCCATACAATGAATCAAAAGTGTGCTCCAACTGCATTTGATCCTTGTTTCCTCAAGCTTCTTTTCCGAGGACAATAGCGCAATTTCACAGCTATGTCTAGATGGAAGGATAATCTGTGCAGCTATTCACATACGCATACCCTTAAAAAAACCCACAAAAAACAGATAGATGTATGCTCCAGCACATGAGAGTGGCGCACAACTGCCAAATAATATAAACACCACTAGAGAGTCACACGGTGGCAGAACATTGTCTGGAGGAGAGGGGGCAGCCTAGCCTTGCAGGTGCTCACCCTCCTCCATTTAAAAAATATGATTAGATGAGCAGGGCTACCTACCACCAGGATGCTCTGTACCCAATACAAAGCTTGTACTCAGTCCCTCACCCTGCCTTGATCCAGAACACAAAGAATATACGGTACGTATACACTTTTTGAGAGCTTGGAAGAACAATTGAATAAAAATGTAACAAGCAAGCTGAAAAAGGGATGATGGGGGAAAGAAATCACTTTTAGACACATGGTGATGTACTTTCAAGCTCCCTTTCATCTCTGCTGCTATGCCACCTTGGCCACACTACAAAATGATTATTTTAATCTCACAGACAGAACAGACACATTTGTCATATAGATCTGGGCTTCCCACAAGATGCAGGGCCCTCCATAGAATTCCCTCTGTAGCAGCCTCTCTCTGAATCTGTGTAGAGGATGCTCCTACATTGGAGGGTCTTAGTCTCAGTGGCATTCAGTACCATCAAGCATGATGTCCCCCTGGGTTGTCCTGCAGGAACAGGGCTGGAGGCACACTGTACTTTTGTTGCTCATGTTATTCCTGGACAATAGGTCCCAGAAAATGGTGCTGGGGTTCTACTGTTCAGTCCTTATCCACCAGCCTATGGGATGCTGTAGGGATCTAGCTTGTCCCCCATGCTTTTCAACATCTACCTGAAACTGCTGTCCTTAAAAAGTGACCAGAACCATCAGCAGGTTCAAAATGACACTGCCAGACTGGAGCACATTGCTCCAGTCGTTTTCTATCTTCATTGGTTGCCTGTTCATTTCTGGGTTTCTGGGCTCAGTTTTGCTGGTTCTTACCTTTACAACCTGAAATGGCCCAGAATCTAGGTACTATAAGGGCTGACTCGTCTCATACACTCCTTTCTGTGTACTACAATTACAAACAATCATCATCATAAGTCCTGCTCCAGCTTTCCTCACCATATGGTGGGCAAGCAGGAGGGACAGGGCACTTTCAGTTGTGATGCCTACACTGTGGTATGCCTTCCCCAGAGAAGGCTGCCTGACCCCATTCTTGTTTCACCACCTCATCTAATCATGGTTCCTCAATAGGCTTACCAGATCTCCAACCGGGACAGAATGCTAGACCTTTAGGAGAAGGAATGTGGACAGGTGTAGGTTGTTAAACCTCAGAGCACAATCCTAGGCATGTCTACTCAGATGCAAGCCCCACTGAACACAATGGGGCTTGCTTCTGAGTAGACATGCCTAGGATTGTGCTCTAAGGGTTTAACAAGCTACACCTGCCCACATTCCTTCTCCTAAAGGTCTAGCATTCTGTCCCGGTTGGAGATCTGGTAAGCCTACTCAAAGAGGCTTTTGGAAGAAGCTAATGAAGCTGCCCATTCACAGGTGATCCCTTTTTGGCTCCTGATTTTTATTCCCTGCTGATTGCTTATATTCTTACTATATATTGTCCCTTTTTGCTTTGCTTTTTAAATTGATTTTCTGATAGTTTTATTGTTTTTATTATCTTATTGATGTCTTTTGAATCTTGAGAAAAAAGTGAGCCAATCATTTCTAACAATGTATAATATTGCACAGGAGCGTAAAACCTTCAAATATTTACAAATAGATAGAATCAGAAGAGGGGTAGAATTTGATAACTTGATGGAGAAAACTGTGTCATTGATAACATCACAAGCAATAGTCAGAAGGGACCGATGACGTTTGAGTAACGACAACATTTTCTTTATGTTGAAAATGTTGGGCTGGAGGCTGGGCTGAAAATGTTGGGCTGGGGTAGGGGAAAGAACTATCCCTACAACACAGGCACAACCTTGAAGGAAGGTATGTGGACTGTACACAATACAGTGTGTGGAAAAAGGCCCTAATCTCACTTAACATGGTCTAATAATGAGCAGTGACCACCTACAGCTCTAGCATATTCATTTACGACTATAACTGCTCCATTGGCAATAGTACATGCATATAATTACATTGTATGATTTTCGTTCTGGTACAGAGCTGCACCTGCCTTGCCTTGGGACAAAGAGGCAGCATGTGCCTAATTAAACAGGTTGTCTATTACCATGCCATTGCTCTTCTGTTACACATACACACGCTTATGTGTGTATGCGTGCACATGCACACACACACATTACATCAAAATGTGCATTATAAATGCAATCCATGCAGAGCAACCACTGAGAGTTACTGATGGAGAAGGGGTGAGATACAGATCTCTCTTAATGCTGCTCAGTTCCTGTCCAAGTGTACGGCAAACTCTGCCCAAGTGCTTACTATAATAAATCCTTCACCTGCTCCCGTGGTTTGCAGTGATTAAGCCTGACTCATCATTTTTTGTTTCACTATAGTGCCTGATCAGATCAAAATCAGGCTCCAAGATATATTTTACTGGACAAAGCTGCCAATGTGACACCTCTCTCAAACAAAGAAAAAGCATAATCTCACACACATTCACTAATTCTCTCTAATTTGTCTGTATTACACACATTTTGCATCCAAGTATGTTTTGAAATGGTGTGCATTATAACCTTAAAATCTGGGTAAATGTGAATAGTCTGTTCATGCACTTTTAATGCAAAATTCAATATTGTGCATAGTTTGTTTAGCTTAAACTGTTTAGCTTAATCAAACTGGGTCAGAATTAAGCTGAAACAATTAAGCATTAAACCTGTTCAAATATTTGCATATAGACAATACATTCCTGTTATTACTATTTTTAATATTTTAAAAAGGAGGGGGACTGGTGGTTCTCCATTCTAATATTACTTGTCTCCATGTAGTAATGACATTCAATGCAGTTAATTAATAAGGTTTATTACTTGATTTAGATTTAATTAATAATTTTAATTAAACAATTTAATCTAATTAAATGTAATTAACATTTAATTAAATTGTTTAAAACATATAATTAATAAGAGAACCCAAACAAAGGGAGTGTGCAAACTGCTTCCATAGAATAGAATGTTGCAGACAACCATAATTATCAGAACACAGGAAACCAATTAAAAGCTGGGGGGGGGGGGAATCAGGTAAAGCTACACATTATTCAAAGCCAGGTGTATTTTTTCCTCAGTCTTGATTAAACAAAAGCAGTCTCTGAGGCTGTGTGTTCCAGTAGGAATACAAGAGATGCTTAACCCAACCATTTTAGCTAGGCTTACCAGATCTCCAACCGGGACAGAGTGCTAGACCTTTAGGAGAAGGAATATGGACAGGTGTAGCTTGTTAAGTCCTAGAGCACAATCCTAGGCATGTCTACTCAGAAGCAAGCCCCATTGAACACAACGGGGCTTGCTTCTGAGTAGACATGCCTAGGATTGTGCTGTAAGGTTTAACAAGCTACACCTGTCCACATTCCTTTTCCTAAAGGTCTAGCACTCTGTCCCTGTTGGAGATCTGGTAAGCCTAATTTTAGCCATTTCCCCCATTCAAAAATCACCTCTCCCTCCTAGCTGCCTGTTGTCCTGCGAGACAAGAAGGGGATTTAGAACAGAAAAATGGCTGGAACTGAAGGAGTTATGTAGCCCATCCCTGCCATTGCTCCAGTGAAGCTTGTGGCCTCAAAGGCTGCTCTCAGTTAAAAGAAAGAAAGAAAGAAAAACAACAGCATACACAGCTGCATGTGATGTGCATTTTGTCCCTGCTTGAAACAATTAACAAAACCAGAAGGATGAATCATTTGGTTCAGCCCATGTTCTATAGACAACTGATTACTGCTACCTATGCAGAAAATAGGTCTTTTTCTGCTGGACTTGTTTTGTTGGCACACATCCACCTGCTTATGTGGTAGGACCATGCATCCGAACAAACTGCCTTGCCTTTAAGCTGAGCAAGCAACTCTCAAATGTGACCTTGTTAAATGCATACAGCCATACATTAGTTCTCTAGCAGACTATCCTTTTTGTCGTATCAAACACTGGATACTCTGCTAAGGATGAAGGTTACAGTGGGAGCTCTATTCCATGTCATCTGGAGTTGCCAAATGTCAGGTTTTTTACCATCCCATTTTACCTCAGGTTCAGCATCAAGTATTTTACTGATGCTTTATATTCTTGTTGGGGTCTTCTATGTACCTGATTATTTCTGCTCTGCTCTTGTGTACCTACATTTACAGCCCAACCCTAACGTAAAGATCCGCCAGGCAGCTGAGGCTGCCTGCCAGATCCCATGATCCATTATGGGCAGGCACCCCGCAGAGGAAAGTCTACTCGGGGAAGGGGATGCTCATCCCCTTCCCCGGGTGTAACCGGGGCTGGGGCCAATCGCCCTCCTCAGATTTCCACCAGCTATTTTGCTGGCAGAAGTTGGAGGAGGCTGTGTAATGGTTCAGCCGATCGGCGGGGGTCAGGATACGGCCGAGGCTGATCCCCGCCCCCTCCCCGATCGGCTGGGCCTATCGGCCTCCGCCATTTGCTCCCGAACCACCCCCCTCCGCTGGATCCTTACCTGGATTTGGCGACGGGCGGGAGACAGTCAGGGCAGCGGAGCAGGGAAGGCCGGCCTTGCGCCGGCCTTCCCTGCTCACGAGTCGTCGCAAAAGTACTAGTTTTAAAGAAGCGGACAATGTCAGTTATTTCCAAGTCTGTCACACTGAGGTCTGTTAAATCAGAGGTTCACTGTATTTTAAAAAGCACATGTTGGCACCTTAATTTCACCTACAGTGCAGGGAATGCCTGCAATTCGTTTCCCTTTGCATTTCCTAGCTATTAAGATTGTTTATTGGATTCACAGGCAGCCAAGTGACACTTACCACAGCCAGGAGGCCTCTATACATTGCTCCTGACTCGACAAAAGTTTAGCGTCACATTCCACCCACCAGAGACTACAGTACACTAATTGAGCTTCACTTAGATTTAGCTGTATATGTGGTCTGGGAAAGAACCAAAAGGAAAGCGAATTTCTTATGGGATAAAGGTGTGAAAGAACTGCATATGAATGCAATGAAATATTCTATTACACAAACTGAAACAGAGCTAACACAACACATTGGAAGCAAACAACCACCCCTCAAAAAAATCCACAGAACTCCATGAGTAAAGATAAATGTTTTGCTTTACTGAAAAAAATGACATTGAATGGTGATTCTATATAGTGCTGTAGTGGTAAATTTTGAAATGCAGGAGCTCATGAGATAACCCCCCCCCCACCAACTACACCCCCATAGCCACGTCCCTCTAATACTATACAGTAAAACAAAAAATCAACTTTACATTTCTTCATTAGAATGTTTTCTTCTCCTGTCACTTATTCCTAATAATAAATTAAGTATAATAATTATTATTATCAGGGGCGTGGCAAAGGAGGGGCAGACCACCCTCGGGGGGGTTGACACCAGCTGCACGCAGACCGGCCTTCACATCCCGTGAGACGCTGAGGCATTGCCCCATTGGCTGTCTCCCTGATGGGGGCGGCATACACTCTGAACCCGGCCGAGTTGCTTCTTCCTGCTCACGAGCAATGCAAGAACACGGAGTGGCTCAGAGCAGCCGAAAACGGCCAAGCAAGGGTGTCAACCATACCTGCAACTGCTTCATGTAGCCAACTCCCACGTTACTTTGTGTTTTGCAGAGGCTCGGTGAGCCAGAAGTAATTGGCAGTAACGTGAAGACGTCATCACATCACCGTCAAATACTTCCGCATCTGTGCACTGGGTGGAGTGACACTAAAGTTACCACACCGGGTAACACCAAAGGTAGTGATGCCCCTGATTATTATACTTCATTTAAAGAATTAGCTCATTTCATCCCAAACTCTTGGAATGAGTTGAAATAGTTTACACAAATGCATAATAATGAAAAAAAAATGATTTAGAACGGAAGCTTTCATGGCCAGCTATGATTTTCCAAGATATAGGATTTATGGGTAAAAATGCCATGTAAAAATTCTTTATAAAATCACGCAATAAAAACATATGTTTTTAGCTTGTTTTTATTGTGTGATTTTCTGGCTTTTTATAAAGAATTTTACATGGCATTTTTACCCATAAATACTGGAAAAAATGAATTTAAAAATACTGTATCCCAGTGAAACATAAAAGGTTTATTAGAGCACTAGCCAATACATGTTTACTCAGAAGAAAGTCCCATGGCTTTCAGTAGGATTTACTCCCAGGTAAATTTGCATAGGATTATAACTTTAATGTAACGTGAGCTATATACTGTCTCTCAGGTAGCCCTTGGGAAAGGCAATGGCCTAGATCAGGGGTTCTCAACCCCTTCCTGGCCTAGTACCACCTCTGATGCCACTCGCCTGCTGTGTACCACCGGAAGTGACATCGTCAGTTACTTCCGGTTTTTCAGGTTTTCGGAGGCCAGAAAACGCAGGTAAGAGGCTCTGGAGGGGTGGGAGGGCCTTTCTCAGCGTTCCCAAGAGGCTTGGCCAAGGGCAGGAGCCTCTTAGGAGCAAAAACACACCAGCAAAAGCACTTCCAGCAGTCGGCCAAAGTACCACTAATGGTACTAGTACCACTGGTTGAGAACCCATGGCCTAGATGCTCACATATGTCCCTAAGCAAATTTCTCAGTTTGCCTCCTTCTCTCCTAGGGTTCTTTTGAAAAGTTTCAACGGCAGCACCTGAGCACTCCTGCTGAAGACATCCCTGCTCCTGCTGCATGAGACGTCCCAGAGCTCCGCTCTCCCCCCTGTTCCCCTTCAACTACACACTTGGTTCTATGTCGACCACCCCCTCATAGACAGGTTTGGTTTCTGCAGAGGGTCATCAAAGAGTGGCTACTAAGAAATCATGATCTTAATACGCCAGTACTTAGAAATAGGGGACTATTTCAGAACTGTGAATGCGAGTGCTTTCTTCACCACATTCATGGCAGCTGGTTCCAGTAACTTTTGCATGGGGAACTACAAAGACTTGTGTTTCTCACTACAAAACTATCCCACCAAGTATGGTTTGTAGCGATGGGTGACATTTATTGGTGATGTTCTTTATCGGTTTCCATTTAGCCCTTTTCTAGTTAGAGACTAACCTTCCTAAAAACCTCATTTGGACCCTGAAATCTTCTTCATCTGAGATCAGTAGACAAGGGAGACCAGTTCTAAGGATGACCCAAGCTACTAAGCTCAAGAAGCTACTAAGGTCAAGAAAAGCAGACCATATGAGTGTCAGAGCTTAAAGGCATTTGTGGCATGTCTCATTTAAAGATAAGGCAACATCACATGATGATCCAAAGAGGGGTGGAGGAGGCCCCAATATGTAGCTCTTATTTAAAAGATGGTCAGGTCACTATAGTCCGAGTGATCACTCAAAGAGGTAGCAGCTTCTGCCCTCATGTAAACCCTTCTTTTGGGAGCAGGCTCTTTGATTTTTGGCACCTATGTTAGTCTCCAGTCTTGCCAGCAGCAACTTTCCCTCAATCATGAGAATTACACCCAAGAGATCCTGGTGAATTCAAGCACATCATGCAAAAAGTCTTCCTTCATCTCCACTGTACCAATTCTAAACCTGACAATTCTGTTCTCTGGGTATGTCATAAACTATACATAGTTACATATGGGAGATAATTGGGGGAAAGCAATAGCTACCTCAGGTCTGCTGTTTCATGTAGGTACAGGTGGACCCCCATATCCGCTGGGGATATGTTCCAGGCTCCTCCATGGATACTTGAAACCGTGGATAGGAGCGAACAGCCCCTCCATGGTTTCCTGAGGGGCCCCCGCCCTGCCTCCCATGCGGGCAGGTGTGCACGCGCCCCCAGCTCTTATTTTTCTTTCAACAAGCTTTGTTTCTTCCTTAAAACAAACAGAGAAGCAGCCTCCATTGCAGGCAAATAGAACGAGACTAAGTCCTAGAGAGGCTCTGCAAGGTTTCTGTTAACCTTGCAGAGCCTCTCTAGTACTTAGTCTCATTCTACTTGCCTGTAATAAGCAGCCAGAGGCTACTTCTCCTGTTTCTTTAAGGAAGAAACGAAGCTTACTGGGAAAAAAAGTAAAAGCCTGGGGGGTTCCCCACGATCCGTGGATAACTGAAACTGTGGATAGCGAATCAGTGGATATGGGGGACCACCTGTATATAGACGTTAGGGTTCCATTTCAAATAACTCTGCAACTGTCCCAACCTCATCACCACTAGCCGCTCCCATCATGGACCTTTGGAGATGAAGCACCATAGGAATTAACCTTCTGAGAGTCAGTGCCACCTTTCACAGCTGCTCGGTTGTCTTTCCCCCATTTCCTCACTAGCAACAGAAGAGACAGCTCTGTCCCTAGGGGAGGGTGTGCACTTGGCCCAGTTAGAATAGGAATTCATATTTACGTCAAAACTACATCCCCTTCAAAGATTAGTTGTCACTGTATCCATGTGTATCAAAGCAAAATGAAGAAGAGCTATCCAGGCATCAAAGAACAATAATAGCAATGGTGGCAATATACTAAAACCACCATAGTTAAGTTATAATTATAATGCTTACATAAAAGACATGCAATAAGGGAATAAGCAGGGTATTACTGCTGAGTAGCAACACGCCATGATAAACTACCTCATGAACCCGAACAACAAATTAACTAGTAGCCATGATGATGGGATGTAGGGAGTGGCGTCACTAGGGGTGTGGGGACCGCACCAGGTGACACCCGGGGGGGGGGGGGTTGACACCACTAGTGGCCAAAACTGTGAAAACTTTATTTATGAATAATGCAATCATATTACCATCATTCGGTGTATAATTTCACGCAGAATGCAATGAAACAAACTGTTAGAAATATCTAACGTTGTGGCCATATAACCAGAAATATAAAACATAACTGCCTTATGTAACGAAAAGTGGATTTCCTTCACTCAAAACAGACCAATGAGACTGAGAGCGCAATCCACACTAACTTACCGGCGCAGTAAACGGAAAGCACGTTTGTGACTACTTGGGAGTAAGGGCAGCCGTCGCAGAGGCCGGCCGCCCTCACTCTGACACTGGAACACCTGGGTGGCCGCCCAAGGAGGTGAGTCCAGATCTGGCGGGGGCGGTTTGGCGGGCAAGAGAGGGGGGTCATAGCTGGCCCGGGAGGAGGTGAGGGATGGCTCCCGCCATATCCCTGTCCCCGCCGGTCTGGCTAGGACGTATAACGGCCTCCTCTACTTCCGCCAGCTATTTAGCTGGCGGAAATCCGAGGAGGCCTGTCTGGCCGGCCCCAGTTTACACCTAGGGAAGGGGATGAGCGTCCCCTTCCCCGAGTAGAGCTCCGGCCCGCCGCTTGGCAGTCTCAGGTCAGGATCCGGCGGGTATCCCTGGCCACCGGCCATATCCTTGCACTGGATTGCGCTGTGATTGTTCTAAGAGCCAAGTTGGTTACTGATTTGTTGGGTGACCTATACTGTTATATATTCAAATAAATAAAGGTAATGGGGGGTGACACCATGAGTTACCGGACCAGGTGACACCAACACTAGTGACACCACTGACCTGGAGTAATCTGTAGAAATGCATAGTCCTGCCTGATGGGCATGTTTTGTAGCCCAACCTTGTTTCTCCCTATTCAACTCTGGGGTCCATCATGGGGGTGATGTGCTGAGCTCTCGCACCAGGTGACACACACCCTAGTGATGCCTCTGATGTTCAGTAACCTACAGCATAAGCCTATGCATGTCTACTCAGAAGAAAGTCCGATTGAATTCAATAGGACTTACTCCCAGGAAAGTGTGTCTTGGATTGCAGCCCTAGATTTGTGGTTATCCCAGGGGCAAAACAGTCCCATCTCCAAGTGGGTAGAGAAAGTTTAGTTTACAATAAGTTATAGTTATAGAGTTATAAAGAGTTATATAACTTTCTTAGTTATAGAGAGGTTAGGCAGGACGTCTGGCTCAGTTGGTAGAGCGACCGTCTCATATGCCTGAAAGATCTGAAGGACGGCAGTTCAAGACAGCCGGAAGTGTGTGTCTGTCTGTCAGAGAGCTGCCGGCACGCCGAGCTGATAAGTTGCAGAGCCTCTGTGGGGGAGAGAAACTGCAGCTGCACTTGAGTAAGAGTCAAGGTTGCCTGTCAGCTGAAGCGTGGTGAGGCGAACGTCAGAGAGAGAGAGAGAGAGAGAGAGAGAGAGAGAGAGAGAGAGAGAGAGAGAGAGAGAGAGAGAGAGAGATGGACTGTGAAAGAAACATCTAGAATGAAGGGTTCTATGAAAGACCAGAATATTAAAAGGTAAAGGTATCCCCTGACAATTCAGTCGTGTCCGACTCTAGGGTGTGGTGCTCATCTCCATTTCAAAGCCGAAGAGCCAGCGTTGTCCGAAGACGCCTCCGTGGTCATGTGGCCGGCATGACTCTGCGGAGCGCTGTTTACCTTCCCGCAAGCGGTACCTATTTATCTACTCACATTGACATGCTTTGGAACTGCTAGGTTGGCAGGAGCTAGCCAAGCAACGAGCGCTCACCCCGTTGCGGGGATCGAACTGCCGACCTTTCGATCGACAGCTTATGGTTCAGCGGTTTAACCCGCCACACCCGCTGACCAGAATATTACTGTATTGTAAAAACCCCTTGGGGTTTAGAAAGCCTGCCCATGTAAACCGCCTTTGAATTAAAGTCGGAGGAGAAATCAGATGACCAAAGAAAAGGTGGTATATAAATACAGGTACTGGTTTATTATTAATTACCTGAATGCATACCAAATGAGAAATCTTATTCAAGCCAGCTGGCTGTTCCAGTGAAAAAGTACTGAAAAAGACAGAATTTCAACCTTCAGTACTTCTAGCTTAAGCTTTTACAGCTTGACATAAGGCTTTGTGGGTTTTGTTTTCTAACTCTGCAAAATAAACTATAGATAGCAGCGCAGCATGCAGTACACTACCCAATGTGACTGATTTGCCCCTCCCTCCTGCTTTGCTTTAGGTTTGTGCTGTAAGTCTGAAAGCATTAGCCAGCTCATACCATTCTTATGTGGACCAGTCACTAAATCATTAAACAAAAGGCATACATCAGTCTTGTGATAAATTACATTACCACTACTTGTTTCTGAATTTAGCATCCTGAATAAACAACCTTGCCTCGGGTTTGTTTGGAACACTGTAAGTCCCAAGGCACTATAGCCTCAGTCTCTTGCTCAGTGATTGCACAATTGCTTGGGCATTTTTTGAGTCAGACAGCTCTAGAGCTGCAAGAAGTGCAGCACAGAAGGGCCCTGCAATGTCACTGAAAGTGGCCAGGAAAGGCCTAGACATGGCACCAGTAGGAACCACTGGAGACTTCTCGGAGCTGCTGCAACCGTTATTAAGGCAACATTTAAATGATGGTCTCTCTGCTATTCTGACCCCAATTAAAAACTCTATTACCTGCCTTACTGAGCTTCTAAATGAAATCTCTTATGCAAACAAGGCACTAGAATGTCGTCAGAAAAACACTGCCTCAATTAAAAGCCTCAAAAAAGCCAACCATCACCTCCAATTAAAACTGGAGGACATAGAAAACAGGGACCACTTTTCAAATCTAAGGACTTAAGATTTCCCCGAATCAGAAGAAGGGCATGACACAACACTATCTGGGCGAAATGGTTCACCACTATCCTGTCCGACGTGCACTAAGCCCTTAGTTATAGAAAGGTTAGGTTCTGAAGGTTCGTACGTAACTTGAAACCAATGTGGGTCAGAACAGCTGGTTCTTGCCGGCCCAGTGCTATTGCACCTGAGGGAAGCACCAACAAAGGACATACTGCACCTGCGCAAAAGCACCAACACAGCTGTCCATACCTTGGACGTCTATAGCTCAGTGAGCACATGTATAAATAGACACATCTGATCTGGCATGGGCACACAGAGCTCTCTGCCCTAAGCCACCAAACAGGCAACCCAGAAACATTATAATAAGATGTGCCCACTTGTCCCCCAAACCTAAGGAAGCTGGACTGACTGAATAGAAGAACTGTAATCCAAATATTACAAGACCTTTCACAGGAGACACTGAGGGGATGTAAAGCATTCTGCCTATATTTATTATTTAAAAACATTTATATCCCACCTTTCCTTTTGTAAAGCCCATATACAGTGTCTCAATAAAAATATCACTTACAGGTGGGCTGCCCATTTAAACTGTTCCTCACTCTGGATGGTATCGTAAACATGTACCCATAGGACGGCAAAGAGATGTACTTACTCACCTGCAACTCAACCTCCCAGATGACGGGTGGGGAAGACGCATCACAGCATGACAACATTTCTGGGAGAGAAAGACAAAGAAGAACAAAAGACAAAAGGTTAAGCAAGTGGATCATGCCCAACAACTTCCTTGCTTTACGTGTGCTACTAAAGCCACCTTGGAGGACAGTGGCTAATTGCCATGCCAGGACATGCAGATGTAGTACACAAGAACATAATCACAATTTTGCCTTAATCAGAACTAGACCCAAACTTGCCAGGATCTACTTTAAAACTCTTTTATCGTACCAAGTTACAGAATTATAGGTGTTGCAGAATTGTAGTGTTTTGCATGTATAGACTTTTCGAACACATGGAATGTGGGAGAGGCACAGGATGATATTTTACTTCCAGGGGGCCGGATTGGCCCACCAGGAGTGCTCCAGCTGCACTGGCGCTGGCCCAATCTTGCCCAGAATCCGGCACAGCATGCTTTTGCATGCTGTGGCGGCCCTAGACAGGATTGGGCTGCCCGACATATGCATCAGAAGGAGCTAGCTAGACAAAGTTCTGGCACAGTAAACCTAAAAGATGTCTATAGGGAAGCTAATGGTCCTGAACAAGCTCTTCTCCCCTTGCAGGGGACTGCCATTTTTCCCCAATATGGTAACTGAACCCCGTTTCTGCAATGACATTCACTCAGAAATTAAAATGAAGAACTAGAACATTTCTTTATGATAACTAATACAGGGTCGGTCACTTCTGATGACATCTAGGATGCAATGAAAGCCATAATAAGAGGCATCTGTATCTCCAACTAAGCATGCTAATGAAGCCTCTAGCCTCTCCAGGGAGATAAAACTGCTTGAGCAACTCCATAAAACAACAGGCTCATTAAAAGTCTATTAAAAACTTTGTGCCAAACGAGCCAAACTAAATTCATTGGACACCAGTAGAATCTCAAAATCTATGTAATACGTTAATCAGCAACATTCTGAACATGGCAATATGTGTTCTAAATTACTAGCCTAGCCTCATCTCTAAAACAAAAAGTTCAAAGAAACAGAATTATAGCCTTAAACACAAACAATGCAGATAAGATGCACCAAACCAAAAATATAGTGACAACATTTGTATATTTTCTTTCAAAATCGTATACTTCTACAACCCCACATCCCGCCCCAAATCCACCCGTAATTGAACAAATATGGCATAGAGTCCATCACTGAAGACCACAATGACTTTTTAGACCATTCAATAGACCAATAGAGCATTCAATAAAACAGAAATTTGAAAAGTGTTACCCAAATTGAAAGCTCATAAATCAACAGGTTTGGATGGTTTTATGGCAGCTTTGTACAAAAAATGTAGACACACCTCAATGTCCCACATAGTACTTTTGTTCAATAGAATACTAGAAGGGGAACTTGTCCCCCAAACCTGGCAGTACTCAAGTTTGACAGACCTAACCAGAAAGATTTGTAGAAAAAGGTTTAGAAAATGTGGACTTGCATTGACCAATTGCATTATTGAATCAGGATCATAAAACCTTCACTGCAATATTGACAGTAAACCCAATCCTATCTAACCCCTCCCCTCTCCTGCAATGCAGCCATGCCACTGGAGCACGTGCTGCACGGGGGCAGTCCCAGAGGTCTCCTCCAGGTAGAGAAACATTTGTTTCCTTGCTCAGGGGTAAGCCTCCGCTGCAGCAATGAGTCTACTTGGACCTGCGCCAGCAATTGCTGACGCAAGTCCAAGTGGACCCAGGAAGGTGGACAGAGGCCGGGAAGGGGAATAGGATATTGGTGCAGCTGCTGCTGCCAACACCGCCTCCTCCCCAGCCCCTACACACCCTCCCCACCCCAGTCTCTGCCCCCTTCCCAGCCCTGACACCCTCCTCCCTACCCTGGTCTCTGCCCTGTTCCTCCCCCTCCCCACCCTGTTCCGCCCACCCACCAACGCACCAACGTACCGGCGCTGGGGGTTTTCTGGAGGTTGCTGGTCAGTGGCCGTGGTTCCTTGCTGTGGCAGTCCAGCTGCAGTGCCGAGAAAACGTAGGATGCAGGCCTATACTGCAGGGGACAGTGAAGACCTGTAGCCTTCTTTTTTGGGTTGTAGCACGGGCGGGCGGGCCCTCCCACTTGTGCTGCAACCCGAAGGGAAAGGCTACAGCCCTGCCGATTTGGCAGGGCTGTAGCCTTCTTTTCTGGGTTGCGGCATGGACGCAGGGGCGTCCTATCATGGGGGGAGCTGGTGTGCTGCACCCCAGGCACCGAGTGGGCGCGGTGCTTCCGGGGGGCGTGGCATCCAGGCTCGGGGCTGCACGGCGCAGCACCGGAGCCCAGCTGGCGTGCCCCCCGGAAGCAGCGTGCACACTTGGCACGTCTCCGGCTACCGGAGGCTCCGCTCCAAGGCCGGGACAAGCCCCCCTCAGAGCAACTGCCCAGTTCGGCGGTCAGGGCCTTCTGAAGGCCCAACGCATCGATGCGGCTTTTATTCGTTTGTTCGCGCATGCGCAGAAACTTTCTGAGGGCAAACGGGCACCCTGTTTGCCCTCAGAAAGCTTCTGCGCATGAGCGAACAAATGAATAAAAGCCGCATCGACGCGTTGGGCCTTCTCAGAAGGCCCTGAACGCCGAACTGGGAGGTCGCTCTGAGGAGGGCTTGTCTCGGAGCGGAGCCTCCGGAAGCCGGTGACGTGCCGAGTGGGCGCGCTGTTTCCGGGGGGCGCACCAGCTGGGCTCCGGTGCCGCACTGCGCAGCACAGCCCCGAGCCCGGCTGCTTCGGGGGGGGGCACTCCAACCGAGGGCTTGGAACACCACTGCATGGGCGGGAAGATCCGCCCATGCCGCAACCCGGAAAAAATCAGCTGTCCCTTATCAGCTTCTGATCGCAGCAGCTGATAAGGGACAGCATCTTACATCAGTAGCATCGTTCGATAGGGGCCCCTGGTGCCCTGGGCACCAGGTGCCGACCTCAGGAGGGCACAATCGCAGCTCCAGGAGGGCGCAATCACGGGGGCGACTTACTTTTGTTGTTGGTTCTTCGCTGCCGAAATGGCAGCATTTCGGCCTGCCCGCCCGCCCAGGCTCCTGTTTGGCTCCAAAAAGGAAGCCAAATGGCGGGGGAGGGGGAGGTGCGCAGTAACGTCACGCCCCGCGTCACGTGGACTCCGTCGCGTCAGCGGCTCCTGTCACGTGGGTCGGAGGAACGCCACTGTCTCGCGTACCTCCAGCCTGCGGCCCGCGTACCCCTAGGGGTACAAGTACCACAGGTTGGGAATGCCTGCATTAGACAAAAGAGAACTCAAACTCTCTCAGTACGTACACAGTGAAAGTCAGCTCATTACTGGCATAGGTTGTTGAGACTAGTGACGTGTTTATGTCAGGACACACTGCATAACTCATCTGTCTGCCACCTGCCTGTATATATTTAAAAAAAACAACCAGTGAAAAATGTAGTGGTTTGGGAGTCAGACTTAGACCAGGAAGATCCAGGTTCAAATCCCCGCTCAGCCACGAAGCTTCCTGGGTGACCTTGGGCCAGTCACTATCTCTCAGCCCCACCTACCTCACAGGGTTGTTGTGAGGACAAAAAGGAGGGGAGTGTACACCACTCTGAGCTCCTTGGAGGAAGGGTGGTATAAAAATGTGAAAAATAAATAAATAAAAATAATAATTGTGACAAAATACGGTAGGTCAAATATTTAAATATATTTATTAATAAACAGCTTCATCACAGAAAAGCTGTGGTGATAGAAAAATTCTGATTGCATATTTGAATTCAGTGTGAAAAGGTATGTTAGAAACACCTTCCATGTGCCACAGATCATGTTGACCAGGAATTCACCACAGCAGCTGCACTAAAACCCTCCTGGTTATCATATCCCTACATGCCAAAAAAAGTTTTACAATTTGGCATGGCCATTTTTATTTACAAAAATAGGGGGGGGGGTGGACCCAAATTTCTTAGGAGCTGTCACTCAATTGAATCAAAAGGCAGAAATGACAAAGTCAGTGATTTTGATTCTCCCTTATCCCCCATGTTCTCAGGTACAAAGCAGGGGTGCCCACTCTCATCTCTGCCTTTTGCAATAGCAATGGAGCCACTGGCAAGAACTACCTGTGACTCTGATGAATTTAAAAGGGTAACTATTGCAGTAGTGCAGCATGCCATCTATTTATTTGCAGGTGCAATGGTTGTTTTTCTCACTGAGCCATTGGTCACCACTACAAAAAATTCTGAATGAGTATGGCATTCTTACATGGTTTGAGTACGACTGTCATTTTTTTCTCCAGAGATGCATCCCAGCAGGGAAAGATTACATGTTGCCTACTGCGTGGCGCCTTTCTGTATGCCTCTGATGACATAGCATCATTTTCAAGGTGGGTAGCTTAGTTGGGACTTTTACTCCCAGGTATGTGATATGTCCATCTTAAATTGTGGTAGGCATTATGTTTTGTAGTGAGTTTTGGACCTGAGGTGAGATATGAAGACGGGACATCATTGACATGGTGTAATTGATTTTAAATCTTGCAGTTTTGCCATACTCATTCAGAATTTTTTGTAGTGGTGACCAATAGCTCAGTGAGAAAAACAACCATGTCACCTGCAAATAAATTATGCCTAAGAATTATTCCTAATTGGGAAGCAGCAAAAATATCAGATCTGAGAAATTAACCAAAGTTGAAATGTGTATTGGTGGCTTTAGTATTGCTCTTGAGTTTTGCAGGGCAGTCACTTTTTTATATTGACTCAAAATATGCATGTTGAGTTCCTCTGGCTGAAATATTTTACAAGGCTCACGATTATACTCCTGGCTCTTTCAGACTGGAGATGGATATTCACTATGAATGCTTGCATTAATTGAATTCTCTACTCCCAACATCCTTGGCAGCTTTTACTATCTTTCTCCTGGATGAAGTGCCTTCTGAATTACATTCATTCAATTCCTTGATAAAATGGAGGAGGCTTCTGAAGGGAGGTGCAAACAAGACACTTCTCTCCTGGCTTCTCCAATATTAGATTAGTTCTCTCAGCAGCAAGCCTGAATGAGCTTGAAACGTTTTTCAACAGAAAACAGTAAAGGTAATTGGCGAGGGGGGAGCACCAACAATTGGCCACTTAAAAAGACTCCGTGGGTCGCATCTGGCCCACGGGCCATATGTTTGACTCCCCTGGTGTATACAGCCCTCCCTTTTTCCATGTAGAAAAACATTGGTAAGAAGAGCTTTGCTGGATCAGGCCAAGAACCCATCTAGTGGGCTTCCTGCATTTCTCTGTGGCCCACTAGATGCCTCTGGGAGCACACGAGAAAACAAGATACCTGTATACTGCCCCAGTGTAAACTAAAGAAGGTAACGGAAACTGTTGCTATATCACAAGGACGTTTTCTGATCAATTAATCATGCAACACTAAAATAGCAGGATGCAAACTTGGCAATATTTTACTGTGGCATTGTGGAAATACAGTACAGTACTTCTTGTTTTTTAAAGATACAACTCTGCAAAAACATTAAATTCAAAAAAGCCAGCAAAAAAACCAAAAACAAAATCCATAACAAGGCAAACAGAGAAGTGGGAAGGTGTAGATAGAGTGCATTGTACACCTACAGACTGGGAATTCGGCCCAGAAGTATTGATTCACTTTTTAATGTAATGCATGTTTATGTGAAGGTAATTCAAAATTGTTCCATCGATGCAAGCTTGTGTAATATTATTAAACTTCACAATTCAAGAGCTCTGTCAGCCGTTTGCAGAAAACACATTATTCTGAGCCACTTTATAAGTAACAAGATTAGAAGAACTGAGCCCCCAACAAAGCCATCATGCTCAGGCACACTCTCCCCAAATGAAAGCCATAGAAGCAAAGGGAAAAGGTCCCAATTCACTGTTGCTCTGGGCCCTGGAACAGTTGTTTCTACCAATGCTAGCTCTTACATCCCTGTAACACTAGTGTGTGCACTGCAAATCTGATACATTTGTACACACGCTTGCAAATAACCTGGTTTTCTCTTCAACTAAGATGTGCCATGTGTAGTAGGGTCACCAGATTTCTGTTCCTCAAATCTAGGCATCCTAATTTTCATATTGCTATTCATGTACAGTAAATCACACATTAATCAATTAAACAAAGAAGGTTTTGGTTCTAATGCCCTAGTATTACACTGGTCTAAAAAATAAATAAATAAATTCTGGCCTGGACCTTTGCAGCTGTTTTAGACTAATTTCAGGGTGCTGATTCCAAATCTGATCTCAGATTTGCTCTATCACATCTCATTTTTATGCTATCGGCATACCCCATTTTCATTGATTTGACCCAAAATTAACTCTTTGTCACTTATGATTGCAAGTTGTTGCGAGTCAGTGACTGCTTTAGTGTTAAAATATGGTGCTGTATTTTTAGGATAGTGTGTTTATAATATCATTTTATGTAGATATCCACATTTATTTAATATTTTCCTTCTGCAGGGCATGATCTAACAATGGCTACAACAGGGGTTCTCAACCTGTGGTACGGGTACCCCTAGGGGTATGCGGACCTCTTGCTGGGGGTACAACCCTGCCCCTTATCTGCCCCATCAGCAGGTAATTAAGTGTTAATTAACATGGATTTTAAATTGCAACTATTTTCGGAGCCCTTCTGTCTCTCTGATTTTGGTTTGGGGCTTATTTTTGTACTTTGAAAAATGTACTTTGGTGGGGTGAGGGAGGGAGGAGCTGATTTTCGGAAGTGTGACTTGGAGACAAAAAAGTGATCCTTGCATCTCTCTCTCTCTCTCTCTCTCTCTCTCTCTCTCTCTCTCTCTCTCTCTCTCTCTCTCTCTCTCTCTCTGAGGGACAGAAAGGTGGGATAAAAATCACTGTAATTAAACAAACAAATTCATTTTGTTTGTGTTTCCCTAGTTCTCCTTCCTGTCAATATCCTGTTCCTGTCTCCTAGGGTATTAACCACCCCTCCCAATTTTGTGTCATCTGAAAATTTGATGACCATCCCCCTATTGTTTAATCCAAGTCATTTATAAATATATTGAACAACACTGGGCCCAAGACAAAGCCCTGAGGCACCCCACTGGTCACTTCCCTCCAGGTTGACAAGCATTCTCTGGGTACGGCCCATCAGCTAGCCATGGACCCAACTGACAGTAGCATTGTCTAGCCCACATCCCACCAGCTTTTCCAGCAGAATGTCATGGTGAACCCTTCAAAAACCTTACTGAAATCCAGATATATTATGTTCACAGCATCCCCCCAATCTACTGAGCTAGTCACTCTATCATAGAAGGAGATAAGATTTGTCTGGCAAGACTTGTTCTTGAGAAAACCATGCTGGCTCATAGCAGCCACCACCCTCCTTTCTAAAGTTCGACTCTTTGTTTGACTCAGTTGGGCTGCTGCTTTGGTGGCCACACTGGCTGCCAGTTCGTTACCGGGCACCATTCAAGGTGCTAGTTTTAACTTTCAAAGCCTTTTATGGCTCGGGACATAGAGAGAAAGAAAAGGTTCCAAAATGTACCCCAAAGTCCCTTGTTTAGTCAATGGGTGTGTCACTCTAGTCTCTTTTTTTTGTCTTTATTCTATCTCCGCTTTTCTAAAATCAATCATAGCTGTAACCTTCATTGGCCAAGAACAATCAAGGAGGGAGCAGGCTCATTTCTTCACTAAACAATTTGACAGAAAACTGTCTGCACTTTTTGCTTTGTATCACTGCTGCTAAAAAGGATAGAGCCTGATTGCTTTCTTTTCTTTTTTAATGAATACTGGCAAATGCAGTGGGTAGCAGGCCAGAATCCAGACAGAATCTAGCTAACTGGGCCATATGGCAAACCCAATAATGTAGCCCAAGAGTAATGCACTCTCCTTCAATTCACTTGAAAAACAGAGACAGGAAGAATCTACAGATAACATTCTCCAGATAGAAGGCCACAGAAACTTCAGATGGGAGACTGGAAAATGTATAATCTACTGTCAACTTTTGTCCTGTTGTTTGGGTCAAACACCGCAGTATAAATATACCATGAGTTCTGGTTACAGCAGCCATCTGCTAATTCATGGGCCTGCCTGATTTTTCAGGTGATGGACTGACACAGTGATGAGGGAAGGAGGAAGCGCCCAGATTCAGTCCAGGCATCTTCTTCCCCCAACAAGTCTTCAGGGCTTTGATAGCAATGTCTCCAAAAACAGTGCTATCACAATGATCATCAGTCACAAGGTTAGAATGAATGTCTAGAAGGAGCCTGGACGTTCCCTTTAAAGAGGTCTTTCAACAAATTCTACATCAGTTAAACTGGAAGTTAAAACAAAAGTCAATTCACTCCTTCATACACTACAATAGCATGATTGCATTTATAATGGAACATCTTACATTTTTGTAATATAACATTTTCAACACACACACACACACACACACACACACACCTCTGTTTGTTCAGCACAACTGACCTTGCTTGTATTCCCAGCAGAATACAGAACACATGCCGATAATAGTTTCTAATGTAGGCATGTGTTATTGAGTCATTTAGTTGTAGCGGAAATTTAAGCACATGAGAAATAATAGGACCAGGAAGACTGTTGAACAAGGAAAAAGTATGAGTTTATTGTTACGCAGCGCAGTGGACAGCCCCAGTTGGGGAACTGACCCTTTGCTCCATGTGAGCACAGTTTTTATACATTTCCAAGCAGAACATCACAGGGTTGCTGAGAATGTGCATAGTTACAGAGTCATACAGAAACACAATGGGACTTTGGATTTACATTTTACAGAAGAGAATGGGAGCAATAGTGGGCTGAGCTGGGTAGAAGATTTCTAGATGGTCCTTGATGGTTCGATCGTTGAGTCCTGGGAGACTTGATTGAATTAGTTAGACTTGATTGAGTTAGCCTCCCTTTCCCCCAGAATCAGCCTAATGTGTGTGTTTCTACTGAGAGGAGAAAACAAAAGGAGGTTGCCAAAAGTGAGATTTCCCCCTTGTGACTTGGGGAGGCAGATATGGAAGTGTGTAACAACAAGAATATTACCAGAACAAAACCAAGAATAATATTTTCTGCATCATAGTAAAATAAAATTATAAGCTCTGTTGTAAATATTGAGTTCAGCATCTAAAATCTGACCATTGGCCACTGGTATCATGATCTGAATGTCTTCCCTCCTCTAACACCCAACCTCCTACATTCAAATAGATCCCATTGACTGCTAATCTTTCACTGCTACCATGAATTGTCACTTGGCCTTAGGCCACTCCCTCTCTGCCTCCACTGCAATATGGGGATAATGATACTTGCCTTGCAGGGTTATTGTAGTAGTAAGGATTCCATCAAGATAATACATGTGAAACACTTTGCACACTCAGAAAGTGCTGTACAAATGTTAAGCATTATTATCAGCAGTAGCGGACTTCATATTATTATACTGTATTGTATTCCAAAAAGAGGAAATGAGTTTTCCTCAATAACTCCTCTTCATCTATAGTGGAGGGTCTCTTTCCTTGAAACAGCTACTGTCATCATTATTGCTAGTGAGCAGGAAGGCACACAATACAAATGGCTATATATAGATACAGATAGTCTCAGGAAAGATACAAACGCTGTTGTGAACCGCAACCATAGCAACACATTACCAGTGTTGCAAAGTACAAAAGCAGTGAGGTCAGAAAGACGCAAAAAAACAAAACAAAAAAAAAAACAGAGGCTACCGAAGCTTCGCTAGGACAGTTAGATAAAACACTGAGGATGGAAGGAGAAATACAGATAGTGTTTCCTATGGGACTATAAAGCATGTTCCAATCAATTTTTTTTCCTCCAGTGGCTTAATAAGATGAGAGCCCCTGCAGTCTGACAGGGCAGGAATTCTTGTTTCCTGTACATTCTTGTCACAGGCCTCTCTGTTAATGTTTACTGCTATGACCAGCATAAAAAAATAAAGCAGGCTTTTCATTCCATAGGAATCAGATAGAGAGATGGAACAAACAAAAGAGACAACTGTCTAAAAATAAATGGTGTTACATCAAAGTGTGGGCTATGGGGTTAAAAAAAAATACAGTACTCTCCCTGAACTATAGAATGTTTGTCACAGCTGGTTTATTCCCCTTCTCGCCCCTCCCCTTGTAGGGAGATTGCTTGATTAGACTAACAGTTTCCAATGATTCCCCCCCCCCCCCATGAAGTTTGCAGATTCCTTCCAACCAAGTGTATGTACATTCCTTCACCAGGCACTGCAGACTAGGAACTTGTCTGCATCTCAGTAGTTTACCAGCATTACTTGGCTGACCTACGAGCCTGCCTTCCTGTCCTAAGTATCTAAGAATGTTTCAGACATTACATGGTTTCTGTAAATGGTATCCAAAGAACAGGTGTAACACGGGACTTTTTATTTACATTATGGAAACTGAAAAATACTGTTTGAGCATACAGTGAACTCTCAATTTAAGGGGAGGTCCCTTAAATCAAGAGTTCACTGTATGCTCAAAACAGTACTTTTTTTTTCTTCCTGCAGAAGACTTATTATGACACAGCATGACAGTCCCTGCACCGAAATAGTCTGCACTGAAATGAATTTAACAGACTTCAGAAACAACCAACATTTTCTGCTTCATTAAAAACGTTTTGTGCATGTGTGTCTCCATTGACTTCAATGCATTCAGTTTTAACAGACTTTCAGCATTAACGGACACTCTTCCCCCCATTAGTCCTTTAAATCGAGGGTTCACTGTAATTCTACTCCATTCCTCACCCCATTGTAGCAAAACTTCCATCCTACCTTCCACAAGTAAAAAATTGTGTGTGCTTTTACATAACTACACACTCATGTAGAACTCAACATTTTTGTTTAATCCCATAAATCTATACATGCACAAAGTATCACATATAGAAAAAATATATATATTCATTTGCCATTCAGAAACATCTAAAGACAGTTTAAAAAGGGGGGCTGAACCTTTGTAGTCTTTGTAGGCAAACTATTGCTGGAACAAACAATAGATGACATAACACTTGGCACAGCTGGTTTGATCATTTTAAATCTATTTTAAATGCTGCATTTTATTGTTTTGTCATTTTAATGATTTTGTCTAAGAACTAAGGTTTTACTGCCATATATCAGGAGTGTAATTGATCGGATAGGTAGGGTCTTGGAACAAGCCAGACTGAGACCAATTTACCCCCCCCAAAATACAACAGTATCTCCGATCAACAAAAGACTAGACATCCTCTTTCCACACCAGGAATATACCGAATACCCTGCAGTTGTAACCACTAAGAGAAGTATAAATACTAGAATCAAAGAACATGAGAGACACTGCGGGGTTACAACAACCAGAAAAGTCAGCTGTTGAGGAACGCACTTTAAAAACAGGACACCGGATAGAATTCGAGAACACCCAGGTACTCTCCACAATCAAACCTTATTATTCCCAGATATACAGAGAAGCAATTGAAATTCAAAAGCACAGGCATAATATCAATAGAAAGGAAGAACCACTCAGCATCAGTAATGCCTGGCTGCCCGCTCTCCAAAGAAGAGGACACAGGACCTTAATAATATGGACAGAACTCTCTCAGCTGCAGAAGACCAAGACACAGGACAGCAACAATAGACCAGCAACTGTGTCAGTTTCAATCAGGGCAATGTCAGTTTCACTTTAAGGCACAGACAGCTCCCAGTATATTAAGATCAGTTGGGAGCACTGTCAATTAATGCCTTGTGACTATATCTGAGTCTGGAAGCTCTGTAGAGACCAGAACTATACCAGAGTACTGTGGTGCTCTATCTCTTTTTTACCTTTGAAAATACAGTACCAGCCACAGATGCTGGCGAAACGTCAGGGAACAATGCTTTTAACAGATCATGGCCAACAATCCTGGCTGATTTTTATTCTAGAGATTCCTCCGGCCATGAAAGTCTTAGAATCTATATCTATGATTTTGTTGTTGTTAAGCTACCTGTTGAGAAGGTAAGGTGTAAATCTTTTAAATAAACAACAGTACAATCAAGCAGCACATGGGACAAGTGTGTATTAAACCACAACAGAGAGCAGAAATCCACTTCACTTTTCTATGTCTGGCAGCTGTACAGGGGAAAATATGGGGAACAAAGCCTGAGCTGTGGAGGAACCTGTGGTGACTAAGCAACCGAGTTATGAGCTGTGATGATGGAGCTACCCTTGCTCCCTATTTTCTCCCCTTATCACAGAACTTTTAATCAGCACCATTGCAGATAAACCATTGTCTGCTTGGCAGACAGGTCATTTTGTGGATTCATTGTTGTCTTCATCTGAGTCCAGCCTGAATAATAGCCCTAACCACTCCACCTGCTGGGTCTGACATGGAACAGCTGGTTGGGCATCCAACCCACCTGACCAGGTCAGAGGGTGAGCAGGGATGTGCAGGTGGTCGTAAACTATCCAACTGGATCGACCAGTGGCATCATCAACCCTAGGTGTGTTAAGGTCCAGCCCAAGAACTCTTGGGTGTATTCTGGCTTGGCTCCCTCAGAGATTGCACCCAACTCTGGGGATCAGAAAGGTATTGTGGACTCTTCAAGCTGATTTTGGAGCAAGTATCAAATAGGGAACAGTGAGATTTAGACATATTTGGGAATTATTTTCCTTTTGAGTTTGCCATCTCCTGTTTGTATTTTTCCTAAGATGCACATCTGGGCACTGCCAATGCCTAAGCCATTTCCCAAGCCTGCTTGTTGTATTCTTTCCTCCTTGTACCCATCCACCCTTTCTTATATCTTTAATACATTCTTTTTACATTTTAACTTTTATCTGCCTGTCGTCAGTTGAACTCAGTCAGAGCCTTGCCCTGAGTCCTAGACCCTGGGGTCCATGCTACAGCCTTAGATTTGTGGGAAAGTAGTCATGTAACTGGGAGGGAGGCTATCAAGAATAGTCTCTCTCTCTCTCTCTCTCTCTCTCTCTCTCTCTCTCTCTCTCTCTCTCTCTCCTCATGGTGGCAGCAAAGTGTAGCAGCTCTGGCCCTGGCATGGGGCATATCTGGGGAAAGAAGGGAGGCACTGGTACCAGGGCTTCCCCCTCCCAGTCACCACAGTAGCCCATATACATGTTTACTAGATTGCCTGACACACTAACTTACTGATGGCTAAACAACACACACACACACACACACACACACACACACACACACAGAGAGAGAGAGAGAGAGAGAGAGAGAGAGAGAGAGAGAGAGAGAGAGAGAGAGAGAGAGAGAGAGAACGAACTTCCTCTCTTCCACATTTCAGAAGTTTGCCTGGCTGGTTGCTTGGAGATTATTCCTTGCCATGCAAGATGCTATCTACAAGCCGATCACCACCTTCTCAACCAGTATGGGAGATCCATCTGTCTTATAAAATGCTGCTCACTCACAATGATGATTCTGTGTAACTGGGATTTGCTGACTCTGTGGTCCCAGAAACATTATAACATAAACAAAACGAGGACTTGTGGTTGTTCTTAAAAACACACTGATCCCTGTGCCACCGAACAGGCCACAAATAGCAAAGAAGATTAGAACAACATAATAGACACAGAGTGAATGAGATTAGAAATGGCATTACAGGTTTAAAAGTCCTTTCTTTACCACCTGTCAAAGGAGATGCGCACAATAATCACAAACCCAGAAACAGTTGCAATAGTCAAAAGAGACCAACAGAAGGTTCTTCTTACAAGGTCAGAGAGTACAGTATGAAGTTAGAGGTGCTCGGAGCCAGAGTTAGGAAGGTGCTGAAATTAGAGTAGAGGTTCATATTGTGCATTCACAGGAGACTAAATAGATTGGAAGGTAAAAATCCAATTAGCAAGTTTAATGGTAAGAAATCAGGCTATGTAATGGCAAGAAAAATACTGTTAGTAGCCAAGGAACGGATTGCAACATATAAGAGAGGGAGCAAATTTGTGCATTGGGGTGGATGAACAAAACACAAGCATCTTACTGGGGGGGGGGGCAATGTGAGGGTTTTATTTAGATTTTGTCTTGGTTCAATTGTTCCAAAACTTGGCAGAATTTTAGAAAGGTTCACATCAGGATCCAACCTGTTATCCAGAACAAGGTACTGCATGTGGGCATTGAAAATAGTCTTTAAACATTTAAAACAGTCCCGATTTCAACTTATTTTAAAGATATAATGAAAAAACAGTAATGAAGTCTGGGTTTCACCATTACGTCCTTTAAATATCATCAATCCAGGTAAAATAAAACAGATATATAGATGAAAAAGAGTAATTATGTTCTCCTCTACATTCCCCTCAACCCTCTGACTAGCCTTATACAAGACTAGCCTTATAATAAATTCTTCAGGTTTTTTTTATATCCAAAAAGGCAAATTGCCCAATCCTACCTAACTTTCTGCCCAGCGATCCAGCAAGGCTGGTGTAGGCAACATTGGATCCTGAGCAGAATGGGAGCTGGGAGGTCACCTTGGGGGAAGGGAACTTTTGTTCCCTTACCCCAGGTAAAGCCCCAGCCTCCGCTACGGGTTTCCTCGGATGTGCACCCATTTTTTGGGTGGCGCAAATTCAGGAGCACCATGTAGGGAAAACTGGTCAGGGAAGGGGGATAGGATTTGGCGCACACCAGCATTGCCAATTCCGCCCTCCTCCCAGGCACTGGCGTTGCTGCAGGGGGGCGGAGCTCTAAGTTCCGCCGCGGCTCCGACCCTCCGTTACACCGGAGCATGAAGAGGCCCCGCCCCCTCTGCTTCGGAACCATTGAATGGTTCCAAAGGTGAAGGGGCGGGGCCGCTTCATGCTCCGGTGTAACGGAGGGTCGGAGCCTCGGCGGAACTTAGAGCTCTGCCCCCCTGCAGCAACGCCAGTGCTCCCAGGCCCACCCATGCCCTCGCCATGCTCCCCCGCACTTTTAAACCCCTCCGTGTCTCCCCCACCCTACCCCGCCAAGTGGCACAAAACTCACCTCTCTGCACCACGTGCCGTGTGGATCTGCCACTCGGGCCGGTGCAGGCCTCTGCAATGGCCTGGGGCTGGCACAACTGTTTTACAGCAGTATTTGCAGTGGTTACGGCCCAACCCAGGACACGCTGCACCGGCCCGGGTGGGGGATAGGATTGTGCCCCAAATAGCTTTAATTACAGGAAAAGCACTCCATTTTCTCTGTTCTGCCATCACAAGATGGCAAAATGTATAAACAACTTTAAAGAGAAACATATAGTACCCATTCTATAGTGGAGGAAAGAGAGAGAGAGAGAGAGAGAGAGAGAGAATGTGCATTATACATAGAATTCATTCCTCATTACCTAGCTGAACAGAAAAAGTTGTCCGATAAGTGAGAGCAAAACAGAGAACTGGTAACTATAATGAAGACCGTAAGCCATCATTTCCTTTTACTTCCCACAACTTGGCCTTACTCCTTCTAGACAAAGCTGTATTGCAGTGGTTCCCAAACGGGGAGGTGTGGCTCCCAAAAGAGCCGCAGAAACCAGCCAGGGGAATCGCAGAGTGCCACAAAATCCTCTAGAAAAAAGTGCAATGCCAATTGGTAGGTATCATCAACATAATGTAATGGGGAGCCACGGTCAATGGTCACCAATGGTCAAGGGAGCCATTGGTCAAAAAAGTTTGGGAAACACTGCTGTATTGTCTAGCTGCAATCAATAGAGATCATAAACTGGGGAGGGGGAATGAATGTCCAAGACCAAATGGTGTCCTAAGGACATTTACATTCTGAGCTCAAAATAAATTGTGTTATTATTTCTGCACATTTTGCACAAAACTGCTTGAATTCTTGTTGCAGAGTAATTTAATTCAGTTTAGAAATAACTTTAGTGGTGGAGAAGAAGAGAAGGAGGAGAGGCATGAAGCAGAGGTGTTGTCAGGGAGGGGGGGTGGGCCCCCAGGCAGCAGGATCGGGGCCCAGGCAGCAGGCGGGCGGGTGGGTGTCACGGCGGCCGGTGGAGGCACGAATTGTCCCATTCGTCGGGGTGAGCGAGGAGAGTCGGCAGCGTGTTTGGCCCTCCCACCCACCCTGCGCCTCAGAATGGTGCATAACGGCTGCAGCCATTACGTCACTTCCGGTGTGGGTGGTGGTGGTCGTAGAATCGCTAGTGGCATGCAGGGGGCAGTTTTAAGAAGACAGGGAACCATTGTAGAGGCAGCGAGCTTTGCAAGGCAGAACAGGCTGGAATCCCAACTACTAAAAGTTCTGATCAGTCTCCTGTTCGGTTTTTATGTGCTGAGCAGACTAACCATGCATTAATTCCCCAGATGTTCATATTTTAGTCCTTCAGTACATAGGACTGAAAACGTATATTTGGAAGGTGGAGCATCTGGGTTCCTTTGGCTTTCATATTGTCAAACATTTTTCCATAACAACTATGGTGAACAAAACCCTTCACCCTTTGTTAAAGTCATAGTAGGTGTTTAAAACAGAAGCAGCCCGCATGGTTCAAGTCCTCTAAACTCTTTACCCCTCAAGTTTCTCTACCCAGATCATAGAGCCTGGTAACAGTTTTAGAATGGTCAAGAAATGACCCTGTTGACACCTCACTGGTCATGCTTGCCCATTGGCTTAGGCCTCCCACCTGAACATGGCTTAGGGGAAGTCCCAAGGGCGAAGCTATTTATTCCCACCCCAGAACTAGCCAATGATAAAGGCTGAAACCCACATCCTGGTATCCCCTTAAAAAGAGAAGCATGATGTGTGGAGCCTGCATGCATGTTTTGGAGCGCCAATGACTCAAGATGACCCACTGCTTTTTCAGTGATGGAGACACTGTCTTGTGTAAGTGGATTACCTAGTGAAAGGAACAAGTAGTTAGAACTGCTTTCAATTTCATGTTGTCTTGCCTCCGATTCTTTTTTGTACTTTGCCTACCTTTCCTTTCAAAAACCCCTTTCCTATGTTTTAAATTAAGGATACAGTACTCCCTGACAGTTTAGACAAGAGCTACAAGCTGTTGGCCTATTCCAATGCTACCAGGGCTTGGTGAGTCTATGTGTGTCTGTGTACGCCTGAACAGAGGGCTGCTGGCACAGTTGGCACCCCTTTCGCTGCAGTGAACTGTTCCAGTGCTGAAGGATGCCTATTGAGTTAGGCGCTAACCCCAGGCTGGAGGGGAAGGCCTGAAGTGGGGCCACTGATCCTAAGGTAAAGATGAAGGGCATTCTAAACCTTTTTCTCATTCTGTTTCCTGAGAGCTTAGCACTCTTATAGTTTTCACAACTATAATGTTTCATGAAGGATAATGGGTTGGGTGGGGAGGGGAGAGTTAAATGTACCAATAGTGTATATGTATATAAGCAATAACTGTTAATAAGATTTTGATAAAATATAAGTGCTAGAGAGTAATCTAAATACATTGCTTCAAATGAATAAGAAGTTCCACATAGTTCAGCCAGTCTATCAGTTAAATAGTTACAGCTTCTCCTCCATAGTCACCCCTGTGAATATGAATTTGTCAGCAAGGCCCAAACTAACATCCTCCTCTTTCCTTCTAGCCTGTCTCCCTGCCTCAGGCTTCACCCTCCTTTTAATACTGTTACTATGGTGACCTCAACAAAGACCTTACTAGGCCTCTGGGGCACAGCAATACAACCAACAGGACTAGGATCACAAAGCCTTCACACCCTCTCTGGAAAGCAGCAACAGCCCAAGAAAGCTGACCATGTGAGTTAGAGGGCTTGGGGGTCATGTTGTTGTTGTTGTTGTTGTTGTTGTTGTTGTTGTTGTTGTTATTGTTGTTCAGTCGTTAAGTTGTGTCCGACCCTTCGTGATCCCATGAACCATATCCCGCCAGGCCTTCCTGTCCTCCACTATCTTCCTGAGTTCGCTCATTTTCATGTTCGTTGCATCGGTGATGCTGTCTAACCATCTCATCCTTTGCCTTCCCCTTCTCCTTTTGCCTTCAGTCTTTCCCAGCATCAGAGTCTTCTCCAGAGAGTCCTTTCTTCGCATTAGGTGGCCAAAATATTTGAGCTTCAGCCTCAGTACCTGTCCTTCCAGGGAACAGTCAGGGTTGATTTCATTTAGGATTGACTGATTTGATCTCCTAGCAGTCCAAGGGACTCTCAGGAGTCTTCTCCAGCACCACAGTTCGAAAGCATCTATTCTTCGGTGCTCAGCCTTCCTTATGGTCCAACTCTCGCAACCATACATTGCTACTGGGAACACCATCGCCCTGACTATGCGAACTTTTGTTGGCATGGTGATATCTCTGCTTTTTATTATGCTGTCTAAGTTTGCCATAGCTTTCCTCCCAAGGGGTAAGCGTCTTTTAATTTCATGGCTGCTGTCTCCGTCTGCAGTGATCTTGGAACCCAAAAAAGTAAAATCTGTTACTGCTTCCATTTCCGCCCCGTCTATTTGCCAGGAATTGATGGGACCAGATGCCATGATCTTAGTTTTATTAATGTTGAGTTTCAAGCCAACTTTTGCACTCTCCTCTTTCACTCTTATCAAGAGGCTCTTTAGTTCCTCTTCACTTTCTGCCATTAGGGTGGTATCGTCTGCATATCTGAGGTTGTTGATATTTCTCCCGGCAATCTTGATTCCGGCTTGCGATTCATTCAGCCCTGCATTTCTCATAATGTACTCTGCATATCAGCTAAATAAGCACGGTGACAATATACAGCCTTGCCGTACATAAGGTCATAAGGGTACGCAACTGTTTATTTTAGGAAAAAGATAAAATCACATTAGCCTTTTTTGCAGCTATATCACACTGCTAACTCACGTTCAGCTTGTGATCAACTACAACACCAAGATTCACTTCACACGTTGTACTGCCAAGCTGCCTCACAGCCAACCTCTGCACAGCTCAGAGCTCAGCTCTGAAGTTCGGAAGTTCGGTGATGACGTGTGACGTCATTGCCGAACGCCTTGCTCTGCTGCCACAGCAGCACGGATTCTTACAGGGAACATTGTACCTGATGCCTTTGATTTTTTTTCGCCCCAATGGTAGAACCTTGCATTTGTCTCTGTTGAACGTCATTTTGTTAATTTCAGCCCAGTATTCCATTCTGTTAAGGTCCTCCTGAATGCTTCTATGGTCATCTGCAGTGTTACCTATTCCTCCTGATGTGGTTTCTTCAAACGTGGAAGTGGAGGGCTTCCAGTTTGATTTACAGGGACCAAGTGACTGAAGGAGCTATTGAAGAAGCTGCATGTGGAACACAATAAGAGGCTTTTTTTTAATAGTGCAGAGGCAGCAGTGGCAGACCCAAGGCAACATCGGGCCGCATTCTGAGTAGCACCACCCTGCCAGCAGTAATTTTTCTGATTTACTATGACTAGCCAACATGTATTAGTGACTAATTAGTAATGCATTAATTATTAATTAATAATTAGATAATGCATTAGTAACGTGTAGTTCATTAGCCACTGGGCAAGGCTACAATTCTATGAACTCTTAACTTGGGAGTCCAGCCCTATTGTTCACAGTGAGAATTATTTCTCAATAAATAATTAACCTCCTCCTTCCTTATAATCCGACCTGTACTCTGAGGTCATCGGGGGGGGGCCCTGTTAACCGTGCCGCCATTGACGGAAGTGAGGGGGATGGCGGCACGGAATAGGGCCTTCTTGGATGTGGCGCCCCAATTATGGAATTCCCTCCCCCTGGAATTAAGAACGGCTCCCTCTTTAGAGACCTTTCGGCGGGGCCTTAAGACGTTTTTATTTAGGACAGCTTTTGATGTCTGACATGGTGGGCTGACTTTTTAACAATTGGCTTTTAACAAATGTAAATTCAGGTGACCCACTGGGGTTATTTATTTTAAATTGTTTTAATTAATTGTTTTTAATTATTTTAATGTGTATATATGTATTTTAATGTTTGTGTTGTAAGCCGCCTTGAGTGCCCTTGTTGGGAGAAAGGTGGGGTATAAATTCTTTAAATAAATAAATAAACAAACATACATACATACATAGTTTGAGGTGTCGGGCAACAACAAACTCTACTGGGAGAGCAGCTGGCCAGACCTAGTGCACAAGCAATCTTGCTATGACACACATAGGCACTTGCAATCAGGTAGGCTTGGACAGTCTGTGAGCAGCTAAATGCCTTTACATGCCAAGGTTCCTTAAAGAATGGCAAGGTATTACTAATGTTACCACACTATCTGTGTACAGTATTTACAGAGTTATATAGGCAACATAGAAAGGTAGATACTGCCAAGGAGCTTACAGTATAAAACAGAGGAGAAACAATGAAAGAAGGGAGCAATAACAGTAAGGAGGGGAGAACGTTGGCAAATGCCACGATGCATACCAGCACAATGCTTGCCTATGCAATGGTGTATGCCATTACCTTGTTCTTACAAGGCTGGCATTCCAGATAAGAACCTCCAATTCTCGCTTGTCCCTCCCCTCTCCAAAACTTCTGTTTCGTAGACAGACCTCTGCACTTCAGGGCTGCCCTAATGTAGCAGCTACAACACAGACAATAAAGGGTTTTAAAATATTCCTGATTATCACTGTAACACTGGACAAAAAAAGGACACTGTTCAAAGCTTTCAATGTTCCAGGCAAAAAAACAAAACAGGAGATCCTTAGAACACTGTTTCCACAAGTACCACAGATCCCAAGTAGCTCTCAACCTCAGCTATTCAAGCAGAGCTTAACAACATTTCATTTTCACTTGAAGAAAAACAGCCTTGAATTGCATTGTTTTGAATAAATTTATTTATTTATTTATTTTTCACATTTTTATACCTCCCTTCCTCCAAGGAGCTCAGAGTGGTGTACATATTTCCTCCCCTCCTTTTTGTCCTCACAACAACCCTGTGAGGTAGGTGGGGCTGAGAGATAGTGACTGGCCCAAGGTCACCCAGGAAGCTTCGTGGCTCTTGGGGATTTGAACCTGGATCTTCCAGGTCTAAGTCCGACTCCCAAACCACTACACCATCCTGCCCCATCAATGCCAACAATGAACATGTAGTGGAAACCATTATTCCTGGAATGATATTTCCTATTCCACTAGCTACACAAATGATTTATATTGTTGACCTGCAATCATAATTCTCATCTTATTATACAACATTCTTGCCCCTGGGTGATACCCACATTTTTTAAGAAGAAACATTTTAAAATAAATATATAATACACAAGAGGACCTAAGTCACCTACCATATGCATGTTCAAAGCATTTTGAACATTTTTTTATCTACTTAATAGTTTTTATATGCAACATTTGAAATATATTTTTGAATACTGTACATTGTGTTATGGTGATTCTTGTTGGAAGTGTTGCTGTTGTCAACATTCCCTGGTCTACTGTTGCATTTTTAGACATTAACAAAAATGAGCCTGGGACAGTCAATGTTTACACATGACTGTCAATAATAATTTCTGACATTCTTTGTAACGTGCTACAGATAATTAATCTATAGCAGTGTCTCTCAGAATTCTCCCCAAGAGTAGGAGAGAGCTGTGAGTGTTTGCGGGGGCAGGGCGATGGCAGTGGTGGCATTCCTGAGATTGTGCCACCGCCGGGACAAAGGGGGTCTTTTTATTTACTGGGGCTCGTGCTGCCCTCCAGAGGGTGTGGGGGCCCGATGGCCACCCCCATGGGCCTCCCCAAGCCTCAGACCCCAAGGCGACTGAAGCCCACTTCCAGTTTTCGCCAAAACCAGGAAGTAAACCAGAAGTGGGCTTCAGTTGCCTCAAGGAGCCAATCTGAGACTTGGGGAGGACCACAGGGGTGGCCATGGGGCCCCCACACCCTTTGGAGGGTAGCACAACCCCGGGTAAGTAAAAAAAGAACCCCTTTATCCCGACGGGAGGTTGCCAACATCACCGCACATCGCCACCCCCCTTAAGGGGGTAGTGACCTGTCCCTTCTTATTGTGGTGGGTCGCGACCCACCACTTTGAGAACCCCTGATCTATACAGTTTGCAGATATGAAGTTTTGCCCTGATGACAAATGTATGTGCCCCCCCTTCTTTTTTATAATGAGGCTCCTGTTTCTGGATTGGGGCAGATTAGGTGAAGAAGTGAGTCAAATGTGGAAGTTTGTTGGTTATACTGTTTTTTATAATGGAAAAAACTTCCACAAACTTTTAAACAAAACAAAAACTTACTGGCTAATAAAATGCATTGTAAATGTGTTTGGGTGTTTTTTTTCTTGACAGTTACATCATCATTTCTAGCACAACTTTTTTTCTCCACATAGAGAATCTTATGGAATAAATCCATGTGAAAATATTGGAATGGAAAAAAATCATGTGGATTTGCAAAGAGATCCCTATATAGCAGATGGGATTGCTGCCACATCTGGTCAGATATCTATCCTTCAGAATTCACACTGAATCATATCCCAAGTTGTTCTGCAAACAGAAATTGTGCAATGGGAGAATTTTCATCAATCTGTTAATCAGTTCTGATGGACCCTCTGTGCCGCATCCCATCTTGTTCCAGAAAATCTCCCAACCCCCAGGAGCAGTTTTTGGGGGGACACAGAGGAAAGGGGGTTTAATGAAAACTGCCCCTCTGCTGTTGTGTGAATGGAAGTTCTTTGTGGAACAGCTTAGGATACAACTCATAGAGTTTGTATTCTGACGTTTTCAAGTGTATTCTTCCTTCAATATTTCCTGTAGTGGAGAAAAATGTTTCATCAGTTTTACTTTCATCAGTATTGTTTCATCAGTATTACCCATATTACTTCAGTAGATTGTGACTGCATATGTTCTCTTGTTCTTCCTTTACACATGTTATCCCACTGAGATACAAGCACCTCTATCTCAGTAGGATAACCCGTAAAGGAAGACTGTCCTGAATAAGGGGAGGGATGGAATAAAACACTTCTGAAGCAGTTAGGCCCACTGTGCCTGTTGGGATTGTAATCCTATGCACACTTACTTGGGAGTAAATGACACTTAACTCAGTGGCACTTACATGGATATACTAGTGCTGCATGGGAATTAGCACCACTGGGGAATTAGCGCCACTTCACACACTGGCGTCGCTGGAGGTGGAGTGGAAAGCTAAGTTCTGCAGCTTTCCACCCCACCGTTACTCTCCGGTACAAGGCGCCCCACCCCCTCGTCATAGGAGCCCGTCAGCGGAGAGAAAGCAATGCGCAGGAGAGTCCCTGCGCTTTGCTTTCTCTCCGCTGACGGGCTCCTACGACGAGGGGGCAGGGCGCCTCGTTCAGGAGAGTAACGGTGGGGCGGAAAGCTGCAGAACTTAGCTTTCTGCCCCACCTCCAGTGACGCCAGTGACTTCACACCTTATGTTTTAGGTACATCCCTAAAATGTTATAAGTTAGGCTTACCATAGTCCCGGAATTGAGGCATGCTTCAGCCTAGAGCGGACCCAAGCCGCTCCCAAGAGTGCACCATGGCTGCCCAATGCGGCCACGTCGTTGACCAGAAGCCCTGGAAGCCGCAACCACATTGGGCAGCTGCGGTGCACTCTTGGGAGTGGCTCGGGTCCGCTCTAGGCAGAAGCATGCCTCGATTCCGGGACTATGGTAAGGCTATTATAAGTATGTATACCTAAAAAATGAAAAAGTATAAAACAGTGTGATCCTATGCATGCTTACTCAGAAGTAAGTTCATTTGTCTTCAGTCAAGCTTATTCCCTAGTAAGTGTGTTCAAGATGGCAGCCAAAGTGATAAAGCATATATGTTTGCAAAAGCATGCCTCATACAGGCAGTGGTATCACTAGGGTTGGTGTCACCCCCATTAACTTTATTTATTTTAATATTATATAATGGTACAGGTCACCCAACAAATCAGTAACCAACAAAAAACCAGTGGCCAACTTGATAACACTCACACAACTGAATTATTATTATGTATTAACTCTAATACATATAAATGAAAGCTGACTCATACTAACACCTTATTGGTTCCATGCTGTGTCATAACACCTCATTGACTCTCGGCACAATCAGTCTCATCGGTCAGGGTTTTTTTTGTTACATAAGGCAGGTGTGTTTTCTTTTTCCAGTTATTTGGCCATAATGTTTGATAGAATACAGATAATGTTTCATTACATTCTGCATTAAATTACCTTTCCAATGATGTATAACATTATGTATTGGTAAGGTAAAGGTGTAAAGGTGACCCCTGACAATTAAGTCCAGTTGTGTCCGACTCTAGGGTGTGGTGCTCATCCCCATTTCAAAGCCAAAGAGCCAGCGTTGTCCGAAGACGCCTCCGTGGTCATGTGGCCGGCGTGACTCTCCTTGCCGCAGCGCGTAGCATGCAGCTGGAACACGGAGCACTGTTTACCTTCCCGCAAGCGGTACCTATTTATCTACTCGCATTAACATGCTTTGGAACTGCTAGGTTGGCAGGAGCTGGCCAAGCAACGAGAGCTCACCCCGTCGCGGATTCGAACTGCCGACCTTTAGATCGTCAGCTCATGGTTCAGCGGTTTAACCCACTGCGCCACCCGTAATTATGCGCCATACCATAATTATGGTATTATTCTTAAATACAATTTTTCCAAAAGGTTTCCACAACTTTGGCCACTAGTGGTGTCACACACCCCTGAGGGTGTCGCCCAGTGCATTCTGCATCCCCCGCACCTCCCTAGTGATGCCACTGCATACAGGTACACGTATCAAGGAGCTATGTTTGGCTGAAGTCCATTGTGAAGTCAAATATACAGTTAGTGATGAATCCTGATTTGCTGAAGCATAATGTGTAATGCCCATGAGCCTAGTGTTGGTTGTAGCTGTAGGAAAAGAAAAGAAGTAGAGAATGTTTTGATTGGAAGAGAACCTCTGAGCTATGTGCCTATTTCTTTCTCACAGGAAAAAAAAAAACAGCTTTCAGATTGTGTCCTTGGAAGAAGATCCAAGCGCCATGGGAGAAACACACAATGATATCATTAACCACCATATAGAGGACGTTGAGATTAGAAAACATCCTGTAATAACCAGGGTCAGCCTGATGTTGAATCCTAAAAACTTCAAAGATGACAGCACTTCTAGCTCTTCCCAGACCAGCATCGAAGCTAGGAAGCAACAGCAGAAGTAAGTGTTGTTCATCAACTGACTTGTTTCTTACATGATATTGGCACAGCATAATTTTACACTTCTGCAGCAATGTTTGTGGAAGAGCCTAGATCACTTTTTCACACTTCACAATCCTGGAGATTCACATTGCAACTTGCACGGCTTACTAGGGAAGCAGAGTCTGTAAACATGCTAATGATCCTTTCAGGGAGGGGAAGTGGACCACTTATGGATTTTGTATTCCAGTGTAATGCTTTTTATATATACAGTGGACCCTTTCTATCTGCGGGTTAAAACCCTGTTAAAAGGGGGGAAAGCCCCCAAATTGCCGTTTTTACCTTTAAATAGCCAAAGTGCACCGTTTTTAAGGCTTCTTGAAGCTTAACGACTCAGTTCCAGGTCGCGCGAAGGCTCTTTCCTTCTCCAAGCCTTGCCCCAGGGTACATTCTGGGAAAATGGCACAATTTGGCTATTTAAAGGTAAAAACTACCCCCCCCCTTAACAGGGTTTTTAGCATGGACTCCAGTATCTGCAGATCCTCGCTATCTGCAGGTGTGTGTGTCTGGAATGGATCCCACGTGGATAGCGAGGTCCGACTGTACAGGTATTCATCTACAACAAGGTCCAGTAATAGCTGTTTACAGGCTCTAGCTAGGATTACCCGTTTCAAGAACAAGAATCTTGTCATAGTCTTATAGACATATGCAGATCCAGTTTTTTTTTCTTTCATATGTATTTATTTTAAAAAAATGATATCCTGCCCTTCAAAACAAGTTTTTTTTCAGGGTGGCTAACACATAAAAGCTTTTTAGGGTGTCTAACACATAACAAGTTATCAATGCTATCAATAAAGTATAATATTTCAAAACACAATAAAACAAAGGAACACAACAAGTGCTGCATTGGTGGGAAAATAACTCAGTAAGCAGAGAGTCAAGGCTCCACCTCTCAACCTCACACCCTCCATAATACAAGAATAATAATAATGGTCAACCTTACAGGTTGATATAAGGATTACCGAGATCATGTATGTGAAGTGTACGTGAGCTAATCACTTTGGGAAACTGCTATATAAATATTCAACCTTATTCCTGTTAAACTGCTTTCATTTTTTCCTTCTGTGCAGTGTGCAGGAGTTCTGTTCTGTCACCTCTTGTTCTGGCCAGGGCCCAAGCATGGCAAGGGGGGGGGGAATGGGTACACTTCACTGGATCCAGGGGGGGCTGGTTTGGGCTGCAAGCCAATTAGCATGAGTCCAAATTGTAAATCATGCTTGCAGGCTTTCCTTTTTTTAAATTTTTGTATTTGTTTATAACAGAAACAATTACAACTCAACTCAAATACATTAACAACAAAGACAGAACTACAACACAAAAATTAAGGACTTCCACTTATCTCCACTCCAGACATAACTAACAATATTCTATATTACCTTATTTAATACAATATAATACTATTAAATCCAACTGTTATTCTCCAAATCCATAAATATTTATTTATTTATTTTTCACATTTTTATACCACCCTTCCTCCAAGGAGCTCAAGGTGGTGTACATGGTTATCATTATTGTCTAAGCTCTGCAGAAAGGCCATAAAGGGTTTCCACTCGGTCAAAAATCGATCTGTTGTCTTTCCTCTTATTAAAGATAACTCCAACATCTTCATTGTCCAATCTTCTATTGATGGTATACTGGAGCACTTCCACTTCTGTGCATAAAGTCATCTTGCAACCGTTGTCATATATAAAAACAAAGTATGCCCCCTTTCCAACTGATTATCCATCGAACCCAACAAAAAAAAAATCTCTGGTTTCAATTGTATATTGAGCCTTAGAATTTTCTGGATTTGAGAATTAACTTGTATCCAAAATATGGGCAGGCTTTCCTAACCCCCCTAATGAGAGGTTTTACAATATATAAATGTCCAATATTTCATGAACAGCTACCTTCCAGGTGGTATCCTTTTGCAGCCTGGCTTTTCTGCTGGCTGGCGCCTCCCACACTCGACCGCCACAGCTGGGAGCTCTTATCTCTCCTCACAGAGGCTTTTCACAGCGTTTTGTCGATCTTCCGGGCTTTGCAAGGCAGCAACTCTCCCGACTGAGCCAGACCCCTCTGCCCCCTCTGAATAAGACCTTTCTCCTCTGTTTTTCAAGATAAAGTAAGGAGGCAGTGAGAGGCTACATTACAGGTTTGTGCAGGGTCCAGAAAATGATGCTTGGACACTGGTTCTGAGTCTGACAGGCTCTACTTAGCCAGAGATCAAGTACTGTATTTCTTCTGCTGGGAGAGCGCCAAGCATACAATTCAATTAAGATTACTTAGGAGTAAGCCCTACTGAATTCTAATTCAGTTTACATAAACCATAAGAACATAAGAAGAGCCCTGCTGGATCAGGCCAAAGGCCCATCTAGTCCAGTTTCCTGTATCTCACAGTGGCCCACCAGATGCCACAGGGAGCACACAAGACAACAAGATGCCTGTATCCTGTCACCACTCCCTTGCATCTGGCATTCAGAGATAGGCTACCTCTATTGGCCGTTTTATTCTCAATCCCTTTTTTAATGATCCCAACCATGGAATTGGCCTTCTTTACAGCCACTGCATACTGGGTCAACACTTTCCTCGAGCTGTCCACCAGCACCCCAAGATCACTCTCCTGATCTGTCACAAACAGTTCAGAACCCATTAGCATATATTAGCTAACTATGTTAGGACTCAAGTTTTGGTAACTCACCTATTGTGGTTATGTTTCAGATCAGTTGGATTTAGTTTTGATTATTGTCTATGAAACTATTTTTTTCCCGAGTACAGTATTATAATAGTATTCCATCCAAGAACAAAGTTTCTATTCCTTTTAAGAGATCTCAAGAGAGTACAGTTTTTCTGTGATTGTAACAGGAAAAGTTGTAGTCGTAGAGCTTCCAGTTTCCTTGGAGGAACAGAAACCTTATCCTGTAAGAAATATAACCACATTTATCCTAATATGGTTTTGAGTGTTACAGTCTGATGCTGTGCCTTCAGTATCATGTATTCACCAGGTCATATCTGTTGAAACTTCCCTTGGTACCTTTTTGATACTCTCACGGCAACAAGATGATAATATTTCCATGAAAGCCTCAGAACCATTTCAAGAGGTCTGACATCCACCCTTAGCCAGGGTTCTCAGGTGCAAAACCTTAGTTTTTGCTCCTCTTCATTTTTAAGAGCTGCATTAGAAGACAAAACATCACCTGGTGATGTTCCCATCACACCTCTTCCCATCACAGTGTTGCAGCAATGGGAGAAGCCCCACCTGGTGGATTTATCTCTTATCCACAACTATTAAGAGACTACAGTGCTTTCTCTAAGGCTTTAGAGCTGGCATTCCTCACCTTAGTATTACTTCAGGTGAAGATGTGAATGATCTCAATACCGTAAAAGTGTTTGTGTTAGTTCTGATATAAGGTCACTATGATATCACCTTGCATGTTTGGAAGTCTGAAAAAGGGGACTAAGCTCTCAAAAAGGTTTTCGGCTGCCAATAAATTACCTACACATTCTTGTAGGCTTACCAGATCTCCAACCGGGACAGAGTGCTAGACCTTTAGGAGAAGGAATGTGGGCAGGTGTAGCTTGTTAAACACACAAAGCACAATCCTAGGCATGTCTACTCAGAAGCAAGCCCCATTGAACACAATGGGGCTTGCTTCTGAGTAGACATGCCTAGGCTTGTGCTCTAAAGTTTAACAAGCTACACCTGCCCACATTCCTTCTCCTAAAGGTCTAGCACTCTGTCCCGGTTGGAGATCTGGTAAGCCTACATTCTTGTGTAGAACCAATACATATATACTTCCACATTATGAAGACAGCATTGTAAGTAATGTAACCTAAACTGCTTATGATACTTTTGCATTTGCACTTATGAGTGATAACTACTCTTCAGTTTCATGAATGCTGAGACCCCTAAGAAAGACTATTTCTACTCCTGAAATCCATGGCAAAAACAAACCCCCACATATTTCTCTGCCTTGCTATAGAATGGACACACAGATTAGTGGCTTTCTTTCCCTTTTGTCTTGTAAACAAGGGATTAGGGGGCAGCCATAAACCCATTCTCTCAGAGGAGAATCAGGAGAAGCTAAGTTGGGAATGGTTGCTGTTAGGATCATCAAAAGATGCAAATAACCTTGAAAAAGGAAGGTAAATGTGGAATAGGGGAGGCCAAGGCTCCTGTTCAGCCCAATATTATGCATTTGTATTCAAAAGTAAATCCCACATTATCTAATGAGACTTACTTCTAAGTTAACATGCAGAGAACTGCAACCTTAGTTGGCTACAAGAGGGAATTGCAGCAGGTAAAGATTGTTAGGATGCTGCAGGGATGAAAAAATGGCACCTGTTAAATTCCCCCTGCTACATGATTACCTCATCTTATCTTTCATGGGTTGGTTTAACTGTTAGCCTGTATAAAGTTATTCTTATGGGGCAAAATTGTCTTAACTAATTGACCTTAGTATATGAACTGTCTAGCAAACATGTAGTTTTTCTCTTGTAACGTCTGGGCTAAGGCAAGAAAGGGGTTTGTTATGTTTACAGGATTTACAGCGCAATCCGACTTAACTTTTGTGCTGGTTTAACCAGTGGCACAGCAAGAACGGGAGGCCCCAGAAAGGAAAAGGGATTCAAATCCCCTCCAAAAGAGGAATTCAAAGGGGATTTGAATCCCTTTTCCATTCTGGGGCCTCCCGTTCTCGCTGCGGTGCTGGTTAAACCAGCACAAAAGTTAAGTCGGATTGCACTGTTAGAGGGGAAGGAAGAGGGATAATTCCTTCCATCCCTTTACTTGTCCTTACCTAGCAGGCAAACTTGCACATCTTTTGCCGTTTACATATTTTTTCCCATGGCAACTAAAGGATGTCAGATACAACACATACACACACCCATCTGCTGTTTGTGAGATCAAGTGAAAGGAACAAGAGGCAGATGGAGTGGAGACAGGTAGGAAGCTGAGATGTTTAGAGGATCCAAGATATTGTAGGAATCTCTGCTTTTGACAGCCAAAAAGCTGACCCCAAGCTGTGAGAAGGGAGGGTAGGGGATTGGAGAGTGATGAACAGAACCCAGAATAATAGACAAGCTGTAACTGTTATGAAAAAATCAGGATGGGCTCTTCGAAAACAAGATAAGCGGGCTAAAGAAGAGGGGGGGACGTCAGTGTAGCATACATGCAGGTTAGAAGGGGACATTAGAGATAACCATGACGAACTAATTGCAAAGAGGAATTATAGAGACTGATTTCTATCCAACGTTCTCTTTGCAATGTTTCCTCCATGGCCCCCCTACCCATCTTCTGATGATTTATTGGGCACTGCTGCCACTGGTACTGAGAGTTAGGGACTGACTGGTCTGAGTAGGCCTTTGGCCAGTACCTGATGAGACTCGCTCTTGATGCCACCCCTTGGTGTGATGAATAGGAATAGGCTTACCAGATACCCATTGGGGCTTGCTTCTGAGAAGACATGCCTAGGATTGTGCTCTAAGGGTTTAACAAGCTACACCTGCCCACATTCCTTCTCCTAAAGGTCTAGCACTCTGTCCCGGTTGGGGATCTGGTAAGCCTAACCAGGAACCCTTCACCCCAATAGGAAAATTCCTGTGTATATGTAACATGGCACTGGCTTGCCTTAGTCAGCTGGTACAGTCCACCATTATGATCTCTGTAACCTGCAGGTCCATGGGAAAGGCTTAACCTCAGATGTGTATTGCCAGCACTAGGGTGGATGACACCTGACTCTATCAGAACAAAGGACCAGGCAGAAAACACTGGCAGTCCACTGGGTTTTCTTCCCACTTGTCAAGTCTATCCACCTAACCTTGGCTGAGGGAAGGTCCTGGGGGCTGGGTTAATGTTCCTGTCATTGGAGTAGCCAATGGGAAAGGTAGGATCTTAATCTCTATAAACCCCATGAAAGCATTGATTGAGAGGTGGTATGTTTTGTTGCAGCACTTGCAGAGATGAAAGGGCACCCCTCTTTTGGGGGTGCCCTTTCATCTCTCCAAGTAATGGCACCCCTCTTTGGTTTTCCCTTCCTGATGGTAACAACTACCCTTTCTGGGACTATCTCTATATGTTGCGTTTGTCACACTACCACAGCAGGGTCAGTCCAAGACCTTGCCAAAAGCCCTCTTACCTGATGATGTGCCAGCCTCTGCTCCTACCACTCTCCAATGTTCTAGCTCAGCACTCTTCCTCTCTGCCTTTTCTAATCAAGGGAGAGGAGCAGTGGAGGTAAGTAGGTGGACAGAGATGGGCACCCTCTCTCTCTCTCTCTCTCTCTCTCTCTCTCACTCTCACACACACACACACACACACACACACCAATCTGCTGTCGGAGGCAACCACTTCAGTTGGCCTCATGAATGGGCTGACCCTGCACCCCAGAAGGAATCTGAAGATGCACAAGGTCAGGTGCAGAGGCTGTGTGCATGCCTTGCTTCCTCCCCTCAGACTGCATTGGCCCCACCAGATCACCACAGGGAGGGGAGCACCTGGGTGTGACCGGGGTGGCCTTGAGGAAGTTACTGTATTGAAGCCTCACCTACCTGACAGATTTGATATGATGATAAAATGGGGAAACCCTCTTTAGAAAAAGCATGGGATTAAAATGTGATAAGATACATATGAGTTTCCCAAGGCAAGCAAGCAAATCAGTCAGTCCCACACCTTTCAGACTACAGATATCCTGTATCCACTGCAGGACTGCACTGACTACCAGATAAACTAAGATGAGCAAGGCTTTCATATCACAATGAATCTCCATATTACGCTCATAGCATTGCAGACCCTGGACACGTTCTACATGGGGCTATTGCTGCTCACCATAGCATTCACACAACTCAACCAGGGACCTTCCCTGCCAGCACTCGGTACACCCAAGAATGTGCAAAGTTCGCATAAGAATTCTACACCAACACAGAGGAGCATGACCTACTTCTCAGGAATGGAAAAAAAAATGTGCTTGGGCTGTACCACTTCAGATGGGTGGACTCACATGATGGAATAAAATAAAAAAACCCTCTGCACATAGAAAAGTTAACATTAAAGAGTAGGAGACGGTAGAATCCTTCTCCCTGATATCTAATTTCCTATGTATAAGAATTATATTTTGAATGGAGGAGCACATAATCACATGAGACCTCCCCATCTACAATCTGAAATGGTACAGCCCAAGCACCATTTTACTACTTCAGTAAAAATTAAGCCCATGTGAGAAGCAGACCTTGGATTTAAGGTCACATAGTAGGGCAACAGCCACATGAAGGTGGTTTTCTCTACTTGCTGAGTATAAATGGGTAGATTGAACTTGATGGGTAGATTGGGTAGATGCAATACTTGGGTAGATGCAATACTATTATAGTATATAGAAAACAAATGCATAGAAAGGAAAAGAAATAGGCAAATGAGCATTTTGTCCAACAGGTACATGTGTATTGTGTTCCCACCAGATGCTAAGTTTGGCAAGTCTGAACTCAAAGCTTCCAAATACCCAGGGAAGATTTATTACAGTACAGATCAGCAGGAACAGAAAATTGCTTGCGGCTTCAGCAAAAACTTTTCTCTCACACATCTTTAAATTATGTACAACAACCAATCATGGAAAATGACAATTCTCTGGCTGGAGACAGCCAATCGTTTTTAAGAGAGTTGAAAGGAGTTTGAGAGAGACTTTGCTTTCCATGGTGTGTGTGTGTGTGTGTGTGTGTGTGTGTGTGTGTGTGTATATATATATATATATATATATATATATATATATATATATATATATATATATATATATACACATACAGTAAACTTCTTTTGTCACCTCTGCTCAAAAAGATTTTGCAGATTTGTGAAACAATACAATATGAATGAAATGAAACGATACAATCCGTCCCCAACCATTCCATATGCAAAAATGAAATGAGTACACAACCACTAGCTACAATCCCTCTTTCAAAGTGCCTTCATTACTCTGAAAAGTGTCTATTCTTTGAGGTCTTCCCTGAGAATGCAATACACAGACCTTAGTTCTCTGTTTCTTTTGTAGGAATTCTGCTTCTCAGCCACAGGACTCCCAGCTGAAGGACAATCCACGCACTCTGCGCATGCTACTGCATCAGAAGGATCTGGAAATCAAGGGATTGAAAAGTGCTGCCCAGAGGGATCCATCTGAGCGACTTGCCAGTATTTTGAGTGAGCTTGTGAAGCCAAGATCAAAAGGGCTATCAAAGAGGTGAGCAGCAGAAAGATGAAGTGCTCTGTTCAAAAGTTATGCCAAACTGGGTTAAGCACCACTCCAAAGCTCATGCACCCAGAAGTTTAAAAAGTATCATAAAAAACTCACAGAATACAGGGAGCAAATTGGGACTGTGGCCATCCAATAACACACAGGGTAGGAATTATCCAGTGAAGGGTATTGTATGTATATGCCCATGGAAAGGTAGGGTTGGGGAGGTACCATAACTGCCATCACCTCTCAGAGACATGAATTTCAAAACTTTACTAGCAGATTATTTATTTATTATTCCATTTGAACCCCACTTTTCTCCCAGATGGAAGATTGCCCACATAATGGAATATTAAATCCCTGTGATGAAACCAATTTACAGTGTGGTCTAAGCAGAGATCAAGTGAACCTAAAAGGCAGATAGCTAGAAATATATGTGCATCAATGGTTCTGATATATGGGTCCATTAATGATTATAAATCTGTATTAAAGGTTACTTAAAGGGGTGTGGAGGAGATCTGCAGAATGGAAAATGACAAATATGAGAAGTTTAATTGGTGTTTGACTAAATACAGACTACCTTTCAGGTAGGCTCAATCTTCCAGCTTTTGTGGGATACAGCTCCTTAATGGATGATCAGAACAGCATCCCTGTATAAGTAGCATTTCAGTCCCACAGAAGACAAACACTTGTGAGGAAAAAGATGTCTGTCTGCACCATCAAAGCAAAAAGATTTTGCAGTATAGACTTGTTTCGCTCAGCCATGTGTGTCAGTTGGCCTTGGACAATATTTCCTTCTGTATCAGCATTTTTGAATGGAGTGGTTTGACAAAGATAAAAAAATATAAGATAAAAAATCTTTGCTTTGTCATGTAACTGCCACACAAAGATGATCACTAAAGTTTAAGAAGTTTTGGTAAATACCTGACCTGCTTATGTCTGTGTCATTGGTTCAAAAGTCTTCTCTCCAGAAGAAAGCATTAGTTCTGCTGGAGATCCTTCCTTGTTTCCAGGAGCTACCTTTTAGGACACAGAAGGGAGTGTTCCACTCCATAGCTTGTCCCATGAATCACTGGGCAAACAATGCTGTTAGCTCGCTGCAAGGGACGTTACAGAAACAAAAGCAGCCATTCAAACACTGTGATCCAGAACATGAATAGACTGCATGTGGCAGAGGGCTTCCTATAATAATACCTTTCCCTTTATCCTAGGAGTCCAAGACATACATTGTGCTTTGCAACTATGGCTAAAAGACCCCTTTGAACTGCTAAATGGGAAATAGTTCCACTGACTAAAGTCACTGAGTGTAGTGCAAAACCATCACTTATGTGAAATCTGTAGTGTTGAAACACATATTTATGATTGTTGTCAAATAAATTTTTTAAAATGCAAGTATGGACTACCAAGGATATTAAAATGATAACAACACACTGAAAATGTAAAAACTTGTAAAATGATGTAGGCATGGCACGGGGTTGTATTGCTCATCAACAGTGATCTCATGGGCACTATTCAGTAGGTGCGTATGACATTTGCACAACCACACCCCATATGACTGTTGCAGAAGCAATGAATGCACTGGCTGGGGAAAGAATCATAATTTCTCCTACCAACTGGGCAAAGAGGAACCTTTTAAAGTGGTGGTGGTTCTCTTATATTTAGTAGGGAGTAGCAGACCGGGAGGTATGCAGGATAGCAGTTCGAGACCCGAGTACCACGTGACGGTATGAGCTACCGTCCTCGGCCCCAACTGCCAACCTAGCAGTTTGAAAGCAAGAAATTGCAAGTACAGTAGATTAATAGTACAGCCTCAGCGGGAAGGTAACAGCATTCCGTGTGGCTTGGCGTTGAGTCATGCCGGCCACATGACCATAGAAGTATCTTCGGACATCGCTGGCTCTTCGACTTTGAAACGGAGATGAGCACCACCCCTAGAGTCGGTAACGACTGGCTTTCAAGCAAGGGGAACCTTTACCTTTTACTAGCAACTCTTTGCTCCTCCCAGCATAGCGTCTCTCCCAGTGGTTGTTTGCTGGTGTCTCCCTTGTGTTTCTTTTTCAATGTGAGCCTTCCTATTCCTTTTGCTTTGTAACCTGTTTTGAGATATGTTTTTTGTTGAAAAGTGGTATATAAATAATTTCCCAGCAACAAAAATGTATTTTGAGTGCTGAAAATGTGATATTCTCACAACAGAAATGCCACTGGGAAGGAATAAATCAGATTTTCACACAACAAATGTATAAGAAGGATGCATTGTTTGCCTTATAACTGATTCTGAAGAGGGCTTCCCAATGTCAATAATCCTGCAGTTGTCTCTGCTTGGTTTTCCAAATTTAAATTAAAGTTCAAATTTAAGCTATGCAATTTAGAACTGACGGCCAAGCAAGAGCTCACATTGCCTTGGAGCAATGTTCCCATCTAAAAATGCATGCTGTTCTCCCACAAGGCATGACATCAATTCAGGAGAGGCAATGTCAAGAGGAGGCAAGCCACAACCAGCATAGAGCGAAATCAGAGTGAGGCTGCCAATGTTCTCAGAAGGAGAGAAGGTGTTTAGATTTCACCTTTTACTAACCTTTTACTAACTTGACATTCTCACCAATACCAGTTCAGAGAAAGCACCAGCCTTATATCTCAGCTTTGTGGGCCATATACAGTCATTCATGTGTGTAGTGCAATCCACTTACTGTTTCGTGCCTATCGTTGATAGCCACACTCAGTCCTGATCTAGCTACTGACTTGTATGTGGAGTTACTCATATTGTTAATTGCACCAGAGTGAGCAGTTAAACATGGCCATTTAACCTGTACCTGGTTATTGTGTGCATGTAACCATGTGAGTAGCTAGAACAGCAAATTCTTTCAGAGTTCAGAATTAACAACATATTTCCGGGAAACACCGTGGTTTAAAGGCTTTATTTCAAAGATAAAACACGATGTTAAGAAACTTTACGTTTCACCACAGGGCATTTATGGCATCCTCAGAAGTATTACAAACCCAGCACAGACCAACCTGGATCAGTAATACTTCTGAGGATGCCACAAATGCCTGTGGCAAAACGTAAAGTTTCTTAACGTTGTGTTTTATCTTTGAAATAAAGCCTTTAAACGACGGAGTTTCCCAGCAATATGTTAATTCTGAAATCTGGACACGTCGTGACAGCTTGTAAACGTATTTGCAAATTCTTTGCTCCTCCCATTTCCCACTGTCTCTTCTTCTTCTCTTTCCTCATCATGTCATGTACCCAAGTCGCACAAGCTCCCAATGCAGGAACTGCAATCTTCCAGATTAGCAGGGGTTGAGGAGTTGTGAGAATTCTGTGTTAAATGTGATGGAGGGAGGTGCAGTGGAACAAGAACAGGCAGTCCAAGGAGGGGGTACTTGAGCTTTGTATTGCTCCCCCCTGGATCAGTGTCACATCTGAAGCTGTTCTAAATTATCAACAGTGGTTTTAAGTCAGCCTCTAGTGACTTAGGAAGGGCCTAGCTGAAAACATTGTTGAGGAAGGATTTGGAGGAGGACAGGAAGTCTCTTGGAGAAGAGGGAATGGGGGAGGCTATCCTTCCTGGAGAGCAACAGAAGACATGATTAGGGGAGAAGAAGGAGGAAACAGCAGATAGATAGTGGTGTGGGCAAAGCCGAAAGACCTAGAAGGGGAATAAAGAGAGAAGGCGTTACTATCAGTGCCGATCTATATAAAACAACCTCGGAAGACATTGGGCAACTTTGTCTCAAATGGGTTTTTAGTACAGGTAATAATGACAGAAACAAGTGCACACTAGCCCCTTTCTGAGTCTCCAACTGCGTGTGATTGCCATAAACGTGTCTGTTCAACCTGGACCTGCCCCAGTCACATATAAAACAGGGATGGCCTTAGATAGAATTATCAATTTGGACTGAACTGAAGTGATTCTGGGAGATACTTTTCCCCCACATGACATAGTGTCATTATGCAGTGGAGGCCCCATTACAATCTCCAGAATTGTTTTCAGTAGTCACCTGGAGATTGAGGCTAATCCTGGAGAATTGGCAACCCCAGGTGCCAACTTTTACAGCAAAATGGGTGCATGGGGGGCATCTAAACTCTTCCGCATGCAGTATACTTCCCCTCCATGCTTTTTTCCTCACCTGAGCTCTGATAATTGAAACAAATTTGAGTGGAGAAAATGCACACATGGGGAGGGAAGGGATGGTGTGGGGAGGGTTCAGCTTCATCTGTGCATCCCTTTTACTTTAAAAAATGGGACTCCCCTTTATATTTGATGAAGCAGTCTCAGGTTTGAACAAACAAGTCTGCAGCTATGTATAACTGGACTGCAAGCCACTAGCGTTGACAGGGGGAAGTGGGGGGGCGGGCCGCCGGGGGGCGTCGCGCGTATGGGGGTGACGCGCGGCGCCCCTCACTTACATTTTTGTGGTGGAGGTGGGCCCGCCCTCCCTCCCCTGGGTCCGTTTGGCTGCAAAATGAGCCAAAAACGGAGCGGGGAGGGCGCTCCGCTCCTGCGCGTGACGTCACGCGCGGGGGCGGAGCCTCCCCCTTAAGGGTGACGCGCGCCCCCGCTCAGGGGTGTCGCGCGTCGTCGCGACGCCCCTGCTGCAAGCTGCAATCCAACACACATCTTCCTGAGAGCAACCCCCTCTGAAGACAATGGGACTTACTTCTGAGTAGACAAGCATAGGATTATGCTCTCAGAGAGCTTCCTATTCTACAGAAATTGCATGCAAAACTACTTGTTCCCTGAGATAATCAGAGAGGGCTCTTCTGCCAGCAAATTTAATGTAAGAACTGGACCTATCTAAAAATAATTTATATGCATTCTAAAGAAGGGAAGTGGAATGAAGTTTGCTGGAATGTACGTAATCTTGGAGAAGGTAATAAAATTATCAAACCAGGGTAATTTTATCCAGTTCAGTAATATGCTTTTATTGTTGTTGTTCTATGTAAATCACAATGTACATCAATAGTGCTATATAAAAATAATAAATTGTATACACGGAACGAACAACATTGACGGGTATAAAAGCCATGTAAAAATAAAATAAAGCTATCGTTTAAAACAGCTAAAAAACTGACAAAACATTACTTTAATTAAAACAACTAACTATTCTCATTACGTTTCGTAATCCTTTAGACTTCAGATGAAAAGAGCCAAGCTGGCTGCAAAAGATGTTATCCAAACACTGCAGCCCAGCGCTTATAAATAAATTGCCCAGCAATAATAAATTGTTAGGAGAAAGTTTGCATGTGCTTCAATAGTACAAAGCAAAGGCTTCTCTTTGGGTTATTATTTAATCCTAAGGATTGCTATGAAAGATAACTTTGCCATCACTCTTCCGTACTCCCAAAACCAGCCATACTTCCTGCACTCCACTTTTTGAATGCAGGTGCCTATATTTAGTTTTTTATTTATATCCTGCCACATTTATGATCCTTGAGAATTGGCTTCTTTGGGGAGTTCAGTTTGAAGGGGGAACGTGGTTCAGGCTTCCAAGACCATCTGTGTTATTAAGTATAGACCAAAGAGCATGGCAAAGTACCCCTTTTAGGGAAACCAATTTGTGTACTGATTCATTATCTAACCTTATTGACTACAATGAAACTGACCTGAGTAAATATGCATAAGATTGTGCTGTAAGTGTCTTTTTTCCAAACACTGGTAAAAAATGAAAGAAAAGTTTTAACTGTGTATATTTGTAGACGCCCAAGTGAAGGCAAACTTCAAAAAGATGTAGGACAAGTGAACTGTCAACTGGAAGCTATCAAGAACAGCCATAAGCAGGTGAATAACGAACAGATGTAGATAGCTGCCAAGTTTTTAAACTTTGACAGGCCAAGAAGCACAAACAACTGCAGTGCGAAGTTACAGAACAAAGCAAACAAAGAAGGGTCACTTTCTCTGCCACTACCAATACGTCCCCCTTCCCAGCCTCTACACACACCCCTGCCAGGTCTCCACCCAGTTCCTCCCGCCCCTGACTACCCCTTGCACTGACTTACCTGCACCAGGGTGTCTTTGGAGGGCAGTTGCGGCGGCGGCCCAGCTGCATGGAATGGTGTGTTGCCTTCACGACCACCGTAAAGCAAGCTGCACTGCCGAAACACAAGTTCAGGCAGCACAGCAGGCCCATAGGATTCGTCCCTAAATCATGGTTATGTCTTAACCAGGCCTTTGCTTATGTTCATGCAGGCTCACCTTTGTTTCTGGGAATATTTATTATTACTCTATGAAGTATTGTGAAATTCAAAGAAACATTATTCTAGATTAGAAGGAACAGGTGTTCTGTCTTCTGCTGTTTTATCCTTACAGTTTGCCAGCGAAGAATTTGGGCTTGGGATTTTAGATCAAGGTTCTCATTTCCACCATTCCCCATTCTCTTTTCTTTAAAAAGGAGATAAAACAGCTGGAAGATAAACTCGTAAAGTCGCACTTGCTTATCCGACACTTGCAACGGACAGTGAAAACCTTGGCTAAGTCAGATGATGAAAGTGACGTGGAGTCCAGCTCGTCACTAGATGAAGGGACACAATTAGCACGTGAGAGCTTTGAGGTAGGAGTTGACTGCACCCACTTTTATTTATTTACCAGTTGCTGACAGGGACTGGGGAGAAACAAGAGTTTTTTAAGGTCATTGAAGTTGGTATATGGAGCCTTCATTGCCTATAGTTATGTCTGGAACTTAATTAGCCCCAGCGATGGGCCTGGAGGCCCCTCCAGGGGGCATTGCACGGCCTTCACGCCCAGCCACGAGACCTGGCTTGACGTGGAAGCCACTGCCGAGCTGGAGCAAGGCCAGGGAGGCCGGCCAATGGCTGACCTCGCACAAAGTCTGCTGGGGCACTACCCAGCCAGTGCAACAGCCGCCGGCACCAAGAGATGGCATCCCCTGCCCAGTCTCCTGCCCGGTCGCGTTCTTCGCGCGGAATGGTTGCAACAGCAAGGGGGCAGCGCCTCCTCGTTTTGGTTCCTAAACATGGTACTCGCCGCAGCGTGACTTACGGTGCTGCCCCTACTGTGGAAACACCACTGCCACTGCCCCACCCTTGTAGCACAAGGCCCACCGGCTGCGCCGTGCCCGGCAGAGCTCCCTCCCAGTCAGGCAGTAGTCAGGCTGGGCGCAGGGGTGGAACTCGGGTGGAGGGCAGGACCTTTTTAAGCCACGAGGACAGCCAGAAAGGGGGCCCTAGCACGGTGGCCCCAGAGCATATATGGGATAGGAGGCTGATGAGGAGAGGTCTTTTTCGAGCCCTGAGGGCCAGTAGCATGGCAGGAGTGGTCGGGCAACCAAGACCCTGTGAAGGAAAGACCAGCTCCGGAGGAGGACTTTGGGTGCTGCAACCCCCACCCCCGGCCTGTATCTGAGGTCTCCTGACACCAGCCTGGGTTTGCTGGGCTAGCTCATCCCGGCTCTGGCCAGGCCCACTGGCCCACAGGTCAACGGATGACCCACCTAAGCCCCGGGAGCAATGGGCCCCGGACCTTGTGAGGCCGCACCAAGTACCGGGACGGACAGGTTATACAGGCATTTATTTTATCCCACTGTCATCTCTGGTTGAACAGGTTTTGCCGGTTTTTGAAGCATGACAAAAACCAGTTTGACCAGATGCAGTAGTGGGGGAACAAACATGTGTGCGTACCATAAGCAACTGTGTGTGTGTATGTGTGTGTGTGGGCTACTTGCAAGTATTGTCTGTCTCTAGCTATGGACTAAATTTTGACCTATTACTGTATGTTCCCTACTACATGTATCTGTTTCTCCATCAAGCATCCTTTCTATGGAACGTGATCTCTGTTGTGCTTACATTTCTTAATGTAGGGGGTTTTTATGTGGAAAGCATTAAAGAATGAATGAATGAATGAAACCTTGAATACAAGACACAGGTTTTATGGGTGAAGTAGCCATGTAATTAAATATAAATACAACCGACGTTTCGTCTTATTTCCTAAGACATTATCTAGGTCTAAACAGCTTGGCTGTTGGGATGGTAAATGAAACCTTTATTGGCATAAAGACAAACATACATAAAATATAAATAACAAGCAAGCAAACAATATCATAAAGTACAGACTAATCTATACACATAGAGTAGTATCCAAGGCAATAATAACAGGTGGATACCATTAGCACGTAACTGCAAAGGACCATCATCTAGATAATAAGATATAATAGATAGATAGATAGATACCTTTATTGGCATAAAACATCAAACAGACAAACATAAACAAACAACCCAAAAATCCCCCAACAGATCCGATGACAACAACCACAATCCTGCAGAAAATTTCTCCCCAAACTGTCCCACAATTAATCTATACATCAAAACTCATTTCCCGAGTAGCCACCACCACAGAAGCAAAAGTTGCAACATCATCAAGTCTCCCATCATCTTCTGTTGACAGAAGGGCTCGGAGAATATCCGCCTCCATCCAGCCCTGAAAACACGTCAGTATCGAATTAAGGTGTTTCTGACAGAAAGACTCGTGCAGAGAGCATGATAAAAAGATATGCTCAGATGTCTCCACACACTTCATGCCACATGAACAGAGCCTTGCTGAAACAGGTATTCCTTTGTACCGCCACCATAAAAGGGCAGAAGGGAGAGCGTTACACCTTGCCAGCATAAAAGCTCTTCTTAGCTGTGGGTTATGCAACTGATATAGATAAGTTGACAGCTTCCCAAACTTTATAGGCAGATGGAGATGCAATGGAGAACACGTTGTATCAGCTGCACTGATTAACTCTTGGCGCTCGATGTCGAGAGTTCTCTCCTTAATAGTTCTAAATGCTGCAGCTAACCCCATCATGCCAAGCATCTCACTGTCAAGCCCCATCGATTTTAGCTTTGTAAGCAGACTAGAAACCCCACAAGGCAAAGATGTGTCTGATAGTAGGTGGTAAATCAGGCTATCACTTGTCGCTTTAAAAAGAATGCCCAGCCAAAATTTGGCAAATCTTAGCCACGCCAATGTATTCAGCCTTATAAGACCGGTTTCAAGGCACAGAGCTGAGTACGGAACACAACGTGGCATACCCAAAATTTTCCTGAGGAAATTAGATTGGATACGCTCCGTGGCTAGGTCTGAAGCCTTGAACCAAATCGGGACACCATATAAAGCTTGAGAGACAACTTTGGCCTTATAGGCTTCCAGAGCAGCCGGGACATATCTGTTGCCCAGAGTAAAATAAAATCTCGCAACTCCTGAAGATGAGAGTTTGGCCAAATTAGAAATGGAGCGGCGATGAAAAGCCCAAGAGTGCCTGTAATGGAATGTGATGCCCAAGTATTTAAACTGCCGGACTTGTTCAATATTGTTGCCCTTGCAGGTCCAGTTATAGATTTTGTATCTATTTGCAAAAATCATAATTTTAGATTTGGCATAGTTAATGTTCAATTTGTTGGCTGTTAGGTATTCAGCACATCTATTAAGTAGCCTCAGGAGACCCACACGAGTACGTGAAAGGAGAATCATATCGTCAGCATACAAAAGCAGCGGTACCTGACAGTTGCCCAAACATGGACAGTGACTGTTTACATCCTCCAGGGCCAGGGCAAGATCATTCAAAAATAAATTGAACAATAGGGGGGCCAAAATGCATCCCTGCTTCACTCCTTTATTAACAGATATGGACTGGGATAGGGCCCCAGTTCGCGGGCACCGCACTTTGCAGGAGTTGTTGGTATAGAGGGATCTAATCAATAGCAGGAGTCTTTTTTCTATTCCTTGTGAACTAAGCTTGTTCCATAACAGTTCTCTGTCTACTGAATCAAAAGCCCCTTTTAAATCAATAAAAGCCACATATAATCTTGCTCTGGATACCCTGACTTGTTTGTCAATTATGTGGGAGAGAATAAGACAGTTGTCAACAGTAGATCTGCCTTGCCGGAATCCTGCTTGTTCTGGTCCAGATATAATAAGGATTCCATCCGCCTTCTATAACCAAATTAATCTATGTCATATGAAGGAAAGACCACTTCAACGTTTTATTAATAAATCCAGATAGTTTGCTATTTGACTCGTGCATAATTCATCGTCACCCCCAGCCAATAGATAGTATAACTGCCTCATTCGGCATAATATGTAGGATGGCTCTAAATTGCCATGTTGAGAATGTGTATACAGAGTGGATTTGTGCCAGGCAGATGGTGAAACCCACGTTTCCCCCATTATTGTCTGAACATGGATTAAGTGCTGTCACAGTAAAAGTGAACTGAGTACTTTTAACCATGTGCCAAACTCTACGTGGATCCACTCAACCAACATTTTCAGCAAGCTAGTTTGGTCACATGGATGACCTCCACATACCTTACATGTATACTGGGCCACTGCTTCTGATAACTTTGCAGTTCTCCTTTCAAGTAGAAAATAGTATTGGGGGGGGGGAGCTAATCTCCTTCTGGGAAGGGGAAGACGCAGAGCTAGCTGCCCCTCTTTCAGTCTTGCTGACCGTGCCTGCCTGGGCAACGCTGAGATGTGAAGCACCTCTAAGAAACAGGAAGAGTTCCCCGCTGAAGTGTTGTCCCCCGGAAATGGCAGTCACTCGTTGCCCAGACGAGAGTCTGTGCAGCTCCACCATGGCAGCTTAACAGGAAAGGTTAGGAAAGGTGTGTGATTGAATCAAAGAAGAACATCGCCCGTCGGAAGCAATTACTTCATAATCTTGACATCCTTCCAGAGAGGTTCGTGCAGAGCAGTCAAGTAGCTAATGAAGAGGGGTAGGAGGTGTGAAAGCAAAAGCACATTTTACAGATCGTGTTCCATTGATGCTGTGTGCAGGCTCTTGTGTAGAGAGCACCCAAGCTGCTTGAGACAAGTTTGAGCTGACAGTTATCCAAAGCACCTGCAGTCTTGGGGGATTTCAGAATCTAATCCCTGAACCATACTTTCCACTCTAGTTTTAATAAGTTTAATTATAGAAATGGGGTGAAATATGGTCAGATGGGAGCCACTGTAAGCCAACCTAATCAGATAAAGTAGTCTAAAAATCTACAGAGGAAAGCCAGCATGTACAGAAGTGCTATGTATGTTACAGCATTAGAGCAAGACAGAGGAAGAAGGGTTGGCAGACACTCTGAGGCCGCAACTGTGAAGGGACATGAAAAAAGACCAGAAAGTATGCTGGATCAGATCAAAGGTTCATTTCGTTCAGCATCCTTCTTGCACAGAGGCATACAGAATGCTTCTTTCTGGGAAGCCCACGACAAGGAAAAGAAGACAGTAACCCTTGTGGGCCCTGGCAGCTGATATTCAGATGCTCACTCACTGTTTTCTGAGTGTGGGAGTTCCACACAGATATCATGATTAGTAGCCAATGATAGACCTCCATAAATTGACCTAATCTCCTTTTAAAGCTACCTAAGCTATTGGCCGCCATGACATCATCTGGCAGTGAATTTCAGTATTATTTCTTAATTTATTATTATTATTGTTATTATTATTATTGGATTTATATCCCACTTTCCCCCCATAGGGGGACCCAAAGTGGCTTACAACAATACAAATAATACATTTATGACGTACACAGTATAGTGTGAATACGTAGTTTTGTTGCCAGTCCCAAATTTATTATATTTATTTATTTTAAAATTGAAATCCCACCCTTTTCAGCAAGGCCTTAGGGCAGTTTACAGTAGATTTTTTTTAAAGACAAGCACAGTGCAGAGACTAGAACAACAATAACGAAAGCTAAAACAACACAATTGAGAGAGAACTGACACCTAATTCAAACTACTGTATTTAAAAAATCTGCAAAGGCCTGACAAAAAAGCTGAGCCTTCAGCTGGCTGGAAAAAATAATCAGCATGATCATAATGCAGCCCGACACAGAGTGCATCACAACAGTGTAACTGAGAGGTAACTACAGCACTGGTAGCTGTGGCCAGGTCTGCTGGAGAGAGGAATGGGCACAGCTGGTGCACTGGCCGAAGCGAGGCAAACACACTGCTGCAGGCCACAGCAATCACCAGGACATCAAAAAACAAAGCTGGTCTGGCAGCACTCCCAAACTGCAGCAGGCCTGATTCTTCAAAAGAAGTGCAACCTCATCAAGAACAGGACAACACACCATCAGCAGGTCTCCTAACCCTAAGAACCTCAGTCTTTTCCGGATTTAATTTCAGCTTCATTTGCCCTCATGATCAGCCCTTCACAATCTACTGCTGTTGCTAAATCTCTTGCTAATCAGTGTCAATTCATTGCTAATCAGTTTCTTTTGATGACTCCTAAGTTCTATTGCAATGGGAGAGGAGGAACACATTCTCTCTCTCCATACCCTATGTGATTTTATGACCCTTCTTATTGAACCATGTTTGGCACCTACGTTTACCTACCAAGCTGCTTACACTGAATCAGAGTATTGGTCCATTTAGTTCAGTCAGTGATGGCTCCAGCTTTTGGGGGGCCCTGGGTCAAAAGTCCTACTAGGGCCCCCCCATTGGCAACTCTTACCATGCTGGGGTCAAAAGAGCAAGCAAAAACAACATTAATTTACCTACGTTATCCCAGGAATGCTGGCCTTCTGCACTTACTGGTGAGTAAGTGGGTGTGCTTTCTGTGAACAGCAGCTGGTTCCAATGGTAGATCTGGCAAAACACACCCAAACATCCCTGTGCTTGAATCCAATCCTATCCTTCCCCCCTCCCCACCAATGCAGCTGTGCCAAAAAGACTTGTGCTGCATCCTGCAGCGTGGGGGGCAGATCAGGCGACTTGGGAGAGGTAAGGAAAAATATTTTCCCTTACCTGCCCATAAGCCTCCCACTCGCCAGTGGGTCTCCTCGGACCTGCGCCTGCTTTTTAGCTGGTGCAGTTCCGAGGAGAAAAAGGGGGAATGCCAGCTGCTATTGGAGGGGATAGCATCTGGCGCAAGGCACCCGCGCAGGGTGCCACCCCCTCCCACCTCCATTACGTCCTGTTCCATTCTGCCTCCCTCGCTTGGTTCAGCAGGCTCTCTTGTCTCCTGCTGCTGCGCTTGGGGCCTCTGCATCCTCTCCGCCAGCATTCCAGCAGTGCGTGGATTTTACAACAGCTGTAAGACAGGATCTGGCAGCGGAGAAGTCCACTAGGATTGGACTGTAAGAATCCTAGGTTTGGTTATGTCAAGGCTATCTGATTGGCTGAGAGGAAACCACTTGGCCACTTCATCCCACCCCTTTCCCTGGACAGGTAGGCGTGGCTGCCCAGTTGGTGGACACATGCCAATCTCACCAGGAGGGTTGGCTAGGAGGTGCTATGGTCTCTGGGGAAGTCCAAACATAAAGAAAGATCTGCTATGTGTGGCCATCCAGGGATGCTGTTTCAAGCAAAGAACCTCAGAGGAACATCCCAAAGTCCGGGGGGGGGGGGTTACAAATGTCTAAAAGTAAGGAAAAAATGCCAAAAAATAGGGGGGAGGGAAACCAGGGCATTTATTGCACATTATGATACTGGCTATTTTATTTAGATTGCTTTCTTACTAATCCCTAGCATGGAATTTGCCTTTTGCACAGCTGTCATACACTGGGTTGATATTTTCTTTAAGTAAACGATCTGCTGCAACATCAAAATCTCTTTTCCAGTTACTCAGCAGATCCTGACCCATAAGTGAAGCTTTTTTGGCCCAATGTGCATCACTTTAAGCTTATTGTTACCAAGGAAGGGTGAAGCGGAGCTGTAGTTACTCTCTTAATGGACACAGCTGAATAGTGTTAAACTAGAAGAAGCATAATTTATTAACATAATGTCATTTAAATTTAAATTAATTGCAGCTGTCAAGTCTTCCAGAAGCCTTCCTTGCTGGCCAAGCATGTGAAATGGGGCTCTGGAGGTATCCATGGTATCCATATCCATAATATTGATATAAAGTGATACAAATACAAAGTTGCATTGACCAAATAGAAAAAATAATTAAGAGCAGAGACTTCACATCGACAACAAAGGTCCGCATAGTTAAAGCAATGGATCCAACACTACAGTAATTGCAACATCTGTCCATTAGGGGGCACTCACTGCTTATCCAATCTTTGTTCTCTCTATGTCTAATTGGAAAAGTGAACACCCAGATTATTTCACATGGTCAAGTACCTACACATGTTTCTCATGTTATTATATATATTTGAATATGTAGGCAGCTGCTTTGCAAAGACTTAGGGTAAATAAAAATGTCCTAAAACAGACAACAAAAGTTAATACTCACAGGAAGCGAGGCAGAGGGCTGCGAGTGCTTCCTGCCTCCATTTTGTAATCAGCAGCAGGCTCAGGCAGCAAGCGGCAGCGACTTTTCGTAAAGTACTGTACTGGGGGACCGCCGTCGTATATGCGGATCGTTGTTAAGCAAACCGTCATTAACCAGGGGGACACCTGTAACGTCTGTTACAATAATCGGCACAAGTAAGATCTTGAGCCTTTATGGGAAAATACACTACTGTACTTCAGTTCTGTTCTGAAGTCACAGATCTTGTATTTCGGTGAGGATTTCAACCAAGTAAACTCTTTTCATCTGATCAGGCCCCTAAACTGGCTCCCAGTGATTCCAAACAGGTGGCTATTCTGTCACCTATTGCTTCCCATATTAGCGTCCACCCAACCCTTGGTCACCATGTGTCCCCACAACAGATGGATGGGTCTTGTCCCACCATGAGACTCAGTGTGTTTAAAGGTGTGGGCAACAATGTAGGTCCAGTACAAAGTATCAGTCCTAGGGCACAATCCTTAAAGCACCTACTGCCACCAGAACAAGTAGTCCAGCGGCGCTAGGCGCTTTCCAGCTGTTGCAAAAGGTGGCACACCGCAGCATGTGTCCTGGCTGCCGCCACAAGCAATGAGTGACTAGCAACACGTGCCAGCAGATTCCGGACACCCGCTGGCCCAGGTAAATCCGTATACAGGGTGGGCAGAGGGGCGGGGATAGGCAGAATGGGGTAGTGACAGGGGTGGGAAGGAGGGTAGATCAGGACCAGAGAGGGGGTGGTTTCGATGGCAACAGTGCACATCAAAACCTAGACCCCTTCTCAGTCTCGATCCACCTTCCTGGATCCATGTGACAGTGATATCGCTGGAATAGGTATGCATAGATCCGGCAGGCCTGTAGGGCTTACCCCCGGGCAAGGGAACAAATGTTCCCTGCCACCGAGGAGGTCTCTGGAGGCTGAAACTCCCCTGCAGGAGGCAGTGGGAGCCATGTTGGCGCCGCTGCATTGCCATGCGTGGAGTTGGGCTGCTAATGTTGTTTCATCTTCCGAGCTGCACTCTGGAGTGCACATACAAATCGTTCTACCCAGAAAGGTGCGAGGGTAGGTGGATGGCCGGACAAGAAGGGCTCTGTTTTCCACTTCAAGATTTCTTGCATGCTAATTAAATTCCATTAGGTTTGGGTGTAATAGAGGCTGTTGCTATCACCCACATACCGTGTTTCCCCGAAAATAAGATAGTGTCTTATATTAATTACGTTGAATTTTGCTTCTTTTTGCTATGTGAGAGGGGCTTTGTTAATCATAGTCCCTCTCACTCAACAATGAGAATAGGCCTTGCCGCAGATCATTTGCATACGTTTCTTCATTTAGATGTATGTAAATGTAACAATGAAAATAGTCTGCTATCTAGCACTGAAGATGAAGTAGAACAGGGGTTCTCAAGTAATATATACAGTATATAACATTCAGGGCGCAATCCAAACCTACTTAGGCCGCTGTTGTAACCAGCAGCCCAGTGAAAACGGGAGGCCCCACAACGGAAAGGGGATTCAAATCCCCTTTGAATTCCCCTTTTGGAGGGGATTTGAATCCTCTTTCCGTTCTGGGGCCTCCCATTTTCGCTGGGCCGCTGGTCACAACGGCGGCCTAAGTAGGTTTGGATTGCGCCCTCAGTATCTTGGTTCCAGCATCAAATGATATGTTGATTCTGACAAGGGAAAAACTACTTCCAAGGATTGCGCCAAAATCCATTTTTTAACAAATGCATTTCATTGGAGTTAGGAGTTCTTAGAACCTTTCATTTCCAGATCTTTTCTTTTCTCTCTCCCAACCAATTCCATTTGGCCAAAAGGGATGAAGAAGGAACTGTAGGCTTCAGCTAAACTGAATACAGGGAACCAAATGCCCTGGCAACAGTCAAAATCCTTGGTGAAAGGGCTGGATACGGATGTAGCAAGTAAATAGGTGATTTGATGGATTGCCTGTACTAATAATGTGCCACTTTTTTCCTTCTTGTGTAGCTCTGGTCAGAGTCAGGAACCAAGATAATGCCAGAATCAAGTGACCTAAGACTTCGTAGAATTCCAAAGCACACCAGCTTCGTGGATGCCTTTCATAAGGTCAGTGTTCTAGCAGAATCCAGAAAAGTGTGAAGGCTAGATAAGATATTCCAGGCCTTAAACTCACACACAGAAGTTACAAGTGCTCTCATCTAGTAGCAGGGCCAACCCAGACATGAGGCCAACTGAAGCGGGGATGCCCACCTCCATCTGCACACTGCTGCTCCTCATCCTCCTCCCATGCCCTGGAAGCAGAAGAGGAAGTGTGGAGGAGAGACTGGGTACAGAGGGCAGCATTGGGCATGCCACTTCAGTCACAAGGAGGTCTTGGTTCGGCCCTGTAGTGGAGCATACTATGATGCCATTTCAGTTAAACAAAAATAGCACACTTTAAAAGTAATATTATAAGTACACTATAACAGTGTAATAGATAGACTCATCTGAAGAAGAGTCTGGCTCAGTTGGGAGAGCTGCTGCCTTCAAAGCCCAAAGACCGGTGAACTTGATAAGTTCGAGACAAGCCGCTGGCAAAAAGCTGTGAAAGCCTCCAGGAGGTGAGATAAGAGCTTCCAGCTGCGTCGGTCGAGTGTGGGAGGTACCAGCCAGCAGAATGTCAGACTGTAAAAAGGATACCACCTGGAAAGTAGCTGTTCATGAAAGATTGGACATTTATATATATTGTAAAAAACCCCAAGGGGGGTTAGGACAGCCTGCCCATGTACACCGCCTTGGATTAAAGTCGGAGGAGAAATCCAATGACCTAGAAAGGCGGTATATAAATACTGTGTGTGTGTGTGTGTGTGTGTGTGTGTGTGTGTGTGTGTGTGTGTGTGTGTGTGTGTGTGTGTGTGTGTGTGTGTGTGTGTGTGTGTGTGTCTTGGCATCGCTCATCCTTGTACTCCCCGATCCTTGGCGCCAGGCAGGGCTGGCCCAGCCATGAGTGGCTGCTTTGAATGGAAGGCTGGAGGAGATGGCAAGCTGACCAGGGGTGATGCCAGGGCATGGGGTATGGGACAATGGAGCCTGTTTTAAACACATATGATATCAACCTACACACTTCAAAACAAATCTTTTGTGTTTCCTTTTTTAATAAAAAAACTGGCAGTGCCCTAAAGTTGGGAATTTCTGCATGAGGTACTAAAGTGCTAGAACTTCTGGAGGTCCCTTGTTTTTACATAGATTTACTTAGGATACTGCCAGAGTTGCCAACTCTCACGAAAGCCATTCCTGGAAAATTGTCTCCCTCAACATGATGTATTGTCATTAACAGCCCAATCCTACCCAACTCCCTGTATGGTGATGCAGTGGTGCCAACGCGTTGTCTACTGCATCCTACGGGGGGTGGGGTGGGGGTGGCCTCTGGATGCCTCCTCAGGGCAAGGGAACATTTGTTCCCATGCCCAGGGAAGGCCTCTGCTGGCCCAGTGGGTCTACTCAGACCTGCGCCAGTTAAGTAGCTGGCGTATGTCTGAATGGATTTGTGAAGGCGGATTGAGCCCAAGAAGGGGGTTAGGATTTGGCAGATGCCACTGCCACCAAATTTGCCCCCTTCCCAGGCCCAGTCTACCCTCCTCCCCACCCCCTGCCCTGTTCCACCCCTCCCTGCCCCCTCCGCCCCCTGCGCGATCCTACCTTTGGCGATGGGCCTCCATGGAGCCGCTGCCGTGCACAGGGCTGCTCCAGCCTCACCACCAGTGTTCTGGAAGCGCATGGCTCCACACACGTTTGGAAGGCCGTTTGAGATGGCTAGAAAGCATACCCTGCAGTTCCAGCAGCAGGGAGGGGGGATAGGATTGGCTCGCAAACCAAGAAGATCCTGTTAATTTGGATTGCTTTCAGTAGTCACCTGGAGGTAAAGGTAAAGGTATCCCCTGCTTAAAAGCCAGTCATGTCCGACTCATTCGATGCTTATTCCTCAAGACTCCAGGCCAATTCAGAAGGGTTGGCAACAACAAACCTACATACTGCCGGGGGGAGGGGGGAGAGTACAGACTTTGCTTCACAGATTGTTGTCCTTCCTGCATTGTATTTATCAGTTTCATCACCTTTCTTTATTTTAGTTTGGAAGTATCTCATTATCTGATGAGGAGAAAGATGAAGTAATCAGTCATGTAGAGAGTGATATGGGAGGCATAAACATCTCTGGCTTAACAGAGGACAGTTCAGAGGACAGGTAACTGCAGATCACAGGACTTCTGATCATAGAAGGGACCAAAAGGAATATGGGTGAAGAATAAAGCAACCTCTTTCAGATGTATTTCCACGTTGCACCAGAATGCATTGAGGACATGCTCAAAACAATGCATGCAGCTGGGTTCCCTGTTAGGGCTTTGTTTCTGGGTTTTGCAATGGGGAAGTCAGTCCTTCATGACATTAAAGAGGTCCTTAAAGGTAAAGGTATCCCTTGACAATTAAGTCCAGTCGTGTCCGACTCTAGGGAGCAGTGCTCATCTCTGTTTCAAAGCTGAAGAGCCAGCGCTGTCCGAAGACGTTTCCATGGTCATGTGGCCGGCATGACTCAACACCGAGGCGCATGGAACGCTGTTACCGTCCCGCTGACGCGGTACCTATTAATCTACTTGCAATTTTCGAAGTATTAATCTACTTGCACAGATTTGAACTGCCGACCTTTCAATCGACAGCTCATGGTTCAGTGGTTTAACCCACTGCGCCACCCGCTGGCTCTAAAGAGGTCCTTACTTCCTTGTAATGTGTGGGCAGCCATCATAAGCAACATTGCCCCCCCCCCCCCCGGTCGCTTGAAGTAGCAGGTTGAAATGTTTATTCAAGTAGTTCTGTTTGTGGGTAACTGCCCTGGTCTCTGCTACTTGTCGTGGTAAATAGGGATGCTTACTTGCCTGTAACCCCTGTTGTCCCTTGGGGAAGGTTTGGGGAGGAAGGGGAAATTGCCCACCTATCTGCCTGTCTGCTTTGTCTGAATTAGAGGCTACCACTACAAGCATAGGAAGGAGTTGTGTAGTGGGCACCAGGCATTTACAATTCTATTTTAAAGCTGCTCTTTTCTTTAAAATGAAGGTGGGATGGAAAGAGAAACTGCTTCTACTCTAGTACATACAATACCAGGGAAGCCTCTGTTCTGAAGCATTTGGAGGAGGGTGTGGTTTGAGGAGGCCAGGCAAGTGCAAGCGAGGCCTTTGCAGAAATGGGTTTTTTTATGACAAGTTGAATGTTGTCTGCTCTGGCAAGGAGACGTGTGTGTGTGTGTGTGTGTGTGTGTGTGTGTGTGTGTGTGTGTGTGTGTGTGTGTGAGTGTGTGAGTGTGTGTGAGAGAGAGAGAGAGAGAGAGAGAGAGAGAGAGAGAGAGAGAGAGAGAGAGGTGTTTGCATTAACAGAAGGCTCTCACTATGCATAGTCTGTAGAATATTGCTTATTATAAGGTAAAACATTGTGACAGAAAGTGAAATCAGCTAGAGAGGATGGGGAAAAGGGTGTTGTGCTTCACACAGGTTGCTTTAAAACACTTCTTACCATACAGGATAATGGTAGCTGATACATGCTTCTGATTGGCAGAAAGAGTGGAAAAGGACTCCTCTACCTTCTAAAATCTTGTTAACCATCCCCTTGGGCTGAATTTACTAGACATAACTGCCACCCCCTGGTTCTCTACTCATAGTCACCAAAAGAGCGAGTATTGAGCTAGCTTAGTACAATTACTTTAATGATCAAGGACGCTCTGACACATCCCCCCCCCCTGGGTATCCAGAGTTTCCACCTCCTTTTGAGCAGGGCTTTACCTATTGGTAGACTTTACCTACAACACCTTCTAGAACTAGCACCCAAAAAAGATGTCCTTTACATCATAGGAGACTGGAATATAAGAACATAAGAAGAGCCCTGCTGGATCAGGCCAAAAGCCCATCTAGTCCAGCTTCCTGTGTCACACAGTGGCCCCACCAGATGCCTCAGGGAGCACACGAGACAACAAGATACCTGTGTCCAGTCGCCACTCCCTTGCACCTGGCACAGAGAAAACCCACTTCTAAAACCAGGAGGTTGCTTATGGCTTGTAACCTGTGATGGTCTTTTCCTCCATGAATTTGTCCAAACCCCTTTTAAAGGCATCTAGGCCAGGTGCCATCACCACATCCTGTGGCAAGGAGTTCCACAGATGAATCACACGCTGGGTAAAGAAATATTTTCTTTTGTCTGTTCTAACTCTCCCTCCACTCAATTTTAGTGCGTGTCCCCTGGTTCTGGTGTTGTGCGAGAGGGAGAAGAATTTCCCTCTATCCACTCTCTCCATCCCATGCATAATTTTATAAGTCTCAATCATGTCCCCCCTCAGGCGCCTTTTTTCTAGGCTGAAAAGCCCCAGACGCTGTAGCCTTTCCTCGTAAGGGAGGTGCTCCAGCCCACTAATCATTCTGGTCGCTCTTTTCTGCACCTTTTCCAATTCAGCTATATCCTTTTTGAGGTATGGTGACCAGAACTGGACACAATACTCCAGATGTGGCCTTACCATCGATTTGTACAAAGGCATAATGATATTGGCCGTTTTATTCTCAATCCCCTTTTTAATGATCCCGAGCATGGAATTGGCCTTCTTCACAGCCGCCGCACACTGGGTCGACACTTTCATCGACCTGTCCACCAGGACCCCAAGATCTCTCTCTTGATCCGTCACAGACAACTCAGAACCCATTAGCGTATATGTGAAATTTTGGTTTCTTGCCCCAATGTGCATCACTTTGCACTTACTTACATTGAAGCGCATCTGCCATTTTGCTGCCCATTCTCCCAGTTTGGAGAGATCCTTCTGGAGCTCTTCACAATCCCTGCTGGTCTTTACCACCCGGAAAAGTTTAGTGTCATCCGCAAACTTGGCCACCTCACTGCCTATCCCCAAGTCCAGGTCATTTATGAATAAGTTGAAAAGCACCGGTCCCAAGACCGATCCTTGGGGCACACCGCTTTTCACCTCTCGCCATTGTGAAAATTGCCCATTGACTCCCACTCGCTGTTTCCTGGTCTTCAACCAGTTCCTAATCCACAAGAGGACCTGCCCTCTTATTCCCTGACTGTGGAGTTTTCTCAGGAGCCTTTCATGAGGGACCGTGTCAAACGCCTTCTGAAAATCCAGATATATAATATCCACGGGTTCGCTCGCATCCACATGCCTGTTGACCTTTTCAAAAAATTCTAACAGGTTTGTGAGGCAAGACTTCCCCTTGCAGAAGCCATGCTGACTCTCCCTCAGCAGAGCTTGTTCTTCTATGTATTTTAAGATTTTATCCTTAATGAGACTTTCCACCATCTTCCCTGGAACAGATGTTAGGCTGACCGGCCTGTAGTTCCCCGGGTCCCCCCCTCCTTCCTTTTTTAAAGATTGGCGTGACATTAGCTATCCTCCAATCCTCTGGCACAGTGGCCGTTTTAAGGGACAAGTTGCATATTTTGGTCAAGAGGTCAGCAACTTCATTCTTGAGTTCCTTCAGAACTCTTGGGTGGATGCCATCCGGGCCTGGTGATTTATTGATCTTTATTTTGTCAATTAAGTCTGAGACGTCTTCTCTTTTAACCTCTATTTGACTTAATTCTTTAGTCAGGGGAGACCGTTCCGGCAGCGGTATTTGCCCGAGGTCTTCTGCCGTGAAGACAGATGCAAAGAACTCATTTAATTTCTCTGCAGTCTCCAAGTCCCCTTTTATCACCCCTTTCTCTCCCTCACCATCCAGCGGACCCACCGTTTCCCTGGCAGGTTTCCTGCTTCTAACATATTTGAAGAAGCTTTTATTATTCCCTTTTATGTTGCCTGCCATACGTTCCTCAAAGTCTTTCTTGGCCTCCCGTATCATCTTTTTACATTTCTTTTGCCACAGTTTGTGCTCCTGTTTATTTTCCTCATTAGGGCAAGACTTCCATTTACGGAAGGAAGTTTCCTTGCCTTTTATAGCCTCCTTAACTGTGCTTGTTAGCCATGCCGGCATCCTCCTGGACTTGGTCGAGCCCTTCCTCCTTTGTGGGATACACTCCCGCTGGGCCTCTATGACTGTTGTTTTAAACAGCCTCCATGCACTCTGGAGCGATTGGACTCCTTTTACCTTCCCTTTCAGCTTTTTCTTAACTAGTCTTCTCATTTTGGGGAAGTCTGCCCTTCGGAAGTCAAGGGTTTTCGTGTCAGATTTGCTCGGCACTCTCCCTCCGACATGCATGGCGAAACAGATCGCAGCATGGTCACTGTTCCCCAACGGTTCGGTAACATTTACCTCCCTGACCAGATCTTGAGTGCCACACAATATCAAGTCCAGAGTCACCTGTCCTCTGGTCGGTTCCGTGACAAGCTGCTCTAAGGCACAGTCATTTAACATATCCAGAAATCCAGTCTCTCTTTCATGACCTGAGCATGAATTGACCCAGTCGATGTGAGGATAATTGAAGTCCCCCATGACTACAACCCTGTCTCTCGTTGACACCTCCCTGATTTGCTTCCTTATTTCAAGGTCCCCTTCAGGTTTTTGATCTGGAGGACGGTAGCGTGCCCCTACTATTACATCACTCTTGGAGCCTGGTAATCTAACCCACAGTGATTCTACGGAGGAGTCAGAGCCCCCCTCCAGCTCTACTCTGGTGGATTCTACCCCCTCTTTGACATAGATGGCCACCCCACCTCCAACACGCCCCTCTCTGTCCCTCCTATAGAGTTTATATCCTGGAATTGCAGTATCCCACTGGTTCTCCGCATTCCACCAGGTTTCTGTTATACCTACTATGTCAATGTTTTCCCTAGCCACCAAACATTCCAGTTCTCCCATCTTTGCCCGTAGACTTCGGGCATTTGCATAAAAGCACTTATATACATGGTCCCCCAAGAAGGGCTGCATGTTTGCCCCTTTATTCCTGCAGCCTTCTGTTTTGCTAGACTGGCTGTCATGTCCCATCACGCTACCACTCCCAATTCTTATTCTGTTATTACTTGATTGTTCCCCATCCTCTGCACCCTCATTCCCGAGGAATGAGGAGTCCCGAACCGGATGCCCCTCGGCTCCTGTCGGCTTTCCCCCAGGAGTCAGTTTAAAAGCTGCTCTGCCACCTTCTTAATGTTACGCGCCAGCAGTCTGGTTCCGTTTTGGTTCAAGTGAAGCCCGTCCCTCTTGTACAGGCCCGGCTTGTCCCAAAACGTTCCCCAGTGCCTAACAAACTTAAACCCCTCCTCCTCACACCAGTGTCTCATCCACGCATTGAGACCCCTGAGCTCCGCCTGCCTAGCTGTCCCTGCGCGTGGAACAGGTAGCACTTCTGAGAACGCCACCTTTGGGGTCCTGGATTTGAGCTTCCTACCTAGCAACCTAAATTTGGCCTCCAGGACCGCCCGGCTACATTTCCCCACGTCGTTGGTGCCAACATGCACCACAACCGCTACCTCCTCCCCAGCACTCTCTACCAGCCTATCTAGACGAGAGGTGATGTCCGCAACCTTCGCACCAGGTAGGCAAGTCACCGTGCGGTCCTCACATCCGTCACAGACCCCCCTTTCTATGTTCCTGACTATAGAGTCACCCACAACAAGAAGCCCCCTTCCCCCTCTCCCCAGAGGAGTATCCATAGTGCGACTGGATACGGGCCCATCACCTGAAGAAGGGGTCCCCACTGTGGGATTGTTTCCCTCTTTTCCAGAGCAATGTCCTCCAGCCCTGAGACTCCCTTCCCTGGCAGCTGAAGTGCTGGCCAACTGAGGGTAGGACGATGCCTCCACGTCCCTAGAAGTCTCACCCTGGTTCCTCTCTACCTGTCTCTGCTTCTCCAGGTCAGCAACCGTGGCTTCAAGGGAGCGAACCCGTTCCCTGAGAGCCTGGAGCTCTTTGCACCGAGCACACACCCATGACATGTGCCCAAGAGGCAGATAGTCATACATGTGACACTCAGTGCAAAACACTGGATAGCCCCCACCCTTCTGCTGGCTGTCTGACTGCATAGCTTTTTTTGTAAGTTATGGGTTTAAAACAGTTTGGGTACCTTAATGTTATTGGAGCTCTCCTCTCTTCAAGGGACGTGCCGGGCAGTGTGTGGGGCCTGGCTTCCTCACCCCGCTGCTGAACTCGCCCAGCTGCTTAACTCGCTGTGTCTTTTTTTATCTTGCCACTTCGTTCCCGTGAGGCCACTCGCTGCTCCTGAAAGGGCTCACTTGCAAACCAGCCCCAGATTTAAACTGTTGTGTAGCTCCTCCCCCTGCCTACCTGAAAGTTTGAAAAGACTGGCCTCTAAGGGGGGCAGGGCCTGATGTGGTTTACTGGCAGGAAATTCCTGTTGCTATTGTTCCTGCTGCTGCCTCAATTTACATCTGACCTACTCAGCTGGCAGGAATGTGTGTTGCTATGGTTTCTGAGTCACCCTAATTTACCATGTGGCCTTCTATACCATGCGGTCTGTATGTTTTAAACTGTAGGTTTTAAATTCTGCTTAAGTTTAACTCTGCTTAAGGTGCAGTTTAGCTTGCTTTCTCCCCTTCTTTTAGCCTCCTCTTGTTTTGTTTTAGGCTCCTACTCTAAAGTAGACTCAGGTCTCTGCCCTGGGCTTTTTACTCTCGAGTAAACACTGGTTTTACTCAGAGTAGACCTGTTTAGATTTGGACTGCAATTCTCTTTAGAATCAGCTGTAGAATCTACTCAGAGTAGACCTGTTTAGATTTGGACTGCAATTTTCTTTAGAACCAGCTCCCAGGCTTGTCCAGTTTCTGCCCCTGTCTTTTAGATAGATTTGCTAATAGAATGCTAAAGTAGGAAATCAAGAAATAAACGGAACAACAGGCAAGTTTGGCCTTGGAGCACAAAATGAAGCAGGGCAAAGGCTAACGGAGTTCTGTCAAGAGAACACACTGGTCATAGCAAACACTCTTTTCCAACAACACAAGAGGCGACTCTACACATGGATATCACCAGATGGTCAATACCAAAACCAGATAGATTATGTGCTTTGCAGCCAAAGATGGAGAAGCTCTATACAGTCAGTAAAAACAAGACCTGGAGCTGACTGTGGCTCAGATCATGAGCTTCTTATTGCAAAATTCAGGCTTAAACTGAAGAATGTAGGGAACACCACTAGACCAGTCAGATATGACCTAAACCTTATCCCTTATGAGTATACAGTGGAGGTGAAGAATAGATTTAGGGCATTAGACCTGGTAGACAGAGTGCCTGAAGAACTATGGACGGAAGTTCGTAACATTGTACAGGAGGCAGCAACTAAAACCATCCCAAAGAAAAAGAAATGCAAGAAAGCAAAGTGGCTGTCAGATGAGGCTTTACAAATAGCTGTGGAAAGAAGGAATGCAAAAAGCAAAGGTGAAAGGGAAAGATATAAACAACTGAATGCAGATTTCCAGAGAATAGCAAGGAGAGATAAGAAGGCCTTCTTAAATGAACAATGCAAGGAAATCGAGGAAAACAACAGAATGGGGAGGACTAGAGATCTCTTCAAGAAAATTGGAGACATCAAGGGAACATTTTGTGCAAAGATGGGCATGATAAAGGACAAAAAAGGCAGAGACCTAACAGAAGCTGAAGAGATTAAGAAGAGATGGCAAGAATACACAGAAGAACTATACAAGAAAGATCTTAATGTTCCTGATGACCACGCTGGTGTGGTCACTGACCCAGAGCCGGACATCCTAGAGAGTGAAGTCAAGTGGGCCTTAGGTAGCATTACTAACAACAAAGCTAGTGGAGATGATAATATCCCAGCTGAGCTACTTAAAATCCTAAATGATGATGCTGTGAAAGTGCTGCACTCAATATGCCAACAAATTTGGAAAACTCAGCAGTGGCCAAAGGATTGGAAAAGGTCAGTTTACGTTCCAATTCCAAAGAAGGGCAGTGCCAAAGAGTGTTCAAACTACCGCACAATTGCACTCATTTCACATGCTAGCAAGGTTATGCTCAAAATCCTACAAGCTAGGCTTCAGCAGTACGTGGACCGAGAACTACCGGACGTACAAGCTGGGTTTCGAAGAGGCAGAGGAACTAGAGATCAAATTGCCAACATGCGCTGGATCATGGAGAAAGCACGAGAGTTCCAAAAAAACACCTACTTCTGCTTCATTGACTACGCAAAAGCCTTTGATTGTGTGGATCACAACAAACTGTGGCAAATTCTTAAAGAGATGGGGGTACCACACCACCTTACCTGTCTCATGAGAAACCTGTATGCGGGTCAAGAAGCAACAGTTCGAACCGGCCATGGAACAACTGATTGGTTCAAAATTGGGAAGGGAGTACGGCAAGGCTGTATATTGTCACCCTGCTTATTTAACTTATATGCAGAGTACTTTATGAGAAATGCAGGGCTGAATGAATCGCAAGCCGGAATCAAGATTGCCGGGAGAAACATCAACAACCTCAGATATGCAGACGATACCACCCTAATGGCAGAAAGTGAAGAAGAACTAAAGAGCCTCTTGATGAGAGTGAAAGAGGAGAGTGCAAAAGTTGGCTTCAAACTCAACATTAATAAAACCAAGATCATGGCATCTGGTCCCATCGATTCCTGGCAAATAGAAGGGGCAGAAATGGAAGCAGTAACAGATTTTACTTTTTTGGGTTCCAAGATCACCGCAGACGGAGACTGCAGCCATGAAATTAAAAGACGCTAACTCCTTGGAAGGAAAGCTATGGCAAATTTAGATAGCATAATAAAAAGCAGAGATATCACCATGCCAACAAAAGTTCATATAATCAGGGCGATGGTGTTCCCAGTAGCAATGTATGGTTGCGAGAGTTGGACCATAAGGAAGGCTGAGCGCCGAAGAATAGATGCTTTTGAACTGTGGTGCTGGAGAAGACTCCTGAGAGTCCCTTGGACTGCTAGGAGATCCAATCAGTCAATCCTAAATGAAATCAACCCTGACTTTTCCCTGGAAGGACAGGTACTAAGGCTGAAGCTCAAATATTTTGGCCACCTAATGCGAAGAGAGGACTCTCTGGAGAAGACTCTGATGCTGGGAAAGATTGAAGGCAAAAGGAGAAGGGGAAGGCAAAGGATGAGATGGTTAGACAGCATCACCGATGCAACGAACATGAAAATGAGCGAACTCAGGAAGATAGTGGAGGACAGGAAGGCCTGGCGGGATATGGTTCATGGGATCACGAAGGGTCGGACACGACTTAACGACTGAACAACAATTACCTATTGTATAATAGGCAGAAAATTGAACAATGCAATATTCACCAGCATGCGTTCATCAAGGTGATATAAATGAATGGGAAAACTAGCTCTTTATGCTTAGGATCAGGCTGTTGATGTAAAATATAGACTTGTTTTTGTTTGGAAAGATTGTAAAATGTGAGACAGAGCTCTTCCACCCCTAATATCCACCTTGCTCCTTCTTTGCCCACCCTGTTATTTTTGTGTGTGAACTTTTTGTACTTTCCATCAAGACATCTGTCATTAGATTATTCTGCTCCCCAACCAAGTGGGGAGGGGTAGGGCATAAGTGCGCTGACTTCTTAGAGTGATCCGACCATAATAGTGCTGAGAAATTGCTGTGGGAAGCCTGTGTGCAGCCTGTATGTTTGATGCTATTTTGGATGCATTTCTGCTGTCCCCCCACCTCCAGGAAGCAACTGGAGGAGCTGCCTGACATTATTCAGTGCTTAAGCCAGCTATGTTTGCAAGTATGAATGCCGGGAACTATGTGAAATGTAGTACCAGGACAGAAGGAATAAAGATGGAATGAAAGGAGACAAGACAGCTGGTTTATGGAACTGTGACTCTTTAAGTGCCTTTCTAGATTTGTTTGTTTTAAGTGTAATAGATGCATAGATAACTCCTTTTATTGTGTGGCATGCAGATAAGTTCACTCAAGTGAGCAGTTGTGTTGTGGGGAGTTTGGTGTTTGCCCAGTTTGCAAATGGCAATATTTTGTTATTGGGAAAATGGGATTTTCTCACTCCCCAGCTGGTGCTTCCATTGCTTGTGCAATTGCTATGTGGGATGGGGTAGCAAGAGGATCGTGACATTGGTCAGATAGTGCCTGTGGCAGGGCCACTCAGAGGAATTTTATCAGGGGGTACAAAGTTTCTTTGGGGCCCCTTCCCTTCATGTGAATTTGGCTCCTGGGGCCCTTTTTGACACATTTTTGACCCTGGGCCCGGGTACGATTTAACCCTTTAACCCCCCCCCCTCAGAGGCCCTGGCCTGTGGTGTTGCTGAGTAACAACACCCATCCCATACTCTGTGCCATCTTCACTGAGTTTAGAGGCTGAGTGGTCCCTAACTGCATCGCTCAAGCACAGGAATTTTTGTGTAGCTTTTTTGAAAGAAAATAATAGAAAACGCCAGCAAGTCTATCCTTTCCTCCTGCAGCATTGCTCCACTGACTGTTATGGTGACATTCTCTCTGGGGGTTTTTTCTTTTTGTTTATTTGATGAATGTATGCGTGGCCCCTTCTCCACTGTTGAAACACAAATCTCCCATGACTCTTTGTAAAAACAAAACAAGTTTGCGGCAAAGCTCCCACCCTATTTTGTGTGGACACACTATTCCTGCTGGTTTGGGGCTGGCATGAGTATAGCATTAAGAATGTGTGGGTTTTAAAACAAAATTCTGGATAAATCAGACTAACCCATGCAAAAAAAAAAAAATCTGTCTACAGCTTAAAAACAGAGAGTAAGTTACTTTCTGAACAATCCTCGTTGGTTATGGTCATTTCTCAGAAATCGGATTTCACTTCAACTGATACCAAAGTGACACTGTCGACGTCAAGTTTGCCAACATTAGTGGAGAAAATTCAGCCCTGGTATTGTAAGTTCAAATATTTCCTTTTAAAAAATGTTTTGGCACTGGCTGGTTGATAAAAGGTCACACATATAATGCATACATGTGCCTGTGTGTGTGCACTTGCACTCTCTCTCTCTCTCTCTCTCTCTCTCTCTCTCTCTCTCTCTCACACACACACACACACACACACACACACACACACACACACACACACACACACACACACACACACACACACACACACACACACACACACACACACACACAGCCTTATTCCCTTGAATTGTCCCATCTGTAGCAACATTTCTAAGAGAACCAAGTTCCTGTGCAACTTGTGTATGAGAATGAATGAATGAGTGAGTCGCTGAGCAGGTACAAAATGTATTTCATCATTGAGCAAGCGTGCTGGGGTTGCTAGGAGCCCAAGGGCAAAGCTTTGCACTGAACCCCAATGGTGCCTCCCTGCCTGCCCCCTAATGCACACTGGGTGCTGCCACTGGTACTAAGAGTGATGGGGACTGCCTGGACAGGTAGGTCCTCTGATGTGCATGCACCCTCTGCCAGTGCTGGACCTGTCCAACCCCTGACGCCACCCCGGCCACTGAGTAACTACAAACCAGCTCGTACACACCTGAGGATCAGGGGACCAGGCCTCTCATGTCAGATGCTGTTTCTTACAGAAATGCTTGCACCTCTTTTCCTAGATAAGATATCCACCATTGCAGTCATCTGTAGAGTGGTTATTCACTGGAAAACAGGAACAGGTTTTCTTCTTTTTGAGCAATTGGGTGGAATACTGCCGATTGCATCCTTTTCCTTTTCTTTCTGTCTTGGCAAATAAAAGAACTAGTCACTATTTTTAAAAAAATAGAGCTAAAAGTTTAGGGGTATGGAATTGCCACCCTGTGGCTAGGCCATGCTTTAGCTACTACCCTGTAATGACTGTGATAGGTGATAGGTCCTCGTCTCCAGCAGCACTGTGCCTCTTCTGTCTCTAGAGACCCATGAAGTATTTCTCAACTTTGTTGTTTTTTCGTTCCGTCGCTTCCGACTCTTCGTGACTTCATGGACCAGCCCACACCAGAGCTTCCTGTCGGCCGTCGCCACCCCCAGCTCCCCCAAGGTCAAGTCCGTCACTTCCAAAATATCATCCATCCATCTTGCCCTTGGTCGGCCCTGCTTCCTTTTGCCTTCTACTTTCCCTAGCTTTTGAGCTTTCCCTAGCTATTATCTCAAGTAAACCTGTCTTTTCATTTCCCTTTCAGAAGACACATAGTTTGTCAACACTTTATCGCTGACACATTCTCCCTGCACATTGGAACATCTCATGCGACAGCAACTCAGCCATGCTGACAACAGATGTTTTTTCTCCGTATATATATGACAATGCAAAATCCGTAAATGTAAATGACTTCTTTATGTAATGAAATGCTGTGTAATGTCTAAACTCCTGCCATATTATTTTTCCCCAAGGGAAAACAGCTGCAGGTGTTAATATGAGAATGTTGTGTTTCAATTTTCTGAAGCTGTAGACCTGGGCCATTCCCTGGATTCTTGGAGCTACGTTCCACCTGAATCTACTCTTGAACGGTCTGCAGTTGGGGCAATGATGATGTGGATGCCCTTGGATCATGGCACGTCTGTCCCCTTCACAGAAGAATGCAAAAGGTGAGTGCCAGGGAGTGAATGAATTTGGAGATCTGGGAAAATAACTACTATTGTTATTTCGCTATGACTTGAGACAACAGAGATAAGCCTTTCTCTTGCAGTTTGTTCAGAGTTAGGAGGAGGAGAGCGCTGCATATTTTCCTCAATTTACTGCTTAAATTGAAAGATGATCCCTTATTCCTGGGGGGCTAGAATCCCACTCTGCTGTCTGTGGGTCATTCCCTGCACAGCCAGTAGGAGTCGAACTGAATCTGTTTGCAGCTGTGTGCTGAAAACTGTATTGAGCCCAGGGCTGCCCTTGCCCCTCACAATGCAGCAGTTCTGCCTTCTTCAGAAGAGGAGGTATGCTCTGTCAGAGCAGGAAGCGGATACCTTTTGTATTGTTTATCATGGTTTATAATTATCGTTGTTTTTTATTTGCAAGTTGGACTCAAAACGCAATGAGATAACACAGAACAAGCAGCCAACCCTCACATTACCAGCCTTTGCCCAACATTTGGCTGCTATTCTAGGCTCTGTGGTTCTTCCTCAGTTTTCCTGACATTTTTGTGAGAGGCTTTTCCCCCCTGCTGATCAACATTAAGGAGGTCGTCTGTGGGATCTCAAACCTCAGACCCATCACCAAACCTCCTTCCCAGATTCTGTTAGGCAAGTGTCTAGTGTGTGTTTGGAGCTGTTCAGGCAATAATATGTATATATGACAACATCTCTGAGAAGCAGAGCTGGGAAGAAGTAGTTGAACTTATAACTCCTTATGGGTACCTGTGTGCTTAAATGCACCAGCTAGCTGGTGCATACAGACATCAGCTGAACACTATCTGTTGATTTCAAAACATGATGCTCATAACCTCTCAAGGCAGCATGTTGGAGCCTCTGGCTGTTTTGTGAGGTGTGCAAACATCTGCTGAGCCCATGACGTAACACACTCTCTGTAGCATAGACAGCATCTTGTATAGAAAATCCTGAAATATATTTGCCATCCAAACTTCGTTATTTAAAGGTTAGCTGTTGAAATTGCCTCACCTCAGAGGAAGACACCTCACCAGCACATATCTGCTGCTAAGTCTCTCATATCCAATGCTAATTGGGACCCAATCCTATCTAACTTTCCAGTACTGATGCAGCTGCAATGCAGCCTCGAGGTAAGGGAAGAAACGTTCCCTTACTTTGAGGAGACCTCCGTGACTCCCCCCCCCACTGCAAGACGGGTGCATCATCCCTGGTGTCGCCCTAGTGCCCCCTAGTGGCACACCCCATTGGCATGGCTGCATTAGCACTGGAAGGTTGAATAGAATTGGGCGCTAAGTCATCTTTTTACTGTACATGCCTTCCCCATTATCTTTCTCCTCTTTGTCTCTTAATTCTCCAGTTGTCTTCCTATTTGTTTGTTTGTTTACTATTTATTCCCTTCCTCTTAGATTGCCTAATAGCCCAATCCTGCATAAGATGCACTGGCCATCCTAAACGGACGGCCGCTGCATCCTATGCACGATGTGGCCCGTGCTGGTGGAGCCGGGGCACACACCGAATGGGCCTCCTCAAATGCGCACCAGCTATTTTGCTGGTGCACGTCCAGGGAGGCCATGTAAGGCTGGCAAGGTCCAGGAAGGGGGTTAGGATATGGTGGAGCGTGCCACCAATAATCCCTCCCCCTTCCCTGGCCTGGCTGACCAATCACCTCCTCCCCTGCCACCCCATCCCGTCCTCCCCACTCCCTCCTGGCAAAGCACTTAACTGCAGCTGGAGCTGGCGGCAGAGTGAGCGGTGCAGGCCTCAGCGCCAGCACCACTTACTCCAAGGGTGCTGCAAAAGTTCTTTACTGCACTTTTGTAACACCCTAGGCCGGCGGAGCAAGCCCAACTTTGTGCAGGATTCCGCTGAAAAGCTGTAATCCTATACGCACCTGGGAGTAAGTCCCATTGAACTCAGTAGACATGTATAGGATTGTGCTGTTAATCTAAATATAGCTCATCAATCTCTGATAAGACAACGGGGGGGGGGGGAGAGGTAGGTGACCCTTAATGAAATCCATCACTTTCTGCCAGGCTTCTCTGCTCCTCTTCCTTAGGCCCACTGTTCACTTGGAAATCACCTGTTCAATAGGCAATGACCCGGTATTCTTTCTACCATTTTCCCCTCTGACGAACTCACCTCTGTGTAAGCAGCTACTATTCCCTTTCAGATGACCACTTTCCTTTTCCTGAGTTGCTGGTGCATTTGCTGGTGCATATCAGCTTTGGACCTAATGTTTGAGTAGACTATTCTTTCTGCCACTATTTAGTAGGAATAGTGCAAAACACCTTGTTTCCGTATCAATGTACGTATGTCTAATAACAGAGAGAAAAACTGAAGCTCAGTAGTGAAATTTGTCTGTATTGATTGATTTGTCTGTATTTGATTGCTGAGCTCAATTCCTTTGGGATATCTCACTCTGGAGGGAGGAACCTGGAGCCCTGGACTTGCACCATCAACAGCCAGGAACCAGAAGGCCCTGCAGGCAATGGAGCTGCTGCTGCCGCTTCTGTGGGTTGGTGTCTTTAACACTAGCCAGTCCAGGAGTCCATCTGCAGTTAGACTCTCATAACCACCTTCATGAAAATATGTGTAGTTTTATTATGATTTAAAGAGTAGGCTGCTTTGGGAGCCAGTTTAGGCTGAAAAGCAGAATATAAATATAAAAAATAAATATCCATTTGCAGGCATAGCCTATCAGACCCCTCTGCCTCCCACATTTCCACAAGACCTTCCTACTACACTCTTGTATGTTGAGCTAGTAATTCCCATTGAAGTGGACGTGGTGCATGTGCAGACTTCTTTCTTGTTCATGTTGGTCTGTATTTCCCAGGGCTGGCCTCTAGTCCAGCACACCATTTTAATGTTCCCCTCAAAAGGAATCCAGAAAAGGTCTGACTTTGTCTTGACCCCTTTCTGTTTTGGTGATACTTTCCCCCCACATCCCTCCCCCCTCTTTCTATGCTCTCTGCCTCAATTCTCTTAGGGGCTAACTGTACTTTAGTAACCTCCTGTGCTTCCTATGGGAAGTCTGCCTTACGCTTTGAGAACCATGCCTTTAGCAGCTCACCTACATGCCCATCCGTTGGGTCATCTTATACAACTAATAATATCCTTTCTTTCTCCTCCTCACATTTCCCCCCTCCAGACGTCATCCTGCCACAGGCTCCCCGACCCTAAAGATTGTCAGCGTACATAGTAAAGGCAAATTTGTCCGAATCTTGAACTCTTTGTTGAACAAGGAAGCAGACCTAAGTGGCTACATCATCCAGCAGTGGGTTGGAGGGTGCCCAGTGTCGATCTACCGCTTTCCAAGTGGCACCATTTTGCCTGCGCAACACCACATCACTGTAAGCAACAGGGACCTTTCCACGTTCCAATCCTTGGTGTAGTATAAACCTTTTGACTTGCAAAACAAGAGTGTTTATGTATCAGTATGTGTGTACGTGAGTGTCAAAGGCATGTTGAGAGAGTGAGTGGTAAACTAGAATCCTCTGGATGATGCGGGAGGCCTGGGAGGTGTTTCAGAGCCCACCTAGGGGCTCAGCTGTGCTCTGATAAACCACTGTGAGCTTTGGTTTGCCCTGCCTTTCCTTTTGTTTTGTTTTTGTTTTGATCATACTATCAAAAAGTATGATACCCACCCTGTGGCAGTGGTTCCTGCCTGGCTGCTAAATCAGGTCTTGGAGACCTGGAACACTGGAGACATTGTAGGCTCCTCAGCATTTTGTTCCTTGCCCTGCACAGCTTGCAGCAGAGGGAAGGCTAGATGGCAAACAACTAGGTTCTGGTTCACTGAAAAAAAAACCCTTTTGGAACCAGTGTTGGGGGTCAGGTTTAATTCAGCTCCCTGATTATAAGATACTGTGGGCCCAGCTACACCTTTCATGCAAATATGTAGCTGTAGCCTGATGGATCTTATTGAACTGAACAAAACTGCTTCAGGAGAGGCAGGAGTGGCCCTGCAATGCGGTCAGCTGCAAAAGCCACTTTGGGTGGTGAGTGTGGGCTGGGGGAGGCATGACATTGGGGCAGGGTACCTTGCAGCCACCTTCCCTGGACTGCTGCCTGCCCAGTTGTTGCCCCATCCTCTTCTTGCGCAAGATCAAGATGCCAGGTTGTGCATTAATAAACAGTGAACCACAGATGATACAGCAATGTAGTTTGGCTTATTCATCTGCACTGTATTTTATAGGTTTGGGCTCCAGGGGCCAACCTTGCTCACAAGCGACCTGCAGACAAAGTAGACCATCAGAAGTTTTTCAAAGCAGATCCGAAATGTACTACTATTCTCTGTGACCGTAGTGGCCAGGTGAATTGCTTTGTTTAATATTCTGGAAGAGAAGACATACCCCCCCCCTCTCTCTCTCTCTCTCTCTATCTATCTCTCTCTCTCTCTCTCTCTCTCTCTCTCTCTATCTATCTATCTATCTATCTATCTATCTATCTATCTATAATTAAAATGGGAGATGGAAGAGTATGTCAGGGTATCATCTAAAGATGGCATTGTTTCACAGTAAGTGTAACAATCCTATGCTCATTGTTGTGCAAGAGATAGTATTTCTATCTACTGGAACTCACCAAGATACCACCAATTAACATTCAGCATGTTTTCAGGTGTGTGACAGCCCAATCCTATGATTGGGCTGTGCTGCCGGAACTTGCGTTCCAGCAGTGCAGTCTGATCTACGGCATCGCAAAACACTACGCCGTATAGCATGCAACCAGGCTGCTGCTGGAAACAGCAAGCAGTGGCGGTCGTGCGGCAGCGGCCTTCCTGGAGCCCCTGATGCTGGTAAGTCAGAGGCGGGAGCAGGCTGTGGGCAGGAAGGGGAAGGGAGTGGGAGGACTGGGGGTGTAACTGGGCTGGGAAGGGGGAGAAACCGGGGCAGGGAGGAGGCAGGAGGGGGGGGATCTGGCAGCAATGGTGCACGCTGGATCTTTTGTTTTAAGCCTCCCTGCCCCTTTTCTCTCCTTTGACATACACCACCAAAATAGGTAGCATATGTCCAAGGATACCCATTTGTGATCAGGCAGCCTACCAGGAGGACGTTTTGTGTGTTAATTATTGCAAAGATTAGTATCAAATGTAGTGCAAGTGATTCAGAGCATGGTATGAGAGCTAAAAACCAAGGCCTGGTGAATAACTTTCTTTTCTCTCCCCGCATCTTCTGAGACTGTGTCACAATATGTAGCCCCTCACAGATTCTCAGCAGCTGCGGAGGCCTACAGTGATAATGTGGACCTTTCAGTGGACAAGTTTCCACTCAATGAGAACGAAGAGGAACCTGATGAGTCATTGCCCTCAAGGACAGAACCATGTTTGTCATCACCAGGAGGGGAGATGGTTAGCCCTTCAGACTCCTTGCTGAAGAAAAGGTACAGATTCTGTGGGTTTCTTTAGATGACAGCAGTAGATTTGGGAACACAGGGCCCCATAACTGCAGCCATGTGACAGTAATGAAACCTTTTATGGGGCCAGGAAGATCTTGCCAAAAGGCATGTATCTTTCTGTATATATGCCTGTAGAGAGGGACCTTAAAGCCAGAGAGCAGGCAGAAATCAACTTGGAAATGTAGCTCTCCTGGCCGCTGCTGGTGGAATCAAGGCTTCAATTCCAGTTTCCAAGAGGAGCACAGCAGCAGATGGCACAGAAGGGTACTTTTCTTACTGACTGGGAAACAAACAAGCTGTGCAAGAATCAATCAGGTGCCCAGTTGAGCTAGGTTCATGTCAATGTAGCAAATGCTTAAAATGGAGGTTGGAATTATTCTATGAAACGTGTTGTCCAGAGGGGTAATAACTAATGCTTGTGGCTCAAAGAGGACTTGTATTAATGAGAACACATTTGATATAGTAGTGGCAAATAGGCCATGTCTGCTCTGGGTTTCTCCAGTCCCTGTGAAGCAGGAAGATGTTTCTGGCCCTGAGCTGCATCCCTCTAGCAGTAAGAAGCAACATGGCTAAGCATATAAGCTGTAAACTGAAAAGTCTCCACTTCAAATCTCACCTCAGCCACAGTCTCACACAAGGAGCCCTTTTAGGCAAGTTACTATTCTCTCAGCATCATTCCCCCCCCCCCCCTAATATGGGGATATAGCACTGGCTTGCCTTACAGGGTTCTGGTAAAGATTGCTGAGTTAGAATGAGCTGTGTAAGTGTCAATGTTATATTAACAAATACTAGCTCTGAAGCCTGTTACGTTATCAGATTACTTTCCATGGCAAATGCTGCCTATATGAAATGTTTGCAATAATTCTGCAAAGCCTTCAAGCCGATCAAGCTTGGCAGCTCGTGGCAGTAGCAAGAGCGGATGCTTGTTCTCACGCGCTTTTATATTGAGTCCATCCACTGTTTCTATTCAGGCACCAAAGACTCTTATCTATTGATTCTTCAGCCAGCAAAGCGGGGAATGGTCGTTCCATATGCATCAAGAAGAAAAGCAGCGATGAAAGTAGCGAGTCTTCGGGCTCAACTTTATTTTCCTCAAAAAGTTTACCTCCGCTCCAGGGTATGTACGTCCAACTCAACATAAGGGTCTATGTGTATTACTGTAGTGCACAGGTCTCTGACATTAACCGCGCAATCCTGTGTAGGATGCACTGGCCGCAGTAAACAGTTGGCTGCTGCATCCTAAGCAGGATGCAGCCTGCGCCGGCGGAACTGGGGCACATGTCAGGAGAAAGGGATGTTGGTCCCTTCCCCCCCCCCCCCCGGTGTAAGCCCCAGCGGCCTCAATGGGCCTCCTCAGACGTGCGCCAGCTATTTTGCTGGTGCACATCTGAGGAACCAGTTTAAGGCCAGCCAGGCCCAAGACGGGGGACAGGATTCGGTGGAGCACGCCGCCGATAATCTCTCCCCTGTCCGTGAACCGGTGGGTCTATCACCCCCTCCCCTGCCACTCTGGCCCTTCCCACGCCCTCCTGGCGCAGGACTTACCTGTGTCTGGCAGTGCGGCCTCTGGCCCCAGGTTGAGTGAGCATCACTGGCCTCTTTGCTGTTGCCTCGTACTCTCCATGTGTCAAACATGCCTTAACAAACATTTGACACCCGAGGAGTGTAAATTACTGTATATCTAATGTCTGCTTCTACTTTTGTTTGACAAAAAGGCAGCTGCTGATCCAATTGTCCTTCATCATTTGCTCAGAATACAACACACTGCTGCCACCAGCATTTCCTTTGCCTGTTGCTGTAACAGACAGTTGTAGTGGCAATTCTTAACAAATGCAGCTTGTTGCACCTAATTAATCTACCATCCTTGCAAATACACACACAGACACAGACACACATTATTTGGGAAGGGTGTGTGTGTAAAACTGAAAAAGATAATTCGGATGTGGTGTTTCTAGCATAAGGCTGGTCAGATAATAAGTTGCTGATGCTTAGACAATGATAAAGTGGTATATTTGGAAGCCAGTTGTGACCTGTTTCCTTGAAAATGCTTCTGATCTACTGATGGAGTACTTGCCTGCAGTACAGAGTTATAGAGTGGTGAGTTGGGAGGCTAATCCATAGCATCTTTGGCAACCAATCTGGCCAGTTACATGTGGCTGAGGGTATGGCCTGAGGACACATTATGCATGCCAGCCACCATGTTGAAGCTAAGCAGGTCTAGGTGTGCTCAGGGTCTAGATGGATGCTTCTCTCATCTGGGAACCTCACACAAGCTGCCTTGAGTTCAATGATGAAAGAAAAGGTAGGGTATATGTAATAAATATTACATCAGATATGTAATATTACACTTGGGTGTAATAAATAAAACATTGTAAATTAATAAAGTAAACAAAAGATTAGAGTGTCCCAGACACTGAGAGCTGGCTTATTTTTATTTCTTTATTTAAAACATTTATACCCCACCTTTCCAAAAGCTCAAGGCAGCTTACAGTACTCAATAAAATTGACATAAATACAAAATATGCAAGGTAAAATTTAAAATACACAGATACAAATAATTTAAAATCTAAAACATCCTTAAAAAAACAGAGCAGCAGATGGTAGCGGCATTTCAATAAAAACCTGTAGGTAATAAGTAAAAACAGCACACGTGCCAAAAATACTGCAGCAACAAAAAGCATACAAATACACGATAAAGAAACAGGCCAGATGAAAGCCACCAGGGATATCCCACCCTTGCCGAACCCCAAAAGCTTGCATAGATAAAAATGTTTTTAGGACTCACCAGAAACTCTCTACAGAAGGGGCAAATTTAAGATTTTCTGGTAGTGAGTTCCATAAAAGTGGTGTCTCAACTGAAAAGGCCCTGTTCCTTGCCACTACACACTTAACTTCAAACGGTGGTGGAACTCTCAATAGGGCCTTCTCTGATGACTTAAGAGAACAGGAAGGATTATACAGTCCCTTAGATACCCTGGTCCCAGACCGTATAGGGATTTAAAAGGTTCTTGAATTAGGCCTGGAAATGAATGGGCAGCCAGTATAACTGCCAGAGCAGTGGCTCAATTGAGTCAAACCATAGGGGTCCACATAGGGGTCCAGAAAATCCACCTGTTCACTTCCAGGACTCGCTGGAGCTGGGACGCCACCACCCTCTCAATCACTTTGCCCAAAAAGGGGAGGTTAGATACTGGCCTATAGTTGTCTAAAATAGTGGGATCCAGAGGGGGCAATTTGCTGCCACCTTTACGGCACTAGGCAGCACCCCCTCTCTCAGTGATGTATTCACAACCCTCCATCTCCTCATGACCCCCAATGAGTGAACAAGGTCTCTCTCTAATCTTGGTCATGCCAAGATGGCCAAGTGCAAAGGGTAGGATCATGCCCAGAGTATTTAAATTTGGAATTTTAAAAAAGGGATACATTTGAAACCCATCTGGCATTGTGTGGTTTCCCAAATACTAATTCCATCATACCTGCCCTGTGGGGATAGAGAAAGGTGTCCAATAGTTTGAGTCTGCTAAAGTACAGAAAGGTTTGAGACACCTTATCCAATTTGGAACAGCTCATAATAGGAAAGCTGTTTTTAGTAGTAGTAATGCATTCTGTCTTTGTTGTTGTTGGCAGTCAAAGAGAGCCAGTCTTTAATCAGTCAGGAAGGCTATTTTGCTTCTCAGTCGTGGCAGCCCCTACTTGAGGAACCAAAAGCTAGAGTAAGTAAAGTCTTCTAGTAGCAAATACACAGAAAGGGTAGCAGCAGCAGCAGCATCTCAAAACCTGTAAATGCTGTATAAGTGCTTCTGAATTCAAGTTCCTAGATAAACATTGAGATGGCTCCTGCTGCTTTTCCCCTTTTCCAAAGCATGGTGCAAAGGAATAGAACACACACACACAGTCCTAACAAAGACTTGAAAGAAGGCTATTTTTCTCTGCTACTTTTTGCATCTCTGAGTATCTCAAGATGGATTTGAGAATGTGAATGATTTTGTGTAATGTGTAATATACGTCATAGAGAAGCATCTGCTGGAATAGCCTTAAGTGAAAACATCAGACTGACTAATGGTCCAATCCTATTGCGGACCTATGGCAGTGGATCTTGTGATCCACTGCTGTAAGCCATGCCACCATTGTGCGCTTTGGAGCCACCAGTGCAAATGGCTGGAGGTTCCGTGTGTACGCCAGCAGATCCTGGACACCGTGCCAGAGCAGGTATGGTGGTGGCGGGGTTGTTTCAGGGGAGAATCAGGATGGGGACCAGGCTGAACCGGGGGCGGGATAGGGAGGGTCTTGTCAGCAGCGGTGCATGCTAAGATCCTATCCCCCTTTTCCTGGTCCAACACCCACCCACCCCTAAGCTCCTGAAACATATGCCAGCTAAATAACTGGTAGAGATCTGAGGAGACCCATTGGTAGCCAGGCAGTTTACAGGAAGGTACTGTAAGTAAAAAAGATTTTTACTTACCTCTCCCAGGCCATCTGGTTGTCCCGTCCCCCCATCATAGCCTGCAACGCTCTATCAGGGCACTGAATGCCATGGGTTGGCTGGGGGGGGGGGGAGGGCTGTTCATTGCCCTAGGCCTGCTGAAGTGTAAACTTGCCCTTTGTTCATCTTGTGCTGCCTTTGGGTCTGGCCATCTATTTTAAAACCTGCTATGAAATTATTAGTGTCCTGTTCTAGGGTTCTACAACAAAACCTCACAGAGTAGATCCCTTGAGGTGATAGAGAGATGGGAGAACAGAGATTAATCTAGATGTCAGTAAGAGCTCCCTTAAAACATACAGTCCACCAGTGATGATTTTTAAAAAGCCAGTAGCTAAACAGAGACTGCAGGAGTACATTGACAAGCTTGAAGACTGAAGCAGCAATGACTTGCTCCCCCCCCCCATGCACCTTACTAGCACCATTCACTGAAACTGGGCCAACCTGATAAGCAAGGTCCAACTAGAAAGCACTCCTTGGTGCTGAGTTATCAACTTGGAAATTTCTCTTCCTTTCCTTTGCCTGCTTAGATACATATACGTATTTCCTTGAACAATCACTGATTGCTTGCCCCAAATCCCATTAACTCTACAAGATATTTAGATGCATCAGTGCCTCTTGAACTCTTACAAATATGAAGAGACAGAGTGCCATTAGCAGCATCAGAAGATGATAGCATTTGACTGGATCCAGGACCCTGCTGTTAACATGAGTAGAATGAGCTTTGGCAGAAGAATGCACACACTGTTCCTTTCAGACAGTCCCTTGCCTTTTCCCTGGGTGCACTGCCAAGGCCAGGCTCCATTCCTAGAGTGCCTTGGTGGAGACTGGAGAGCGAAGCAGAGCAGCAGCGCTGAGGGAGCTGTCTAGGGTTAGGGGTTTTAACAGAATAATAAACGGGAAAGGGTGTCCAGATCTAACAGATTTTGGCATTAACGGACACCCCTCCCCCATTACTCTGATAAGTGGAGGGTTCGCTGTGGATTCTTAACGTTAGCGCTAACTAGATGGATCTGCTTCCATTCTGTGCCACAGTCCAATATGTAGCTGGCAAGTAACTTCTTCTTGCCTGTCTCAGATACCACATTTTTCAGAAGATAGAAATTCCTCCTTTGTGCAGCTATTTAAGAGCAGAATGAGATTGATTCCTGTAGCGCTTCCACAGGAAGGCAGTGTTAGCACATCATTCACATGGAGCACTCCCCCTGTAACAAACATATAGTAACAATGCTTTCTGGAAAAATATTTTAATGTAGATACTGTAGGTCCAGAAGCAGCATGCAGTACAGGAACCATGTTGAGACAGCATAGGCTACCCCCCCCCCTTTTTCCCCTGGAGGATAATGAATTGTAACACAAGGGTGCATCATCAGCTTCCCACCTCAGTTTGTGAAGCTGCTATAATGACATACCAAGAGACAAACATCACCCAGCCATGCAACATCCATAACAAACAGAGCTGTGCCTGGAACTCCTTTTTATAGCTGCCAGGTATAATTGATTCCCAGTGATAAATTCTGGGCTTGGATAACAGGATAGTTACATTTGATGAAATTAGACTGACTGACAAATGCCAGGCATGTGTTTAATTTTAATACAGGTATCCCCTGCTACCATTGCTCCGATCAATGACCGCCTGGATATACGATGGTGATCTCCTCCCCCCCCCCCTCGGAAATCCCATGCAACGTTTAAGTTCTCATGCACCTTTTAAAGCATTGCGCTGGGCTGGCAACCACTCCATAGTGGCAGGCGCAAACCTGGAAGTAAACTGGTAGTAGCTTCCTGTTGCTTTGGAGAAGCCTACAGAGGAGTGATGCAGAGGCCTATGGAGGGGGGTTGCTGGCTTGGCGTGATACTTTGAAGGTGTGCGAGAGCTGAATTTGCAAAATGACAACCCCACTTTACAACAGGGATTGAGGAACGTATCTTTTGCTGACAGTAGTATCATTTTCTTCAGCAGTTCAAGACTACACTGAACACTGCGCTTCCCATGGTGGCTCTGATAGGACAGAAGAGTGCTCGCTCAAAATATGGTTTCAAGTATATGACCTACATTCCCATCACCACCGATCTGCCTCTAAGGCGGTACTGCCCTGCTAGATGATGTGCCGATGAACAGTGGCAAAGGCGGTTCATGTGGCTTCTTGAAATACACAGCACAGCACTGCAGTTCGTTTGACAGGTATCTGCTTTAATGGCTGCAACTCCAAATCAGAGGTGATTCTTGGTGCCTATCACCTATCTTGGAAGGTGGCAGCATCACTAAGGAAGGGCTTCAGGAAACAGGGAGAGGGAGGAGCATATTAACATTGTGAATATGGTGTTGCATCATGATCACATATACTATCAGATGAGGTATTTTATTGTTAATGTGCTAGCCTTAACCAGTCCGTCCCTTTGTAGACAGTGGGGAACCAGGTAAATACGTAATTTGGGTTAAACTAAAACACATTTAAACACAGAATTGCCCCAAAGACGTAGGAAGAAGGGGTTAGGGCTCAGAACTGAACAGTAAAAGAGGCATGTGGGTAAGGAGTACATAATCCTTTTCCCCACTCCTACGTTACTGCTGACCTTCCAGCGGCCCGTCTCCCCAAGCACTTTTCTCCCATTTGGGTTCAGATCTCAGCTGAGGAGAAAAACACTTGGAGAGATTGGCTATTAGGAGGTATGCTGTGAGGCATGGTGGTGCTACGTTTCAGCACCCCTTTGTGCACCCTTTTTGCTGCTAAAATTGGAAGCTCCCTTCTTTTCTGCGCAACTGGGGCAGTTCCATGTCCCATGAAAAATTCTACATGGAAATGTCAAATTTGGCCGACAGCCCAATCCTATTCCCCCCCCCCCACTTAGGCTCTTCAATGTGGGCGATGCGGCCCACGTGGAATCCTATCCAGGAAAGGGACTGGCTGGAGGTCTACTCTGGGTAAGCAGGCAAATGCCCGCTTACCCCGGGTAAACCCCCAGCCGCTGCAATGGGGCTACTCAGATCTCTGCCAGCTCTGTAGCTGACGGAAAATCAAGCATCCCTGTGTCAGCTACACGTGCCTGGGAGGGGGGGACAGGATATGGTGTCCAACAAGGATGCTGATCCCTCCCTGGCTCAATCCACCCCCCTCCCCCAGCCCCCGCGTCGCTCGAAGCAGCCTTACCTGCTCTGGCGCGTGCTCTGGATACAGCACTGGCAGGACGGCACAGGCCTTCCTGCCAGCACTGCCTCCTTTCTTTCCAGGTGTCCAAACATGCCTTACGGCACGTTTGTAATGCCCAGCACCGGCGCTGAAGCCACAGCGCCGGCACCCGTAGTCAATAGGATTGCACCATAAATGTCAGACTTGCTGATCTGCCCACAATATCAACATTTATAGAAAGATTAACAGAATGCGAGGCATGAGTTCAGTGTGAGAGCGCACTGAAAGGGGAAGCAGGCTTAAAATGGTGCATTGACCCTTACAGGCAGTTTCATTCTCTGAATGTCATTACTGCTGCCCTGCAATTTTGTGCTGCATTTACTAGAGAAATTAATGATACCCCTTTTTTTAACAAGGGGAGAAGGCACAGCTTGCTAGGCAAAGGTCCTAAAAGCTTTTGATGATGATTAATTTTTGGCTTCCACGTAAGAACAAGCTGAAGATTTAGATTGAGCATTCCATTTCATTTTGGGTTCTGTGCAGTATTCTCTATTACATATTTCAAAAATCTGATTAGAAAGAAGTGGCGGATAGCCTGAGTTGTTGCATAATTTCTGTATTAGAAACAGTCTCTGAGGAAATATATGTGGCATTAATTTCAAAAATGACATTACTTGGTTTCAAAATAGTCACATTAATTGTCCATTCACATGTCTGAGTGCCAGTTCAGTCAAAGCTTTTGGTTTACCAGCGAGCAGCCCCAGCTGTCCCTGAGCTCTGTGTGAACAAAAGATAACGTGTGAACTGGGCAGCGAGCCGGAGATATGGCCAGCACCAATTCCCATGATGGCAGCAGCATTTCTTCCAGCTATCAGAACCACAGAAATGGCTGTTGGCCAGATCTGTGACGGCCTGGTTCACATGTCAGTTACTGCCATGTGATTTCAAAACCTGGGGACAGGCAAGATAGCATGCACTGACAGGAGCTCAGTAGTCAAAACCAGCCCACACTTTACAAGAATTGCTAGCATTTCACAGTGTATTCTAATGCAGACTAACACAGTAACTAAAAAATAAGCCAAGTTCCCTATGACTGACATACATGAAGAAATGTGTAAAAAAAATCTTTATCAGTCTAAAACTAATCTGGAAAAATAAGTTATAGAACATTTGACTGCAAGTGTACATTTGTGGTAGAAAAGCATGAAAAAGATGAGGTAAATTGGGGAATCTCCCACATTCAGTGCAAACATATTTACAAGGGTATCTGGCTTGGAGAAACACAACCACCTACCCAGGTATGACAACAGTTCAGGATGAATGCCAGGACTTTCTTCTGAGCACAAATAAAGCAAGTTGACATGTTCAAACCCTTCTGAACTCCCTCTGAGCTATTCAGTTGTGCTGAAAAGCATCATTTTCAAACAGTCCGGACTATTTCCACATCAGTGAGGAATGGAAGTTAATACCTGAATCAAGATGTGTCTTGCAAGTGAGACTTCTGCCCAGTTCCAACACACTCAGTTCCATTGTAGCTACATATACTGTCTCAGGCTGACTGGTGAGAGCACATCCCTTTGACAACAGGCCGAGTCAGAAGTTAGTCTGGGTTGCTCAGGAGAGAATGGGAAACACAGAAAGCAGCTGAAAGCTTCTGTGATTTGGCACCAACATATGGAAACTGCTCAAGGCACTGCCTACTACTTGGGGGTCTTGCTTTGAGCCATCATGGAGATATTTGGCCTGCTTGGCAAGCTCTGCAGGGCACCTTTGGTGGTCAGAGGGTGGGCCACGTTCAGCACTGAAAACCTCTCCGGCGTTTTTGTGCATGACCGAACGACAGGTTGATGATGAAGGTTGATCATCTTGTGGAGGTTTCTATCCACAGTGGCTCTGAAGAGAAGAAATACCACAATACAGTCAGCTGGTACAGCAAGTGTGTTTGAGAGACTGAGTTGTCATCCTGGGTTCATCTGAAAATCCCAAGCATTGGATGCAACAAAGAGAAACAAAAAACTCTGTTATAAATATAGAAACCCCATACCTGAGAATGCAAGACTGCTCAGCTACAGCGTGTATAGTACAGCAAGAATAAAGGGGAATAGCTTTTGACTATGTGCAAATTATTCCTCTGCTAAGAGAAGACCCCCTACTCAGTAAGTATGCTCTTTGGGGCATAGTTGCCAGTGGGTGAGAGGGAAGTGTTGAGGAAAAAGACAGACGTCTGGCTCAGTTGGTAGAGCGTTCGTCTCACAAATGCCTGAAAATCTGCAGGACAGCAGTTCAAGACGGCCAGAAGTCTGTTGGAGAGCTGCTGGCACGCCGAGCTGATAAGCTGCAGAGCCCTGTGGGGGAGCTGCAGCTGAAGCGTGCTGAGGCGAACGACAGAGAGAGAGAGAGAGAGAGAGAGAGAGAGAGAGAGAGCTGGACTGTGAAAGTAACATCTCGAATGAAGGGTTCTATGAAAGATTAGAACGTGTGTGTGTGTGTGGGGGGGTACTCTTGGTCTCGTGTTAGGGTTGCTGAGTTCCTTTTTCATAGAAAAACTGGGAAGAAATGAAAGGGGGATTTGCAAGGGGGTGGGCGAGAAACTTGCATGGGGAAATTTGGTTGATAATGACTGACCCGCTGTGGACAACAGTTTCTAATTCCTCCCCATCCCAAAATGGGGATTTTAAATGGCCTGTTGAACACTTCTTGTGGGTCTATCAACTCTTTACAGCTGGGGAAATGAGGCTTATCTCCCTTTAAACTCTGGAGGGTTTGGGGAATAACCCCATGAGAATTAACTAGTTTATTTTGTAAATGTTAACTCTTGTGTAAGAATGCACCTGAGACTGGAAGAAGGAATTGTTACTGCCCCTTTGAACCTTCAGCTAGCTGCTAGCCAATGAAACACTGCGTTATCCCCCAGCTTCTAGCAACCAGCCAGTGAGGATTAGGAATTTTGGGAACCGTTTGCTCCCTGGAGAAAGTTGTCTGTTTTAGAAAGGAGCCCAACTAATAGCAGTGTGTAGAAATAGTTGTCTTCTGGAGGGGAGATATTGCCTAATGGCTCAGTTGGTAGAGCGTCTGGCTCAGTTGGTAGAGCGTTCGTCTCACAAATGCCTGAAGATCTGCAGGACAGCAGTTCAAGACAGCTGGAAGTCTGTCGGAGAGCTGCTGGCATGCCGAGCTGATAAGGTGCAGAGCCTCTGTGGGGGAGTGGAGCTGCAAGCGACAGCACTTTTTTTTTTTTTTTGATAATTTTTTTATTTATTAACACAGAAACTACAGGGATAATAGGGTAAGGGAAATCATAGGGCAACAAGGGTAACCAACATGAAACAAATGGAAAAAAATAACTAACGGACGTCGAACTACATTAAAATGACTATTCACACTCTTCAATTATGCTAAATAAAATTAGCTTCATACATATTCCAACCCCACTATCTTTTACCTCCTTACATCTACTAATAATCTAATATTTTATTTTATCTTTTCAACCAATCATAAAATGGTTGCCACCAATCTAATTTCTTTTTAACATCTCCTTCTCTTAATCTTTCCGTCAAAATATCTAATTCTATCAAGTCATAAATCTTAATTATTAACTCATCAATATCTGGTATCGTCTCAACTTTCCACTGCTGAGCATATAACAACCTGGCAGCAGTAACTATATGTATAATAATATATTTATCTTTTTGAAATACTACTGATGTCATTATATTCAAAAGAAATAATTCTGGTACGAACAACAGCGTATGTCGTAATATCCCTTCCAATGCCGCATGGACCATCCTCCAAAATTTTCTTGCTTTTTCACATGTCCACCACATATGAAAAAAAGAACCTTCCAAATTGTTGCATTTCCAACAAGTACTTGAGACATTCTTATACATCTTACATAACTTCTTAGGTGTTAAATACCATCTATAAAACATTTTATAAAGATTCTCTTTATATGCAACAGCTTTAACCATTTTAATACCAGAATTCCAAACTTGTTCCCACTCTTGAAAATAAATCTCTCGTCCCAAATTTTGTGACCACTGTATCATAACATCTTTAACTATTTCATCTATCATCTCATAGTCCAGCAAAAAATTGTACATTTTAGTTACATATTTGTCATCATCATTTAAAAATACCTTATCAAAGTCAGTATCACCCAGGTGAAAACCCACTTTTTGATCTTCCCGTATCCTGCTTCTAATCTGATTTTGAAACCAAGTGTCCATCAGGATACCTTTCATCCTCAATTGATTCTCATCCCATAGTTTCCCCTGGGGATCAATCAGTTCTTTATATGATCTATTTTGAGAATCTTTTATCCAATCTGGTCTGTTAGCCACTTCTAACGGTTTCACCCAGCCGGGTATTTTATCATAAACCTTATATCTAACCTGCTCCCATGCCCATAGTAAAGATTTCCTTAAGGTATGTCTTTTAAAAAACGCATAATGTTTAGCTTTATCATAAATCAAAAAGGCAGGCCATCCAACTTCTAGCCCTTCTGCTTCTAGGGTAACATAGTTCTCTTTACTTTTCAAAACCCAATCTCGAACCCATTGCAGAACTGTAGCTTGATAATAACACAACCAGTTCGGGACGGCCATCCCTGCACTTGAGTGGCAGTCAGCACTTGAGTGGCAGTCAAGGTTGCCCGTGTAACATTATATTGTAAAAACCCTTTGGGGTTTAGAACAGCCTGCCTATGTACACCGCCTTGAATAAAGTCGGAGAAGAAATCCAATGACCAGAAAGGCGGTATATAAATACTGTATATTATGATGATGATTGCCTTACTGTGGTTAACTTCTAAAATGACAGGAGCTGTCTGGAAGTCAAATCCTCCAACATGAAAGCCCAAATACAGTATGTGTGGGAGAATTTGTGACAGAGGGAAACACACTCTCCACATGCATAATTTGTTATTTCATGTACTCCAGACTAAGAGTCATATTATTCACAAGAAAAGTGGGGCTGCTACCACAAACTACTTTGTCGTGACATGTTTTCCCTTTTCTCTCCATTACATGGAGTTCCAATTTGCTGTGATGTAATGCTGTCATACTGTACATTTCTCTGCATTTTCTGTGGTACAGTATTGACTGCCACTGAGAAGAGGGGCAAGAAAACACACAACGTGATTATGTCACATCACAGGTGAATGAAATTACACATTATGGGGAGGGGGGAAACACACTAAGGGGGAGGCCATTTTGGAGGCAATTCCAAGTCTGGCATGACATGTAGTTTGGCCCTGAGACATGCCCTGAAGTTGCACCCAGCTTAAATTAAAACACTGGCCAACCAGAACCAGGAGTAAGTAGTTACTGTAAAACTTCAGAGATGAACATACAACCCATATAATTGCTGCAAGCACATTTGGCAGTGCAAAGTTGGAGCTATACCCATGTTATGGTAAACATATAACATGAGAGAGATACACAGTGGACATCTACATGTACTAGGGAGCTATAGTCAGCAAAATTACTCAGAAGGGTAACAATACTCAGAATAAAAAATCAAGTAGTCATTCCAAGATCAACAGATTATTGCCACAGTCTTACAGTGAGTTAGGTATGCTTAAAACAGTGGTTCCCAACCTTTTTAGCGTTGGGACCCCCTTTTGTAGAATGACAATCTGTTGGGACCCCCCCCCAAGACCTAGGGCCAGAAGTGATGTCAGTAAGCAGGAAGTGATGTCATTGTTTTTAATAAATTATACTTTAAAAAAATCACATTTTTAACATTGTACTCATTAGCAGCCCCATGGGGGGGGGAGGAGTGAGCTAATACTAACTGAGATGCTAAAAAGGCAAGCAGAAAGTAACAAGTTGAGCAAACAAGCTTCAAGAGAGCATCAGACACTTCTTTCTTTGCCGGGGGGGGGGAGTGATCCGCCATCTTGGGTGTGGCCATTCAGTCAACATCCCGCAACCCCCCAGAAACCACTTCGCGACCCCCTTGGGGTCCCAACCCCCAGGTTGGGAACCAATGGCTTAAACCATGGAGCTGAATGGGCAGAGAGTATAACTCTCTGCAGGATTACGGCCATATTCTCAGAGCCAACAAAGCAGCCTTTATGCCATGCAGATTTCTTATATCTGTTCTAGCAAGTCAAACCTGATATTTGTGGATCCAATTGCTGCTGGTCCTGAAATGGGTCTTCTTGTCTGCTTGCTGTCACTGTCACAAGTCCTATGCCTTGGGTCAGATGCATTAGGTGAAGTACCTGGTTTTCCATGGAGACTTAGAACAGCCGTCTTCTCAACAACATGCTGCACCGCATTTCCGTTCACAGTGGATGGGCTGTATGGCTTCAGGGAAGCTGCTGTTTTCAAACTGGGTACATTCAGGCGTCTGGCTCTGAGAAGCCCTACTGCTTCACCCTTTGTGGCTGCCGGAGAGGGACATTTTGGAGGAGAGGGTACCAAAGAGTGCTTAATAATGGGGGGCAATGCATTTTGTAGGGCATGAGATGAATCTGAAATACAATAGGAAAGCATACAAATTTAGAAGAAGCTCTTAACCCCAAGACAGTAATCCAACAGCCACTGTAGCTGAAAGGCCTTCATTGATATTTAACTGGTTTGAGGGTCAGGCATCCTTATTCATACTAGGGCATGAAGAATGTCCTAAACACCAACTGATTTGGACATGAGGACAGGCTTCAACATTTTGGAGGGCGGAATCAAATTCTCTTAATATTCAAGCTATATGAAGATATTATGGGGAAAGCTGTTTATTCTGGGCACATACATGGCAAGCTGTGTAGAAGTTGTATTCTGGTACAGCTTCCTCAGAGGTTCAGCTTTTGTTTGAGATACAAACACCAGTAATTACTGTGGAACGTTTGGGAGATGAGCTTCAAAAAGAAAACACTATAAAGAGCATGTGTGGGGGACACACAACTCAGCTAGAAGCCACAGTGGGGTTAAGTGCTAAAGTCCTTTCACTCACTCACTCACTCACTCACAGTTTTGGACATGTAGCACAGCGCTCTGACACTATTTATAAAACAAAACAAAAAATAAAACAAAGGGAAACAAATATAGGATCAAATGCACACATTTGTGTGCATGTCACAACTTCTCTGTAATTTCTCCTGGTCACTACTGCTCTACTCTCACAGTGAGGATCATGTCTGAAATTGCCTTCCATCCTTGCCTTTATAGCTCAAATTCTTGTCAAAATATTCAGAGATGGGGGGGGGGAGAGACACACTCCTAAACAGAGTCTCAGGGAGCCCCACTGGCACATGCACGGAGTCTTGGGGAGCCCCAGAGCACCAGCCCATGCACAGAGTGACTGGCACAACACCGAGCAGATGGTAGCCACTTATGGTGTGCTCACAGAGCCCCTGAAAGGGTCTCACTGTTCTAAACCAACTAGATCAGTCCTCCTGCAGAAACACTAAGAAACAAGAAGAAACCCAAAGCACACTGGTAAGGCCACACCCTCCTCCCATAGCAATCCTCTCCAAGTCTGCTTTGCTTTGCATTTTTGAAGGCTGTGCACCCCCTCTCTTCAGTGCTGTGGTGCATGTTTTAAGGATGAACAGTGCTGCTATTCTTCTCCCCCCTCCCCCCCCCCCAATTCTTTTATTATGCCTACAGTGGATTGGACACTTGTGCTTGAACTAGGGCTTGTGTGACTTTGCATGCAGAAATGCAATCATCTGAATACGTCCTTTTAGCCCAGTACCTGATGATGACTGACAAAGATGGGACTGACAGGAGGAATCTGATGACATCTTTTCTACTACGTCCTCCTTAATTATTTCTTTCAGGTCTTCATCAAAGCTGTCATTCAGGCCATAGTCTTCCTCCTCCTCCTCCTCCTCACTGTGTGTTATTTTTAGTACCTGGGGAAGTTTCTCTCTTTGGATAGCTTGCAGGCACCTGCCAGAGGTTTTATTTATTTAGTAAGAGTTTCATCCTGCCCCATCCCTAGAGCAAGTTACAACATTTTAAATACAAAACCCAAATCTAATGATATTAATGCATACGGCCCAAGATATTTAACTGCTATAGCTAACCAAGACAAAAATATTCCACATTAAAAAAAAAAAAAGACTGTTGTGCTGCGGGAGAAATTTCACCAAAACCATTCATTTGAAACATGCACTGCAGCTCCTGTCTAGCACCACAATACCCCACAATCAGCAAGGAGGATTTTAGGGTAGCTACATGAGCCAAGGATGTGTACACTGTGGCTCTCAGGGAATCTTTTTCTGATCCTTGAAGATAAACTCTCAGCCATGGGTTACAAATGACAAATCAGTGCTGGTATGGAAAGCACCTGAATTTAAAAGTGAAAGGCAATTCCTCAGCATTGCCACAAGATGGCTGGAATGTTTATTGGTACATCAGTGGGAACATGCAGTAAGCAGAACTCACTCATATGATAATCTCTAGAGCAAGGTTCTTCATAGCAAGGAGTAGCCCTTGTGGCAGCTCAAGAGTTTCCATAAGCCTCATCCCTAGGAACTGGGCATGTTTAGAAGGGGCCAGAAGACATAGTATGCCTCATCACAACTGGAGCTACGCAGGTTTGGGCTCACCAAGAAGCTAATGGCAACTTTTCTTATCCTTCCCTTCCCTTGGAGAATTGATAGCATGACATATACTCTTCATGCAAACTCATTTGTCCACTGAGTGTTAGTGCCATACAAGGAAGCTAGAATCAACATTGCTTTTACTTAGGACAGGGGTGGCCAACCTTCCACCATTAGGGCCTCTGCGTTCTTAAGAGTTGTGTAGAAGACAGAATCTTGGCAGCTGCAATTGCTGATGGTGCTGCTAAAGCAGCTGCACCTGCTGAAATGCCCTCACCTATTCAACCATTAAAGGGCCAGGAGCATTCATGGGGAAAGGTTGGCCACCCCTGGCTTAGGAAGTTCATTTTACAGATTCTATAAACTCCTGATTTAGAGACTACCGGTAAATTTGAACTCTTACTGGTAATGATGACGCACTCTCCAGATTTTCAGCTTAGCCAAGATGTCTTCCCCATTTACACTCTCAGTTTCTTCAGAGTCATAGTTGTGTTCTGCTATATGATGTTGTGGCTGGGACAGGTTCATTACTGCAGACTATGAAAATAGGGAAATTATTATTATGAATCACTTTTTTTGTCTGAAAACTTTCCATTTCTTAAAGAACACTGACTGCTTGATATCTTAAGGCAGATAACGTCGCTCATAACCATTTTCTTATTTAAAGAATTCCTCTAATCATGGCCCACATTTGCTGCAGGACCAGTCCACTCGTGTTGTGCCACAAAAGAAGGAGTCCATCAGTTGGCAGATCATTGCAGGCTGAGGGAGGAAAAGGCCAGTCCTGGCTCTCAGAGACAGCTTCCATGCCCAACCCCATTTGTTGCTTGCTTTACGGTGGGGGGGGGAGGAATTACCGCCTCACCTCCCTCTTTCCTCGCATGGTCCCTTTAAACAAAACACAAAGTGCAGGACATTCTGGGACTGCTACCAGTGCATTCCACACTGCCTGTTTTGTTTAAAGAGACCACACGAGGAAGGAGCAAGGTGAGAGGGGGTAGGGAGTTGGATCGCTGTACTCTCATCCGCTTCCCACTCGCTTTTAGTGAGCGGGAAGCAGATTGGAGCAGCTCTGTCTGTGGCAGGGTGGAGAAAGGTGGTGGCAGATTTAGGGTGAAAGGTACGCCAAGTCTGTTTGTAGCTCCCTGCAACTCACCACGATGCTATCTACATTGTCCGTTTCATGCATGGGCCAGCCACGTCATAAGGCCCTCATGACCAAGACACAAAGTAGATTTTAACAAGTGCTTGAAATGCACTTGGTGGGTTTAAGTTTGGGAATTGGCATGGAGGCAAAATGTTAGCCCCCCCCCTCCTTCCCCCATGCTACAGACCTGAATCCACAACAGAGGACCCTGTAGCTACTTTTGGAAAAAGAAAAAAACAAGGGGAGTATGAATCATGGGGCTCCTGTAACATCTAACAACACTAGACATGCACTCAGATGTATGCTTTCCACTGGAAGCTCTTGGTTTGAAAATAAAACCAGCTGATGGAGGGAAAACATGGTTGGGACCCAGCTGCATGGGGATGTCGTCGTCATCCTCCCGCTCCATTTTAAAGGCAAAAATTGTCATCCTGAAGTGGCAATTTGCCTCCAAACTGGCTGTTTTTGTTAAATCACCACTTCAGGGGGGCAATTTTCACCTTTATGGCAGCAGGAGGGGAGTGAACCTCCCCAAGTGGTCCAGTCCTGACCAGGGTCACCTTGATCAGCCAGGTTTTTGTTTTTTTAGAGCTTCCAGTTGGAAGGGCTCTTAAACAGCAAGCGTTTGTGTACACAAGTTTGGCTCTTACAGAACACAGAACCATCTCTGCTGTTTTGTTGCTTGGGTCCTTGGGCTTACTTTAACTGCTGATGTTTTTAATGTTTTCTATCAACTTGTTTTTATCATGTTGTAAGCTGCATTAAGTTTCTAATGGAAGAAAGGTAGAATAGAATGTTTTAATAGTAACGATCATGGCTAAATCCTCACTTAAAGGACGTTTTTAAAAGGCTTCTAATTGATTTGTTTTGCTATGTATACTGCTTTGTGAACTATTTTTTGTTGAAAAGTGGATATAAATATTTATCATCATCATCATCATCCCATCTTGACCATGTGTATAAACCATGAAAAGCATATAAACATTCCTGCCCAACATACTAATGCTCCAGCTCTGGACACAGAAGCAACAATGTGCATCATGGGCCGTTTCCCTCCATTTCTTCCCAGATCATGCCAAATAAGGATTTCAGTTAATGACATTTGAGATCCAGCAATTATACCCAGATTTCTCATCCCAAAAAGAAGGAAGAGCTTGTGCAAAGCCAAGCTGACTACCTGTTGCCCATTCTCCTAGTGGCTGTCTGAGCTAGCAATAGTCTCACTTTGTGAGTGGTGTTACTTTGGTGCCACCCCAGTGTGGCCACTCATGGTGTCACCTGTGGAAGTAATTGGCGGTGATGCGATGACATCACCACACCACCACCAATTACTTCTGGGTCGCCTAGGGATGTGGAACATAAAGAAACAGCTCAGAGTGGCCAAAGGGAGGGGTTACATTCTTTGGCCACTCTGAGTCCACCCGAGTCGCTTCTTTGTGTTCTCACAAGCGACATGGAACACAAAGAAGCAACTCAGAGCTGCCAAAGGGAGGGGTGACACCCTTCAGCCGTCTTCGGCCGCTCCAGGGTGTCATGTCAACCTTACTCAGCCATCTTCGGCCACGCAAAGACAAGTCACTTCTTCCTGTTCTCGTGAGCATAGCTACAGGAAGCAGCTCACAGCAGCTGAAGATCGCTGAGCCTGGGCAGCACGGTGGGCTGCGGTGGGTTTCTTCTGTGATGTCACCCCCTCAAAGAGTGTCAGCCCGCATCCACCGCACCTCCCCCTTACGACGCCCCTGCTTTGGAGCACATCTATCTTCCCTTCCTGCTGACATGATGTGCCAGCCAGTTGTGAGGCAACTCCAAAGGGGGAGGGGGGAGAAACGTGGCGTGGTTTGGCACAGAATGGCCCTACACCCTGCAGCTCTGGAAGCAGGCTATGCAGACATGCACTTAGTCTTCTCCAGAGTTAGTTTTTTCTAAGAAAGATATTTTCCCCAGACAATGGAATCTCTAAAATTTGGTTGAGATTCTTAGCTATTACCTCCTTAGAGTTTGTGTCACACTGGCTTGCCAAAAGAAAAAAGAACACATGAAAGAAAACCTACACCTAGTTTCTGTCTCCGTGCATGAAGAGCTTTGATGGGGTTCCCACATATAACTCTGCTGACACCTGGCAAAAAGAAAATGAAAAGGTTTTGGTCCAGTTTAACACTTCACAGCCTTACTGTGCAATCCTATGCATGTCTACTCAGAAGAAAATTCCTAGGACTTACTCTCAGGCATCTGTGTATAGGATTGCAGTCCTAGAAATCCCTTTCTTCTACCAAGACATCCAGTCTGTTTTTATGCAATGATAGAGCAGATTTACTTATGGAAAAAACAGCAAAGACTGTAGTGGCACCTTAAAGACCAACGCATTGATTGCAGTATAAGTGTTTGTGAACTACTGTATAGTCTATTTCTTCAGAGGCAAGCTGGACTATAGACATATGAAGTGAACTGTAGAACAGAAAAGCCTATGGTATAATAAATGAGTTGGCCTTTAAAGTGCCACTAGAGTCTTTGCTGGGTTTTTGAAGGAACGGACTAACATTTAAAATGTCTAGTATTCTGCTGGGTATAAAGACCATGGTCAACAATGTTGGTTTGTTGACCATGGTCTTTATACCCCAGCAGAATACTAGACATTTTAACAATTCTGACCTTGAAAACCTTAGCTTGGACTAACATTTGTTTATTTATCGACCGTCCATAGTTAGAAAAAGGAAAGAAACAAATAGTGGGTTTTCTATTTTGGTTTTACTACTGGACCAGTGAGTATTTTTGCACCACTGAGTAACATGCATTGGTGAGCTGAGGTGGAGCTAGTAACACTAGACAAAGTGCCCAGAATACCTCACTCAGCTAAAGTCAGCATGGCATATAACGTGTCTCTGCAGAATTAATCAAAATAGCACAGCAATTTGAACCTAGGACCACGGAAGACATGGCACAGAAGATCCATACTAAAGATCTCCCTTGGTTTTTAAAAATGTTAATAGCAGTTTTGTGCGGGGGCACCAACTGGATTGGGTCTATGGTGCTGGGGAGGGGTGGTTAACCATTTGTGTCACATCTTTTTCCATATTAAAACCACTCCCTGGGAAAAAGCACACACGCACACACAAATGAAGATAAAATTGGAAATGTGGGGAGGATTTTTGTCCTCTCCCTGAAGGTTCCCTATGATTATGAAGCTTTAGGGGCACTAGAAGTGATGCACGATATCTATGATTGAGATCTCCAGCATTATATATATAAACTTACTTTATTGAACATTTATATCCCCCCTTTTAAAGATGTTACTCAACAGACTTTGGTCACATCTAGAGTAATGCAGAGATGCTCCTTCTGAGAACAGAAGTGTTCTGCCTGCTCACATGGTCCTTGCATGAGCGGGAGGGGCCCTTTGCGCAAGAGAACACTCCTGTTCTTGGAGGGGTTTTCTATTCACAGAGTGTGCTTCCATTCACGGAAGTGCTACTCTGGATGTGAGCCAACATATTGAAAGGGAGATTTGGGTTTAGGAGATTGGGGGCGGGGGAGGGAGAGAGAAATAGTTCCGTTACCATGTGTCAAATCACTGGAGTCATCTTCAGGCAATATCTCATCACAAATCGTGGAATCTGGGAGGGTGCTGCTACCAGAGAACAAATGAGCAGTAGGTGGTCTTTGTGCAGTCTGAGGTCTGGAAGCTGACAAGAAATTAGTTGGGACAGCCGGACATGGCCTTCTTGTTACCTGCCCTGAAAGAGAATCTGAGAGGAAGGGGCATCTCCATAAGATATTGCAAGCAACACATAAGACAGCATACTAACTCAGTGTTAACAAACGATAACAAATCGTTAAATCAACAGACAAAATTTATTTTCCCTATTCTAAAGAAACTTGAGTGCTTTGGCTTTCTCTTGTTCAACCTCTAGTCTAGATCAAGGGTTAGCCATGTGAATCTCTCGAGCTACTTCTGTACTAGCCCAAGGCTCCTCTTATTATCTTGTGACTGAGTGCAAGGTTTCTTCATGGTCAACATCAGGTTTTTGTCACTGTGCAGATAAACATGAATATCTGTCATCTGATATCAATGTTGTGTACTAACAGGCTTGCTGTGCAAGAAAGAGAGTATGCATTCATAATGGGCTTCAAGATAATAAGGATTCTGAGAACAATGCAAGATGTTTAGAGTGAGCTCTAGGTTTTTCACATGTAGGTGAAGAATTACAGACTGGAAGTTATACACTACATACAAGATCAGTTATGACTTGGCATCCACATCTCTCTCATTTCTTGTATACAGGTATTTCCAAATACTAGATGTGTTTCTCATCTCTGTAGTTATCTGTGCCTATTGCTACACCAATGTACAATGTTGCTACACCATTTTAAAGCAAAATAAAGATAGCCCAGCACAAGCCTTTGCTGAGTTTCTCAAAATCAAAAGAAAGTCACATTAAAAGAACAATGGCAGGCTCATCGAAGAGCACAGCACAATGCAGGTCATTAACTCCAGAAAGAAATGAGAGACAAAGGGCTTTTAAGCCTTATTAAGTTATTTTATAAATGGATGGGTAATTTAAATGAATTCCGCAATCACCCAGCTATGGGAATTTTTAGGATGCCTATTTCCTGGGTAATGAACTTCATCACAAACAATGGAGGCGATAGGCAAGACTTCATCCAGAGGCTCATGCTATGAATCATTCCTCCTAATCATTCTACTAAGTGTTAATATTACTAGGGGTGGAAATAGATGTGCTGGCATGAGACCCAATATTTTCCCCTGACCAGTTGTGAAGTGGGGTGGGGTAGGCAATTTCAAAAGGAAAGTGGCAGGTAAGAGGGGTACTTAAACTTTCCTTTGCCTACTGCTTCCTCCCTACACATAGCTCACCACAATCAGCCCCTTGTCTCCTAGCCAGGCGGCGAGACCAAACTAAATTACGTAAGAAGAAATGCGGGGCGGGGGGGCGGGAGACGGAGAAAGCAGCATGTCCAGGACGGGTTCAGCACCATCACCCTGCCTTTTCTTCGCTTGAAGACACCTCCCACACCCATCCCTCCCTGTCAGTTGTTTGGCATGCCCTGCATCTGAAAACAGAGGTCTGCTGCGCTCACATCTAGCTCTGCCCTTACACGCCTGCTCGACACGCGATGAAAGCGATTACTCATTCTTTCCCCCCCATGCCAACCCTGCCTCAGTGTGCATGGTCAGTGCAGAAGTTCTCTCCCTCTGAAATGTTACTGCTAGTAAAAAGAGGCCTTGCAAAATAATTTCGCATACCCAAACCATATGCCTCTTCCACTAAGCTTCCGTCTTTGATGGACTCCTTGACCATTAGCCAGTCCTTGTTCATCTTGCATGGGAAAGGAATGGCAGTTTGGTCTGCTGGAATTTCATCCAAACACTTTAAATGAGGGATGAGTTTTTTTATTTCAGCTCTGTAGTTGTAATCTGGAACCTGGGGGAAAAAGCTTCAAATCAGAAAATTCCTGAATGCAGTCATTTCACACACATTCTCGAGACAAAATCTAAGAAATGAGCAAGAAACACATACAGTATTCCAAACAGCAAATGTAAATGTAGTCAACCTTTTGATTTTATGTTTTTTCTGTACGAGATTAACACTTCTCATGCGCAGAATAAATTAAAACAAAACAGAACCAAGTACAATTTTGTTACAAATGTACCCTAATGTTCAGGTCTGGAGGGCTCTATGAAGCCTCCTTTGCTGTTCACTCTGGAGGGGCTTAGATCATTCTTTGCTTAGGACTCCTCTTCTGTGGGAGAAGTTGCTTGAGCGGGACCCCCATTCAATTGAGCTGTGGATTGGGACCATCCCGATGGATTGAGCTATGGGGCTGCTGATACCTGTCCCTTATATAGAACTTGAGGCATGGGGTTAAAAAAAAAAAACCTCCCAAAAGTGCCTGAAACATTCTTTAAGCCAGCCTGTAAGGTTTCTGCATCACCTCTAGGTTCTGTATAAGGCCTAGCAACTTACTTGTCGACATAAAACTGTAGCAGAAGTACTGGCAGCAGTCAATACATGTGCCTGAAAATATTTTTTTAATGGACCAAAAAGGGCCCTTCCATTTGGGGGTGTTGTGTGTCTGTATAATGCAGTGGTGGGGAACCTCTGGCCCACGGGCCATTTCTGGCCCCTGGGGCGATCCAGTCCGACCCGCGCGAGACCAGACCGGAGGCTCTGCACTCACCTCGGCGCGACTAAAACTCAAACCGGCTGTTCTGTACATGCGCAGAACGCCGCTAAGAGGCCAAGAGAAGGCAATCTCTCTTGCCCTCTCTTGGCTTCTTAGCGGCGTTCTACGCATGTACAGTTGAGTTTTATTCTCGCCGAGGTGAGCGCGGGGCCGGCGGCGGCTATAACGTCAGGGTGGCTGACTGGTTTTCAGCCTATACTCTTCCCACCAGAGAATAAGCATCTAATACAGAAGCCAAATTATTATTATTATTATTATTATTATTATTATTATTATTATTATCAACAGTATTTATATACCGCTTTTCAACAAAAAGTTCACAAAGCAGTTTGTCAACAAAATGATTAACTGGCTCCCTGTCCCAAAAGGGCTCACAATCTAAAACAGATGCAGAAGAACACCAGCAAACAGCCACCAGAAAAGACACTGTGCTGGGGTGAAAGGGGGGCAGTTACTCTCCCCCTGCTAAATATAAGAGGAGCACCAATTGAAAAAGTGCATCTTGCCCAGTTAGCAGGGAAGTTAGCAAATCATCTTCTCACATAGTGCGTGTTCTTTGCATCATGCATAGGCCTGACTGAGGTTTCCAGTTTGCAATCCTGTTGAGAGGTGCATCGCATTACAGGCACACACTCACAGGGCTACTACAACAGCAGCTGTGATACAGGCTACCATGTTTATCATTAGACTGTTGCTTTCAGTTTAGATGGCAGAAAGCAGAAAGGGATGAGCTCATCTGGAAATCAAATTACATTCAGCAAACAGGGAGTCTTTAGAGAGAGCAGCAAATGTCATGGATCAGTATGTGGAATTTAAATTATATATTACATGGAAGTAGCCAGGCAGAGTTAGTGGCTATATCTATAAAACATACTTGAACTTCTTCTATGTCAGAAGGTATTATGAGGTAGGAAGCACAGCCTTGGTCAGGCAACATTACCCACTCTTACTTTGATTTCGTCCAATTCTTATGGCTCCTAAGCCTATTCCTGTAGGCCAGAAGCAGACATATGTATGTTGCTTTGCCTTCATTAGCTCACTCCATCCATTATAATAATTTTAGCAGATTTTAATATAAAGTAAAGTTTTATTTACTTTATATATGGTACTTCTACCCCACCTTTAAACTGAACACCCCAGGGTGCTAACAGTATAGAAATACAATAAAAACAAGCCTGAAAACTAAAACAGCACGAAATCTCAAGCCAGAAACCAAATACACACATAATTGCCAGCATTTCAACAGCTGAGAAATCACCAAATCAGCCCAAACTAAGTTCAAGGAATGCCTGCCCAAAGCGAACAGCAATGAAGTCAAATGGAGCTCCTAAGGGTAGGCATTCCAAAGTTTAGGTACCACAACCAAGACAACTGTGTCTCATCTGCCCAACCACTTTACTTCTGACAGCCCCAGATAAAGGTCTGGCTGCTGCATTCTGAACCAACTGGACTTAGACTAAAATAAAATATGGAGCAGCCCCACGTAAGTGCATTATACTAATTCAACATAGAAGTGACTCAGGCATGAATGACTGAGGCTTGATCCAATTTCTCTAGGAAAGGATGCAGCTAGTGAACTAGATGGAGTTGGTAAAAGGCACTGCTGACCCCTGGTTTGCTTTCTCCTGTGCAGTACATTCATAATCCAGGGCTACCCCCCCCCCCCCAAGCTGCAAACCTGTTGCTTCAGGGGAAATGGACTCTGTCTAAAACAGGCTGAAAACCTTTTCCCAGACCATCTTGTTTTGGGGAAAAGGGGCTTTAAAAATAGTAAATGTACTTTGGGGGCTTTAAAAGTAATAACCAATTTGAATTGGTTTGAATTAGGCTCTGAAACGAATAGGCAAGCACTTTAGGTGAAATATAATGAACGTATATGGTCTATATGGCACATTCTGGCTGTCACAATGCAAATGAACTGCAGATTCTGTTATTCTGATTCTGCAGATTCTGTTCTGTTAATCTGCAGATTAACACACTTCAAAGGCCCACGTAGAGTGCATTACAGTAACTGACAGAGCAATCCTGTCTAAAGATCCGTGGGCTGCCCTAGGGCCTCCCGCTGGATCCTATCCCCATTCCAGGTGGATCCAGAGCGGCCCGGAGGTCTCCTCGGGGGAAGGGGACGTTCGTCTCCCCAATGGGCCTCCTTGGATTTCCGCCAGCTCAGGAGCTGGCGTAAATCCGAGGCAGCTGTGTAATGGCTGTCAAGCCCGGGAATGGGACGGGGATGCAGCGGCCGCCATCCCTGCCCCCTCCTGGACCGGTTTGGCCAACCGTCGCCCTCCCTTGCCACCTGGCCTGCCCTTGCATCCACCGGCAGCAGTGGTGATCCTGGGGGGGCACTGATGCACCGCCCCCACGTGACGCCGCAAGTGATGTCACTTTTGCTCATACGTGGCTCCAATCACCCACCCACCCCCCGTTTTCCTTACCTTTTTGGAGCCAAACGGCTCCAGGGTGGGCAGAAGGGCCCAGCCCAAAACGATCCAGCCGAAGACGATGACGGGAGCGGCGGCGGAGACGACGCATCCCGGAGGCAAGTACGCCCCCCCGCCACGTACGCCTGCGGCCTTGGGGCCCACGGCCCCCCCGCCCCTACCCCGATGACGCTTCTGACCAGCAGGAGACTTACCTTCCCCAGCAGCAGCTGTGGTGGATCCAGTGCCAGAGTGAGGGTTGCTGGCCTCCGCGCCAGCAGCTCCTTACTCGAAAGTAGTCTCAAACGTGCTTTACAGCACATTTGAGACACTTTCAAATGACGGAGCATGTGCTCCGCCGTTCAAAAGTTACATGGGATTGCGCTCTGAGTCTGGATGTTACTAAGCCATGAATGACTATGGCCAGGTCTGTCTTTTCCAAGAATGGATGCTGTTGGTGCACCAGCAAAAGCTGGTAAAGAGTACCCTGGGCCACCATCACCATCTGGGCAATCAGGAGCAATGATGGATCCAGGGCCTACCAAGCCATATTCCTGCTTCAAAAGGGGGTGTCATGCCATCCAACATAAGCTGTATACCCAGTCCCAGATTAATCAAGACAAGATAGAGGTAGTGTTAAACTTCAGCTTGTTCACCCATATTCAGACCCTCATTGACTCCAGAACCATTTCACCATCTCAAGTATAATAGAGTATAAGATTACCGGTGTAAGAGAGGACATTCCTATTGTACATATGCACCAAAGCTCTTGGCTTGTGGACTTTTTGCTTTGTTTTGGCACAGCAGTCCCCTGTCTGACACTATGAACCAGTTTTGAAGTTCTTGAGAATTCCAATAATAATGAAGCACAAGAGGACTACCATGACAGAAATGAAGAAAATACAGTATGCATGTATGATGAATCCTGAATTGCACCCAGAAACTGCAAGGATGTTTTAGAAAGTAGCAATAATGCTTTGTTATTATTATTAACAGTATTTATATACCGCTTTTCAACAAAACGGGCAGCCATTTTCTTTTCTTTAACATCCTCATATACATTAGTGAGTCCCACTGATTTCAATGGAACTTGCACTCAAATAACTTGGAACTAAGCCAAGTTGAACAGCACAGAGCTTGGTTAAACTCTAGGCTCCTTAAAACTTGTGAACTATCAGCCATCTTGTCTAGCTCAGGCTTGTCATATACCACTTGGCTGCTCATCTGGGGCGAACAGCAATAGCCCCAGGCAAACATTCACGTGGCAAACTATAATGCACCAACCAATATTATTTTATGGTTAGGTTTGAGGTCCACGTTAACCTAACAAGGAACATACATCTTTTAATGACATCAGAATAGAACACACTCACTTCTGAAGATTGTGGGTTTGGCTTCAGGCAAATAAAGTTTCCTTCCACTGTAAGAGTAGACAGTTTAGTACAGAGGCCCAGATATTGAATCTGATTGAGGTCCTCAATGTTGTTTCCTTCTAAGTCAAGAATCTCAAGATACTCCAAGAGGCCCAGTTGGCTTAGATCAGCAATATTGTTGTAGGCTATGTAAAGTTCCTAAAGGAAAATCAACAGGTTTTCATTAAAAACATTAAGATTTGAGGTCCAATCCTATTGAAAACTAGCACTGACAGAATGCACATTCCAGTGGCACAGGTTACCACAAAGCAGCCATAAAGCACTTTGGAGTAGCGCAAGCTGCCAGCGTGCCGGTGGGAAGGCCAGAGCCTTCCCCTGCACGCTGACAGACGTCAGGATGCATGCTGGAGCAGGTAAGCTCCGTATGGGTATGGGGTGGAACAGGGTGGGGGGGAGGGCAGAACGGGGAGGAGATGGGGCGGGGATGAGTAGATTGGATCTGGGAGGAGGGCAGGCTTGGAGGTGGCACCTGCCGAATCCAAACCCCATTCCCGGGCCTGATCCACCTGCATGGGTCTGCGATGACCGATAGTGGCTGCTGGGGCTTATCCCGGGGCAAGGGGACAAATGTTCCCTTACCCCGAGGAGATCTCCAGCAGTCAAAACTCCCCTGAGGGATGCAGTGGAGGCTACGCTGATGCCGCTACACCACCGCATGGGGGTTTAGGTAGGAATGGGCTGTTAACCACAGTACATTTAGTAAAGGCATCAAATGAACGGTTTCCAATATTTTACTTTTAGATCCTGAATGGCTTTAAATTATCAGGAGCTAGATTGGCGTTAACTTGAGCAAAATACCTGATCAATTATGATGGTAGTTCTTTTTGAGTATGGTGCATGGTAGTTTTTTCTGGATCAGAACTGAAATTAATATTTTAAAAGCCCTAGCATCTTTAAAATAAACAATGAAGCATGAATGCTACTTCACGCACAGTCAGAAGTGTTTTTACAACTGCAATTAGGCATTTAGTGCTGGCGGAACACTAGTTCCACCTCCGTGAAGAGTCCATAAGATTGGGCTCTAAGTAAACCTGCCAACTGAAGGAACATTTCAAATCACTGACTGTCCTACCTTCAAAGAGTGGCAGGAAGAGATCCCATCTAAATCTGGAAGCCCACAGCGAGCCATCCACAAGACTTGAAGATTAGACAATGCTGTTCCAAGATCCCTTAAGAGAATAGCAGTTGGTTTTTAGGGTAAAGTTTTTTTTAATTGTAATACCATCTATGTAACAGCATACACCAACATTTCTAGAAACAGAGTTTTTTGGTTTAAAAAAATTAACAACAGCTGGGGCAGGAAGTAGACAATACTTACTGATTATTGTATTCTTTTTACATTTTCCATGTGGCTCCTTGCCCTCTTGTTTGCAAAATGCTCATTCCTATCACACAGACTGATAAACATGTTTGTGTACACTGTTATAAGCAGTGTGTATGCAAATATTTCTCTTGGGAAGCTTCTGTGTTCTGCATGCAGCCTCCTAACCTTTATGCTGGGGAAGGCATTGTCATGTGATGTTTGGTGCCTCCTGCACATAGGTAATGTGGGGTCATTGTACCCATTTTTATTAGGACTACAAGCAATATCATTACTGGTGGGTGGCGACGTAGCTGCCAGGGACTTCATGAGAGCTGATGTTGCTATATTATCTTTTGCTTCTGTTGTGCCTTTATGCTTACAACTTTGCTGTTGTGGGGGCATTTTTCTAATTAGTCCATGATTTGGACACATTTTGCTCTTGTATTACGCAGAATACAGCTATGATATGTCATCTGCATAAAGCCAAAGAAAGTGGGTCATAACTCCTATCCTTTTAAGGCTATATTGGCTGGGATCTGCTCTCTCTCTCTCTCTCTCTCTCTCTCTCTCTCTCTCTCAAAATGAACTTAATTAAGAGATATTCTGGTGGGTTCTTAATTAAGAGAAAAGGGGGTTGCACACCTAGATTTGGCATCTCTCTCTCTTCTCCATCGGCTGAGAGTCCCGCCTTGAGGTTAAACTGGTGCCAGCTCTTCTGCGGCAACAGCTAGCTTAGATAGATATGTCTGTGCAACCTGTTGTTGGAGCTTGACTCTGAGGCTGTAAAAGCCTCAGAGAAAGCAACAAGAAACAAATTTTCATGATTTCATGAAAACACTAGTTCTATATGCCTGGTGTTTTGCAGAATTATGAAAAGTAAGTTGATATTGCACAAACAGAATGAACCCCTACATAAGGTGTAAGGACCTGAAATGTATGACAGCATGTAAGTCATCATTTTTCAAATTCTTAACCATAGACAGGAACAGTTCTTAAAAGTGTTTCATTGTGAATTATGAGCCTCCCTGGAAATCTTAAGTCAGAAAAACAGAATATTTAAAATATTTTATTTATTTTAATAAATATTTAGAATATTTATTTTAATAAATCAATAAAATGCAAGTGGCTACAGTACATATTCTAGACTCCAATACACCCAAGCAATCTTTTTACATATTAGATTCTCTAGTAAATGACATATGAACGTTGGGAAAGGAAATTCTTTCCTGAATGTGAATACCAAGAAGAAAGAAGAATTAAATAATTACAGTCTGGAAAATAGGTACGTTTGAAAACAGTCTTAACTTCATGCTATTTTGAAAAGAGTGCCAGATTCAGGAAGCTCCCAGGGGAAACCAGTAAAAAGCTAGGATCCAGAACTCTGTTTTTGCTTTAGCATCAAAGAAGCCAATTACATAGTCTCAGAACCACAATATGACAAAAGAAACACAGTACTAACTTTAAATATAACTTTAGCAGAAGGAAATTAAGTGTAGCCCAATGGAAGGATTTCCATAATGCAAGTACAGTATATATAAGTAATATTTTTTCCAAAATAAGGCCGCAGAAAAATGGTATTAAACATATTGCCTGTAACATGTTCAAAATGTCACCACATAAAACTACTATATGTATGCAAAGCAAGATAATTACATGTGCCATAAATGCAAATGTGGCAGCTGTATAAAGACAAAAGAATTAAGCTTTTGTGTAGAGCCAAGAAACAGATTCTTCAAAACCTAACACACACAGGGCCAGTTCATACTAGCCAGCAGTCCGCATGTGAGAAGAAATTCCATACCTAAAAAAACAAGCATCCCATTGGAATCACTTGAGCACAGTTTAGCATTCCAAGTTGGTCAATGCTCCCTGCGTGAGGATGACATTTTGGTTAAAAACCACTAATATTTCCATTGTTCAATAAGTACCTTTTTCTTTTTTCAGTGTGTTTAATACATCTCTCAAAAAGTTATTTCCATTTAAACTTATTGCACATTAATGCAAGTGCCTTTTAACAGTAAAGTTGTTAGAGAAACAGGTAGTACGGGTAACGCAGCCATATCTATGTAAAAAACACAGCAATCCGACTGAGGTTTAAAAACAATGACTATTTTATCTGGGTTTAATGATGTATTCCCAGACAAACAGAAATTATTAAGAAACCACGGCTGGACAAGTGAGCCCAACGTTTCGTGTCCTAATCTGGACACATCTTCTGGGGCAATCCAAAAAGGAATGAAAGATGTTATAGTTCTCGGCGTCTTGCTTCGTTGTTTTGAACTTCAGAAGTTAGGGAAACATGCTGTCAGTTGAACGGAAACCATTCCGGAACTCCTCTGTCAATCAAAGAGATCGATCCTGCAAAAACTCCTGCAAGTGATAGCTTGCAATTTTGTCCTTTAGACCTGGGGCTGTTGTTCACTTAGAGACCCGGTGTCTATCAGTCACAAAGTATCAACTCGCATTTTCTGTTATTATATTATTGCGAGCCTGTCCCTTCATAGGATGTTTACGTATGACAGGGAGCCAAATGCGAATAAATACAGAATACACCAATGAGATACAAAAAGTTGAGAAAGAACAAGAAATTTGGACTTTTTTACCATTTATTAAAGGGGTAACTGATAAAATCGCAAGAATTCTCAGGCAGGGGAACATCAGGACAATCTTTAAGCCAACCAGGAAGATTGAGCAACTTTTAAACAACCCCAAGGACAAGAGACCACCCCTTTCCAACCCAGGCGTTTACAGCATTCCCTGTGGTACATGTGGAAAGGAGTACATTGGATTGACTCAGAGGTCCATCAGCACTAGATTAAAAGAACATGAAGGTTCGGTAAGACTGGAACACCCAGAACAATCTGCGGTGGCTGAACATGTTCTTACTACAGGACACTCTATACTGTTCAAAGAAACCTGCTCTATAAGAACAGAAAACAAGGGAATGATTTTGAAGAACTTGGAAGCTCTTGAGATTAGCAAAAAACCACCTCACTTACTGATGAATAGGCAGCAAGAATTGAATCTTGCCAATCACATTTGGCTCCCTGTCATACGTAAACATCCTATGAAGGGACAGGCTCGCAATAATATAATAACAGAAAATGCGAGTTGATACTTTGTGACTCATTTTCATGTTCGTTGCATCGGTGATGCTGTCTAACCATCTCATCCTTTGCCTTCCCCTTCTCCTTTTGCCTTCAATTTTTCCCAGCATCAGAGTCTTCTCCAGAGAGTCCTCTCTTCGCATTAGGTGGCCAAAATATTTGAGTTTCAGCCTTAGTACCTGTCCTTCCAGGGAACAGTCAGGGTTGATTTCATTTAGGATTGACTGATTTGATCTCCTAGCAGTCCAAGGGACTCTCAGGAGTCTTCTCCAGCACCACAGTTCAAAAGCATCTATTCTTCGGCGCTCAGTCTTCCTTATGGTCCAACTCTCGCAACCATACATTGCTACTGGGAACACCATCGCCCTGACTATACGAACTTTTGTTGGCATGGTGATATCTCTGCTTTTTATTATGCTATCTAAATTTGCCATAGCTTTCCTTCCAAGGAGTAAGCGTCTTTTAATTTCATGGCTGCTGTCTCCGTCTGCAGTGATCTTGGAACCCAAAAAAGTAAAATCTGTTACTGCTTCCATTTCTGCCCCTTCTATTTGCCAGGAATTGATGGGACCAGATGCCATGGTCTTAGTTTTATTAATGTTGAGTTTCAAGCCAACTTTTGCACTATCCTCCTTCACTCTCATCAAGAGGCTCTTTAGTTCTTCTTCACTTTCTGCCATTAGGGTGGTATCGTCTGCATATCTGAGGTTGTTGATGTTTCTCCCGGCAATCTTGATTCCGGCTTGCGATTCATTCAGCCCTGCATTTCTCATAATGTACTCTGCATATAAGTTAAATAAGCAGGGTGACAATATACAGCCTTGCCGTACTCCCTTCCCAATTTTGAACCAATCAGTTGTTCCATGGCTGGTCCAAACTGTTGCTTCTTGACCCGCATACAGGTTTCTCAGGAGACAGGTAAGGTGGTCTGGTACCCCCATCTCTTTAAGAATTTGCCACAGTTTGTTGTGATCCACACAATCAAAGGCTTTTGCGTAGTCAATGAAGCAGAAGTAGGTGGTTTTTTGGAACTCTCGTGCTTTCTCCATGATCCAGCGCATGTTGGCAATTTGATCTCTAGTTCCTCTGCCTCTTCGAAACCCAGCTTGTACGTCCGGTAGTTCTCGGTCCATGTACTGCTGAAGCCTAGCTTGTAGGATTTTGAGCATAACCTTGCTAGCATGTGAAATGAGTGCAATTGTGCGATAGTTTGAACACTCTTTGGCACTGCCCTTCTTTGGAATTGGAACATAAACTGACCTTTTCCAATCCTTTGGCCATTGCTGAGTTTTCCAAATTTGTTGGCATATTGAGTGCAGCACTTTCACAGCATCATCATTTAGGATTTTAAGTAGCTCAGCTGGGATATTATCATCTCCACTAGCTTTGTTGTTAGTAATGCTACCTAAGGCCCACTTGACTTCACTCTCTAGGATGTCCGGCTCTGGGTCAGTGACCACACCAGCGTGGTCATCAGGAACATTAAGATCTTTCTTGTATAGTTCTTCTGTGTATTCTTGCCATCTCTTCTTAATCTCTTCTGCTTCTGTTAGGTCTCTGCCTTTTTTGTCTTTTATAATGCCCATCTTTGCACAAAACGTTCCCTTGATATCTCCAATTTTCTTGAAGAGATCTCTAGTCCTCCCCATTCTGTTGTTTTCCTCGATTTCCTTGCATTGTTCATTTAAGAAGGCCTTCTTATCTCTCCTTGCTATTCTCTGGAAATCTGCATTCAGTTGTTTATATCTTTCCCTTTCACCTTTGCTTTTTGCATTCCTTCTTTCCACAGCTATTTGTAAAGCCTCATCTGACAGCCACTTTGCTTTCTTGCATTTCTTTTTCTTTGGGATGGTTTTAGTTGCTGCCTCTTGTACAACGTTACGAACTTCCGTCCATAGTTCTTCAGGCACTCTGTCTACCAGGTCTAATGCCCTAAATCTATTCTTCACCTCCACTGTATACTCATAAGGGATATGGTTTAGGTCATATCTGACTGGTCTAGTGGTGTTCCCTACATTCTTCAGTTTAAGCCTGAATTTTGCAATAAGAAGCTCATGATCTGAGCCACAGTCAGCTCCAGGTCTTGTTTTTACTGACTGTATAGAGCTTCTCCATCTTTGGCTGCAAAGCACATAATCTATGTGGTTTCGGTATTGACCATCTGGTGATGTCCATGTGCAGAGTCGCCTCTTGTGTTGTTGGAAAAGAGTGTTTGCTATGACCAGCGTGTTCTCTTGACAGAACTCCGTTAGCCTTTGCCCTGCTTCATTTTGCGCTCCAAGGCCAAACTTGCCTGTTGTTCCGTTTATTTCTTGATTTCCTACTTTAGCATTCCAGTCTCCTATGATGTAAAGGACATCTTTTTTGGGTGCTAGTTCTAGAAGGTGTTGTAGGTCTTCATAGAACTGGTCAACTTCATCTTCTTCAGCATCAGTGGTTGGGGCATACACTTGGATTACTGTAATGTTGAATGGTTTGCCTTGGATTCGAACTGAAATCATTCTGTCGTTTTTGAGGTTGCACCCCAGTACTGCCTTTCCCACTCTTTTATTGACTATGAGGGCTACTCCATTTCTTCTAAGGGATTCATGCCCACAGTAGTAGATATGATGGTCACCTGACTTAAACTCGCCCATGCCCGTCCATTTTAGTTCGCTGATTCCCAAGATGTCAATGTTCAATCTTATCATCTCATTTTTGACCACATCCAGCTTGCCTTGATTCATAGACCTCACATTCCATGTTCCTAAGCAGTATTGCTCCTTGCAGCATTGGATTTTCCTTTCAACCTCAGACACATCCACAGCTGGACGTCCTATTGGCTTTGGCCCAACCGCTTCATTCTTTCTGGGTCTACTTGGAATAGTCCTCCACTCTTTCTCAGTAGCATATTGGACACCTTCCGACCTGAGGGGCTCATCTTCCAGCGTCATATCTTTTAGCCTTTTGGTACTGTTCATGGGATTTTCTTGGCAAGGTTACTGGAGTGGGTTGCCATTTCCTTCTCCAGTGGATCACTTTTAGTCAGAACTCTCTGCTACGACCTGTCCGTCTTGGGTGTCCCTGCACGGCATAGCTCATGGCTTCATTGAGTTACGCAAGCCCCTTCGCCATGACAAGGCAATGATCCATGAAGGAGAACAGTAAAGTAGGACATGTTTTTAAACAAACGTTATCTTCTTCCTTTCTGCCCTGATGTTTCAGCCAAACTTGCAGCTTCTCTTTTCAGCAATATCACCAATAAAAATAACACTTATACAAAGAAAGCAAATTATATTAGCAATTTATAGACAGATATCAACTTATCAAAACAGATTGCATAAAGTAACTTTCAAGTTCCAAATCCTATTGTATGTCATTTGCCAAAGGGTAAATAAGCAATGATGATTAATATGCCACCTTCAAGCTCTCTCCAATTTTGCATTTCAGCATCATATTTTCTCATTTAAAGCAATGGTCAGAAAGAACACAACTGACAAGCAAGAGTGAATAAAGACTACAGTATTCATAGATCTAATAGTTCCTGCTGAAGATTTATGTTCTACCCATTTCTATACAGGATACCCTGCTTGATAGCTCTATGGACCGATGTTGCCACAGAGACTGATAAGGATGGGCAACTCTCCTAGCTACTGCCCAATTACACTATTATTCCCCAACATTCATTTCAGAGAGGTTGATAATAAGTGCTCCTCTCTCATTTTTGATTAAATCAATCACTTAAAACCTACGTTCTGGGAGGAGAATGTTGCAGGTTTATCTTAGTCCTATAAAATATGAAATGTAATTATCCTGCCAAAGAGGCAAGTCACTGATAGTTGAAAGAAAAAAAAAACAGTCATTGCCTTTTCAGTAGACGGAACCACTATGGCAACAGCTAGTCCTGGCAATGTGAGTTTCTTTGTAAAAAATATGATGTTAGGTTTTCTGGAGACCAGAATATCTTACAGCAAACACAGATGCAGGAAGATGTGATCATGTACGTTTTGAAATAATGACACCGCTGCCACCACCATGTACAGCCTAGTCCTATACCTCAGAAACACTGTTCTGAGCTGTATAAGATACGCCATCCACCCTCGAACACCAGTGAAACTACAGCAGTGCCAGAAGCAATGAAGCTCTATTGCAGTAACCCCTGTTCCACTGGCACAGGCACAAGGGCAATGCTATGCCACCGTACATCCAATACCGACACAACCACAGTCAGCATAAACTCCAAAATGGAACAGAGATGTGTGTGAGACAAGAAAGAGTCAACATACACCATATCCTAAAACCCCTCTAGACAATGGACATGCTCCAAACGTCAGCACAACACTACACCAACGTTGGAGCTCAAGTAGAACCGAAAGAACCCCCCAAACCAGAACATCTCAACTCCTCCCACCCCACCCACTTTCCTGAATACAGAATACATATCCTGCTAAAGAATACATAGGATACAGACTACACCCTGCAGCCAAAACTACCATAAAGAACCGCCTAAAACATACCGTATCTTTCCAAATGTCAAGTTTTAGGAGCGGTCTAATCATTTGTTAATATTTCTAGGCAGGCATTTGCGTTTTATTCCAAATTGTAGGGAACTTTTGCATTTAGTAGTGGAAGGATTCTTTAATGTAAAGCCACATGAGTAACATAAAGCCACTGCATTTTAATGCCGGTTTTGCAGCTTGTTGCAAGACAGTACTTATGAATCCAATGCAATAACTTAAAGACACATTACCTTAAAGGAGTGCAGTGAAAGGAAGGGAACATGTCCAATTGCAATTGGTGGGAACAAGAGGAAGTATTGGATTTTTATATATAGGTTTACCTGTAAAGGTCCATATAAAATATTCCTGAAACCTAGGTTATGTTCTTTGCGGCTGCCCCCACACACCAACCCTAGGCACTTTCCACATTGAACCATCAGGCGAATAGCAGCCACTGTATTGTATTCTAGCTGCTAAAACAGAACAGAACGACTCAAAAAATATACAGGTGGCTTTGTGATATCTTTAAAAAGGTATCAGAACTGCTTATGCCCGAAGTACATCTACAGAAGCTACGTTTAATAGAACAGCCTGCTTTTTAAGAAAGTCTTTATCTGGGTTTTAACATATATCCCTTTACTCATCCCTGAAATTAGAAAGCAGAAGCAATTAGATTAAAAACAGTGGCTGCTAGCCAGACTAGAACGAATACCCCATTAGCTTTGAAATATAGTCCTTTCTGCCAGAATCATTAGGAAGACAAGTAACATATGTCATCATGGAAGAGGAAAAGATAGTTTTTTAACTTGCTCTCTTCAGAGAATGTTCCATGTTTCTCCCTCAATTATTATTTCATAAATCAGAGATTACTTGGCTGAAGAGAAATAGATGGAAGCAACAGAGTAAAAGCCTCATAAAATAAGTGTAAGGTAGGCAATTAACAAGGACCTAAAGCAAAACCTTTTCATCACATGCTGTGTATATATTTTCCCCATTGGTCACACACAAATGAGTGGGCCAACACCTAGATATTTGAGAAATAAACCTACAGCCCAGTAAGTAACATGCAAATATGAACAAACTTTGATACGACTGCAATTGGAAGCACATGAGCTCTGTTGAGCTTACAGGGGACCCAAGCTTCAGGATTCTGCCTTACTACCAGCAAAGCAAAATAACTCTTCCACAGAACTCTATGAACTTGAACTGTCTGATCTTTAAATTGAGAGATCAGGGAGCACAAAGAGCCTAGAACCCGATGCAAGAGCTTTCAAGAGGTAGATTCACAATTCCTGCCTCTTACTGTTTCTCACATCCACTCAATGAAAATAAAAAGTCTTAGACCAGAGGTTCCCAAACTGGGGCATCGCAACTCCCCAGCCGGGAACAATAGGTCGCTACTCCCTTAAGGGAAGTGGCGACCTGCGGTGATGTCGACGGCGCATCTGAGATTGCGCGGTAGACAGGGTGTGTCGCGGTGCGACACAACAGCTACTCTTGCGCTGCACTGTGACTACTCTCGCGCTGCACTCACGTGCTCCACACCGCAATGCAGTCAGTGTGTCATAGACTTTATGCTCTTAAAAATTAGTTTCTCAAGTGAAAAACTCTTTCTAGGCTGATGGCTTGCAAATAGATATTATCAGCTGAAATTTCCTCAATGTTCTGGGAGATGTTTTTCCTAAATGGACAATCTACCTGCAAAAAAAAGGGGGGGGGGGAATCTGGGATTAGCGACTTGCAGTGTGAAATGGACAAGTAAAGCAGTTTGCAGGTTATATTTGAGGGGGGGAATCAAAAAGAGATTGGAATACAGGTACAACCTCAGGGAGGGGCAGGGTTAACAGCTGGGGCTACCTGCTGAATGAGCACATTTGCCTCCAGTATGCTCTGCTTGTTAATTTTTAAATAAAACATATATTAGAAAGCCATCACAACCCTTCAGTGCTTTTCAATCCAAAGGAAACCATAAACTGTTCTTTGGAAGTTTTCTGTTGTTTTATCTCTTATAAAAGTGTCTTTGAGGGTCATATAACTGATAGAATGGGATAAAAACAAACAAAATCATACAGAACATCCCTGGGACTTCTCACCACTTGGGGAGGTGGGGAGCACATAACACTATGAATAACCTATTAAATCCCTGTGGCCTTGATCGGCTGCTTTAAAGCTGCTGGCACAACCACTGCCTGGGAATGCTGCCAAATTGAGTCCCTCCCCTTTGCCTACTCCCTGCAATTTAATTTCACTAAAACAGAAAAAGGAAGCTGATTTAAAAAGAGACCTGTAATGCCTACATGCCTGGCAACTGTCAAAAACACATGGAAAGCAGCATTCTGCTGTAGTATACACCAAATGCTGCAACTGGCAGGAGTGGCCAAAACTCTTATTCACACATCATGTCTAAGGTGCCCAGAATTCAACATGTCTGTGAGCTAGCCATGTAGCACAAAAGCTAGATCCTGGCACAAACAACATTTTAATTAATAAAAAGATCATATTCATGACCCTTATAGTTTTTGGCAGAAAGTTTAGAAGAGAGCTGCCATCGCACAAGAAACAGCCCTTCCAAGTTCTTTGCACCTCTCTGTTCTTCCCCACCAGTGCCTTCTCCTCTACCTCCCATTCCATAGGGGAGACAGTCCAGATTCTACCAACTCTACTCCTTCCTTGACAAAAGTTCCCAATCCGAAAGAAAAAAACATTTTGAAAATGAAAACTATAGGGGAAAAGTGTGAAGACTTTGAAGAACTGCATTGTTTATGTCTCCCTGAAGCTTGGAAGGGTGTGTGCACATGCATGAGTACATACAGAAATGGAGCTCCTCTGATCATATTTCTACTGGGCTTATCATTATGAAGGAAAGCAATCATTTTGACATGTCTGCCCAGAACAATGCACTAGCTTCCCTGAATTCCTGAGGTTTTGCAAGGTGGTAGATCATAAAACATTTTAGTTAAGACGATCTAACTGGTAGATCATAAAACATTTTAGTTAAGATAGAGACAAATTTCATGAACTTAATGTTGAGAATTATAGGAGGGGAGAAGAGTGAATGAAAATGTGTAGGAGTACACTGGATTTTACCTTCTGAGTTATAGCTTCTTACCTTACAGATGTAAGTATGCTGCTGTTCAGCTTCAGTTGTTTTAGATTAGGGAGATAAGCACCTATGAGATCAGGAGGAGAAAGAACAATTTTCAGGTTGATACACTAGTCACTACATGAGGCACAACTGCAACCGTTTTAACACTGCAACTTGCATATTTGTTCACCATAATGTTTGGTCCTGTGATGCCACGGTGGCACCTATTTAATCTGTGACCTATGACATATGAAGAACACATAATAACAGAAGGCTTGCCTGGAAGTGATTATGCATTACCCAATCATATATTACACCTCTAGTAACTGACATTTTTAAAAATGTATTTGATAACATCTTCCTGTGTCCATCATCGGTTTCTGCTGGCAACAGACAATAGCTTTTTTCACAACATCGAAGGAGGCTTGAAAGGGGGCTGCTGCTTGTGGTGTGTTTGCTCATTCCACTTTCACTTCTGGTCAAACGGTTTCTTCCTTGTGTTTGTCATGCGCTGCCAACTTGCAAAGCCTGTTTAATGGCAACTGGGCAAAAATAGTGTGGATGTATAGATGCTTTGGAACTGTGGTGCTGGAGAAGACTCCTGAGAGTACCTTGGACTGCTAGGAGATCAAATCAGTCAATCCTAAAGCAAATTAACCCTGACTGTTCCCTGGAAGGACAGGTACTGAGGCTGAAGCTCAAATATTTTGGCCACCTAATGCGAAGAGAGGACTCTCTGGAAAAGACTCTGATGCTGGGAAAGATTGAAGGCAAAAGGAGAAGGGGAAGGCAAAGGATGAGATGGTTAGACAGCATCACCGATGCAACGAACATGAAAATGAGCAAACTCAGGAAGATAGTGGAAGACAGGAAGGCCTGGCGGGATGTGGTTCATGGGATCACGAAGGGTCGGACACGACTTAACGACTGAACAACAACAAATGCCATGGGAAGCAAAGCCTCTCTCAAACTGCTTTCAACTCTCTCAAAGGCTACTGTTTGCATCTAGCCTAGGTTGTGTCACTTACCTTATTCTTCCCCACATACTCTCTATTTCTGAAAGAGTACTGTGTTCTCTAAATATAATGGCACAGTCCAGACCATTATCACCTTCAAAACAGGACTGCTCACACAAACTATTTCTCTGTCCAGACCTCCTCATGATTGTTGAGACCTCCTGTCTTCCCCAGTCTCACTTAAAGTTACAATATTTATTCAAAATCCATTTAATTGATTAATTTAAAAAAACTTTTGACTGATTAATCTCATAGCCACCACTAACAAGCACCTGAGAAAAAAGCAAGGAGGAGGGCTGTGTTTGGAATTGCATTGCAACAGCAACATAATCATTTTTTTAAATCTTGTTTGCAGAATGTCAGTTAAATGTTACAGCACAGAATTTCAAGTAACAATGTCTTAACATTCTAAAAATGAAAGTTAATAATAGGTATCATTGCAAAACGGGCTCAGGCATGGTACAAAGTGGTGAAAAAGAGTTTAGCTTCCTCAGCTGAGGCACGATTACATCGTTTTCAGTTTTAGGTAGTGAGGCAGAAATTGACTGTGGTTTTTAAAACTGATGCACGCCAAACCAAGGGCCCTTTTGGAGGCAGAGATGCAGGACAGAAGTCTATGAATAAAAAAAAATGAAAAGGATTTTATTCAAATGCAAATTTATACAAATCTGCACAATTAAAATTCATAGCATTACTCAACTAAGATTTATCTAATTGGGTGATTAAATATTAATATTAAAACACTGGTATGGACAAATGCACTTGAAGCGGGGATGGGGGGGACGGACAGACGGACGGGACTGATAACCATAAATACAGTACCTTCCAAACTCTTCTCTACCTGAGAGGGTTCTTTCTCTTACAAGAGACCAAGGTAGGTTTTCTTTTTGCACAGCTCTGAAACGAGCACTGGACGAGAACCTCCAGAGCCACAACCATATTGCATATGTGCAAATTTTAAAAGACCTGAAAGCATTTGTTTTTAAGTGGCATGACATGCAATAGCAAATGGTGCTATATAATTTGGGGAAAAGAGACTTGCAGGCTCTTTCAACACGCACTTGCAGGGAAGCACTTGATCTCCCTTTGCTGCTATCTACCTTGTAGTAAGTAGTAATGAAGACATGCTTAATTAATAGTAGCAGTCATGCTCCACTACCTAAAACAGAAAACTATTTAGTAGCACCTCACCGAAGGAAATCAAACCCGCTTTGACCACTTTGTACAATGCTTTAGCCATTTTGCAATGATACCAGTTAACTTTCATTCAGAATCTTATTTACATCTGTGCCTCTGAATTCATCTGAACTACAGACAATTCTAGATGAGATGTCAGCAGAGCAGTAAGAAATTGTAATTGTGTGGCATCCTCACTTAGGGTTTTCACTTCTCAGTCCTACAATGTCCACACAAGTAAGACAGTGACAAAGCTGCAGTACAAACACAGGCTCAATTACCACAGTTAAACAGGCTTAATTCAATTTTTTGTAATTTGCTTCTTACTAATATCTCTTAATCCTATACACTCCTTTCTGCGCTCAGTCACAGAGAAGTGGGAGGGGGGATGACTCAATTTTGACCTTACAGTGCTATTAGCTCTGCCCACAGAAACAACAAATAAAAATCAACTGGCCAGGTTCTGACTACAAATAAATCTAAGCTTTTGTATACTAAGCATTTTCTCATTGCTCTCAGGCATGGTTTAGAAGAGTCCTTTTCTGAGACACAGTCAGTATGAGAAAGCAAAGTATTTATGGTTACAAATCAGTACTAAAAAGAAGAGACTGAAAAAACAGATGGGTGTACATATTTGTCACCCCTACATATGTGTTTTTCAGGAAGACGGCTTTTCTTTTGTCAGAAATATTCAAGATCACGTTCTGCTCTTAAACTGTTTCCTCACCCAGAGAAGAAGGCATCTTCAGACACATACAATCAACTTACTGCGTCTGCCAGAAGACAAAAATCAAATAAGTAAGGGAATACTGTGGGTAACTTGATTTGTGGCTCTCACCTAAAAAAAAAAACTTGGTAGCTTTATAGAGGACTTGTTTCTTCTTTGAAAGTGTTTCTTTAGCTTCCCATCAATACACTTCTAGATTAGTCAGCATTCAGAAATGTAGAGTAAAACACACATATACATGCACAAGGACATTGCTATTTTTTCCATGCCATTTCATATTAAAATACTTTTTCAGCCCAAACTACGAAAAGGTGAGGCAGTTTCAATTACAATCAAATGTTCTCTCACCAAAGTTTCCCAGACTGGTCTCTCTTGTGTCGACGCGCATCTCCAGGGCCTTCACTAGCTGCAACTCATCTAGCCCTGTCAGTGTTCTCTGCAAAAATAAGCAAAAGGTAAGTACGGAACCCAAAAAATTAAGAAAAGCCGTGCTGGATTAGGCCAAAAACCACCTAGTCCAGCATTCCATTCCCCACTGTGGTCCATCACCTGCCTCTGGGAAGCTCACATGCAGGAGACAAAGAAGACATACTTCTCTCCCACCACTGCTCTCCTGCAACTAGATTTCAGAGGCATACTGAATGTGGAGGTAGTGCACAGCCATCATGACTAGTAACCATTGATAGACTGTCCTCCATTGATAGCATGAGCCCACACCGCTCTTTCTAGTTAGTGAGAGAGGAAGAAAAACCTCTCTCTCCACTCCTTTATACCATGTATAATTGTACATGTCTCAAGACGCAATCCTCCAGAGTGCTCTGCCAAGAAGTCGCGAACGTGCCATAAAGCACGTTCGCGACACCTCGGGAGTAAAGGAAACCAGCACAGAGGCCAACCACCCTCACTCTGTCGCCGGAACGCCCAGGCGGCCGCCGGAGAAAGTAAGTCCGGATCCAGCGGGAGCGGTTTGGCGGGTGAGGGAGAGGGGCCACTGGCCTAGCCGGCCCGGGAGGGAGCAGGGGATGGCTCCCGCCATATTCCTGCCCCCGCCGGGCCGGCTAGGCTGTTACACAGCCTCCTCTACTTCCGCCAGCTAAGGAGGCCTAATGGGCCAGCCCTTGTTTACACCCGGGGAAGGAGACAAGCGTCCCCTTCCTTGAGTAGACCTCCGGCCCGTTACTTGGCAGGAAACCTCAGGCTCTGGATCCGGCGGGCAGTCGTGGGTCACTGGCCAGATCCTTACATAAGATTGCGCTGTCAATCATATCCCTCCTTAATTGCATTTTTCTAAGCTTAAAAAGTCCTAAATGCTTTAGGCTGTACCTCATAACGGAAGGTGCTCCAGTCCTCTGCTCATGTTGGTTGTCTTTTTTTTTTTTTTAACCTTTTCCAGCTCTACAATATCCTTCTTAAGATTTGGCGACCAGAACTTACATAGTATTCCAAAAGTGGCTGCACCATAAGCTTTTATAGGGCAATGCAATTTTAGCAATCTTATTCTTGATCCCTTTCCTAATGACCCCTAGAACATAATTTGCCTATTTCACCACTGCCGCACATTGGGTCAAACTTTTCATTGAGCTATCCACCATGACCAAGATCTCTTTCCTGGTTTGTCACTGATAGCTCAAATCTCATTAGTGTATATGAGAAGCTGGGATTTTTGGCCCCAATGTGCACATTCTTTACCACGACAAAACTTGCATTCTGCTAGTAATTCAGTCTTGAGTTGAGGGCTCCTTGAAAGGCCAATATACCAGTTGATTTAAAGTTCCAGTTCCTGCGCTACGCCTCCAAGTAGCTTCAGTGCTACAGCAGTTCTGAAGGTATGTATGTAGCAATATCACAGGCAATTATTAAAAGAGTTGCACTACTACATAGCCATACTACATGAATAAAGCCTAGATTTCCCAACAATGACAGGAAGTTGGTAGTGCTCACCTCACATGAGATTCATCAGAAGTCAATGAACCTCTTAGTGAACAAAGCGCATGACGAAATTACTTCCTGACTCTATTGAAGGTGACTAATATTACCAGTGTTCTTCCTTGCGGCTCAACTCCATAACAGGGACAGTGCAAGATTTTCCAGAACCCATGCAGTGCTTTACCTACTGTAGCACTCTGAAGGTCATCTGAAGCCTGAGCAGTCAGCACATGAATTCAGCACATATGGGTGCCAATGGAAACATGTGCAGAGGTAGATCAATCAATCAATCAAACCTTTATTGGCATCACAAACAAACATACAAGTTAAATATACCAATACACAGTCACCATCATTCCAGTGACACAAACTATTGGATAAAAGAGAAAAAAGAAAAGAAAAAAAGTCTATTTTTACATCTCTAGGTCATTAGTAGAAGTCTGTAATGCACTACGGCGGCAGAAAACCAAATAAAGATATTTAGCCACTATCTTGGTGAGCTCCTGGTTTTTCCCATATAATAAAAAACGTATGACCTCCATCTCTGGTTTCCAGGTGGGAATGCAAAATTGATCTAAATATTGTTGTCGGAGATCATCGTACAATTTACATTTAAGGACCATGTGTGTTAAAGTTTCCACCAAGTGACCATCACATGGACAAATTCTATCTCCTTCTACCATACCCGCAAACCTACCCCAAAGGAGGTTTGATGGGTTAGAATTGAACCTAGCCAGTGAAAATGCCCTTCTTTCTTGTGGGTTGAACAAAAATTGTAGGTAATTGTTTTTAATTTCGTGTGCCCAAGAAAGTTGAAAACAGAGAGGGGAACATGTTTTCTGTACTGCTACAATTAGTTCCTGGCGTTCAATATTCCACAGCCTAGTTTTTAGCATAGCCTTAGCGGATGGTAATGACACAGAACCCAGATGATCCACTGACAGCCCAAGTTGCTGTATCTTTGTATAAAACTGTTGTAGCCCTGGGGAAGGGAAGGGGTCTGACAAGAGTTTGCAGAGGTAGATTATATAGATCAGAACTATGATGGGGGCAAGATGTTGAGGCATTCCTACTTTCCATTAAAGTTCCATGCACATTTGTATGCCCAGGTGACAGCCATGGTCCAGAACACATTTAGCTGGTGTGCCAACCGTGTCCTTTCTTGGACTGATAGACCTGGAATGGTTATCCACACACTGGTGACATCAAAATTGAACTACTATGTGGTAATGCCTGTGAAAACTGTTTGGAAACTGCAGTTTGTACAGATGCTGCCATTAGACGCTAACAGGAGCCAGGGTTGTGACCGTGTCACACTCACGTTGTACCATCTACATTGGCTCCCTGCATATTTCTGGGCACAATTCAAAGTGCCGGCGCTGATCTACAAAGCCCTTAACAGTTAGGACATACATATTTGAAGAGCCATCTCTTGTCATAGGAGCCTGTCCATCCAGCAAGGTTCTGTTTCAGGTTCTGTCTCTGTTGGAAAGTCAGTTGGCAGTAACCCATGACAGATCCTTTTCCATCATGGTGCCTGAATGTCTTTGGCATTCCCTAGCACTGGAGGTTAGATCTGCTCCTTCTTTGCTGACATTTTGTTGGGGTTAATTTGGCCTAGCCCTAGCCTTTTACTGAGTTTACTATTGATTTACCTGGCTCTGTTTGCGCTGTCCATGATCTTATTTTGTATTTTATATTGATTTCTTTGTTTTTTAGTGAGTTTGTTCTATTTGATTTAATTTGTCATTGTTTATTTTTGAGTATTCTTAAATTTGTGAGCTGTCTTGAGCTTTCGTTGCAGGACCGAAAAGGCAGGATGTTTTAAAATAAAAATAATTAAATAGTGTCCTTTGAGGTACACAGATCAATGAATTTAAAACAGGGATAGGGGACTGCAAACACTTCAAGAATCTAACAGGAATCTGCCGGACCTCAAGAAGCTACTAGGATGATACGGATCTCAGGCTGCTCCAAGCTCCACTTGGCTGTTATAAATGAAAGGAGCATTCCAACAGCTGGAGTTCTCTGGAACACTCAGTCCTTTTCTGTAGTCCTGTGCAATGACAAACTCCAAATAAATGGCATGACACAGTGCAAAGAGCAGACCTATTTCACCTGGGGATTCCCACATACTAATGATATCAGCAGCTGTTTTGACTGAGCAAAGAAATTCAAATCGGCAGAAATTAGGGTTTGGATACATTCAGTATGAAAGTGCTTGCTTGACTAGGAATACTGTATTAGCCTTGAGTTGCTTTAAGTTAGGAAAAAATATACAACTATTCCAAATCTTCAGCAAAACAACATCCTTGGACATGGATCCAGCAAATGTATCCTGCAAGAAGTGGTAACCTGGTACCTTATTCAATAAAGTTGTGGACCTCACAATAGCAGCCCAATCCTAACTTAAAGAACCCCTCTGGTGATGCAGCCGTGCCAAAGGAGTGTGCTCTGCATCCTGTGGGGGGAGGCAGTTGAGGAGGTCTCCTTGAGGTAAGGGAACATTTGTTCCCTTACCCTCAGGCAAGTCTCCGCTGCCCCAGGGGGTCTCCTTGGATCTGTGCCAGCCATTTGCACAGCCATTTGGCTGGCACAGAACCAAGAGAAGTAAGGGAGAGGGAACAGAGAAGGAATGGGGATAGGAACCTGGCGCACACTGGTGCTGCTGGGATTCCCTCCCTCCCTCCCCTGTTCTGCCTCCTACTCACCACCCTCTCTGCCCAGACATTCCCACCCTGTTCCTCCCACTGCCCGCCCCACTGCCAACTTACTGGCACTGGCGATGAGTGGTTCCTCTATTGGCATGTGCACACGGCCTCTAGCCATGTATGCTGGTGGCCTTGTGTGTGCTGCTGCAGTGGCACTTCTGCTGGCAGTGCATGCCTTCCGCCGGCGGAACACTGAGTTGGGATTGGGCCCTAAATCTAATATTTTCTATCCACTAGCACGTCCACATGGTGTCTGCATTTTTCACTCCTGGTTTCATAAGCTGGAACTTCATGTACCTAAAAATAATTGTCTGACTATAAAAATCAAGAAAGGTGTCAATACAGTACTGCCATTCAAGGTGATAGAAATTGCATTTCACTCTCTAGTATGTAAAAATGAATGCATGTTGGTTTTAGAACATCCAGTGCAGCTAATTCATTTTCCACTCACAAAACCTGAGCAGAAAGCTGATTACTTTCCAGGGAGCAAAGATGGGGATATCATCTCTTTCAATAATTGTTGTTGTTCAGTCGTTAAGTCGTGTCCGACCCTTCATGATCCCATGAACCATATCCCGCCAGGCCTTCCGGTCCTCCACTATCTTCCTGAGTTCGCTCATTTTCATGTTCGTTGCATCGGTGATGCTGTCTAACCATCTCATCCTTGGCCTTCCCCTTCTCCTTTTGCCTTCAATTTTTCCCAGCATCAGAGTCTTCTCCAGAGAGTTCTCTCTTCGCATTAGGTGTCCAAAATATTTGAGTTTCAGCCTTAGTACCTGTCCTTCCAGGGAACAGTCAGGGTTGATTTCATTTAGGATTGACTGATTTGATCTCCTAGCAGTCCAAGGGACTCTCAGGAGTCTTCTCCAGCACCACAGTTCAAAAGCATCTATTCTTCGGCGCTCAGCCTTCCTTATGGTCGACGCCCGTGCTGCCATCCCCTTGGGCAAGCACTACGCCCTTCGTGATCCTCATTTTATGGTATACATTAAAGAGTTCCAACATCTAAGCATCATGCAACCGACAGAACAGAGAATTGGTACAAGACATTGGTACAAAAAGATGATACGGGAGGCCAAGAAAGACTTTGAGGAACGTATGGCAGGCAACATAAAAGGGAATAATAAAAGCTTCTTCAAATATCTTAGAAGCAGGAAACCTGCCAGGGAAACGGTTGGTCCGCTGGATGGTGAGGGAGAGAAAGGGGTGATAAAAGGGGACTTGGAGACTGCAGAGAAATTAAATGAGTTCTTTGCATCTGTCTTCACGGCAGAAGACCTCGGGCAAATACCGCTGCCGGAACAGTCTCCCCTGACTAAAGAATTAAGTCAAATAGAGGTTAAAAGAGAAGACGTCTCAGACTTAATTGACAAAATAAAGATCAATAAATCACCAGGCCCGGATGGCATCCACCCAAGAGTTCTGAAGGAACTCAAGAATGAAGTTGCTGACCTCTTTTTTTTTTTTTTTTATTATATTTTTTATTTTATTTAACAACAATATAACACAAGACAATACATAATAAAAATACTAACTAACTAACTACCTAACTACCTAACTAACTAACTACCTACCTAACAACAAAAATGATACAACAGGGAATGACAAACTGGGGGATATCAACAAGACACATTAGGAACACTAACAAGCCGGACATCAATATATCACAGAATGACTCTTTCAACTATTCAATTATACTAACTAAAGTTACCGTCATATTTACTCAATTTCCACCTCCTGCACATCAATACATATAATGATAATATTCTTTTTTATAATTACCTTTCCATCTAATCAAAATAAAATAATTACTACCACTCTGTTCTCTTACTAACTTAAGTTAGGACCATATTTACTCAATTTCCACCTCCTGGACATCAATACATAAAATAATTACTACCAGTCTGTTCTCTTCTTTACATTTCCATCTCCTAAACCTTAAATTTAAACATCCAAATCCCTCAAATATAAATCTTAATCATTAACTCTTCAATATCTAGTATAATCTCAATTTCAATCTCAACTTTTCACTGCTGAGCATATATCAATAACCGTATATACAACAATATGTTTATCTCTTTAAAACATTACTGATATCATCATATTGAATAAAAACAAATCTTATAAAAACAACAGCGTGCCATATAATATCTCTTCCAAAATCAGAGGAAGCCTCCTCCAAAACATATTAACTTTCCAACAAATACTTTACAGTTTCATCAACATCTTACTTAACTTCTTTGATGTTAACCACCCTCGATAAAATATTTTATATAAAATCCTTTATATAGAAGTTTAACCATTTTATAACCTAAGTTCCAAATCTAATCTTACTCTTATAGATAAATCTCTCATCCTAAATTTATAACCCCAATATCATAATATCTTAACTGTTTCAAAATCCAATAAAAAAAAAAAATTATAAACTTCATACATATTTATCATACAATCAATTCTTTATATTGTCTATTATAAAAATCTATTATCCACTGTGGTCTGTTCGTTACTTCTAATGTTTTTACCCAGCCAGTTATTTTATCACAAAACTTTATATCTAACCTGTTCCCTTCCTAATTTCTAACACCTCTGCCTCCAGAATCTGCAAATCTTTTATCAACCACGCCATAAAAGTCCAATAGAAATCTTCTCGGTCCTTTGCAAAAAAATTCTGTATTCTAAACATGAAACTTGCTCTCTCCATCTGCAATTTAAAGGTTGCAGCCTCCTGTTGTTCAGACCACTTGTCTGATTCTTCCATAACCTGGATTGCTGTAAGTTCTTCTGTTTGCCGTTTAAAGGTTGGAGCCTCCAGTTGTTCAGAGGTCTTATATACTTCTTCCATGATCTGAATTTCTACAATCTCCTCTGTAATTACTGCAGCCCGTGTCTTCAAAAGTCTTGCATCCTGCATCTGCTTCAATTGCATCAATATCTGTTGTCTTTCTCCAGAGGCTTTATTTTGATTTAACAAAAGTATATTTAGAGTCTCTTTTAATTGATTAATGCTGGCCCACATATCTTGCAAAAATTCCATCATCTCCTGCTGCAACGGAAAGCAACTGTCCTGCTTGCAACTTCCAACTTTTCCACTTAAGACACACGAAGCATCACAGTTCACAATCCAGATTAAAACTAATAATAGATTCAAAGCCAAATTCCACTGAGTACATAGTCCCAGACCACATCTTGGCACATTCAGGGTTAACTTCCCAGACTGAATCAAAGGAATGCAGCTCCTTCTGTAATTCAATATGTCTCAGTTTAACAAGCACAGCTCAGGCAAAGAAGAGGGAAGCAGAGTCCATGTAAGGGGGGGGAAATCCACCCCTATCCCCTTAGCTTCTTTTAGATGCCTATAAATTTCAGCCTTCCTGTCTTCCCACTCACCGCTCCTCTTCCAGATCAGCAGAGAAACTCTTACTCCAGTCCAAGGTTGGTACGTTGAAGGAGTCTACTTTAAAATAAATCTTTTCCTCTTGTCCGGGTGAGCGGCAACGCGAGCCTTCACAGTCACCAAAATGGTGTCTGCGACAAAGCAGGGACAGAAAAGGGAATACCAAGCAGAAACTGGCTCAATGCCTTGACCAGTTCCCTCAGTTTGCTCCCCAATCTCTCATCTACATCTCTCCTGATGCAGATGGCCCCGATCCAGCCTGGATCAAGGGAATTCCACTGCTTTGCGGCGCGGCTCCAGAGAGCTCTCTGGAATCACGTCTTCGGTCCGTCGTCCCAGCCCCGCCCACCAAGAATGAAGTTGCTGACCTCTTGACCAAAATATGCTACTTGTCCCTTAAAACGGCCACTGTGCCAGAGGATTGGAGGTTAGCTAATGTCACGCCAATCTTTAAAAAAGGAAGGAGGGGGGACCCGGGAAACTACAGGCCTGTCAGCCTAACATCTGTTCCAGGGAAGATGGTGGAAAAGTCTCATTAAGGATAAAATCTTAAAATACATAGAAGAACAAGCTCTGCTGAGGGAGAGTCAACATGGCTTCTGCAAGGGGAAGTCTTGCCTCACAAACCTTTTAGAATTTTTTGAAAAGGTCAACAGGCATGTGGATGCGAGCGAACCCGTGGATATTATATATCTGGATTTTCAGAAGGCATTTGACACGGTCCCTCATGAAAGGCTCCTGAGAAAACTCCACAGTCAGGGAATAAGAGGGCAGGTCCTCTTGTGGATTAGGAACTGGTTGAAGACCAGGAAACAGAGAGTGGGTGTCAATGGGCAATTTTCACAATGGCGAGAGGTGAAAAGCGGTGTGCCCCAAGGATCAGTCTTGGGACCGGTGCTTTTCAACTTATTCATAAATGACTTGGAGTTGGGGATAGGCAGCGAGGTGGCCAAGTTTGCGGATGACACTAAACTTTTCCGGGTGGTGAAGACCAGCAGGGATTGTGAAGAGCTCCAGAAGGATCTCTCCAAACTGGGAGAATGGGCAGCAAAATGGCAGATGCGCTTCAATGTAAATAAGTGCAAAGTGATGCACATTGGGGCAAGAAACCAAAATTTCACATATACGCTCATGGGTTCTGAGCTGTCTGTGACGGATGAAGAGAGAGATCTTGGGGTGCTGATGGACAGGTCGATGAAAGTGTCGACCCAGTGTGCGGTGGCTGTGAAGAAGGCCAATTCCATGCTTGGGATCATTAAAAAAGGGATTGAGAATAAAACGGCCAATATCATTATGCCTTTGTACAAATAGATTGTAAGGCCGCATCTGGAGTATTGTGTCCAGTTCTGGTCACCACACCTCAAAAAAGATGAATTGGAAAAGGTGCAGAAAAGAGCGACCAGAATGATTTGTGGGCTGGAGCACCTCCCTTATGAGGAAAGGCTACAGTGTCTGGGGCTTTTCAGCCTAGAAAAAAGGCACCTGAAGGGGGACATGACTGAGACATATAAACCTATGCATGGGATGGAGAGAGTGGATAGAGGGAAGTTCTTCTCCCTCTCGCACAACACCAAAACCAGGGGACATGCACTAAAATTGAGTGGAGGGAGAGTTAGAACAGACAAAAGAAAATATTTCTTTACCCAGCGTGTAATTCATCTGTGGAACTCCTTGCCACAGGATGTGGTGATGGCACCTGGCCTAGATGTCTTTAAAAGGGGTTTGGACAGATTCATGGAGGAAAAGACCATCACAGGTTACAAGCCATAAGCAACCTCCTGGTTTTAGAAGTAGGTTTTCTCTGTGCCAGGTGTAGGGGAGTGGCAGCAGGAAACAGGTTACCGGTATCTTGTTGGCTGTGTGCTCCCTGAGGCATCTGATAGGGCCACTGTGTGATACAGGAGGCTGGACTAGATTGGCTTTTGGCCTGATCCAGCAGGGCTCTTCTTATGTTCTTAAGACACAGTGCTGCAGATCTGTGCAAGTCAGAACAGCCAGCTAGGGAGAAAAAACAACCACGGAGGAGCAGAGCAGGAAAGATATGCAAATTGCACCTCAGCTGACTAGTAAGGGTGCATGTTGCCTAACCCTCAGCTACAGAAGTTCATTTGGAGAATAAATACTATAGCTGAGGATTTTAAATCTGAATGTAGCTGTCAATCCTGCCTTGTTCAGGCATTCAAATCTATGCTTAAAATAGACAAAAATAAAATGAACCAGATGTATTCCCAAGGACTAGATATTTTACATAGTCAACATGTCCTCTTTGTCTTTCAGCAAAGGATTCCATTTAATAACAGTACATTTTAAACAGTAAACTATACAGTACTTTTACTGATTCAGAATGAGCAAATTCAACCACATTCCTGAAAATTTTTTATATAACCTGTTATCAAGACTTGTATCTTGCCTCTATTGGAGACATGTGTCTGGCCTGGGCAAGCAAAGCCACATGTATTCACATTGACAATGTCAAAAGAAAACCACTTAAACAAGGGTTAATCCCACCTGGATAAAATTACATACACAGCCCAATTCAACTTAACTTTGTGCCCAGCGATCCAGCAAGGGAGGTGCAGGGAATGCTGAATCCTGTGCTGAAAATGGGAGCAAGGAGGTCTCCTCGGGGGAAGGGCACTTTTGTTCCTTTACCCCAGGTAAAGCCTCAGCCCCTGCAACAGGTCTCCTCAGATCCACGCCAGCTATTTTCCTGGCGCAAGGCTGAGAGGCCTGTGTAAGGAAAAATGACCAGGGTGGGTGGGTGTAGGATTCAGCATGCGCCGCTGCCGATCCACCCACCTCTGTCCACCCCCCAACGTTACATCCCCTCCCGGCCCTCCCCTGTGGAGCGGGTAAGTGCCGCTCTGAGCGACGCAGGGTCTGGGGGGGGGGCATAATGTGGCAGGGGTGGGCGGAGAAGGCCTGGAAAGGGGATCAGCGGAGAAGGCCTCCACCGTATCCTATCCTCCCTCCCGAGCTTGGAAGCCCTACACAGGGCTTCTATGGGCTACGCCAGTGACTTAGCTGGCGCAGATCCAAGTAGACCCATTGAGCAGGCTGGGGCTCAACACAGGGTAAGAAGACAAATTTCCTCTTATCCCGCTGTGCCATGTGGCCCCATTGTGCCAGCGCTGGATAGGATTGGGCTGTCAGTCTACTACATAGTGGTATCCTGATTATGCAGTCACAGCCCTTGATTACATCGCCCACAAAATTGTACAGGTCCCTTGTGCCCAACAAAGGCCTCTGCCTGAAAAGTACTGTACCTTAAACCACGGTTCTGGCCACCCCTGCTCTTCTTCCATCCCTCCATAAGTCTTTCCTCTATCACTCTCATGCTCACAGAAACTCTGTTTCCTTCCAGGAGAGATTTGGCACTTTTACAAATGTGTCATGTCTCCTTCTCAAGCATCTGTTTGCTAATCCCCAGCCAATGCTATTACCTTCTCCCTCTGGTCTTCTCCGAGAGGCACCAGCTCTCAGGATGAGAGGCTCCAGGATGGTGTAGTGGTTTAGGAGTCGGACTTAGACCTGGAAGATCCAGGTTCAAATCCCCGCTCAGCCACGAAGCTTCCTGGGTGACCTTGGGCCAGTCACTATCTCTCAGCCCCACCTACCTCACAGGGTTCTTGTGAGGACAAAAGGAGGGGAGGAAATATGTACACCACTCTGAGCTCCTTGGAGGAAGGGCGGTATAAAAATGTGAATAAATAAATAAAATAAAATGGTCAGTTACTAGCAGCTGTGCAGTGGTACCTGCTGTTCTTCCCCACTTCCTGCTTATTGTAACTCATTCCCTCAATAAACATGCTGTTTATTTCTTCAGCTTGGGCTCTAGATCTCTTCTTATCACCCTATGGTACCAGTCTGCAGGGTGCATACACCACAGCCAACAGCCAAAAAGTCCTACATATGGGTGCACGTGAATAGCATGTGCACGTGTCTCCAAGGTATCTGGGGTAACAGACAAGCCATCTCTGTGTAACATATCATTTAGCTGCAATCTGAAAGCACCCACACTTTGCTACTTCCCTCCTGGTCAGTATTTTTTTTAAATCTCAGCTGCATCTCACCCTTGTAGCAACTCTCATTGCATATGCCAAGCTAAACAGACAGGGATTAGTCAATGAACAGAATTTCCTCCCCTCATCTCCTTTTCATAAATCCTCTTCAATTGTCTGGCATGTTTTTGTACTTGTTCACTCTATCTTTTGCCTCAATGTCAAGTCCATTTATGCTTACTATTCAAAAGCAACCTTCTGCCAAGAAATAAGGAAGTGATTCACTAAAGGTCTAAATGGTAGAGATATGACCCGCCAACTTTATTTTTCCCTGTGGATGATCACACAGTACAGTTAAGTGCACCCACACCCAGCTTCCACAGCAAGCTAGTCATCATCATACCTTAATATGTTTCTATTATTCAGAGAAAAGCACTGCTTCTATCTATCTCCATGCGTGGGGAATGAGGGACATCTCCATTCTACAAAGCAAGGGCCATAACTTATTGAAAAATCGTAAATCTACGTTCTGTAAGTTAACCATGAGGAACAAAAATAAATTTATCAATATTAGATACATCCAAATATAAAATGTTAATTATTTGTTCTAATAAATCGAATGTAATGGCAGGTAGTAAATGAGGAAAGGGACACTGTGGATGGGCTTGGTGGAAGAGGACATGAAGTTTTGACATTGTAAAGCCCTGCTAATCATAGCACCTTAAATTTTAAAGCATTTTTCAGAGAGGGGCTGCAGCCCAGTGGTAAACCACATGCATTGCTTGCAGAAAGTCCCACATTCTGTCTCTGGCATCTCCTCCAGGTGTTTGTTGTTCAGTCATTAAGTCGTGTCCAACCCTTTGTGATCCTATGAACCATATCCCGCCAGGCCTTCCTGTCCTCCACTATCTTCCCGAGTTCGCTCATTTTCATGTTCGTTGCATGGGTGATGCTGTCTAACCATCTCATCCTTTGCCTTCCCCTTCTCCTTTTGCCTTCAATCTTTCCCAGCATCAGAGTCTTCTCCAGAGAGTCCTCTCTTCGCATTAGGTGGCCAAAATATTTGAGTTTCAGCTTCAGTACCTGCCCTTCCAGGGAACAGTCAGGTAGGGATGGGAAAATCCTGAAGAGCTACTGTCAGTCAGTACGGAGCTATAATGACCAATGTTCTGACTAAGAAGACTGCAGCTTCATTTATACAACATACTTGCTTAGTTGCTTTTAAAGAAAAACAGTCAAAATCTGGCACTCTCAAGAAATGGATAGATGCACTGAACTTAGTTTATCTCCACAGTCTAGTTCACCAGGTCGTAAATTATAGTTTACAGACCCACGCTGTGTATGACCTAAAACCAATATTTGCCACTCACACACAATTTTTTAACCTTATGTACAATTTGGAAACACAGTACTTCGAAACCAAGCCATGCTAACTTGGCAGATGTCTTTTAAAGTGGTGGGTTTTTTTTAATATTTAGCAGAGTGAATGTTCCTGTTCAGCCAAGCACTCTCTCAACCAGTGTGTCTTTTTTACATTATCGGCCCCTTTAGGACAGTGAACCATCTACTTCATTACAGCTGTTTTGACATATGGAATTTTGATGGGATAGAATCAGAACTAAAACTAGGTTAGCAGAAGCCTTACCTAATAATGTCTCTCTCTTGCTCAGCTGTACATTTCAGACTGCAAATAGGGGGACTGAATGTTTGAATGCTCCCCAATGTAAAATAATCCCTATGTATATAAAACTAGTATGTAAGAAAGAATGGTCTAGGTTAGTTTTTTCCTTACCTGTTTTGTACGTATAAGGAAGCATTTTTCTGGGGGATCATTCAAACATTTGAACTCCCATCATCAGTTTGCAAAGAAGGGAAAGTTAGGACACCCTGACAAGTCTTGTGCCCAGCGGCGTCACTAGGGTGGGTGTCACCCAGTGCGGAAACCTGGAAGTTTGGCAGTGACGCAATGACATCATCACATCACCGCCAAAGTCATCATGTCACCACCGGACTCCCAGGTTGCTGAGCTTTCGCCTGGCCTTGGGAGGCCATGATCTTACAACCCCGCCCCCAGGCTGAGTAGGAATCCTGTCTCTTACAGCAGCGGCTCCTTTCCTTTTTGTATACCTCCTGGTTGGTTTAGGGCCACTCCCTTCCACCCGGTCTGAAATTCCCACTGAGCTGCATGTGGGACAACTTGCCACTTCCGTTCTCTGTCACCCAGTTTCTCTCTTCCCACCATGCCCGCGCATGTGCCAAGCCAAAATGGGCCCGCCTCGCCTTCCAACACCGCAGCTCATTGGCTAACAGAAGTGTCCCTCCTTGGAAACTTGGAGAGCTCATGGAACCAGACACCTTGCTTTATATTACAAGTCTTGCTGGGAATTTCAATTGTTTCTTTAGTCAAGAAAGGTCTACTACTGACAGAGGCACACACCGTTTCAAGGAAAAAGCTGTTCTGCCAAAATCAGAAACTTATTTGAACTAACATGCAGATTTTCATGGCTCGTTATTATACACAAAGAGACAATGTTTATGGGATTTCCAGCCATGTAATAGTTCTTAAAATTGAAGAAATAAAGATAAATTCTTACAACCTGTCTGTAGAAATTCCTCTCCTTTGGTCCTACCACGATACAAAAGCAGGCAACCAGAGCGGATTATCCAGGTATAAACATTGTCTCTTTGTGTACTTATTTGAACGTCAAAAGGAAGATCATTTTCTTCAGTTGCCACACAAAGATAGAAAAAATAAAATTAAAAAGTACATGCAAACTTGCTGAAGTTCCTTTCCAACAGAGAGTGCTATATGCAGTGGTTGTTGCTGTCCATTTCCCAGCTATCATCATCCTATCAAAAGCCATCGTCATCCTATCAAAAGCCATCCCCCTACCACAAGTGAGCCATTTCCAGCACACCTCAGGCCTTTTTCAACTCTTAACCAAGTAAATAATGCATGCTACAACATAAGAACGGTATAATCACAAGGGAATTCATCCTCTTACAAGCAGCTACAGCATATTAATTTTTACTGATGCAAATGGTATTGTTTTAATTATTGTATTGCTTTTTATTGTAATTGTTTTGTATTTATATTTTATGCTGGCTGTATGCCACCTTGAGTGCCCCATTGTAGGGGAATAGGTAGGATAGAAATCCTTTAAATAAATAAGTCAAATATTAACACAAGTATGAAACTGCCAACCTAGCAATTCCAAAGCATGTCAATGCGAGTAGATAAATAGGTACCGCTTGCGGGAAGGTAAACAGCGCTCCGTGTTCCAGCTGCATGCTACGCGCTGCGGCAAGGAGAGTCATGCCAGCCACATGACCACGGAGACGTCTTCGGACAACGCTGGCTCTTCGGCTTTGAAATGGAGATGAGCACCACACCCTAGAGTCGGACACGACTGGACTTAATTGTCAGGGGATACCTTTACCTTTACCTATGAAAGTATATGCACTTTGCTAAACATAGAGAAGGAAGTAGGAGAATGGAGGGTGGAAGAGGGTGGTGCCTTACCTCAGTGATGGATTAATTGATCCATGACGTTTCCACTTAAAATACATCAGGTAGTAAGCCCAGAGAAAAGTGCTTAAGACAGTGGAGAACCACTGACATTCAAGGCTGACAAAACCAGGTTAGAGGAATCCCTCTCACATGACAAATAAAGGCATTTGTATATGCCAAATGTCTGACCCGTACGTGAAGATAGTTCTTTATATATTTGCCTCTTTCATTCACAAGTATTACATTTGCAATTTCAAATATACTCTATTTTTTCAAATCCTTTTGATATTAAACAAAAACATCGATGTACTGTACAACAGATTTCTTATGTTATTCATGCTGGTCATATTTGTGTAGAGAAGAGGCTGAGAAGTAACCAAAACATCTTAAGGTAGTCCTAGCTGTCTGGACGTCTCCTAAATATTTATTTTATTTATTACATTTATGTCAGCCCTTCCTCCAAGAACTTCAGGGTGACATACCCCCACACCTATTTTATCCTCACAACAACGTGAGGAAGGAAAGGTTGAGAAAGAGTGATTGGCTCAAGTTCATCCAGCAAGCTTCATAGTTGAGTGGGAAATTGAACCTGGGTCTCCCCCAGTCATAGCGCAACATTCTAATCACTATACTACAGTGGCTCTCCACATGCTATATTAATGCAATACAGTGGGCCTTCACTTTACAATGGGTTCATTTTACGATCAGATTTCTCCGTAGTAAAAAGATTCACTATATACTTATTCGGGTTGGAATGATCTGGACAAAATACGATACATTCTTAGAGGTACAGATGAGGGGCTATTGGAGGTGGTAGCAAAGTATATAAAACTGAATATAAGGAGACATACCGTATTGTCCCGAGTATAAGACGCACCTGATTATAAGACGCACCCTTAAAGTTTGGTGCTATTAAAAATTTTTAATTAAATCACTGGCATTATTGCAACAGCCTGATTATAAGACACACCCCTAGTTTAAAAACTTAAATTAGGAGAAAAAAGTGAGTCTTATACTCAGACCCATACGGTAATTCATCGGTGAGACCCAACAGCTGAGACTTAGTTATGATTATTTATTTATTTATTTAAAAAAATTATATCCCGCCTTATCCCATGCCGAGGCAAATGCCCAAGGCGGCTTACAACAAAAATTAAAAACAGTTTAAAATACAGACAGTTTAAATACATAATTTAAAAACAATAAAAACAATAATATCAATAAAAACCACTGGGGAGCAACAGTAGGGAGCACAAAAGCAACATGGCAGAGCATCTTGAGACACAGGAGGCAGGCTACAACCCATCACCCAAACGCAAGACGAAACAAAAATGTTTTGAGCCCTCGCCGAAAAGTCATGAGGGAGGGGGTGGTTCTCAGATCCCCTGGCAGGGAGTTCCACAGTTGTAGCGCCACAGCAGAGAAAGCTCGCCCACGTGTTGCCACTCCCCTAACTTGCGATAGAGGTGGTACACGCAGGAGAGCCCCCTCAGATGACCTAGGAGAGCGGGCCGGAATGTATGGGAGAAGGCGGTCCCTCAGGTATCCTGGACCCAAACCGTGAAGGGCTTTAAAGGTCATTACCAGCACCTTGAATTGGGCTCGGAAACGAATGGGCAGCCAGTGCAGCCGCTGAAGCAGCGGCTCAACAGAGTCAAACCGCCTAGCTCCAGCAACCACCCGGGCCGCCGCATTCTGCACTAACTGCAGCTTCCGAACCGTCTTCAAGGGCGGCCCCACGTAGAGCGCGTTGCAGTAATCCAGTCTTGAAGTCACTAAGGCGTGGACCACCGTGGTCAGGTCCGATCGACTCAAGTACGGCCGCAGCTGGCGCACCAGCCGAAGCTGGGCAAACGCACCCCTGGCCACAGCCGCCACCTGGCTTTCCAGGGAGAGCTGTGAATCCAGAAGTACTCCCAAGCTGCGCACCTGTTCCTGCAGGGGGAGTGCAACCCCATTCAGAACGGGCAGATGACTCAGTACCTGCATCGAAGCTTTCCTGACCAGTAGGACCTCTGTCTTTTCTGGATCCAATCTCAACCTATTAGCCCTCATCCAGACCCCAACCGCCTCCAGGCAGCGCTCTAGGACTTCCACAGCCTCCCTGGAGCGAGATGGCAAGGAGAGGTAGAGTTGGGTGTCGTCAGCATATTGGTGACATCCAACTCCAAATCCCCGGATGATCTCTCCCAACGGTTTCATGTAGATGTTGAAAAGCATGGGAGACAGAATAGAACCCTGTGGCACCCCACACTGTAAAGGGCAGGGTGCCGAACAGGCATCTCCCAGCATCACCATCTGGGACCTGTCAGCCAAGTAGGAATGGAACCACTGCAAAGCAGTGCCCCCTAGTCCCAACTCAGCCAATCGGCCCAGAAGGATACCATGGTCGATGGTATCGAAAGCCGCCGAGGTCCAAAAGGACCAGCAGGGATGCACTCCCCCTGTCCAGTCCACCATGATTAGTGGTCCCTAATGTAGGCTAGGGAGGGGGAAGCCTCTTTTTATGTATTTTATGTTATGTATTATTGTAACTGAATTATGCCAATAAAGATCCTGATGATGATGGTTCACTATCTAAGTTATTCACTTTACAATGGGCTCAAGATTGCCGCCAACAGGACCTGATGGACAAGGCAATCAGAGAAGCAAATGCAAGCGTTTGGTAGCATCTCAGCCAGTAGCATTGCTTTTACCATTGTGGCCATGTGTATGGAGGGAAAGCAAATACAAATCTTCTAGGTAGCGTCTCGCCATCTCAGGTGGTAGCAGCATTTTTAACATCGTCGCTGTGTGTATTGAAGAAAAGATACAGCCTTCTAATTTGTGTTTTATAATTACAACATTGTGTAAGCTGATAACCATGGCCTATAACAAGCACAGTGGGCACCTTTTAAATCAAAATCACCTTTTAGAGAGGGAAATAGCTTAGTAGTGTGGCAGAAACTCCAACTTTCGAGGTCTTGGAACGAATTACCAAAAAACAATGCATTATTGAGTTCAGATTACAATATTAATACAATGGTGTCTCTGGAACATATTCCCATTGTAAAGTGGGGGGTCTGTTGTATTGATTAGCAAGACTAATGCAATCATACATTCTAGAGTTGCCATTTTTAACATATCTGTAAAGACATACAGTAGCTCACCAATTTATTGGGAGAAAGATATTCATCCACAAGTAGCTCTTCATCATCTTTAATCGACGGACTGGGATTGAGGAAGCCTTGCCAACCCAAATCTGTAACCCGAACTGTAGCTGAACCAGGTCTTGGGATTCTGTCTAATTTCCAGTTTAGCTCCATCTCAAAATACCCTAAATATTAAACACACAATTATTATTTTTATAAATACCCTAAATATTAAACACAAGAACAAGTTCTTCAATTCCAGTATTTATTCTCATATTCTAAAAGTTAGTCTGATATTATCTGGGTTCCTGCTAAAATTTCTGCAAGAATACTTACAAATATAACATTAAACCAATATCTATAATGTGTGCTTAACTTCCATCTTCTAATGATCTGTCAAGATCACTTTGAAAAAACAATTGTTAGGGTCAATGGATTTGTTGATAGCAAATACTGTACAGTTTTATTATGGAGTTAAAAATATTTGTGTTCACTGGGTTTCCCGGTAGTTTATTAAAATAATGTATTAAAAACAATCCTGACGTTTTGTCAGACTTTACTTCTGGCATCTTTGGAGATTGGCTCAGCTACTTTATTATCCATAGTAGCAAAACTCCTGAAGTCTCTATCTTCCATAAATGTGTCGAACCTCTTTCATCTAAGCTTGTGGTCATCACCATATCTTGTGGCAGAGAATTCCATAACTTAAATATGCATTGTGTCAGAAGAAATCCTGAATCTACTGGCAATTTCATTGAATGATCCTGAGTTCTAGTATTTAGAGAAGAAGAAAAACTTCTCTGTCTGCTTTCTCTACATCAGGGGTTCTCAACCTCTTACCTGCTGCATACCACCTCCAGCGATGATCTCCCTCCGCATATCACTGGAAGTAAGTGCCAATGATGTCACTGGCACTTACTTCCAGGTTTTCGGCATGATGGAGCCCTACAAATGTAAGCTAAAGGACTCGGTGGGCAGGAGGGCCTTTTTACTATGAGAGTAATTCTGAACATGCTACTAGATGACACAGAATCTGCAAGATCAGGAACTTGCCAAATGAGAGACCATCATCATCATCCTTTGAGAATTTATAGGATTAGAACCTACAAACTCTCAATGCTGGAGTCTATGGCTGCAATCCTATACACACTTTCATGGGAGTAAGCTCCACTGAACACAACAGGACTTCCTTCTGAGCAGACATGCACAAGATTGCACTGTAAGAACACTAACAAATAAAATAGGACAATAACAGCCCAATCCTAAGTGGGCTGAGCACTGTCGGAACGTGCGTTCCACCAGTGCTGGCTGTCAAAAAAGGGCCATAAAGCCGGAGCCTTCCACGGCGGCGTCTCTCCCACGCTTGCCAGAGCAGGTAAGCCAGCGGGAGTGGTGAGGGAATGGCAAAATGGGGTGGGGAAGGGGCAAAACTGGACAGGGAGGGGGCATAACAGGGTGGGGAGGCTGCGGGAGGTATAGCTCTGGCGGCAACGGCATGCACCAGAAACTATCCCCCTTTCCTGCAGTCTCCTTGCCCCCTTTCTCTCCTTGGACTTGTGCTAGTAAAATTGCTAGCACAGGTCCGAGGAGACCCATTACGAAGCAGAAGGCTTACAGAACCTTCTGAGCCTCTGAAGCCTCCCGATCTGCCCCTCCCTACTGGATACAGTGTGCCTGTTTTTGGCAGACTGCACCAGCGGGGGGGGGGGGAGAAGGGTAGGAGACTGGGCTGTAAGACTATTAAATAAAAGGGCACCTAGCATATTTTTGAAGATGCTGGATGTTATTGTCAAAATATTTTTTTTAATGAAAATGTGCCTGGGATGGGTGCATGAGAAGTTAACAACTTCTGCCATAACTGGAAATGTATGTAAAGTTGTATATGATTCAATCAGCACTCCATTACAATTCCTACAATCTAAGTCAGCAAAGTGACTTTAAATTACAACAATTTATATTTTAGAGAGACCAAGTACTGTAGTAAACTCCCAGAAACATGCATGTTGTTTCCAATGTGCAATGATAGGCAGGATTTCCTCCATACTGTATTTAGCCTTACTTGGAAGCAAAATCCATTTAATTTCAGTTGGGGGGGGGGGACTTAAAATTCCAAACAAAAGTGCTACAGTGTTAAATTATAAAACAGCCAATTGTTTATAAAATTAAACAGTTCTGACATGAAGCAAAGCAGACTGTAAAATTAAACAATAAATAACCAGAAAACAAACACTAGGGGGTAGCCCTGTTAGTTTGTGGAAGAAAAACAAAAAGTATCTTATGGGACTATAAAGGCTAACAAATTTGTTACCACAACTACTCTGGGACACGTGTATTAACACATACACACACATCTCTAAAGCAAGCATGTTAAGCAACCTTTAAATATTGGCTGTGGCATACCTACCTTCCACCCTGGTACTGAAGGAACTAGAACTACCAGAAATGAAATAAATTTAGTTGTATGTGTTCATTACAAAAGTAGGGAGTAAAAAAAAAAAAGCATGTAAAGTAATACAATCACAATATCTGAAATTAAGCAGAGAACTAGTGCCGTTCAGGTGATGGAGAGGGAGTTACAGTGTCTGTCGGGTAATTGGCATGGAGATGCTGTCCCCATGACACAGCATGTATGCAAGAGTGCTGGGTGTTGTTTTTTAGGATTCCAGGAATTACCGGTACTTGAAAGGATCAGGTTCTACGGCAAGCCAGAGAGGGACAGAGAAAAGCTATGGAGGACCAGGGAGAAGGAAGGGAGATTGTGCCTCTGCAGCTTGGCCAGTTTTAGAAGATCTGCTGTCTGGGAGAAAGGTCCCCAAAAATGGGTAGGCATTGCAAGAAACATCCTCAAAAGTTTGCAAGCTCTCTTCATTGGATTATCTATGAGGTAGCAATATAGCTGATTGCATCTGGATAGGAACACTCTTCATCTGCTGAACCCTCCCATTTACTGGGGTGAGGCAAGGCATTTGTATAAGGCTCACAAAGGTTTTGCTTCTACTACAGGGTCAAAGCTCCTGATCTACTGAGGCAAAGATCTTTGAGGACAAATTTTGGCCTTTGGCCATTTTATTGACAGCTTTAAAATGGAGACATTTTAAAGGTAAGGAGCTGAGTAACGCAAGTGTTAGTTGGCTACAGTCTACTTCATCAGATGCATGAACAAACAAATTACATTAGTAATTTGTCAACTATTATCAACTGACTTATCAACTATATTCAGCCAAGAAAGGAATGTAGTACCCAACCTTTACCTAGTTGAAAGAAAAGTGAAAGCTGTTTCATTAGACCATTTATAAAGTTTAACGGTTTGTATGGGAACACAGAAACAGGGGTAAGATGTGCCTACTGGATAGGCTAAGTGCTTTGAGTTACTTATTTAGAAGACAAATTTTACCATTATGCTATACCTGTTGGCAGAGTGAGAACATGTGAGTTAGACCTGTACAGTAGCAGTGGGTGTGGGTATATATGTTAATCCTCACCAGTAGGTGGAGCTATTAGGACTGTACAACTTTTGTTGTCACCTGTAATTAGGCTATTAGGGCCTACAGTATTTAGTTGCTGCCTTAGGGGCCTGTGGGTTGATCTCTCCTGCTTTGGTTGGAACTGCACTGGTTTCTTTTTCCTATGTTGTTGTTTCTGCCTGTGTAACAACTGCTGCAGTTTTTTCTTTGTTGTAGTAACATTCTTAGCAAAACTCAGCTTTGCTGTGTATGGGACTGATTGATTCCCTCAGCTCTGCTTACAATACCAAGGCAAAATACAACAGTACTAACAGCATGAATAGCCGAACACTCTCGAAGAGTTAAGCACCACATGTAAAATAAAATGTTTTATCTCACCAGTCCTGAACAAGGCTATTGCATTGCAAAATATCCTCATCTCTGAAACATGTGTTGAAATAGCACTTACTTATGATTTGACAAGAATATCGATTTGTGGTTTAATATCTGATGTGATAGTCTGATTTTAATACTTCCCAATATTGATCTGCTACTTGCAATTCTTGTAGACCTGAATTAGCAAGGAGAACAATATTTTCATGGCCAGAAAAAAAACATTTGTGTGTGAAAAACAACTACTTCTAAAACTGAACACGCATTAATAAAAGTAGCAGTGACCAACGCTAAAAAGCAGCGCAGCTGGAAATTCAGTGATTCAGAACAGCTACATAAAGGTCCACTCACATAACAGTTGATGCAGAGACTACTTTCCCCCTTTCATCTGTGGTGTAGTTAACCGGCTGAGCTTTCTGATGGCAAGAACAAACTTTATATTGTAGGTTGTAACATCAGAGTAGACCCCTCTGAACATGTAAAAACCATTCATAATACATAACTCTTTCTAGTAGAATTATTAAACTGTAAAGAGGCAGGGAAGAAGGATTTGGCACTACAGTATTAAATATCAATGAATTGGTAAAGTGCCATGAATTCAATGCATTTCTGGAAAGATTTAAAGAAACCAATTAAAAACTACATGCAAGTCTATTAAGTGTGAAATACGCAATTTAGATCGTGGTTCTGATTTGATTTTTAATTCTATCTTTCTAACAACACAACTATGTGTTTGTTTGAGATCTTGTGTTGTCAGGTCTATGCTTTACATAGGAATGAATGGACAAATTTGTTACGCCTTAAAACCAAATGAGTGGTGAATGCAACGCCTCTGCTACAGGTATCTGGAACACCTGGGAATTTTTTTGCACGTGGTTATATCTCTTTGGGGGTCCCTTAAACATGTTGAACACACTGACATTTGGGAATTCTGGGGAAATCTGACCTCTGGGACCAGAGGCGTAACCACGGCGGAGCGCGTGGAGCAGGAGCTCCAGGCGCTCGGTCGCGGGCGGGCGGAGTTCGGGAATTCTGGGGAAATCTGACCTCTGGGACCAGAGGCGTAACCACGGCGGAGCGCGTGGAGCAGGAGCTCCAGGCGCTCGGTCGCGGGAGGGCGGCGGGGGAACTCACCCTCTCCGAAGCAGCGTCGTCATAACTGGGCCCTCCCTCCCTCTGGCCGGTTTGGCTCCGAAATGGGAGCAAAACGGGCAGGGGGGGCGTGTCGACGCGATGCTGGCCCCACCCCCAAGCGCCCTCCCGGCGCCTGACGCCTCTGTCTGGGACAAATTAACTACTCTTCTAGGCTAGGTGGTCCCTGGCCAGCCCACAGCATGCAGTGCATGCTATGTCGAGGTCACTGCACCTCTGGGCCAGTCCTGGATAGGATTGGGCCACAAGACATTTTTGCCCTAAATGCTCTTAATCCTGCAGCAACTTGTATCACTGTTACAGCACAAGCCTGTGTGTCTTCTCAGAAGTATGTTCAACTGCCTTTAATGAGACTTACTCCCAGGTGTATAGGATTGCAGCCTTAAAGGAATCATTTGTCCATTCATGAATACAGCTCCCATTCTACCAGACCAATGCAGCTATAAACAGCGGCGTCGTGGCACCTGCGTATGAGGGGAGGCGGCATACAAAGTGCCGCCCCCGTGACATCACCGACTGACGTGCCGTTGTTGCCGCAAAAGGCTTCCAAGGTGCAGGGCGGGCAGGACAAACTGCTCCCCTGTTTCTTCGCCGTCGCTGCCTGCCCACCCGCCCACTATTCCCGCTGATACTGTGCAGTTGTCATCCCCCCACTTGTCACCTGGGGGCAGACCGCCCCCGCCCCAGGTGACCCAACACTTCTGGCTATAAATACACTGATACCTCTCTTACCATAAGCTTTGCTACTACCAAACTACTCCTTTTTACACTACAGACCTAAAACCAGTGTGCCACTGTGAAAGCCCATTGATCTCTTCTTGGCAGAAAAGCTGAGATTAATCTATTGATTTATTTTTTTTTGCTGCAATCCACAATTATGAATTGCACACAACAGCAGCACACAAAGCACAACCACTTTGTGAAAAGAAAACAATTCTGTACATGCTAAGGACTGTACGCCAAACTCAGTTTTGAAAGTCCTCAGGAAGTCATGAATGTCATTTTAAATGTAGTTTTGTGACAGTGCCCTGTAGATAACCCTCTTCAAGGGAAAAATTATTTAGCCAGTTAAAGTGTACAATGATGTCACCAGGAAACTACTGTTATATCAATCAGTTCCTAATGGAAAAACAATTCTTGCCCACATATGCTGCATCCTACACAACTCTACTCTGTTATACCAGGTTTTTAAAAGCTGAGAAAAAAATATTGAGGAAGGGTAGTCTGTGTTATGAATATTAGTGTTTAAACAAATTTTTCATTCACTGGCCCATAATTCAACTTTTGTACAAGTTCACAGATCATGAAAGATGCCTGTTGAACCAGTCGAAACTCTCACAGAATTATCTCATGTACTGTATGTGCTTCCACATAATACAACAAGTTTACAACACTCCACCCACTTGGTCACCTGTAAGATGCACTAATCTCCATTAAAGGACCAGTTGATCTCTGGTTACACTTCCCCTCTTGGCCTCAGACAGACAGAGTGCATGAGGTGCAAATCCACCCAAATGTGAGACTGCATCCTCTAACCCTGGATGAGAGAGCGGCCACAATTAGCATTGGGCACTGAAAAGCAGCACAGTGCTAATGGCAGAAGCCCCTCCGGGAAGACTGCCAGGGTGGATAGAATGTGAGGGGAGGGAGGGAGCACTAGGGTAACTTCCTCTCACCTTAGTTCCCTTCCCTTTCTCATCTTAGCTGTGTAGGACTCAATCAAGTGGCTTGGGAGATGAGTGAAAAGCCCCTGATTTTATATTTGCAAGGCTGTTACTTATTAAAAGGCAGCAATATAATAGCTTCTCCAGAAAACCTCAATACAGTACTAACGTTTACACCTAAACAACACAGAAAGACTATGTTTATGATATTTGGTTATCATGTGATGATAAACGTTCTGGTATTATTTCTTAGTTTGTATGAAATGTCCCAAGACACAGATATTCAGTTCAAATTTCTGTAAGGGCCATGTTATATGTTGATAATGACTGCAGTTAGGAGTTTTGTTTTTCTAAAAATGTCTGCATAGACTGTGAAACAAATAATACCTGACATTTCAAAAGCCTAAATAGAGTCTAGCACTGCAATCTTAAAAACCTGTCTTTCAAGTTGTAAGAGCATATACCTAATCTTACAGACTGACCTGCCCACTTGGAATACAGTCAGTTTTTCACCCTAGTCTGCCCTAGCAATTCTTTCAGAAATAAATGGGAGGAAATCATGGTAGCACTCTTCTCCTTCTCATCTGTCCCACAGCCCAGGACTGTCAAGTTCAATTAAGCCTAGGAGAACGTTCTTAGTAGACCAATTCCCCAGATCCACATGGCTACACATACCCCATATGTCCATATAACAACTTCTTGATCTTCCAGGGATTACTGCTTCTAAAGTGAGGCTAGATCAGGAAGAAACATTGCCATGGTGGGACACTCAGCCTGCTATAATCTTCAGCAGTGAGCTCACCCCAAACCACAGCCAGGGTAACCAGCCCTTCTAAGCCTGCTCAAATATTTCTTTCCCAACTGCATGTTAAGTGAGAATCTAGCATTCACCACAGGCGGATAAGAAAGAATGGCTCATTACTGGCATTGAACATAAGACAAGCCCTGCTGGATCAGGCCAAAGGCCCATCTAGTTCAGCTTCCTGTATCTCACAGTGGCCCCACCAGATGCCTCAGGGAGCACACAAGACAACAAGATACCTGTATCCTGTTGCCATTCCCTTGCACCTGGCACAGAGAAAACCTACTTCTAAAACCAGGAGGTTACTTATGGCTTGTAACCTGTGATGGACTTTTCCTCCATGAATCTATCCAATCCACTTTTGAAGACATCTAGGCTAGGTGCCATCACCACATCCTGTGGCAAAGAGTTCCACAGATTAATTACACATTGGGTAAAGAAATATTTTCTTTTGTCTGTTCTAACTCTCTCCCTCCACTCAAATTTAGTGCATGTCCACTGGTTCTAGTGTTGTGAGAGGGAAAAGAACTTCCCTCTATCCACTCTCTCCATCACATGCATAATTTTACAGTATATGTCTCAATCATGTCCCCCTCAGGCGCCTTTTTTCTAGACTGAGGAGTCCCAAACACTGTAGCCTTTCCTCATAAAGGAAGTGCTCCAGCCAATTGTGAATTCATATCAGTTCACCATGCTTTCTTGCTACAAAATATCCCGGAAACATTGTTTTAATCAAGGTGAAAAATGGTTGAAACAAATGGATTTGTTTCAACAATTAAAGGTCTTAGGGCCCAATCCTATGTGGACGACTCGCCAATGTCGCATGGAAACCATGACAATGTCTGTCATATCCTAAACCTGTCCTGCCAATGCCACATCGACGGTGCACCAAGGGCCAAATGCCAAGCCTGTCCTGGCAAAGTAACACTGGCGCAGCCCTTCCCAGTAACATCTTCAGCATCCATGGAAACACAGTCTGTTATCGGTGGATAACTCCAGTTATCCATGTATAACTGAAGCTGTGTGTTATCCCCCCCCCCACACACACACACACAGAGCATAACACAAGGGTGCCATAGCACCCTACCACATCATAGGAGTCACAGTGGCATCAGAGGCAAAGGGGCAAAAGCAAATAACTGTGCTAGGAGCCCCTACACCCAGGGTTCAAGTCACGTCATCCCATTCATCCCATGTTTTAGATTGTGAGCTCTTTGGGGACAGGGAACCATTTAATCATTTGATTTTGTCTGTAAACCGCTTTGTGAACTTTTTGTTGAAAAGCGGTATATAAATACTGTTAATAATAATAATATAAACATGTACATCCAAGGAATACCTTTTGCAGAGCAGTGCAGCAAGGGTAGAAAGATAGCTCTCTTGGAAGAAGGCAGCCATGTGAAACAAACACACTAGCCCCTATATGGCAAGGGTTGAGTCCCCGTGAGGACATCTGCCAGCTAGAAGGAACCATTTTGCCAGGGGAAGGGACTGGGATGTGTCACAAGGGGAGCTTCAACAGCATTCAATAAGGCAGGATACTAACGGCTCACGACACAAAGAGACAGGCTCCGAGTTAGTATTGGCCCCTTCATCAATATTATGTATTAAAATAAAACTTTTGAGATGTGAAAACTTTACAATTGGACTCTGGTCTGTGTTCCCAAATAGTGACAGAAACAAAAAAGTTCTCTTCTCCTACAAATCAGAGATAACAACTAGAAATAAAGTATTGTTTCAGCACACAGCCTGCAAAACAATTACCGTATTGACCTGAGTATAAGACTCACTTAAGGCAAGTCATTAAAGTAAGGGTGCGGCCTATAATCAAAGTCTAGCTTTGCCTAGAGCAGTGGTTCCCTAACTGGGGCGTCGCGACGCCCCAGCCGGGAACAAAGGGTTGCTATGCCCTTAAGGGGCATGGCAACCCGCGGTGATGACAACGGTGCGCCCAGGATCGCGCCGCCACCGCTGCCGCCGCGCCCGGAATCGCTCTTTTTACCTTCATTGGTGGGCAGTGGGTGTCCGGCGGGGTGTGTGGGGAGCCTGCGGACCCCTCCGCAGGCCTCCCCAAGCGTCGGAGCAGCGCTCCGCCGCGATCGCAACCCACTTCCGGTTTTACGCTAAACCGGAAGTGAGTTGCAATCGCGGCGGAGCGCTGCTCCGACGCTTGGGGAGGCCTGCGGAGGGGTCCTCAGGCTCCCCACACACCCCGCCGGACACCCACTGCCCACCAATGCAGGTAAAAAGAGTGATCCCGGGCGCGGCGGTGGCGGCGGGATCCCGGGCGCGTCGTCGCGACCCCTGGGAAGGCCCCGCTGCCACTTAGAGCAGCGTAGGGCCTTCCCAGGGGTTTGGGAACCACTGGCCTAGAGTTTTCTGCAAAGCCTCCTGTTTTCAAGCCTCTCCAAGTTTCTTTCAAAGGTAAAACTTTTCTTTTTTTAAACTGCAAAGCTGTGTTTTCAGCTCTTAATCACTTGCTAAATGGTCAGATCTCTCCAGCAGGCTCTAGCCTCAGGAGGGAAGCATTTGAAAAAAATAACCCTTAAGTTCCAGCCCCAGGATTCTGTGGAAACTAAGATATTTATTGATCCTGCAGTTTGAAAGTTGAGAGCAAGAGCTCCTGCATAGGCTTATCATATCCAAAGGGGGACAGAGTGCCAACCTTTAGGCTGCCATCCTATGCTCACTTTCCTGGGAGTAAGCCCCATTGAATGCAATGGGACTTACTTCTGAGCAGACATGCATAGGATTGTGCTGTTAACCATTGAAATTTGGGCAGGTGCAGCTCATCATCATGGAAGGGTGCAACAAGCTGCACCTGCCCAAAATTCCAAAGGTTAAAGGTAGGCACTCTGTCCCCCTTTGGATCTGGGAAGGCTACTAATACTAGGGTGCCCAGATTCAATAAGGGACAGGGTGCCTATGCCTTTAACTGTACTAAAGCTGTACTGTTCTACTAATGTGTATATTTTATTTAAGTTAAAGAGTTAAAAAATTATTTTTAAAAAAATAGCACCAAACTTTAAGGGTGCGGCTTATAACCAGGAGCGTCCTATACTCGGGGCAATCTACCTTTTGATTCGATCTACCTTTTGAAACCTTTCTTTTTTACAATTTGAATATAGGAAAAAACAAACAGTACAAAGCCTAATTTGTTATAATGAAGTAGAAACAATTGCCTTATATTATTATCACTGATCCAGAACTCCATGAGTTGTATTTACCTCTAATTATTTCGTCTTGCCGTTGGTAACAACGACATCAATATGATGCCAAGAGTTTGTGTCATATATATTTGATCTTTGCAGAAAGTTAGCACCATGAGTGCTGTGTCTTCTGTCTGCCTTTATCCATTGATATGTAAAGTTTTTTGCTGCATTTAAATTATCATTCTCCATTTACTTGTCATGACATCCATCATATTCATCTCCAGCAGCAAATCCACTTGTCGTATCTTGCTTGGATGAATTATTATTGCTTGTTATCTTCTTGAAATTCATTTAAAAGTTTTCCTGAACTAAATAAGGGAAAAATGCTTAAGGACAGAGAAAGTATGAAAAAGGACAGATAGTTGTCAAGGCACATCAATAAACACACACAGGAAATAGAATCAAGTTATTTCAAGCATATTCAACCATCTTGGCTACTGCAAGTCTTCAATGCCCTCTACAGAGGGCTACTTTTAAAGATGAAGGCTGCAGCAGATACAGAATGTTGACGATCACTAGGCTTACCATACATCCCAGAATGGCTGGGACACCTGGATCTTCGGGTGCTGTCCCAGGGTCCCAGGGCGTATGGTGCTGTCCCAGAGTCTTGCTGCCGAGACTGGGCCTCTTTGGGCTTTGTGAAGAGGCCCAGTCGTGGCGGCAACTTGCCGAGACCTGGGCGAATCCAAAGCGCCCAGCCACACATGCATACGGCACGGCTGGACGCTTTGGCCTGACCGTTCCCAGCTGGGAAACTGGCCAGGCCGAGGCGCTGAGCCGCACATGCACACGGCACAGCTCGACGCTTCAGCCTGGCCCAGTTCCCAGCTGGGAACTGAGCAAGGCTGAAGTGTCGTGCTGAACTGCCAGCCCCCAGCCTGGCGGCAATGGAAGCAGCGGGGGGCACAGCAGGGGCAGCAGCAGCAGCAGCAGCATCGGGCACAGTAGCAGCAGTGCCGCATGATGAGCAGGATTAAGAAAAAATGGCGCGAAAATACCAAAAACAACAAACAAACCAGTGACAGGGCCAGAAAATAAAAAAATAAATAAAAAACTGGCGGGGAGAAAAAAATAGGGGTGGGTGGGTCCCGGTTTGTGTCCCGGTTTGTGTCCCTCAAAATATGATAACCCTAACGATCACCAACTCGTGGTGCAGAAAGCATATGATCAATTAGCCACAAGATCTGCTGGATGTACTTTGCTCTGTGTTTTCTATCTTTTATCCAGGTGAGGTCAGTAAGGATAAGGAACAGGGTCTTCTCTGTCCTGACACTCACTTTATGGAACTTCACTTCCAAGATCTTCCAGGCCACCTTCCTACCGTGTTTCCCCCCAAATAAGACAGGGTCTTATATTAATTTTGGCTCCAAAAAACGCAGTAGGTCTTATTTTCAGGGAGGTCTTATTATGTTGCCTTCTCAGCTGTGCTGGCCGGCTGAACCGCAATGAGAGGAGAGTAGGGACGGGAAGACTACCGGTAAAAGCAGGAGCCCAGTGAGGCCGCCGCTGGAGGGAGGGAGCGTGGTGGGAGCTTGGGGGCTTGCTGTAGCCTCGGGCCACCTGCCCATCTCCCCACCCCCCTCGGAGGACAAAAGCCTTCATCCTTGCCTGTTTTGTTTTTTTCCGGGACTCAGCTGGAGCCTGAGGTAACCGTGTTGAGGCCGGGTTTACTCTTTGGCTTGCTGCTCTCCACGCTGCTTGCATTCCAAGCTGCTGCGCATGCGTGAGGAGAGAAATTCACGCGGTAGCAAGGCTCACCAGGGGTGTCTGTGCGGCGGCAGCAGCAGCTGTAGGAGGATTAGGCGGAGCCGCTCTCTTCCTGAACCACAGGTTCCTGCTCTGCTCAGTTCGTCTGCTTTATCGTCGCTCGGCAACCTCTGCCGCTCAGAGCCCCTTTCCCTCCCCCACAGCAAAGGCACCCAGCGGGGATCTCTACCAAGCCTGAGCGCGTTGGGCTCTGATCTGGTGCCATGCATGCGCTGGAGGTTTATGTCAAGTTAAAAGCCAGGTTCCTCCCTCGCAAGCCAGAGAGAGGCAGAGGAAAGGAGGAGCACAGGATAAATCCGGGGCGAGCAGGCAACTTGGCTGCAAGCGGGACAAGCGGGCACAGCTGCAGCGCCAGGGAAAGAAAGGCAGGAGGTGGCAGCAGAACAGAGGGGTCTGGAAGGGGGCTCTGGGCAGGAGGAGTGGAAGTCACAGGGAGGAGTGTGGTGGAGCACGAGAGCATTCCCTACTTCTGCATGCAAAGCAGCGGCGGGACGGCAAAATGCTTTTAGTGGTGGCAGCGGCAGGGGTGAAATGGCATGGGGGTAACGCTAGATTTTATTTTCAGGGAGGTCTTATTTTCGGGGAAACACGGTAGTTAGCTTTCACCAGCAAGTGAAGTCAGAAACTTTTCTCTGAGTTTCATTTATTTATTTTTCACATTTTTATACCACCCTTCCTCCAAGGAGCAGAGACGACGGTGCGTCCCCACGTGGTAGGGGCCGCCGACGCTATGCCCCCACGTGTCACTATGGCTCTATCTCCACAGTCAGTGGCAGTATATACCAGAGGTAACTGATGAGCCACTGTGGGATGCTGGACTAGATGGGCCATTGCTTTGCTTATGTTCATATGCACACTTGTCATTTTCATGTACGGTATTTGAAAACCCACCTCAAACTTCTGACACAGGAATGGGTACAAAATTTAAGTAATGAAATTTCTCCATTTCCAAACTGATCATAACTACAGACAAAATGCAAGGTGGCATGGAATTACATCCAACTTCCTTGAAGTCACTCATATGAGTTTGATCACCTGCAGGGACTAACTGCTGCCAAATGTGGCGTCAAAGAGTCTTTCACCAAGGCAGATTTCCAACTGACCCAGAGTGTCACTAGCCAAGAGTGTCTGTGTTTGCCTTACTTTGGAGTGTGTAGTTTGGCTTGTTTGCTTGAGCACTCTGCCAGCACCAAGAAGCCTTTCAACTCTTAATTCATAAGAAATAAACAGAAGCTACTCCTGCCCAATTCTAAACTCATTCATGTGGCCACCATCTCCAACAGAGCTCACTGAAAAGTAAGCATGCTCAGGATTCCAAGTGAAAAAAGCCTGGGTTACAAGCCAAAAAACACCTGGAATTAAACCAGTGTACATGGCTAGGAGGATCATGTAACATTTTATACAAATGTGGTGATAGTTTCCTGAATAAGGCTCAAAACCCAATATAAATCAACTAACTTACACAAAAAGTCATGAAGTATAGTCCAATGAAAGATTACTTGGAGGCAAACTATGCAAGTTTACTTGAGTTCAGTGGGGCTTAGTCATAAGAAAGCATGCACAGGATTGCAGTTGGCTGTTATAATTATTAAGACTACTGCTATATCCATTTTCAACAAAAAGTAGTTCACAAAGCAGTTTCCATAACTAATCAAATAAATAAGTGATCCCTGTCCCCAAAGGGTTCATAATAAAAAAGATGCAAAAGAGACACCAGCAACATCACTGGAAAAGACATCATGCTGAGTGAAGGCTACATCCCTATGTACACTTACCTAGGAGTAATCTCTACTGACGAACAGCCCAATCCTGTGTAACTCTTACACGGGTATAACAGTAGATCCACCAGTGCAAGTGCACTTATGCCAGTGTAACTTGCTGTACATTGACGGACGCAGGACTGACACCGGTGTAAAACCCCCTCGGACAGCATGCATGCGCAGTTTGGATGCGGGACAGACGCTGCCACAACTCCACCGGCGCAGGGGGCATTCTGGGGGCATTTGGAAACCCCTGGAATGCCCTGTGTCAGTGGAGTTGTGCTGGCATCCGTCCTGCGTCCAAATTGCACATGTGTGGCGTCCAAGGGGGGTTACGCCAGTGTTCGTCCTGCGTCCATCGTGTACAGCAAGTTACACTGGCATAAGTGCACTTTCACTGGTGGCTCTACTGTTACACCAGTGCAAATGTTACACAGGATTGGGCCCATAGTGAAACATTTTGAAGTAAACAACAACAGGGTCAAGCTGTCACTTTATAAACATGATGAGCACAGGAGACTCCCTGGCTGTTGCCTTCTCCGCATGGAATGGCTCCGAAGGCGAGGGGGCGGGGCCGCTTCGTGCCGGCTTGTAAACAGGGACTAGGACGGGGCGCAACTTACAGTACCGCCTCCACCGTAAGAACACCTCTGGATGAGCATTCATGATTGTCATTAATAGACTGCTTTTTCATCAACAGTTCCGACTAAAAACATATGCATAGAATTTTCAAACATGCTTTTCTAGCACACAAGTTCTCTCATCTAATAGGATTTTTTTTAATTGTTGTTTCAGATATAGCACCTGGTTATAAAATGGCCAATAATTGATGGTATTTATCAAAATACACTCAAATTCTTTATGATTAAAAATTCTGCTCCATTTACTAGTCTCTGGGTTCACTCGAGATATTCAGATGTCACAACAATTTCTCAAAAGGCAAAGCTCACAAAATCATAGGTAGCCATGCTGATCCACTTGAAGAGAAAAAAATCCACAATCCAAAGCAGGGTAGCTTTATTAGGACCAACCAAGAAGGAACAGAATATCAAATAGCAAGCTTCTGAGACCTACAGAACTCTTCATCAGCTTGTAAAATTTAAATATGGAGTTTATGGTCACCCAGGAGAGAGACTTTGAACCTATGGAGTATCATCTTTTAACAGCAGATGATGCGACTCTGTGTTTGAATGTTCTGGTTTTTTTTTCCTGATCTCTGCCTGGGAAGTAACCTGTGACTTTTGACTTTGTATTGTAGAGTTGATGAGTTAACTTGCAAATTTTATATTTTCAACCTTTTTTAGTTCTTTGTCAAAGTAGCCTTGTGTGTATATTGAAACTGGCTCACACCTTTCAGAGGCCAATTCAAGTCTGCAAGAAAACCACTAAACTCTATATTTAGATTTCATAAACTGCAGATTGTTGCAGCATACCTCCCCCCTTTACCCCCTCCTTTTACTTACCATCTGTCTACTGAAGAGTCTTGCAGGACAATTCACTGTTTGATGTGTATGTGTGTGGGGGTGGGTTGGTTGTGATAAAGGCATTACCCTACTTTGGATTGTGGATTTTTTCCCTCTAATGCTACAAGCCTATACACACATGAGTCTTGCTGGATCAGGCCTAGGGCCGCCGCCTATCTAATCCAATTTCCTGTATCTCACAGTGCCCCACCGTATCCCACCAGATGCTTCTGGGCACACACAAGACAACAAGACACCTGCATTCTGTTGTCACTCCCTCACATCTGGCATTCAGAGATAGGCTACTGCTAAAACCCAGAGGTTGCATTTACTGTAGTCATCATGGCTTGTAACCTGCGATGGACATTTCCTCCATAAATCTGCCGGATTCCCTTTTAAAGGCATCTAGGCAGGTGCCATCACAATATCTTGTGGCAAGGAGTTCCACAGATTAATTACATGCTGAGTAAAGAAATATTTCCTCTTGTCTGTTCCAACTCTCCTGCCATAAATTTTAGTAGATGCCCCCTGGTTCTGGTGTTGTGTGAGAAAACGTCCCTCTAGCCATCCCATGCATAATTTTATACCTCTCACAGTACAATCCTATGCATGTAGAAAGAAGCCTCACTGAGTTTAATGGGACTTACTTCCAGGTAAGTGTGAATAGGATTGCAGTCTTAATCATGTCTCTCTAGTCAGGCACCTTCTTTCTAGACTGAAGAGCCCCAAACTTGTAAGGGAATTCGGTAAAATTATCTTGTACATTCACAACAAACGACAGCTTTTTTTTTTTAAAAAAAAGACTTCCTAAGCAATGTGATAGTCAAGGAAATCAGTGCTATCTGGTTCAAGATCTTTATAAATTTGAAATATATCTGACACAGCTGAGACTAAGAGCACAAAACAGGGGCTTTTTAACGCTCTTCTCCTTGCTTAGGGGATAATATAACCCACCCCTAGTGGCGGGCTCACTTTCCTAACTGCTCCACTTGCAGGAAGGTGGGAAGAGACTCCGTTGCCCACCTCCGCTTGGCCCCAGTGTAAACGGGGGGAGAAAGAAAAGGGAATCCTTTTCGCATCACACCGCCACAGCGAAGAAGGCGATGCTCTTTCACGCTCACGGAGTCGCACACATACCACAGACCCCAGCAGCACTGCCGGGTCTCCGGCCCGAGTCTCAGGTACTTCCAACGTTTCGCGTCAGCAGCAGGGCCTCAGGTTGCCGTGGTAACGGCCTGATTTGAATATGCTCATTACGTATTCATGAGCCCTCAGGCCCCGGAGCCAGTCGGCCACAACCCCCACCACAGGCCGACAAAGAGGCGGGTGGTGTGGGCGGGGCGTCCGCGCTATTGTGCTTCCCTGCGGTCCAAGAAGCGAGAGGCAGGTCGTTGATATTTAATACTAGTTGATGTTAGTTCGCGTTGTGCGGTTCGTTTGTTTCCAAGCTGAAAGAGTCGTAACAGGAAAGACATGCTGTGCAGCCCGGATCTTAAGCGTGTTTACGCGAAAGAAAGTCGCATTGGTGTCAGTGTGGTAGATTATTCTTATTCCCAGATAAACGTGTTTGTATAGGAGGATTGAAGCCTTAAATGAAGAGTTGTTTGGCTCCCCGGAAGTTCTTTCTCCGAAACGTCGATAGGCATTTCGTGTCCTTTTCCCGGCCTCGCCCACTACAGTATTGGGACCCTGGAGCTTCAAAAGACCATCAAAAGCAGGATCTCCCCGCTTTCTTTTTTACCCTCTTTCCTGGTAGGACGCCTGTAGGCATGTTGTTGGTCACTTTTTATGAAGCTCACTACCGCTATATTCCTGTTAATAAAATTTTTAACTGAGAGGATACGGTAAATATGACGATGTATGAACTCGCACAATAGATACAACTGGCAAGGAATCGCAACTTGAAAAAAGGCACTAAGTCTCTATGGTTTATTTTATGTGGAGACGCTTCCAGCTTCCGATCACATTCCTATGAAATCCATATGTTTTTCTCTGATTACTCCCCAATAGCATACTATACACATGCAAACAGTTTCAACATGGTCCAATCAGCCCTTTGCAGCGCAACCGTATTGCATGTTTGGAAGACCCATTGTGTTCTGTGGGGCTTAGATAAGTGTGCATAATTGCACCCTTAGGATCCTAAGGCTGCAATCCTGTTCATGCTTATCTGAGAGTAAACTTCACTGAAAACACTTTGACTTACTTCTGAGTAAATATGTATAGGATTGCACGGTAATAGTTAGTTTTTACTTTTCTTTGATTTTTTTCTTTATAACAAAGGAAAATGTTCTGTTTTCTGTTATAAAGAAGTGTTCTTCCTTTTTGTTACACGTACTCAACTCAGAAATACTGTATATCGAAAATAAAAATCATGTTAAAAATGCAATCCTGAGTACTACTATACTATTTAAATCGGAGGTGGCCAACCTTTCAACACAAATGCTCCTGGACCTTTAATGGTTGTATAGGTGAAGGCATTTTAGCAGGTGCAGCTGCTTTAGCAGCACCATCAGCACTTGCAGCTGTCAAGATTTTGTCTTCTGCACAGCTCTTAAGAATGCAGAGGCCCTAATGGTGGAAGGGTGGCCACCCCCTGAGTCAAATGCAAGACTCTTCTTCCTCCTTAAAAAAAAAAAATCCCAGGGAGTTACTCCAGAAAGGTAAGCTATGGTATGCTTCTGTACATCATCCTGCAACAAAGTAAAGGTGCAGTCCTATGCAGGTCTACTCAGAAGTAAGAACTTACTCCCAGTAACCCTATGCACATTTACCTAGGAGTTAGTCCCATGGAACTCAATTGAGCTTGCTTCTGAGTAGTCCAGCATAGCATTGCACTGTAAGTAATTTTGCATTTAACTCTTATAGAGACTAAATTATGAATCTCATCAGAAACAACCTAGACAACATTCTCCACCCCTTTGAAAAGCATTCTTAGGAGGCTCAGGCTGCAATGTGAGAGTGGCCTGCTGTCTGCCAATTTTCTGCTCAGTCCACACTACCAACTGTTCCCCCACTACACAGGAGTAAATATAAGTATCGCAGAAAAAGCAGCTTATAAGGGATGATTTTGAGCAGAAAAATAGTGGGCAGGGAAAAAGATTGTTCATGCTATTCTTTTGCTTCTGATTACAGCCTCCTAAGACTGCATTTCTTTCTTTCTTTCTTTCTTTTTGTAAGACAGGAGAACATTTCATGCTTGTATGTAGGCTTACCAGATCATCGACCGGGACGGAGCGATCTACCCTTAAGGGGTGGGGCGCGGGGGGGGCAGAACGTGACATGTTCTGGCCCCCCCTGCGCCCCGCCCCTTAAGGGTAGATCGCTCCGTCCTGGTCGATGATCTGGTATGTCTACATTTTCACTTCCCCTTTTGAACACACAGGTCCGTATTTATATGTGGATACTTATGTATATGTTTCGTAACATGAAATGACTACATGCATGAAAGTTCTTTTTGCTCCAGATACCCCTGTTAGGAAACCATGTCCATACACTTCTTCACATGTGCATTGGTGTAAGCAAATTCACTAATGTGGCCATTCCCACATTATAAAATACACAAACATGTATACAAATGTGCCTGCATGTATAAAAGTATAACATGAGAATCAGTCCTGAAAGCCTTTTTAATAAATTCACAGTCCTACAGGAGCAGAAATCCCATAATAAAATCACACATAGGACTTATTACTGAACATTTTCAGAGTGCTCACAAACACAATGTTGAGATATGCTCTCTCTCTCTCTCTCTCTCTCTCTCTCTCTCTCTCTCTCTCTCTCTCTCATATATATGCAGCCTATTCAAGAAACAGATGTAACTTGCTAGCACAGCATCCCGAAGGAGTCATTTATGTTCTGAACTATTGCCACTGTGTAATACCACAGAGAGGCATTTTCCAAGGGAATGCAGGAGTCTAAGATCTGTAGACAGTGCAGTTGTGCTGTGTTGAAGCAAATTCCCTCTTGAGTTGCAACAAAGGACAGAAAATGTTTCATGCTAAGATGACTGAATTAGATAGGTGGGGTACGAAAGGCCAATTCTGATTATCTGAAAAAGATAACTCGGAAATTTGTGTGTCTGTGTGCATGCGCATGCACACGGACACAGAGGAAATTACATTAAGCACAGTTTTTATAAAAACATTATCTGCAAGGTGTTCCTGGAGATCAGACAGATCCTGGCACAGAATGACCAGCTTGGAGCTGTTGGAATTTCAATTGTTCCAAATTCAGGGTTCTATCATCCAAGATATGCTCAAGAATATAATGGCATACTGACGTCAGTTACATTTGGATACGTTTGAAACTATCTGGAGGACATTCCTCCACAATGCATTTGAACTTGTGTGAAATATGTAGATATTTGTACAACGTAGACTTAATGTCTCAATTGCTTATATATCCGTAGTTTTGTGTTGTTGTTGTTTTGAGTGGGGGTTAATCTGTAAATCTCCTGCCAACCTAGCAGTTCCAAAGCATGTTAATGCGAGTAGATAAATAGGTACCGCTTGCGGGAAGGTAAACAGCGCTCCGTGTTCCAGCCGCATGCTATGCGCTGCACCAAGGAGAATCAGGCCGGCCACATGACCACGGAGGCGTCTTTGGACAACGCTGGCTCTTTGGCTTTGAAATGGGGATGAGCACCACACCCCAGAGTCGGACACGACTGGACTTAATTGTCAGGGGTCACCTTTACCTAATCTGTAAATTACTTTGGATTATATCTATGTAATGTTTGCTTCCCCCCCCCCTTTTAATAACATAATAAAGCAAAAAAGAATATACAGTAAAACCTTGGATTGCGAGCTTAATTCGTTCTGGAAACGTGCTTGTAATCCAAAGCACTCATATATCAAAGCGAATTTCCCCATAAGAAATAATGGAAACTCAGATGATTCGTTCCACAACCATTTAATCATATAAAAATGATTACAGTAATACAAAATACAGTAGAAAGTCAAAATAAAACAAATTAACCTGTACTTTACCTTTGAAAAGAATCGTGGCTGGTGTGAGGGAGACGAGAGAGAGGAGAGAAGGAGGAGTGTAGGACGTCTATCACGAACGTTATTGTGTAGGATGTTATTGTGTAGGAAGTCTATCACTAACAGGATCACTGAGACTGGGAGACGATTACCCACAATCCCGCAGCAAGAGACTACTCGCAGAGGCGTAACGGGCCTCACCGGCACCTTTCCTCACAGGGCTGCCTCCACGCGCCTTTCCTTCTATGCACGATCGTGAGGGCGGTGTGAGAAGGCAGCCATTCAGTGGTGGAGCCTGAGCGTAGGAGCAGCTCCTCCTCGGGCTCCAAAACCTACTTGTAATGCAAGACGTTGCTTGTTAATCAAGTTAAAAAAATTTTTTTTGCTTGTTATGCAAAATACTCTCAAACCAAGTTACTCTCAATACAAGGTTTTACTGTAATGAAATTATATATTGTCTTGTTTTCTGAAGTATAAACATCTCCTAAAGCCTTTACCTCACATTTAGAAATATATTTAGCACTGTAAATATATATTTACAGTGAGATTGCACTGTATTGTATTCCATTTGTCACCAACACCCTTCGTCAGTGCCTACTAAACACAATTATGTGAAATCAACATCTATTCATTGTTTTTCAGAGGGCTGCAAACTGACATTTCATAAAGTGTAGGGCCATTTTCAGGATTGTTGAAAATGGCACTATACTTCAGGATCCTCTCTTACTCATGCTCTCGGAGCTATCCTGTATGCTAAACTAACAGCCCAATCCTGTGCAATTATGCTCGGCCAGCCTAAAAGGCCAGCTGCTGCATCCTAAGCCCATTGCAGCCTGCATAGGCTTACCATCCATCCCGGAAAAACGGGGACTGCCCTGGTTTCCAGAGCCCTGTCCCAGCCAACCAGGTCCATAACCGGGTCAGTCACGGTTTTCCAGGTCTTCTGCCATGCCGCCACCGCTGCCACGATTTAAAAATTTTTATCAACTACCACACGGGGGTAGTTGACCCGTGCGGGGGAGTCCTGGCTGCAGTGGCGTCACTAGGACGCGCGTCACCCTGGTGACGCTACCATATCGCGGCGCGAGGGGGGCGACCCGGCTCCCTCCCCCGCATCACGTCAGGTCGCCCTTCGGACGCTCCGAGGCCGGCCCGGGAGCCGGCCTCGGAGCGTCCGACACCGTCGACGCTCCAGGGCCTTCTGAAAGAAGGCCCAGGCAAGCGTCGATCCGGGTATTTTTCGGGTTTTCGCGCATGCGCAGACCCGTTTTGAGGGCTCTCAAAACCCCGTTTTGAGGGCCCTCAAAACGGGTCTGCGCATGCGCGAAAACCTGAAAAATACCCGGATCGACGCGCTGCCTGGGCCTTCTTTCAGAAGGCCCTGGAGCGTCGACAGGGTCGGACGCTCCGAGGCCGACTCCCGGGCCGGCCTCGGAGCGTCCGGAGGGTGTCGCGCGTCATGGAGGTGACGCGCGTCACCCCATGACGCGTGTCACCCCCAGGCGGCCCGCCCCCCCGCCACGCTCCAGTGACGCCCCTGCCTGGCTGGCCCGATGCTGCTGGCCCGCCAGGAATTGGGCGGTGGCACCAGCAGAAGGAATGCACCAGCGCAACCCCCAGCTCCCCTTGGAGGAAGGGAACATTCGTCCCCTTCCCCCGGTGTAAGTGGCGTGGGCCACAACAATGGATCTCCTCAGATGCGCGTGCTAGCTCTTTAGCTGGCGCACAACTGGGGAGGCTGTGTAAGGCCGGCCCGGGCTGCGATGGGGCATAGGATATCGGCGCAACTCAGCATCGATATCCCCGCCCCCTCCCAGCCAGTGCCGGTGAATGACCCCCTCCCTTGCCACCCCTGCCCGCCCTCCCTATGCCCCTGCACCAACCGGCGCAGCACTCACCTGTGACATAGTAAGTGGCATAGTAAGCGGTGCTGTTCTCCACGCCAGCACTGCTTACTCACAAGGAGTCACAAATGTGCTTTCCGGAACATTTGAGATTCCTTAGGCCTGCGGAGCACTTGCTCCGCCGGCCTTTTGTTACACAGGATTGCGCCGTAAGTAATTTTCTAGAGAATAATTTATTTATTTATTTATTTATTTAAAGAATTTATACCCCGCCTTTCTCCCAGCAAGGGCACTCAAGGCGGCTTACACTAAAACATTCAAATACGTATATACATTAAAATAATTAAAAACAAATAATTAAAACAGTTAAAACAGACAACCCCAGTGGGTCACCTATATTTACATTTGTTAAAAGCCATTTGTTAAAAAGCCAGCCCACCATGTCAGGCATCGAATGCTAACCTAAATAAAAAACGTCTTAAGGCCCCGCCGAAAGGTCTCTAAAGAGGGAGCCGTTCTTAATTCCAGGGGGAGGGATTCCATAATTGGGGCGCCACTGCCGAGAAGGCCCTCATAAAGACAAGCAACAGCCCTGCCATAAAGTAAAGTGATGTGGGAGCAGCAGATTTGGGGCTACAATATCGAAGTTGAAAGAGTGGGATACAGGCAGATTGGATTCTCAGAGTACAGTCCATTGCCAAGGCTTCTGCTATCACTGTCCTGGCCAGAAACTAACGAGAACTTCCCAGTGGAAATTGCCCCATGTTAATTAGTGTATAGGAGCAGAATGGTGTCATTTGGATTTTCCACCTCAGGCACAAAAATATCTTTGGTTGTTTCTGACTTGTTTGGGTTAATTTCGACTATAATCCTAAGTATACTTCCTTGGAAGAAACCTTCACTGAAATCAGTAGGACTTATTTTTAAGTAAATGTGCTAGCAGCCTGGAGTTTTATCAGTGGCATTCTCTCTGGCTGAAATTAGTTTTATTTCCAGGTTGCTGATAGGTTCTTTCGTAGGTATTGACTGAATGCTATCAGTGTAAGATAACATTTCTGTTAAACAGGCAATTTGGTATTGGGTCAGGCTAAATTGGCAGGATATGTGATTTATGGATACAGGAAAAGAAAAGGCTATTTAATGTGGTGGTCTCAACGTCCATACCTATCAACCACTGGTACTTCTAAACAGGAGATAGAAGCCAAATTACAATCACAACAATGTTGGAATCAGGACCATGAGGAGGCTCATATTCAAGGACGGAATTGTCTCTGAAATAACAGGGTTCATAGTCTTTAGAGCCTATTCCACAGAATGTTGTGGTTACTTGGCAAACACAAGTGTTCTGGAAAAAAGATACAAAGAATAGGTGCTGCAGTGAGAGTTGTTGTTTAGAATTACTAAGCCCCCAAAAAATGCGATTTGGAAATTACTTGGAACTAAGAACATAGAGGACTTTTCAATGACATTTGCCCAGTTATTTAGCACCCAAGCCTGAGAACTGCACTAAGTGCCGTTTGATGTTAGTGGGTTATGATCGGACACGTTTCTTAGATTGTGTCTGTTCCTTGCAAAGATAATAAAACACAACGAATGTCTCCTTTTCGTTTGTCTCTAAAGTAGGACATGCCTTTTATCTACATTCTTGTTATATCGGCACCACCCCTGGGGTATGTTGTATCTAGGCTGAAGTATCACACAGAGAAGTGAGAGGGAAGCAGGATGAGGTAACAGCCTTTTTTTAAAAGTAGCTTTCTACCTTGGTGGCTAAAACTGATTTCTGCCCTGTAAAATGGTTTATACATAGAGATAAAAGATGAGCTTCTAAGTTCAGTGGTGGTTGTTCTGTAACTGTGCATAGCATGTTGTCCTGCTTCTCAGACTGACTGTGGGTGCATTGTGGCAATGTTGCAGGAGGTATTTATTGTTACACTGGCCGTATACATTGTTATTACTTTGCATAGAAGCTTATTGCTGCTGTTTATGGAAAATTGAAAGTCCAGTCATACCTCTAAAACCTGTGTGTTTCACTGAACTAGCATGTCTTCATGCTTGCTACCAGGGATGTGGATCAAGTCTCTGACTCCAAGTCTTGAGGGCAAGTCCCAAGTCTCTGGATCCAAGTCTCAAGTCAAGTCCCGAGTCTTTGGTTGCGAGTTGTAAGTCCCTATCTATTTAATGGGGAAAACAGGTTTAAACCTGAATAAAATTCAACTTGTCATAAAAGGCTCCAAGTCTCGAGTTGAGTCTTTCAAGTCTTTTACAATCGCCAAGTCAAGTCATTGATGCGACTTGAGTCCGACTTGAGTCTGAGTCAGTAGACTCAGGTCTACATCACTGCTTGCTGCAGTACTTTTAAATGTGGTAGAGCTTACATTTCATAGCTTTTGGCCCAGCTCTTAACAAACTTTTGTTCCGTTGTTCCCATACATACGTACATAGCTACTGTATGTGTGAAGAGGGGGCATAGCTCAATGGTAAAGCACATTATTTGCATGCGGAAGGTCCCAGGTTCAATCCCTGGCATCTCTAGGTAGGACTAGAAAATACACATCTGACAACATGCTCAGCAAGGGGTGGAGCTTGTGCCAACACCGGAATTCTGAGAAGGCAGCACTGCAAAAAATGTCAGGGGGGGGGGGGGGAAGGACAGAACCGGGCACAAAATGGCTGCCAAGATGGTGGGACCAGGCACAAAATGAGATTTCACACACATGCACACACCTTCCGCCCATCCATCAACATGTATGCATCTTCCACTCATCCACTTTGATTCTTTTTAAAGGCAGTATAAAAATATTTATTTATTTATTTCTGTATTTATATATACTGCCTTTCTTATCCTCAGATTGCTCTTTGGATGTTACTCAAGGCGGTTTACATAGGCAGGCTTGTCTAGATCCAATAAGGATCTTTACAGTTATATTATATTATATTATATTATATTATATTATATTATATTATATTATATTATATTATATTATATTATATTATATATATATACCGTATTGGTCTGAGTATAAGATTCACTTTTTTCTCCTAATTTAAGTTTTTAAACTAGGGGTGTGTCTTATAATCAGGCTGTTGCAATTTAATGCCAGTGATTTAATTAATTTTTTTTAATACTTTAAGGGTGCGTCTTATAATCAGGTGCGTCTTATACTCGGGACAATATGGTGTGTGTGTGTGTGTGTGTGTGTGTGTGTGTGTGTGTGTATAACCCTACAATTCCAGCTATGTCATCTTCACTAGCTACCGAACACAAGCCTCAAGCTCTCCGCAGGATGCCACAGATCATGCTGAACAGGGGAACCTTTTTCCAACTGTTATCGCTCTGTGTACAGACGTGGGTTTTATGGGATTTTCAGCCATGTTAGTGTTAGAAATTGAAGAAAATAAAGAAATATAAGTATTGAAACTTGCCTGAAGAAATTCCTTCTCTACTCGATCCCCAGTAATGTGGTGCCGCTTTCAAGGATTATCCGGAACAGACAAGCACAAGTAATTCTTTAATCCTCTGCTTTACGTTTCCTCCCGCCTTGGGACATTGTCAAAAGCTAAAAAAGAAAGTGTATTTCCTGGTTCATGTACATCTACCAGCTAGTTGCTGAGTGTTCTTTTTTAGCTTTTGACACTAACACTAACATGGCTGAAAATCCCATAAAACCCACGTCTGTACACAAAGCAAGCCATGAAAACCTGCATGCTACTCTGTTATCGCTCTGTCATTGACATTCTCTGCATTCCAGTCCATACTCTCACCATGGTACGTAACAGCGACACCTCTCTGCCACCAAGAGTCATAACAGCTTATCAGTAATATCAGTCTGTCCCCTTCCAGCACGAACAGGCTGCTCCTCCTTAGTTTCCGGAAGTCTTCAGGCAGTTCAGCCTCAGGACCACACCTCCTGCAGTACATATAAACAAAAATATCATAAACAAATAAATTAAATACATATGGTTGCACCATCCATCTATCTGGACACATTCATGCACTTTGTGCCCACCCACTCATCCAGGCACAAACACACATTTTATTTACATCCTGCCAGCCTCCATGGCATCTGCCACTGCTGCTATCATCATTTTTTTTTGTCTGCCTTGCTCTGTGTGCAGCTCTTTGAAAATGTGCTTGCCTCAGCTCACATTTGTTTGCTGAGGGGGAGGAAGCAGAAGAGGAAGTTTGGGTGAAATAAGAGGGAGATACCCTGGCTTCTACTCTCCTCTGCTCTTCCTGTTTCCTCTTTTACAATACAAGCCAAGTACAGGGGGGGGGGGCTCCGTATCCGCGGATCCACTATCCACAGATTCTTGTCCATGGTTCACAGGTTCCCCCCCACCCCATGTACCCATTACCTTTGTTAGGAGCTGGCGCCAAGCAAACTCCTCTCTCCCTTAAACAAAACACTATAAGCTTGCTGGCTTATATCACAGAGCAGGCAAGCAGCCAGCATACTAGAGAAGCTCCTGAACCTTCCTGCTTCCTGTTTAACGTTTGGGAGCCCCTCTAGTATGCAGGCTGCTTACCTGCTCTGAGCTATAAGCCAGTGCGCTGGCTTATAGCACTTTGTTTAAGGAAGAGACACGCTTGCTTGGCACCAGCACTAGACTCCTAACTAAGGTAATGGGCACAGGGGGGCCTCGGGGGATAGCATTCCCCCCATCCACAGATACCAAGTATCCACGGGGGGGCAGGAACCCCCATGGTTCCTGGTCCCCTCTTGCTAGCCAGGAACACTCCAGGTTCAGGGGCAGTATGCCTCTGAATACCATTTGCAGGGGAGCAATGGTGGGGAAGGGGGTATGCCTTTGTCTCCTGCTTGTGGGCTTCCCAGAGGCAGTCTGGTGGACCTCTGAGAAACAGAATACTGGACTAAATGAGCCTTTGGCCTGTTCCAGCAGGACTTTTCTTATGTTCTGCAGAAGAACACTTTAATTGTTAATACAACCTCAAGTTGCATAATACACAAGAAGGAATATTCAGGTCAGTGGTTTGAGGCAGGTCTTTGAGCATCTAAACTTCCAAACATCTACTTTATATAAAAAACAAATATGGTGCAGTTGACTGGGACCTAGGCAACTGGAATTCAAGTTCTAGCTCAGCTATCAACTCATCTGGTGGGTCTCTTCGGAAATGTCTTTTTTTGTACCTCATTTTTCCTACCTCATTTTTCCTATCTGTAAAATGGCATGATAACATGAAACAATACACAGGGTTGCTGAAAACGAATGAGCCTGAGATTGTAAAGTTCTTCATATGGTTAAATGCTTTGAAAGATACATTATAGAATAAGTACAGTATTAGCTTAGTAGACGGGCAGCGCAGTCCTGATTAAGGATCTGGCCGGAGGCCCAGGGCCACCTGCCAGATCCTGTGCACAGGCTTCCCAGTGCGCGCCGGGCCAGAGGTCTACTCTGGGAAGGGGATGCTTGTCCCCTTCCCTGAGTGTAAACCCAGGCCGACCCTATTGGCCTCCTTGAATTTCCGCCAATTAAATAAGCTGGCGAAAGTAGAGGAGGCCGTGTAACAGCTTAGCCGGCCCGGCGGGGATGGGGATATGGCAGACGCCATCCCCCTCCTGGGCCGGCTAGGCCAATGGCCCCCCTCCCTCACCCGGTCGGACCGCCCACGTGGTCAGCGACAGAGCGCTTACCGTCCGCCGCCGTCCATGTGGAGATCCGGCGCCGGAGTGAAGGAGGCCGGCCTTGCACCAGCCTCCCTTACTCCTGCGGCTTCCGAAGACGGAACACTCGTTCCATCGCTAGTCGGAGTTCCAGGATTGTGCTGCCAGTGAGAGATCCATGTTACACCACCCTAAAGTCCTCTCTAATGCCAAATGCATATTAAGCCAGAATAATCCCATATTCTTCATCTGTTATTATAGGAGCCTAGCAGTCCCTCTCTCCTCCCACATAGTACACCATATACCACATAGCAGTATACAGAGTAAATATAATTCTTTTAATTCTCTTTATGATCATATAAGTTACCCCTCAAACAACTCTGCCAGTAAGCTGTGATGATTAAAGAGCTTACTGCAGGGAAGCGATAGCTCATTCTTTTCTTACAAAAAAGTGTTGCTAATGAGTGCTGGGAAATCTCTCAGTGTTAGCATAGCATCATCAGATGAACAAGTCATACATTTTTATAAGGGACGACAACTCATCACCAGAATGGACACAAAGTACTTTCAATGTGGAGGAGCTTCTTTGGTCTGGACAAACTGAAAAGCTGCACTCAACCTGCTGGGCTACATGGTATAGTCTTACTACAGTTATTGAGAAATCACTGATACATTTCGGTCAATGAAACAAGCTATCAATATTCAAACTGCTTATTTGCAGTATGTATTTATTTTATGTATTTGAAATATTTATTTATTTATTTATTTAAAGAATTTATATCCCACCTTTCTCCCAGCGAGGGCACTCAAGGCGGCTTACAAAACATTAAAATACATATACATTAAACATAAATTAGAAACAAGTAATTAAAAACAATTAAAACAACTAAAAATAAACAACCCCAGTGGACAATGTTTAAGTGGGTGAACCTGTATTTACTTTGTTAAGAAGCCATTTGTTAAGAAGCCATTTGTTAAAAAGCCAGCCCACCATGTCAGATATTGAATGCTTCCCTAAATAAAAATGTCTTAAGGCCCCGCCGAAAGGTCTCTAAAGAGGGAGCCGTTCTTAATTCCAGGGGGAGGGGGGATTAATTTACACCCTGCTTTCCCCTCCAGAGGTGTTCAAAGTGACTTGCTTTAAAAACATAAAAACCAGTGAAATGGTAAACAAACACAAGACTGATACAGCACGTTACGCGGTGTATTATTAACAGAAACTTGCATCTCAATAAGCTCAATGGCAAAACTGAACGAAGGCTTAGGTGGGGTGGACTAGACTGACTGAACAGTCAGAGGGCAGGTCTTTCTTGGCATCTCTTGCTAGCATCACAGCAAGGTGCCATGTGCACCCCAGTCCAAAATCTTAATATGTCTGCTTCTGTTATCCAGAATTTACTTGAAAACCTTTTCCAGTCTTTTCAACACTGCATTCTCTTTGACCAAATTCAAAACAGCTCCTTTTCTCTTACTAATCTATACCTTCGACATAAACTAAGCTAACCAGTTTCACAGCTTCTGTTCACCCTGCAGGTGAGTGTGTGAAGTGACCATCCCCACCTGCCAAGGTGGTTTGTTTGATTACCTGTTAGTTAAAATGCATTGTAAGTTATCAATCCATGCCAAAGCTAAAGAGAGCCTTGGATAACAAAACAGATCAGTCTGTAACAAGGGTGTCAAACATAAGGTCTGCAGGCCGGATATAGCCCACGGAAGCTCTTTATTTGGCCCTCTTGATAATTGGGCTCTCCCAGTGCCGCTTCTGCTGAGGCTCTGGGAGGGAGAGATGGACGGAGGCCTCAGAAAGCAAGGAATGCTATGAGGGAAGGGGCAGACCAAGAGGGGTGAGAGAGGGAGATGCTGCAGAGGCACTAAAAAGGTAAAGGTGACCCCTGCCAATTAAGTCCAGTCGTGTCCGACTCTAGGGTGTGGTGCTCATCCCCATTTCAAAGCCAAAGAGCCAGCGTTGTCCGAAGACGCTTCCGTGGTCATGTGGCCGGCATGACTCTCCTTGCCGCAGCGTGTAGCATGCAGCTGGAACACGGAGCGCTGTTTACCTTCCCGCAAGCGGTACCTATTTATCTACTCGCATTAACATGCTTTGGAACTGCTAGGTTGGCAGGAGCAGAGGCACTGGGAGAGCCCAATTATCACACGGGCTGCCCTTTCAGCAGCACCACTTCTGTCGAGGCATCACTTTGCAGAGCACCTCTTAGCTGCGAAGTGATGCCTTGGCAGATGTGGCGTAGCTGAAAGGGCGGCCCACATGATAATTGGGCTCTCCCATACCTTGAAAATCTGTTCAAGATTTGCATATGTTCTCTTTTGTCACTTGAAGCTGAGTTCCTACTTGAGAACAAAGTGCTTATTTCTGGCCATCCTCTGCCTGATGGCATCACTTCCTGCTTAAAGATGTCACTTCTGGCCCTCAGCAGATGCTGTTTGGCCCGCTGTATGAAATGAGTTTGACTCCCCTGGTCTATAACATTATTATAAATTCACCTATTTCAAGTATATTGTTTATTGTGTGGGCTCAATATGGCTACAGATGCCCTGAATAAAGAGAGAGCAATAATTCAGAGACTTATTTCCTTTCAGTGTACACTGAACACCCACTTTTTGATGTGCATTGAATAATTGACAGTCAAACCATTTAGGCTGCAATCTTATACACACTTTCCTAGGAGTAAGCCACATTGAACACAATGGGACTTACTTCTGAGTAAACATGTATAGGATTGTGCTGTTATATTTTATATCCTTTACCATCTGAGAACAGCAGCAGTGGCATCATTGGCTGTCCAGGCACCTGGTGCATGTGACTCTGGTGCCACCCCACCAAGTACACAGACGTGGAAGTAATTGGTGGTGATGTGGTGATGTTATCAGCTGAAAACCAGCTGCTTGCAGCGCTCCAAATCGACTCGGCTTGCTTGGCTCTGACCTGAGTTACTGAGTTGCCGAGTCGCTAAGTTGCCGAGTCGGAGATGCTGAAAACAGTACAGGTGAAAGCGGCCAAATTGTTTTCGGTAGCTCCAACTCAGTGGCATGACTCGGAGCCAAGCAAGCCGAGTCAGAGCGGGTGAAAGTGGGCGAGCAAGGGTAACTTGGCACTCTGAGGGAGGAGTGTCACCCTTGCGTCACGTGGTCACTTTTGCCTGCGGCGACTCAACTTGGCTTGCTCGGCTCCAAACCAAGTGGCCGAGTTGGAGCTGCTGAAAATAGCTCGGCTGCTGAGGAGCATGTCACTGAGTTGGAGCTGCCGTAAACAGCTCGGCCTGAGGAGCGGCCCTTGCTTGGTCGCTTTTGCCCGGTCTGACTTGGCAACTTGGCTCAAAACCAAGCAAGCTGAGCCAAGTCAGAGTGGCTGAAGACGCTGTGCATGGGCAGCGCAGCAGGCTGTGGAGTGCTTCCCTGCTATGGTGTCACCCTTCAAATGGGTGTCACCTAGTGCAGCTTGCAACCCCTGCAACCCTCTAACGACACCAGCGAACAGCAGACACTGGACGAACCTGTCTTATAGCACAATAATACTGCCTTAGCCTGTAAAGGGGTTGGGAAGATTTCAAGTTTGCAGGATCTCCTTGCTTTATTACCAAATCAGTGAGGGCCATCAACTGGACCCAGGTGCAAAGGCGTGGTAGGGAGTGCAGATATACATTTGGATCAAGGAAGGAGGTGCCCCTCTTGCTCAGCCCAGGAATTAGTTTTCATTATCAGAACTGAACTCACAGTCCTTTCAACCAAAAATTCACTCCTGGCTACCCCAAACTTTCATAATTTTAGCAGCCTAATTTAAGGGGACCAGAGTCTTTTTGTTATTAGTGTTAAATATTTAGAAACTGAAACTCTTGCTGATCTGCTCTGCAAATCATATAGAGATCTACCGGTAGGTTCCATCAGTCTTCTACCCATCCCCTGTCAAGGGTTCTCCTTCTACTTTGGGAAGGAGACGGGTGGGATGCCTTGCCCTTGTTGGGTAGAATTGCTAGTCCCATGTCCCTCCTTTTCTAAAATCTCTTCACCTGCCTCTCGCTTTTTTTAAAACAATCAGTAGTATTGAGGAGTATGTCACCAACACAAAGTTAGTGTAAAAACAGAGAAAAGAGTCCATCAGATGGTGGACATGTCTGTTTTGTCTGAATTGTGAGATAACCACATGCAAATAACAGTAACAACCAGTATTTATATACCACCTTTTCTTTGGTCATTGGATTTCTCCTCTGACTTTAATTCAAAGGCGGCTTACACAGGCAGGCTTTCTAAACCCCAAGGGGCTTTTATGATACAATGCATGGTTTTACGATACGATACAATTGCATGGTTACAGTAGGAGCCTCTGCTTATGAGGTATAAAAAATAACCACAACAAATGCTGTTATACTGGTTTTTGTTGGTTTTGTTTTGCATTTTAATGTTGACTACTACAGTATATCCAAGATCTGGACCTTTGTACCTCCTGTGAACAGTCCCCCACATGTATTGAAATCTCTTTTGTCCTGCTGCCACTGAAGTCTGAAATGGCACCCCTGTGGGGAAAAAGGTAACACGTTTATGATTATCTTTCTCGAAACTAAACTCAAACTTTGGTACATGCGGCAGGGCATTTTAGGGGAAATGCTCTAGGTTTCGAACAGTCCAATCCTCTCTACAATTTAGATGCTGCTCCGCCGGTCTCGGGTGTCACAAAAGTGCCATAAGACACATTTGTGTCACCTGACAGAGGCCAGTGCCTTTCTCCCCGTACCAGATGCAGTGGAGCACCCGTCGGGGAAGGTAAGTTTCCCGCCGGGCGGGGGAGGGGCAGGGGGAGGGTGGAACAGTGTGTTCTGGGGTTGGTGGGATTGGTCGGCCGGGCCCAGGAAGGGGGAAGAATCAGCGGCAGCCTTCTGCCGAATCCTATCCCCCTTCCCGGGCCAGGACGCCGTTACATGAGTAGCCCCATTGGGGTGGCTGGGGCTTTACCCAGGGGAAGGGAACAAACGTTCCCTTCCCCCGAGGTAACCTCCCAGGCAGTCTTTTTGTGCCCTGGATGCAGCACGGGCTACACCAACCTCGCTACATTGCAGGGCACAATTTGTTAGATAGTTAGATAGGATTGCGCCGTAAAAGTGACATCTTCATACTGGCACTGAAAACTGATTTATCTTCTGTTGACCTGGGTAGGACTTGTTTTTCACTGATGCTAAGACGCCCTTCTTCAGCAATCCCACACTGTGGGGATAGGCATGTTAATAATGTGGCCTCTCATAGAGATTCTATGGGAGAGACACAGTGATTGGCCCAACCCATATTGTGTTATTCATCATACATGCATCCCTGCAGTGTGGGATTATACCACACTGGAACAGTTCCTACATTTCGTGCGAAGTGTGCAAACCCTGCGGAACATTACATAACTGCTGATGTTGCTGCTGTAGCGGAATTTTAAGCAGACTGATCATTAATAGGACCAGGAAGACTGGTGAACAAGGAAAAAGTATGGGTTTATTGTTACGCAGCGCAGTGGACAGCACCCCAAGAGGGGCACTGACCCTTTGCTACAAGTGAGAACAGTTTTTATACATTTCCAAGCAGAACATCACATGGTTGCTGAGAATGTGCATAGTCACAGAGTCATACAGTTTTTACAAGAGACTTTTGGAAACACATTTTACCCAAAACAATGGGAACAATAGTGGGCTAAGCTGGGTAGAGGACTTCTAGATGGTCCTTGATGGTTCGATTGTTGAGTCCTGGGAGACTTGATTGAGTTAGCTCTGGGAGTCTCCCTTCACCCAGAGTCAGCCTAATGTGTATGCTCTCCTTGAAAGGAGGAAAGATTAAGTTTGCCAAATGTGAGGTTTTTCCTGTGACCTGGGGAGGCAGATATGAACAGAAACCAGGAAAATATTTTTCTGCATCACTGCTCAAGAGCTAGCATAGCTGAGCAGCTAAGAGTCTGTGCTGTAAACCAGGAACTCCCCAGTTCAGTTTTCATCTCTGCTATGAACTCACTAATTCAGGCTTTAGACTCCTTCAGCCTTACATCAATTATACAAGATTCATGAAAACATTGCCCCCCCTCACAAGACTGTTGTAATGATTACAGAGATAATGTATATGAAGCACAAACAATGAGGTGTCTTGTAACACTTAAGACTTAACAGATATATTTGTGGTATGAACTGCTATCCTTGGTTGGCATGCATATACAGGTATATGTCTATCTATCTAATCTTAGACACATGTGGGTACAGAGTAAACAAGTAAGTAGAGTCAAAAACAAGAATGTGATAGTGGAGGATAGCAGAGGAAGAATGTGATAGCGGACATTCCTATGCAAAACTCAGAGATATATAAGATAAAAACACTATCTGTTCTCAACCATAGTAATTTGTGTATGTGCAGCATCAAAAGTTTTCAGATATCTATATAATTGTTAAATATATTGTTCCCGTTTTCAAAATGGGAACACTTTCTGAGGAATAACATCACATAGAGTTTTCTCATGCCATGTCACCCATATTCAATGAAGCAGGATTTCTTTAACTTCCCCTTCAGTTTAAGTTGCAGGAGCCAGACATTAATTGCTAGCTGTGGAAACATGCCCAAAGAGTTCTTCATTATGCCTATCTATGCACACATATTCGTTCATTTCTTGTTGGTAGCTGCCCTTTAGCTTAACCCCCATCTCAGGTGCATCCTGGCAAGAGCTATTATTGACATGAACCTTGCTTGCAAGATGATGCAAAGCCACCAGTCTCAGCTTTACTCACCATAGCAACCAGTACCTTATGATCAACATTATTCTGTTTCATGAGCTGGGTTGCCATGGCAAAGTACTTGTGTCATATTGTTAGGTGATAAAAGGAAGCACTTTGCCTTTCCCCAGAAGGAAACACAACAAAATGCTCAGTACCAGCTCAGTTTTTGACCTGCTTCAAGCGATCCATAAAGAGTTGCCACAAGTTTTGTTGATCAAGTACCGTAACCACAGATGTCTGTGCAATCATCTGCACAGAGCATCATCACAGAGCATCATCTGCAAGGGTTGGAAAGTGGGCGGGGAGGGGCTGTTTTCATGTGTTCAGTTTCATCCCATTTCTTCATTGATTCTGTACTGCATTAATAACATGAACGTATGCTCACAATGAATGGAGGAGGTGCAAAGGTGCTTTTTTCACTTCACATGTGAAGGCACTTGAAGTACTAGGGATCAGGTCCATGGCTGGCTTTTGCAGGGACAGGCCCACAGCAGGGCTGTGTTGGGAAATGTGGCAAAGAAGCAAAAAGCAGATTGTTGATGGCAGGACCCAGCAAGAAAATCAACCTAGAATCTGTCACGAATGCAGAAAGTCATAGGCTGAAAGCAGGTTCATATCAAATCGAGTACGTAATGGAAACAGAGCCGATTACACTGGTCAACACACGTTTTCTGGCATAAGGTATTCCAATGGTGTTAAGGTAATTTGGGGGCGCTGATTCCAAATCTGCACTGGCATCACTGCAGGGGGGGCGGAGCTCTAAGTTCTGCCAAGGTCCGACCCTCCGTTACACCGGAGCACGAAGCTGCCCCGCCCCCTCGCCTTCGGAACCATTCAAGGCAATGAAAGCAGCAGCAGCAGCCTTGGCAGAACTTAGAGCTCTGCTCCCCCCCCCCCCCCCCGCAGCGACGCCAGTGCAAATCTGGCATCAGTTTTTGTCTATCACATCAGGTTTTTGAGATATCAAATATCGCATTTGATAAAATCAATGAAAAACAGCAAATTTATGCTCATCATATCATTGATGTCATACTTTAAAGTAGGCAAGATAAACCTTCTTGACAAAGGTATTGATGTTGCGCCTTTAATCCTGCAAAGTGCACAGATGTACAGTAGTAGAAGATATCTTAGTCATTACTGCATTTCCTTCTTTCGGATGTTGTAGCCCAGGGGTTATCAACCTATGGAGGCCCGGGTACCTCCTTATCACGGTCCAATTTTCTGAAGTACCCCCCTGCTAATTAACTGCTAATTAATTGGACTAATCAATTAATTAATTAGGTAATTAATCATTAAGTAAAAAAAGTACTAAAACAATTTTAAATGTGAAAAATGTCTTATTTAACTCTGTGTGTGTGTGTGTGTGTGTGTGTGTGTGTGAGAGAGAGAGAGAGAGAGAGAGAGAGAGAGAGAGAGAGAGAGAGAGAGAGAGAGAGAGAGAGAGAGAGAGAGAGAGAGAGAGATACAAGGATCTCTTTTTTTTTTCTCCAAGTCACGCTTCCCAAAATCAGCTCCTCCCTCCCCCCACCTCACCAAAGTATATTTTCCAAAGTACAAAAATAAGCCTAAAACCAAAATCAGAGACAGAAGGGCTCCAAAAATAATTACAATTTAAAATCCATGTTAATTAACACTTAATTAGCTGCTGATGGGGCAGATAAGGGGCAGGGCTTGGCGTAGCCCCAGAAAGAGGTCCACATACCCCTAGGGGTACCCGTACCACAGGTTGAGAACCCCTGTTGTAGCCATTGTTAGATCACGCCCTGCAGAAGGAAAATATTAAATAAATGTGGATATCTACATAAAATGATATTATAAACACACTATCCTAAAAATACAGCACCATATTTTAACACTAAAGCAGTCACTGACTCACAACAACTTGCAATCATAAATGACAAAGAGTTAATTTCGGGTAAAATAAATGAAAATGGGGTATGCAGATAGCATAAAAATGAGATGTGATAGAGCAAATCTGAGATCAGATTTGGAATCAGCACCCTGAAATTAGTCTAAAACAGCTGCAAAAGTCCAGGCCAGAAAAATTTTTTTTGTAGACCAGTGTTAATGGCACACAATGGCACAGCATTCCTATCCAGTGTAGGTAGCAGCAGGTCTACAGAGCTGTGATCTGTGAATAATAGAAGAAAATCAGCAAAAGAGTGTGATTGAAGTGCCCTGAAATTCTTTGAATTGTTTATATAGATGGGCATTGTTATACTAATGTAAGGGCCCTTGGAAAACAATCTCGGCCTCCATTTTTGCAAACAGTTTATCACCAGGTTCATCACCAGGTTTATCAATCTGAAAAAGTCTTAAAGCAGCATTCAAGAAGGCAGGTGGGATGCATGCCTTGTCAAAAATATAAATGGCCAATGGTTTGAAATAGACCAGAATCTTGTTTCAGGGGGGTATGCCTTTAAAAGAAAAGGGAATGAGTTCTAATTCTCTGTCCTGACAACCTATTGTGATGTGTGTAACTGTGATTATGAAGCATTAGAACTGTAGTTTTTTGAGAGATTTGCATGTCAGCATGTGCTACCCTAACTGGGCAATATGGGATGTGCTGAGTGTTTTCAGCATATTCAACACATTTTGTGCTGCATAGTATTGCTGTTAAAGCCAAGAGATCCGCCAAGAGCCAGATTTTGGAGACTTTTTTTTGAGGATGTGCCTCTGTCCTATTCACCTTCTTGTCAAACATGACCAGTTAAATACTTCTGTGTTGACTTCACTCTCAGATTGCCCTGGAGAACACACACTTCACATATGGCAGCCTGGGATGCTCACAGGAAACGGCTGGGACTAGACTAGACTGGCATAGCAGAGGGGTGGTATGGCAAACATGCATGTGCTTGTGAAGAAACATCCCTCTCCCCTTGTCAATGCTACTGTCTGTTACTCACATGGAATCTAGAGCAGGATTTCTTAGAAGAAGCTGTGGAAGGCTGTGGAAGCAGAGAGACTCAGTATCAGACTAAACTAGGAGTCCCTGATTAAAATCTTGCCTTGGGTATGAACTCACTAGATGGCCTTGGACAAGCCACAGTTCTTTCAGCACTCTGCATATGAATGCTCACCCATCTTACAGGGCTGTTGTAAGGACTCCCATCATCATCATCATTATCATCATCATCATCATCATCTGTGTGAAGTGCTTTAAAACTTAATGAAAAGTGATGTGTATGAAAGTAAATAAGTTCTGGATTTGTGGGCATGCTTTGTTTTTGGTAGGGACAACAACTCTTGAAAGTTGGTATCTGAATGGGAAGCATGTGCTCCATCTGTGAAAATATCACAGGTAAACCCTGCAAAACAGTTTAGAAATGTACCCTGACCTAGGATTGTATGTACGCTGTATTTTAGAAAGAAAGAAAAGAGACTTTTTAAAGAACCCACAATTCTGGACCAAAGTAATTCAAATTATCTTCCAAGAAAAGCTGAATTCTGCAACCTGTATAAATGATGCAAATTTGTACGGGTTCCCTATTTTGGGATAATTTGTTCTTATAGTAATTGTGAGGAGCAAAGAACTATGTTTGGAACTGAAGACACACCCTAACCACTGGAATAAGTGGCCCTTCCGGTGTCCTGGCTATTGAGATTTGGCAGGTGTTGCTTACCAAAGGGCCGGAAACACACTTTTTGAAAAAGAAAAAACAAACCTGAGATTCTCAGAGATCCTCTAAATACAACAACTAATGCCAGATGCCATGCTTACACAGTAATTTAATTGTGCAGATGCACACGGCTGTTTCTTTAGCACAAAGCTCAGCTTGGAAGCTTTTAGAGAAGAAGGAAGGTCACCTCTGCAGATTCATGAATGACATGATTTCTAAGTTTTATTGTGAAAGTACTATAGTAGAAGACTACCAGATTCCAATCATGGTTCAGAACAGCCACAAACCTACTAGGTGGTCTTAGCCAAGCTGCTACCTCTCAGCTTCAGCCAGCCCTCACCTGCAGTGCAGGATAACAAGTGGGGCCCTGAGGGAAGAAAAAATCATGGCTAAGGTGCTGGAGGCTAGGGGGCCGAGGTGGCTTAGTGGTTTAAGACGCTAAGCTGCAGACTGGAAGGTTGGTAGGACAGCAGTTTGAGACCCAAGTGCCGCGTGACGGAGTGAGCTCCCATCTCCTCGGGAGATGTCCCAGCTCCTGCCAACTTAGCAGTTCGAAAGCAAGAAATTGCAAGTAGATAAATAGGTACCGCTGTGGCGGGAAGGGAACAGCGTTCCGTTGGTCATGCCAGCCCCATGACCACGGAAGCGTCTTCGGACAGTGCTGGCTATTCGGCCTTAGAAACGGAGATGAGCACCAGCACCACACCCTAGAGTCAGACATGACTGGCTTTCGAGCAGGGGATACCTTTTGTTTACCTAAGGTGCTGGAAACTGGCCTCAGAGGAAGCGCATCCTCTGCAGCCAATCCCCGCCCCTCTCAATTCTAGACTGCATTGGTCCCCCTCACAGTTTAAGAGATCCTGTCTGGGGAACTGCAAGGAAGGAAGTATCCCAAGTTTCCCCTTTTTGGTCCCAGGCTGAAGGGAGATTCCCTTCACCTTAACTCCCAGCTCCTGGCCAACTGAGATCCTGCTTGCTGCTCTCTGCGGCCAACATTTGAATGCATCATATGACCTGGAACATCCGCTCTACCACACTAGGGAGTGATAATGTGCACCTCCCTTACAGAGTTGGAAGAACATCTGAGCTAATGTATATGAAGCACTTTGAGCACTCTTAGGTGCTATATAAATGCAAAGTTTTAATATCACGATAGACACAGCAAGAATGCATATTAAGTACAGATTTAACTGACATACTTACTGAGGTTAAGTTGGCAGTAGTGCTGGCAAATGGGCAGGCATGAGTGGTACACCCCAAATCAGATCCTACTTCCCTGATAGCTTTAAAGCCAGGCTCCTTGACAGAAATACACAACTCATAGGTTATTTCAGGAGGAACAATTGTGTCATCCCTTAAACAAAGCTTCCATTAGAAGCAAGAATAGGTGAAGTGGTAATTAGCCCGGGATATCTTTACGCACAAAGTCTCATTACTTCTGGAAACACAAAGCTTTCTGAACTGTTGGTGACTTTTTAAAGCACTTTTCTTTATAAAGAGGAATTACAGTATTTTAGAAGTATGTTTTGTTTACATGAATGAATGCTGAATGGTCAGTAAGATAGATCTGATGCTTTCTGCTACAATATCAAACATCAGACTCTCCGGAACAATTTTTCTGTTACTATCTCTACTATATATGATCACTTTGGCAAACCAAACTTGATTATACCTGTAGTACAGGATCATCTCCCTTAATAGTGTGTATGGTATAGCTAGTGTGTATGGTGTAGCATCAGGAGTCATATTTATAAAGATGTTTAATATCTGTTTCATAAAATGACCTGAAATCATTTTCATGTAGCCCGCTCCCAAGAGACTTTTGTTTACAGATTAAACAGGTTTTATCTCACTATTGACTGTAAACTCATGAGATTAAAATATTGTTGATTATGAACTCTGTGAAACATGGTTGGAGCAACTGGTCTTCTATGCATGGCTGTAGTTGAGGGGTGGTGATGAAGTGCAGTGATGGGACCTACAGCAGGAGAAGCAGTGACGTTATCAGCAGGAGCATTCACGTGCTGCCATTGGGAACTTTTCAAAGCACCTGAACTGTGAAGAACCATCAGGCTCAGCAGGAGGAAAACTGAAAAATTTGCCTAGGGGCATAAATGATAGTCTGCTTTGTCCCTAGATGCAGATAGATAATAGATGGGAAAGAGGGTGCAGATGGATGAATGGGAGAAGGTAAGGCTGGGTTCATGCCCCCTGGGACAGGGGAATTAGAGGCTTATTTCCTTCATGTCACTAGTTGAGGGCCACCAGGAGCCACAGGCAATGGAAGTAAGTGTAACTTATGAGTAAGCATGCATTAGAGTTGCACTCTCTAATACACCTTTTATGTTATTTGGGATATTGTTTTTTAATCCCACCTTTCAATTTTTAAATATTTGTTTTAAACTATTGGAATCCCACTCCAAGAATTTGTGAAGAAAATTAAATTTTAAGGATGTTGCTCAATAGAAATTTCAAAGAAAAAATAAGTGACAAGAGAAGAAAATACTCTAATGAAGAACTTTAAAGTTGTTATTTTTGTGTTGTAGTCTTAAGGGGACATGGGGTGTGACTATGGGGGTGTCACCACATCTGACATAGAATTTCTGCAGTCTGATCCTTTGCATGATCCCTGTTACTCTTTTATGGCATCCAGTGATGGTGCTCTACTCAAACCTCCCTGTAGTTTCTCAGGCTCTTCTTTCAGAAACTATAGCACTCTCTGCCAAAAATTCTGCAAGATTAAAAAATCCAACAACTTGGGCTCGCCATAAATCACACAAATCGAGCAAGTTTAGGCAAACCAAGATAACCTCCATACAATGTGCTGCTTTGCATAATTTATTGCATGTATGCTTGGCACAGAACTAGGATTTTATTATTTATCCAAAGTTCCAGTATAAAAACCTTGCCCTCAGCCTCCTATCATAATGGGAATAGCCTGCAGTGTCATTCTAAGGCTTGATTATCAGACGTTTGTACTGCAGCCTATAATCATCATATGAAATATGCTAAAGAAGGGGTTATACTCCTACATAATGAATCAGGTTCATGGTATTACGTACAGGCCAGCCTTAACATGAAGCAGTTGCTTCAGGCAGCACATTCCAGAAGAGCTGCCATTTTCCTACCTCTAGTCTTAGCCTCTGTAGCTCTATGCAGAATTTGCACTGCAGATATTCTAATTGTAACACTTCAGAGGCATTCACTTGACCCTGCCGGACTTACCTCCATGCTGTATCCGATGGCTACACATCGGATGTCATATTTTGCATAGGGACCTACATGCATAGCTTGTGATTGGAGTCTATGCGTATTTGTGTCTATGAGCATACGTCCATATGCAAATGTGATGTCTAACACATGAATAATAGATATGCCCATGAAGTGGGGCATGATCCCGGTCCTCCCTATGTGTCTGTATTGGGATTATGTACAATTAAAAAATGTGTGTGGGAGAAATACAGTACCATTTGTACGGCGCAATCCTACTTACCTTGCAGGTGGCGGACCTACCATTCCACTGCCCACCGTAGTTGCAAATGTGCCATAAAGCACGTTTGCGGACTACTTTCGAGCAAGGAAGGCCGGTGCAAGGCTGGACTTCCCTGCTCTGCCACTGGAGCCCCCGGCCTGGCGCCAGACCCAGGTAAGTGTGGATCCAGCGGGCGGGTCGGTAGATGGGGGGAGGAACGGTGGAGCTGGGAGGGTTGCTATAGGCCCAGCCGCCCTGGACGGGGACATGGCGTCCGCCCTATCCCGCTCCCCGCCAGTCTCCGCAGGGCGGTTGGGCCGTTACACATCCTCCTCTGACTTCAGCCAGCAAAATAGCTGGCGGAAATCCGAGGAGGCCTATCTGCCCCAGCCGCCGTTACACTCAGGGAATGGGACAAGCATCCCCTTCCCCGAGTAGACTTTCCACCGCGGGCTGCCTGCTGCAGGCTGCCCGCGGCGGAGCACTGGATCCGGCAGATGGCCTCGGCCACCCAGCAGATCCTTAAGTAGGATTGGGCTGGTACTTTTGTAAAAATGTCTAAAGCTGGCATGGAAAACTATGAGTTACAAGCTGATGTAGAAAGTGATATGGATAGTGAGGGAAAGGGATAATGAATATATACATAATAGAAGATGGTTCTCTGGCTATGTTTGGTAGCTGCACAGTGTTTCGACCCTCACTTTCCCTAGTGAACATGTGCACACTGCTTCTTTCACCATACAAATGAATGGTGTCTGTTCACATGATATCCGGGACAAAGTAAACTGGCTGCAACAAGGAAGGCTATTGAGCAAGGAGAACGTCTGTTCTCCGCCCCAGACGCTGTGATCACCTGGACCGCAGTGAACAGTCCCCATCCCGATGGTGCCATCAAGCAGGGCACATGGGAGGGGGGGTAAAGGGGTAAATTGTACCTGGGCCCAAGGTCCAAAAGGGGGCCCAGGAGCCAAAGAAGGGGCCTCAGAAATTTCCTGGTATCTCAGCTGGCCTCATGGAGAGTGAAAGACCAGAAGGCTAACCAGAAGGCCAGGTCTATCGGGTGGGTAGACCTCAGCGCCACATTGGGCTCCATGCTCCAGAGACTTTTCTGACCGTTGCTGCCCTCCCGTACCCCATTTTGCCCCCTCCCCCTCTGGGAAGGGGCCCAAGAGAAACTTTGTGCCCCCTGATAAAATTCCTCTCAGATGCCCTGCCATCAAGTGTTCCATTCTAGATTCTCACTGATATAGGAGTGGTTGCTATTCACTCCTACTGGAAAAAGTAGGGACCTTGTCAAGTCAATACACTTGTTACGCTACACACAACAATGGTATGAAAGCAGCCATGTCTCAGAGGTCTCAGATGATATATGTAGACCTAAAGCATTGCCCTTGGGGATAGTTGTATTTAGGATAATCCCCACCCCATATAGGCCAGTTGTTCCACCAATAGACTGTATGGTTGTGTGTATGTATTCATGCCCTTCCTCATCATGTACATCCCTGCCATCACGATATGCATTTTGCTGGCTATAATAGAGAACTGGAGAGAATCTTCTCAAAACATGCTTTGAAGAAGTAGGGGGGAAAAATCCACTCAGCCACTTTTGAGCGCTCCCAGTCACGGTCAGTTAATGGGTTTAACATCCTTTAATGACGCTGTCTGACATTCTCACAATGGTGGCGATTAAAGAGTAGGAAGGCTAAAAGATGCTCCCCTCCCCCAACTAACATTAATAGCTTTTGAGAACGTGCTCTAAAGAGCAACTGTGATCTGTGTTTATAAGAACAAACCCTTTGTGAGGGTGGGACAGTATCTTAGGTGAATTTGCGAGCGATTCCCCAGTTTCATTCCTTTGTGTGATTTCTCGCTCTCCTTTCCAACGGGGCGGGTGTGGTCGTCTTCTCACACCCTGTTCATTTCACAGCCTGCACTTCACATCATCCCTCCCTGCGCAGGGAGGAAGCAGGAGCGTAGACAACAGTGCAGAAAATAGGCCCAATAGAAGGAGCAGCAGTAGCGGCGACGGCAGGATTATCAGAAACAGAGCGAAAAGGCGGGGAGAGCCGGGAACAGACACGACGACACAGCCTGGCTACGTACAGAACAGGGTGGTTTTGAAAAAAGACAGAGGAAGGAAATGGGGAGACTACTGAGTGAAGACTTGCCTAGACGGAAAGAGGGCCGGGGAAGAAGGAAATATTTGCCTGAAAAGAGCGAATGGGGGAAGAGCCCCCCCCCCCGCAGAAAGAGAGGAGGGGCTTTAGTTGACTGCAGGAACCAGCTAGCTCTAAAAATAAGCCTCGAGACAGGCAATTCCCCTCACTCTTCTCGCTACGCCTGCTTCCTCCCTCCTTCTCCAGCCCCTACAGACCTCCCAGTGCCCAGACCAAAGCAGCAGTGGTGGCGCCGGGCGGGGCCAGGGAAAAAGGAGCTTTGGGCGTGATTGACAGGTTCCGCAGCCCACCACGAGGTCGGAGTAGCGGGGGAGTCGCCTTCGGGTGCCCAAGGGTTGAGCTCAAGCACCTATCAGCTGCTCCGGGCGGTTGTGAGTGACTAGTGGGCGGCGAGCGGAGTTTGGGCGTGTGCTGTTCGCTTGCTGGCTGGGGCTCGCCTTGTGCACACACATACGTTGTCCGAGCTGCCGCTTACTAGAGCAGCCTCCGCCGCCGCCCCTGAGCGAGTGGGCGCCTTGGTGCCAATGCGGGGAGGGCGCTGCAAGCAGGGGGCTCCGCCACCGCCTAGGTGGAAAGTTCACCATTGCATCGAGCCAACTGATAATTGACTACGAGCAGCTAGCCTCCTGCAGGCAAGGGGACATAGGCTCTGTGGATTTATCCAGCGGGATTGTCTCCCCCCGCCATGCAAACTTTGCATTTTCCATCACGCCTCCTTTAAAAAGCCCCCACACTGACTCCCCTGAGAAAGTGCAGCTTGACTCTTCTGCCTTGCAAGGAAAGCAACCGGGTGGGGGGGACAGACAGTTGGTAAGTAAACTCCCTTCTTCCCCCAATATCTTTTGCTAATGTTTGGGGTGGGAGTACGTTCTCTGACGGTGGATTTTTCTTCTTGCCTGCAAAGTAATCTGCAGCAGTCGCCGGAGAAGCGGGAAGAGAGCGATGAAGTGAATGTAGATCTGTGGGCGTCCCCTGTCTCTTCTCGCACCCTGCTGGGAATGTTCAGGGCGGTGGGTGTAGTAGCAGGAGGAGGCACTGCAGTGGCTCAGTCAGCGTGTCCCAGGGAGCATGTGTGCGGACAGCGGGGAGCTGCTGGCTGCAGCCTGGCGTTGCAGAGCTGCCTTTCCTCCTGAGTACAAAAAGGCGGGCTGCCCCGACTGTGTCTCTTCCTGGAGCTCAGTTGAAGCTGCAGCAGCTGTAATCCGAATCTCCAAAGTGGGCTGTGTGAAGGCCAAACAAACTGCCCCCTCTGTAACCAGAAGTCTTTCTCTCTCCCCCCACCCCGAAGAGAGTCAGGCAGGGACACAAGTAGAAAGGGGAAGTTGAGAATGGGGTGGGAGGTGGCACATCTTTAGGAAAGCAGGATCTGCAGGGAAATGTGGGAGAAATGACACAATCTGGTAGGAAGCAACACTGGATGTCTGTTAGGGAAATGCTTCGTGAGGGAAAATCAGTGAATTGGTATATAGCTGGGTGTGTCTATGTGTAGACGGAGGACAGGGGTGAAAGCAGTGTGTTGGAGGGTGGAGGAGTAGCAGCCGCTTGTATTCGGGCATGTGGGTTTCATTCTGAGGTTGTTGGCTCCTCCCCTTTGTTGTTACTCCTTCCTTTTGTAAAATCCGATTAAAAAAACAAAACTTTTTTTTTAAAACACAATTTGTGGGGGGGTTTGTTTGGGGGGGGACGTTTTCAACTCTCTTTGGACTTAAAAGACCCTTGTAGGTTGACCCATGTAGGGTGTGTGCAGATTTATGTGGCAACAGGCTACGTGAGTATGTTGCTCTTGTGTCCCAGTCCAGTAGCTACTTTATCACAGTCTCTAACGTCTGTGGATCTGGACAGCTTGCTTTCACGAGGACGTAAGACCACTTAGCATTTCCCCCCCTGTAGTTGTTGTGCGCTAGACTGACATGCGTTAGGAATGGAGTAGGAGGGTTCAGAATCACCTGCTTGCCTAGGTTTACAATGACTCTGCTTTCTGTAAACACATCCTGTTGGCCTAGAGAAGTGGGGGAAGAATGGGAGGGGCTTTTGCATCCTCCAGAAGAAACCCACAAGCCAGCTGTGATACTTCCTTTGCCTGTTTTGTTCTTCCAGAATCTCTCCCTCCCCCCCCCCCCGCTTTTGTCATGTCTCTGGGTACCACTGTGTTTTCACTATGGCATCCATCTGCAGTTTAGGGAGTGGTCTGAGATGATACTGAAGTTTGTTCACAGCTGCAGGTCAGCAGCAACCACCTTGTTTTTGGCATGTGCAAATAAGAGTGTTGTATTTTGATGTCTCTTTTGTAGTTCTGGAAGGCTTTAAAAGGGCCTAAGGAGCAGTCTTGTCTTTGCATGTATAGTGAGCTCTTTCTCCAGTGCCCTTTTGGGATTCTTAATCTTTCCCTTTGATCCTATGTTGCTTTCTAGCCTGTAGTAGCTGTTTTGGTATGACTCTGCACGGATTGAGGAGGGGTTAACATGGCTTCCTTCCTTGCTAGTTGATGCCCCTCCTAGTGCTGTTAGTTGTCACTTGAGAGTAATTCTTGAGGCTCTTGTTATCAATGATTGGACTAATGTTGGGAAAAATCCCAGTAGCCTGGTTGCCCTGGATGCTAGAAATTTAATGCTGGGTGCTTAAGGAATGTGACCCCCCCCCAAAAAAAAAACTATGGGAAGCTGGGAGGTGCTGGATATTGAAATGGCTAAATATTTTAAACAGGTTTTCATCCTTGCTTTGAGTGAAGCAATAATGTCAGCCTGTGTTGAGCCAGGATAGGAATGTGTTTATTCCCTTTAGAAGCAGTGTGGGAGAGGTTCACATCCTGTTGCTAAAGACAAAAGCCATTCCAGGCAGTGGGATTTGGCCACTGACTAAGTGTGTAGTAACTCTGTGGAACACTGTCTTTATGCAGAATCCACCTGTGAGCCCCACCCCATGGATGCAGAAATCACCGCTCTGGGGGCCCTTCTGCCACATTATTCTCTCAAGACACTTCACTACTGGCAACCTACCAGTCTGGTGATGATCCTCTTGGCGGGGCCTACCATAACATTTGGGAATTGGCAGTCTAGAAAATGAGCAATTATTTAATATATCTGTTTAATAAGGATCAGAAAAAGCTAAACTGAATGGCAGTTGCTCAGTTATGTGTGCACATTTCATATGTAAAGCTTCCCTTTGGAGCTGAGGGTTGTAAGCCTATGCACAGTTACTTAAAGCGTGTCCCAGTCTGGTGGGACTTACTTCTGAGTAAACATGCCTAGAATTGTGAATAAATCTAGTGGTAAGGCCCCTTTTGTTGCAAAATTATGTTTTTCTGTTTATGCCAATCAATGAAGAGTCCCTTTCTCTTGAAAATAAATACCATATTTATTGGCGTATAAGACGCACTTTTTTGTCTACATTTGTGACCCAAAATAGTAGGGTGCGTTTTGTATGCCAATACTAAAAAATCCCTTCCCCCCCCTTGCCCGTTTTAAAGCATTTTTGGGCTTACCGCGTTTTTCCGGAGCCAGAGAGCTCCCTTGTGCTTTCTTCCCTAACTAATCTATCCGATCTACAGCTGTTCGTTGGGTTTAATTTATGCACGTGCATGAGTTGAGCTTCTCAGCAGCCAGCAGAGGGCGCTGTGCTCAGTTCAGTTCAGCTGAGCTGCAGAGGGCCTAGTCTTTCCAGCTCTCCTGGATGCTAAATGAATGCAGCTTGGATAAGCTTCTGAACTGGGCCTAGTTGGGAGGCTTTGGAAACTGTGCATAGGTTAGGTGGGGTGGGGTGGGGTGGGGGAAAAGAGTTGGGGTGGGGGAAAAGAGTTCAGCTGAGCTGCAGAGGGCGTGGTCTTCCCAGCTCTCCTCGGAAGGGTAAGCTTCTGAACTGGGCCTAGTTGGGGAGGCTTTGGAACTGCATAGGTGGGGGTGGGGTAAGAATTGAGTCTGGGTTTTTTTTTTGCACTTGGGATTTATGTTCTGGTGCATTTTGTTCATGTGTCTTATTGCTGTGTGTTTTAAAAGAGATCCTGGTATTTTTGTGCAGTTTATGTAAATTAGCTAATTAAGCAGCCAAGCAGTAAGTGGCCAAGTGGCCCAAAAATGCTTTAAATCTTTTTTTCTTGAAACTCAGGGCCAAAAGGAAGGTGCGTCTTATACGCCGGTGCATTTTATACGCTGATAAATACGGTAATTTGACTGATTAATGGAAAATTGCTGAAAACCAACAGTTTAAGTCATGACTGCTTGCTGACTGAAATAATTTAAATTGAAATAATTTAAATTAAATTAATAATTTCTCATACTGTTTGGTATTGCCAACAAAATCCTCAATATCATAAAGAAAGAACTTGATATAGGCATGGTGGTTTGTTTTTTAAAGGAAGGTGCTGGGTCTTGTACCCAATCTGGAAGCTGCATCCCTCATCTTTAAAAAGATGTGATATTCTGATACTTTTATGGGGAAAAAATGAAAACTTGAACTGAGGAAATCTGTTTTCATCTAATAACTGTGTGGATAGTCATTCCTATGGCTGCTGTTTTCGTTTTCATAGAATGAAACTTCATTAAAAAAAATTGAAGTTTGCCTGCACCTGTTGCTTAAGAATAAGGTGGAGGCAAGTTTGAGTTCATTACAATTCACTGACAGTAAAAAGGCCTTCAAGTGGACTTCTTTGTGTAGGAATGCATGGTGTGTGAGTGTGTGAGTGAGTGAGAGAGAGAATACAGTATTTTTCGCTCCATAAGGCGCAGCGGACCATAGGACGCATGTGTTTTATGGAGCTAAAAATAGGGAAAAAAATATTTGTAACTTACTGGGAAAAGTAAGTAGAAAAGTAGAAAAAGCATGCCGGTTTGGCATGCAGAAGGTCCCTGGTTCAGTCCTTGGCATCTTCAGGTTGGCCAGCGTTTTTGTTTTCTAGAGAGGCTTTCTTTTAAATACGGTATGTTTGTTTTACTAATACTGCAACCAACAAAAAAGCAAATACACTCAGATTATTTCCTGAAGAGTGTAAAGGTAATTTAGTGGGTGCATCTCCCTTCAAAAGTGACAATTAAACAAACATTTTGACGTGAGGAATCCTTCATTCATATTTTTAAGAGAACAAATACCACCAAACAGTGCAAACCTCATGCACATACGTTTCAGCAAAGACCAAGCTTCTCAACTTCTTGAACAGTCATTTGAAGAACAGACAGGCAACTGCCACTTCGACTAATAAAGTTTCTAGAGTTTGCAAAGGAAATTTCCAGTTGCAGAGAGTGCAGAACACACACAAAATGACAAGGCGAGGGAATGTTATTACAGTGCTTGCTTCCCAACCTAGCATGTATAAATCCAAGATCACAACAAAGCCAACGTGACTCTATGACATCATCACCCCAGCGTCACAGCTCGGCCAGACGATTACTGGGCTGGCCATGGAGGAACTTAACCCATATTATGAATGGCTGGGGATCCTAAGTTTCTCCCTTTCGCTTAGCACACACAGGCAAAAGAGCAGTACACACAAAAGGACACAAACACAGAGGCTCCCCTTAAGCTCTCGAGGCGGCAGCCAATCCAACCCTCCCCCCCAAAGCGGGGAATTGCTAACTTGCTGCAGTGCAATGCAATGCAGAGCAAGAAGATGATGTGCATCTCTGAACAGGATATAGCACGGGTTGGGGAGAAGCTGACAGCAATTCATTCAGCAATTGGGCTGAAGCACTGCAAACATCTCGTTTCTTCCGTTTTGCAGCAGTAGCGCGCGCGGGAGCAGTCACTCACTCCAGCAGGTCCTGCTTAGTAGGCACCTCGCGCTTCTTTCCCACAATGCGGCAAACGAGCAGCGCAAGCGCCACAGACTGCACTCTGCCCAGGAACAGGGCATCCTCGCGGCGTCCCCTCCTCACCTTGGGGCTGGGCAGCAGCCGAGCGAGTGTCCACCAGTTCCCGGCCGGACTGCAGAGAGAGAGACGAATCCCTTCCCTCCCCAATCCCGGCGCCAGCCCTTTAGCCTGCCCAAAACGCAGCACTGTTACCTGTTGTTGCCCGCCGGTGATGCCATCTCCCACCCAGCTCTGCCACCTCAGCTGGTTATGAAGCACTGCGCTTTGCTCTGGGCAGCCCTTCGTGGTGGTGGGGGCTCTCCTCACGCTTGTGTGTGTGAGGAAAAACAGCGGGGGGGGGGGTGAGCCAACAAACACCAGCCCCGGAGTCTCCCGCTGCTGCCGCTGCCGAGTCTCCCGAGGCGATGCGGAAAGGGCTCAGCACAGCGATTCGGATGCAGAGACTGCTGCGTCTGTGTGACTGGGGTGGGCGCGAGAAGACAGGCAGGCAGCCCGCTCCCAGGCGCCGAGAAGAAACGCTGCGCTTGACACCTCAGCCTCCCTCCGAACTTTCTTCTTTCCCTTTAAGTGGCTGTGTGGGTTGGCTCTAGTCCCTGCGCGTGGCCAGCTCCTGCTGCTGCTGCTGCTCATTCATGCAGGGTCTGCACGCCGTCCCCACCACAAACCCAACATCTAGGTTTGTGTGGCGAGCAAGAAGTTTCATTCTGCTGCGCATGATCGGCTGACCCCGGGCAAGGTGGCGACGGGCGCGCAGCAAACTCAGTCGTCAGCCGCTCGCCCAGGGCTCAGGGTTTATTCAGAGAGTCGGTGTGCATAATCTCACTTTTCGGACACGTTGGAATGGAGGTAATTCATACTCCATTTTCGCACGTGCTGGACTGGAAAGATTGCGTAACGGCTTCGGAAGGCAACCAGTTCTGTAGTAGTGTATAAGACTTCAACCCACACTTCCGGCGACATCACAGAGCTGGCCAGGGTTGGGGCCATCCTGCACACATTATTACTCAGCAGAAAACACATTTCTCATTGTGCTGTATGAGATGCACATGGTAAATATATGTTTGTACATGGCAGCGATGCGGAAAGGGCTCAGCACAGCGATTCGGAGGTAGAGACTGCTGCGTCTGTGTGACTCGGGCGGGCGCGAGAAGACAGGCAGACAGTCCGCTCCCAGGCGCCGAGAAGAAACGCTGCGCTGACACCTCAGCCTCCCTCCAAACTTTCGCGACCCTCTGCAGGCCTCCCTGATCTTCAGAACGGAGATAAAGGCTATTTTCGGCCATTTTTTCCGAAAACCGGAAATGGCTGAAAATAGCCTTTATCTCCGATCTGAAGATCGGGAAGGCCTGCAGAGGGTCTCGCAGGCCTCCCTGAAGACCCCGCAAGCCCAGGTAAGTAAAAAAAAATCACCCCCTTAAACATTCGCTCCATAAGACGCACACTTATTTTCCCCTTATTTTTTGGGGGGGGAAAGTGCGTTTTATGGAGCGAAAAATACAGTATATGAAGAGTTCATAACAAGATCCAGAGCCTTTAATAGGGATGGACTTTATGGAATATTGTCCTTATGGTTTTAGTGTTCAAGGGAAGGAGAGGGGAACAAAATGCGGATGATTGTTTCAAACAACTTTTGATAAAAGTTGGACATGTGAGATTAGTATATATGGTAGTGTGTTTGGAAACTTTTTTTTTTTGGCAGCCTTTCTTGGAACCTCCGAGGGTCTCTTGAAATGATGAGCTATCAGATGAATAAGGTACCTGACTGGATACATAATGCATTCTTCCTTTTACTCATTCCTACAGATGTGTAGAGCTGGAATTATAAGATCAGACAAGGATTGAGGGGAATTGATGTGTTCTTTTTCATAAATTTATGATATAGTTGCATCTTACAAATAGCTCTGAGAATTTTAAAGGTCTATTTTTTAGACTGTTTCCTCCTCTCAAGAATATTGCCATAATTGAATATATGCTCTCAATATCTTCCACAATCTGGCTATGGTTATGTATGTGTTACATTTTGTACAATTTTAGGAGATAAAATGAATCTTCTTAATGGTGGAATTGTAATGTGGGGAGGAGATCACATGCATCTAACTTTCTGAGAAGAATGGATGAATGTGCATCGTCGAGAAACATATGTGCTGCCCTTCTTGCACTGCCGTGCCATCTTTTGACCCGTCTCCAAATCTGGATGTGTGATCCTATGTCTGTGAACAGTACTCTGATGTGAACTCCTCCTAGCTGGTACTTAGCTGATCAGCGGTACAGTGCTATGCTGTATACTAGTCACTGATGGGAGGTCAGCAATGAGGGAGAGCTGTTGCTTTAGTGCCCTTCTTCTGAACTTCTTGGCAGCATCTGTCTGGCCACTGTTGGAAGCAGGATGTTGGACCCTTGCCTTGATCCAGCAGGGTGGCTGTAATGGACAGTCCCTTGATGTTGCAGTAATATATGAAATATTTTTGATGGGTTCTTAACAAATTGCAAAAGCAGTGTTCCAGACTGGCATTCTAAAAGCCTGGGAAAAATCTCAAGTACCTGTGTTTCTCAAGTACCTGACTGTCCAGGCATCTCGAAATGTGATGCAGGTATTTGTACCTTTGTGTCTTTTACCCTTGTCTTTCTTTTCTGTCTAAACTGAGATTGTAAAACTGTTTGGGGCAGGGATTGGGCCTCTGCTTATGTTACTCTGTAACAGAGTATGTGGATGATGCTGTATAAATTTTTCTGTTCCTGATGCTAAGGTATGGTTCTTTCATTGTTGGGCAAATAATATTTGATTCTCTCTCCCCCCCCCCCCCGTATGATTCTCTAATCCAGTTATTTATAATCCCATGTAACTTTATCCCATAGTCTAAGTCACCTCAAATTTTAAAAGTGCCTCCTCCTTGTTCAGGAAAATCCACTTGTTCATACAAATTACTACCACCACCCAGTCCTTGTCTCTTCCCTCCCTACTTGTCAAGCCTTAGTTTCATATTTTATAGTAGAGATAACACCTTGAAAATATCTCAGGTGAATGCCTTTTTCCGTTCTGCTTTACATATCCTTTCCCCAGCATATAAACTTAATTCAGTCCTCTCTGTTTTGTTGCCAATGAATCTCCCCTCCCACTTTATCTGTCCTCTACAATAGAGTTGATCCCTGTGACCACCAAGTGTTGTTCCTCATGCAGACCATAATGTTTTCAGTAAGAAAGTAACTCATCCCTGGGATGAGTTCATGGGTGGTGAGCCTCTGCACTGTGGAGGTGTGATGCTTGTCCTCTTGCAGAGCATCTGCTGTTAAGCAGGCTTGAAGGTAAGGGAGCCTCTGTGCTGCAGGGCCAACTTTTTGTACCTGATGTATCTGAGACCAAGTAGAAATGGCAAGGTTGATGAGCACAACTCCCTAGAAATCCCACATCATTGACTTCTAGCTTCCTAATGCATTTCATTTGTACAAATAATCTCTCCCGCTGGTTGCAGACTCACTGGGCCACAGAAGGGTATCTTCGCTTCAGTGTCTTCTCTCTCCTGTTGTATATTGAGAGAGGTGATGTCATATGCTAGTTTATACACAGTAGAACTTTTGTTTCTTTGCAGATTTAAGGAGGGTTGAAAGCTTAATTGTGTCTAGAAAACTTGTCATAGCCACATTCGTTTTTCCTCTACCATGTTGGAGTGGTGTTTGGGTGAGAGTATGCTAGCTTTCTGCAAGCACTACCTAATGTCTTGTAGTATACAGTATGTTTCATGGCTTAATGGGCGCTGCAAGAAGAGTTCCAGGTAATGGAATAGTGTATGCTTGATCAGTAAACAATTTATGCTTAAGGTGATAGGAGCATTATTGACATGAAAACTTCTTGAAGAGGATCTGGTGTGAATGGAGGACCATAACTTGAGATTTGGCCATCTTCATGTTACAGGGTCTCAGTGGGTCGGGATTGGTGTCTGGGTATATATGGAGATAATAAATACCTCTTGGCCACTAGTCTCAATACATTTCAACTAGAGTCACAAACTGATGGTATATACTGGGTATAGGACATATCCAGTATCTAATACCCTATTCTGCAAGTTTTAAAATTGCAGCAATATGAAAAATGGAATGAGTTTGAACATAGATTAAATTTGCTTTAATACTTGTACAATGGCATCTTGATCAAATTTTAGAGATTACTGAAAGTCATAAACATATTTTAATCCAGCGAATTGACTAATTCAATTTTGCTTTGCTTCTGCCCAATACGCTATGGTAGATCTTTTTCAGTGGGAACGTAACTGCCATGCTGAATCTGTCACTTATTATTATTATTATTATTATTATTATTATTATTATTATTATTATTTGTATCCTGTACTGTTTCTTAGCGGTTTCCTAGCCAGTTGAATTAAATTTTGTATCCTGTACTGTTTCTTAGCGGTTTCCTAGCCAGTTGAATTAAATTTATCAAACTATTGTTAATTTCATTATTCCTCAGATATTGCTAGAGCATGGTAGTGGGTGTTGCTAAGTATCTCATCAAATTTGCAATCTAATGTATTTAATGGGAACTGTATTATTTTTCATGTCCCAGTCAGGGATGCTTCACACTACATTTTTATAGATTCATCTTCAAAGTGTAATCTTATGAGCATGAGAGAGAGCTGTGTTTATAAGTACCTATGTTTATGCAGACACATTTACCCAGGAGCTGGAGTTGGCCATTTGGAGACAAATATGGATTTACTTAGCGGCGTAGCTTACCTCGATTCCTCTTGGTGCGGTGTGGCTCAGTGACCTGGAAGTAACTGGTGTCAATTACTTTGGGTTGCTGAGTCTGAAAAAGCCAAATACAGTGAAGGGGTGACAGTCCCCTCCTCTGCCTTCGACTTTCTTCGCGGCTCCCCTATGTCAGCCAAAGGCAGCAGAGGGGTGACGGCCTTCGGCTCACAGTGGGAGCTGCAAAGAAAGCCAAAGGCAGCGGAGGGGCCCCGGTGGTTGCTGCTGATCTGCTGCCTTTGGCTTCCTTCAGGGCTTCTGCCTGCGAGCCAAAGGAGCACGAGTTGCTTCCAACTCGTGCGATTTTGACTCGCAGGGCGCAGGCAAGCGGCCGGATGAGCCAAGGGTGGTGTTGCCCCTCCTTGGGAAGGGTGACACCCTTCTTGGCTGCTTCGGCTTTTTTCGTGTACAGCCTGCAAGCCAAAGCCAAGACTCTGATTTGGCTCAGCTGTGAGCGGTGAGAAATATTGCTCACAGCTGAGCTTGCCCACCCGTGGTGTTACTCAGTGCGGGGCACACCACATGCACCCCCCTAGCGACGACAGTGGATTTACTGAAACATAATTTGTAAATCAACTTTCAGTGTCTAAAATTAGGTTGAGAATGAACAACCGCTTTGGAAAATAAAAATCTCTTGGGCACAGTTTTGCTTTAAATACTTGGGTTTCTGTTTTTAAAATTATTGCCGCAGTAATTCATTATCAGTACAAAAGTTCAGCCCTTTAAAATTGTTGTCATTTTTGCTAAGCTCTATCCAAACTCTGTTAACTTTAACTGAGACTTGTAGGTTGATGGCATGAACAATATTTTGCTTGCAACAGTGGCTCTTTGACTTCAATCCTAAATTGATTTATCTAGGAGGTAAGTCCCATTACACTTAGTGAGGCTTGCTTCTGAGTAAATACGTTTAGGATCAGGCTGAAGAATGTTTGTGTATTTTCTTTTACATGTTTTACTCTTTCTTTGACTATTGGTGCAACATGTGTCTGTGAATGAAGAAGAGAAATTCAATGTACAGTCTGTCCTTGTGGGTTTTTCATTCACAGACTGACTTAAATACAATTTTCTTTAAGCCTTTTGTGTGAAAATGCTCAGTGTTTTTTTTTCCTCATGTCTCCTTTTAAAATCATTATTAATGTCCTGTAAGCTGAACAAGTAAGCTGAACAATTGCTGTTCATGGAAGTCATTTCTTTCTCTCATGTTTGTCTCTGTTCCCATAGGTGAACGGTGAATGATTGATTGTTTTACCAGGGCCCTCCTGCTGTTTAGTTGTATGTATCAAAGCTCTGGGACTTTGCTTGTCATGAATGGCAAAGGGAATTTATGCTGCTTGATCTGTTGCAGCCTGAGATTCTGAGCATTTGAGTGTGGGCATCAGTGTTTTTGACAGTATAGGTGTATATCAAATCCTGGGTGTTTTTTCTTTCTTTCTTGGAAAAGATCTGAAATAATGGGAAATACTTAACCCTTTCAAGATGGAGACCTACAGTCTTACTGTAAATATACTGCTGCTTAAGAATAAAATACTATTTTTTTAAAAAATAAAGACTTGCGTTATGCTTGCCTACAGCTATTTTCTGTGAGAATGTCAAGGAGATCTATATACTCCAGGGATGAAAAAATGTTATTCAGAAGCAAGTAGCAGACATCTTAAGTCTAGTTACAAAGATCTTAAGCCAGCTTCCATCTCTTCTCTCCCTCCCCAAAATGGAACTGATTTGACTGAAGCTTGTATAGTAGAAACAATTTGCTTCAGCAGAAATGAGTGTTTGCTCTGGAGAAGCACCATATCTATGTCCAATCCTCCTAAACAAGGCACCTGTATAGCCCATGTAGTTTGTTTTTATCTTCTGCTATATTCAACATTGACTTGCAGGTTTGGTGATGGGAAGGGGTTAGTTATGGTCCAGCAATTCTTCAAAACAAAAACATTTAACAGGTACCCAGTTCTTTTTCTCCCCATTTTGGCCAAACTTGAAGCAGTTCTCATACACTTTGCAAGTTTTTCTTAAGGGGTGGTATCGGTGTTTGCCTTGGAAAAGAAAATATGTTGATACATCTGTTTTAAGTGAGACAGTAAGAGTGCATCTTTTGGACAGTAGCTTCTTATGTTGCTACTTCAGCAGCAAACGTTTAAGGATGGCTTTCCCCAAAGTTTAGTCACTTTCCCTTATTTCTCATTTTAAGACTCCTCTCTAGCTTTTAATTCTCCTCTCTGGCTTTTTAGTCATGCAAACCAGAATTTGCTTCTCCGTGCTGGTTCATGTTCTGTGACAAACTAGGAATTTTCTACAGGCAGCAAGTGGTGTGAATAGTACATGCATACTTTTGATTTGCATGATCGTTCCTTACATAGCATGTAACATTGTATGTGTAGTAGGAGACTGGAGTGTACCTGCCACTCCATTGTATACAGAGGATTCCTCGTTCTGTAAGTGTGGATAACCAGTCCCATGAGTATTTCATAAACAGATCTGAAGTGCATAGTGTTTTGCACATAGATGAAGCCCGGTGTTTTTCAGTGACACTTGTGAATGCCATCTGTTCATACGAACTTTGCTGCCCTGGCCTGCTGAGAGATGCCTACCTGCTTTCTTACTAGCTGGGTTGGAAATGCAGTACTTGAGCTCCTTCAACTGAACTTGATGATGACCAGCTGTAGAAGTAAATTAATTAGTACTGGAGTTATAAACCAAATAGCACTTAATCTCAAGAAAGGGATTCTGGGATAATAGATTTTAACCATGTAGAATAAGTCCATGTTATAGACTGAAAATATGCAAGGGTTGTCAACTTTTGAATAGAGCTTTGTAGTTGTGCCTTTTTATTATAGAGGTTTGATCTACAGATGAAGATCTTCATGCTGTGAGAAACTTCATGTGCTGCTTTCTGCTCATCAGACTAGAAATGGAACTATGCCCCCATGTGGGGGGCGCCAACGCGATGCCTCCATGTGACGCCACAATTCATGCCCACTGCGGGGGTGTGACATCAGTTTCGCGCACGGGGGCGGCTCCAATCACCCCCCTGCTGTTTTGCTAACCTTTTTTTGAGCCAAATGGCTCCAGGATGGGTGGGAGGGCCCAACGCCAAGATGGGCCAGCGCGAAGATGACGACGGGAGTCCGCCTCCTTGGGGCTCACGCCCCCCGCCCCTACCCCGACAACGCGTCTGCATCAGACTGCTGTTAGAACAGCCAGACTGTAGTGTCCTTTTTTCTTCCCCCCTATCTGGTCAGTTGGAAGCTCTAGCACAGTGGTTCTCAAAGTTGTGGGTTGCTACCGACCATTGAGACCACAAACTATCCCTTGCACCCTTAAGGGGTGGGGACAGCATGGTGGCAGCAATCCTGGGGATTGCTGCTGCCATCGAAAAAAGTGCCCGAAAATGCCTTTCCCCCCCACTTACTGGGGCTTGGGGAAGGCCTGCGTGACCCTTTGCAGGCCTCCCCGATCAGATAGCCGAAAACAAGCGACTTTCTACGACTTTGATTTTCGCAAAACTCAGAAGTTAAACTTATCGAAGAGGGTAAAACGGGTAACAAGGTCATATTCACGGCTAAAACCGCGATCCAGCTGACTAAAACAATGACTATTTAATCTAGGTTTGACAGCAGCTAGTCCCAGACAAAACAGAGGTTATTAAAAGTCAGTACTGATAGAGAAAAGCCCGACGTTTCGTGTCTTAAACCAGACACATCCTCTGGGGCAGTCCAAAGCGAATTGACACGAAACGTCGGGCTTTTCTCTATCGGTACTGACTTTTAATAATCTCTGTTTTGTCTGGGACTGGCTGCTGTCAAACCTGGATTAAATAGTTATTGTTTTAGTCAGCTGGATCGCGGTTTTAGCCGTGAATATGACCTTGTTACCTGTTTTACCCTCTTCGATAAGTTTAACTGCCGGTCATAACAGCCTTAGATCGAAACTCAGAAGTGCTTGAAAATTGCTATTTTTTGGCGATCTGAAGATTGGGGAGGCCTGTGGAGGGTTGCACAGGCCTCCCCAAAGCCCCCCCCCCAGGCCCAGTAAGTAAAAGTATTTTGGGGGGCATTTTTCCTGGCGGCGGCATCTCCACTACCGCTGGCCCCACCCCCGCAAACACTCGGAGTTCTCCCCCGCCTCGTGGGGAGAACTTTGAGAACCACTGCTCTAGTACATGTAGGCATGAAAGGAGATAACTATTCTTATTACTCCAGTACAATGATGTAAACTTTGAGAAAGGGTCTAGTATTTGAGGTGACTGTACTTCTTTAATTCCATGTGACTTGTCTCCCCTCAAGTAGACTATCCCTTTTTGGAGCTATTTAGTTGAGGAGAAGGTATTTTAGGAAACAACTGTTCTTGGACAAGGGGTTTTCATGGTGCCTTCAAAGACTTGTCCTCTAACAGCCCAATCCTGTCCAACTTTCCAGCACCGATGCAGCCGTGCCAGCGGGGCATGCGCTGCATTCTGAGGTGGTGGGGCAGTCTCGGAGGCCTCCTTAAGGTAAGGGAACAAATGTTCCTTTACCTTGGGGCTGCATTGTGGCTGCATTGGTGCTGGAAAGTTGGTTAGGATTGGGCTGTAAATGAATGATTAATACTTCCGTGTACCACCATGGGGGGGGGGCACTTCAGTGTTGCTGTTATGAGAATGTAACCAACTTACATCCAAGTATTCAATCCAGCTCTGCTGCCATTTAGGGTATAAACATGTTCATCCCCATTCATGATTTAGAACTTTCATACACCATTGTAAGTTTTGATGTTGGACTCTATAACAGTTGGGTGGGGAAGCATAATGGCAATGTATGGGTGATCAGCTCTTTGTTATATTCATGTGTCCCCAAATCTGTCCTTAGTATCCAGGGACTGACTGTATATTATATACAAAATTGCCTGTAGGATGTTTGGTTAGTATCTTAGGGCAGTGTTTCCCAAACTTTTTTGACCTGCGGCTCCCTTGACCATTGACAACCATTGGCCGCAGCTCCCCATTACATTATGTTGATGCCTGCCAATTGGCATTGCACTGTTTTTTCTGAGAGGATTCCGTGGTACTCCGTGGCTCCCCTGGCTGGTTTATGCGGTTCTCCTGGGAGCTGCACCTCCCAGTTTGGGAACCGATGTCTTAGGGTGAAGCTGGACATGACATTTAACACACCATTTAGTCCTGTGGGTGTGTTTAATGTAAATAGCCTGGGGGGGGGACCTGCTCCAGCTTGGGACTGTGGCATGGGGGAGGGAGCTTCAATCCTTTGCCTGTACTATGCTCCCTCTTCCCAGTCCCAGTCTGCAGGGGATCCTGCAGCTGCTGGTTACAATAAAAAAAAAACAAATCTCAAACCCACGTGATTACTGTTGTGTCTAATTTAGTCCTTAGTTAGACTATATAAGGAAGCAATCCTAAATTCACCTGGGAGTAATTCCAGTAGAACTTGGTTAGGAGGACCTGAGAATGAACAGGTATAGAATTGGGTTATAAAAATGCAAAGTAAAGTTCCCTCCCACCTAAAAGAATATGCGTTGGCTTGTATAAGTTCACAGTGGGGTGATGTGTGGGTAGCATTTGAGTAGTAATGAAAGAATTCCCACTTGAAAACTGATTGAAAGGCCTGGCCAAATGGATGGAATACATTGCTTGAAGGTAGTTGCTGAATCTGGATCTTCCTGCCATTCCTCTTTCTTAATCTTCACTGTTGGCTAATATGCTGTAGGATGAGAAGAGCAGTTTCTGAAGCCTTTAAGAAGCGTGACTAATCGGACACTTCGGCACACATGGAGCGCACTCAGGCTGACAGCCAGCATCTTTCCTTAGCACAATCCTGCCTCCATAGCTTTGCACTTGTCTGTGTTTTCAAATAGATGTAGACCACCGGTGGGGAACCTCTGGCCTGCCTGGACATCCAGGGAGGGAGGGAGAGGGAGAGAGAGAGAGAGAGAGAGAGAGAGGTGGGTGGGAGAGTGGTAAATTTGCAGGGGGGGGGTGTCAAATTTGCGCTGGGGAAAAAAATTCAGTCGGCCTGATGGCCAACCCGCAGCAAATTTTCCCCATGGGGAAAATGGCCCTCCACCGCAAATAGGTTCCCCACCCCTGATGTAGACAATTTTTCTACTTGCTGGGCTAGGTGGTGGGGTGGATTTAATTCATGAGAATTTGAAAAGGAAAAGTAGGGCAAGTTGTTTTCCAGAAATGTCTGTTACATATTTGTATACAGATTTGTTAATTGAATGCAAAGTGTGAAAAGCGTGAGAGGGATTTTGATGTCAACTTAATGTTTCCATTCCATGCCTGTTTAAAAGCTTCAAAGGGAGGGTATACATGCAATGCTCCCCATTGCATAACCATAATTGTGCCCTTCTGGAGTGAGAATTCTGCTTGTGCTTCCTAGGTTAGCCTCATACGTGGTTACATGTTGCATCAAGGATTGCCATTAACCACAGTGAAAGCTAACCGGAGTTCCCTCTCTCCATCTGTAATGGTGTGTAAGCCGTTTATGGTGGGATGGGTCAGGAAGTCCTGGTTACAACTCTGCCCACAAGTCCGAATGATTCGATTGTCATATGAAGTTGGGCGAGACCACTGCCCAAAGTAAAAAGGGTGACTCTGCTGTTGAAGCCCTGACCACTTGGAGTAGCAAGCTTCATCCACAGTGGCAGAGCTACAGATGTGATGGCTGCTGCAACATGGCGCTGGCTGCAGCTTTTCCCCTTAGGTTATTTTCTGACATCTCCTCCACCCCAGTTTTGAAACTGATATAGGGGTTATCCAAGGGTAATGGGAATCAAAAACATGACTCGGTTAGTGGTTCGCCATTAGTGAGGATTTTTTTCCCCATAAGAAATAATGGGAGAGGCTCCTATTGGGACCGAATGATTTGAAACAACGCCCTTAAAGCTTATTCTGAAATATTAAAACATACATACTTTAGAAAGTGGTGCCATAATTTTTATTGTAAAACCTTTAAGAAATACGTTTTGGTGGGCTGTGCTTGAAGTGGGATATACTGTATTAAACTTGGGCTTGATTGGATGGATGTTGGTGGAGGTTTAAGTGTAGGAAGGGAAAGAACTGGAGGTCGGCAGTGTGGGAACTGGATACACAGCAAGTCTGCTTAGTGAGAGATATCTGTGTAGGTTGTGGGTAGTGAGACTGGACAGCATGGTAATTTTGAACCTCTGGGCTCTCGCCCAAGAATCCTCCTATGTGCAGGAAAGTTTTACAGATTGTTCTTCAATAAATTGGACTTGTAATGGAGGGGACTCCATTAATGGAGATGCAGATAGCGAGTACCTTCAGTATCCGTTGACCTTTTTGCAGAGGCGTCTTCAAGGCGTCTTCTTCGCAGGGCGCTGAGGCAGGGGAAGGGGCGCAGGATCCCTTAAGTTTCGTTTTTGTTTTAGGCTTTTTTTGGTTTTTTCCCGGGGGGGGGGGTTCCGGCTGCTGCCCCCGCTGCTTCCCAGCTGCTTTCTGCATCGTTTGCCCCCCCCCAGGGCTTGTGTGTGCTTTTGGGATACTTATCTTTTGTCAGAGGAGGGGCACAAGCAGCATATTCTTGCTCCGGGTGCCGCCATCTTGAATTGACCAACGAGAGGGAGAGATATTCTTTTGTTTTCACTGTTCTGTCCCACTTAGCATTCAGTGCATGAAGGTGAAGGTGATATGGGGCACACCCCCAAATGTTTGTTTTTCACCCTCAGAACCCCCCCCCCCAAAAAACCACTTTATTAAAACCGAAACCTAATTTTGACAGTTTTATGACCGGGGTTATGACAGTTTTATGGGGGGAAGGTCGGGCCCCCGGTCGAAAAATGTCTGGGTCCTTCTCTGCCTTTTTGTCTCCACCTTGTCTGTCCCTGGACTTGGCCTCTCTGTAACTCTGGACTCTGAAATTATACAATTTGCTGCAATGCCCCTGAAATAGTCGCCAGCATGGCGCTGTTTACGACATTGTATGACAGCATACATGCCTTTACAATATGCATGCCTTGTGAACCATCCTGAGAGCCAGGATGAAGCTTCCTGGGTGACCTTGGGTCAGTCACTACCTCTCAGCCTTGCCTACGTCACAGGGTTGTTGTGAGGACAAAAGGAGGGAAGGAACTATGTACACCACCCTGAGCTCCTTGGAGAAAGGGTAGTATAAAAATGCGAAGAAAAAAAAATAAACTACCATGCTTGTATGTCTTAAATTTCTTCTGGAATAATATTGACAGGTGTTTTTTTTTAACCATCTTCCCCAGGACAAATGAGAGCTGACTTTGGTGTTTCAAAATGAGGTCTTTAGGTGTGCCAAGCAGCAAATCCAAACTCTTGCCATATAGTGGATTGTAATTCTAAAGCCATGGCAATGGACATCCAGGCCTGGCTTCATTCATCAGGTCTTGCGCCCAAAGTCCCACCGTATACTGAGGAACTTCCCTTGATGGAGAAGCTCTCTTCAAGGTCTGTACCAATGATGGGTTGAGAAACAAAGGGCAACTGCTTGATCCTCCTGGGTCAACATCACAGCTGATGATGACCTCGGTTCAAGAGCTGGTTTTGGTTCCAGCAGGACAGACGTATATCTCAGTCTTTAGGCATCTATTTCTTTTGTCTGTCCTCTACCTCCAACACCCACAACCACTCCTCTTTCAACAAACAAAGGCTCTCTCCGCCCAAACTAAGACCACATCCACTTCCAAGAGAGCACGACTCCATTGATGCTCTATTTTGGATTCTCTGGTTCTTCCCTGTGTGGAAAGTCATTACGTCCAGTCTCTGTCTTCACTAGCATATGAATGGATATGCTGTTGACACTCCCCCCCGCCCCCATGTGGACCACTATGGACTGCTCATTGTTCTGCCCCTTTGGAAGAGGTCTAATTTTTCTCACATCATAGAGTAACTTCCTGGTGCATTCTAGAGAAAAAAGATGGCAACTGGCAAGGGCTGGCCACCAGCAACAATATCAGAGTGTCAAGCACTGCTGAAGCACAGTGAGAGCAAGTGAAAAAGTCCACCACTTGCCTGACACAATTCATGGTTGCCAGTGGCAACTGGGTGAGTGATTAAAGACATGACTGTACTAAGGAGTGGTGGGTATCCTCTGTCTTTTCTCTGTGAATTACTTCTGCTATCAAACTGGTATACCAATGCATTACCTGACCTGCGTCTATCCCATTATAGCTTGTTCAACATAAGCTGTAGCCACCTCCTTAGCATTTGACTGAGGCACCATAGTTCCTGAACTGTCATGTTGCATCCTGGTCTCAGCCTACAACCTTTCATGTGTCCCTATGCTCTCGATATCCATTCCAGGACCTTTACGACTTTTGGATGAGCTGACTTTTATACTTCAAGTAACTATGTTACACCCTCTTTCCAGGCAAGCCAGTTGTTTAGTCTCCTGTAGGTGTTACTGTGCAGAGACCACAAAGAACAGTTTGCTTACCTGTAACTGATTTTCTTTGCATGGTCACCTGTGCAGTCGCACAACCCTCCCTTTCCCACTACAGTGAAATTTTATTTTGTTTCATTTGGCTTTGTTTTTCTACTGTGGAGGCTGAAGAAATGCTGAAGAAAATGGCACAACCTATGCCTGTTTGGGTGCATGCTGTTCCGAGGAATGTGCAGGGCTTGCTCCGGTAATCTTGAGACTTACTTCTAGAAGGTTCTGAATGATGGCTCTGTGCAGGTGCAGAACCATAGATATGACTGCACAGATGATCGCTCAAAGAAAATCAGTTGCAGGTAAGCAATCTGCCCTTCTTTGTCATAGAGCTGGCTTAACCCTATCACATCCCTGAATGGGCACCTCCTGAAGACCTCTTCCTGCTGGTGCTTCATGCAGATGCACTAAATACTCCTGACCCTGTGTGTCATCTCGGTTGTATGCAGTGTACACACACACTGATGCCAGCATATTCCAGGCAGCAGTGGTGCTGATGTGAATGGACTCCTTGTGATTGGATGACACACAGGGTAAATAGCATTTTAAATATTTATAGCTTCTGCATGGAGTGCTGCCGTGGGGAATAGCTTCTTGGTGGTGGTAACGTCTAAAGTGACCTTTAGAATGCTCTGTAGGAGGATTTCGTTTTGAAGCTGTAGGAGATCTCGCTGTGAAAATCCACTTCTAGTTATGTTGGCTGTTACTAGAAATCTAATGTTCAGTACAAAATCAAGACCTTGATTCTATTCTGCCATTGCCAGAAAGTGTTGCCATATTCAGTGTAGAAAAGTGTCTCTTACTACTATTGCTGAGAAAAGATAGTGAGAAATCTAGATGACAGTGAAATCTTTGTAACAGGAAAACACGTGTACTCGGAGTATTGGATCGCAAGCAGAGAGGTTGCTTAGCAAGTGTGGTATTCCCCATAAAACGTCATGAAACGAGATTGTACTGAAGAACAGCTAAAACCATGCACTGCTTTACCAAACGACTTTGATATTAAACTTGGGTGCTTAAAATCCTAACACTGATAACGTCCCCTAATGCTTGGTATTGGGGGAAAAATCATAGACTCATGATCTTTTTCCCCATGCAAGAAAGGTACACCTGAAACAATATGTGGCCTTATTTTAACATATTTTGGCTGAGGAAGACGAAGAATAGGAGGAAAACTGTAGCAGTAAGTGATCATCTGTTCACCACAGAACATCATTTCATTTTTTTTCCTGATCTTTTCAGCTTGGGCTAGAAAGAGCATCGGCATTTTAGGAAGGCCAGTGCTAAATCTTGCCACTAAAATAATAAAGGTAAAGGTATCCCCTGACAATTAAGTCCAGTCGTGTCCGACTCTAGGGTGTGGTGCTCATCTCCATTTCAAAGCCCAAGAGCCAGCGTTGTCCGAAGACACCTCCGTGGTCATGTGGCCGGCATGACTCTCCTTGCCGCAGCGCGTAGGAGCCCCAAATTTACAAGGCAGGGATTGACAGTGCTATACCTATACTGGAGCACAGAGCAATAACTTGAATGAACCCAAGCTTCCCTGTAAGCAGCTTGGTTTTTTTCATCGGGATGGCTGGTTAAGCATTAAATATTACCAGGTTTGTGAACTTCAGGGTTTCTGATATTGGACTGTAGAATAGCTTCCCAACAAATACGGTATAGGGATGGAAGTAGATGGGATTAAAAAGGAACAATTCTGTCTTAGAGTTCCAAAGAATTCAGTGACAGTATAGTAATCCAAAAGCGTGGTTATTTTACTCCGTTGCAGTAGCTTTTTGGACAGTAGAGAAATAAGGAAGGAATGAGGGAAAATGTAGTTTCTCATGACAGTGTATGCATTAAAGTTGCCCGGAGGCACACTTTGTCCTTTTGCTTGCCTGGAATGCTGTTGCCTGTTCGCGCATGCATGCACGCACCTCTTTTCTCATAAGGCAGAGTTTGGTTGAAATTTTTTCATGGAATGTCTGACATGGGCTCTAATGATGTCATGATGCAGCAGTATCTCATGTGAAGCGTTTAAAGATTATCTGCAAGCCTGTTACAGTTCTTATAGGCACAGATTTCGACTGCATTTTAAAGTTTGAGTTAGCTGTTGAAATTTTAAATTCCAGTTCCATCATCGCTGCGGCTTGTGCGTGTGCGCGAGTGAGCACCCAGTATTAGCAAGGCTTTATTCAGCAAAGCAACATAGCCCACTAGACAGGTCAGATGACTACATGAAAAGGCTGTCTCAAAGTTTTCAGCTGAAGTAAAGGAGAGGCTCCTGTTTTCTCATGAACGAAGCAAGTTAAGAACATAAGAGAGCCCTGTTGGATCAGACCAAAAGCCCATCTAGTCCAGCTTCCTGTATCTCACAGTGGCCCCACCTGATGTCTCGGGGAGCACACAAGACAACAAGATAACCTGTATCCTGTTGCCACTCTCTTGCACAGAGGGCAGTGGTTATCAAAGAACATGAGTTGTCCATAGTGGAAACAAACCAGAGGGAAGCAATGACCATGGATTTTTCTTTGCATTGTAGACTCCAAATGGAA